>OU452189.1:7408780-8658780 GCA_911728515.1 Peribatodes rhomboidaria
ACAACTGGCGGCCTTATCACTAAAAGCGATCTCTTCAAGGCAACCTTAGGATGGAGAGGATACGACAATTGAGTATGGGAGAGGGTGTGGGAAAGACATAAAAAAAACGATTTTTTTAGCTGGAGAGAGCTTGGACCCCGCGAGTTGAACAGCTTGTCATAAATAACGTATCTCATTAGTTATCATATGTATGTTCTGACAACTAACCTCTACTTGTACTCCCCTTAAACAAAAATAATTAAGATACTACTTAACAAGAATTATAGAAGAGAACCGTTGAGTGTAATTTCAAAAAAAAAATTAAAAAATCTAAACGAGTATGTATGTAACAGTCTCTAGCAACCATATTACAGCTTTGCTCTTGGGATTAGGCAACCGTGTATTAAAAAAAAACAAATATGATCAATGTCAGGCAGCGTCATTGATAAATGTCACATGCGGCATATGACGGCACACCTATAATTCCCAGACTCGTTTATAATCGCTACCAATAATGTCAGCAAGTGTTAGGCCTGACGGAAATTATTTATTTACCGCCAGATCGATAGTTCCAACCACCAAGAGCAAGGCCAAACTAAATTGGTAAATAGCTACTGAAGTTTTCAAGTCTATGGACCTACTAACTGCGCTCCGTGGTTTCACTATGTCTATTTAAGTTATTTTTTTTTATTTATTTTTTTATGTAGAATAGGTCGGCGTTTGACCACCAACTCGCCTGATGTTAAGCGACGTTGTGGTCTAAGATGGAGCACGATGACCTATAAGGTACATATTCACTCTAGCCTTGAAATTTGTCATACCCAGGCATCGAACAAAATATGGCAAAACAATGCTAACTAATGAAGGAGTGCGGCTTTTTAACAAACTACCCTCTCATATAAAAAATGTCAACTCATTTCACGCATTCAAGAAAAAATTAGCTCGACATATTATGGAAGACAGATCCCTATCTTGAATAAGGAAATGCGTGAAATGAGTTTGAAACCTTAAGAATTTTTAAATTTTAATTTTATACTATTATAAATAAATATGTTTATAAATACTTTAAGGATGCGACTACGAACGCTAAGCTATACTTAACTAAACCATGTTATCACATAAGCGACAAATTGTCTTTGTTGATAATAAAAAGTCTTTAAACCTAAAAACCTATTTACTAGAGTGAAGAAGTACAAAGACGGCAGTTGAGTGAGGCGCTACAAGTGCGCTACTGCTCAGACCCGTCTTCGATAAAAAAAATATACGTATGCAAAATAAAATATACGTATATAATATAATATAAGTATGTTTAAAACAAAATATACGCGTCGACTTGTAAACCTCCTCCGTTTCATTGGTAAAAAAATACATTTACCTGTTTATGACGCAGCTAATTAGCTTAATTCGGCGTTTAATTAACAGCCTAGCCTTTTTACTAAAGCGCCGTTCAACTAGCTTCCTGGTGATTTTCAGCCATTCAATCAAACGGCTAGCCAAACCAACCAACGGCTTGGATCGACAACGTTCGGCAGTTCCACATATCCCTACTGATCTATCCCTACTGGTAGAGAAGAGTGGTATTCTTTTCCACTTATATCTACTGTTATAATCAATCCAGAAATAAGCATCATCATATCGAAAATGTGTAAGTGCTTTATTAAGTGTTTTGTTTATTATTTAATTATTATATAGATAAGCATTAAGTCCATCAGGAATGTGCTGAAACTGAATCCACCAAAAAAAAGAGAGGAAGAGTGTGTGATCACATGATACAAAATTCACAAATGTAACTGACCACAGGAGAGATCACTGTTGGACATTTATTATTTTTTTATACATTTCAGGTCAACCAACGACCTTACAATAACAGAATAGTAGATTTAATATATTTACTGAAAAGTCGTTTACAGGGAGACACATCTAAGAAATATAGTAGAAAAAAGGAATTGACGCACAAATAGAATGATTAAATAATTAGAATTTAATAAGACATGAAATAAGAATGAACTAAAAAAAATTAAGATATAATAAGATAAAATATAATATTACCTACATTGCTACTGATTTCTTATTAGACTAGTTAGACTAATTATTAAATTCAAAATCTATACAATAAAATAAACTCAATTCCTTTTTAACTTCTTCAATTTTAATTTTTCCTCCTATTTGTACTTGATCATGGAAGAAATACGTGGAAGTAAAATATCTACGTTTCTTCCCTAGTAGTAATAGGTGGGAAAAAATCCATCCTTCTCTACCCGTAGGGAACTGCCGACAACGTTGACTACTTGCCTATAGCCAAGGCATTTAAGTTACAATACAATACAATACAATACATCTTTATTGCACACCAAAAATACAAAGTAAAACAAACATAAAGAAAAAATTAAACAATAAAATATCATTCGGCAGTACAAGGGCGGCCTTATCACCTAAAGCGATTTCTTCCAGGCAACCTTTGGATGGACAGGACAGAACGAAATATGACAAACGGTCGGTGGCATACATAAATACAATAGTAAACAAGTAAAATATAATAAAACATATCTACACATATACCTTTAGGTACATATAATACATAAATTAATATATAATTTGTAAAGTTAAGGGTTGTTATAAAAAATTAACCAATCCAAGTCGGATTTGCCCTGATAAAGGAGTCGGTCAGGAGAGGTTATCCTAATGTCATGTCTTACAGAACTGCGGTTCGCTTTAGGATTTACGGATTTTATTTTTATCATAACACGATTAATTTAAACCACATTTCTTCTAAAAAAGTAATTTTGGCAAATAATCACCCTATTCTATGAATGGTCTGTCTGAATGCATCAGGCAGACAGTTTATTAAAACCATTCAGGCTGTTAATTGAACGGCTGGTTAAGCAAGTTGGCTGTGACATATAAATTTTATGTATGGATATCCACGGCTCTACTGAAATGGGGAAAGGGGAGGGATTCATCTCTCTATCATCACCTCCTCCTCCATCATCTTCAACATACGGATGACTAGGCGGTATGGCCATGTTAGCTCTAGCCCGCCCTACGGGCCAAAACCAAAATAAAAATAAATCCATCAGTGATCGTATAGAATCATCAGCAAATCACTTCTTTATGTAAAGGGAGAGACGGTACGAGAACCCAAAAATACCGCATACAACGAACGCAACCAGTCGCAACAGTGATAATTATTTTTGTCTCGTTCTTGCAATAGTCTCTTTTACGAGTACGTCCCTCTATCTCTGATACTCGTAACATAAAACTGTCAACGGAGCTGTGTAGTGTCCGTTTCTTGTAGTTATATTGGGTCCACGCGCTGCGTACTAGAAATTAGACTCGTACCGCTTCTTC
Organism: Peribatodes rhomboidaria; assembly: GCA_911728515.1. Lineage (NCBI taxonomy): Eukaryota > Metazoa > Arthropoda > Insecta > Lepidoptera > Geometridae > Peribatodes > Peribatodes rhomboidaria. The sequence continues at coordinate 7,412,108 of OU452189.1, forward strand.
CTTATATTATTTCGATGGAAAATCCTGATTATTTACTTCAGTGATCTTTTTGGTAGATTTTTTTCTCGCGGTACTTTTTTTCAGTACACATTCTCGCAAGACTTTTGGTGGAAAAGTGCTTTGACCCTTTCCTCAAAAATTAAGATTAACTTTTAAAATGTTGATAAAATCTTTGCCCTAAAACCTAGTTTTTATTATATTAGTTAGGCAGGTAGGTTTAACTTAAAGGATATTAAAAGTAAACGTAGGATTTAGGGCTTACCCAAAAGTTTTTAAGGTGCGATTATACTGAGGCGACTATTATTGACGCTACAATTATCTTGGAGCGTTGTGGCATGCTAAAATAATGATAGAAATTTAAGATAATTTAGATTATCAATATACTAGCTGCGCTCCGCGGTTTCACCCGCGGTTAAAAAGTATCCTGTGTGCTATTCTAGACTACAATCTATCTCTGTGCCAAATTTCATCCAGATATGTTCGGCCGTTCTGGCGTGAAAGAGTAACAAACATCCATCCATCCATCCATACATACATACAAACTTTCGCGTTTATAATATTAGAATGATACCAATATGTACATGTATTTAGAGTTACTGGTCCGATTTTAAAGGTACCATTCTCCCTTTACCATTGACCATAAAGGTAACGTATCTCCCGACCGCAGACGGCAGCAGCACAGACGACGACACCTCTGGTTTGTGAATATTTGTATGAGAAACGTTTCGCCTTAAACACCCTAAAAACGTACCTTAAACATTATTTTACTAATAGAAAATTCACAATCACTAAGTCTCGTAGGCTATGAAACGGATTCTTAAACAAGTCTCTAGTATATTTCCACATTTTTACAAATGGGTAAAATAAATATATATATTTGATTTAGGTTAGTTTATTAGTAATACCAATGTAATTGATGTACTTAATACGACGTAAAAGGGGAAATACACTAGAGATTTGTTTAAGAAACCGTTTAGAAGATGAACTTCGCAAAGTAACGCCTGATTCAATCAATATTCTTTGTTTTTGACGTGACAACGTCTTATACAACGGTTTGCCGGGTGACACTTCAAGAAACTGCGTTACGCTCCGCTCACGTTATGCGCTCACAATGAGAGCGAGTGAGAGGCACGCGTCCCTTCCACTCGGGCATGCTTAGCCCGCCTAAGAGCGAGAGAGACAGACATAAAAAGTGAAAGGCACGCGTCCCTTCCACTCGAGCACAGTTAGTCGTTGTCACGTAAAACTTTCGCCCGTATACCGACTTTACAGGCAACCAATTTTTTGGTATTAATTTTGTAAAAAAAATTGTAGCATGCAACAACAATTCCCGATGCTAGGTTTTTTTTTGTATCATGCAACAACACCTCACGAAGCTGCGTCAGTGTAATCGCACCCGAAGTTTACTCAAAAGAGTTGTTTATCAGTATTACCAGGCAGTTCTTTTCATTACCTACATCCGGCACGCAACGGGCGAGCTCAGTGAAAAATAATAACAAAATAGCTGCCTTGGCACTGAAAGACGTGATTATGGCAGTACCACGACGCCTAATAGCGAGGGTACAAAATGATACAGTACATAAACTCAGTCGGTAAGGGAGATCGCGTAACAGCCATTAAACCAACGCGAAACAGTCGAAATCAAAGAAAAAAGTACCGATGCATACGCGCGATACCAAAATGCGCTTTAAAAAGTGGTCGTGGGCGATCGGCCTAAATAGTCCGGTCAATTTAGACATTCGAAGTTACCTAAATTCCCACCAAGCTGAAAATCGGTAAGATTGTTTAAAATATCATTAGAAACAAAATTTGAAAGTTCCCCCATCTTTCCCCTGTAAGGAAAAAACATTATTCAAGATCAAAGGTCAAAAAAATGAGTTTTTCGCGATTTTCAGCAAAACGGTAAGTTTTTTCATAAAAATACTTCAAACAAAAATTGTAGATCATAAAATTATCTACAAAAAAAATATCAATACTTTTTTTTCTACGAGCCACCGTTTTTGAGATATAACGATTCAACAAGTTGTAAAAGTTGTAATCGTCAAAATATGCACACGTTTCCTCGCCACCTATGAGGTAGTGTACTTAGCGCGTTTTTTTAACGTGGTTTCCCCAGTAGGCCTATTCCACGGGTCAGTTTTGATCCTGTTTAATTTGAAACTATTGAAAAATAATGGATATTAGCAGAGATTGAAAAGATAAAAGCAATTTAAGTTAAAAAAACGTGGTAAGAAGACATTAATTAATGCTTCAATGATGAAATTTGATAATTAGATACAGTATTTCATGAAGAAGGTTTTTGAATACTATTTTTCTGAATAAACGCGAACAAAGACGCGGGTAACAGCTAGTAGTTAGTAGCTTATTAGAAGCTGGCGCTTGGCTGCCATCCTGTAGCCTGATGTAGCCATAGAGGCGGCCTACGATGAAGCACGCTTGCCTTGCAGAAACCGATTCACTCGAGACTTGAAGACAAGTCACCGATATTTTAGCTAACGAGTAACACCCACTAGGGTCGAATCGGAATGCTAACGAGTAACACCCACTACAGTCGAATCGGAATGCCAACGAGTAACACCCACTAGGGTCAAATCGGACTGCTAACGAGTAACACCCACTAGGGTCAAATCGGAATGCTAACGACTAACACCCATTAGGGTCGAATCGGAATGCTGACAATAACACCCACTAGGATCGAATCGGAATGCTAGCGAGTAACACCTACTAGGATAGAATCGGAATGCTAACGAGTAACACCCAATAGGGCCGAATCGGAATGCTAACAAGTAACAGCCACTAGGGTCGACTCGGAACCGTTTTTGTTTTGTCTTTATTCATCTTCTTGTCTATCTCTACATAGGACAAAAAAGTCGCTTTTTGCGTCTATCTGTCTTTCTTTTTTTTTTTACAACAGTCTAGGCATGCGTTTGACCACTGACTCGCCTGATGGGAAGCGTCGACGTGATCGGAGGTGTAACACGCTTGCCTAGGAGATACCTATTCACTTTACTCTTAAGCACCCCCGGATTGTATTTAGAAGGAAAGACAGACACAGGCAACGAGTTCCACACCTCTGCAGTTCTTACAAGAAAATTTAGCTTGGAACGCTTAGTGCGTTTTAGCGGAATTTCCACCATAGGAGGGTGTCTTTTACTGGTGCGCCTGGTACAATTATAAAAGAACGTAACTGTCTATATATCATAGATAAATACTCCGCTAAACCAAACAAGATACAAAATTGATACGATTTTCACAATCAGTTAGTTTTTTTTTTTCGGATGGTTTATTGATGCGAAGCCGGGACAGATCGCTAGTATTTTGTATTCATTAGAATTTATCTAAACTCTAGAATTGAACTCGTTTTGTAAGCAAATTCAAGTACGCGCATCGCAATACGGTGCGAGTCGCGAATGAGGTTTTAATTTGAATTAAATGTTTTATTTTATGGAAAAAACAAGTAAAATTAATAAAAGAAAAACAACAAATCCGGCTGCAAAATGTTGTATCCTATGTTACTTCCACTATCAAGACGATTCAAATGACACCTCACATGTCGAAATCCATCAAGCTGTTTAGGCTGCAGGGCGTGCCAAAGAAACCTCATACATACATACATACATACATACTTTCATACATACACTCGAAAAACATAACCCTCTTTCTTGCGCAGTCGGGTAAAGACAAAAAGAAAGTAAAATCCACTTTGATCATGATTCACCTTTTGTTTGAGTAAATCGTATGCCTTCAGAATAATATTATATTTCTTGCATTTAATAATGGTGCCAAACCGGTACTTTGTCGATCAATAAACTGACGTTTCACCTCGACCAAAATTAACTATGGTCTGGACAATTGTTGATTTTGTCAATCTGTGGCCCTATTCGGAGATTTGAGATTTTAATCTCACCTTTTTTCGTCCTTGTTGCTCTCGTTTGAAACGTCATAGATGTGAGAGTGACCAAGATAAAATCTCATCTCATCTCACGTGTAGGAATAGCCCTCCTGGGGCCCTATTCGGAGATTTGAGATTTTCACCTCACCTTTTTTCGTCCTTGTTGCTCTTGTTTGAAACGTCATAGATGGAGAGTGACCAAGATAAAATCTCATCTCATCTCACGTGTAGGAATAGCCCTCCTGGGGCCCTATTCGGAGATTTGAGATTTTCACCTCACCTTTTTTCGTCCTTGTTGCTCTTGTTTGAAACGTCATAGATGTGAGAGTGACCAAGATAAAATCTCATCTCATCTCACGTGTAGGAATAGCCCTCCTGGGGCCCTATTCGGAGATTTGAGATTTTCACCTCACCTTTTTTCGTCCTTGTTGCTCTTGTTTGAAACGTCATAGATGTGAGAGTGACCAAGATAAAATCTCATCTCAACTCACGTGTAGGAATAGCCCTCCTGTTCTGTCCTCTTCTACAAGTCATACCTCAACCGATTCTGGTGAAATTTTGTGAGCAGGTTCAATATTATAGAGATTTTTTTTGCCGAGTCAATTTATGAAAATAGCTAGCTGCTCCCCGCGGTTTCACCCGCGGTTAAAAAGTATCCTATGTGCTATTCTGGACTATAATCTATCTCTGTGCCAAATTTCATCCAGATCTGTTCAGCCGTTCTGGCGTGAAAGAGTAACAAACATCCATTGTTACAAACTTTCGCGTTTATAATATTAGTAGGATTAAAAAAATGCGTAGATATGCCTTTTTTGGAAAAAAAAAAATGTTTGTCGGTTGATAACCATAGCGTAGATGTTTTGGTAGTTTTCTTACGAAATGCTAAGCTTTCAAAATAAAGCCGTAAAATCTCTGGTAAAGAGACAGCTGCTTAAGCTTTGGTTTTAGTTAAAGTACTAATAATAATAAATTCGGGACACTTGCACACACGGTCGCCTGACCCGAAACTAAGCAAAGCTTGTGCTTGGCTGCCATGCAGAGACTGATATACATACTTAGATATATTTAAATACATATTAACACCCAGACATAGAACAAACACAAATGTTCATCGCATAAATGTTTGCCATAGGTGGGAATCGAACCCACGCCCCCAAGCTCAGAAGGCAGGTTCACTACCAACTGAGCCATCGAGGCAGTCAAGTTAGTTAGTGCAACTCACCCTTGATCACACTACTCGTAATATTCTGAATGAGAAAGTTTGAATGTAAGTATGTTTGTTACTAACTCACGCTAGAACGGCTGAAAGGATCATAATGAAATTTGTCACAGAGACAGATTATAGTCTGGAATAGCAAGGATACTTTTTAATCGTGGATGAAACCGATGATAGCCTAGTTGGAGAAGGCCTGCCTCTCAAGCAAGAGAGAGCGGATTCAAACCCAGCCGACGGCATGCACCAATTTGTTCATTGTGTGAACATGTGCGTATTGTATGTCATCTGCTACATGACAGGAGCCGATGTATGGCGACAGGCTCGCCCCCTGTCACATTTGGAACTGAATATCGTCCGTCGAAGTGTGGGTGTTGTATTACAGCTCTGCCAGCACCCTCGGGGGAAAGGCGTGACGATATGTTTGTATGTGGATGAAACCGTGGAGCGCAGCCAGTAGTTAATATTATGTTGTTACGAATTGCTTAAAAACATGCTTTAATTCAAGTATTGAAAGATTCATAACTGTTTTGTAGAGTATTTAATAAAGTGGTTATTAATTTGTTTCAATAAAACAAAACGGTACCTGCGAAGGTTGTTCCGCTCACAGAGTAAGAAAAGGGAAGAGATGGCACAAACGAGCACAAGCTTTCGCATTAAAATATAAGTAGGATTTGAATGAGAGTTTAGGAATAAGTTTGATTTTATCTAACTATCCATCCTCGCGGATGCGGTTGGCACATAAAAAATTACCGTCTGTCACAGTGACACTAGACGCAGTGGTAATAATGCCCCCATTTTTAGGGTTCCGTACCCAAAGGGTTAGACGGGATCATATTGCTAAGACTCCACTGTCCGTCTGTCACCAGGCTGTATCTCATGAACCGTGGCAGTTGGTCAGTTGAAATTTTTACAGATGATGGATTAATATTGCCGCTACAGCAACAATTACAAAATAACAGAATAAAAAATTTTTTTTTGCCGTTTTTATAAATAATGGTACGGAACCTTTTGTGCGCGAGTCCGACTCGCACTTGGCCGGTTTTTTATGTTGCGAGCCGATAGCCATGAGTGTTACCGTTGAGTGCGCGGGGGACGTTTGTGGGCTCAGCGGTAACAAATACGATATTTTTCTTCACAGCTAAGCAACGGTATGCGCGAGCAGAAAGCACCATTTCTAATTATTTTTTTAGAAATGACAGCCGCACAAAACGTAGAAAAATAAGTATTTTTCTATGTTTTGTGCGGCTGCCATTTATTTATAGATCTCCTAACACAGGTATTTAATACTTATCGGAAGGCCCCAACCTGTTTTTGTAAATTGTATTTGGCTACTGAAATAAAATATTTTTTAATTTTCATAAGTCCTTTCGGTAATAACCACTTAGTGCACTACACTGAGTACACGTCACTAGTCATACTTAAATTTATAATTCATAATCTTAAGCATAAAATATATAAAAATAAAAATTACATTGCATGAAAGAGTAGTAAATAGCTAAAACTAATATTTATTGCAACTGATCGAAAATTATAGAGCAATATCAATTTCATGTTATTTTATAATTTTTTCACAGTCACATGTTTGCAAAGTTCCTACCCAGGTGGCTTTTGCCATCTCTGTTCTTACTCTGTGGCTCCGTCGTTTAGCAAGATGAAATTAAATTGTATTAATACCTATTTGGTTAAAGAAGGCGAAATACGAGAATTTACAAACGTTTGCGTACAGAATCCATACAAATTTTAAATTTATTTCCGGACCTAATTGTTAGAATTTCGGACTCATTCGCTTTCAAATTGCGGTCTTAATTATATACGACTTCAGAATGGTGTTCACAATTATGATTTGTAACTATGGAAACTGACGTGGTTTTCACACATTATGATTTAAAACACGGGAATTACTCACGTACGATTCAGTCGATTATTCCGACTATAGTTTCAACCGCATTCGGCGGTCTTCATCAGGGCGAGTGCGCGCGCGCGGCTGCGTCTCGCATAACACTATAATCGACTGAATCGTATACGTGAGTAATTCCCGTGTTGTAAATCATAATGATTTGTAACCTTTTTTTGGAGATTTTTGGCGCGAACCTAAAAGGTGCTGTCGTAATTTTGTATTATTTTCTAAATCTTATGATTTTTCGAGTGTTAAAGTGTAATAATGGTGAATTATTAACCTTTACCGTTTCGTTAACGTGCACGAGTGTGGGCAAATGATACAAACATCGCGAAAAGTGACTTTTCGTGTTCTCTACAAAACTCCACTTAAAGTTTCAGTAAAGTATCCATCACTTTACTGAAATGGAGAAAGGGGAGGGATTCATCATCGTCATCATCACTCGCATCATTGATAAAATGCTAAATTAACTTGACACAGGTAAATGCACAAGACGCGCGACGCCAAATTCCCCTGGATCCCCATCCAAGCAGAAAAAATCCTTTTTTTACTCTTCAATGGGCTGTCAAAGCAGCTGATAGACAGATCAAATGATAAAAGGCTGATGCTTACCACGGTCACAGAATCAACATTGCTATTCGACGAGGTAACGTTGAAGCTATTTTAAGCTTTTTTACCTTTGGCTACTTTACAATACAATATATCTTTATTGCACACCAAAAACTACATGAAAATCTTAAAAACTAAAATACATTTTTCGGCAGTACAAGGGCGACCTTATCGCCTAAAGCGATTTCTTCCAGGTAACCCTACTACTTGACAACTTTACTTTACTTTACTTGACTTGAGCCCTGTTTATTAATTGTAACATGTTATTTATATACATAACGTTACGCCTTTCCCCTGAGGAGCTGGCAGAGGTGTAATACAACACCCGCACTTTGCCGGACGATATTCAGTCCCAAATGTGACATGGGGCGAGCCTGTCGGCACACACCGGGCTCCGGTCATGTAGCAGATGACATACAATACGCACATGTTCACACAATGAACAAATTGGTGCGTACCGTCGGCTGGGTTTGAACCCGCTCCCTCTGGCTTGAGAGGCAGGCCTTCTCCGACTAGACCATCATCGCTTATTCATTCCGAGACGTTACAACGTTTATTAGTAAGAGGCATTGTAATTTCGTAACAAAGATTAAAAAGAAACTTCTTCAAGGGAATCTTCACAATGAGTTCTCTTTACTTCCAAAAACTTTCCAAATTAAATCCTACTTAAGACAGTATCCTAGTCGTACGAAAATTCCCAATAAATAACGTCGAGGACCTGAGAGTTTTCAAGTTAGTCAGCCGACAAATTAAGTTGGAAAATTCAATGAATATTACCTCCCTGAAGTGTCGAGAAGAATTTACAAGCCTTGGGAAGTATGTAACGAGAATTTGTAACAGTGTAGGTATGTGACAAACTTCCAATAGTACAAATAAATAAATATAAATAAATAAATAAATAAATATTCGGGACACTTGAACACACGGTCGTCTGACCCCAAACTAAGCAAAGCTTGTACTAAGGCGGCCAGAGACTGATATACATACTTAGATATTTTTAAATACATACTTAAATAGATATTAACACCCCGATATAGAACAAACACAAATATTCATCACATGAATGTTGAATGTTTGCCCTAGGTGGGAATCGAACCCACGCCCCCTAGCTCAGAAGGCAGGTTAACTACCGACTGAGCCACCGAGGCAGTATAATAAAGTATAAGTTTACTAGCTCCGTCCCGCGGCGCTACCCGCGATTAAAAGTAGCATTTTCGCTATTCTAGACTAGTTAGAGTTACTAGTTAGGAGTTGTATTCTAGTTGTTATGTATTAATATTCGATCATAAATATAGGAGATACGATACAAGAACCTAACAATGACCGCATAAATTAGGTGCAAGCACACAATTCACCGTAGTCACGAACAAACGCAAGCAGTCATAATTATTGTGGTCTCGTTCTCGCTATAGTCTCTTGTACGTGTTTCTATCTTTGCTATTGATAACATAACATAACAACACCCACACTTCGCCGGACGATATTCAGTCCCAAATTTGACAGGGGGCGAGCCTGTCGCCATACATCGGGCTCTAGTCATGTAGCAGATGACATACAATACGCACGTTAGATATTCAACAAATTGGTGCGTGCCGTCAGCTGAGTTCGAACCCGCTCTCTCTGGCTGGAGAGGCGGGCCTTCTCCAACCAGGCTATCATCGCTTTATATATTGACAACATACAGGGTTGCATACATATGGTGTAGTTCATAGGGTGACAAAATGAAAGGACCAGAATAAAGTTAAACATGTGAATGTGTACTTTGTATGTGTGTGTATATTCTCCTCGTATCTCAACAGGGTATACAGATACACCCGGATACATCCCGGATACCGATAACTGCTGGGATAATAATGCCTATTGAAATGGAAACGTATATCCAAATGTACGTGATAATTTGGTGTGGCTTAAGGTTGACCCAGATCGTTGGAATCCGGATTGTTTTATCATTAAAATATGAACTCTATCTTTAAAAAGTTACAGCAGAAATTCTAATGACAAACTTTGATGTTCACAGAGTTTTTAGGGTTCCGTACAAAAATGGTGAAAAAGGAAGTCTTATTTCAATTTACTTAACGATAAGGGTCGCATTTGCGTCGTAGTTTGTTTAATTATTTTGAAGTAACTTGCAATTGGAAATAATTTTTTGTAGCAACCAACTAGCTTATAATATTTTAGCTTAACAGCCTAGCCTAGCCTAGTTTAGTAAAAGGCTAGGCTGTTAATTGAAAGGCTTATTTGACAAGTTGCCTGCGACATGTATACCAACATCCGTCCATTCAAAATACCCAGATAAACGGTATAGATAAAACCCAGCTAAGCTGGCGTTATGACTTCTTTATTGAGACTCGTAAAGTACGGATTAAATTAATAAAGAGCTTTTTTTGCTTATTTACGGGCTCTTGCACGAGTTTATTGGACTGACTCTTCCGGGATTGTGACCTTAGCTGAAAAATCTATACAAGGCTAAATGGAACGGCGGTACTAAGCCGAAAAATGCTTATTATAAGAACAACTTTTACTAAGGAGTTTTTTATGGCGGGAACCGAAAAGGTGTCGTAATTTTGTATTATTTTCTAAATATTGTGATTATTCGAGTGTTAAGTGTATAATGGTGGATTATTAATCTTTATCGGTACGTTAACGTGCACGAGTGTAGGCAAATGATACAAACATCGCGAAATGTGACTTTTCGTGTTCTCTACAAAACTCCACTTTAAGTTCCAGTAAAGTATCCATCACTTTACTGAAATGGGGAAAGGGGAGGGATTCATCATCGTCATTATCACCTTTTCATCATCACTCCATCATATTTAAAATACTATATGAACTTGACACTAAATGTACAAGACGTGCAACGCCAAATTCCCCTGAATGTCGGAGCAAAAAAAAACTTTTACTAAGGGAAAATCATTGAGTTCTGTTATTAAGTATAGAGAAGTCAACATAATGAAAGGCCATGCTATATTTTGTTAACAGCTTAAACTAAACCTTGCTGCAGCGCTGAAACAATAGTTACTTGAATTATTAGTGCGATGTCCTAGCACAAATAAGGGCATTATTTAAAATGTGTTTAAACGTTTCTTCGTATAAGTAAACAAAAACACGACTTGGGCGCTCGAGAGCTAGCAAGTAACTGAAGAAAGTATGGCTGGATGGCTGCACTTGAACGTGAACTAGTGATGTGCGGTGTCTTTTCTATTCGTTGTAATCTCATAGGACGCAATGGGGCCAAACTACCTATATGAGCAAAAAATACATTTAGAAAATGTATTTAGGGCTACACAGAACGGCGATAATAAGCCGAAAGAAGCTATTGTAATAAAATTATGAACCATACTAAGGAACAATACATAAAGTAAAAAAAATCAACAAATAGAAACACTTTAACTTGCACTATATCGCACCTTTGAAGATAAAACTGATAAGCAACGCGAGTTTAATTTTTTTTGCATTTTTTAAAGCTTTTTGACCATGGCTACTATTTTCCAGACCCTGCCTGTCCATCAAATAATTCCCACAGAGTAATTCCCTAGTAATTCCCCATAGGTCCGAGCGGCTATCGCCTCGGCCGCCGGCAGCGCTGTAATCCGAGATAAGCAGCTAATCCTGGATAGCCCTGATTTATTTACCACCGCGCTGGCAGATTAAAATATCAGATGCAATTAGGGGCGATAAGCTCGATTAATCTGCTATTTGGTTTCTGAGAGCCAAGATCTGATTTGAAGATTGTAGAAAGGATCGTTTGTAGAAATGTAGCTATTGATGTCTTTTTTATTGTTTGAGTGAAAATAATTTTTAGAAAAGAACAAAATAAACTTTTTTTTTACTCTGGTCGCTACCGTTCTAAGATATTCAATTTGAGTTACGTCATTTCGGTATTTGATTCTCTTGCCAGGCAACCATTCACACACACACACACACACACACACTAACACACACATTTTTTCACACGAGATAATTGTACTTTGTTTAGAATTTACCTACACCAACGAAATAACTGTAAACTTTTCACCTGTGCCAAATATTAATTTGCAATGTTTTGTTTTAGTTTTTAGTTTCCATATTTACTCATTCATAATGGAAGGCCACTGAGTTTCACAACACAGGACTCTCCTAGCGTGAGACTCAGGGTTCATAGCTTATCCAGATGTATCTACTAATATTAGTCAATAAGAATCAGTTACTAACTTTTATCTGTAAGCACTGTATATTTTGTTCAATAAATTATTATTATTATTCACCCTAAGCATTCAGCACTAAGATTCACCATCCTGCCTAGCATGGTGTATTAATATACTCCACCAGGTGCATTCCGGAACGTGGGCAACACATAGTGACGTCAATCGATGCATAAGCAAGATCGAATTAATTCAATTACTAAAAGTTCGAAAGAGATGGATGACGTTGACGAGTGACGTCATTATGTGTTTGCTCCCGGAATGCTAGACCTTGTTTATGACTGCCTCGGTGGCTCAGTTGGTAGTGAACCTGCCTTCTGAGCTTGGGGGCGTGGGTTCGATTCCCACCTAGGGCAAACATTTATGTGATGAACATTTGTGTTTGTTCTATGTCTGGGTGTTAATATCTATTTAAGTATATATTTAAAAATATCTAAGTATGTATATCAGTCCCTGGCCGCCATAGTACAAGCTTTGCTTAGTTTGGGGCCAGGCGACCGTGTGTGGAAGTGTCCCGAATTTTTGGATCATGCATAGCATCCAGCACGTCAATACTGTTTGATGCAGGATGGTGAATGGTACCTTATATAGAGCGTCTGTTTACCGGAAGTAAGTTCCAGGTTTGATTCTCAGCCAGCATATGTTAGTCTTTGAGTCATGAATACGAGTATACTTACCTATATAATATAATAAAGTTATTTTTAGTTTAGGAGGTAGGTATAGTTTGTTTTAGATTATATAAGCGATGATAGCCTAGTTGGAGAACGCCTCTCAAGCCAGAGGGAGCGGGTTCGATCTCAGCTGACAGCACGCGCCATTTTGTTTATTGTGTGTATTGTATGTCATCTGCTACATGACTGGAGCCCGGGCCATGGCAAAGCCCCCTGTCACATTTGGGACTGAATATCGTCCGAGGAAGTGTGGATGGTGTACTACACCTCTGCTAGCCCCATCTGGGGATTTCCCCCGAGGGGGCTAGCAGAGCTGCAGGTGTAGCAGAGCTGTCACGCCTTTGCGTGATAGATTTTTTAGTTTGTTTATAGTATTAGATATAAGATTGGATTTTGTACATTTTTAAAGTTGTATTAGTTTAGTTAAGCTTTTAATTTTCTATTACATATCTTGTGCCTATTTGCTAAAAAAAATACGGTGTTAAGAATATTGTGAATAGGTAGATACCATAAAATATGTTCTTGAATGCTATAAATTACAAACAAAATATTTAAAAGGAGCGCCTACAGATCCCAGTGGGATCCGAAACCTACGCTAATTGACAGCAACCCGGAATTGTACAAAGAATCCAATCAACATCCGGGTGGCTGCCTGACATAAGCCGGCGCTAAAGGTACGCTTCCGTACCGCGTCCGGTCGCAGACACGAGCGACTGAGTCGACGCGACAATCATGGGCGTACCCACGGTGCAGCAGGATGAGCCATCTGCGCTACCCTGATTCCTATCTTGAAGATCAAGTTTTAGGTTTTCAACTAAAAAAAATATGGTGGCGGTCAACAATGACAGCAAACCGGCGTCTGTATAATGAGTGTAATTAAAACGAAATTTCAGCTAGATTTAGAACCCTCGCAGCTTATTATTGTATTAAAGAAATCAGTAAGTAAATTAAAAGTATTTTTAAATTTCGACCATGGTATCAGATACATTAACTTCTGCCGACCTGCAAAAAAAATCTGGGTGCAGCCATAGCGACAATACTAGCAATATGAAATACTATAGCTATAGCCTAAGGTTTCTCCCTCTGCCCCACAGGAACCGTTAAGTTTTTCAGACTGAAAGATACCCTATGTTCTTTAATGTGTTCCTGGCAAAATGTGTGCAAAATTTCATGATGATTGATGATCAAAAAACTGTGCCTATATGCACAAACATTAAACTTCACATAGTAACAAACTAGAGCTCTCTTTTTTTTCATTACGTGTTTGCTCTCAGAATGCTAGACCTGCACCGCTTCTAGTAACAAACTAGAGTTCTCTTTTTTTCATAACGTGTTTGCTCTCGGAATGCTAGACCTGCACCGCTTCTAGTAACAAAGTAGAGTTCTCTTTTTTTCATTACGTGTTTGCTCTCAGAATGCTAGACCTGCACCGCTTCCAATAACAAACTAGAGCTCTCTTTTTTTCATTACGTGTTTGCTCTCGGAATGCTAGACCTGCACCGCTTCTAGTAACAAACTAGAGCTCTCTTTTTTTCATTACGTGTTTGCTCTCAGAATGCTAGACCTGCACCGCTTCTAGTAACAAACTAGAGCTTTTTTTCATTACGTGTTTGCTCTCGGAATGCTAGATCTGCACCGCTTCGAAGTCTTTGACAGACGCGCGCGCGGACGACATCTAACGCATCGAACAGTGTCGGTCGTTGGCCGCGTCTATCGCAGAACTCTGAAGCAGCGCTATGCTGCTCACATTTTCATATTGCGAGTATGTCGTATCCGCGCGATGCACGAAAGCGTGCCTTAAGCCAATCCGGTTAGCTGGCCTCATCCTGTGGACTTATCCGGGTGCGGGCTACCGAGTCTAACCTCGTTTCATATTTTATTAGATGTTTGTATTATTCCCGTAGACTCTGAGACCTTACTTTTTCTTAATGCTTCTTTGGCACGTTGCTGCTACTTTGCTGGCATATTTCAACATTTTTGAAAATGCAATATCACTGAATATAGTTAGTCAGGAAAAAACGCAATCATATTTTTTGAAAAAACATTACGAAGGTTTAACTATAATAATCAATTTGATTCAACCAGTTATCCGTGCATAAAATTGTATTTTATGTTTTGCCCATTTTTATGAACAGAAAACATACATAATGGTATTGAGTTTGATAATATGCGGCATAGTCGTGCTGCTTTTAAAAATAAGATAAGATGGTGTCAGAAAAATGAAGATAGTATTAAAATGAATATATTGGCGTTGCATAGAAAAAATAAAAACTTTATAAAATTTTGGAACTCTACGAAAAAGTTTAACCATAAACCGAGCTTACCAGTATCCGTGGGGGGCCTTCAGGAACCAACTGCGATAGCTGAACTGTTTGCGCAGAAATTCCAGGTGAATCCTCTTCAGGCGGAGTGTGTGCTCGATGCTGAGTCACCACGAAATGAAGACGTCATAGAATTTACTCGTAAGGATATCTCCAAGGTCATAATGAGTATGAAGCGCGGTAAATCACCTGGGCATGATGGCCTCAGCATCGAACACATACTCTGGGCCAGCGATAAAATAAATAAGCATCTATGTTGCCTGTTCAACCTGTGTATCAAATTTGGGTTCTTGCCTGGGGATCTGATGCGAACGGTCGTTACTCCTATTGTTAAAAATAAAACCGGCAACCTTAGTGCCGCATCTAATTATCGACCTATATCGTTAGGCACTATTATTGGCAAAATACTGGAACGGCTTATTCAACCTGAACTGCTTAAGAATATTAAGATTGATGATGCGCAGTTTGGTTTTCGTCCCAATCTCTCAACAGATGCTGCCATTGTCAGCCTAAAAAGTACTATTAGCTACTATACAACTAGAAATACAACAGTGTATGCGTGCTTTTTGGACCTCAGCCGCGCTTTCGACCTAGTTAATTATAATATCCTTTGGACAAAATTACTAGCGTCACAAGTACCTGTACAGGTGGTAAAACTGCTGAGATTTTGGTACGAAAACCAAACGAACTGTGTGAAATGGGGCGACACAACCTCTAGTCAATACAGGCTAGAATGTGGGGTCCGCCAAGGGGGGGTCACATCTCCGGACCTCTTTAACTTGTATATAAACGGCTTGATCGAGGAACTGAGGAGCTCTAAGATCGGTTGTCACCTGGGAAACGTGTGTGTGAACAACTTAAGTTATGCTGACGACATGGTCCTCCTCAGTCCCTCGATCAAGGGGTTGAGGAAACTGCTTTCAATCTGTGAGCATTATGCTAATGCACATGGTTTGAAATACAACGCTTCCAAAACCGAAATGATGGTCTTTACATCTGGTAGGGGTCCGGATAATGTACCCAAGGTGTTTTTGAGTGGTATGACAGTTAGGGTTGTGGAGCAATTCAAATATTTAGGACACTTGTTGTCGGAGCGACTCCAGGATGATGCCGATATTGAGCGGGAACGAAGGGCTCTTGCCATCAGGAGTAACATGCTCGCTCGCCGTTTCGCTAAATGCAGCAATGACGTAAAGACCACACTCTTCAAGGCGTATTGTCTATGCATGTATACGTCCCAGTTGTGGATAAAGTTCACGCGGAAAGCAATAAACACCATAAGAGTCCAGTATAATGACGCATTCCGGGCTCTTATGAGGCTACCGCGATGCTGCAGTGCGTCGAGCATGTTCGCCGAGGCGGGGGTACCTGACTTCTTTGCCGTTATACGATCCAGGGTTGCATCGTTCTGGCATCGCCTGCGTCGCTCCGACAACAAGATACTTGAGGCTGTCTCTGACGATATACGGAGTCCCATGTTCAGGCATTGGATATCTCTCCACATGAACAAAAACAAAAAGTGACAACATAAATTGTATGGCGATTTTTTATGGACGTGGTTGCACCCCTTTTACAGGTGTAACTATTTTAAGGGTTTTTTTTTTTTTTCTCTTTTACACTTAAATTTAATCTAGTTTTAAGCTAATTCAATTGTTTGCCTATGGGTTTTTATACCTGAAATAAATGACTTTATTATTATTATTATTATTATTATACATACATACAAACATGTCGTCATACCATTCCTCCGAAGGAGCTGACAGAGGTGTATTTAATGAAAAATGACATTATTGTTATACTCGTAATACTCAGTTGCCCTCTCTGTACATTGACAATGTTAGTTTCGCATACCGATAGGTTAAGACATGGCTCAGCTACTTTTAATATTTATTTTTTTTAATTTGTAAAATTTGCCCATGTTTTGCGTTATAAATGATTTGATTTGATTTGATTTAAGACCCAAACTTCTCCGGACAATACCACTTAAAATCCCAGTAGTCCTGTCAACAGAACTACTCAACAGAACAGGTGGGAGTAGACGCTATCGCTCGGCCCGTTCCGGCCCACTATCGACTATTGTCCCAAATGTTGTCCCAAATGTGACAGAGGGGGGCCTGTCGCCATACACCAGGCTCCAGTTATGTAGCAGATGACATTAAATACGCACATATATTCACACAATGAACAAACTGATGGGTACCTTTGGCTGGGATCAAATTCACTCCCTCTGGCTTGAGAGGCGAGCCTTTAAAAGCTTTTTGCTTCTAGAATATTCTAGACATTATAGGTTAGGTTAGTTTTAGCTAGGTTTTGAAAGCATTAAAGTCTGTGATTAGGAGCAAAAAAGCGGTCCACGATCAGTGTTCGTAGAGGTCACTCAGATCAACCTAGAGAATTCTAAGATAGCGCACGGCGTATTATTTATGTGAAGTCAAAAACCACCCAAAAACTACGCTACTGTCGTACATGTACACAACACTCACACATTGTCGCAAAAAAACTACGCTACTCGCTTGGTCATTCTTACCTCGACATTATGTGCATTGGTTTATGGTATAATTTCATGCACATAAATATACATAGAGCATTATAAAAGTGTGGCCAGGACTACATGTTGAGGTTCTTTTTAAAAACCGTGCAGTTTTTACAAGTCAATTTTGAAAAAGCCGTAACATTAAATTCTAACAAACATGTGCAGTTTTAGAATATTATGTCTACTAAGGTTTGCATATTGGAACGGAAATCGCTAACGTAGAGTTTGGGAATAAATGTTAGTTTCCGTGTAATTGTAAATGTTTTTCATTACCACGCGCACACGTTTAAAAAGAAGTGGCTTCAGCGAGATATAACGCAGTGTTCCATCTTTACCTCTAGATTGATCTGAGAGAGGGCATAGAAAATGAAAAGTGCTTGGGGTTCCCAGTCGCTTGGAATGTCATCTCGGCGGCCTTTCATACTTTTAACCAGCAAAGCCTTGATGAAAGGTAGAATGTGAGATCAACTAAGTATATTTTAGACAAAAATTTCTTAGCTCACATTCTACCTTTCATCGAGGCTTCTGATGAAAGGTAGAATGTAAGCTTAGAAAAGTGCATGTGGTCTTCTTTGTTAAGTTTATATTATTTCCTATGTGTTGCAATCTACTAGTTGGTATTCTGAGGATAATGAACATCAAAAAAGTATAAATTAAAAAAAAAAACGATTTTTTATCAAACATATATAACATTATAAACATTTTTATCCAACACTCCCGACTAATTGACTTTTCAAAACAAAAAAAACTAAATCAAAATCCAAACAGACACACACACACACAGACACGTCAAACTTATAGCAGCCACACACAAAACTTTGCATGGGTGGTTAAAAAGGAGGAAGTTCTCAATTGAGTTGTATTTTTAAGGGGTTAAGATGCGCCAATGACATTTGGCATTCGGCGCTCAGCTGGTTTTAGCGCCTCTAGTGATCAACGCTCGAAGCTTTTGAACATTGAGCTAGCATTTCTCAAAGACAAACAAATTCAGACGAAACACCGTGAAAAAAATATTTTTGCCTAAAAATGAAAGCCCTCTGTGATGTTATGCTTTATTGTAATGTTTTTTTACTAAATTATTTGAAGCCAACGGCGTTTTAAAGTTGAGCCTTATAAGCAGCATGAGCGCGGTAGTTTGTTTATAAGTATAGGTAGATTAAGTATGTACTCACAAATATCCCGCATCTAAAGGTTTTGATTCCCTTTGGTCGTGCGTGTAAAATCTAAAAAAACAATCGTAGACCACGGACTCTCTGAAGTGTGAGATATTATCTTGGTCCCTCTCACTTTTATGATTTTTCAAACGAGAGAGACATTGACCAAAAAACATCTCGTGCGTAGGAATAGGGGAAATAATATAATATCGTAAGAATGGCCCTGGAGGGCTATTCTTGACGCGTGAGATGTTTCTTGGTCACTCTCACTATGACTTTTAAAACGAGAGAGACATTGATCAGAAAATATCTTTCGTAAGAATAGGGCTCCTGATGGGCATCCTAAGAACTCCGGTACCAGGGATAAATTACTCAACCTATCCTAAACCAATGCTTACAACATTTCAAAAATCTCATAACAAAAAACATATTTACTAGGACTAGCAGAGCTGTTCAATCGACGGCCCGCTTAAAAAATGTATTCTACGAGTTGGTAGTACTAATCTGTTTTACATAATCAGCAGGTAGTATAAAAATGACTAAAATGATTGAAAACATAGTGGACCTAGAACTTACAACCTCATTATTATCTCGATAGTTTCTTGCCTGATTTTGCTGATAATTATGTTCCTACTCGAAGTTAAAAACGCGTTTGTGTTTAATATCTTTTTCATCACTCTCACTCGTAAAAAGGACTTTATTACATCAGTTTTAGCTCATAATCCGAGCTATTAAGCACGTGTGCTGTTACTTTACCATTATCGCACTAGTAACTAAACTAGACTTTTTTTAAAATAAATCAACAAGAGTTTTTTTTTACTTTTCTTAAATTCTTGATTTAAAGTATCATAACTACGTAATAACAGTAAATAAACATTATTTTTTTTATCAAAATATTGACAATTAATTAGGTATGATAATTTAAACAAAGTACTCGCTTTATTATTATGCCTAGTAAAATTTTGATAAGTGGAAAAGCAGCAAAATGCGCATACATTTTCAGAAAAATGTATTGACTAATGCAAGTCTGTGTTTTTTCCCCTCGCATGTGTGATGAAAAACGTCACATGAAACGCGTGTGCGTTAATAATTTACACTATTGGCTCCATTAGTGGGCTCGCATACGGCTCGCGCTATAATACCGCCTCGAGTGTAATAATCTTAGCACAAAAGTGTCATAATTTACGATATAAAAAACTACACTTTGACTTAATTTTGTTTACTTAATTTTTTTAGTAAACTGATTTTCAATAAAAGTCAAGTTAGAAGATGTTTTAAGTGATCATTGTAACAAAATTAAAGCGACTTCCAAACCACAAATAAGCACTAATATTAATTAATATAATTATTATAAGCGCTACCCATCTATTTGAAGTCGGTGCCAGCCAAGTCTTATAGGTAGAAGAAGAAGGATACTACTTACAAGTATCTACCTAATTACTACATATACATAGTATCTATATACTGCCTACTTGGCTTGGCTGGTTCCGAGTAGTAGGTAATTCCTACTAAACATTCAGACTGAAATATTTGGCATAGTACGAGTAACTCCTAGTACTTCTACCTATTACCAACAAGTATATAACCTACTTACTACACAAATTGTAACTATCTACTCCATATTAGACTTGGCTACCTATTAGATTTAGCTTGGAGGCCGAGTTAACGGCTTACCTACCCGCTACCCTTGCCATAGACACCTGTCTGAGCGTGACGTTTTAATCGGACAGTGCCAGCCAAACCCAGTATAAAGACAATTGCCAATGCCAACTAGATAACTGTTGCCCGTACCATGGTCTGGCAATATGATGATGGTAGAGAGAAGGGTGCAGGTTCGGAGTGGGACCTGTGAATGACAAATACAAGAAACTAACGGAACGAGCTTTTTTTTATCTACGCGTACGAAATCGTGAGCAACAGCTAGTAGTTAATATAGTAAAAAAATCCTCTCTAGCTGGACTAAAGGGGTCTTAGATTGGATATTGAAAAACCTATTGTAGCTGAAATACATGTATAGTGCTTAGATTTTAGCAAACACCAAAAAATAATCAAAATAAACCGAGAATCAAAAAATATCAATAAATCAAATGCTTTAAAGGCAGTAATCGCTCAGATTAACACATCCTTAATCTAACACATGAAAATCAAATGTTGGTTTTATAGATGAAACATAAATTCGAGCGAAGCTTGCAGTTGGGAGTTTCCAAGCAAAGAGATTAACATTGAATGAAAACTCAGAATAAGCACTGTAAGAAGAGTTTATTTGAAAATTGAACTAGCTACCAAGAAAAAAATACGAGCACGTGCTCCTCGAGCTGCACGAAATTTAAAATAAAAGACTGTACCTTACTAGTACCTTTTTATTAGTTATGAGAGAGTATAATATTAGACAGTATTTTTAGAAGAGGATTCGCTTCTAGGATAAAGCAGTGTTTTTGTCTTGGGCGGCTTGAACCCCTCGCTGCCCTCAGGACTCATCTTCCCTTGCTGCGCTCGGGAGTTAACTCTAGATTCCCTCGTTACGCTCAAGGTACAATAAGCCGCCCGCGACGTAAGGCACTGCTTTGTGCCCTCGGTACATAATTTACTATTGTTACTCTTTATTCACAAAAAGGTGAATTTAGAAGCAAGACCTGTTTTCTTTTCTCCAATCAAGTCTATCGATTGTTTGGCGCAACCAAAACCATTGGGTCTTGATATTTCCTTAAATTTTACGAAGAAGAAGCTAATGTTATAATACGCCAATAACTTTTGTCTTTCTGTTCTTGTTCTGCTTCTTCTTCGACGATGAGATTCGGCAATGAAGACTGATATTGTTGTTCCTAAAAACAATATTAAATAATAATTAATTTGCAACCATACTAAGTCCCAACGCTCGTATCAATAATTTATTTATGTACATTGTGTACACAAAAAAAAAATGATTACCAGTTTATTCGAAGGTGAAAAAGTCCCTGTTCCTCGGATGCTCTGATAACTTTCGGATGATTTTGAACTAGGCATCTGTAGATAAAAATATAGGATAAGTTTTTAGTACTGAAACGGAAGTTTTTCACTCGCGCTTCGCGCTCGCTAAGTGAATGGTTGTACTGGCGTCACGCATGCCCATAGCAGTTCAGCGCCACTCTGATTATAAGTAGTGGCTCTATGAGCAACGTCTCACAAATTACATATCTCCGCTATTTTAAATAAAACCTAAATTTACAAAATTTCACAAATATCGGTTGAGAAATGCGATCTGTAGTGGAAAACAATCGGACATCCGTGCAATCAGACGCTGGACGCCGGACATACGATAACTTTAGCAATAGCATTTCCACTTGGCATAGCTCTGACTATGCACTATGCTTGTCACCCTAATAATATAAGATGTTAAATGTCTTTTAACTCACCTTAGTTCAGTACTTGCATTTTTTGTTGGCTGAACGCTTGTGTTTAAACTTTGATAATTTCGTTGATCTCTGTTTCTGAAATAATGAAATAGAGCAATTTAAAGATATTAATTACACAATATTCATATTACTCAAAGCGTCTCGTTTGTCTCTTTCCATGATACCATAAAATATAAAACAATTACCAATTTATAATCCCAGTTTAAAATATATTACTATTCTAGTCTTCATGCAATAGAGACTAGATTAAAATAACTATTAAGACTAGATGCAGGTTGGTATCAGTTACCAAAGAAATTGTTGTATTTAATAAATATAAATAAATAACAATACATACAATAGTGACTCTGTGAGCTGGAGATCTCGTGACCGATGTCTGTCCGATTTGAAATTGTCACATGTATTTTATACCCAAATAAATTATTTGTATTTGTATTTGTCCTCCTCTACAGGTCACACTCCTCAACCGATTCTCGTGAAATTTTGTGAGCAGGTTTGACAATTATATAAATTTTTGTTTTGACTCGGATCAAAAAGTTTTTTGGAAATTTTCCAATTATGCAGATATATCCTTTTTTAAATCACATCTCTGCCATATTGAAAAATTTCCAATAACCGCCTAGACACGAAAATTCTTTTTAAATATCGGACTTACTCACAAAGTTTCAAGAGAATAGGTTAAGAAATACGACCTGTAGATTAAGACAGGTCTGGGCAAAGATCCGGACAGAAATCCAGACGGAATTCGGAAATACGAAAGCATTTTCGTCGAATCTGAAGCATAGACGCTTCGCTCGCTAACGATCTCTCGCTCGGTTATTGTTGTAAGAAAATGTAATAACTTTTCTTTCGAATTCAATGGCCATAACTCGGAACACTACTTTCTGAATGCAAATGCTTGAATTTTTGTATTAAATACTATTTTTTACAAAAAAATACTTTATTTTGATCAAAGTGACTGATCAGAGTGTTAGTAAGCATATTCTTTCAAATAAAAAATAAATGACGAAGTTATGCTGCAACAAACATTTCGTAAAATTTATACAATGTAATTGAGTGCGTCCTAATTTTTGAAGTCGGTTAACAAACCAGGATAAGTTAGAAAAATATGCTCACTACACTGCTAAAAATAATAATGTATTGCGGACCGTGGTTGGTCAGCTATAACATAAAAATGTGATTGTTTCTAGTTTAGGTAGGTTAGTTTAGGAAATGTGCTATACCAAAAACAAAAAATGGTATTAGTCATTTACACCGTTCGCACGCAACGACCGCTTTCCGATATTGACATCGTAAGTACACATAATAATTATCATTATTTTATTTTTACCCGATTGTTCAAGAAGGATTATTTATTATTATTAACTATAGAATACTCCCCATTTCTATGTTATTAACTAGGTGTTGGGGCATCAGCAAGTATGCCACAGTTTCAATTTGAAATGGCTTAGGTATATTGACCTTAGTATAATTTTTGTGAATAATTGAATCAAATGAAATCACGAGAAAAAAAACAGCTGTTTCATACAGAAAGCTCATCGATCGTCGACAAAATGTAAGCAGATGCTTTTTTCCCCGATTTATATTACAAATAAAAAAGTTTAAAAAGTAATCGTTGTTTATAATGAAGAGTACAATGACCCCCGTTTGGCTTAGTACACCCTATACCGATAACCCTGTGCAATGTACTAATATGACACATATAGGTACATTTGTACATAACAAGAAAAAAAGCACAGTTCTGACAAGTCTTGCACTTGGATAATTATCATGAGCAACATGTACAATGGGGCCCGTGCCGTGGCGTGATGATTGTAGTACAGCACGACGCTGCGCGACCGCGGCTCGTATCACAGCAAAATAAGGTTCATGGTCGCACAGCGTCGGCGGCTAAATCCAACAATCATCGCAATAAGGTGTAATGGACGGTGAAGCCCTGAGAGTTAACATAGGTCGGAGGACACGTCTGTAGTTTTCTATTAAGTATTTTTATCAGGAAAACAAACGTCAGACCGAATCATATGCCACTAAAAACTCAGACACTAGGGTTAGTCACTTCAGTCTACACAATAAGAACAAACGGGTAAAAATATTTATGTGGTAATTAAATATTAATAGGTAGGTAGGTACTTACCACATAGCTACCTAGTTGGAGTCCAATTTTTTTGTTACGCCTAGCTGCCTTGGTGACATCTCCCATTTTCATCGGATCAACCTTCTGTACCCTCTACTCACAACGCGATCAATTATTGTCCAAATATTTTCACTAGTAGTAAAGTCACTAAAAACTTATCAAATGTCTTGAAAAACTACTTTTTTTGATTGTCTCTGGATAATTAAGCACTGTTTAATTGATGATTTACGTACAAATAGAAAAAAAATGCGAAAATATTTTTCGGCAAGGCGAGTACGTCCTTCCTTCGTGAGGCGCTGGCGCCGACTGGCCCGTCCCCCGCAAAGGAGCTCGCGGGTGTCAGTGGTCACGTGATCTGACGAAATACTTCAAAATAACACAAAATATTACTAAACTAACTCAATTTTAGCTCTAAAAATATGGTAAAAGGACGATCAATCATATTTTTAATTTCCTATCCGAAGGTGTAAAAATATATAGTAACGTAATCTCCGTAAGCACGGTATTGCACGCCATGAGAACGAAAACAACGTTCATTTAATATTTTTTTACTCGCTATCTAGTAAGTAATATAATATTTTAATCAGGCTAATTAATAGGTAACAGAATGACCTTATTGGTGATATTTTTTTCATATCGGTAGGGTCCGTAGCTTCTTCACTATTACGAGTTGAATAGACGCATTTGGCGAATATTCAAGGCTTAAACCCCGACGCAAAAATGACGTGGTGTTATAAGTTAGGTTTGACGAGTCTATACATATTTTGTTAAGTAATCTACTGTACCAGACGATAGAAGGTAAATTTTATTAGCATTTAAAATTCATACAAAATTCTAAACTCGAAAACTGTACGAATTCGATACCATTTTATTTTTTCATACCCAGCCAGTCGTGAACGCAAACTCAGTAAATTACTACAGAACCCAGAGAAAAAAACAATAGCAACATAGAGCAGATAATAATTCTCATGAGCGCGGCGTTATTGAGCTCAAACGTGCCGTGAGATACATGTAGAGCTGGCAACAATGAAACAAGTGGCTACAGCTATTCTTGGCAACATTTTATCCTGAAATAACCATTTGCAGCGGTGTAACTTTATCAAATACCTCCTCTAAAAATGCCAGAATAAATATATATTTTTTATGTAGAATATGTCGGCGTTTGACCACCAACTCGCCTGATGTTAAGCGACGTTGTGGTCTAAGATGGAGCACGACGACCTTTAAGGTACTTATTCACTCTAGGAAGAAGTACAAAGACGGCAGTTGAGTGAGGCGCTACAAGTGCCCCACTGCTCAGACCCGTCTTCGGAACGAAAAAACTACAAAATACAGATACTTTGAGTGTAAGGTGGTAGAATTCACAATTAAGGTTGACTAGGACTCCTAGGCTAGGCTAGTCGGCAATGCTGCAACTATATGTAAATTAGAAATAAAAAAAACCCCGACACCAATTAACATCAACACCACAGATGTATGTGGAATGTAAAAGATCGACTATGACAATACGATAATGATACAAAAAAACATTTGCGCATGCGTGAGTAAATTAGTGTTGTGAAAAGTACTAATTATTTTATCGATTGACCAAAATGGTACTCCGGATGCTTGTCGATAAAAATATAATATTTCGCATACCAATTGAGTTGTTTTTTGTTCCAAGTAACACTGCTGCTTAGCTAAAATGAACATAAACCACTAAACGGGTGTTAAGCTAAGCGGAAGAGTTAGATATCAGTGTCACCATGTATCGAAATTAACATAAGAAAAGTAAAAAATAAGTTCATAGTAAATTCTCTTCGAATTGTGACCCTTGACCAATTTTACTCGTATTCGGATTAGGATAAATACTGATACTTATTTCATTGTTTTTGTACATTTATTTTTATAGCCTTATAATTTACACACATATTTATTTAAATTAAATTCATTTAGATGTGAGACACCCAAAAAGTGTAAGTTTAAATAAAAATGATGACCAGAAATTGAATGTACTTTTATTTAAAAAAAAAAATGCTTAACGCCTCAACGCCAAGTACAAACTCGGAAGAATGACAATTACGTACTGTTGATGGCATTGACTCAAAAATGTATGTTTTGTTTATGTATTGCACCTATCGCGTAATGAACTTTGCTAAAAAACTATACCTAGGTAATAATTACGTCATCATTTTATCCATCTCTAGTGAAAATCAAGCGTAAACAACCAAATACATTTTTTGCTGAATTTTATCATCAATTCCTTTTTCATCTAGGAAGGATATTACGAAGGAAAAGCATTACTATACCCTGGTAAATCGGTTTTTGGAAACAATTTATGTTATTTTTTAGACAAAATTAGGCAAAACATTACAATGGAAATATCATATTTACTCGTACCCACGAAACGACAAATTTTGTGTTTTTACGTATTTCTTAGTTGTACTCGTAATGATAACCAAGTGATTGCAACGAATAATCACTCATAATCACATAATCACTATCAAATGGATTTTTGTAGGGAACACGAAAAGTCGCGTTTTGCAATGTTTGTAACATTTGTTCACACTCATGTACGTTAACGAACCCTAAAATTTAATAATAATAAAAATAAAATTTAATAATCCAACAATAATGCACTATAACACTTGAAAAATCACAAGTTTTAGAAAATAATATAAGTACGTACTAAATCAACTAAATAACAATATAAGCCTAAAATAAACCAAACAAAAATAACAAATTACAAATAATAAACAGAGCTCAAGTCAGTATTCAAGGTAAAGTACCCAAAAGGCTGGCAACGTTACCTCGCTGAATAGCAATGTTAATTCGCTGACCGAGGTAAGCACCAGCCCTTTGGTCGTTTGTTCTCTTTATCTATCGTACCTGGATGACCGAGCTTTGCTCGGTATTTTTTTTTTTTAATTGTGTTTTTTGGAAAATAAACAATAGATTTTAGTATAACCTCAAAGCAAACACTCATTGACTTCGTGTTACTTAACAACGCCATCTGCTGTTGTGTCGTTAAAGCAATTAGTTGCTCATAAAAAATAGTATTATTATTCGGCAATAGATGTCAGGAAGAGTCATATTTTTCAGTTGAGACTACTCAAACGCCTCCTTTTTGTTATTTTTCTTCCAAGTTTATGTTTAAGTTGATTATCGATAAAACACGAATAAAATGACATTTTCTAACAATGATTCCTAGCTAGATCGATTTATCGCCCCCGAAACCCCCTAAGTATATACTAAATTGTATGAAAATCGTTGGAGCCGATTCCGAGATTCCAATTATATATTTATTTACAAGAATTGCTCATTTAAAGATATAAGATAAGATAAGATAAGTAGGTATCTATGAAATCACGACGCCTCCTTTTTGGTTTCCACCAAAACTCTAAAAAACGGTGTTAGATGTATAACATTTTGTCTTAGTTCCTTTTTATTGCCTCGCAGGTGTAAAAGTAGAATATTCACCTCTGGGAAAAAGCAGTGTCTTCGTCTTGGGCGGCTTGAACCCATCGCTCGAGTTAACTCTTGAGTCCCTCGTTCCGCTCAGGGTTCAATAAGCCGCCCGTGACGTAAGACACTGCTTAACTCACTCGGTGCATAATCTACTTTTACTTTACTTCTTTTTACGACATTTATTTGAAATTAAATAGCTTCTCAAAGTTTAGAACTTTGCACGACGCTTCAGGCACAACATGAAGCTCGTATTTCATTTTGGATAACAACAATATAACAATATAATACTCGTGCTTAAAGCAAATAAATGCATCTTTATTTTTATCTTCAAAATATTAAATGAAAAAGCTATAATAATATTGATAGTTCATAATAATTTTCCAAGCCAAGCCTTAAAGATATTTCTTTACGATATTTTAAACTTATTTGCTTGGATAAGACAATTTATTACCAAAGTTAGAGTGCACGTCGGGAATCCATTTCACTCCTGATATTTATGGGCAAAATGCTTTTATAATAAAGTTGCCAGCTTTTAAAGTTATAATCCTAAAATCTTGGGAAAATGTCCTCAGTTTTGCTGTAAGATTTTTGCATTTATTTTTATGATGCTGTTATTTAATTTTCGTATTTGTAGGAAGATATATATTACGGGGAATAGGGAAGGGTTACTGAGCCGGAAACAGATAATAAATTAATTAATTTGGGACACTTCCTAACTAAGACACCTGACACCAAACTAAGCAAAACTTGTACTATGGCGGCCAGAGACTGATATACATGCACATTTTTTTAAACATACTTAAATAGATTTTAACACCCAGACAAAGAATAAACACAAATGTTCATCACATAAATGTTTGCCCTAGGTGGGAATCGAACCGACGCCCCCAGGCTCAGAAGGCAAGTTCACCAACTGAGCCACCGAGGCAGTCAAATGAGTACTTACATCTGCAAACATTCACGTGATGAACAATATCTGTGGTGTTAATTTGTATTTAAGTATTTATATCAATTAGTTTGGGGTAAGACGACAGTGTGTCCAAAAGATTTATTAACATATTTATAATTCCGAATAACTATTTCTATGGGGCCAAATCTGAAATCACGAAAAGAATCTGCTGCTTCATAGAAAAAGGTTACTGCCACTTTTCAAAATGTATGGAACAGGAACTTCACAGGATCTCCCGCTGGGCTTATCTGAATATTACCTGAAAGTTTTATCAAAATTGGTCCAACCGCATTGGAATTCCGCATTCCATTCGGAACATAGGTACATAAATTACATACACCCATCGATTTTTCTAAATCCAGACAATTTTTTTTGAACCATCAAAGTTAAAAGTCAAATGTAATGTTTTTACTCAATTGGGTATCAAACCTAGAATATTTACTCTGATCTTTTTTAATATATAAAATATTAGTGTAATATTTCTAAGGTATCAAAGATACACTTATGAACGTCATTTTTTTAATAGACTCGACAACCCTGTTCGGTAAAAGAGCCACCACTCAGAGAAAAAAAAGAAACTGTGCGGCATAATTATTTTTATCCTAACTAATATTATAAATGCGAAAGTGAGTCTGTTCGTTTGTTTGTTTGTAACGCTTTCACGCCTCAACAACTGGATCGAACATCTTGAAATTTTTCAAACACGTTCTCGGGGTACGGTAAAGGACATAGGCTACTTGTTATCCCGAAAAAATACTGATTCCTGTGGGACCGCGGGTAAAACCGCTGGGTGCAACTAGTTTTAAATAAATAAATTACTGTCTCACAAATTTTGGCTTACAACTAGGTAATATCTATACATACTAGTGGCGACTTGGCGGAAGTGGAAGGCTCCAGACATCTTTGTCTTCTAAATAATTCTTAACCTAATACATTCTTTTCATTAATGTAGTTTTTACATGATATTTGATTTTTCCTTCAGTGAACCAAATCAAGCAAATAACTTTCTATCCTTCTGAGCCGTCTGGTTAAAAGTAAGCAATCAACTGTAAGATTACAGCATTGGGATATCGTCGTACAGTTCGTAATGTAACCCTTCCCTTTTATTCCCCCATTCCCGTAATGAAAGGCAATCCGCTCCCATTACTCGGGTTAATTACAGAGAAGCACTGAGTAGGAAATGTTTACAGAAAGATAACTCTTCTAGATGAACAGAAGAAACAGTAGTACACAAGTGAAGGCACCAATTTTTTTCAGGACCTTTAGGACAACCAATCGAGAAAATAAGTATAAATTATACTAAATAAAAACCCCAGACACCGATTTTCATCAACACCAATTTTCATGAAAAATAGCTAAGAACACTCCCGACTAATTAAACAAAAAAAAAACAAAATCGGTTCATCCGTTCGGGAGCTACGATGCCACAGGCTGTTAGGATAGGATTTGGATAACTCACGTACGATTAAGTTGATTACTAAATCATGATGTATGAAAACTATATCAGTTTACATAATAAAATGTCTCATCATCCATTAAACGAGTTCCGTACGATTATCAACTTGTACTTTTACTTTTGAGGGAAAACTTTCAAGTAACACTTAATTTTATTAAACACTAACTGCTCCCCGCGGTTTCACCCGCGGTTAAAAAGTATCCTATGTGCTATTCTAGACTATAATCTATCTCTGTGCTAAATTTCATCCAGATCTGTTCAGCCGTTCTGGCGTAAAAGAGTAACAAACATCTATCCATCCATTCTTACAAACTTTCGCGTCTATAATATTAGTAGGAAGATAATGGCAGCTGGTGCTATACGACTCAGAGCGACCAAGACAGTTAGTCCGCCTTTGCACATTTCTCACCTCTCCGGTCAGTTTATTCCACTTACTTACTTGCTCATACTGAATGTTTTCTATCTCGTTCTCGCACCTAGTTTCGGACGCTCTCGAGCTATTTCTTTGTTGAATTCTCTACTCAACGACAAAACCCGCTCTTTTACGATTACGATTCAAGTTGAAACGTCAGGAACTGTTGATAGAGCGGAGCAAATCGATTTCGATTAGCCGAATCGGTTTATTTTAGTGTAGCTTTATTGATCGGCTGTAACCGAGAGCAAGTTTTGCTTAAGGGTCCAGCTTTAGACTAACTTCGCATAGGCTAAAGGTTTTCTATTGCCATTTCGTCTAGGAGAAGACGACGAGCGAAGAGAGCAAGTAAAGATACTGACGAGCCTTTAAAGTTATCTACAGAGTGACAAAGTACAATTTCAATTTTTTTAAATGACTTTTGCAGTTCTGTATTAATTCTTAAATAAATAAAAACTTCCCTTGTATTATGGATTATTTTAAAAGCTGATGATGTAGACAACCTTCCTATGTAAAGGCATTTTTGATTTGCTTTGTCTATTTATTAGATAAATCAGTCAAAAGTGACCTCTTACAAATACGGATATTTTTCATAGCTCAATTTTCTCTTTAGGACTTTAAAAATATCAAGAACATAGGTTTAGGTGATTTAGTTAATTTTATCGTACATGCCAAACATCATAATCTGGTAAAATGGTTTCCAAGAAATTTGACAAGCGCGTTTGTATGGAAAAATTCAGAGCGTCGCGGAACCCTTACTAAATTAAAAATTTTAAAATCCCCGACAAGTTAAGAACATTCCCAACTAATTCATCTTTCAAACAAAAAAACAAACGGAATCAAAATCGGTTCGTACGTTCGGGAGCTACAATGCCACAGACACACACACAGACACGTCAAACTTATAGCACCCGTCGTTTTCACGTCGGGGATTAAAAATGAAGATGATAATCAAAACTTATACTCAAGCATTATGAATATCGTATTGTAAACTAGCGACCCGGCCCGGCTTCGCACGGGTGCAATGCTGATACTAAATACACTACAGAAAAACTGTGAACGTTGTATATAAAAACATAGCGGCCCGCTCTGGCTTCGCACGGGTATAAACAAAAAAAGTTATTGTGGGATATCCATAAGAGATAGACATATATATACTTACCATCGCGGAGTTTTCTGTAGACCTTTTCAATGTGTACAAATAAGTAGTTTTTTGATGAATCTCGTAAGGTTCAGCCTGCGTTTGCAATGTAAGCGGAAAAAAAATTATAATTAACGACATCACATTAGAAACCCCAAAAATAACAGTATTTATCCACTATTTAATGGATGTTATTTTACATATAAACCTTCCTCTTGAATTACTCTATCTATTAAAAAACCGCATCAAAATTCGTTGCGTAGTTTTAAAGATTTAAGCATACAAAGCAGTGTTGCCAATGCTACGGCAATTACCGTGTTCTACGGCTTTCAGGCCAAAATATCACAAAATGCACGGCCTACGGCTGCGACCCTGTAGCCGTAGCAGATTCTACGGCTATTCGCAAATTCTACGGTAATTGATTAACTCCGATGCGCGAAATTACTCACTTCTCACTTACCCAAATATTATTTGACAGGAGATCGAGAGGAACAGCACTTTAGGATTGTCGATTTTTAAACATCGGAGTAGCTTACTGTATTCGATTAATCCAAGTTTATCGAATGCCAACATTGCCAAGTTGTCTATGGCTGTATGGACTTTGTTAATCTTTCCTACTCTATAAGTAAAATGAAATGTCTATGGCGTGCAGCTATAGACGGGGACTTCCCAATAATCAAATAACAAATAGTGCATCCCTTTTTTATTTTCGTGGATGAGTGATACAAATGACTAGCTCACAGAACACTAAAATTACTCCTAGAGCTTGCTATCATAACTCATACGTTAAACACGGAATCTATTGCCCTAATTTTTGTATTCATTTATTCTTTGAGTATTGAGTGTGTTATTTAACAGTTTTGTAACAGTGTGAATAATAAGTTTAAATAAAAATTAAAGCTATTCAAAATAATTATTTGTTGTTATTTCTTCAAACAAATAAAAAAACAACATTAGCCAAATGGCGCATTTTTAAGGTTTTTAATGTTAAAAACGTTTAATTATCATTAATCAAACGTTATTTTTTTAAGCAATGACACGGCCCACCGATGATCTTTTTCCTTATAAACACGGCTTTTTTACCTAATATACACGGCCGCCTAAAAATTTTCATTGGCAACACTGATACAAAGGGACATAGGGACAGAGAAAGCGACTTTGTTTTATACTATGTAATGATGATCTGCTACATGACAGGAGCCCGGTGTATGGTGACAGGCTTGCCCCCTGTCACATTTGGGACTGAATATCGTTCGGCAAAGTGTGGGTGTTGGATAACACCTCTGCCAGCCCCTTCGGGGAAAGGCGTGACGATGTGTATGTATGTATGTATTTAATAGCCATTGTGTTTGGTCCGGAACTACATTTTAAATCTAGAATTTGGTAAAATTAGGTTGTATTAAAAGTCAGTCCTTAATTGTTAATCTCGCTGATTAGCGTGTTTTGTAATAACAAAAATATGTTTACCCTCGTACGTAGATACGCAAATACCCCGTATTTACGTACACGCTTATAGTTTTACTAATTCGTCATATTTTATTCGAAAACAATAAAGATAATTTAACTAGGCCCTCGCAACACATCTATGTACTTATATAAGCCCAAAACACGTGCCGTGAATATTTTACCATAATACGTATCGTACCGTAATAATCTACGTAATAATACGTAACCGTAGGAAGCGCCACGTGATACCGAAGCGTTCTGCTCTTCAAACAATAAATGCGGGCTCTTCAGACTGTGCTACCATACAGTGTGATTTATGATAATACTAGCTGCGCCCCGCGGTTTCATCCGCAGTTAAAAAGTATCCTATGAGCTATTCTAGACTATAATCTCTGTGCCAAATTTCATCCAGATCTATTCAGCCGTTCTGGCGTGAAAGAGTAACAAACATCCATCCACCCATCCATCCAACTTTCGCGTTTATAATATTAGTAGGATTACTATTTTATTTTATGCTATATAGGCTCAACGGGGGCAAATGCCGTTGGGGGGGCAATTGCGTCTTTCGAGAATTACTGGCAAACCCTCAGGCAACTAACGCCATCTTATAGATTATTGCAACTAAAGATAGAAAAAGATGTAGGGGGCACCTAATTTGTGAAGGGTTTGTCAGTAATTCTCGAAAGACGCAATTGCACCAGTTGCTCTATCATAATATATGATTGTCATACGATCGGCCGTCTACTAAACCGGAGTTTTGAGACTAATTTTTGTATTTGCATACAGATCTATGTATCTGGTTTCGATAGAGGCTATTAAATACTTGTGTCCCGTAATCGCCTACAGCTAAGTTTAAGTTCTCTCTTATTCGCCACTCATCCCGGTCCTCTACCGACCTGGAAAGTATACGGGGCTAATGGGGCTAGTACTTAAAGAGCTAATGGTTGACTAACGCTTCGTTTGCCGGTACGTAATCAATCCGACAACGTTTTAGTCAACCTACCATCACTCTGCCAGGCAAATTATCCTGCTTGTCTCAAGATAGAGTAGAAACAAGATACATTAAAAAAAATAAAAACCTCGGACAAGCTAAAAGCACTCCCGACTAATTCACCTTTCAAACAAAAAAAATCACACACACACACTCACATATATATTTATATATAGAGAGAGAGAGACAGGGAAACGTCAAACTAATAACACCCCGTCTTTTTTGCGTCGTCAGGGGTAATCATAAATATCAGTTTTGCAGTTTACCGATAATCACACTGTACAATAGCACACCGTGAAGAGCCCTCTCGGTGCTCTTCAAACAACAAATGCGTAATAAATAATGATTTATTACTTACACAGGGCGGACTTCGGAAATGTCGCTGTAAAAAGGTCAAATTACTTCCTTTTATTTGATGAAATTGGTGTTCTTTACTCTCATTTTCGGAAATAATGTTCCGAATGTCCACGAAATTCCGGGAACAACCCAGAGCGTTATTTGGCAGTGATTTGGATTCTTTGACCCGGAATATTTTTCCAGGTCACGGGATTTTTAGATAAGATATTTTTATAACTTTAGCGTTGGGATTTTAATTAAATGGCCATTATGTAAAGATGACTGGATAGATACGACGGCGAATACAGGCGGATGGACGTTCTCACGAAATGACAAGTATCTAATTGAAAAACTTAGGTAAGCCTATGAGTACTTGTATCTCTAGAGAGAGTTCCGTACTGTTTATGAACGAAATGTGACGGGCCAACTTTTTTTGTACTAGTGTGCGTGACGTACGTACGTACGAAGGTACGTCTTGAAATGAAATGAAATAAAATGTATGACGCAACCCACTAGGGTTCATACATTTCATTTCATATTTTGTTTGGAAGCTAACAGTTTGCTCTTATTTTTTTCGATGCGTGCAATGTTTTTTCAGTCCATCTGGACATATCATTTATCAAAGGTAGAGAACCACCGGATACCCTTTTTTATTTACAATAGGTCGGCGCTTGACCACCAATTCGCCTGATGTTAAGCGACGAGCACGATGAATACTAAGTAAGATGAAGCACGACGACCTATAAGGTACTTGTTCACGCTAGCCTTGAAGTTTTGTAGAGTGAAGAAGTACAAAGACGGTTGTTTAGCGTCAAGTAGGATACACTACAGACAAACATCTTTGCTTTGTGTTCCATCTTAGGGCGAGATTCACAAACCGCACTTCGATTTTACTTAGATGAAAAGTTCAACTTCCCGGGCGATATGAACTTTGCATGAGGTCGCTAATTGACGCGTATCGCTTTGCATAATTGACAATGGCACTTTCCATAAGGCGAGTTGGTGGACAAACGTTGACCTATTTATTGACGTGACAACGTCTAATAAATCGATGAACGCCGGCTGCGCGATCGAAAAAGGATGACTCATTGTCCCGTTACACCCGCTAGAGCGCTACACGAGCGAGCGAAAGGCACGATCGGCTTGAACGTTGTCGGCTTGTTTTTACGAGAATCTCTCTTCCACTCGATTGGCCTATGCGTCCGAGGAGAAGATTTCATTAATGTTTCATTTGCATGCATACGTACCATCCCTACTTAGTCTACATTTCATCAACCCGTACTAAACGGTTTGCCTCCACCTTTCTGATACGAACCGCTAGAGAATGGAACACCTTGCCATCGTCTGTATTCCCGACTAACTACAACCTGGGTATCTTCAAGGCTAGAGTGAATAAGTACCTTCTAGGTCGTCGTGCTCCATCTTAGACCACAACGTCGCTTAACGTCAGGTGAGTTGGTGGACGAACGTCGACCTACTCTACATAAAAAAAATAAAAAACATGACGTTGTCACGTTAAACTATCGTTCATAAACCGACTTAATTTTTTTTTCCATTTTTTTATAGTTAGTTGTTCGCTTCAAACGGAGACCTCACATATTTCTTCAATGGTCCGGTTTCGCTCTTTTATTAACTTAAAAACTATATTGGAATAAACTACACGTCTCGGGTTAAAGAAATTAATTTCTCGACAAGAAATTAACATAAATTTCACTTATGCGAGAACTTAACTAACGTACATTAATGCGACATTTATTTTACAGTTTATTTTACAGTAGTATAATGTAAACTAATTATATTACTTTATGTATGTAAAATATTTACCTTCTAATATTTAAATGTGCTTATAATTATTGTTTACATTTGCGCGCAGCCAGTAAACTGCAAAAATTTAATAAAGAACGGATCGATACTCGAGTTTTCATTGGATAAACATACGAGTTGCCCCAGTGAGATAAAAGTTGTCCGATTCGATTTTGAGACTCAAATATAGGTACATTTTGCACATAATGCAAACAAAAAGACACTCTACGTGCAAAAAAATAATCTATCGAGATCTTGCAATTGAAAATCGGTTCAAACCGATTCGGTCGTGAATTCTAGACTTATATTAGACGAGCTGTCACCCCGCGACTTCGTTCGCGTTTAATTAGCAATAAATTAAAATTGCGACTATAATTTGAGATTTAAACTATCCTATCTCTCAAGTTGGATCGAACTGCACATGGTGTGCGAATTTTATTTTAATCGGTTAAGTGGTTTAGGAGTTCATTGAGGACAAACATTGTGACACGAGATTTATATATATTAAGAAGATAGGTGAAAGTTTGTGTGTGTGTGTGTGTTTTCTTCGTAACTTTTTTTTATAACTTAATAAGCTTGTGTTTGGCCGCCAACATGCCTGATGATAAGCAGTGATGCGGCCTACGATGGAGCACGCTTGCCTAGAAGAAACCGATTCACTCGAGACTTGAAAACACCTAGATTAATAGTGTCAGGGAACACACAACATTCTTTACGTCCAAATGGATTACACAATATATCTTACTTTTAATCCGCGCGGCGCAGCTAATACCTACTTGCATACATAAAAAAATATTACCCTCCTATGGATTCTGATAAAAAGTTAATTAATTTTACATCACATAAGTCAACACCGAGCTTATTCAACCGCTAATCTCACTGAAATCAGCTTAGTCCTAACAACTCCGAACTATTTATTAACGTAACAAAGAGGGTACAATGAAATCGGAAACTCTACGGTACGCCGTAAAGTTGGCACCACCTGCCTAGGGTTGCCGAGTGTAATGTTGGCACCACCTGCTTGTAGAACTGTAGGGTTGTCGCGAAAGTTGCGAAACTGTGAGGCTGTCTTCAAGTTTAGTTTGTCCCAATTTCTGGGTTCCATTTCGGCGATTGTTAAGAGACATTTGGTTTGAAATGAAAGGACCAGCTGCAACAATGTTTTGTAAAGTATAATCGACGAAGCGTCTCTGCTTTAGCATCGACAAAAATGCTTTCTTACGTCCGGATCTCTGCCTTCGTCTACCGGTTGCGTCTCTACTAATACGTCTCTACTAATTCTCTTTTATGGAAAAAAAAACTGTCTACTTATGGAAACTACTTACAAATTTCACGAGAATCGGTTGAGTAATGCCACCTACATAGAAAGACAGACGACGGTCGCGAGGTCTCCAGTTCACAGAACCAGTAGTAATTTATTGGTACAGTAGTCCTACTAATATTATAAACGCGAAAGTTTGTATGTATGGATGGATGGATGGATGTTTGTTACTCTTTCACGTCAGAACGGCTGAACAGATATGGATGAAATTTGGCACAGAGATAGATTATAGTCTAGAATAGCACATAGGATACTTTTTAACCGCGGGTGAAACCGCAGGGCGCAGCTAGTTACTAATAAACCTTCTGCGTTATCTCACGGTCACGGTCTGAATCGGTCTGAATCGGTCATGCAGTTTTTAAAATACATATCAACAAAAACTTAAAACTACTTACATGGATGACGACCTGACAGTTTTTTAATCTAGGCTTTTTATATTATTCTTCCTAGTATATAACTCAATTGAATCTACTTTCATAAATTACCTAGTAGCATTATCTAATTCTCCAGCTACAACGAAGATTCGTGCTCGAACCGATTTCCATTCTGCCAGTAGACATTTTTTAGCAACATTTCACCGTGTAACAGCCCTAGGCTGTCACCTATAATGTCTTTGACAAATACCGAATACGCACACAAATAATACTTTGCTATTAATTCTGTAGCGTTCGTGAACTTTCCAAAAAATACTAAAAATACTCATAACAGACCTCATCGTACTATCATGAACTGTATACCTTAGATACACGTAACATCCATGTTTTACTATAAATTAAAATGTAACTTGTTGTTATTAAATGACTTAAATAGGCGAGTTTAGCCTAATAGTTAATTTAAATAGCCATTACTAGCTACATTAATAGACTGTGTCTGTTTTGTAAGTGTTTAATTGTTAAGTTTATAAAGATATTTAAAAAATCAAAAATCAAAACCCGCGGTTAAAAAGTAACGAATGTCTAGACTATAATCTATCTCTGTGCCAAATTTAATCCAGATCTGTTCAGCCGTTCTGGCGTGAAAGAGTAACAAACATCCATCCATTCTTACAAACTTTCGCGTTTATAATATTAGAAGGAGTTAGTTGAAAAGCGTAGATCTACCTATCCTTATCCTTACTGATTATAAAAATTCAACTCTGTCTGTCTGTCTGTTTGTAGGCTTTTCAAGGCTAAACTGTTGAACGGATCTTGATGATATTAGATAAATAATTACAGTATATCACAAGGAAGGAGAAGTTGGGAGAAGGTAAGCCTCTCAAGCCAGAGGGAGTGGGTTCGAACCCAGCCGACGGCACGCACTAATTTGTTCATTGTCTGAGCATATGTGCGTATTGTATGTCATCTGCTACATGACTGGAGCCCGGTGTATGGCGACAGGCTCGCCCCCTGTCACATTAGGGACTGAATGTCTTCCGGCGAAGTGTGGGTGTTGTATTACACCTCTGCCAGCCCCCTCGGGGGAAAGGCGTGACGATGTGTTTATGTTTATTACACTTTAACACTCGAAGAATCACAAGATTTAGAAAATAATACAAAATTACGACAGCACCTCTTCGTTTCCCGCCAAAAACTCAAAACGTTGATTCAAGATAGATTTTGAAATCAGCAGGACTATTCCTACACTTGAGATGAGATGAGATTTTACGTTGGTCACTCTCACACCTATGACGTTTCAAACGAGAGCAACAAAGACGTAAAAAGGTGAGATGAAAATCTCAAAAATCTCAAATCTCCGAATAGGGCCCTAGGACAATTTTTTCTCATCAATTTTTGTCGTGTAAGAACGTGACAAGGCTACGTGAAAATATACGTCTGTCTCGATTAAAAGGAGTCGACAATTAATGTCGCTGCCTGCTAGGCCTGCTAAACGCTACACATAACCTATTTCGTCGTCACTAATGTTGGTAGCGCTTTTTAAAATAGGAACACGTAACTTTTAATGGGGACTGTTCTGTGATTTTACGATCGTATCTTTTATTGAATTCACATCAAAATACAAATACTTGTTTGTGACACCAAAATACCTACCTAAGCCAATGTTAGACTGCCTCGGTGGCTCAGTTGGTAGTGAACCTGCCTTCTGAGCTTCGGGGCGTGGGTTCGATTCCCACCTAGAGCAAACATTCATGTGATGAAAATTTGTGTTTGTTCTATGTCTGGGTGTTAATATGTATTTATTTATTATTATTTGCCAAAATACAGTTCTACATAGTGCTTAGACTAAGTGCAAGTACAAAGACCCTGTAAGGGCGCTGCAAAATAGGTTTAAGTATTAAAATCTTACAAATATTATAAAATCATTCTAACACAGTATTAACCTATCATACTCAACACTTATCTAGTTTATAACATAATATCAATATATGTATGTATTTAAAAATATCTAAGCATGTAAATCAGTCTGGCAGCCATAGTACAAGCTTTGCTTAGTTTGGAGTCAGGCGACCATGTGTGCAAGTGTCCAGAATTTTTTTTTTTTTTTTTTTTTTTTTTTTTTTTAATGAACAATAGGTCGTCGTTTGACCACCAACTCGCCTGATGTTAAGCGACGTTGTGGTCTAAGATGGAGCACGATGACCTATAAGGTACTTATTCACTCTAGCCTTGAGGTTTTGTAGAGTGAAGAAGTACAAAGACGGCAGTTGAGTGAGGCGCTGCAAGTATGCGCTACTGCTCAGACCCGTCTTCGGAATTCATTATTCATTATTCATTATTTTCAGCTTGCGCCAGTAATTTACGCCTACGCCACCATTTTCGGTCTATTTCTCTGATTTTCTGCCTATTCCGTCCTATTTATGGAAATAATTCGTGAAATATCACCTATTTACAGACCCGCAACCAAAACCCGTAGAGTAGGCCGAATGATTGAACTAAAAAAAATTCTACGGTTTGCTGAGAGTTCTGTTCAGAAATACGATGGTGGCGCCCTCGTTCAGGGCTACAGATAAATTGGTATTATAGCTAGAAGGCAACAGCGGGACAATAAAGAAGTGTAAATGTTGTACTAAAATTTGAGTCATGGCCTCTTTGTGTTTGAGACATCTTTTTTAAGACTTATATAGGGTTAAGAACTTGGGGGCATTTAGCCGAAAACGTTGTACAATAACACTCGCAATTCTGTACAAATTTTACTATTGTTGAAACAAAAACGCGAAAATAAAACAGAAAAAAAAAGAAAAATAGCATTGATACTCAACAAAATATAGCTGAGCTGTAAATAAGCTGGAGACGTCGCGACCGGCGTCTGTTCCCTCTAGAGGTCGCCTTCCTCAATCGATTCTCGTGAAAGTTTGTGAGCGCGTTCGATAATTATACCTACATTTTTTATTGCTGAGAGAGTTTTAGACATTTTTCAAAACTCCCGACAAAAAACTATTTATTTATCGAACTCACAAAGTTTTAAGACCTGGGGCCCTATTCGGAGATTTTAGATTTTCATCTCACCTTTTTTCGTCCTTGTTGCTCTAGTTTGAAACGTCATAGGTGTGAGAGTGACCAAGATAAAATCTCATCTCATCTCACGCGTAGGAATAGCCCCACTGTAGACGATGACATCCGGACATCCGGACATCCGAAAGCATTTTTGTCTTTCAGCACGAGTTAAACGTTCTTTAAATCTTTAGTGATGGGAAATTATTTTTTCAAAGTTTTAGCGTTAGTTTAAGTTATTTTTTTTAAAGCAAAAAAAATAACTACTCACTTGCGTCTTAATTTTGTTTCAGATGACATGGAAATCAAACTGAAAAACGGCTTCACTCAATCAAATTAGAATTTAGCAAAAATTTTAGTACATAACTCTGACAATAAATCACGCCAAATCGTTTTTAATATTAGTATAGAAAATACAAAATAGCAACTCTATTTATTACCTGTTACTTCTGTATTTTGAAATACTAAAATCGAAACCTAAACAATTTTCAACAAAAACAATCATTGCACTTGCCATTTTTACAAAAAAAAAAGTTTAACATTAACATTGACATTTAAACTTTTTAAAAATTCAAACATGAGTATTGACTCGACGTGCTCGGCCAAGAAGCTCAACTTGGAGAGAGCTACAAACTTCATGAGACAGTTCAGGGATCCTGACTCGAGAGAGCTGAAGAAGCTGTCTGCTAACCAGTTTATGGAAGTTTGGAGTCACTACGACAGAGACGGTGAGTTGAAACTCGGAATTAAGTATTGAATTTCGAATAGTTCTGGTACTTCGAAGTACCTGGGGCCCTATTCGGAGATTTGAGATTTTGTAATTGTTTGTAATTTGTCGTGAGATGAGATGAGATTTTATCTTTGTCACTCTCACACCTATGACGTTTCAAACGAGAGCAACAAGAATGAAAAAGGGTGAGATGAAAATCTCAAATCTCCAAATAGGGTCTCTGAAAGCGTGCAACAGACTATACTTACTACATTTTTTCATTGTGAGATGGTACCGTTGATATTAAGCAAATCATTCCTTTCACCTTAGAATATAAAAGCGAAATTTAAAAATCATAATTTAAAACTTTAGCAGTACTCTAAATATCACAACGCTAAAATACAACATAATCAATAACTGTAGTAAATTAAACAAAAAATAGGGTAAGTAAAATAAATTTATTTTATTATTTATTTATTTATTTATCTAAGTTAATACATACATACGAGTACCTATGTATTAAAATACAACTCTGCCAAACTGCGTAGCGGTTTGTAGGCAGAAATATACTCTCATTTCATTACTTACATCGTATTATTATTAAATAAATGCGGCTGTCACTCGCACCATCGTTAATAGAGTTTATGTAGTTATAATTTGTTTAATTATATTTTAAACTTCATCAATCGCTTCCATACATTTTACAATACAATTACTCACACAAAAATAACAGTTAATACACCGCTATTTTTAATTTATAAGCAAAATTTTAAAGGCTCTACATCATAACATTACATGCTAATTTTCTGCTGCAACTGTTACTGCTACAGCTGCTACAATAATCTCCAGCCTTTTAATAGCTTCAAGTCTGTTCTAATGTGTCAATCAAAGAATCATCTGTTATTCCAACATTACGAACGCAATTTATTTTCATCAAACCTCTCACATCCGACCGCTTTTTACGTTTCCCTCCAAAAGGAGGAAAAGAAAAAATATACTTACTTTTTTTATTTTCCGCGGCAAATACCTCGCAAACAAGCAGCTAAAGCTCGGTGATCCATCAAGTTTCAGTGAACACAAAATTTCAATTTGTACAAACTTATTGCTTGAATGTTTATTGTAAAGCGAAAGCCCGCCAAAACACGGTTTGTAATGATGGATGGGGAATCTGTATTCGTTAATGGAACGCAATTTTGCCAACCGATCAAATATGAAAAAATGTTTGAATATAACAATCAGTTTCTATGACGTCTATACGTACGTCTTCTCCAAAGAAGCTATCATTATGAAACGGCTATGTTTCATTTTGTTAGGAGTTTAAGCTAAAGTTTGCTGCAGAGCTAAAACAATAATTAGTCGTCTAACCATACAGTACAAAGACAAACACGCAGCGCTTCAAAGCTATGACAAATAGCGCAACATGGCGACCGCTAAATATTTTGTTTGAATTAAATATTAAAAATGATTTTCTAGTTACCAAAGAGAATATAAATTGCTAGTTACTTAGCGATAGAAATTTATCATTTTGCATTAGAATTAATTGTGCAATATCGCAACACACACGAGGTAAGGAATATAACCTGCAGATGGCTATCAGAGATCGGAACGCGGTGGTGATGGAGGCTCTGAGTCGGGAGGAGGCCACGATGTTAAGTTAATAAAAATTGTAATAATTTCGCGTTTTATAGAAATTGTGGGTCCATCTCGAGCATTCATGCTCACTATCGATGGCACCTTCTTGCGGCGGCGTCGTGTGTCGGGTCGTTCTCTTCCCTCAAATATGGTTGAGGAGAGCGATGGCTGGCACATGCGTCATACTCGTGATCGGGTGCTGCTTGCGGGTCGCTGGTCTGCTCGTGGTGTACTCACAATGCAATAAGTAAATCTGAAAACCTTTAACCTTACCTTAGATTAAGAATTAATAACTAACCCCCCTCTACCTGTATTCCCCTTGAATAATAATTAATTATTTATGTTAACAAAAGTCACGATCCCCGGAGTCCGTGGAGTGTAATTTTCAAATAAAAAAAAAACACACGAGGTCTTTTTTATTGCGTTTTTCGTTTAGAAAAAAGCAAAATCGGGCGCTCGTGAGAGGCAGCGGCTGTGAACCGACTAAGTGAAGTGCAGTCGGATAGCCATACTTGAACGGAGCAGAGTAATGATGTGCGGTGTCTTCTCTTTTAACTAATTGGAACAAAACGACTTGTTTAAATCCTCATTAGAATAAGGAACAAATTTAGAAACGAAAATTTAAAACCAACTCACATACCCATTCGCACACTTTTTGCTTTATGTAAATTTATAAATACACCCTCACTCACACACACATACACACACACACACACACACACACGTATTCTTTTGTTCAAACTTAATAGTAGTTAGTCCTCTTCACTCATTCATTATGTAATCGGCTACAGTCTCCCGCGATACAGGCTGGCCCTAGTGCGGGGACTATTGCTAAACTTTTGTTGTATAATGTGTGTTAAGGTTAATAAATATTTTTGTATTTTTGTATTTGTATTTGTATAACTCTTTATTTTAAATTTAGAAAAAATTACAAACAAATAATAAAGAAATTACAAGCAATAAAGACTAACGGCTCTATGAGCTGTAGAACTCGCGGCCGCCGTCTGTACTCCTCTCATGTCGCATTCTTTAATCGAATCTCGTAATGAGCAGTGGGGCTATTCCTGAGATGAGATGAGATTTTATCTTGGTCACTCTCACACCTATGACGTTACAAACGAGAGCAACAAGGACGAAAAAAAGTGAGATGAAAATCTCAAATCTCCGAATAGGTTCCCTGTGACCCTATTCGGAGATTTGAGATTCTCATCTCACCTTTTTTCGTCCTTGTTGCTCTCGTTTGAAACGTCATAGGTGTGAGAGTGATCAAGATAAAATCTCATCTCATCTCACGCGTAGGAATAGGCCCACTGGTTCGATAATTATACAGTTCCACAATAATAGTGTTTTGCCGAGTCATTTTTATACATTTTTCAAAATTGCGGATTTCTGTTTTACAAATGCGACTTGTAGCGGAAGACAGATCCGGACAGAATTCGGACATACGAAAACTTTTTTGTCGAAGTTGAAGCAAAGACGCTTCGCTCGCGGACGCTCAGACGATATTTTTTGACGTGACAACTTCTTATAATTCGATAGAGGTGGCTGCACGCACGAAAAACATGACTCATGCGGCGTTACCTCGCTCTGAGGCGTTCCATGTAAGGCTTGAAGTGCAAGCGAGAGCGCGGAACGAGCGACAAAGAAGCACAATCGGCCTTTGCGTTCGGCAGCGTTCGACATCCGTCTCTCTCCTA
Organism: Peribatodes rhomboidaria; assembly: GCA_911728515.1. Classification (NCBI taxonomy): domain Eukaryota; kingdom Metazoa; phylum Arthropoda; class Insecta; order Lepidoptera; family Geometridae; genus Peribatodes; species Peribatodes rhomboidaria. The sequence goes on from OU452189.1 coordinate 7,456,876, forward strand.
CTTGAGTGAGCACGTTGTCACATTCAACTATCGTCAGTAAACCGACTTTACAGACAACCTATTTTTTTAGCAAAGCAGTTTTCTTTGGGATAATAACGTTTAAAGACTAGAAAGGTACCTACAAGAAATGACGGCCTTGTCGTTAAAAGCGATCTCTTTCCGGCTCTCGGGTACTATTACGACTCTTTTAGATATTTATATGCCTATTTTATTCCACGTAAAAGCTTCTGTACAATAAATCGTGAGGAAACTTACCTCGGAGTCCGAGTTTTGACCTACTTACGACGACATATACGAGTAAATACTGAGATAATAAAACCTGTTGATCGCGCATGCAGACTAATTCTTAAGAGTCCGGCGACCACTTTATACTAACTTCGCATTGCCTTGAGGTTTTCCATAACCATTTCGTCTAGAAGAAGATGACGAGCGAAGAGAGCAAGGAAAGATACTGACGAGCATGGGAAGTTGTGCCTGTAAAGTTACCTATCTCGCTCGATCGCGACAATATTGTATTAAAATTATAGTAGGTAATGTAATTTTAATAAATTTGCTTCTATCAATTTCAAAGTTATTTATAGTTCTTACTTAGAAAAACGAAACCACGTAAAAATACGTGTTTACGTTTCTGAGAGCACTCTTTATAAATATCAACATGAAAATTAATCTGAACTAGCTGCGCCCCGCAGTTTCACCCGCGGAAAAAAAATATCCTATGTGCTTTTCTAGACTATAATCTATCTCTGTGACAAATTTCACGCAGATCTGTTCAGCCGTTCTGGCGTGAAAGAGTAACAAACATCCATCCATCCACCCATCCATTCTTATAAACTTTCGCGTTTATAATATTAGTAGGATACTTTGTAACACTGTTTTCAATGCATTGATATAGGCAAATTTTTCAAAAATATATTCCATAGAACATAACAGTGAATTAATCGAACATAATAGTGACGCGGACGAACAAGTCATTAGTCAACTGCCGCGCCTTATACTAATACATCTTACACCACTAGAAGATAAAGATGTCTAGAGCCTTCCACTTCCGCCAAGTAGCCACTAGTATTTATAGATATTACCTAGTTGTAAGCCAAAATTTGTGAGACTGTAATTTATTTATTCTTTGAAAAAATAATGCTCCTCAGTTTCTTGCCTGGTCTTCTGAGTAGAGGCTCTTTATCCGAACAAGGCGGTCGAGTCTATTAAAAAAACTTTGAGGTTCATAAGTGTAGCTTTGATACCCAAATTGAATAAAAACATTTTGACTTTGACTTTGACCGATCGGTTACAAACACTTATGCAATATGCATTCTAACTAATCATCTGGTTCAGTACCTAAACTTTGTATTTGCAAAACCGAAGGCCGACCCTCGGTTTCGAGCATCAAACCTCTACGAAGGCCGAACAGCACCGCGCCGGGCACGAAGTCCCTGACACCACACAGGCACTGACATATTTAAATAAAACAAACTCACGATACCAACGAATTTAATGTACTACGTACTTTGGGATGGATCGACTCCATCGAGAAATGTGCGAAGAAGCTCAGGCAACGATTCCCTTGTCCAGACCAAACTTCAAAGTCGTGGATCATCGGCGCTAGTCTATCGGTTTTTTATCGGATACATTTCGGGGAGTGTGCGTCTGGTTTGCATGACCTTATTCTCCCTAGCCCGTTCGTCCATAAAACAACCAAGAGTACAAAAAAGCGGCATCGTTTTATGGTCGACGACAACAACACGCACAAAACGCTTTGGTTCTTCTTTTCTTATACGGACCGCTAGAGTGTGGAATACTTTGCCAGAGTGTGTGTTCTCAGACACTTATAATCTGGGTGTCTTCAAGTCTCGAGTGAATCGGATTCTTCTAGGCAAGCGTGTTCCATCGTAGACCGCATCACTGCTTATCATCAGGCATGTTGGCGGCCAAACGCATGCTTATCACTACATAGTATAAAACAAAGTCGCTTTGTCTGTCCCTATGTCCCTTTGTATGCTTAAATCTTTAAAACTGCGCAACGGACTTTGATGCGGTTTTTTTAATAGATAGAGTGATTCAAGAGGAAGGTTTATATGTATAATAACATCCATTAAATAGTGGAGAAATAATGTTATTTTTGAGGTTTCTAATGTGATGTCGTTAATTTTAATTTTTTTTCCGCTTACATTGCAAACGCAGGCTGAACCCTACGAGATTAATCAAAATAATGTACTAATTAACATAATAACACACAATACACATTGAAAAGGTCTACAGAAAACTCCGCGATGGTATATGTCTATCTCTTATGGATATCCCAGATTAACATTTTTTTTTGTCATTTACTTTTTCTAATTTTCGAAGCGATTTTAACCAATACAGCATTAATCCTTATCCCATTATATAGCTTAAATACATTGTTGATTTAATATAGCTAATAGTCCTTTACAGCACAAGATTTAAATGAATATTTCTTTTTTTTTTTCAGTAAGTGGCATAGGCTATATATGTTATAAATACCCGTGCAAAGCCAGAGCGGGCCGCTATGTTTTTAAATACAACGTTCACAGTTTTTCTGTAGTGTATTTAGTAGGTATCAGCATTGCACCCGTGCGAGGCCGGGGCAGGTCGCTAGTTAGGTTATAAAAAAAAAGTACTAGAGGAGCTGATCCAAACAAAAAATGTTTTGCAACTGAAGTGGAGGCTTGTCCACTGTGGGCTGACCGCAGATTCGCTGCAGCGCGAGCGTTGACTAATGAATAGCTAATTTACTGGCTGACGTACGAGCGTCAGCCAGTTTCACACTTTGATTCCAGTAAATTAGCGCCGCTCCGTACACAACCACACTGCACGCGTGTTGAGATCACACAAATGCAAGGTGCAAGGATTTCACTGCACTTTAGTAGACGAAAGTTTATGTTCGGATGATGGAATCTAGTACGTAGTATATACCACGTGTTGTTTTGCATTTCCGCGGAGTTTGTATAGATAGTTATACGCCATTAGCAGAGCACGAATAATGGGGCAACCTTGAAATCGAAACAAATGCAGCTGTTCCATACATTATGTCGAAGACCAGCAATTTTTTTTATTGAACAGCTTATTTTTCTCTCTAGATTTTAAGGTTGCCCCATAGTTTGTTCGTGCTCTGCTAGTGGAGTATAATTATTACCTACCTATACAAATTCCGCAGGAATGTAAAACAACACCTTGTAAATACTGATGATCGATCCATCGCAAAAAGTGTAGGAATGAGGTATGGACACTGACATTTCCGAAAAGGTTAAAAAAATGTTTACAATCTTACTTTAAACAAGTAACATTATTGGAAGAAAAACAAACCCGGCTGCAAAACGTTATACCCTATGTCACTTCCACTATCAAGACGATTAAAATGACACCTCACATTTCAAAATCCATGAAGCTGTTTAGGCTGTAGGGCGTGCCAAAGAAATATCATACATACATACCCACATACATACATACATACTTACATACATACTCGAAAAACATAACCCTCCTTCTTGCGCAGTCGGGTAAGAAGCCTAGCCAGCTAGCCCCTTTCAAACAGAAATCCTGGATCTGCCTCTGGATATTGTTACATAGATAAACCACCACCGGTGGGATCTCATTCCACATTTTGCACGTCTAGTGTAAATATTTAAACAATAACGCTTCCCACTGACGCTCCCCACTCGGGGTACCTGTGTCGAGATGCCATAGAACACACACATAGGCATGGACAACTAAGACCAAAGAGCTTGGTCCCTTTCGGACACAAGATATTCGGACACTGTGACGGAAACGGCACTTTTGATTTTTAATAAAGATATTGGCACTGTGTCCGAAACGGCACTTATTGAAACTTGAATTTTCATACCATTTCCACTCTCATTTCGGACACTGCATGGAAGTGCGATAAATCCTTGTCGACATAATTAGGTATACAATGATGCAGTGTACCGAATCTTGACAAGGTGGTTGAATTTTTACCTGACTGCAAAAGAAGTAGAGTTTAATATTTTATGTTTTTCGTTTTATTCATAATTAACTATCATTTAATTAATTTTATTAGATAAGTATATCACGATGAAGGTATTTGGATACTATTTTCTCAATTAACGCGAACGAAGTCTCGGGTAACAGCTAATCGGATTTAAGTAGTACGAGAAGTAAGATTAAAAAAAAGCTTACTTGCTATAGTATTTGGTTCATTCTACATTTTCCACATCTGGTATGTGTTAACCCCTCAATTAATTTAAAAGTCCAATTTTCCTAGGCCGACAGCGTGACCCAGCCTCGAGCGACGACACTTCAATTTGTCTCGTATCCCGCTCTCTCAGCTTTAATTAACAGTTTTCCACCCACAGCGGAGAAGGTACTATTGACCTACTATGTCATATCGTAGGATGGGCCGAGTGGATGTTTAAAAGAACGTTATAAGTTGGCTAAGTTGGTACTATTTACCCGACTGTGCAAGAAGGATGGTTATTGTTACTTGAACTAATATCTAGTGTAAGTAATTCCGCTTTAACGTCACATTAAGTACATAAAGGAATATGAATTTTCGATTTATACTTAATTTAGAAAAAAAAACATTAAAATTAACTCTGATTTAAATTAATTAAATTCGCTCGGAGAGTCAACACGTCCTGAAGATGCCTCGTGGAGAGGCGAAACACGTGTCGACGAAGTGCTCGAAGAATAGAGATTTTTTATTTTATTTTTTATTGCTTTTTATTGTATAATTTTTTAATTGTATTTATTTTTCAATAAAATTTTGTTGTAAATTTCATAAAATTATTTCTGTTAAATTCCTTATTGAATTAGCTTCATTTATCAAATTGTATAACGTTTAAATTTGATTCAAATATTAATTTGTATGAATTTTTCTAATGTAAATGTCATTAAATTAATTAAAAAAAAATCTAAATCAAGAATAGAATAGAAAATTCATATTCCTTGATGTACTTAAGGTGACGTTAAAGCGGAATTACACTAGATATTAGTTCAAGTAAAAATTTTGAAGATGAACTTCTGCAAAGTAACGCCTGATTCAATCAACTAAGGAGGGTTATATTTTTCAAGTGTGTGTATGTGTGTATTTAAATAAGAGGTTTCCTTGACACGGTCTACAGCCTTCACTGCTGGATGTATTTCGACATGTGAGGTGTCATTTGAATCGTCTTGATAATGGAAGTGACTTCACTCTACAAAACTTCAAGGCTAGAGTGAATAAGTACCTTATAATAGGTCGTCGTGCTCCATCTTAGACCACAACGTCGCTTAACATCAGGCGAGTTGGTGGTCAAACGCCGACCTATTCTTCATAAAAAAAAAGGTATCTATTTATTTATGTAGGTATCATCTGATCTCTAAAAATCAATGTTTATCTGTCTCTGGCAGCTATAGTAAAAGCCTTGCTTAGTTTGGGGCCAGACGACCGTGTAAGCAAAATGTCCCGATTTTTTTATTTTTTTACAAAACACTCGGGGGCCGCAAGGAAAAGGCCGAGGGCCGCATGTGGCCCGCGGGCCGCGGGTTGCCAAAGTCAAGTCAAAGTCAAAGTCAAAATGTTTTTATTCAATTTAGGTATCAAAAATACACTTATGAACGTCAAAATAACTAACTTCGCATTGGTTTTCAATTGCCATTTCGTCTAGAAGAAGACGACGAGCGAAGAGAGCAAGTAAAGATACTGAAGCCTTTAAAGTTATCTTCAGAGTGACAAAGTGCAATTTCATTCATTTTTATGACTTTTGCACTTTTCTAAAAAATTGCCTTGTATTATGTAATAATTTATAAGCAAATGATATAGACTACATTCCTATGTAAAAGATTTTTTGCTTTGCTTTGTCTATCTAATAAACAAGTTAGTCAAAATTGACCTCTTACAAATGATATTTTTCATAGCTCTATTTTGTAACTTTTCCTTTTTCTGTCTGTCAGTTGATATCACTTGTTGCCAGAGCGAGAGAACATACTGTAGCCAAGGGACTTTCTGTAGTAAAAAAACAGACTGTACAGAATACTACAGGCTGTTATTAAGTACTCAGTTGTTTTTGGTTACATCGCCATACCAATGAATTTATTAACAGCAAGCCTTCACCTTTGGGCTCTGCCCTCGGCTGTCGATAAACGAGCTATAATTAACTTCGATGTTTCTCATTTTGACATGCAGACAACCTAAATATCAATGCCTTTGCAGCGCTGGTTTCGGTTTTATTTTCAGTTAGGGAACTTGCAGAAGCTCGGGCTATATATTTTTGACTCAGAGCTAATTGAAGTTGGCCTCGTCAGAAGTCAAACTGATAAATCGTGTTAAAGACGACAAAGACGATATATCAGTTGGACCTCAAATGAGCAGTTACTCAATGTCACTCTATTCTTGTGCTAACTCAAGGTTAGCTGACCTTAAGTTAGCACAATGATAGACTGACATTTATAACATTTTTAATTAACCCTGTGTTTAAGGATTTAACTTCGTATCTTCTGCAAGCGGGCTTAAGGCCTAAAGCAAATAGACATGTTCAAACGGATATACGGATTTGGATAAAATTTGGCATGGAAGTAGCTAATAACCTAGATGTACACATACGAGTACCTAGTCTACTTATTAGTGGGAAGTAACACCACAGGGACCCTATTCGGAGATTTGAGATTTTCATCTCACCTTTTTTCGTCCTTGTTGCTCTCGTTTGAAACGTCATAGGTGTGAAAGTGACCAAGATAAAATCTCATCTCACGCGCAGGAATAGTCCCCCAGGAGGGCTATTCCTACGCGTGAGATGAGATGAGATTTTATCTTGGTCACTCTCACACCTATGACGTTTCAAACGAGAGCAACAAGAACGAAAAAAGGTGAGAAGAAAATCTCAAATCTCCGAATAGGGTCCCTGGTCGTAGCTAGTAAATTACAAAAAGCCGAACTCTCAACGTTTGTCTTCGTTTCTCGTTTGAAAATTTCTCCTCAAATTTGCGTTGGAAAAACTCTCGATCTTCCTCTTCCCCTCTATTTAACTTAACACGGACATAAAATAGATTTTCCGTAGAAAATCTACGTCGTTTATTGCAAAAGCTTAACCCCCATCATTGCGCTAAGGAATTTTTATGGCCCAATATTTTAGGATCCAAGGAAATTAACTTCCTGAATTCGGTGTCATTATTCCGAATTTACATTATCTTCTCCGGAGAGACGGTTGTTAGGAACTTTTTTGGAACTTGGACGGTTGCTTGGAACTTTCACATTTGGATCGCAATAAAACTTTAGAAGTTCCCGTCGCAATGACATGGAAGCCTTAAAATGGAGCCACAGAGTAAATAATGATACAAAGGTTTTTTTTTTGCCGACTGCCGACTTTTGAGCGACTGCCTGGGTGGCTCAGCTGATAGTGAACCTGCCTTCTGAGCTGGGGGCGTGGGATTCCCACCCAGAGCAAACATTCATGTGATGAACATTTGTGTTTGTTCTATGTCTGGGTGTTAATATCTATTTACGTGTGTATTAAAAATTTATATGTACGTATATCAGTCTCTGGCAGCCATAGTACAAGCTTTGCTTAGTTTGGGGTCAGGCGGTCGTGTGTGAAAATGTCCCAATTTTTTTTTTATTGATTTACCTAAGGCTTGCTCTTCAATGCCATCACGCATGATGATAAGCAATGATACGGTCTACAATAGAGCATGCTTGTGTAGAAGAAGGCGATTCACTCGAGACTTAAAGACAGAGACACCCAGACTAATAGCTCTTAACCTACTCTTTTTTTAAAGAGACGAATTTTCAGGGTGCCGATAGCTAGTGTAAGCTCTCCTTTTGCGAACCGACATCCAGACTCCCTCCTTCCACGTCTATACAACGCAGCTCTTAAAGTTCTCCCTACATTGAAAAACGAAAGGTCGTCGAAAGTGAAGCAGGCAGGCTGGTTACTAACTTTGTCCTACGAAGACACCGAAAACTTAATTACCCGTGTTCGTACGGAGCAGTGAGCATTTTATATTTCAATATTCCTTCACACAATTTCAAACTCACACACACTCACACACACTTACTGGATAATTGTACTTTAAACTTAAATTACTAAAACTTAAATTTAAACTTCACCAGTTCAGTAGAGTCCTTGGTGGAAATGTGAATTGCGACCGAAGCATTACCTATGTATGAAAAAAAGACTGAAACCTTTTCATCGCTTGTTTAAATATAGGTACATAGATAGATAAAGTCTTTGTTCACATTACGCTTAATATGCTTGTACGCTTTTACACGTTGGTGTGTGTGTGTAAAGCGGTTGAGCTCGTTGAATTCATAGGTACGGTGAACCATTAAAAAGATTTGCGTACTCGATACGTAGTTCGGCTTCAATCAGTCTCCGCCCTTATACGGACCTAACCCTATTGGACCTACTTCTTCACAGTTTATGAAAGTATGTACGTTTAAGCCCAAATGCTTGAACATTTGTGAGTTGTGCATAAATCCGACACAAGCCCAGATAGGCCTTGGGCTTCTCAAGTCGAGGGCTTTTAACCACACTTGGAGAGAACTTGACGGTTTACAGCTGAATATTTCACACTTGGAAACCTTTTTTTACCTACATTGGCTAAGGACCCGAAGTGGGTCTTAGCCTTATAGGAGATAGGAGAGTCTTTTAGGAGAGAACGCCATTGATCCTTTTCTTGATATACTTTCTATGCTAGATAAACACTTTATTTTTCACACCAGAAATAACAAAACAACAAAACAGGAAAACTTAAACTGTAACAACTGTGTAACAACTGGCGGCCTTCACACTAAGAGCGATATCTTCTAGGCAACCTTAGGATGGAGAGGATACATATGACCAGCGGCGGCCTTGCTCATTGCGAGGCTCCGGGCGGCAGGTCTTTGAGAGGCCCTTTGTCGTTCGTAAAGTATGTGATACGAAAGTAGGTCTGGTTGTTTGGTTTAGGTATACGAGTATGTCATGTTTGACGAGAAATGCTAAATTTATACAAATAATAAAATTTAAGTTTTAAAATATGTATTTTACATTGAAAGATTTACAAAATTAAGAAATACAGATATGATAAATTTTATAATTAATGTTTGCAGCTTTTCCTAAGACTAAAATTTTAATTAAATAATATCAAAATCGTCAAAAAAGTTTTAAATAAAAATACAGTTTTTTTTTTAAAGCTTGTGTTGTTGCGCTAGGCCCCTGCAAGAGCGAAGCCCCGGGCGATTGCCCTGTTCGCCATTCCCTAAGGCCGCCTCTGCATATGAAAGAGTATGGGACAGGGTATGCAAAAATATGCAGGGGGTTATCTCAGGATATATTGGTCTGAGTAGCTGCGCCCCGCGGTTTCACCCGCGGTTAAAAAGTCCTATGTTAATAATCCTATGTGCTATTCTAGACTATAATCTATCTCTGTGCCAAATTTCATCCAGATCTGTTTAGCCGTTCTGGCATAAAAGAGTAAATACATTCTTACAAACTTTCGCGTTTATAATATTAGTAGGAAGTGGGATAGGATTAAAAAGAAACACTAACTACTAGTAAACACCATGATCCAAAAAACAAGGTCTTGCATTACCCTTGAATGATATAGTCTATGGAATGCGAGCGAAGACGTGGGCGAAAAGCTAGTTATTAACCCCCGACGCAGAAACGACGAGGTGTTATAAGTTTGACGACAATAAAAAATATTCTATTCGATGTGTGTGTGTCTGCCTGTAACATCGTAGCTCCCAATGGGATATACCGACTCAGATTTTTTTTTTTGTTTGAAAGGTGAATTAGTCGAAAGTGTTCTTAGCTATATTTGATGAAAATCGATGTCCGGGTTTTTTTTTAACTTTAATTTATACTTGATATATATGTAAGTATGTTGTAGACAAAATCTTTCAGTATAGTCTACAGTTAAATCTGATAGTATAGGATCCCGCTATAGAACGACCTTCACCGAGATGCTTATTTGATGAAATATATTTTATATTTAATTTAATACGTCAATGAATATATTGCATATGGGTTGTCTAACAAATTTCAGTACATGATATGATTCATTGATAATTTAAAAAAAAACATTTCACCGGTTTGATTATTAGACAAATTCTATACCAATCGAAAGTTTAAAGCCCATAGAATTTGCAGCCTATTCTTTTCCGGTCACAACTCTCGGGTAGCCAGGTATGAACAGGTAAATCGATACTAGCATTTTGCACCGGTCTGATTATTGAATTAAAATTATCCTATCCAGCTAGATAAAATACATTTCATCCTTCCTTTGTCAGAATGTTTCTCAGCGCGGCTCGGGTGTACCATCAAAACAAAACAAAAATATCACAAAAGTCATACGAGTACCTGTTCCGTTAGTTGCGGAAGTGGCCGAAGTAGGTCACATCACTCTTTAATAAGTGATGTAGGTACTTATTTCCCATTGCGGGTACAGCCAATAAGGCTGTGGAATTGAGTGAGGGAGCCATCATCGCATTTTCTGGACGACATTGACAAGTGCCAGCTGAAAATGTGGTTCCATTATTTTGCAATCGGTAAAAACAAGTTGGTCCTACTGTAATAAAATCGATAGGCCTAATGTGTTTACGAACACAGATTGGGTGAATTTAAATGTATTTTTCATATTTGAACTTGGACGCTTAATTGAGATTTTAATGAAAACGAAAAATGAAATTGAAATGTTTATTTTCTGCAATATACATACTAAGCATATAAAAAAATACATACACCTTTTTTTTTTTGGACAATAAGTTGGCGTTTGACCACCAACTCGCCTGATGTTAAGCGACGTTGTGGTCTAAGATGGAGCACGAAAACATAAGTTATAGCACATATGTTATAAAACTTGTTAGTAACATAAATGCATAGGAGTTTTTGTAAAAGAAGTAAATTAACATCAGTTTCCTCACTAGGCAAAGCCTGTGTCGAGGAATCCTGTTATCAATAAGTCAAAATCAAAATATTTAGGGTCAACTAGGGCAAATGCTTCTGTAGGGCAATTAGGTCTTTCGAGATTTACAAACCCTTCACAAATTAGACGCCACCTACATCTTTTTTCTATCTTTAGTTGCAATAATCTGTACAGGCGTTAGTTGCCTAAATTGTCGGTATTTCTCGAAATACCGACAAATATCGACTGCCTCGGTGGCTCAGTTGGTAGTGAACCTGCCTTCTGAGCTTGGGGGCGTGGATTCGATTACCACCTAGGGCAAACATTTATGTGATGAACATTTGTGTTTGTTCTATGTCTGGGTGTTAATATCTATTTAAGTATGTATTTAAAAATATCTAAGTATCTATATTATTATCTGGCAGCCATATCTTAGTTTGGTGTCAGGGGACCGTGTGTGGAAGTGTCCCGAATTTATTTATTTACTAGCTGTCACCCCGCGACTTCGTTCGCGTTTATTACTTATATATATATATATATATATGTGAGCTATCCTATCTGTTAAGTTAGATCGAACTGCACACGGTGTGCAAATTTGATTGAAATCGGTCAAGTAGTTTAGGAGTCTATAGCGGACAAACAACGTGACACGTAATTTATATATTTTAAGATAATACCGACAATTTAGGCAACTGTCGGTAATTCTCAAATTGGGTTTGTCGGTAATTCTCGAAAGACGCAATTGCCCCAGTTGAACCTGTTTAGTTTTTTAAAATTTAGTTCTCTCAGTAGATTTTAGACCTCCATTTTGCTTGTTCAAAAGAGAACAATGATCATGATCGTAATGTTCCTATTACAGGTAACGGATACATCGAGGGTACGGAGCTGGACGGCTTCCTTAAGGAGTTCGTCTCCAGCGCCAACTTCACGGACATCAGCCCTGACGTGAGTACCTACCATAGACCTTAGACAGTAGCGTACTTAGGATTTTGGCTTCAGCAAGATTAGCACAGGCCAAAGACAAATTGTCTTCCCACCGTTTTTACCTGCGCTTGGATGTGACAAAGCTAAACTACGGATATGTTTGTCTCTTTCTCGCAAGATAACACATATTGTTACGCTTTTCCCCCGAAAGGGCTGGCAGAGGTGTATAACACCCACTTGCCGTACGGTATTCAGTCCCAAAAGTGGCCATGTTGGCTTTAGCCTGTCGCCATACACCGGGCTCCAGTCATGTAGCAGATGACATACAATACGCACATATGCTCACACAATGAACAAATTGGATCGTGCCGTCGGCTGGGTTCGAACCCGCTCCATTTGGCTTGAGAGATAAAACGTAGCCATCATGGAAATAAGATATCATGGTAGACCCCCTTAACTGTATTTTGATGAAAACGCCTACAATCGGCTGAAAGTATTTTCTTTACAAAATAAAATAATGTCCCAAATCGGTTTAAAGAGAGTTTTGAGATAACAAACAAAACAACAAAAAAAAAACAGCTGAATTTAAAACCTTCTTGTCCATTAAAGACTTGTAGACTTTTTTTTATTAATAAAAAATTCCACTTCACGGATTCCGGGGACCGTGACTTTTGTTAACTGGTATCATAATTATTATTATTAAAGGGAAAAACAGGTAAAGGGGAGTTAAGTGTTTTAATATTAGGTTACCCTTGTAGAGTCGTTTGGACCCACGTCCTTCTGGCTTTTGGAGAGGTAGGCGTGAGCCCCCTCCTTCCCTAGATCTAGGTACTACTAGTAGTGACCAGATACTACCCTAGGTACTACCAGTAGTATCTAAATGCTACTCTAAATAGGAACTTTTGTGGTATTGTTTTATTTTCAGTTTTGTTTATGTCTTTTAATGTTTAAGTACGTATTATTATATTTTATTTTAATTGTTGTAATCATTATTTTTGCCGTGCATATTGCCCGACGTCACCTGCCGGTTCCAACGGAAGACCAGCGCCGGTTGTCTACAGCAGCCGGCATTATGCTGAGTTGGGACCGGTTTGCGGCAAAAACTATGTTTTTTAACTGTGTAATTTTTATTTATGGGTTTATTATTTAAGTATGTATGATTTGTTTAATACATAGACAAAGTCTTAAAAACATTTTTACATGCATAAACCTATAACTGAATTCTAATCTAAAAGCCCGTTGGCAGAGGGAAAGGTGCCCAGAATGCTAGCAGCATTGCCACGCTGGATGGCAATGCTCAATTTCTGTCCGAAATAAATGCCAGGATTCTTAACACCTGACGCCTCCACCAACCGTTTAGCCAGGTCCCTGTAGAGAGATAGAGCCGCTGGGCCCCACAGACCTAAATTTTACATGTAGACACGGTCTAACCGTGAATATTTGTGCCGTTTGAGGTTCTTATTTTACGTTTTTATTTTATACCTTTTTGTTTTTGCTACAAATAAATATTTGTCTACTGTCAATAGATCTATATATTGTAAATATCTAGAAACGGTAATATATAAATGAATAATATAATAATATTGGCTGTTCAAACCTAACTTAAGATCATTGTAACCCATTGACGAGCAAATAAAGACATTGAATTGAATTGAGTTGATAAAAACATTGCGCTCCAATGATTACTAGTGACGCTGTAAGCTGGAGACCTCCTCTCTGGCGTCTGTCCTCCCTTACAAAGTCGCATTCCTCAACCAATCAAACTCAATTTCTAAAAGTTTTTAAGTTTCTAAAGATCTCAAAAAAATCCATATAATTATTGAACCTACTCACAAGTTTCAAGAGAATAGAGAATCAAATTTAGAAATGCGATCTGTAGACGAAGACAAAGATCCGGACAGAGATCCAGGAGGGCTATTCCTGCGCGTGAGATGAGATGAGATTTTATCTTGGTCACTCTCACACCTATGACGTTTCAAACGAGAGCAACAAGGACGAAAAAAAGTGAGATGAAAATCTCAAATCTCCGAATAGGGTCCCAGACATGATTCGGACATACGAAAGCATTTTTGTCAAGAGGCACTTCGTCGCTAGCGCTCGCTCGGTCGATTATGTTTTGTATAAAAAACTGACGTGGAAATTGTGTGAAACGTGAATTCGTAACGGGAATTGTATGGAACGTGGAAAAGTGAATTTGTGTAAACTGACGTTGTGTTCACGTTTCGTACTCACAAAAAGGTCAAAAACAGGATATAACCGCGCCTAATTGCGTTCTTCTTGTGTGACATGTACATTATACAAGTTACTCAACTCAAAAATTCTGTTCCGGATTGCGACCGTTTTTCCGCGCCGTCCCCTTCTGTGGGTTCTGAGTTCTGACCTCAAGTATAATCCGTAGCCGACCGCAGACGACGTGTCGTCGCGACATTACTAGTTATCCGACTGCGCAAAAAGAAGGGGTTATGTTTTTCGAGTGTAGGTGTATGTGAATATGTATGTATGAGGTTTCCTTGGCAGGCTCTACAGTCAAAAAAGCTTGATGGATTTCGACATGAGAGGTGTCATTCGAATCGTTTTGATAGCGGAAGTGACATAGGGTACAACTTTTTGCAGCCGGGTTTTTGGTTTTCTTTTAATAATGTTACTTGTTTTACCAAAATATTGTACCTTATGCCACTTCGATGTCGAAATCCATCAAGTTGTTGTAGGCCGTGCCAAAAAAAACCTCATAAATATATATTTTTTTTAATGTAGAATAGGTCGGCGTTTGACCACCAACTCGCCTGATGTTAAGCGACGTTGTGGTCTAAGATGGAGCACGACGACCTATGAGTTACTTCTTCACTCTAGCCTTGAAGTTTTGTAGAGTGTAGAAGTACAAAGACGGCAGTTGAGTGAGGCGCTACAAGCGCGCTACTGCTCAGACCCGTCTTCGGAACGGTTACACCGGGCTACATTTCGAAACACGACTAGGTCATTTCACGGCATGGCTTGATACACTCCCACATACATACATTTATACTTACACTAGCTGCTCCCCGCGGTTTCACCAACTGTTAAAAAGTACCCTATGTGCTATTCTAGACTATAATCTATCTCTGTGCCAAATTTCATCCAGTTCTGTTCAGCCGTTCTGGCGTGAAAGAGTAACAAACATCCATCCATCCATCCATCCATCCATCCATTCTTACAAACTTTCGCGTTTAGATATTGGTAGGATAAGTACATACACTCGAATAACATAACTCTTCCTATTGCGCAGTCGGGTCAAAAAAATAACATTTACCAAAGACAAAGTTTTTCGCCTTGGGTCTACAGCGATGTGCTAGGCCACATTACATCGTTATAAAGTTTACCGAGACAACAGACGCTAAAGTGTAACAAATTTAGCAGAACTGCTAAATCTATTAAACGCTTTGATGTGCGAGAGTTTACAGACTTACTGGCAGCAGAGCGATTTGCCTGTGAGTTCGTCGGAAGTAGCATTCGCAAATATTTGACTACATAAATCGCTATAACCCGAAAATTCCTGTTACCCTGATGAGCGCGGACGAGCAAAAATACACAGAAATGAGTAATATTGCGACGACAACGTGGTCTGCTGCTGTCGTCTGCGGTCGGCTATATACGGAATCATACCTTAGTGCTTTTAAAGATAGCCTTATATTTTGTCTGTGATTATTGTTTAATTGCTTTTATGCGGTTAGCTCATCATCGATGTGGACATTTACCAATATTGTCATTTTGAATGGATAAATCGGTTTTTAATTACCTATTTGAAATAGGTATTTATTTGAACTGTCTTTTTAGTGATTTGATCCTAGTCTTTTAGAGTCCGGCGACCACTTTAGACTAACTTCGCATTGGCTTAAGGTATTCTATAGCCATTTCGTCTAGAAGAAGAAGACGAGCGAAGAGAGCGAGTAATGATACTGACGAGCCTCTAAACTTACCTACAGAGTGACAAAGTGCAATTTCAATTTTTTTAATGACTTTTGCACTTCTGTTATCATTCTTAAATAACTAAGAATTTCCCTTGTATTATGGATTCCTTTAACAGCTAATAATGTAGACAACCTCCCTATGTAATGGAATTTTTGATTTGCTTTGCCTACCTATTGAATAAATCAGTCAAAAGTAACCCCATATTTTCCATAGCTCTATTTTCGCTTGAGAACGTTTTTAAAAAAAAACAAGAACATAGCGGCGGAGATATTGTTAATTTAATTGTACATGCCAAATTTCATTACAATCTGACAAATGGTTTTCAAGAAATTTGAGAAGCGCGTGCGTTGTATGGAAATTTTAGAGCGTCGCGGCCTTCTTAACAGACACAGTTTATTTACTATAGTTGTTCAATTAGAAATCATCGATTGTCATCACATCACGCGTGAACAGATGGAACATTTTCGCAATTTTTTTTTTTTTGTTGTTTATTATTGCCAAGAGAAGGATCTTATAGAAAAAAATTAAGATATTATCCCAAAAAAAATAACGGTTCCAGTGGGACGCGGGTGAAACCGCGGGACGCAGCTAGTGAACTTACAAAAATACAAATAATTTATTTGGGTATAAATAACATGTGACAATTTCAAATTTGATTCCAGAGTCTCCCAAATTAGTCAGAGACTGTGTGTCGGGAGCCAGTGGCTTCTCCAAATTTAACAAAATACCTCCAAATTTTGAACTTATCACTAAAACATATTAAATTAATAACGACTCGCTCCGTCTATTGCTAATATAATTTTAAAAAGTGACAATACAATACAATACAATATATCTTTATTGCACACCAAAAAGTACATGAAAAACTTAAAAACTAAAATACATTTTTCGGCAGTACAAGGGCGACCTTATCGCCTAAAGCGATTTCTTCCAGGTAACCTTTGGATGGACAAGAACTTACAGAAATACGAAAAGGGTAGGTGGTGTACATAAAACTAAATTAAAATTTAAAAGATAATATTAAGTAATATTAATAATAAGTACCTACTTAAATAAATAACCAAAAATAAATATAATATAAATATGAATAATTATAAATATTATAAATAAATATAATAAAATATCAATACATATATATAAATTAGTATTATGCGTACCGAATTAGCAAAGAGCTAAATAATGGTTAAAAACGAGATTTTTAAAAATGGGCAGTGATTGGGCCTGTCTTATGCCAACAGGCAGCTCATTCCATAGCTTGACAGCTTGCACAGTAAACCCTTTACTATAAGATAGATTGATGTGGGATGATGTGTGGAGCTTAAGTTTAAGGTGACGAGAAGATCTCAAAGAACCGGAGTGCCCTTGAATAAATTCAAAGCGCTCCTTGAGATACAGAGGGATAGTTGGAAAAAACAAGATTTTAAAGAGGAAGGAAAGGATGTGAGATTTACGGCGAAGGCGAATTGGTAACCATTTGAGCTTTTGGCGGAATTCAGAAATATGATCATATTTCCTTAAACCGAATATGAACCGAATACAGAAATTTTGAAGACGTTCAAGTTTGTCTAGTTGCTCTTCGGTTAAATCCAAATAGCAGGCGTCTGCGTAGTCCAATATTGGGAAAAGGAGAGATTTTACAAGTGCAGTTTTGGTAGTAATAGGAAGGAAGTTACGCAACCTTCTAAGGGAAGCTGCAGAACCAAAGAGTTTCCGACTGACTTCAGCTAATTGTGGATTCCACGAAAACTGTCGGTCCATGAGTATTCCCAGATTTTTTACTGTTTCACTAAAGGGGATGGAAACTCCGTCGAAGATAACTTGAGGAAGGTGGAACCAGTCGATTTTTGAAATCATACGGGAACTCCCAATAATAATAGTCTTAGTTTTGGCGGGATTGACTGTAAGGCCATATGATTTGCTCCAGTCTCTTATGCGTCTAAGATCAGAATTCGTGGTCTCAATCGCCTCATGCAGTTGCCCAAGAGGGGCTTGAGTGTAAATTTGCAAGTCGTCCGCATAGAGGTGATAGGAAGAAGTCAGCTGTTGAGAAACTGAATTTATAAAAATTGCAAAAAGAAGAGGAGATAAAACGCCGCCCTGTGGAACACCAGCAGAAATATGACACCAAGAGGAGTATGAGTCATCAATACGAATCCGCTGTCGGCGTCCAAACAGGTAACTACGAAACCAATCAATAGCCGTTGGAGATATGTTAAGAGAGCGCAAGATTTCCAGCAGGATATCAAAGTCGACATTATTAAAAGCATTGCTGAAGTCTAGTAGTGATAGGACAGTCAGGTGACAATGACCAATACCGTCCCTTATGTCATCAGTGATTTTGGTAAGAGCAGTCACGGTGCTATGTCCGCGACGGAAACCGGATTGGAAAGAGTTAAGGAGACCATTGTTATGTAGAAAGGAAGAGAGCTGTTGGTGAACAAGCTGTTCTAAGACTTTGGACAGGAAAGGTAGGATAGAGATTGGACGGAAATCAGTGAACAAATTAGGTTTTTTAGGAAGGGGTGTGATTTGAGCTTCTTTCCACATTACTGGAAATGTGCCCGAGGAAATAGAGAAATTAAGAAGATACTGGATGACTGGGACCACTTCATCAAGGATAGGGATGATCATCTTACGACTTACACTATCACTACCAACAGCATTTGACGAAATGGACTGCAGGCTCTTCTTAACATCACAAGCGGTAAATTGATTAAAATTGAAAGAGATATGTCTAGGAGTTGAGAGAGAAGAAAGATTTTTAAGGGTGTCAGCTTTTAATGGTCCGTCAAAATTTGACGAAGACGAAAAATGGTGATTTAAAAGATTAATGTCTAAATTATTAGGAAGAGTATCGTGACGAGATTTACCAACTCCTAGTGACCTAAGAAACTTCCAGACTTTCGCTGGATCTTCGTTTTCAACGGATTTATGGATATATCGGCGTTGTGCGTCCCTACACGCTCTATTGCAGACATTGCGACGATTGATGTATTTTTCAACATTTTCATCTGATCGGCGATACTTGAGCTTATTTTTTGCAACTTGTTTTTTCTGCATAAGAATACGAATTTCATCAGTTAGCCATGGTGCAGGTGCGTGTTTCATTTTGACTGCATGAATAGGAGCATGAGTGTCGTACAGTTTAGTCAAAATACGATTGAACTGAGTGATTTTCGCATCCATACTAGATGCGCTTAAAACTTCGGACCAATCTAGTTCCTGAGCATCTACACGCAACTTGTCTAAGTTCATGTTACCAAAACTGCGTTGTAAAAGAATTTTAGGCTTAGCTTTAGGTGGGCGAATTTTGTAAGAGAGAAAGATCAAATCATGATGGGAAAAATCATCTGCTGCACACTGGTCATGCTTAACAACATGTTTCAGGGATGAAACGAGAATAAGGTCAAGAAGAGAAGGGATACTGTTTGGGGGATTGTGAGTAGCATTAAGGGGCAGTACGTTAAGATTCAGAGCTGTAGTCATCAACTCGAATTTTTTAGTCCTATGATCTTGTCTAAGTAAGCAAGTATTAAAATCACCCATGATGATTGTGTGATCATAAGAGGGAGAGTGGTTTTCTAAAAGGCTTTCGAATGAAGAAAAATAATTAACATCACGAGAATGTGGATAGTAAACCCCTAGTAGAACTTTGGTGTGATGCATGATGACCTCAATAAGGAGATGTTCGCCGGCATCGGATGGCGGCGGTTGAGTAGACATACTAACGATTGAGAAAGGAAAGTGAGTGCGAAGATATATAGCGACACCGCCACCACCTCGACCAATACGGTCATTCCTTATTAATCGAAAGCCAGGCAACGACACGGTAGAAGAAGGGAGAACGGGTTTTAGCCACGTCTCAGAAACGAAAATGGCGTGAATATTGGGATGTACGAAAGACGCGAGCATTTCTGGAAAGTGAGCCGTAATACTCTGGGCATTTATGTGAAAAACATTAAAATTATTGGGAACGTCAGCAACTAACGATCCAATGGAGTCGGATAAGGATGGCAGACTGTGGAAACTGTCCAAACTATCATCGGAAGTTATTGATGTGGAGCATGTTAAAAAATCGCTGTCAATGCTAGACATAAAAAAGGTACGTTTATGTAAAGTTAATACAATGTATAATAATAAAAATAATAAAAATATATAAATAATTTAAATATATATAAATAAAAAATAATAATAATAATATAAAATTAAACAAGTTAAGCTTTAAACCAGATAAAGCTAGTCGTCTACCTGCCAGTTGGGTTATCTATTAAGTTGAACAATATAAAACTACACTACATATTAATAACAAAATAATAAAAAATAAAAAAATACAAACATTTAAGTAATCCAATAATAAGCTAAAAATGGTTTAAACAAATCAAAAATAACTAAGTAAAAACAGCGAGTTAAGTTGAGTGAACAAAGTAATTGCCGTTGTGGTAAAAAGATTTTGGCTAAATGCATAAAACGTAAAGTGTCAGAGAAAAAAAAAAAAAGATAGAAGTCACTGACAACAGAGAAAAACTTGACAGGTAAATAAATTGGAGACAATGACAAATGACAGTGAACATATTTTGTATTCCATTTTATCAAATGTCAACGATCGTTAATCAAAATTGTAATTAACGTGTTTACAAACTACGTTATTACTATCACTAGTAAATTACTTAATCACTTAACAATAATTTCGTTAACAAATTTAACATTGGACTAGCTTTTAATGTCCACAGTACTCAAAGCGAGGTCAACATGAAGACAGCAATCAATTTAATATTCCTTATTGTGTTACTTTCCGCCCGTGGGGAGAAAAATACCGAAAACGAAAAACAAAGGTATTTAGACGAATACTCCGCAATATCAAGTTTTGATAATCAAGATCGCAGTGATTTCGATGATATTGTGTTTGATTTGGGAAACCGAGGTCTAGAAGATTCTTCTGACGTGGAAAGTGACGGAAAAGAGAATGATTCTAGTCCTGCGGTATATATCAGAGCATCGTTCGTAGGGAGCAGGTGTCCTACTGGTAAAGTGAGATTTGGTACCATGTGTGTTAGTATTGATTAAATAATAAATACCGTCACGCCTTTGATTAATTATTAAACTTTTCAAAAAGTGTTGTTTTAGTTTTTATTTTTAGAAATGTTTATTGAAGGCACAAAATACTACTTAATACAATGAAGGTTAATTTTATGTTGTATTTCAACTTATCTTGTATCTATATCTTGTAAATATCTCATTTAAATTGTTATCAAAACTACTTGTAAAATACATCTATATCAAAATTAATGAGTCTTTTTCAGATTATTTTTTGATCTAACACCTTTTTCAACCGAATTCAGGAAGAAGTTCTCAATTCTTCGAAATCTTTTTTTTATGTATCTCTCCCGTTTACCTACTCGAAGTCGCCTAAAATATTTCATTGTTTCAAAGGGTATGCTGCTTCCCAAGTGGTCCTACTTAAATTTCATTAAAAAGGATCGAGCGCTTTTAAAAATAAATAAAAATTACAGGTTTATGAAACATGGAACACGGTTTTTTTTAATTTCAAAATACTATTGTAACTCCTATCGCTATTATATCTACAAGAGTCTCACAGGGATGACGTTAAAGTTTGACGAAGCGACTCAGGTGCATCTGTTATCACCATTGAC
The DNA here is from genome assembly GCA_911728515.1 of Peribatodes rhomboidaria. Taxonomy (NCBI): domain Eukaryota; kingdom Metazoa; phylum Arthropoda; class Insecta; order Lepidoptera; family Geometridae; genus Peribatodes; species Peribatodes rhomboidaria. Next base: position 7,478,256 of record OU452189.1, read on the forward strand.
AGTTTAACATTGACCACATAACCGCAACACTATTGTTGTGGGCGGAAGCGACCCCATTTTTGGGAAACACTGTCAAAAAAATTGGCTTTAGGCTACGTGACCTTAAGGCCCATCTCCTCCATATCCATCAATGGTTCACAAACATTAGGGTAAGCTGGTACAAATGCGTCTGTAGGGAAATTGCGTCTTTCGAGAATGACTGACATACTCTTTACAAATTAAGCACCATCTTCCGTTCGCGTAGATACTTTGATAGGGCCTCCCACCATTCAAATCCTCTAGTCGTTCGCACGGCGGACTACTCAGCAGTAGACACCGCTGCCCCCCGCCCTCTCCGTAGACGCCCTAGAGACATCTTCGGCGACCCGGACGACCCCATCGCAGTCGCCACGGCGGCTGCGCTGGGGTCGGCCGACCCGACAGCTCCCCGCAACAGGAAGTTTGCAGTTTTTGGTATAGGCGCCGGTTACCAAAGGAACACGATAACAAAACACCGACCTCGCCGGCGAGGTCGAAGACTCCCAGGATCTGTTAGAAGATCGGTTAGATTCTCTCCAAATAGTCAAACAGATAAACCTAATAGGGCTCAAGCGCAAACCCCCTCTGGGTTGCCTGGGCAAATCGAACCCCCCCCCCCCCGGCGACGGTCCAAGCCGAGGTCCGTACCTTAGTGGTGCCCTTGTGCCAGTCGCCCTTAGCTTTAAATAACTAAAATCTATTAAGGTCCTGCGCCCTCCGCGCTTGCCTTACGTCCGGTACGCTGTAGAGGCCTCAGTGGCCAACAGCATTAGTCATTCATAAAAAAAAAAAAATAAAAAAAAAAATAAAAAAAAAAAAAAAAGCACCATCTTCCTTTTTTTTTCTATGTTTAGTTACAATAATCTATATTAGATGGTGTTAGTTATAGGTCGTGTAGGTATAGAAATAAATAAATTACTACCTAATTTGTTAAGGTTAATAATTTATAGGTGGTAATATTTGTAAGATTGGGAAGTTTTTAAGGTAGTTTAGTTTGTAGTTAGATTGTAGCGTGTGTGTTGTCCAACTTCAAGAAAGAGGTCAATCGCCGAATCCAACTCGGCTGGGCAGCATTCGGAAAATTGCGTAGCATCTTCTCGTCCGACATACCTCAGTGCCTCAAGTCGAAAGTGTTCGACCAGTCTGTGTTACCAGTGACGACTTATGGCACTGAAACGTGGTCTCTTACTATGAACCTTATTAATAAGCTCCTAGTAGCCCAACGAGCTATGGAGAGGGCTATGCTCGGAGTCTCTCTGCGAGATCGAATCAGGAATGAGGAGATCCGTAGACGAACCAAAGTTGGACGAACCATAGCCCAGCGGATTGGCAAGTTGAAATGGCAATGGGCAGGGCACATAGCACGAAGGACTGATGACCGATGGGGTCGAAAGATCCTCGAATGGAGACCACGTTCCGGCAAGCGCAGCGTAGGACGTCCACCCACAAGGTGGACAGATGACCTTGTTAAGACCGCAGGATCGCGCTGGATGCCGGCCGCTACCAACCGGTCTTATTGGAGATCTATGGGGGAGGCCTATGTCCAGCAGTGGACGTCCTATGGCTGATGTATGGATCATGTGTAGCGATAAGAGTATTGATACAAACTGTTAAGTTTTTCAATTCTTCGTGTTTTAAAATGTATATTTTTTAAGAAATAAATTAAAAAAGTTGTGTGATTTGTGAAGAGCTTGTCAGTAATTCTCGAAAGACGTAATTGCCCCACAAACGCATTTGTACTAGCTGACCCTACTGATGCAACACTGTGCTAAGTCCAATCCTTTTTTAGTACATTGAGATGACAGCTGCCATGCGCATTTTCTGTACCATATACGTTCGAACGCACTGTGCGATTTCATACTAATGTTGGGGAGTAAGTTTTAAGAGGGCCGCGACGTTCTGAAATTTCCATACAAACGCGCTACTCAAATTTCTTGAAAACCGTTTGTCAGATTATGATGAAATTTAGCATGTACAATTAAATTAACAATATCTTCGCCCCTATGTTCTTGGATTTTTTAAAAAAACGTCCTCAAGCGAAAATAGAGCTATGAAAAATATCCGCATTTTAAAAGGTCACTTTTGACTGATTTATTCAATAGGTAGACACAGCAAATCAAAAATTCCATTACATAGGGAGGTTGTCTACATTATTAGCTGTTAAATGAGTCCATAATACACGGGAAATACTTAGTTATTTAAGAATGATTACAAAGTGCAAAAGTCATTAAAAAAAATTGAAATTGCACTTTGTCACTCTGTAGGTAAGTTTAGAGGCTCGTCAGTATCATTACTCGCTCTCTTCGCTCGTCTTCTTCTTCTGGACGAAATGGCTATATAATACCTTAAGCCAATGCGAAGTTAGTCTAGGTCGCCTAGGCCGAAGTTAGTTAGGTCACCGGACTCTTCAGGGGGTTAATTTCAATATCTATTGTAGGTCCATTTGCCGAAATATGAAAGTTTGCAAAAGAAAAATAAGTCTAGATGTTTTCTCCATACAATCTAAGCCGAATCAATTTCCCAACATCACTTTTATATTCGAACCCAAGGCGCTAAAGGTATTCTATTATTCCAACTTTTCTCCCCTAGGGAAAGAAAGTGAATAAATATGAAACTTGCGGAGTAATAGTGCGTAGAAGACCGGTCAAGTGTTTTAGTCTCGTTGGGTTAAGCCGGTATACACTCGTTATTTATAAGATTTTTTTCAAAGGTTTTAGGTAATATTTTTTATAAATATTTATTTATTTAATTAGCTGTGCCCCGCGGTTTCAGCCGCAGCCCACAGGAACCGTTATTTTTTTCTGTATAATATCTTAATTTTTTCTTTCCTAGGATCCTTCTCCTGGCAACAAAAAAAATTGCGAAATTGTTCCATCTGTTCACGCGTGATGCGATGACCAAGGGAAATAGTGATTCATTTTTATATTATCTAGATAGTGCTTAGAAGACCAGTCAAATGTTTTAGTGTCGTTAGATTAACACAAAAAAAAAATGAATAAAAATTAATTTAAAAAAATTGTTTGCCGGCTTTAGCTACTTTTTTTTTTTTTTTTTTTGTAATTTATTTTTGGCAATATTTTTGCACACATGGTTGTCCGACCCTAAACTAAGGAAATTAAAGTGGGTCTCAAACTGATTTACATACATAATTATATATTTTTAAACACATTCAAATAGATATTTACCGAGACTTAAGACAAACGCAAATGTTCATCATATTATGATTGTTTTGCCTAGGTGGGAATAGAACCCACGTCCCCAAGGTCTGAATGCAGGTTCACTACCAACTTAGCAACAGACAGGTACCGTTTGTAGTCGCGCTGTACCTCTTCCATATCAGCGTCACACAATATTTCAATGGGTCGTTTCCGATTCATAAAGTGAATTCTATTGCGATTCATTTCACTGTTTGTCATAATAATATGTTTTGTTAAGTTATAAACAAAAGTTAATAGAATTAGGTATAATTAAACGAATTAATTGACTATTTTACGAAAATTAGCGGACTTAGTAATAATCTGGCAGGAATTGATTTCACAATTTGAGCTATTGAATTAATTAAGAAGAACAGCCATTTTAGCCTCGAAATGTAAAGCAACGTTTTTTTTTGTACAGAATAGATCAACATTTGACCACCAACTCGCCTGATGGGATCGACATTGTGACCTAAGATAAAGCACGAAGAACTAGTAGGTACTTATTCACTCTGGCCTTGAATATACCTAGGTTGTAGTTAGTCGGAAAAACTGATGGTGGCAAACGATTCCAGTACATGCTAATACAATAAGTTATTCTGTGGCTACGTCGACTTTACTCCTCAGTGAACAAGCAGCTTTATAAATCGATGCCTACCTTATGAGTTTGTTTGTCTGGCTCCACAGTTTCGACTTCTGACCTCTTGTAGGTGAAGACAGTTAGGAATAATGACTTGGATTGATGTGTTTTTCTCTCTTAGGTTTTATTTTTCTGGGCATAAAATGTAGGTGCTACGTCTATTACGTATTTTCTTTCTTCACTCTGTAAGAATCTAGCTTACGGCTCCATAAAATACTTTGCGGTGAAACGAAAAAGTTGACAAATGAATGTCGCCTCCTCGTGAATAGAATTCCGTAGCAACTAGCTAACGGAAAGCGAGCTAAAAGTGCGTCCCTCTCTCCAGCAGCATTCGCCTGTAATGTTACAACCCAAGATGCTACTACTTGACTGCCTCGGTGGCTCAGTAGTGAACCTGCCTTCTGAGCTAGGGGGCGTGGATTCGATTGCCAGCTAGAGCAAACATTAATGTGATGGACATTTGTGTTAGTTCTATGTCTGGGTGGTAATTATCTATCTAAGTGTGTATTTAAAAATATATATATATGCATATCAGTCTCTGGCCACCATAGTACAAGCTTTGCTTAGTTTTGGGTCAGACGACCATGTGTGCAAGTGTCCCGAATATTATTATTTATTTAAGATTCGATTGTGAGCATTACAATACTGCTTCGCTGACTGACGAACATTCACTTGTACTAGCTGTAAACTTAGAATGAGCTCCACAACGACCGGTCTCGCGCTGCCCGCATCCAGCAATTTCCTGCTACCCTCACCAGATCGTTGGTCCACCCTGGAGGCCTACCCACGCTGTGTCTTCTTGTTCTTTGTCGCTAATCAAGCACTTACCTCTCTCCAATCACCACTGTGATTAAACAGGTTACGATCTGTAACATTCGGTTTTCCTCTTTGTGATGGTCAAAACTAAACTGTAACATTACACACGAATGCTTCCGGTAACACACCGTCATTATTCGCGTTTCGCCCCCAGCATCCAAGCATTTACTTAAAAGCAATTCGTTTAAAGCGGATTCAAAACAAGAAGGACAAGTTGAAAAATTGCGAGAAAACTTGGAGAAAATCTCGTAGATCGTGGGAAGCGTGCAGGAAGCAATTTTAAAGTTTCTCAGCGCAACCATTGTCGTGAAATTGGTACTGCTTTACGTTTGAAGGAAATGTGAAAGAAACGGGGCAACAACGTAGTATAAACCTAATACTAACAAATGAATGAAGCTACCTTGAAAACGTGTATGCGTTTTATTTATTTTATTTTTCCCAGTTGCCAAACTAAAATTGTTGCTTGTTATTTATTTTTGTTTAGTGATTTATCTTTTTTATTTTTTTAGTTTTGGCAATATATTTATTTTGGCCTTTTTATTTATTTATTTTTATTGCGTAATGTCAACTCGAGCAAATGCGTCTGTGGGACAAACCCTTCACAAATTAGGCAACTAACAAACGTCATCTTGTACAGGCTCAGATCAACCTAGAGAATAAGATGGCGCACGGCGTATGATTTAGATGAAGCCAAAAACCATCCAAAACCTACGCTACTGTCGTATATGTACACAACACGCACATATTGACGCAAAAAAACTACGCTACTCGCTTGGTCATTCTTACGTCGACATTACTTGCATTGGTTTAAGGTATAATTTCGTGTACATAAATATAAATAGTGCATTATAAAAGTGTGGCCAGGACTACATTTTGAGGTTCTTTTTAAAAACTATGCAGTTTTTTTACAAGTCAATTTTGAAAAAGCCGTAACATTAAACTCTTACAAATATGTGCAGTTTTAGAATATTAAAACCTCTAAGGTTGTATGTTGGAATGGAAATGGCTAACGTAGAGTTTGGGAATTGATATTAGTTTTCGTGCAATTTTAAATGTTTTTCATGGCAACATTACCAGGCGCACACGTTTAAAAAGAAGTGGCTTCAGCGAGATATAATGCAGTGTTCCATCTTTTTCTCTAGGTTGATCTGAGTGTACAGATTATTGCAACTAAATTTTTAAAAAAGATGTAGGTATCGCCTAATTTGTAAAGGTTTTGTCCCAGTTGACCCCATTTTTTTAAATGGCTAGAAAGATATTTCCTTCGAAAAATAAATACTTTTAAACGGAAAAATCATGTCTAAATTCTTCAACGCTATATCTCAATCTTGATTAGAAGCGATGAGTCTTGAAAGGATTTCAATTTGAAAGATTGTCGCTTATCGAGTCCGGAGTTTTGATGAGTTTTGGCGATTTTAATCAAACAGAATGCCGAAACTTGGATGGGAATTCTTTTGTTGTTGTCTTTTCCTTGCTTTTTATTAAATTGGGTGTCTTCAAGTTTTATGTGAATCGTGTTCTTTTAAGGTAGGCGTGCTCTACGGTAGGCCTCATTGCTTGGCATCAGGCGTTCAGACGGCACAGACAAATGCAAGCCGAATCGATTACAAAAACAAGTTACTTGAGCTTGACTACCAATACAAAAGAGGTCGGAGCTTTCCATTTAAAAATAAATAAAACTTATTCGCAGCGAAATCCTCCTACTATTAATATTATAAACGCGAAAGTTTGTAAGAACAGATGGATGGATGGATGTTTGTTACTCTTTCACGCCAGGACAGATCTGGATGAAATTTGAGATAGATTATAGTCTAGAATAGCACATAGGATACTTTTTAACTGCAAGTGAAACCGCGGGGCGCAGCTAGTGTAAAAATTAATAAAACTTATCCGCGTAATATGCTATACTGGCTGCGTCTCCCGGTTTCACCCGCGGTTAAAAAGTATCCTATGTGCTATTCTAGACTATAATCTATCTCTGTGCCAAATTTCATCCAGATCTGTTCAGCTGTTCTGGCGTGAAAGAGTAACAAACTTTCATCTATCCATCCATTCTCACAAACTTTCGCGTTTAAATTATAAGTAGGATTATCTTCGCTCTAGTACGCTACAATGACGTACTTTTTGAGCAAGAGAATTAAAACAATAAGTATTTCAAAACATTACTAAAAACATATTACCCTTCTTTTGGACAGTCGGATAAAAGGGAAAATGGCTCAAACGGTCATTAGTGTCTTATAGGCAATGGCTGCCCCATTGTCCTTCCGAAGTCTACCGTCATAGTCGTCAATATAGGCTAAATGACGATTATTGAGGAGGAGTTACAAAAGTTCCACTAATGTACTATTTTAATTTGTGATGATAAATATTTTCGGATTTCGTGACACGAATACGTCAATGTTTGTGTACTTACTCTCCTATTCTAAACTTGCTGCGCTTACAATTCAGATTTGAGATTTTCATCTCACCTTTTTTCGTCCCTGTTGCTCTCGTTTGAAACGTCATAGGTGTGAGAGTGACCAAGATAAAATCTCATCTCATCTTACGCGTAGGAATAGCCCGACAGGATTTTACTGGAATCAAAGTGTAAACCTGTGGCCCTATTCGGAGGTTTGAGATTTTCATCTCATCTTTTTTCGTCCTTCTTGCTCTAGTTTGAAATGTCATAGGAGTGAGAGTGACCAAGATAAAATCTCATCTCATCTCACGCGCAGGAATAGCCCTCCTGGACGGACGTAAACTAGCAATTCAGTACTCAACGCTGCAGCAAACTTGCGGTAAGCCCACGGTGGGAGGGCATTTCATTAAGTTGCGTAACGTTTTTTCTTGCTCCTCTAGTAGGTACGTAGTATCTAATCTCGTTGAGTCTTTTAAAGAACCTTCAACTTTAACCCATTTTATTTTATCTTAATATATATAGCGTTGTTTGTCCGCTATAGACTCTTAAACTACTAAACCGATTTCAATCAAATTTGCACACCGTGTGCAGTTCGATCTAACTTAACAGATAGGATAGCTCATATATATATCTATAAATAATAAACGCGAACGAAGTCGCGGGGTGACAGCTAGTCTTAATATATATAAATCTCGTGTCACAACGTTTGTCCTCAATGAACTCCTAAACCACTTAACCGATTATAATAAAATTCGCACACCATGTGCAGTTCGATCCAACTTGAGAGATAGGATAGTTTAAATCTCAAATTATAGTCGCAATTTTAATTTATTGCTAATTTGCGAACGAAGTCGCGGGGTGACAGCTAGTTTTATATTTTATATGTTATAGTATTTTCTAAGCCGCGGCCTTCTCGATGCACATATTGCATGCCAAATGTTGTGCTGGAACCAACTTAGGTATATTGAGCAAAAATTGCCGATCGGAGGTCAGAACGTTGTCTGCCAAAGCCACGTTCTTGTAAAAAGTATGTTACGAAGGCCCTGTGAAGCAATTTATTGTGCCTACATTATAATAAGATATCTACGGGCAACGTGCAAGTATCGTGTTCGTAAACAGCGGCGGATCCGTTGAGCTTTTGAACCCCGACGTAAAAACGACGAAATGTTATACAGGTAACTTACCTCCTTAAAAACCTCTAAAGGGTTCATTGTACTCATCAATATGAACAACTTTTACTATGAAGCCATCCTGAAATCGCGAAAAAAAAATCAGCTGTTCCATACGAACAGTTTATTGGTCTGAGACAAAATGTATGGAACAGCTGATTTTTTTTCGCGATTTCAAACTTCGCCCATAGTAAAAGTTGTTCTTATTGATAATAATAATAATAAATTCGGGACACTTCCACACACGGTCGCCTGACCCCAAACTAAGCAAAGCTTGTACTATGGGTGCCAGAGACTGATATACATACTTAGATATTTTTAAATACATACATAAATAGATATTTACACCCAGACATAGAACAAACACTAATGTTCATCACATAAATGTTTGCCCTAGGTGGGAATCGAACCCACGCCCCCAAGCTTAGAAGGCAGGTTCACTACCAACTGAGCCATCGAAGCAGTCAGGGTTCATTGATGAGTACAATGAACCCTTAAGAGGTTTTTGGTAAGTTACCTATAACCATGTATACGTGTGTTTGTGTGTGTGTGTGTGTGTGTGTGGAACCAATTTAGTTTTTTTTTTTTTGTTTGTAATCTGAATTAGTCGGGAGTGTTCCTAGCTATGTTTGAAGAAAATCAGTGTCGGGGATTTTTTTTTAAATTTATATTACTACTTACGTATGGACAATTTTTTTTTTTTATTTATATTACTACTTACGTATGAACAAGCCATCACAAGGAAAGGTTATGTTCTATTTGTTAACAGTTTGAACTAAAGATTGCTACAGCGCTGAAACTATAATTAATTGGATTGTTAATGCGATATCGTAGCATACACGAGGGCATGTTTATTGCGTTTGAACGTTTTTCGTTTATACACAAACACGTCTTGGTCGCTCGAGAGCTAGCAAGCAACTAAGTCAAGTATGGACGGATGGCTGCACTTGAACGGAATACAGTAGTTATGTGCGGTGTCTTCTCTATACATTGTCATAGAACTCAATGGGAGAGGATCCAGGATTTTGGTTTGGGAGGGCCTTCATCAAGCAAGGGTACATTAAAATCTAATCCACCAAAACCAATCTTAACATTTTATAACTTAATAACTATATTCGAATAACAACATGAAAAATAACTAAACACATTTCGATTATGCTATTATGTAAGCACCATGAATAATACTGCAAAAAATACATTCGTAATTAGTAGATAACAAAATCAGAAGCTTTTGTCTTGGTCACGAGGAAAGTCCAAATATGTCTGGTCCAAAAAACTGGTTAAAATTTAAATTTCGCCGTGAGCGAGATCGTACTTATAAACAAGACAATTAACGACCCCAGACGTCCAGCAAATAGTAGTACCCATAACCTCTAGATGACGTAAATCTGACAGTGACATTAGGCTGTCCAATGCCGCCCTGTATAATGTACGCGCTGGCCCACTGAGTAGCGCCCACTTCGTACGCCTGCACGGAGGAGATGCGAGTCGAGAAGTTTCCTCGGTAGACCACGTCTTGGTACTGGACGGAGTTGAAAATGGCTGGTTGGTAGACGTACTGCCTGGAAAGAGAACGTACTTTTGTATAGTCGTCAGCGGAAGTCTTATTCATTGCGAAGCCCTGGGGCCTATTATGACATCTTATTTATTATCTTATTTAATTTATTTATTTATTTATTGCCATGATGGTTACGTTTTGTTTTCGACTCGCGGTCGTGCAGCGTCGAAAACAAAACGTCACTAACATGGAAAGAGGGGTGGAAAATCTTTACGCGGCCTTTGTTTTTGCGTTTTCTAAGGCATCTCCCAGTCCGACGCGGCCTGCGGTGGCGGCCAATGGACTTTCGCATTGGCGGCCAGTTCAACTCATTGACCGCCACCGCAGGCCGCGTCTATTTGGGAGGCGCTAAAAGCGCGTGGCATTAGGTTTGTTACCCGCGGATAAAAAGTGTCCTATGTGCTATTCCAGACTATCTATTCCTGTGCCAAATTTCGTCTAGATCCGTTCAGACGTCCTGGACTCAGGAGTATTAATTGAAAAACACACAGTCGACCATCAAAACTTTCACATTTATAATATTAGCGTGAGTGAGTGGTGATAATGTGATGTATTCAGTATTCTATTAGCATTATACCTATGTATAACTGACTTTAAAAATAAGGATTCGATTTGAATGATTCTTTTTTTGTTTGGTAGATCATACTTCAAAGGTGGACCCACTAAATTGTAACCGGTCAATCCGATTAAAAAAAAACAACAAAAGTCTAAAAATTGTTTACACTATATTAAACCGGGTAATATATTAAACTCAATAATATAAAAACCGGTCAAGCGATTAAAAAACATCTACAAATGTCTAAAAGTTTTTTTTTTAATTCAATTCGGATAACGGGAAGGTAGGTTTTTAATTTTGAAAGATTATACTCAAATAAATTACCTAATACTCGCATTAATATTTCCTACACAAACTTTTTCGATAGTTTGCTATTTACATAGTTTTAAAACGTTTTGTAAGTAATTATAATAAAACCGTCAACCTACAAATGACTGAACAATAAATTATTGTAATCCTCTTATCAAATCAAACAATATCTAGATAATCATCTAGAGTACTTGTTTCAATTAATGAAATTTCCCCAAAATAAAATATATAACACGCCATGATTCAGCCATGATAATTAATGAGTCATGATTCAGCGATCGATTAAAGCTATTTAAAAATACTTATTATAATCGACAGAACGAGATAATTTTTTAAATTATTATCGATGCGCTTATCCGAAATTCGCGGGAAATGGATGTATTTTTAGTTAGCTGTATAAACCCATTTTTTCACGATGACTAAGGCCCAGTAGCAAAAATACGAACTTAAATTCTTAAACGCAGGGTTATTAAACATAGAGCTAAAATGTAACAAATGTCACTCTATTGAAAACTATTTCTGAAGGGAGGGTATTCAAAACAGCCTTGATGTAAATGTAAACAACTAATATTTCTAACAACCTAAACCATGTACAATATGTGGGTAATTTCAGTATGAATCAAATGGACACTCAGATCAATACGACAGAAAGACGCCAAAGAAAAATATAACGAGATCCGTCCTCTTCCGTGCTCCAGCAAAAAGTGCCGGTTGGCGGGGCGGGCGACTCAGGCGCTACCCCACTGACATTCCTTTGACAGTTCGCTCGGAAAACATTACACAGCAGAGCAACTGCATATTTTTGCATGTGTTGCTAACACTATTGTATTAACTCAAGGTCAGCTTCTAGCTCTTGGTGGCTCTTGGTGGTGATGTTATAAAACTCTACATTCGAAATTACGGCTGCCTACAGAACTGGCATCATGATAGTTAGTCCAGTTCACCAATATTTTCATGTCGATGTTTTAGTTAGAGCCACTTGGAGTAGCTCGGGCTATGTTATTAAATCGGAGTTAAAAAGAGGTTCAACTGATGAATATACGCTATATATATACGATCGCGAGCATTTAGAAAATAGTATCCATAAACCCTCCTCGAGATATACTGCAACTAGTTATCAAATTATAAATAACTAGCTGCGCCCCGCGGTTTCACCTGCGGTTAAAAAGTATCCTATGTGCTATTCTAGACTATAATCTATCTCTGTGCCAGATTTCATCCAGATCTGTTCAGCCGTTCTGGCGTGAAAGAGTAACAAACATCCATCCATCCATCCATTCTTTCAAACATTCGTGTTTATAATTATCCATATTACTCATATTATTATAAAATCGAAAAAGTAACTCTATCTGTCTGGTTGTAGGCTTTTTAAACGGCTGAATGGATCTTAATGAAATTTGATAATTAGAGTAAATCACGAGGAAGGTTTTCAGAAACTATTTTTGAATAAGCTGAAACAATGTCTAGTCTAGCAAGTATAAATATAAATATTACCTGTGTAGCAGCCTGTCTCCGGCGCTGACGTAGCCAGCGTTCAGGTTGGCCCTGGAACTGACTCTGACAGCAGACCCATCAATACCCGTGGCAAAGACGGCCAGTACGACCAGAGCTAGCGTTGCTTTCATCTGTAGAAGTTAATCGGATTATGTGAATAAGACAATCACCAGACCGAAACAATATTATTCTGAATTTCAAACGAGCAAATTACACAAATAATTATTCTAGCTTCGCCCCGCGGTCCTACAGGAACTGTTAATTTTTTGGGTTGAAACTTGACGAGAAAAGTACCCTCTGTTCTTTTCTGTACCCCAGACAACGTTATACAAAGTTTCATGATTATCGGTTGAGTAGTTAAGGCGTGAAAACGTAGCAAACAAACAAAAAAACAAACATGCAAACGAACAAACTCAGTTTCACATTTACCGACTTAGTGAGCGAAGCGTCAATGCTTCAGCTTCGACAAAAAATGTTTTCGTATGTTCCGATTTCTGAAGACAAAGATCCGGACAAAGATCTGGAGGGCTATTCCTACGCGTGAGATGAGATGAGATTTTATCTTGATCACTCTCACACCTATGACGTTTCAAACGAGAGTAACAAGGACGAAAAAAGGTGAGATGAAAATCGCAAATCTCCGAATAGGGTATAAGAAGCCAAACGTCAGCCCCAAGGTCAGCTCACAGAGCGACTAATAATATTTTGTTAAGAGTCCGGCGACCACTTTAGACTAACTTCGGATTGGCTTAAGGTATTCAATAGCCATTTCGTCTAGAAGAAGAAGACGAGCGAAGAGAGCGAGTAATGATACTGACGAGCCTCTAAACTTACCTATATACAGAGTGACAAAGTGCAACTTCAATTTTTTATGACATGCACTTCTGTAATCATTGTTAAATAACTAAGAATTTCCCTTGTATTATGGATTCATTTAGCAGCTAATGATGTAGACAACCTCCCTATGTAATGTAATTTTTGATTTGTTTTGTCTACTTATTGAATAAATCAGTCAAAAGTGACATTTTTCATAGCTCTATTTTAGCTTGAGAACGTTTTTAAAAAAACCAAGAACATAGGGGCAGAGATATTGTTAATTTAATTGTACCTACATGCTAAATTTCATCATAATCTGACAAATGGTTTTCAAGAAATTTGAGTAGCGCATTTGTATGGAAATTTCAGAGCGTCGCGGCCCTTTTAAGACTATTATTACACTAGTACATTACCTTGTAAACTGTCGTAATTTCACTTGCAAATAGTTTCTAGCAACTGTCACACTTCACAGTTTACCAAGTACTTGTGGTATTGGTTCTGAAGTGGAGGTGTATTATTTATAGTGCTCCCGATCTTTCGAGATAAGATACTATTATCTCTGACTCACGAGGACGGGGAAACAGACTATGGACAAATATAGGGTCAACTGGGGCAAATGCGTCAGTGCAAACTAAAACACTTGATCGGTCTTCTAGGCACTATTACACCGCAAGTTTAATATTTTTTCACTTTCTTTCCCTAGGGGAGAAAATTTGGAATAATAGAATACATTTAGCGCTTTGGGTTGGAATATAAATGTAATGTTGGGAAATTGATTCCGCTTAGATTGTATAGAGATAATATGTAGACTTATTATTTCTATGCACACTTTCACATTTCGGCAAATGGACCTACAATAGATACTAATATTAACCCTTTTTCAACTTCCTTCTCAACATTAGTATGAAATCGGACAGTGCTTTCGAACGCACAGGGTACAGAAAATGCGCATGGCAGCTGTCATCTCAATGTACTAAAAAGGATTGCACTTAGCACAGTGTTTCATCAAGTAGGGTCAACTGCGGTACAAATGCGTCTGTGGGGCAATTGCGTCTTTTTGGAGAATTGCTGATAAACCAAAAAAATTATGCAGCTAACGCCATCTTGTACAGATTATTGCAACTAAAGATAGAAAAAATATGTAGCGCCTAATTTGTGAAGAGTTTGTCAGTAATTCTCGAAAGACGCAAATCCGCACAGACGCATTTACCACCGTTGACCCTACTTAATTATAACACCTTCTTCTTCTTGGAAAAACTATTTATCTGTTGAAGGAATATTAACTTACAGTACAATGGTGACATTATGTTGATGTTTTTGCTCAGCCAATGATGTCACGACCATATGACATTAGCCGAAAGGGGGCATTTTACACATCAGTATAAGAAAATTTTACTATGGAGCCAAATCAACCATTCAACCTATTTTAACCTGGGGCCCTATTCGGAGAATTGAGATTTTCATCTCACAGTTTTTCGTCCTTGTTCCTCTCGTTTGAAACGTCATAGGTGTGAGAGTGACCAAGATAAAATCTCATCTCATCTGACGCGTAGGAATAGCCCTAATGATCCTCTTTTTTTGTATTCGGTGTTACCCGTCTGAACTAATTTTATTTCAAGTTTGTTTTGTTATAATGTATTTAAATTGCTAGTTAATGCTAGCAATTTAAGTTGCTAACATCAGCTAGAAATTTAAATACATATTAATAAATTGCTAGTTAATGCTAGCAATTTAAGTTGCTAACATCAGCTAGACATTTAAATACATATTAATAAATTGCTAATTAATGCTAGCAATTTAAGTAGCTAACATCAGCTAGATTAAATACATATTAATAAATTGCTAGCTAATGCTAGCAAATTAAATACATTAGATACAATTTTTTAAACTAGTGTGCACTTGTGTAAGATTTGTATTAACGAATCTTACACAAGTGCACACTACACGAATGCAGGTTTGAGGCTCATAATCCGTTTTCTCGTCCTTATCCGTTTTAGTATTCGTACTTATCCGCATAAGTTTTATGAAATGTCAAACATAACATATCGTCACGCCTTTCCCCTGAGGAGGCTGGCAGAGGTGTAATACAACACCCACATTTCGCCGGACGATATTCAGTCCCTAATGTGACAGGGGGCGAGCCTGTCGTCATACACCGGGCTCCAGTCATGTAGCAGATGATAAACAATACGCACATGTTATGTTTACACAATGAACAAATTGGTTCGTGCTTTCGGCTGGGTTTAAACCCGCTTCCTCTGGCTTGAGAGGCGGACCTTCCCCAACTAGGCTATCATCCCACAAACAACGAACAGGATAAAATGTATTAATGCCACAAGGAGCAGCCTAAATTTCAAAACAGAATTTCAGAGTAATCTTTTCCATGCAACCTTTGCATGAAAAAAAGTGTAGTTTGAAGAAATATTATCGGACAGATACAGGAAATTGAAAGTGATAATGAAGATAGAGAGTTAATCTTTTACTCTTACGATAAGAAGCTATTGAAAACGAAACAAAAATATTGACAACAAACAGAATTTATTTATCCTTATACTTAAAAGTCACAGCCTTAAAATGTTCTAATATTCCTAATTAAATGGTTCTAATACATTATTTATCTACATTTCGTACAAATGTCACATTTTAAAATGTTTTTGTGAGATTATTGACCCGACTGCGCAAGAAGGAGGGTTATGTTTTTCGAGTGTATGTTATGTATTTATCCATGAGGTTTCTTTGGCACGGCCAAAGAAACCTAAACGGCTTGATGGATTTCGACATGTGAGGTGTCATTTGAATCGTCTTGATAGTGGAAGTGACATAGGGTAAAACATTTAACAACCAGATTGTCAGTCTACATTTTGCAGTCGGATTTTGTTTTTCTTTTAAAATGTTACTTGCTTAAATTAACGTCCCCAGACGCTCAGCTGATAGTAGTACCCCCATCCCCTAGCGGAGGTGAAGCGAACTGTAACGTTCCTCTGTCCGACGCCTCCGGAGACGATCCTGGGGGTGGCGTACTGGGTGGCTCCCACTTCGTAGGCCTGGACGGCTGCGATGCGCGTTGTGGCGTTACCGAGGCGAGGTAGACAAAGTCTTCAGTCTGAATGGCGTTGGCAATGGCTGCTTTGTAAATGTACGTCCTGAAAAGAAATAATCATTGATAAACGCACAGAATACGCTCTATATTACATAGGTCGCTATATTACAATACATTCCTCTATGTCTATGGGTTAACGGTAGTAAATACCATGAATACCACCCGAAAAACAAGGTTTAGCATTCCGGGAGCAAACACATAATGACGTCACTCGACATCGTCATCCGTCTCTTTCGAACTAATTGTATATGACTTCATTCGTTCTTGCTTAAGCATCGAATGACGTCACTATGTGTTGCCCACGTGACCTTTTTGGTCTCTGAATGCTATACTTGGCGGAATATATTAATATAGAATGGTAAATACAACGTGTTTAACAGAGTATGAATATTGTAGTCGTATATATATTAGTTACTGCGGTTAATTAAGATATTTTATTGAGGACGTCGGAAGTGACATCTGATATGAACAGTGTTTTGTGACATGAGGTCTTATAGGCCTGTGAGGTCTATTCCAGGCGATTTTAAGATACTGAAAATTACTAAAAGTAAAGAGATAATCTTTTTAAAATTAAGAACCGACTTCCCGTCAATTGGATTTTGTAAGCAATGTTTCGATTTATGTTGTTTTTTTTTTTAAACCGCTCGACCGATTTTGATAAATTTAAATGTCAAAATACTTGTTAAAATATTTTATTTATTTATTTATTAAAACAAAATCCACAGCTCTCAATAAAACATAAAATAAACTTACAGATAAACTTTCAGCTAATAACGGACGGATTATAATAATAAAATGTCATAATATAATAATAAGCCCTCATAAATATAATATTTTAATAATATCCTTTGAAACAAAAAAGTAATCTACAAAATGTGTAAGCTGAAAACCAGCTCTGTGCAAACAAGTGCAAACTTGTTTGTACAACGCTGAGCTTACTCCTATTGCCAAACACTTTTATCTGTTTATATTTATTCTGTAATAGTATAAAGTGTATAATTGAATTATGTTGTGTTTATCAATAAACTATTTTTATTCTTTTTATTCTTATTCTTAAAATCGGTTCAAGCCTCATCGTGTAATTGGAAAACATATGTACATAAAAAGGATTCCTACAAATAGATAACCTCCTTTTTTAAAAAGATAGTATATTACCTGTGCAAAAGTCTATCAGCGGCAGTGATGGATCCCACGTTGAGGTTGGCTCGTGCACTATTTGTAATAGCGGAACTGTCGGAGAGCGTGGAGATAATGGCCAGGACGGCGAGAGCTAGGACGGTCTTCATCTAGAACGATACACAGAAATATAGCCCCAGTAACCGAGCCCCAAGTTACAAGCCTCGAGCTTAGTTTGGGGCTCACCGTCACAGCAATTCCGTGTCTTACACAGTCACTATAGTTTTGTTGTCCCATGAAGATATTAATATAACTTACACAGGAACTTAAATAAAAACTTTTAATAAAAAATTAAATTTAAGTTCCTGTGTAACGAACTTAAATATTATATCTTAAATATTAAATATTTAAGTTCCTGTGTAAGTTTCTTTCGTTAGTAAAATTATCTTTATGTTTATAGAAAACTAGCGATTTCCCGTATCCAAAAACCTTCTTTGTGATTTACTGTAACTAATTATCAAATTTCATTAAGATCCATTCAGCCGTTTAGCCGTTACAAACAGACAGACAGATACTTTTGATTTTTAAGTAAGGATGTCAGGCAAGAATGTATCACAATTCAAAAAACTGACAATGTTGGAAACTTATCTGTCAAAATCTAGTTCAAAAATATTTTTTAAAATTTCAAGTCAAACAAATTAAACAATGTTGGGAACCTAAGTAATTTAAGTAAGTGCTTTTTCATTTTTATCTAAAAAACTCGACTTTAAAATGGATTGTAAATTGATAAGGAAATACTGTAGATTTAATGAAAAAGAGCACTTTGATCTACAAAGACATTGATCCAAAAAAAATATTAGAAAAAAAAACAAGTAAGTATAGGTAGTTAAGTACAAAACACTGGGGCGGTAAAAATTACCGATACATTTAGCAGACACTATAAAAATATTACTAAAACCATAATAAGAAGAAGATAAAAATATCAAATTAATAAAACAAATTACCTTGTTAATTATTTTTTGTAATTATATATAACAGGACAGGTGCTGTCAAAAACCAATTAGACAGTAATTACCAGCATTTAGAAGTTAATTATTTATACCGTCGCAGCCGGTCTATCGTTACAAACAGATAAGACAAATGTAGATAAAATTGATAATTATATTAGGCTGTGTATTCACTAGAGATTTGCAAGCAAAATGAGCGATGCGCGGAGAAACAATCCAGCAATTGAATCAGTTCCCGGTGCAAATGTAGTCATGGAGGAATTTTCTATCCATTCGTCTTCGCGTACATAAGCACGCCGCTGCCACCGCTTCACAGTTTTGACGTAGTCTGCGGGTACGAAACTTGCGACGGCCGGAGCGACGGCGGGGCGGCGCGACGGCGATGTAATCAAATGCATTAAAAACATTAAGCGCTGTGTACGAAACGGGCGACGGCGGAGCGGCGCGATCGAGCGATGCACGGGCGGCGGTAAAGCGGTGGCGGCGCGGAGCGACGAGAACAAACTAGTTTGGTTTCGCCGCTAGCGCGGGTACATAGTGTTGCATTTTTATCACAGTAATAATATGGAAATTATGGAAATTGACAATGAAGAGTTAATATCTTTTATTTTATCAAAACCGGCTATATGGGACAGTAATAACGTACACCATAAAAACAAAAGAGTTATAATAAAGTGTTGGGAAGAAATAAAACGCCATTTCGGGAATGTTGAAGGTAAATAAAGTGTAGAAAATTCTCCCAAACTGTGTCGTCGTTGATTTATTGGATGAACACCATCTCTAGGTAATAAATATTCTCTCATTAGGAGACTGGGCTCCAATAGTTCTCTTCGACGTGAATTCATGTTTATCACAACACTACGTGAGCGCGACTGCGCGGAAGTATGTTTCGTACACACGCAAGACACCGCTATCTCTTCGCCCCGCGCCGCACCGCCCCGCCCCGCCGTCGCTCCGGCCGTCGCAAGTTTCGTACCCGCAGACGTAGAGTCAACTGGGGTAAATTCGTCTGTGAGGCATTTGCGTCTTTCGAGAATTACTGACAAACCCGTCACAAATTAGGCGCCACCCACATCTTTGTTCTATCTTTAGTTGCAATAATCTGTACAAGATGGCGTTAGTTGCCTAATTTGTGAAGGGTTTGTCAGTATTCTCGAAAGACGCATTTGCTCCACAGACGCATTTGCCCCAGTTGACCTTAGAAGAAATACTAGTCCTACGGATGGTTTAGACGCTTGAATCTTGACTTCATCTTACGTCTGGTCTGTATAATTTGCACCTTAGGGTGCTTTCGGTTTCTACCAAAAGATGAGAATGAGAGGAAATGTAGCTAAAAAAAATTCACCATTATGATCATTGAATACTGAACTAGAGATTTGGTTGGAAGACACTTTTGAAGATGAACTTCCGCAATTGTTTTATTGATAATTTTAACTAAATGAAGATCGTAAAGTCATGTCAGAGGCCATGGGGCGGGCTAGAAACTCTGACATCAGGGTTAGCCACTCGGTCTACACGAACTTGCTTTTTACTAAATGAAGATGATAAATGAAATTATGTTATTGGTCGATTTTTCCTCGCTAAGCATCCTCGTTACAGTTATTTAGGTGGAAAAGCACCTTTAGTCAAGTATTATGATTCTACGCTTTTATGACAAAGAGTCACCCTTATCTTTACTTGGAAAACACTTCGTCGATATCTTTTGCCGATTATCTGACAAATAAATGACTAATCGAAATTAAAAATAAATTTGTATTATAAAGTCAAAGGCAAAATGTTTATATTCAATTGGGCATCAAAGATACACTTATGAACGTCAATGGTTAATAATAGACTCGACCGCCTTGTTCGGAAAAAGAGTCATTCAGAAGAGTCGAGTCGAGTCAAGTCGAAGTGGTCAAGTCTATTTAAAAAAACTTTGACGTTCAAAAGAGTATTTTTGATACCCAAATTGAATAAAAATATTTTGACTTAAGACTTTCACTTTAAAGAAGAATATATGTTATAGAGCAATCTTGCCTAGATGAAACCGATTTACTTACTCTAAACCTGAAGATTATGAAGATCTCAGAATAATCATTCAAGCAGAAGTCGATTGTGATGTTCATATCATTCTGATCATAGACTAATACTATCCTGATATGCAAATAAAGAGTTAAGTACCTACTTCTATAAGTCTATTCTTGAGAAGAGAGAAAGAAAATTGATCTTTCATCTCTCACAATACGGTTGATTATTAGAAAAACAGACGTAGAGACGATATACCTAAATTAAAAACAAATCAAACAAAGTTTTCTGCAACAAGAATTTAATTTAATAACTTTAACAATTTAAAAATTCACAGCCATTTGATATTTTTCCAGAAATTGCCAGGTAAAAATTTGACCACATTTTGTCTGTTACGTCATTACATAGTCAAAATTAAGTGCTGTATCTCCTGTTTATGTGCGTCCCCAGATGCTCAGCTGGTAGTAGTATCCGCGCCCCCTGGCGGAGGTGAAGCGAACTGTAACGTTCCTCTGTCCAACGCCTCCGGAGACGATCCTGGGGCTGGCGAACTGGGTGGCTCCCACTTCGTAGGCCTGGACGGCTGCGATGCGGGTGGTGGTGCCGCCGCGGTATACAAAGTCTTCACTCTGGACGGCGTTGGCAATTGCTGCCTTGTAGACGTAGGTCCTGAAATGGGACATTTTTTAGTAATGACTCATACAACTGAAGGAAGAAATTCTGAACTGAATTTCTAACACTTTTATATTTCTTAAGTTGTCCAAGATATTCATGTTCTTTGACCTTGGAAATATGGGCATATGGCTTATATATGGGTTCTTATTATAGGTAAGTTCAGGATCGCCTTCCACCCGTAATCACCCACTACTGAGCATAGGCCTCTCTTCTTGTATGCCACTCATCATTATATCATTGCCTCATATGATTCCTATCCTGTGCCAATCTCGTGTAGGTTCAACCCACGAAATTTACAATATCGTCGACCCAACGAGCTGGTAAACGACCAGATCATTTACTGGTGCGCGGCCACCAAGCTTTCAACGTTTAAGTCTACCACCCATCACTTTTTTAGGATACTAGTGGTAATAGTGATTTAGTGCGAGCGGGACCGTGCATGCACAATTAGATTGGTGCGAACAGGATGGTATCCAGAACACCATTACATAATTATAAGAGCAGATCTTACCTGTACAAGACTCTGTCAGCAGAGTTGATGGAGCCGACGTTCAGGTTGGCTCTGGCGCTGTTGGTGATGGCCGAGCTGTCGGTGACGGCGGCAATGACGGCCAGGACGGCGAGGGCTAGGATGGTCTTCATCTGAAATGCACAGAAATTTAGGTGTTAAAAGTTAAAAACCTTAAATTGAAATGGGTAGCCCATTACTCCATTTCCTGAATAATTTACCATTTTGAGAAATTACATGTTGCAAAGGTCACTGTACCTACAGGGTACGCTGTTTTTAGCCGACTTCCAAAAGAGAGGTTCTAAATTCGACTGTTTGTTTTTTTTCATGTTTTTAGATTTAAAGTAAACTAAGTAACCCTTCCTTAGCAATAAACGTTGTATAGCCTCGGAAAAGTGACACAGTGTCTTTTTCTTTCTTTTAAAATTTAGAATTTGATCGAAAAAGACAAAACACTGTATAACTTTTCTTAGGCTAACAACGTTCATTGCTAACTAAAGAGGATAGTTTAAAAAAACACTTTTGTTCATTTAGTTAGTAAAAAAATTACCTTGTATATATATTTTTTCTTGATGCACTGCTAACCTGGTGTTACCTCAAGTGAGTATTAATCAATGACTATCGCTGCAAAGTTCAGTATTTATAAGAAGTCAATGTTATGAAATCGTCTCTTATCGATGAGACCACGAAACAGATACAACTGATAATTAGCCAACTGTTGTGATTCCGCGGATAAGGGAATCGGCTTTGTAGCTTCGCGGAATCTCTAATTTTTTTTTGCAAACACATTATAGCGACGCTTGAATACTTCCTTTATTTTTTCCTTGATCCTTAATTAAAGGAATAAGAAGTAAGTAAATTTATTTACAAGGAAAAGTGCAAAAAAATATTTATCCCCCCCACAAAGGTTTTAAGGATCCGGTGACCACATAAGACTATCATACTAGGTACTTCGCATTTGGTAAAGGTTTTCTATAGCCATTTCGTCTAGAAGAAGACGACGAGCGAAGAGAGCAAGTAAAGATACTGACGAGCCTCTAAACTTATCTACAGAGTGACAAAGTGCAATTCTAATATTTTTTATGACTGTTGCATTTCTTTTATAATTCTAAAATAACTAAAAATGTCCTTTGTATTATAGAATAATTAAAAAGCTAGTGATGTAAAACACCTCCAAAGGATTTTTGATTTGCTTTGTCTATCTGTTAAATAAATTAGTCAAAAGTGACCCCTTACAAATGCGGATATTTTTCATAGGTCTATCTTGTCTTGAGGACGTATTTAAAACATAAAAAAAGCAAGAGCATAGGGGTGGAGATAGTTCCTTTAATTATGTTATTATCCTTTAATTTATTTATTATGCCAAATTTCGTCATAATCTGACAAATTATGGTTTCCAAGTTTGACAAGCGCGTTTGTATAGAAAATTCAGTGCGTCGCGGAACCCTTAACTATTTCACACAAATTTTGTGTTTACATAAATGTCTCATATTCGATAGATCTTGACGAGAGCCGATGATTAAACCGAGTCTAAATTCATACCAAACGCATATCGTCATATCGTCACGCCTTTCCCCCGAGGGGGCTGGCAGAGGTGTAATACAACACCCACACTTCGCCGGACGATATTCAGTCCCAAATGTGACAGGGGGGAGCCTGTCGCCACACACCATACATTCATGTACCAAATGCAAATTATTAATGAAACAGCGAAGAGACCTCAAACTTTTGGGTCTCCACCACGCGTCGTGTATAACAGTCCTCGCTCAACGTAACAAATTATTTAATTAATTCGATAGCTAATTAATTAAATAATTTGTTATGTTGAGAGTGGTAGGTATAATCGACCCAGCGAGCAACAGCGAGCGAAGCGTCTATGCTTCAGTTTTGACAAAAATGCTTTCGTAAGTCCGGTTTCTGTTTGGATCTCTTTCGGGTCTTTGTCTGCAAGTCGCATTTCATAACCTTAAAATTATGTGAGTAGGTTCGATTTTATATATTTATATTTTTTATATAGGTAGATTATATACATATTTTCGATTTTATTTTAAAAAGATTGTTTTTTTCAAGCAGTTTTTGGAAATTGTTCAAAATGGCGGAGATATACTTTTTTTTTTTAAAAGAAATATCTCCGCAATTTAACTCAACTAATCCAAGTAAATTAAGTTATTACAATATCGTGTTCCTTTGTCAAAATTGCGGTTCATTTCACGGATTTTATTTTATCATCATTAATTCAAAATACATTTCTTCGGTCAAATATAGTTTTTTTGTTTTTGTTTTGTTATTTATAATTGTTGTATGAATTGCCTGAGCATCAGTCAGCCAGTTTATCAAATGTTGTAATAGACGCTACGGCTGAATATCATTCAGGAAGCTAGTTGAACGGCGCCATTAAGTAAAATGGCTAGCATGTTAATTAAACGGCTAACTGACTGCGACATCTTTATTCTTCACTCAAGAATTGATGGCCTTAAACCGGTGATGGCACGTCGCATGGCAATGGATTTTGGCGCTAATAGAAATCCAGAGTTTTACATCATGCTAAAATGACAAAGTCAAAAGTCAAAGTCAAAATGTTTTTATTCAATTTGGGTATCAAAGATACACTTATGAACGTCAAAGTTTTATGATAGACTCGACCGCCTTGTACGGAAAAAGAGAGCCACTACTCAGAAGAACAGGCAAGAAACTGCATTATTTTTTTCAAAAAAAATTAGATAACTGTCTCACAAATTTTGGTTTACAACTTGGTAATATCATATTATATCTATGTATGCGGTTACTAGGCAGAAGTGGAAGGCTCCAGACATCTTTGTCTTCCAAATAGTTGTTAACCTTATAATATCCTTTTTGCATTAATGTAGTTTTTACATGTGATTTGAATTTTCCTTCAGCGAACCCTGTTTTTGGGTTTTTTTTTACTATAAAAACAAACGCAGTTCTTTGCCTAAAAGGACTTGTCTAAATCTCGATACAACTATCCTATCCTTTTTTCTAGTGTTTTTGTTATGACAGTCACAGTTCAATTAAAATTTATATAGATTTTTACGAACGTACATAATATTTTCAAAGATGTACAGAGAAGGTAAAGTTAACATATTTATTTCTTTAAAAAAACTCTCAATGATTCGCGGGGACCCATCTCGTAGGAGTTCGGAGAAGTGACGGAATGGTGCCCTAGATATAAAAAGAGAAGTATATAAATATATTCTTAAGTATATAATACTTAGGAAGACAATATTTAAAAGGTACATGGAACTGCTTGTATCAGGAAACAAAAGATAGACCGCTATGGGAAACACTCGGGGAGGCCTATATGGTAGAAAACAAGACAATCACGAAACCGGTGTCTAACAGCCTTCCTTATATATCCTTACTAATTATAAAATTGAAAGTAGCTCTGTCTGTTTGTAGGCTTTTCATGGCTAAACGGCTGAACGTATCTTGATGAAATTAGATATCCATAAAGTTACAGTATATCACAAAGAAGGTTTTCGGATACTTTTTTCTAATTTTATAAATCGTTTTGTCATGAAATTCTGTAAGTTACTGCCTAAATAAAGTAAATTACTTCCTATATAAGTACCTACTCGTAGCGTGGAGGTGCGAGAAATTTTAACATCAAAGTTTATTCCAGTATTACATTAAGCGAAAATAAGCCAACTTTCCATTGTTTACCTAACATGTCATCGATTTGAAACATCTGACCGCATATTGTCTCACGTGTTCAACTCATGGCATCATCTAGTTCTTGATATTAGGCCTAGAGGCCTACCACGGCATCTTATTGCCAAGATGGTCACGTTAAGCCCCCTATACAGAGGGACCACCTTAGTCTGCTACTTCTGCTAGCGTGTGAGTAGCCGGAAGTGCCTGGTAGACTGCTTTAAAGGTGCCAAAAATTACCCTCCCTCCACTTGGATCCACAGCTCGGCTCCACATGTGGATCTGGGGATACCTTTATCTCCTCTGAAATCCCCCGGTGGGTCCATGGATATTTCTTTTTTGACCTAAGTCCACGGGTGGATTCATGGGTACTTCTTTTTCCTCTTTGATCCACCAGGTGGATCCGAGGATATTTTTATTCCTTTTTTTTAGATTGCCAAAAATATAAGCCAATTTTAAGCATCATGGCTCAGCCTCTCCACGGAAGCCACGGTGCTGATTGGCCTGAAGCGTGTTTCATTTACAGTTAGCGCTCAGCGGATCTAACATTCGGTTTCTTAAAGTTTAAACTAAATTTTCAGTAACCAGCTAGAAATACACACATGCAGAGAGATGTAGAGAAATACAGAGTAGGTTGGTTGATCCAAAAAAGTTTTACCCTTACATATTCCAGCCTATTTATTCTAAGTTCCGTCTATACTCTATAAATAAGTTTTTTTTTTTTCTAAACAATCTAAAATATATCTAAACAAGCTTTTATTGCGCTAAAAATAATATATTTCGAGCTACTTTCAGCAAGCATTTAATGCCCATATTGTAGGGCTCATTAAAAATAACTTGTCCGCCATTGTGGGATTACCACCATGTTGGATTTAGAGTGTCGTCACTAACCAAGCCTTGCCATCCAAAATAATCGTGTAAGTATACAAAATTTTAGCTCAAGCTGAAGATTTGCATATGAGCTTATTGAGTTGCAAGATTCTACCCGAACAAACATACATAGAGACATACATTGCAAGTTAAATAAAAGCTTTGTAATAAATTCACTTCGCCGGTTGTGTGGAAGAGATGGCAACACTTTTTGGGCCTACTCTAGTTTTTCCTGGATTTGTGTTTTTCTTTTTATGGTGTCAACAGAGTGCTATTGCTATGTGTCTTAAAACAAAATCAAAGACAAAGATTTTTGCAACAAAAATTATAATTTGATAAGTTTTACGATTAAAAAATTCACATCCATATTGTAGGTTAAAATTTGATCACATTTTGTCTGTCATGTCACTTCATGATCAAAATTAGGTGTAACTCCAGACGTGCTTATGTGCGTCCCCAGATGCTCAGCTGGTAGTAGTATCCGCGCCCCCTGGCGGAGGTGAAGCGAACTGTAACGTTCCTCTGTCCGACGCCTCCGGAGACGATCCTGGGGCTGGCGAACTGGGTGGCTCCCACTTCGTAGGCCTGGACGGCTGCGATGCGGGTGGTGGTGCCGCCGCGGTACACAAAGTCTTCACTCTGGACGGCGTTTGCAATTGCTGCCTTGTAGACGTAGGTCCTGAAATAGCAATGAATGGTAATTTGTCATTGTGTTATGGGTAAATCAGATCTCTGGCTACGGGCTGTTTGACTATGTCACTAGGGTACTAGGTGGTCTCTAGGACCTCCTTCTTTTCTAGAGTCGCTTAAAAAGCACAACAACATTTGGACCATTTTGGACTTTTAGGGGATAAATCCTGCATTCAGTTAGTATATTATCAGGTTTAAGTACAAGAAGATAATTATAAGAGCAGATCTTACCTGTACAAGACTCTATCAGCAGAGTTGATGGAGCCGACGTTCAGGTTGGCTCTGGCGCTGTTGGTGATGGCTGAGCTGTCGGTGACAGCGGCGATGACGGCCAGAACGGCGAGGGCTAGGATGGTCTTCATCTGAAATAACACCACAGAACATTTAAAAACTTAAAAGTGTTACCATTCGCGTGCAATGTAACAGTTCAAATTCCAGTGTTACAGCAGTGAGGGAGGAAAACCGAGCATTACAATCAAGTTACAGCCTGACTAAAATTTCACTCCGTGAGAAAGCAAAGTAGGTGTAAACTCTTGAATCTTTGGAAGCTTGAGGAAACAGGTCCTCAAGTTTCAGAGGGATAAAAACTTCGAGATGTAGTAGAAATTTTAAATTTTGATGCCGTGGACCTGTCACATCATGAATTTTCAGTTTCAATGAAATCATAAGTAAATTATCCACATTAGAAAAAGTCACTGTGTACGTACAAGGTACTCTTTTTAGGGTTTCAAAGCAAACTAAGATCAAAGTGCACCAAACGATTAAATTTTAACCGACTGTTTTTGACAGTTATTTAGTTAAATTTTAACAATGGACGGTTACATAAATAATCGCCCATTTAAAGTTCAGTGAACATGGGCCTAAGAAAGATTTTAAGCAGACTAGATTTTTTAAAACACTATCGAAATAAACTCACCTTGTTTAATTTAATTTTTATTGCACTAGTAACTTGTTAGGCCAAGTGAGTATTAATCAATGACTATCGTTGCAAAGTTCAGTATTTATAAGTACCCAATGTTATGAAATCGTCCCTTATCGATGAGACCACGAAACAGATACAACTGATAATTAGCCAACTGTTGTGATTCCGCGGATAAGAGAATCGGCTTTGTAGCTTCGCGGAATCTCTAACTTTTTTTGCAAAGACGTTATCAGCAACGCATTACCTACTGTATTTTTTCCTTGATGACAAAAATTAAACATCTTATTTTTATAATGAAAGACTTTAAAATCTAATCTGTTGTAATACTACACTTTTATTAATTATTTTTATGAAGAGGTAACATTTGTGAGTTTATTTGTTGGGGGTAATCTCCTTAACTATTAAACCGATTCTAAAAAATATTTCTCCATTAGAAAGCTACATTATCCCTGAGTGTCATAGGCCATGAAATGCGAGCGAAGCCACAGGCAAATACCTAGCTAGTAATTAATGATTTTATATAGGTACATTTATCTTCTTAATATCGGCCAAGCGGACAAACAACGTGACACGTAATTATATCTTCCTCGTGTCACAATGTTTGTCCTCAATGAACTCCTAAACCACTTAACCGATTATAATAAAATTCGCACACCATGTGCAGTTCGATCCAACTTGAGAGATAGGATAGTTTAAATCTCAAATTATAGTCGCAATTTTAATTTATTGCTAATTAAACGCGAACGAAGTCGCGGGGTGACAGCTAGTAAATTATATAAATTACGTGTCACGTTGTTTGTCCGCTATAGACTCCTAAACTACTTCACCGATTTCAATCAAATTTGCACACCGTGTGCAGTTCGATCTAACTTAACAGATAGGATAGCTCACATATCTTATCTTATATATTATATATTTAAATGAGCAATTCTTGTATATAAATATATATATAATTGTAATCTCGGAATCGGCTCCAACGACTTTCATACAATTTAGTATCCTATAGGGGGTTTCGTGGGCGATAAATCGATCTAGCTAGGAATCATTTTTAGAAAATGTCATTTTATTCGTGTCTTCTTAATGCACGTGTTCACTTAAAAATGCCTAAACGATCCTGGAAAAAAACGCTTATAAAAATAGACAATAGACAATTTTTATTTGTGAGCAAAAAACAAGTAAGTATAGGTACAAAAAAAAAACAAATATAAACGAAAAAAACACTAAAAATTAAAAACTATACAAACAGAGTTTTTTGCCACAAACCGGTTCCAACTCAGCATAATGCCGGCTGTAGCAGCCAGCGCTGGTCTTCCGTTGGAACCGGCTGATAAACAATCTATATATATATATACACTTACGTAATTGATTGATAAACTGTAAAAAATTAAGTATTTGTTTCTAATATAAGATTAAACATGCACTCATGATTTTTTTCTTTAAATAACCAGTTCATATTTTTTATTATTCTATCGGTAAGATCGAAAAATATTATTCATATTTCATCATTTTATTAGTAATTCGTACTTAAATATGATGTCCAAAAAACACAATAAAAAAAAATTACCGAGCAAAGCTCGGTCATCCAGGTACTAAATAATAAACGCGAAAGAAGTCGCGGGGTGACAGCTAGTAAAGGTATAAATATATATATATATATGTCGGAGAAAGCAGGGAATAGGAGCCACGCCGTCGCCTCTGATCCCACTGATGTCGGAGAAACATAGGAAAGGCCGCCGCGCTGTGACATCCCACTTTTGGTGACGGAGAAAATCTAGTAGGCCGCGGTGTCGTGTCTAATTTGTGAGCCATGAACTCGTCATCACGGGTATCTATGGTGGGCGTCAAACTTCAGGAACGTTGAAATAAGGGGACAGCAGTGTAGACTTTTCACTATTTTAATTATACAGTCACTTAGACTACTTAGTTAATGAATGATCACAAAGATAATTGGAGATTTAGAGTAATGGGTTTACGAATGACCATTGCGTGCGACCGCTTTCAGCCCAGTCCTGTCAACCACTGACTGACAGACATGACGTTCGCCCGAAATCCCAAACGCAACTCCATTCGGTGTTTACCGCTCTAAATGACCATAAACAAATCGATTAATCGTCATAAACCACAGATTAAAACTATCGATTAACAACTCTCAAACTGATTTTCTTTATCCAATGATATCTCGCGCCGTCACGGCCATCCTGCATTTTCACACGTCCTCGGGTGAATAGTTCATCTCATCATCTGTGGACAATCATAAAAGTGCTCAAGTAACCACTTAACGCTCGGTCATTCTGACCGTCTCAAATCTACCTCCACAATTTCACAAAAAGCGATCACAGTTATAGAAAAACACAAAACAGGTAAACCCAATTCTACCAACCATAAACATCGTACCAGAGTATAATCGACTCTTCTAACAGTAACTTCATATTCGTTACCTATCCCCATAAATTGTCATGATAATTGAAATAAGCAACTTGACTTTTAGTGAAATAAATTGTATTGGGACCAATCGAATAATCGAGACTAAAACTACATTATTAATCATACATCCAATGTTCCAAGAATTTAATCAAGCCACATTGAAAATCCAATGGCGGCGGTACACATACGCGGTTTGGACTTATGTAAACTGCTGTGTCCAATTTCAAACGAATAACATGCCATTAAAGTAGTCACTTAGACTTGTCACACAGGCTAGGTCCCTCAGGGTGATAACGACAACTTCCCAGGGTGAAACTTCCCAGATTGACAACTTCCGAAAACGACAACTTTCGAAAGTGACAACATCCTAAATTGACAACCGCCAAAATTGAGATCTTCCTGAAACGACAACGCGTATTCTCGACCCTTTTTTTAAATAACTGCTGCAGACTGTACTTTCATTCGTTTTTGTCCTTTGTACCACTTCATTAGTGTGTAGTATAGCAACAAACTAACAAACAATTCATATCACATCACACATGTAGTGCACTTTACTTTTCTCGAAATGCTACTTTCTCAATTGCCTCATTGAAACTCTATGATAAAGGTGCTATTGCGTTCTTAAACTCCTTGGTCTTACTGGCATATTTAGAGTATGTCAGCTTGACAATCCTAAAATGCAAATAGTGTTGATTTCTTTCATTAAATAATAATGAATTTCATAAAATCACAAAAAGGAAAAGACTGTTTGTTATGTAATGAGTACAAATACAATTTCATGAAATTTAACAATAACAACACAACTATAGGGAGATGTGCTAATAGGGATTTGTGTAGTGCAACTATAACTTTAAATAGTACGAAAGTCAACATTTTACGAGTTTTTTTTTAAATTTTACTCGTACTTTAATGTTACACCGGGCGGAGTTTACTACATAGGCTTACCACACAGGCTAGGTATCGTTACTCAGACTATAATGCAACAAAAGTAAGGTTATCAAAGACTTGCCACACAGACTTGCCACACAGGCTTGCCACACAGGCTTGCCACACAAGCTTGCCACACAGGCTGGAGCCACATAAGACAGTACCATGTAGATTAGTGCCACCCAGGCTATTGCCACACAGGCTATTGCCACACAGGCTATTGCCACACAGGCTATTGCCACACAGGCGAGTGCCACACAGGCTATTGCCACACAGGCTGTTGCCACACAGGCTGTTGCCACACAGGCTGTTGCCACACAGGCTAGTGCCACACAGGCTATTGCCACACAGGCTATTGCCACACAGGCTATTACTACACAGGCTACTGTCCTACCGGCTACTACCCCTCAGGCATAGTTTTATCAAAAGCATTGACACTAAATAAGTTATCTATTGACTGCATGACTCGTCTGTGTGTGCCGTAATCGGCACATTCTGACCAAACTGTTTGTGGGTATTTTCAAACTTTAAACAACTCCAATAGAAAATAACACTCTGACATACATCGTTTACGAATATCAAATAAAATGAAAACTTCTCACCGGATTCAATTGCTACTCGTAGGTGATCAATGGCTGCTTCATACTGCAGGGGCCCAATTCGGAGATAGGAGATTTTCATCTCATCAAGATCTCGATTCACTACTACCCTATTCGGAGATTTGAGATTCTCATCTCACTTTTTTTCGTCCTTGTTGCTCTCGTTTGAAACGTCATAGGTGTGAGAGTGACCAAGATAAAATCTCATCTCATCTCACGCGCAGGAATAGCCCCCCTGGAAGTCTCCACTGCCTCCGACTACTCGAGACATCTCGCGCCCCAGCCATCGAGATTATGTCGATCTCGAGCGAATAGAATAAGGCATCTCGAATTCAGCCATTTTTTTCGAGGTATAATGGAATCTCGAGTTGTAAGAATAGCCCTCCAGGCATTGACCGGATCTCGCACGTTGCTGCTGCTAATTTTGGTGCCCTTTTTCGATCAACGAGTGGCGATGTAACCTCGTTGCAGTAGTAACACGTAGGCGTCGACGTTTTGTTCGGTACACTGCTATCCTTCGTCTCTCGTTGTTTGTTAGTTGCGTCACATAGCATAGACTAGGTGTAATAAAACGCCGTCGAAATAATGCAGACGTCTACTCGATGCTCACTCTCTCATTGCCGCCCTGCTGCCCTTCATGCACCACGAAGAAACAGTCCGCACACTCCACAATTATAGCACGTAGGGGCGACCCTATCAGCCATCTGTTGCTATGCCACTTCGCTTCCAGATCATTGCACAATTGTAGCCAAAGACGGAGCCATATCTTGTTGCTGTGGACGTTATTCTTATCCCAATTCTGATGTCGGAGAAAGCAGGGAATAGGAGCCACGCCGTCGCCTCTGATCCCACTGATGTCGGAGAAACATAGGAAAGGCCGCCGCGCTGTGACATCCCACTTTTGGTGACGGAGAAAATCTAGTAGGCCGCGGTGTCGTGTCTAATTTGTGAGCCATGAACTCGTCATCACGGGTATCTATGGTGGGCGTCAAACTTCAGGAACGTTGAAATAAGGGGACAGCAGTGTAGACTTTTCACTATTTTAATTATACAGTCACTTAGACTACTTAGTTAATGAATGATCACAAAGATAATTGGAGATTTAGAGTAATGGGTTTACGAATGACCATTGCGTGCGACCGCTTTCAGCCCAGTCCTGTCAACCACTGACTGACAGACATGACGTTCGCCCGAAATCCCAAACGCAACTCCATTCGGTGTTTACCGCTCTAAATGACCATAAACAAATCGATTAATCGTCATAAACCACAGATTAAAACTATCGATTAACAACTCTCAAACTGATTTTCTTTATCCAATGATATCTCGCGCCGTCATATATAATAAATGTTACCGCCTCCTTTTCGGTTTCTAGCCAAAACTTTAAAAAGCCTATTTTCGCAGTCCTATTCCCTCGCAGGAGATGTGAAAAGTAGAGTATTCACATCTGGGATAAAGCAGTATCTTCGTCTTGGGCGGCTTAAATCCTTCAATACACTCAGGGGGGCTATTCCTACACGTGAGATGAGATGAGATTTTATCTTGGTCACTCTCACACCTATGACGTTTCAAACGAGAGCAACGAGGATGAAAAAAGGTGAGATGAGAATTTCAAATCTCCGAATAGGGTCCCAGGACTCTACAAAACTCTCTCATTGCGCTCGGGAGTTAACTCTATAGTCCCTCTTTACGCCCAGAGTTCAATAAGCCGCCCGTGACGTAAGACACTGCTTTACCCCTCTTGGTGCATAATCTACATTTTTTCCCATGGAATACCTTTTACAGGTACCGCTCTCACCTCGCGGAAGGTAGGGTGGTTATGTGAAAGTTGAACAAATATACCATAAGAAGTTAGTAAACATGAACAGCAACATAGTTTAACCTCTGATGAGCAGCTAGCTCCGAGTAAACCCGATAACCCGAGATTAAAAAGATAACCCGAGCTTCTGCAAGTAGCCCTGAGTTATTTAACCCTGCATTGTGTAATTAATCATCCTAACTAATATGAAAGTGAGTTTGTTCGTTTGTTTTTTTGTAACGCTTTTACGTCTCAGCTACTCAACTAATCGTCTTGAAATTTTGCATACATGTTGTCTGGGATACAGAAAAGGACATAGGGTACTTTTTATCCCGAAAAAATAAACGGTTCCTGTAGGACCGCGGGTGAAACCGCGGGGCGCAACTAATAATGTATAATTATAATTTCTGAATTCAACTCCCTATCTTCTACAAGTAAACCAAGCAATCTTTCCATAGACTTGCAAAATATTTGACTTTCCGATTCCGGTTATAGATAAAATTATATGAGGAAAATTATTCTTGTTTTTCAGAACATGATTTCCATTTAATTGCTAGGTGAAGATAATCAAAATAGATAGTACTTACTTTAGGTATTCCCCACTTAGATAGATAATATCAGTGTCGTATAGTATAGAAATCGAGCGATGGCAGACTAGTTGGGGGAAGGTCCGCCTCTCAAGCCAGAGGGAGCGGGTTCGAACCCAGCCGACGGCACGCACCAATTTGTTCATTGTGTGATCATATGTGCGTACTGTATGTCATCTGCTACATGACTGGAGCCCGGAGTATGGCGACGGGCTCGCCCCCTGTCACATTTGGGACTGAATATCGTCCGGTGTACACCTCTGCCAGCCCCCTCGGGGGTAAGGCGTGACGATATGTTATGTTATAGAAATCTTCAAAAGGAGAGATTAGTAATATTCAACACTAGCAGCGTTCCGCGGTTTCACCTCCGGTCCCACAAGTAGGGTCAACTGGGGTAAATGCGTCTGTGGGGAAATTCCGTCTTTCGAGAATTACTGTCTTAAAGAAAGGCCCAGGTCCAGAGTACCCGTAACCGACAAGCGTGTAAGAAAAGACTCATGAAAGTAGAAGAAGCGAAAGATGTACGAGTATGCCAGGATTGTAGCAAGTGGAGAGAAGTGGTCTCTGCCTACCCCTATGGGAAAGAGGCGTGATTATATGTATGTTATACTAGCTGCGCCCCGCGGTTTCACCCGCAGTTAAAAGTATCCTATGTGCTATTCTAGACTATAATCTATCTCTGTGCCAAATTTCATCCAGATCTGTTCAGCCGTTCCGGCGTGAAAGAGGAACAAACATCCATCCATCCATTCTTACAAACTTTCGCGTTTATAATATTAGTAGGATGTATGAGAATTACTTACTACAAACCCTTCACAAATTAGGCAACTAACGCCATCTTGTACAGATTATTGCAACTAAAGATAGAACAAAGATGCAGGTGGCGCCTAATTTGTGAAGAGTTTGTCAGTAATTCTCGAAAGACGCAATTGCCCCACAGACACATTTGCCCCAGTTGACCCTATCGTTATTTTTTGGAGATGAAAAGTACTCTTTGTCCTTTTTTGTACCCCTGATAACGTGCAGGCAAAACTTCATGATGATGAGTATCAAATTCAAATAGCATTTATTTCAGACATAGTCCATATCCATAGTCCATAGTATCACTACATAGTATAAAACAAAGTCGCTTTCTCTGTCCCTATGTCCCTTTGTATGCTAAAATCTTTGAAACTACGCAACGGATTTTGATGCGGTTTTATTTAATAGATAGAGTGATTCAAGAGGAAGTTTTATATGTATAATAACATCCATTAAATAGTGGAGAAATACTGTTATTTTTGAGGTTTCTAATGTGATGTCGTTAATTATCATTTTTTTTCTGCTTACATTGCAAACGCAGGCTTATCCTACGAGATTTATCAAAATAATGTACTAATTATTTGTACACATTGAAAAGGTCTACAGAAAACTCCGCGATGGTATATGTCTATCTCTTATGGATAACCCACAATATTTTTTTTTTTGTCATTTACTTTTTACGACAAATAAGTTTTTCTGTAGTGTATTTAGTACATCATTGCACCCGTGCGAAGCCGGGGCGGGTCGCTAGTTTATAATATTAGTTAGAATTAGGTTTAATAGAGCCTAAACCGTTATTAACACTACTCGCGATTTCAAAATCTTAGAAACGTCACTTTTTTAACCCTCGACTCAAAAACGATAGGGTGTTATAAGTTTGACGTGTCTGTGTGTTTGTCTGTGACATCGTAGTTCCCGAACGTATGAACCGATTTTGATTGTGTCTTTTTTGTTGGAAAGGTGAATTAGTCGGGAGTGTTCTTAGCACAGACCTAAGATTTTTTTTGCTTCGCAAAAGACCAACGAAGCGTGGGACAGAGAAGTCTCCATCGAAATGTAAACTCCACAAGAGAGAAAGAGGTCGCCTACAAATAAAATGTTAGTCAATTTTTCTTTTGTCATTAATGACAGCGCGCCACCTGGGAACACGCGAAAATTCCTATGATTTATATTTTTACTAAAATAATTATAAATAGACTCAAAAGAGAGCAATTGTAACTAAATGCAGTTATGTCATCTTGTGAGTTTAGCAATTGTGATGTGAATCCAAGATGTAACCCACAAAATTTGTCGTTTCATGGGTAAATATGAAAATTCCATTGTGATGTTTTTGTCTAAATTTTGTCTAAAACATAACATAAATTGGTTCCAAAAACCGATTTACCAGCGGTATGTTGTTGTCGTTTCTTCGTAACATCTATATTTCCTAGATGAAAGCAGAATTGGTGATGAAATTCAGCATTAAAATATTAGTCAGTTTACGCTCGATTTTCACTAGAGATGGATAAAAAGATGACGTCATTATTATCGATAGTTTTTATCAAAGTTCATTAGGTAGGCGATGGGTGCAATACATAAACAAAGCATACATTTTTGAATCAATGCCATCAAAAGTAAATTGACATTCTTCCGAGTTTGTACTGAATGATGAGGCGTAAAACATTTTTGTATTAAATATAAGTATGTACCTTCAATTTCTGATCATCATTTTTAATTCAATTTACACATTTTGGGTGTTTTACATCCAAGTCTAATTTAATTATATTTAATTAAGATAAATATTATATATGTAAATTATAAATAAATGTACAAAACCAATGAGATAAGTATCATTACTTATCCTAATCCGTATACGAGTAAATTTGGTCAAGGGTCACAATTCGAAGCGAATTACTAGGATAGTATTATGTTGATCTTATTATTTACTTTTCTTATGTTAATTTAGATACATGGTGACACTGATATCTAACTCTTCCGCCTAGCTTAACACCCGTTTAGTGATTAATATTCATTTTAGCTCAGCAGCGGTGTTAAAAAACAACTCAATTGGTATGCGAAAGATTATATTTATCGACAAGCACCCGGAGGACCATTTTTGGTCAATCGATAAATTAATAAGTACTTTTCACAACACTAATTTACTCACGCATGCGCAAATGTTTTTTTGTATCACTATCGAATTGTCACTGTCGATCTTTTACATCCTAGATCTGTGGTTCTTAGCTACGAGTATGTTTGATGAAAATCGATGTCGATATTTTAAATTTTAAATTTTTACTTGTTCGAAATAACAAGCCGCCTATTAATTCATACAGGGTGTAAGTTACCACCAAAATAAAATGTACCAAAATGATGTGAGTTCCAAATCTCACGATTCCGATTTACTTCTTTTACCTTTGAAAACTTGTTACAGATCGAAAAAGTATATTTTATTCTGAATTACTACTATAAGGATATTTTGAGCGCCGTCTTGGGCTCAAAACACGATTGAGTAAAGCTAACTCGATAAAAAAAATTACAAAGTATCTTAAAATCAGTTGAGTCGTCTTAGCGTTTTTTTTTTTACTTAATAGGCTTGCGTTTGGCCGCCAACATGCCTGATGATAAGCAGTGATGCGGCCTACGATGGAGCACGCTTGATGGAGATTATAAGTGTCATAGGGAACACACACTCTGGCAGAGTATTCCACACTCTAGCGGTCCGTATGAGAAATGAGGAACCAAAGTTTCGTGCGTGTTTTTGGTATGTCGACCATAAAACGATGCCGCTTTTTTGTACTCTTGGTTGTTTTATGGAAGAACGGGCTAGGGAGAATAAGGTCATGCAAACCAGATGCACACTCCCCGAAATGTATCCGATAAAAAACCGATAGATAGTAAAGGCGTAAGGCGAAACTTAAACATAAGCATTTTTTATTGCCTGAAGTGGCAAACAAGCTAACGGGCTGCCTGATGGTAAGCGACCACCGTTGCCTATGGATACCTTTAAATATCCCTTAAGGACCTCTCCTTTAGCACCTTTTCATAATAATTACATTTTTAATACAACCAAGCACTTTTCCAATGCACTAACAAAAACGGCATTTCTATGCAAAGCAGACAAATTCAATAAACAGAGAGCTATTTTCAGCTCGTATCTGAGACCGAAATTCCCGGGAATATGCTGGTATTTTTCTATCACATTCCCGGGGAAATTCCTGCGGACGAACATAAACGATATCGGATGAGTTGCTTACCATATTAAAAAAAGAGCAGCATTTCGCAAACTATTATGGGTAGGGTAGGGTAACGCCCTATTCGCGTTACCGCGTTACTAAATCTCGGGATTTTTAGACTTTTTTCAGGATTACAGGCGGATTTTGACAATCTCAGAAAACTTGAGGATTTTCAGAATACTAATCCTAACTAATATTATAAATGCGAAAGTGAGTTTGTTTGTAACGCTTTCGCGTCCTAATTACTCAACCGATTATCATGAAATTTTGTGTACAAGTTATCTGGGATATAGAAAAAGACATGGGGTAGTTTTTATTTCGAAAAAAATTACGGTCCCTGTGGGACCGCGGGTGAAACCGCGGGGCGCATCTAGGCCTACTTAATACTATAAACGTGAAAGTTTTTAAGAATGGATGGATGGATGGATGTTTGTTAGGTACTCTTTCACGCCAGAACGGCTGAACAGATCTGGATGAAATTTGGCACAGAGATAGATTATAGTCTAGAATAGCACATAGAATACGAGTACTTTATAACCGCGAGTGGAACCGCGGGTGCAGCTAGTATTTAATAAAATTAGATTAATGTCAGAGTAATACCCGCGCCAATGCGTAAGCATGGCGCCCCATGGCGTCCCATTAAGGTTTCCCCAAAGTTTATTCGTGCTCTGCTAGTAGAATATACCTACCTCTACAAATTATGCGGGAATGGAAAACAACACGTTGTAAGTTTATAGTGGGTCTCAGATCAACCTAGAGAATAAGATGACGCACGGCGTATGATCTAAGTGAAGAAAAAAACCATCCAAAAACTACGGCACTGTCGTATCTTACAACATCACACAACACTCATACATTGACGCAAAAAACTACGCTACTCGCTTGGTCATTCTTACCTCGACATTATAAGCATTGGTTTATGGTATAATTTCGTGTACTTAAATATACATAGTGCATTATAAAAGTGTGGCCAGGACTACATTTTGAGGTTCTTTTTAAAAACTGTGCAGTTTTTTACAAGTCAATTTTGAAAAAGCCGTAACATTAAACTCCTACAAGTATGTGCAATTTTAAAATATGAAATCTCCTAAAGTATATTGGAACGGAAATGGCCAACGTAGAGTTTGTGAATTAATATTAGTTTTCGTGCAATTGTAAATGGTTTTCATGGCAGCATTACCACGCACACACATTGAAAAAGAAGTGGCTTCAGCGAGATATAACGCAGTGTTCCATCTTTTCCTCAAGATTGATCTTAGACAGTAGGTATACTCGTAAATTGATATACATTGATAGAAATATGCAGTTCTGTTGGTACTACACGGCGATGCAAAATGTGACAGCCAAACGGTGAAACCAATTTTGATTACGTATTTTTTACTGAAAGATGACTTGATTAAGAGTGTACTTAGCAATGATTTACGGGTTTTATTTTAATATTTTTAATTCAGACGTTTAAAAAAAGCAAAAAATCATTGAAGTAACATCATTAAAAGAAAAACAAAAACCCGCCTGCAAAATGTTGTACCCTATGTCACTTTCACTATCAAGACGATTCAAATGACACCTCACAATACATCAAGCTGTTTAGGCTGTAGGACGTGCCAAAGAAACCTCATCCATACATACACTCGAAAAACATAACCAAGGAGGGTTAAATGCGCAGTCAGGTAAATATAGGTTTCCTGCGTTCTTAGCAATGACTTTTGTTTCTTTTTTATTATTTGAACGAATTTCTCATTGAAAAAACAAGCAATTGTAGTACATATTAAAAAGTTTTAATAAAAAATTCTTTTGAAAACTCTTATTGTATTTCCGAGTTCATACATTTGTCTGTAGAAAAAGTTTACGTAGGTGCTTGCCTAAATAAACAGAACATTAGCATATTATGATAGATTGATTTCATATCAAAAAAAAACTTGCCCCTCAAAAAGTTTTAGAATTTCTTGCATTAATCTTGCATCAATAAAGTTACACAATACTTTCCAATAAAATTTGAAAGCACCTTGACAAATTTACTTATAGAGTTCAAGGGTGGAGCCACCGCTGTATTTTCAGAGCAAAACTGATAACCCTCCGTACAAGTGTTAGTTCCTTTATTTGGGCACTTCAATAAACAAGTTGGTCGTTCTGTAGACGCTAAAGGTCAGAACCCACAGGAATAGAAGCGGCAGAAAAGCCGTTGCTACTCAGGACAATTTTTTTTTTAGAGTACTTGCTACCTGCTTTTAAAACTGCACCAGGTCTTGCTTTTTCAGTCGATTTCAAAAAAGGAGTTGAGAAAAAGAGATCTCAATTTAATTGTATTACTTTGTGACAGGCTTCGCTCAGATATAGGTACATATTTGTCATGTCTTATCAAAAATCAGGGCTCTATAGTGGCTCTATTCAAAATAATCAAGAACATTAAACTTCATTTGAATCTAAAGGTCGATTTACATCAAACGAACATAGAGCTAGAGCTAGAACAAGAGCATTCTTTCGTAATCTTTTAGTGTAGGTAAACGAAAGCTTGACGTATCCATTTACATCAAACAAACACATATTTATTCTATAGAATCTTTGCGAACGCACTAAGAACAACGATAAAATGCTCTACGCCTGTTTACACTTGAAGAATTGGATGTAGTGGGGATAGAATGAGCATTCGCTCGTTTGGTGTAAATCGACCTTAAGCCTTATCATTCAACAATAACGTTGATGATATTTACTAAAGTGTTTTAGCACGTTTAAGCGTCGTGACAGCGGCGCGATCACAGAGCGACTGGCAGCGACTCAAGGCGCCAGAGGCCCTATTCGGAGATTTAAGATTTTCATCTCACCTTTTTTCGTCCTTGTTGCTCTCGTTTAGAACGTCATAGGGATGAGAGTGACCAA
Source organism: Peribatodes rhomboidaria (assembly GCA_911728515.1). Lineage (NCBI taxonomy): Eukaryota > Metazoa > Arthropoda > Insecta > Lepidoptera > Geometridae > Peribatodes > Peribatodes rhomboidaria. Next base: position 7,519,016 of record OU452189.1, read on the forward strand.
GATAAAATCTCATCTCATCTCACGCGTAGGAATAGCCCCCCAGGTATAACATTCCGGTCACGTGGGTAACACGTAATGACGTCAATCAATGCTTAAGCAAGACCGAAATAAGTCATTTAGAAATATGTAGTTAGAAAGAGACGGATGACGATGACGAGTGACGTCATTACGTGTTTGCTCCCTGAATGCTAAATCATGATTCAAAAAAACAACCTTGTTTTTTTGAATCATGATCTAAGCCTAGTTTTCAAGGTGCCATTTTTGAAATTTACACTTGACATCTATGTAAATCTGATCGAAGGTGACAGGTTAGCTTACTAAAAACGCCTGCGAAAGGAACGATAAATAGGTCGCGAGCGTTGGCGGCTATAGCGTAGAATCAGGATCACATAATCTCGTCCCTAAACGCGACAGCTTTCTCGCGGCGACTGCTTCTGTGTGTTCTGACCTTAAGGCAGTTGGTACCATGAAACTTGGGCCTTGGCTGGTTGCCAGGAATGACGGTGCGCCTGTCTGCGGTACGGATGTGACGAAATGCCTGATAAGTTCAGACAAAGTACGAGCAAATGTAAAAATATGTGGCAGCATATTTTGGGGCGGAATGTGATCGTGAGGTGCCAAAAAATTGTCAACGTTTATTAACGCGTCAGGAACTCTTTACTGACGTGTGAGATATCTTGGTCACTCTTACTCTTATGATTTTAACGAGAGAGACAATGACCAAGACAGTATCTTACATATTATAATAGATGGCCTGCGGTGCTATTCACAATTATTCGGAAACGTTTGCGTTCGGATTCTAAAAATTATAAACTCAAATTACTCGAATCTCAGTCCGTATTCATAAGCTTTTAACGTGATTCATTCTTCCGATCGGATTTATACTCGATTAACTATTCCAAAATTTATAGTAGGCTGAGATTCGAACAATTTGAGTTTGAGATTTGTGGGATCCGAGTTATTTATTTTAAACTGCTGCTTAACCACAGAGCCAGTTAGCCAGTGAGAGGCCTTGAACAAAATCGGTTCATCTGTTCGAAAGCTACGATGCTACAGATGTGTGATACGCTACGATGTGTGTGTGTGTCTGACACACACACACGCACAAACAGACACGTCAAACTTATACCATCGTCGTTTTTGCGTCGGGCGTTATAAATGGAAAAAAAACTGTGAATTCTCTCGCTAAAATCTTCAATCTATAGATAAGGCACCGAGGCGTGACTATCGTGTCCTCCATTCACATTTGCATATGAATTCCTTTTCAACATGTTTACATTTTCTCATAATACTCGGAAATAACTTTACCTGCTGACGATAAGTATTGAAAACGAAGCGATAAATTGAGCGGGAAAAATAAGAAAAAAAAAACTATTTGGCTTAGTTACTTTGCAACAAACCTCTTTTGTAATGAACTATGTTCTTCAGAATATGTGTAAATTTTGGAAATACTTATCTTACTTGCAGTTTTTTAAAACAGCAGTGCTATTTGCTACTTAGTATAATACCACATCCATTGATAAATTATTTATTAATTACCTACGAATTGTGTGCTAAACGAAATCGTGAAATTCTCATTCTAATTCAGGCGTCTTAATATTCAAATTTAGAACGCAACGCGCTCTTACATAGTCCCAACTGTTCCAAGTTTGAATTTCGTCCCATTATGGCGATGAATGCTTGACAAGCTCTCGAAAACTTCCCGCGGAAACCAAGTTTTCTTTTTTTTTTTTTTTACGTCTAGGTTTGAAGGCTGAGGTTCGAACAAAGAGTTGGGAAAGCGAAAAGCGCGGGATTACCGGGGATCCGTTGGTAAATGCCTTTAAGCCTTTTACGGGATGGCGTTTTTGCTGAATGTAATCCTAATGTATAAAGGATTTTAGCTTTTTGGTAAAAGTATACTTACTTTCAGTCGTTAGAAATCCTATTTAGGGACAGAAGGACAAAGTTGATCCTTAATTTTGGTATATTTTTTAGGCTTATCTACCTAAGTAGAATATGTAAGGGCACTACCTCCTACATCATATTTTTATGCATAATGACAAGCAGTCTAAAAATATGTAATACCTAAAGTAGTAGGTAATTTTAGGTTTTTTAATTTACTGTAATTTTAGGGAACCGCTTTTATGTTTTTTTTTCTGATTGTTTTTTTTAAATCTGTAAGTTTGTACCTAATTATAATTTGTATGTTTTGGTTGTTACAGGCCGTGTCGGACGAAATGTTGGTACAACTGAAGGCGTGCTTCATGGAGGCCTACGATGACAATCAAGACGGGAAAATTGACATTAGAGAGGTGAGGTGATCTTTTAAATTTAATTTCTGACGAGTAGTTTTTAACGGGACCATGATCTAAAAAACAAGGTCTAGCATTCAGCAAACACGGAATGACGTCATCGTCATCCGTCTCTTTCGAACTTGATGTAAATGACTTATTTTGGTCTCGCTTAGGCATCGATTGACGTCACTACGTGTTTCTAAATGCTATTACCTGGCTGAGTACGTTATAATACCATGCTACAGCCATAACACCTCTTAACCTGCAGGCGGCCTGCGCATCCACACAGAATGTTAGTTTAAGGCTCAGATCAATCTAGAGGAAAAGATGGAACACTGCGTTATACCTTGCTGAAGCCACTTCTTTTTCAATGTGTGTGCGTGGTAATGTTGCCATGAAAAACATTTACAATTGCACGAAAACTAATATTAATTCCTAAACTCTACTTTAGAAAATTACTCTACGTTACAAAACTGACTTGTAAAAAAACTGCAGTTTTTAAAAAGAACCTCAAAATGTAGTCCTGGCCACACTTTCAAAACGCACTAAGTATATATAAGTACACGAAATTATACCATAAACCAATGCAGATAATGTCGAGGTAAGAATGACCAAGCGAGTAGCGTAGTTTTTTTTGCGTCAATGTGTGAGTGTTGTGTACCTATACGACAGTAGCGTAGTTTTTGGATGTTCATTGAATCAGGCGTTACTTTGCGGAAGTTCATAGTTTTTGGATGGTTTTTGGCTTCACTTAGATCATACGCCGTGCACCATCTTGTTCTCTAGTTTGATCTGAGGTTTAAGGTTATACCTTAAAATCGAACCTCTGTGGCTGTCAATGTCAATAACTGCAAGTCTGCCGTAAAAAAATGCATTATTACAGCCAAATTTAAAAATTGATACAGAATTTTAGGCGGAACCGAAAAGGCGTTGTCGTAATTTTGTATTATTTTCCAAGTCTTGTTTTCCTCGAGTCTTAAAGTGCAATAACGGTGGATTATCAACCTTTTTCGGTTCGTTAACGTGCACGAGTGTGGGCAAATGAGACAAACATTGCGAAACGTGACTTTTCGTGTTCTCTACAAAACTCCACCTAAAGTTTCAGTGAAGTATCCATCACTTTACTGAAATGAGGAAAGGGGAGGGATTCAAAACTGTCATCATCACCTTATCGTCATCACTCCATCATTTGTAAATAACTAGGTATAACTTGACATTGGCAAATGCACAAGACGTGCGACGCCAAATTCCCTGGATCGGGGAGCAAAAAAAAAACATTAATAGATCAATAGAGTACATATTAGGTACTATTAAATAAAAATAAAATATCAAATGCTTTAGGATCTAAAACCATCGCGTTTCATAGATACTCAAACTCAAAATGCACCTTGGAAATGGACAGACTTTATACCAAATGACGTGATTTACCCTTTTTTTTTGCTTTTGGCTTCGCGTTTTTAAACATAGGTAAATAACATAAAAACCATAATTGACGTAATTTGCAATTTATTTGCAGTTGGCACAACTGCTACCGATGGAGGAAAACTTCCTTCTGCTGTTCCGGTTTGACAATCCTCTGGAGTCCAGTGTGGAATTTATGAAGGTAACCCCTTTTGTACCTAATCCTTTTAAATATTCAAAGGTAAACGGCTATATGAGACTGATATACATACATATATGGTTTTAAATACATAGTTAAATAGATATTAACACCCAGACATAAAACAAACACAAAGGGAATCGAACCCATGCCCCCAAGCTCATAAGGCAGGTTCACTACCACTTCGAGTTCACTACTCGGTTAAGATCGGATCGGATCACGATCGGCTTCGATCAGCGGTGCTATTCACAATTGGAAACGTTTCCTATCGGATCCCACAAATTCCAAACTCAAATTGTTCGAATCTCAGTCTTGTTTTAAACATTTTGGCATAAGGAATCGAGTATAAATCCGATCGGAAGAATGACTCACGTTTAAAACGTTCCTGAGTTGCCTGAAAAGGCAACTCAAGAACCTTGTCCGCGCCGCAGTCTCGCCTTACGTCCGGCTTGTATAATTTGCGCCTTAAGTGCTTAGCGATAGACTTCCGACTGAAAACTGACGCAACAGAGCAACAGTTTCCGAATTTAACTAACTAAACATCCAAATAGACTATTTCAAGAAAAGTGGACGACTTTTCTTGAAATAGTTTATATGAGGAATTCAACAATGAAATATCCAAATTACAGGTATTTAATACAGGTAGGAATCATTGGCGAAGACCAAAGTTCACCAAGACTTGACCGGCCGATTAAAATTTTAGCCAACTGTTTTTGACAACCATACAGAGTTACTGGTAATCAATTAGCATCTTTTTAAGGGCATCTTCTATACATCAACACAAACATCTTTGTTTTACAACTTTTAAAAATATAATAAGTATTTATATTCATCAATACAAAATTAAAAAAAAAATACTGGTTTAAATCTTATATATAATTAAATCTATTTAAAAAGCGCGCGCGCACTTTGAGGCGCGTACCCAGAAGCGGGCGGTGGCTCTGATCCAATAAAGAGTTATGAAGTGTTAGAGGAACCACAAAAACCTTTTAAATTATTTTTTTGGTAAATTTGTTTGTTTTTATGGACAGAATATGCTCTTAAAAGGATGCTAATTGATTACCAGTAGCCCTGTATAATGAGTTAAATGTCAAAACTTGACGGTTAAATGAATAATTGCAAGGTTACATTTTAGGTCTTAGGTCTTAAAAACTAAACAAGTCGAATACATTTTACTGTATGAAAAGAGGGCATTTTGTGTAAAAAAAATCTTTTCCATTAACGCTTATCAACAAAGTGTCACAGATGAGAATAAATCGGACCCGTCTGTCAGTCACGAGCAAGGTCCGGTATAATTAGATTTTTTTTTTCAGATTTGGCGGGAATACGACACGGATGGCAGCGGGTACATAGAGGCTGACGAGTTGAAGGTAATAATTTGAAGCTTTATTTTGACTCGACTGCGCAAGAAGGAGAGTAATGTTTTTTAAGTGATGTATTAATGTATGTATCCATGGTTATTTGTAACTTACCAAAAACCTCTTAAGGGTTAATTGTACTCATCAATATGAACAACTTTTACTATGGGGCGAACTCTGAAATCGCGAAAAAAAAAACAGCTGTTCCATACATTTTGTCTCAGGCCAATGAACTTTTTGTATGGAACAGCTGTTTTTTTTCGCGATTTCAGTATTGGCTTCATAGTAAAAGTTGTTCATTTTGATGAGTACAATAAACCCTTAAGAGGTTTGTGGTAAGTTACGGAGAAAAACCTAGAATTTTTACCTCAGAATTTTTAATCATTTACCTGCCGATATAAAAGTCTTAGAAGGCCCTCTTTATAATAGGGCATTAAAGAAAGGCTATTGTCTAAGGGATTCTATAATCTTATTTTAATAATGGTAACGGAGACTATTGATTTTTTGGATAAGGATTGTTTTATTGTTTGTTTTAATCCTATATATTATTGTTGTAAATTTGATATTTTTTATTTAACGTTTGTTTATAAGTGTTGAGTAGTACTTTAATACCATTAGTAGTATTTTATTTATTATAACTTTGATGTAGTTTAACCTTAGAGCAAGATGATGTAAGAGTTTAACCTATTATATTTTGCACGCCCTACATGGGTCCACTGTTGGGACTTTACACTATATCTAAAATCTTTATGTAAACAGTGTAGCAAATAAACGTTTCTGATTTTTGATTTCTGATAACTTCTTAATTTTCTGTAAAGCTATTTGGAAAATTACTAATTGAAACTGACAGCTATTAAACTATGCTATTAAGAAGTCAGTATGCTGTGAATAATCCCGCGTTATTAAAACAAATTGAGTTATTATAATTTCATACTACGAATATGTACAGGAATGGGGAACCAGCACTTAATTGCGATATTAAATGTAATTATGTCACCCGTAACATACACGTTCGTTTTATATTTACCCGACTGCGCAAGGAGGGTTTTGTTTTTCGAGTGTATCTATACAGGGTTATTTGTACCTAATTAAAAACCTCTTAAGGGATCATTGTACTTATCAGTACGAACTACTTTTACTATGAAGCCAATCCTGTTATCGCGAAAAAAAAACAGCTGTTCCATACAAAAAGTTCAATCACCTTTGACAAAATGTATGGAACAGCTGATTTTTTTTCACGATTTCGGAGTTCGCCCCATAGTAAAAGTTGTTCATATTGATGAGTACAATGAACCCTTAAGAGGTTTCTGGTAAGTTACAAATAACCATGTATATGTAAGTATGTATGTATGCATGCATGCATGTATGAGGTTTCTTTAGCACGCCCTACAGCTTAAACTATTCTTTGTTTTTTTTTTGTTTTGCCCGTAGGGCAGGCTATAGCCAACATAGCCATACCGCCTAGTCAGCCGTGTGATTTTTCGTACATGAATTGCTAAATCTAAGATGAAGATGATAGAGGAGAGAGTCATGAAAGATGAGATGAATCCCTCCCCTTTTCCCATTTCAGTAAAACCGTGGATACTTTACTGAAACTTAAAGTCGAGTTTTGTAGAGAACACGCAAAGTAGCATTTCCTAATGTTTGTATCATCACAGCTTCAACTTGATGGATTTGTAAGGTGTCATTTTTTTGTAAGGTGTCATTTGAATCGTCTTAATAGTGGAAGTGACATAGGATACAACATTTTGCAGCCGGGTTTTTGTTTTTCTTTTAATAATGTTAATATGTACTTGTTTAATTTGTTATATTTTTCAGAATTTTCTACGGGACCTCCTGAGAGAAGCAAAGAAAATCAACGACGTCTCAGAGGATAAGCTAATAGAATACACAGACACAATGGTTAGCAATTTTAATATTTCACGGAAAAAAAAAAACTTTCGAATTTTGATTTTTTACAACCTGACATATTATGGCCCTAGGCCAACAGGAAAGTGGAGGCCTCTAATTAATAATAAAAAAACATTAAAAAGTTTCATGCATATTCATTGCAAGAAACAAATATTTTTTTTAACTACTCATATTTATACAAATAGTTATTAAAGTAAAATAGTTATTAAAGTCTTTGTAAGAATTTCTTTTTTTTTAATCTCTATTGTGGGGGTCTCTTATGGAGCCCCGCCTGCCCTCTCCTAAATCCGGCCCTGACTCTATGCATCTTTATTTTTAGGGCTCTCCTAGACAGGCCATATTAATACTGCAATACTAGCCTAGCAATACTGGCAATATTGCCGACTGTAGCCCGGCCATCATCAGCCATGCTAGAAATATATGACGAAATTTATTTATTTAAGTATTTATTTTATTTATTTAAACAAATTCCACACCTCACAATAATGACATGAAATAAACTTACAGATAAACTTACAGCTAATTACGGATTTACATTTTGTATACAAAATAATAAAAACAATCACTAAATAAACATAATTTGTACATAACAATATTAAAAGATTTTTTTTTATGATTATAAACATAAGTACAAAAAAAAATAAGATTTTTTGGACAATTATTTTTTTTGCCGGACCACAGTCAATATATTGTCGCAATCTTGCCAAACCAGTATTGGCGGGCCAGTAGCGCAACGAAAATATGGCCTAGGAGCATCCTAACATAAACCACGCGTCAATCGGTATAAATACTTTTTTGTACTTACCAAAATGGAAGAGATTTTAACTAAAGATTCTTTAAGGAGTTTCTTATTATTTTTCAGCTGCAAGTGTTCGACTCAAATAAAGATGGCAGATTACAGCTATCAGAGATGGCGAAGTGAGTAACAATGGAAGCCTTTTGTTGAGGAGCTTTAAGTTTTAACTTTTATTAGTTTTAATTGTGACTTACTTACCTCTTATGTTTAGGAAAAGCTAAGTTAAGGATAGCTTGCGGTAGGTGGGCCTGAAAAGCTTACAAAGTTTGGTATTTACATAAGCATCAGAATAGATATTAATAAATATAATTTTAGATTGAGAAAAATTACTTAAAACTCATTCAAACTTAACACACTTTGAACCAGTTTTTGAGCTCGTTTTGGTAAACGAGCTCAAAAACTTCTTAGACCACAACGTCGCTTAACTTCAGGCGAGTTGGTGGTCAAAAAAAAACTGGTGTTAAGTAAGGTGGTCTAAGTGTGTTAAGATGTTAGTGACGGCGTGATTAAAGATGGTTCTTTAATCACGCCGTCACTAACATCGTTAGTTTTGGTCAATATTATCATAAAACTGCATATTATTTTTTATCTATCTATGTATCGCATTATTATGGGAATTATATTGATGAATCTGTACTTACTCTTTTGGTTTTTATGATTTTAGCTATCATTAATAGGCTGAAAAGTCTATTAACGACTAAAAGTAAATATCTACTACGTGCTGGTTTTGGGTGTAATAATACTTAAGGGAATGGTTTTACACGTCAAATTTAAATTATTTTATTCTAACTTCAACCGTCCCAATTAGGGCCCTAGAGCAAGCCCCTTCTGGGCTGCCAGGGCAATTCGACGCGCCTCCCTCGGCGACAGCCCAAGCCGAGGCCGTACCTTAGAGGTGCCCTTGCGCTCGTCGCCTATAGTTGTAAGCTTTATTTGAGGCCCTGCGCCATCTTCACTTGCCTAATACTCAGTACGCTGTCGTGGCCTCAGTGGATTACAGTCATTAAAAAAAACCGTCAAATTGAACAACTTCTATGGCATAAGTTTCCAAAATACGAAAGAAAAATAATCGAGTCTCCTTACAAAATAGTCTGTCACGTGATCAATTTTGTATGAAGACTTGGTTTTTTTTATTCGAATTTTGCAAAAATGTATTAAAAGTTGTTAACACTGTTAATAATAATTATAAAAGTTGTTAAAATGGTATGGTATAAAAGTTAAGAGAGTTAACAACTTTTAAAATATACAACTTTTAAGTTGTTAACAGTGTTAACAACTTTTAAAGTATACCTGTTCAGTTTTACTACACCCAAAACCAGCCAAGTTGCTGGGCTGGTGTATAAAGTGTATTTTTAAATATACCTAAACAAAAAAAAACTAAATAAATTTCTGTAGCCCATGATGTAGCCCATCCAAAAAAACAAGGTCTAGCTTTCCCGGAGCAAACACGTAATGACGTCACTCGTCATCGTCACCCGTCTCTTTTGAACTATTTGTAAATGACTTATTTGGGTCTCGCGTTAAGCATCGATTGACGTCACTACGTGTTGCCCACGTGACCGGAATACCTGGCGAAGTATATTAAGCCGACTGCAGACGGTAACAGCAGCCGACGTGTCACCGCGTCATGTCGCGATGTCAGGTGGCGATATGACACGCGGTCATGTCGCAGTACCTAATACTCAAATAACAACTCGAAAAATTATTAATAACCATTCAAAGCGCTAAAATAACTCGTTAAATATTTGTAGGTTATTGAACTAAAATCTCATGAAGGTCGATTAAAAGCACGTTTTCCATTTAAATCTCCAGCCTAACCTTGCCTCCCCGTAATTAGCATACGCTGAATATTTTATGAAAAATTCTGTTTAAATTTCAGTTTGCGATTCTATTAAGTGCTTATCGATGTTCATGTTATAATATTCAAATTACTTGCTTACGTTACAATGTTATGGTTATGAATTAACTATTAGGTTCTCAGTATTCGAAACCAATCACCTATGTGAAGAAACGGACGACCATAGACATTATAATAATGTATTTCAAAAAGGTAACATTCACCATCCTGCCTTGCAGTACTGCGAAGCAGGCTGTAGCTTACATACCATCCTGCCTAGCGTCCTACACGTTCAGGATGATAGACACGATGGACGCGTCGTTGCCCGACGCGATGCTCGATGCGACAACATTCAACCATCCTGCATGAAGCGGTAATGACATGCAAAAAGTACATGCAGGATGGTGAATGGTTACCAATACTAGACTTGACATCTCGGCGAACTGGCATAATAGCACACTGCGAGGATGCTGGCCAGCAACGCTTCACTCCCATGTAACTGCACTCTTAGAGACAACGCGCACTTTTTGTTAAATATTGCGTCATCGGAAAAAAAGAAAAATAAATAAAAGCGCCGGAGTCACTTTTCACAAGTTCAGATTTTCGAATAAAACACGTGAATGATAGCCGTTTGATAACATAATTATATTTGTTTGCGATAGCTACTTTTTTTTTCATGGTGAACGACACGCAGTTTGCCAGAGGTGCGGTGACCGTAGCCCGAAATTGCAGGCTAATTATAGACTCATCGACAACAACCTTCAACAGCTTGAAAACTTTGATGCCAAAACTATCCACTATACGAACATAGTTTTTAAGAAATACGCTTTGTGTAAACCTCCTCCGTTTCATCGGTAACCATAACTAGAAATATGCATAAGACCTATCTGTACGAAAAAGGAAATACTTTTTAGAAATCAGAGAGATTTATTGACCTTAATTAGCATTGAAAGTTACTGGCAACGTCGAGTTGAGTAGTCAAAAATATCCTAAAAATTAGGTAAAAATCGAACTCAATAAATGAACATAATTAATCGTCAATGAAAAGTTAATTAATTACTTTACGAGTACTTATTTAATTGCTCCGTTTGACGTTGTACAAAAAGGATGATCTCTACTAGTTGGGAGTGACTTGTGATGAAGCTCGTTCCAACTTTCTGCGTGATAAATGTCTCCACTACATTGTCTATAGCTCGGCAAAACCAACAATAAATATTTACATTATATTGTGTTCACAGGCTGCTCCCGGTCAAAGAAAATTTCCTTTGCAGACAAGTGTTTAAGGTGAGTGACTTGCCAGGTAAACATACTCTTTGGTAAGTGTAAAGTGACACTTCATGTTTCATCCCTATTTCCCGCCAAAGTTTCGACGCCATCTTGTATCGTGTCAAACTGCTTTGTTGACGTGGTTAGAAAATCATTTTCAGCATATTTGCGGTAATTCAATGAGGATTTTTGAGTTGTTAAAATAAAATAAAAAGTAATAATATACAATAATTTTGCATCCATGTTGTCAGGGGTATAGAAAAGGACATAGCTACCTTCCATATGTTTCAGCCCAAAAAAATTACAGCTCTTATGGGAACCGCGAACTTATGAAACCGCGGAGCGCAACTGGTTGATACCTTACATCAATTGAATGAAAATGAATTAAATCTACTAACTAAATATAAGGTGACGTAAGGCAAAATAAAATCCCGAAAAATGAATAAATACCTACGTAAAAAAACTTTTTCCAATAAACCTTTAATTGTAAGTAGGTCATTATAAAATTAATAACGACCCGCACAAGCGCCACAGAAAATTAAACAAACAAAAATACAAGCCTTCCCGCTATCTGCCTACTAATAGCATATATGCACAGAATACGCTAAGCCAAAATTTTTTTGTTACAAAAAAAGTCTAATTATATTCCCAAAAAACATCGGACACGTTCGACGTTTTTGCTCCTAGAATATTCAGGCAGACGTTTATTAGAATATTTTCCATGCCTGACACGTCGCATTCGTATATTAACCACGGAATAGTAAACAGTTACAAGGAAAAAGCATTGAGCTTCCCGCAAAGATTCGTAGGTCGCTTGTAGCTATTTTCGTAGCAATGTCTACGGCGTAATTAATGACATACTTTCTGTGCATACAATATGGTTGTAACAGTAAGTTGTAACTATGTTTACCACTTATCTTATTGTACCATTTGTATCCTTTTACGCTTTTTTTACTATTCTGTAACAATAGAAAAAAAATTGGCTTCGCACGTTTTGTGTATTTAGCTCGTTAAAATATAGCCTATTTTAAATATCCGGTAGGTATTCTTCCTTCTAAGGAGACAGGTAAAAATGGGACAACTTTCTCTGAACGAACTCTACCAACAAAGTCTAAATAAATTTGGGACATTTTTGCACCTACTGCCATCTGACCCTAAACTAAGCAAAGGTTAAAAAAAGCTTTAAAGCTTAGAAGAGCTAAGTTAGTTTTTAGAATAAAAACCTACTGTGGTTTTTATTCTAAAAACTAACGTTTAGATTGTATTGTCAAAATCTCATCGTTTTCAAATAAACTCAATGGTACCACCATTTTAAGGATTTCATGAAATAGTATTGATCGAACTTCCAAAAGTGGGCATACCTATGTCAAACTTCAGTTCAATAGTGTTCCTATGGTGCACTGGAAAATGGTTTATAAATTTTGAAATGGACCACTTAATACTTAAATCCATACATGACGGAAAAGATAGTTCCAAGAAACACGCAAAGGAACAAAGCTCGTTACAAATTCATGGCGGCCATCACACCGGCTGCAGCAATGCGCGCTGCATAATACATGCCCCTGAAATATACCTAAAACGAAAGGTAGCCTTGGTTCACTTTTTTATGATATGCTAGCTGCACCCGCGGTGTCACCCACTAACAGTAATTTAAATCTAAAAAATTTAAAGTAATCATACAGTTGCCATTTCTCCGACCTTCATGTCACACCTACTCAGGCATGACATGAAGGTCGTATTTGATTAAACTGTCGAACAAATATTTTATCTGTGGTTATTGCAAATAAAACATCTCTATCGTACAGGAACCGTTTAATTTTGGGATAAAAAGTAACGTTTAATTTTGTGTTAATCCAGTTTATACAGGTTCACTGGTAATCAGTTAACATCCTTTTAAGAGCATATTCTGTTCAATAAAACAAACAACTTTTTAATTATTTTTTTTAGTTTTTATTGGTTTCTCTAACATTTTTTAACTCTTTATAGCATCCGAACCACCACTCACTTGTCGGCTTGTCGGCACGCGCCACAAAGTGCACGCTTTTTACATAAATTTAATTATGTTTAGACCGGTCCAACTATTTTTTAAATTTTGTACTGAAGAAAATAAATACGAATTTTATAAATGCGTAGTATACTTAGTACACCTGAGTATTGTAACTAAATCCTATCCTTTACCCTATTATAATAATAAACGTGAAAGTTTGTAAGAATGGATGGATGGATGGATGGATGTTTGTTACTCTTTCACGCCAGAACGGCGGAACAGATCTGTATGAAATTTGGCACAGAGATAGATTATAGTCTAGAATAACACATAGGATACTTTTTAACCGCGGGTGAAACCGCGGGGCGCAGTATGTAAATAATAAAATAGGTAAATAAATTTGGGACATTTTGCACACACGGTCATTTGACCCCAAACTAAGCAAAGCTTTATTATGGCTGCCAGAGACTGATATACATACATAAATTTATAAAAACATGCATATACAGATAATTAACACCCAGCCATAGAAAAGTCGTAGAACAAAAGATGTTTGTTTTGATGGTCAGAATATGCTCTTAGAAGGATGCTAATTGATTACCAGTAACCCTGTATATATGCTAGCTCCATACCTTCCATTTTCAGTCAACAATCTGATTGCAATTTTTTACATTGATCGTCATTCATTTTATTGTCTCCAAAAATGTAACATTGTATTTAAAAATATAACTAACATTGTGCTTCTTATATAAATAAGATTCCCTGTTAATTAGACACGTAGACTTCGCATAGATAAGAAAATATTATGGATACCTGTAGTTTTTTTTATTTAATAGTTGCATGGACAACTCACACATTTTTTAATTAAGGCGTCCGCACACTGCTTCATGTCACACAACGGTACGCGGTTTTTAATATCCTAGGAAAAAATTTTAAGCTGATTCTTTGCATCTTATCAAACAACTTTTACTAAAGAACCAACTCTGAAATCGCGAAACAAAAATCAGTTGTTTAATCATCGAAATAATATAAGGCAGAAGCGGCACGAGTCTAATTTCTAGTACACAGCGCGTGGACCCAATATATTAATAGTGTAGCTGTGTGGTATCTGTTTGCAAGTACACGCGCTGTGTACAAGCAAACAGATACTACACAGCTCCATTGCCAGTACATATTATATCACATGTATTAATAACAAAGATAAAGAGACGGACAAGAGACTGCAGCAAAAACGAGACAACAATAGTTATCACTGTTGCGACTGGTTGCGTTTGTTTGTGACGACGGTGAATTATGTGCAGCACCTAATTATGCGGTCTATTTTTAGGTTTTCGTACTCTTTCTCCCATAAATATGATCGAAGTGTTCAATACGTATTATCGCCGCTCAATTAACGTTTTGCATCCTAAAGCTGATTTTTGTTTTGGATTTCAGAGTTAATTCCATAGTAAAAGCGTTCTGATGTAGAGAATTGGCCTTTATAGCTTCGTCAGGATATATTTAGTATGTATTATAACTGAGATACTTTGGTACAGTACTCGGCGATATATATTGCACATCGACCTTTGGAAAGAGACTTCACCTTCGTAGAGCGTTAACTCTGTCGCACACTAAACGAAACTGTCGTACGAAAGAGATAACGCTCTACAAAGCCGAGTCTCTTTCCAAAAGTCGATGTGCAACATTTATCTACTGTACAGAGTTGAAAACTACGTTCTCACGCAGCCTAAGCATCGCGGAACAGTGTGTTTCGCCTTTATTTAATAGCACTTTAACATTTAGCACGAGTGACAGCTATTTCGTTTCCCCTTTCTAATTTAGTTTGCTTAGTTAGCCACATTTCATGCACAGACACACTACATGCTCATAACCATAAATTCAATCAACTCAACATCAGGTACCTACTTTTTCATTAATCACGTAGGTACCAGTATATACCTACCCTTCCTAATAACGTTGTACAGTCTCGGAATACAGTTACACAGTATTTTTTGATCAAGTTAAAAATATAAAGAAAGAAAAAGATTAGACCAAATAACTATTCCGATAATAAGCGATGATAGCCTAGTCGGAGAAGGCCCGCCTCTCAAGCCAGGGAGCGGGTTCGAACCCAGCCGGCGCACCAATTTATTCATTGTGGGAACATAAATATGTGCGTATAGTAGATATGTCATCTGCTACATGACTGGAGCCCAGTGTATAGCGACCGGCTCGCCTCTGTCACATTTGGGACTGAATATCGTCCAGCGAAGTGTGGGTTTTGTATTACACCTATGCCAGCCCCTTCGGGGAAAAGGCGTGACGATATGTAACTATTCCGGGGCTATACAACGTGTATAACTAAAGGGGTTATAATATAGATGTTACATAAAAGTACACGGTGTCAACTTCGACAATTCTCAATTAAAATTTAACACGGCGATTAAATATTTAACCTTCTACTGTTAACATTTAACCAACCAAAAGTTGAATTTATATTATTGACATTTAACTTTCAATTAGTTCAATGTCAAAAAAAGTTGGTTAAAAGTTAATCGTCTTGTTAAGTTTTAACGAGCTTTGGATTATGAGATAAATCAGCAGTTGTTTGGTGATGTATAGTATTTACCTTAACACCTCTTGTATATAATGTAATTTATACATACCATGGATATAATATTGCATCTAAGTATTAAATAGATAATACAATAATAAGCAATAACCTACCAAGTTTTTTACGATGCGTAGATATTGTGATATACTTGAACAACTAGATATTATGATGCAAATCTTAACTAGAAGATTGTACAAATAACACACAAGGTTTGCTAATAAGATAGCATGTGACTGTTCGTTTTTTTGCCTTTCTGTCTGTCTGTCCTAACACTACTGCTTGTCTTGCACTACGCACTCATAGGAGGGCATCGAGGTGAGTCCCTAGGGATTCTAGTGCACACATGCACTGTTTTTAATTAAATAATTTAATTATGTTAAGAATAAAATTCGCCGAAACTTGACATGGCAATAAAAATTTAACCACCATTTAATTTTAAAAAGTTGGATGTCAACAACGAAAGTTACGTATCCAACATTTTTTGACAAATTAAACAAGAAACAATAAATAACAACATTAACAAGTTGTCAATAATTAACGGTGAAATCGCTGTGTTAAATTTTGGTGAAAATGAGCCTAAATAACACATAAGCACGAATATTAAAATAATGCTTAAACAATTACTTAAATACCTTTTATATATTTTATATTTATTTTATAAATATGTCTTCTGATATTAATTGTACCGGTTGATTTCCTTAACCGTTTCTAGCCCACGAGCCGCTCGCGCCCGTGCCCCGCGATCTGTTATTAAGCAATATTCTCGTGTATGGCTTCTGTTCCACTTATACAACATACCATAATTCTTATTCTCGAGACGGTAATAAAAATCAACGGGTATATTTTCATTTTAGATTTCTCAGGTTTAACAGACAAAGTAAATAGCGTACGTATAGCGTCTGAATAGGTCATCGGAAAAAAGTGTCCTTACAGATTTTTTTAGTGCCCACTGTTTAATTAAATTTCTAATTTTAATTAATTTTATCCTTTCTAAATTAAAAAAAGGCGTACCTAGTTAAGGCATCTCTCACTCGCACTCTAGATGGAATTATAAACTTAACTGTATTTATTAATTTCAGGGCGCAACAAAATTAACCAAGGATGACATTGAACGAGTTTTCTCCCTATACGATAGGGTAAGTAATGAACCTAATAAAGAGTTGCGGGTCGCTGGTCGGCTCGTGGTGTACTCACAATGTAGCAATTAGTGATGAGTCGTCACTGATTACCTTTAACACCCTAGATTAAGGGTCCCGCGACGCTCTGAAATTTCAATACAACGCGCTTGTCAAATTTCTTGGAAACTATTTGTCAAATTATGATGAAATTTAGCATGTACAATTAAATGTACTATATGTATCTTCGCCCCTAATTTCTTGTTTTTTTTTTAATGTCTTCAAGATAAAATATAGCTATAAAAAATATCCGTACTTGTAAGGGGTTACTTTTGACTGATTTATTCAATAGATAGACAAAACAAATCAAAAATCCCTTTACATAGGGAGGTTGTCTACATCATTAGTTTTCTAAATGAATCCATAATACAAGGGAAATTCTTAGTTATTTAAGAATGATTAAGAAGTAAAAAAGTCATAAAAAAAATTGAAATTGCACTTTGTCACTCTGTAGGTAAGTTTAGAGGCTCGTCAGTATTATTACTTGGTCTCTTCGCTCGTAGCCTTCTTCTAGACGAAATGGCTATAGAATACCTTAAGCCAATGCGAAGTTATTTTAAAGTGGTCGCCGGACTTAAAATTTTAAGTCCGGCGTAATTTGCTTAATGGCGGTACCAGTGTGATGTAGATACTTTTTATTGTTTTCTAATGTTTTTTTTTTATTATTTTTCAGGATAACAACGGCTCAATCGAAAACGAAGAACTGAGAGGGTTCCTCAAAGATCTTTTAGAATTAGTTAAGAAGGTACGCATTGGATTTATATTTTTTTACTCTATACTTAAATGTAATTTTTTTTTAAAACACCTAAAAAAGACACATAACTACGCACAAATCTCCAATCCTAAGAAACATTTTTTTAAGCTCTAATCAGAGTTGATCAACAGTTTTTTAGTGGCGCTAAAGACTGTTCAAATTTTCTCTAAATTCAATATTTAACGTTTCAGGACTATGACGCTCAAGACTTGCTAGAGTTCGAAGAGACGATCCTGCAAGGTGTCGAGTACAGCAGCGAAGGCAAGATCAGCAGAAAGCAGCTCACCATGATACTCCTGGCGCTCGCGAAGCATCATCAAGAGGAAGAATCCTCCATGCCATAAGAGTATCCGAACGCCAAACGCCACTCCGTCCCGATATCCGAACGAATTTTTAGTGATGCGACCTCTTGACTCGAATATTGTTATGCTATTTTTACTAACAACATGATTGCTATTTTGTTTGTTGTGTTAAATTATTTAATCTCAAGAAAAAATATTATTGAATTGGCAAACCTGCTTAGTTATTCTGTAGAAGTTATTACGTTGACAAAGTTACTTACCTGACATTTTCTAATTTTTTTATGGCCTTTATAATCAATTCGCCAATACTTTTTAAAATTCGCTTGAGCTTAAAGTTTGAAATTCTTTTTTCATTTTTAAATATCTTAATATTAATGGCTGTGTTAGATTCCTTAAAATTCAAATCGATATAAAATATTTTTTACGAAATCTCTTACATAGTGTCATAACTAGAGCGTGATTATCAAAAGCCAAATAGAATGCCAAATATTGTATATTTATAGCTGCAATATATGAAAAGTTAGTAAAATCATGGACATATTTTTCAAGCTTAGAAAAACCGTCTAAAGCTCTTTTAGGATATTTAAACTCAAACAAATTTCAATAAACAAAGTAAAAGGTTCGTGCTACAAATTCGCACTATCCTATTTTCATAAATATTTACATCAGAAATTCATATTTTCTACAGACAAATAAAACATATCTTTCTACAGATTTACCTACTCCATAAATCTGCACTTTGTTGAAGCACAAAAAAACACAAATTCCTAATCTTAAAAATTTTATTGATCCTAATAACGTTTCCATTAGAGACCTGCTAAATCTTTAAATTCCTCTTCTTCTACTCTTCGTAGCTGTTAAATATTTCTACGTGTAAGCAATCACTTCTATTCAAATTTACGAAATAAATTTGGAAATTAAAAAATTAAGAGTTAAGGTGTATGGTTACGTTTTTCTAAGTAAAAGTGTCACGAGCGAGCGAGACAGCTGCTGGACCTTACCATACATCTTAACCTTAATTATTGCACAGAAATATTTAAAGCAAACCACTTGGGGTTTTGACAAATATTTACTCACAGATCTTCAAAAAGATTTGAATTTGTAAATTGAAGTAACGTTTAATACGGATTTACGTATGTGAGTAAATATCAACTCAGACCCTCAAGAAATATAGAAAAAAATTGCGAAAAAAGATGAAAATATTACTTGTCGTTGTAGTAGATGCTTCAATGTATTAAAATAAATGTCTTGTACCCTTACGCATTTGAATCCTCAGTAGAAAGTGTTGCTTAAAGTCTTTTAGATCGATGTGTTAGTAAATAAAAAAAGAGATTAAAAATAAAATGACTAATAAACAAAGCATGAAATGTGTAGCTAGCAATCGCACTGTGACTTGGTTTAATATAAATAATATATAAATATGTTATTATTGAATAAAATAGGTACGCCTAAACCCAGGTAATTAGTAAAAATAACACCAAGAATACTAGAGGCTCTAGCCTGTGAGCTGTAGACCCCGCGGCCTACGTCTGTCCTCCTGTGCAGGTCGCATTCCTCAACCGATGTATGAATTGATTATGAAATTTTGTGGACAGGTTCAATAATTAATTTTTTCTTTTGCCGAGACAGATTTTTTGAAATTTAGTATTCTTGCGGAAACAATTTTCAGTGTCGACAATGAAAATTATAATGAATTATTGAATCTACTCATGAAAATGTCAAGAGAATTGGTTAATAAGTGTGACCTGTAAGACAGAGATCCGGACAGAAATCGGACATTTAAAAGCATGTTTGTCGAAGCTGAAGCAAAGACGCTTCGCTTGCTAACGCTCACCCGATATATAGTTTTTGAAAATTAACATTTAAAGGCTCAAATTATAATGTAAGAGATTATTATAATATTTATATTTTATCAAGTTTGTCATGTCACAGTTGGTTAGTAAGTATTAAACCTAATTGATATAATTTGTTGTTATAAAATGTATGACTGTTTCTAGAATCGATGTTTGTTTTATGTATTAGATTGATTTAATGTCTATTAATGTTATTCACATAAATATGTAGATATTTATTATTATAAAATGGTATGTTTTAAAATAACTCATGGTGTGAGGGTAATTAGTTAGTACGAAATTGTTTTTAATATTATAAAGAATATATCTAATCTTTAAGATCCCTGGCATCTTTTTTTTTATCAGTACTTTACATTGGTCTAAAATATTTGTGTTGTGATAGTAAAATATAAACTAGTTTTTATTGACATTTATCTATGAATGGTCTTAGTTATAAACTTGTTAAAATGTGATAAAACAATGCACAAACCATAATTATGTATGTCATTTTAAAACATCATACAAATAAAAAATTGTACGTGGAGTCCCTCCGCGCGGAAGAAGTGAAACTTCTTACTACGCACATGCGTTTGAATGCCACGCATTCACTCTCGCTCTGTCTCTTTCTATTCCCCCTCCCCAGAAGCGTTAAACGTTTAACGCAACCGTATTGGAAGCCGCATTAGAAGTTTCACTTCAATAAGCTATATTACAACAACTTCATCAATATGACTCGTGTCATTACGAAAAGAAGCAACGCTAATCAAGTCGTCTCACTCGCCCAATTGGACAATATTGTTAGTGCTCGTGAGAAGGCAGGGTCTGTGTTGCTTCTTGGCGCGGGTTATAATAATATATTAGTAATGGCTAATTAGGATCACAAGCTACAACAACTCTGTTTAGTCTACTAAAAAGTTGGAAATAAAGCAAATGTGGCTGTTACTTAAATAACATATTTATACTTAAATTTGTTACTCATATCTATATTCCAGATTCCATGATATAATTCATTATTAAATATTAAACTTGTGTACTTAACTCACCTAATTATGTAATTTAATTTATTTACTACACATTTAATTGCCTGGCACTACGTGTTAATGTTTAAGATTGATGATGATGTGGTTTGTTATAAAAATATTTATATTTGTACTGAAGCCTTTTATTGACACCTCAGCACCATAAAATAATAATCAGGATACTCGTAATTACAGATTGACCCATTTCATTTTACTTCTATATACAGACTCTTACCTAATCATTAGTAGTAATAACATTAGTTAAGTAGTAAGTGTAGTAAAACCTACTTAGTACCCAAGTAGTACTAATGTTATAAAGTCAAAAATTACTACGTACATCATTTCTATCAACTTTAGACGAATAAATAGCACAACTAATATTTTTTCTCATAATAGTACATTACATTGTGATACAAGAGCGGAAAGTAGCTTAATGCAAACGAATAGATAATGTCAGAAAATAGGAAAATAAAATAAAGTAAAACTGGATATACAGGTATTCTAGGCTACTACTTCTCCCGAGATTCCTACAGTTAAATGCCATTTTGCGCACCAGCGCAGGTTTACAAGTCGACGCGTATACATGGGCGTACCCAGCTTCTGGCGTAGGAGGGTGCAAGTCAGATTTTTTAGGTCGGATCGTTCGCGGTTGTTTTGTCATGCACACTACACAACACACCTACATGAGTCATTAGATGTATGTAGTGTAGTGTGTAGGGCAAACACTCGCAAATGATCCTGTTTTATAGAAATAAATAAAATTTTACAATCCTGTCACAGTAGTACATTTTACTATATTCTTAGGTGAATCATTAACCTAATTTGTCATTAAAATTTTGATGCAAGTTCCCTATTGCATCGTGCATTTTGTCAGTGTCTACTGCGCGGTTTATTTCAAAGTTAGAGCATAACCCGTTTACACTTTAATTAGTAATTAGGTGAGTTCATACATGTTCTGCGAGATTTTCAAGGGGGGGCAGCTGCCCTCCCCTGACCCCCCCCCCTGGGTACGCCCATGCGCGTATATTTTTTTTTTTGTTATGTTGGCAGTTAGGTTAGGTGAGGCACTTAGCACAAATTATTTTTTGTCGATACTAGATACCAGGCACCAGAATAGCAGAAACGATGGAGAAGTTTTCCCCTCGCGACCCATGATCACACTCTGTGAATGTAGAGTGAAATACCTCTTCGTCGTTCCTGCTATCCGTCCCTGGTACAAAGGCATCGACAAATTTAATGTAATGTTAATAAGGCGCGAATGGTATGAAAATAATGAACAATAAATTATAATATTTTCTTACTGACTCAAATATTTCCTCATAGTGCGGTTACAATTATTTTTTTAAATATACTTTCCGCACTGACAAATCATTGTACGCAACGATGATTTCGCCCAGTGCGCTGCCCTTGCATAATTATCTACTTTCAAACGATGACAACAGCCACACAAACTACAATTTTTGAGCAAAGCGTGTTGAAAATAACATAACGTTAAGACGTTACTGTTAAATATGTTTACGTGTTAGCAATCACTTCAAATGAAAAACACGAAATAAAATCAGGAAATAAAAATAAAGCTATTATTCCATTATCTGTTTTTATTTTTGACATTACAAGATATACCTGGGGGGCTATTACTGCGCGTGAGATGTCACTCTCACACCTATGACATTTCAAACGAAAGCAACAAAGACGAAAAAAGGTAAGATGATAATCTCAAATCACCAATTAGGGCCACATGGCCCAATTCGGTGATTTGAGAAAAATCATGCGTAGAAATAGCCCTCCTGAGATATATTTGTGAAGTTTTAGCTTTCATTGTAACTCGTTGGCGCGTAGCTGCTCATTAGTTAATTTGTTTATACCTTAGTTGTTATAAATAGAAAAGCCCCCATTTTTACCATTACCAATGAATGTATTTGAGCAGGGTGAGATGAGATGATATTTTATCTTGGTCACTCTCATACCTATGACGTTTCAAACGAGAGCAACAAGGACGAAAAAAGGTGAGATAAAAATCTCAAATATCCGAATAGGGCCCCAGGTATTCAGAAATCAGAATTTATTGATGACTTCTATTATAGCCTCCTAGCTGAATAATAGACGTCACTGTTGAATATTTATAAAAACAAATGAATGTCAGAACTGTAATTATTAGTACATAATTATGTAAATTAATTATTAAGTATTAAAATTATTAGTATTAAGTAAAAAAATCCTAATAAGTCATTAAATTCATATCAACTTCAACTTTAACTTTCTTTTGTAAAATCCAAATTAAATACGTACATTTCTAACTTAACCCCGGTACAATAAGACTTTTACACTTTCATATTTATGTTCTTAACATTCTTACGGAGCCAACCTACATTCTTAATAAGTGAACATGGGTTCGTTGGTTAATTTTAACACAAATACCTACTAATTTTTTAGATTCTCGCAATAAAATATTTAATCCAAACTAACTAGGAAAATTAAAAAGAATAACATTAAAAACACAAATATTTACATTTGAAATAAAATTAAATTTTGCTTACTTTTGTGATTGCTAAATGTTAACAGCTGCTATTAAAATTACTCTATAGTCTATGGTTATAACATGTAGACGTAACGTTAACGCTATAGCACATCACTACTAAGTAATACCAACATTACGGTACATTCATTCGAATCGATCAATATTCCTTCTTTTTTTTTTTGACGCCATTGTAAAAGTCGAACCGCGTTGCTTTTCCTGCCGTGGTTGTAGATCTTTGAAGTAGAATTTCAAGCCATGGGCGTGAACGTTGAGACTATATCTCCAGGAGACGGTAAGTGGTATTTTAAATCTATGTTGTGCCTCTAATTTCACGATTTTAGTTATACCTGGTTGGACGAACAGCGACATTTCATCGCCTACTGCTTTAGATGGTACAGGCACGTAATTATTACGTACAATCATTACTTATTTAGGTGTATAGTATGTTTTATTGAGACATTTGAAAAGTTTCTAGTCTCACTGAAAATTGAGACGTGCTTGCCTACTCCTTTCGTTAACGCCTTGTCATGGTTGTCCAATCAATATCAATGACAAAACAAAACTTCAGGATCTAATGACTTACAAACATAACAATATGCATTTAAAACTATTATTTCGATTCACATATTCATTGTTCCTAGTTATGACTGCCCAGCCCAGAATAGCCTATCCTACATTTTTAAATGCATTATCGTAGGTTATCTGCGTTAAATGCAGTCATTTTACCAAGTACCTACTATCTTACACTAGCCCAGATTCACTGCGTTTTGCGGTTTTATCCTGTATCTTACTATAAAAACTTGTACATCATTCCAGAATCCACATACCCAAAGTCGGGGCAAACGGTCGTCGTGCACTACACCGGCACACTCACGAACGGCAAGAAATTCGACTCATCGCGCGACCGCGGCAAGCCCTTCAAGTTCCGCATCGGCAAGGGAGAGGTCATCCGTGGCTGGGATGAGGGTGTAGCTAAGGTAAGAATTACAGTAATAATTTGACAACTAGTATTTATTGATCTATAAGTCAAAAGGGTAGTTTCTAAGTCTTTCTGCTCCATTTTTGGCCAGTCTTGCTTTACATCCGGCGAGTTGATGGCCAAATGTTAACTCGTCCTTCATGTAAATATGTCTAGGTCTACCTTATAAGAAATCTCTGGTTTAGTACCTGGCTTACTTTTGATACAGGGATTCCTAGATTTATTTCCTGGGAAAATTTTAGTACAAGTAGATATTTTTCCCTACACTTAGTATATCTGAAGTAGATTTATGTAACAATCTTGTTTGGCAGAATTTAATCCTCTTGTTAACGACATGATTCATGCCTCGGAAAGTTACCATCAGACTGCTAAATATTTGCACATAGATAACAGATTGTCTGGGCATTCTTTACCTAGTTGTCTAGAATAGAACAGCAGTACTATTGGGGCATGAAAAGATCATTGTGCATATTCTGAAAATGTTCACTTTGAGATCTACCCTGAATTGCAAAAAATGTGAGCCGCTAAATAACTTTAGCTTAGTGTCACATTTATTTTGCTTCTCTAAGCCTGGTACCACCGTTCAATGTAGTCTTGTATATTTGTCTACCTGTAAAGGAAAATACTAACTTATTGTAGTGTACTGACTTATATTTTACTTGCCCTCAGATGTCCATAGGAGAGCGCGCCAAGCTGACCTGCACTCCTGACTTCGCGTACGGCCAGCAAGGACACCCCGGTGTTATCCCACCCAACTCTACCCTTATTTTCGATGTGGAGCTCATCCGCCTTGAATAACCAATCCCTATCCCATTTCAAACCCCGCCTTACTCCCGTCACTATGCAGACTAACACCTTAAATGTACTTAAAGCATGCCTCATACAGAAACGCCTCATAAGAATGCTTAGCTAAAGAATGATCTGTACATTTCTCGAGTTTGGGAAGCCTTGCAAATTCTTATTCACGAGAAATCGGTCATTACTAGACATAGCGGGTTTCACCTGCATGTTACTTTAGCCAAATCTTACTTATTAGACGTGTCTAAATGAGGCTGCTAGACATTTTACAACTGTATAGTGACAATTTTTTTTTGACCATATGTTTTGGTCTGCCCCAAAATACTTCTAATATTTTACTGTAGTGTTAGAAAAATTATTAATTATTTACCACAATTGTAGTTAAACATTAGACTGAATTTATGTTTATTATTGTGTATTTAGCGATTCTAGCATAATATTCATTTTCATTTATTTGGTAAGTTATATTTTAAAATTATGCATTTACTTTGTATTAATGTTATGTATGTCTATGTATTTTTTAAGTTTATGCACAACGGCACGAACAAGGTAATCCAATAAAGGGTTTCTTTTCATTCATATAATATGTATGGTAGGCAAATGGTGTATTCATCAAAAAGCGCTATCATAAACCAAAATAAAAATTAAAAATAAAAAAGAATGTTTCATTTAGTCTTTAAGGCCCATCCTGTTGGTAAAAGTGGAAAATATATGGAAATACTAGCTGCGCTCTGCGGTTTCACCCGCGGTTAAAAAGTATCCTATGTGCTATTCTAGACTATAATAATCTATCTCTGTGTCAAATTTCATCCAGATCAGTTCAGCCGTTCTGGCGTGAAAGAGTAACAAACATCCATCCATACATACAAGCTTTCGCGTTTATAATATTAGTAGGATTACACGTAGTAGGATTTACACGTAGTGACGTCAATCAATGCCTAGGCAAGACCGAAATTAGTCATTTACACGTGATTTGAAAGACGGACGATGACGAATGACGTCATTGCGCGTTTGCTCCCAGAATGCTAGACCTTGTTTTTTTGGATCATGTATTGAACGACCTACAGAGTGCTTAGTGTGAGTTGCTCAAAGTAAATCGAATAACTTTACTACAGCGTAAACGAGTTTACGTCACACGGATCGACAATCGAAAACGAGCGAGTGTGAGTGCCAATCGAGCTTGTCACTCGATTCGCGTAAATTCACCGTGAAAAAGTAAATTTTTCATGTCAATGTTGGCAGTAAACAAAAAACTCGCTCTCACGATTGCGGTTTCTCATTACTCCCACTAGGTGGCGCTTTTTAATTTTCATACAAATTGGAGTTACTTTTACGCGATCGAAAAGTAAGAAAAACTCACACTACGCACTCAGTTGTTCCCTGCGCAGAAAAATTGACCTGCGCCGTAGAGCGCTAGTGAGCTGCCACGACATTTGTTACTTCATCTGCACGGGAACAACGCGCAACTTTAACTGCTTGCTTTGTGTAGGTTACCAAAGCGTCCTACTAATATTATAAACGCGAAAGTTTGTAAGAATGGATGGATGGATGTTTGTTACTCTTTCACGCTAGAACGGCTCAACAGATCTAAATGAAATTTGGATATAAATAGATTATAGTCTAAGAATAGTACCTACATAGAATACTTTTTATCATACTAGACATACTATTCCATACTAGCCGCGGCGTGCAGCTAGTATGAATGTAGAAATGTAGAACCGATGTAATCAGGTTAGCTGCGCGGATCAGATATTTATATTCTCTTTGGGGACCAACGCGGGTAACCTGCTTTCTACTTGAATACTCAGCTTTTGTTACTCAATGTGTATAGATAGACATGTAATAAAACTTTATTGCTAAGGTAGAAGTTTGCAGAACGCGATCTGCGGTGCTATTCACAATAATTCGGAAACGTTTCCGATCGGATCCTAGAAATTTCAAACTCAAATTGTTCGAATCTCAGTCTACTTAACATCCTATTACTAATATTATAAACGAGAAAGTTTGTAAGACTGGATGGATGGATGGATGTTTGTTACTCTTTCACGCCAGAACGGCTGAACAGATCGGGATGAAATTTGGCACAGAGATAGATTATAGTCTAGAATAGCACATAGGATACTTTTTAACTGCGGGTTAAACCGTAGGGCGCAGCTAGTTTAGAATAATTTAGGTTTAAAATTTTTGAAACCCGAACGGAAACGTTTCCGAATGGTTGTGAATAGCCCTGCTGCTGTCCAAAAAAAAACCCAATGAAAGTGCGCATATACATAATATGTATTTGAAACATTTGTTCGCCATGTCCTTGCGAAATATCTATGGTATCTGAATTTAATTAGGGGACGAGAGTAATTCTACTTTACCTCACTTGTCCCCCTTGAAATGTGAGTAGGCAAATTATTTACTTTCCTGCCTCAAAATTTCAAAACTTAACAAGGAAAAGATTAGCAAAGGATTATCAGGTATATTAGAAGAATAATAGACAAAAATATAGAATAAACTTTTATTCTTAAATTCACTTTTATTTATTTTCATAAAGAATTCTTCATATTATTCTTTTTAATATATTCAATTACAAAACTTATAGTAGGTAATCTACTTACTTAACTAACATTTTTAATACAAAATACGTACCTACAACCTATTGAAATTGCACCAAAAATGATGATTTAAAAGGCAAACAAAAGTTATCTACCTTTCAAAATGAAGAAAGATCTGTTAACCTATAGGCCTAGGATATTATAATGAATGTGGTTAATTAGCAAAAACCAGCAGATCCTGGTTTAGGGATAGGCTAGCTGAGCAAGTATTAAAATATTTTAAACCAAAGTACATACTATAATATTGTTAACTCAAGGCTACCTTCTATCTCTTGGGACTCCACGACGATCTTGAAAAGATACCCAGCATAAGTATTCACAATAATTCGGAAAAGTTTCCGATCGGATCCCAGAAATTTCAAACTCAAATTGTTCGAATCTCAGTCTCCTTTTATACATTTTGGAATAGGGAATCAAGTATAAACCCGATCGGAAGAATAAATCACATTTAAAAACTTAAGAATATAGACTAAGATTCGAATAATTTAGGCTTGAAATTTTTGAAATCCGAACGGCGATTCCGAATGATTGTGAATAGCACCGCTGGTCTCAGAAGTTCCCAAGTGACCATTAGTACTACGGATATACGGTTGATTCAGCTAAAACTAAGGACAAACCGTTACTCCGCCGTAAAAAAAACAGCAACGTTTTTTAAGACTACCCATTGGTGAATTTAGCAATTCAACTGCGACATACGTGGATGTATAATAAAATAGGTAAAACATAGGATCAACTGGGGCAAATGCGTCTGTACGCCAATTGCTTCTTTCGAGAATTACTGACAAACCCTTTACAACACAGTTGCAATAATCTGTACAAGATGGCGTTAGCTGCCTAATTTGTGAAGGGTTATCAGAATCTCGAAAGACGCAATTGCCCACAGACGCATTTGCCCCAGTTGACCCTAATTCATATCAATTAATAAAAATATGCAAATTATCCTTAATAATACTGTTGCAAGTATCTGACACTACCTAATTACAAGACTTTCCTATTTTACTTTGCATGTGGCGCACCAAATAGACGAAATACAGCTCTTATGCGTCAAGATAAGCGCTCTTTTTGCTTCCTTTTTGTTTTATTCGTGGAAAATAATGAAAATTAAAGAATAATCTTTAATAAAGGCTGAGACAATTTAACCGTCAAAGATTTTCGTCACCTATGACGACTATTATCGTCTTTACATGCGAAATGAGTCATATTTGTTCACCTGTTCAAACATAAAAACCGGATAGGAGCTTTTGTAGTTAATTTACATTTTATAACCAATTCATTTTTGTAATTTTAGCTGCCAATGCACTATCACCTACCAACCTAGTCTGACAAGGCTCAAAATGAACATGACAGGTTGATGGCTTAAGGAACATACGAGTGATTCTAATGCCATTCATTGTAGATTTAGATTCCTTGATAAACTATAAATTTGACTGTTTAGGCTAAGAACTAAAGAACGGCGCAGGCCTAATATTATTGATGCATGAGATGAGATCTGTGCATTTATAGGTATCTACGTATTCACAATAATTCGGAAACGTTTCCGTTCGGATTTAAAAAAAAAAATGTAAACTTACTCGAATCCCAGCCCGTATTCATAAGTTTTTATACGTGATTAATCGTCCGATGAAATCTATACTAGATTCCCTATTCCAAAATGTATAAAAGTAGACTGAGATTCGAACATTTTGAGATTGAAATTTGTGGGATCCTATCGGAAACGTTTCCGAATGATTGTGAATAGCCTCTGGTCACTTTCACTCCTACGACTTTTTAAACGCGAGAGACAAAGACAGAATATCTCGAATTGTAGTAATATAGAAAACACTAAAATCCCTTGGAGCTGTCAAAATCTGTATCTTCATGTCATCATGTCTACGTTAAAATCTTACCACAGAGTTAACAATAGTAGGTACTACGAGTACAGAAGACTCCAAAATTACACTTAAATTGGGACTATGGACGTCGGGATAGTTTGTTTTAGCAAGCACAGCAAGGCCTAACTAGTAGTCATAAAGACTTACAGGCGCAATTAGGCTTGGACGCTTGCCTGCGACAACTAATACCTAGACTTGAATTATACAGGCCGATCGTGAGGCGAGGATGCGGCGCGGACAAGGTTCAGGAGCAGTTCTCTTCAAAACTTGTTCATAGAAAATTTATGAAACGATGTTTTTTGAATTACACAAGCGAAGCGGCGCAGGCACCCCACTTCACAATTAAAATCGTGTTTGCGCCGCACCATTCAACCTGTATAATACAGTGCTTACTCAATAAATTATGGCGGTTCGGAAGTTCGGAAGGATAAACAATTTAAATTTAAAAATCTTTGACAGCTCCAGAGATTTATAATTATTCAGTTCTACGCGTTAGATATGATATTCATAATTCGTATACATTCAGAACGTTCCACGTACAATAATTTGACTTCCAACCGAAATACACGCACATAAATCATTATACCTACATTTCATTAAATATGTAGCATATTAACAAATACATAACTGTTTTCATACAACCTTAGTAAAATAAACAATTTGGTTTAGAAAAATGAAAGTCTTTCTGCCGATATCACAAAACTAATAAGTCTAACACAAAATTTGGAGTCCAACCTTAGAAATACTAATTATAAATCGATGGTTCCGATAAATTTACTTTATATGTCTAGTTTAGAACATAATGGTGTCTGTTCTTTAAGTACAATACTATTTCTATTGTTGTACCATTTTTGGGCCTAAAGACATTTATAAAAAAATCTAATTTAGCTATTTCTTTCTCTTTGCATCTAATAAAAAGAGACAAAAAAAATCTGACAGATTAGTTGAACGCAACTATATCGACACCAAATACCATAATTTTAGGCACACGTCCGACCACCGGCGAGTAAGCGAGTAACTATCAACTATTTTCTCTTTTAAGAAACGTACAATAGATACAGATTCCGTGCGACTGAAAGAGATACAATAATAGATAGTTGATCGTTTACTGTTCACACCGTCGAGCAAGTAGAGAAAGCTCACTCGGCGGACACTCGCTATAGCCCAGCGACAAAACTATCGGAACTACATACATATATCGGCAAGCCTTTCCTCCGAGGAGGCTGGCAGAGGTGTAATGCATCACCCACACTTCGCCGGACGATATGGGGATATTGAGTCCCAAATTTGACAGGGGTCGAGCCTGTCGCCATTCACGGGCTCCAATCATGTAGCAGACGACATACAATACGCACATATGTTCACACAATGAACAATTTGGTGCGTGCCGTCGGCTGGGTTTGAACCCGTCCCTCTGGCTTGAGAGGCAGTCCTTCTCCAACTAGGCTGTCATCGCATATGTCATCGCATGTATCGGAACTACTCAGTCGCCAAATAGCTTCTAGTTAATAGCTTTAATAGCTACTCGCTTAACGGTCGGACAAGTGCCTTAAATACAAAAACACGACAAAACTTAACCTTTACAAGACATTGATACAGCAAATTGGCAATCAGCACCCAAATTCACAATCATTCGGAAACGTTTCCGATCGGATCCCACAAATATCAAACTCAAATAGTTCAAATCGGAGTCCGCATACCTATGCAGAACATTGGAAGTTTTTGACAGTTCAAATATTAAGTAAACGGAGTTCAGCAGGGCTATTCACAACCATTCGGAAATGTTTCCGCTCGGATTCCAAAAATTTTAACAATAAATTATTTGAATCTCAGTCCATTTTCATAAGTTTTTAAACGTGATTTATTCTTCCGATCAGATTTGTTCTTGATTCCCTATTCCAAGATGTATACAGGTAGACTGAGATTCGAACAATTTAAGTTTGAAATTTGTGGAATCCGATCGGAAACGTTTCCGAATGATTGTGAATCGCACCGCAGCAGGGCTATTCACAACCATTCGGAAATGTTTCCGTTCGGATTTCAAAAAGCTAAGCCTAAATTACTTATTCGAATCTCACTCTATATTCATAAGTTTTTAAACGTGATTAATTCTTCCGATCGGATTTATACTTGATTCCCCATGGCAAAATGTAGAAAAGTAGACTTAGATTCGAACAATTTGAATTTGAAATTTCTGCGGTGCTATTCACAATCATTCGGAAACGTTTCCGATCGGATCCCAGAAATTTCAAACTCAAATTGTTCGAATCTCAGTCTACTTTTATACATATTGGAATAAGGAATCAAGTATAAACCCGATCGGAATAATTAATCACGTTTAAAAACTTCTGAATATACATAGACTGAGATTCGAATAATTTAGATTTAACATTTTTGAAATCCGAACGGAAATGTTTCCGAATGGTTGAGAATAGCCCAGCAGGGATCCGATCGGAAACGTTTTCGAATGGTTGTGAATAGCCCTGCAGACCATTTTAAACTCCTCAGTTCCTCCCTCCGGAAGGGTCCTCCGAAAACGAATATGGATTTAGGGGCATCCTACTCCTAATAATAATGGATTTAGGGTGTTTTCTTCCTCCCCAAAAGCTATGTATGCTCATATTAGGAAACATTGTCCGATATGGGATATAAAATATAAATACTCATGCTACCTACATAATTTTATACTTTGACTCACGCAGTATTCTAAATGTTTTTATATGATACAAGAATATATAAGAAAAATATTTAAAATTTCTATCTTATAAGGCCGTTCACACACAAGGCGACCCAAATATAGACTTGGGACTCGTGTGGCGAAGGAAATATCCTAACGAAACTACAACTCTGGTTTTGATTAGCTGAATGAGGCTACTCTGATCGCAGTGTATCCGAAACTTGAAACGTCTTATGTACAGTCCGTTCACTATAACTTGTACCTTGACAAAGTATCATTGTCTCTGTCTGTCAGTTGACATAAGCTGACTGAGCGAGAGGAAATACTGTGGCCCATGGTATAATAATATACTCCGCCAGGAATAGCATTCCTGTCACGTGGGCAACACATATCGATGCTTAAGCAAGACCGAATTAAGTAATTTACAAATAGTTCGAAAGAGACGGATGATGATGACGTCATTGTGTTTGTTCCCGGAATGTTAGACCTCGTTTTTTTGGATCATGCTGTGGCCAAGGGACTTTTTATAGTGAACAGACTGTGGTACGAACTGCCTGTCACTCAAACTCGACAGATCGCGCCACCGCGGAAGCACTACTCGCCTACATGCGAACATTGACTCTAAAGCTACAAGAATAAGGAAGCATTTCGAGTTACTTGCACTTTAGTGCAGATATTTTGACGTTGACGCTATCAGCGTCAAAATATCTGACAGGTATTTGACCGGTGACTCTTAAGAGGAAATAATAAGCACTAAGCTCAGACCTGATGTTAACAGTTACACTGGCAACATTCTTTCTCAGGAACTAATATTTGAACATAAAGTTATTGCTTTTCATACACAGTATTTTTTCTTGGACAAACCTTGAGAGCGATACAAATAATCAACTTCAACTCTTGACTTATGACTCTGGTGAAACAAATAATACATTCAATGCTAATTCATAAAAATATTTGTAAAAAGTGAAAATGAAGTCAATCTTTGTAACAAAAATGGCGGACTGACATTGCCGATCGTATATTTGTTAACTAAATAAATCATAGAAAAAGGGACTCTATTACAATATAGTAATACAATACAGAAATACTGCCAAATAATAAACCAATAGCAAATACAAGTACGGAACAGAAAGCGGCAAGTACTTTTAATTAAAGTAGTCAATCTGTCATTTTTGTTAACACAAGTGTTGCGGTCATTAAATATGTTATCTATTATTATTTCAGCTTACTTCTACAAGGTACTTAGGAAAAAATATTTACAAAACAAGAAATCTTATCCATACAAACTAACTGCCTTCAAACAGGCACAAAATAAAACTCTGCATCTTAAAAACTAGTCTTAAACCCATTTACCGGCTGACTTTTTTTTTTCTTACAAACATTCTTGGCGCCTAACAGAATCGGCTCAAAAATCTTTGATTAGTCAGACTCAGGCAGTCAAAGAGTTAATAAAAGACGAAAATTTACGTGTTAGGTAACGGTTTTAAAGGACCTAAACTTAAGAGACCGTCCGCACCCAGCGCTTGGAGGCTATTGTTCATGCCATTTTGAATGTTATGCACTGAGATTACTGGGATGCCGAAACAGCCTCCTCCTTGGTCTTTACCAGCCAAGGGAATAAAACTATAGATGCCTAAGCTACTTAATCTTGAAAGGCTGTCTTCTTGGGACATGTCAACAACAGGCAATCCCAACTCTCGGTTGGGACCCACCACATTGTGAAATACTCTTTTATGATGCTGCAGCTGTAGTATTTTAGGGTATGATGCAGGGCATTCTTCGCATTTGAACATGGGTACTTTACTCTGAGGATGGGCGTTGGACATGTGGACAGCTAAAGAGTTTTGGTTCATGAACATCTTCTTGCATATCCTGCATTGCAGCATCCCGCCACCGACTTTCGCTTCTGGGATAGAAAAGCTGCTCGATTTGGAGGTATGTTTTATACTCATCCCAGCGCCAAGGTTCGGAATGTGAGGCAAAGGTCTCTCTGGGGAAGGCGACCGACTTTTTTGCTTCTGTTTGACGCTGATGCCTCTCGAAGCTAACACGTTAGCCATGGCATTTGCTTCCTTATTAACAGTTTTCTTGGTTATAGATATTTGGCTGCCAAGGTTTATTTTATCTCCGGCGCCTTGGACGCTCTTGATCATGGGCATGCCTTCGCGTTGTTTCTGCAGGGCCATGACCTGGCAGTCTTCGTTGTCATGTTTCCCCGGTAGTAGGACACTCGGGCGCTTCTTCATGGTAGGCTGAGGACCTGACGGGGCGGGTCGTTTCATCGGCATCCGTACGCCTGGTTTGCCGCCTCTCACTTGCCCGTGCCCGACTTGTATCCCGGCTCTTACGGACGGTCGCTGTCCCCTCACGCTAGACATGCGAATTCGCGGCCCAGCATTGGCCCCGGCCGCCATTCTAATTTGACCTGGGGACTGCATTTGACCTCCCATCATTTGTCCCGGAGTAGGCGGCTGCATCATACTCTGTCCGTCCGCGCCAGGCTGTCCAGCCGCGCCTAACTGTCCCGGCGAAAAAGTTTGTATGTTCTGTATCCTTATTCCGCTGCCGTTTGATGGCGATTTCAGGCCTCCAGGGCTTGAGTTGGTCGTGTATATATTGCCAGTTGGTGGCGGCGGCGGTCCCATTTGGCCTATTTGCGAGCCCACACTGGTTGCAGGTTGCCCATAAACCGCCTGCTGCATACTTTGTAGAGGCGATGCCGAAGAATATACAGGGTTTTCGAAAGAATTCTGCGGCATAGTTGCGCCGGCGGTCTGGAATTGCCCATACGGTTGCTGCGCCATAAAGGTTTGGTTGGCAAATTGCCCGGGTATTTGTTGCCCAGGTGTTGAAACATAAACTCCGCCAGTACCCTGTTGTCCATAGCCGGGCATCGTCTGTTGGGGCACTGGTTGTCCATAAGAATTGTAGGTCGGCTGGGTCTGCATCATTCCACCAGCGCCCGGATATGCCTGTATATTAATCATGACATTCTGTTGATGGGTGAATCCCGGTGCACTTGCTATTCCTAGCTTGCCAACTTGTGCTACCATATGTTTTACAGGGAGAAGGCTCGACAGAATGCTGTTAGACGCTGGATTGTAAGGCATCAGAGTGGAAGTAGACGAAGGCGTAATGATACTCCTCGAATGCCCCGTCATTCTAATATGAGCTTCTAAGAGAGAAACATCAGTAAATCTAGTATTGCACACGTCACAAGAGTGTTGTGGGCCTAAAGTATCTAAGGATACATATTCACTGGCATCTGACATATTTTCTTTTTTCGTTGCGTTCGATAGTAGACTTTCGAAGATATCGTCAGCACTTTTTTCAAACACATCAATAGCGGGTTTGGAATCAGGTGCGTTCCAGTCGAAGTTGTGCTGTTTCTCCAAAGATGAGCCCGTAGGGCGGTTTGTAGGTAACGTGGTGGCGTAACTAGGCTGCAAGCTTGAATAAGCAGGGGGAGGGTATGAGCCCTGCAGAGGTTCGGTTTTTGGAAGTATAGGTTTAACGTCAGACGCTGGTGTGGCTGAAACCACGCAACAATCATCGTCCTCGTCGTTAGAATCGCCATTGATTTCTATAATGGTCACGCCTTCGTCTTCTGTTTTTGTCACAGGTAAAAGTGGAGTAGTTATTTGAGTTACTTGAGTGGAGAATAGTGGTTGCGCCTGACTCGTTTTCGCCGAATCGGGTTCAGGTTCAGATTTGACACTGGTTATGATTGGTGTAATTTTGTCTACAGGCGGGGGAGATGAAGCTTCAGTCTTTATTTGCCCTGAGAAAAGTGGGACACTATTAGCTGTGCTATTTGACCCTGGTATATCCACTTCCTTTTTTACCACCACATTTTCGGTGTCTGATGTGCGTCTTTCCGGAGTGGAATTTGTTGAGATATTTCCAGGTGATGAAATTTCTGTGACTTGAGGAGATTCTCTAGCTTGTAGAGGTAAGTTAGCGCCCCTTTTTGGGGTTTGTTTAATGTTAGGCCTCCCAACTTGTTTCGGGGGTGGGGTGTCCTTTGAAGGCGTTTTGGATACAGGAGCTGGCTTGACAGGCTTAGCTGGCGACTTTTGTGGCTCTGCCTTAGCCACAAAATTACTTTGAATATTCTTGAGGGCCTTAGCAATTTTCTGAGCATCTATGGTCGTCTGTTGTGGCTGGCCAACATTCTGTTTCTTCACCATTTTCTTTTCAAGCGGGATATCATCTTCATCAGAGTCTTCCGGCCCTGAGCCTTCTTGTTCCCCAGATTTATCCATTTCTTCATCAGAACCTCCTTCAGGACTCGCATTTTTCTCCATCTCTTCTTCGTCATCATCATCAGAAGTTTTGAAGTCTTTCAAGCCATTCACGACTGTGAAACTATTACCGCTATTTCCATCCGATCTGAGCTTCAGCTTAATGCCTCCAAGGTTTCCCAGTTTCTGCAACACATCACTGTTCTTCTGCAGAGATTCTTTTGAGTCGTTTGGTTCATCTTTGACTTCCGTTTCTTTCTTTATGGGTGAGAAGTTCTTTTTAATAGTGAAACCTAGACCGCTTAATTTATCGAGAGCCGCATTGGATGTTTTGGGCGCTTCTGAAGGCTTTTTGATTGAGAGCCCTGTCTTTTTCAAGAGTTGGGATATGTCAACTTTCTGCGGTGTTTTGGCGGGTGTCTTAGGCGGAGACGGCGCCTCTTCTTCGTCAGACCACGCCTCATCTCCGGAAGGAATGTCTTCGTCGTCCGACGGCAGCTTGTCGACCACCACAGAGGGTAACGAAACGTGAGTGATCAAATGCGGTTCCAAATCTTCCCAGCAATCGAAATCTTCTCTACAAGTGAAGCAGTGGTATTCTTTCTTAGGTTTCTTTATAAGAGCTCCGCTAGACTGCAAGCGCTTTAATAAATCTTGTACATTGTTGTTTGTAGGTTTCTTTTCTGGGATTTCATCTTCTTCTATATCTTGGTCATCGCCGTCTGAAAATGTTAAGTTATAATGTTAGATTATTACAATTCAGGTGTATAGTTAAAGGGTTTTCTTAATGCTGATTGAAATTAATCACTAACTATCAATGGTTGCTTAGGACGCATTTTTGACCCCAGTAGGACAGGGGAGCAGTGAAGCAGGACAAAAACGCAGCAGCTGTTTAATTTTACAAGTTGCTCGGCTATTACATTGAATTGTTCCATAAAAATGTATGGTTACAGCCAAAAGCATATCTTTTATTTATTTATTGACTAACACAAGCTAAGTATTACTTAGATTTCGAATCAATTAAGTGATTTTAAAAAAAACCCTAATAATATGACTACAAATTAATATCTTCTAATTGTACTCATGCCATCCACAAAACAAACAACTACATAAGAAACTACTTTTTAACAAAAGTAACTAATAAGACATCTACTACAATCAGTGTCTCCATTTACACGGTAATTACCGTAAATGCACCATAATCTGATCTTCATCTACCAGCAAGGTGTAATGACATTACCTTTATTAAAACCAAAGGTAAATTATAATAATTTCATCATGTACTGCATAAAACAAATCTGTCAATTTTACAAATTATATAATGTCAACATTGTTACTTGGAATACCCATATAAAAAACTGTGGTGATTTCTTTTAAATAAATCCATTAGCTATAATGTTTTTTTTGTTATTATAGGAGAGCCAGATAAAGACAGATTCAGAATTAAGTTTTTTTTTTTTTCTTGTTTTAGTAATTAATTAAAAAGCAAATGTACTATATTTTGTCTTTTTAAAAATGACTCTGTAATTTATCTCTTCTAGCTAATCTACCGTAATTTTAACTAAAAACATGGTAACCCTCGATTTACAAATGGAGACACTGATTACAACACAAGCAAAAACCAACAAAACAATTCAAATCTATGTGCCATCTATTTCATATTATTTTATCGTCTATTTTGAGTTGAGTTTAGCCAAAAACAAACTGATTTACTATATTTGACTTATTCTTGTGAACAAAGTAAAATGTAAACTACTAAGGAAAAAATATTCCTTATTTTGTGAACATACTTCTAAAGATTAGTTTTGTAAAAAATAAATTTTTTCTCAATTTTACATCAAATAGGTAATATCAGCAAAAAAAATTGGACTTTTTCTAAAATAAAATACTTTTATAAATCAAACACAGTTCCATGTATTATTTTAAATTCCATATTATGTATTTTTCAAACATATAAATACTAGCAATATGTAAATAAACATAATACATAGATGGCTTACCAAACATGAGTAAAGGAACTCCAAATTTTGCTAATAATACCATTAATACCAACTACTACAATAGTTTCAAAATAAAATAATAAAGCCACTCTTGTAATTAAAAAACACTAACAAAAATTAAAAACATTGATTTAACAAACAAGTAACAGTAACAAAAAAACAAAACAAGTAAAATTTAAAAAAAGTTATTCAAAGTCAGCTTTATTTAAGATGGGGGCAATATAGGTTTTAAGCTGGCTTACCAGTAAGAGATATATTTTGCAACTAGGATATCTAAATTACATATTAGTATTTTGAAAGTTTTAAGGCTTAAAATGTCTGATGTTGTAACAAATTTAGTGAAAAAGAGCATTAAATGTTATCTCAATCTAGTGTTTGATATTTGAAAAAACTACATACAGACGAACATAGAACCTCCGTCTTTTTGAAAGTCGGTTAAAAACTTATCACTTCCCAGAAGTTAATTGCAAAACTCATAGCAACCTAGTAATTGCTTGATTACTTTTGATAACAATCCAACACTTGATTCAAACACTTCTAACAATCATTTTGAAATTGAAAACCCATTACAATAAAATTTAATTGAAAAAAATATTTCAAACTTTGAATCTTCTGAAGCCAATAAATATTTTAAAAAAGTGACCCATTATTTTATTATGATCAAAATGCAGGTATCAGTGAAAATTTTGAATAAGTAACAAACCTGATTCATCATTCGGAGGTGATGATGCAAAATCAGATTCAATCTTTGTAGCCATGATTTATGATACCTGTGAACAATTTAAATCCGTTTAGCTTTCAATTCAATTGAAGCTGGTTTGGTGATTCTGCCATAACCAATTGGCTTTCATGGTATAGGTATTACTTAAGTTAGTAACAATAGTTATTAGAATTATTCATCAAGACTACATTTCCTTAAAAGCCCTTTTAACTAAATTAAGAAAACAACATGGTTCGCTAAGTACATGCATACTGCATAGTAGACATGCAGGTATAAAAGAAACTGCTACACGGACAACGAATGCTACAACATGGTCATCTACCATGGTAGCAGGGAGCAAAAATGTTCTGAATATTCTATTCTAATTTTTTTAATATTTTATTCGAAGCATGTACTCAGTGAGCCAAGTGTGTGTGTGCATTATTTTAGTGAGCCTGAGCCAAAAGGATGTGTGTTAGAAAAGCAAAAGAAAAAAACAGAAAGTATTGCTAAATGTGCAAATAGGTAGGTAAAATTATTTTCATCATAAAGCTCTTGTGTGTGAACAATTAATTTGTTCACACATTTCACTAAAGAGTTAGTGCTATTTTATCCTCTGCTTTTTTTTTTAACTGGCCTCTGCTTTACATGCTAAATAAATGGTACTTTTATGGGTTTAAGAATAAATAAGTTAATCAATTAATGACTTCAAGTATTTTACATAAAGTTGGCAGAATTTAAGCTAGGTAGGTATAATATTTTTTTTAAGAGAAATCAACCAAATAAAAACACTGTTATAACTTGTAATTAGGTATTTTAGTTTTTGTAGATATATGTATGTACATAATTGTATCTATAAGTAATTGTTTATCATGTTGCCAATCAATAGTCCCACTATCAATAGGGTAGCAATAGTGAAAAATATTGATAGAATTTCGATATTGCTGATAGCTAGTAATACTATCTATAGTTGTGATACTATTGGTTGTCAAGCTATAGGTAGCTATCCTATTGACACTAGGTATTGATAACAAAACATTATTATTAGCAATCTAAAGCATCAAGTGAATAGGTATCTCCTGGGCAAGCGTGTTACAACTTTGATCATAATGGCACTTCCCATCAGGCGAGTCAGTGATCAAATGCATGCCTAGTCTGTTGTAAAAAATAATAATATCAATAGCACTATTGATAGCGCAACTTTAGGTAGGTTGGCAATGTTCTTTAATCTTTACTTTCCAATTATTATAAAGGGGTAACATTTATGAGTCAGTTTGTAGGGAGTAGGTAGGTACTTAATCTCTAAAATTACTGAACCGATTAAAAAATTCTTTCACCACTAGAAAGATATATTATCTCTTAGTGTCATAGGCTATTTAACGCGAGAGACGCCGATAGAAGAAGAGCTAGTAAAATATATTTACAGAATTGCAAAGTACTGAATTTTCTTATGGTACTTACCTTTATTGGTGTTTAATCGGTTTAATATGATTTGTACAAGAACACTCTAAGTACCTATTCAATTGTTTTTGGACCAATTCAGTTTTCTCAAACTAAATGAACATCACTCCGCTGCATGCGATTTAGATTTGCAAACTAATTAGGTAAGTAACAAATACTCATGATCTAGGTGGCTCAAGAACATAAATAGGAAACATCATGCCTATGAACTTATCCTCCATGCCTCATCCTAGGCATGGAGGATAAGTTTAGCGGTCAAAATATATTTTCTCTGTCACTAAATGTTAACTTATTTTGAGTCATCTATTATCATGCATAACACTAGCCATCTAGAGTAAGCCTGTTTATTCTGCGATACTGATACAGATATCCCTTTTTTTAGGAACGTAGACCATATCGTTTGTTGTTAAATTAATAACAAGAAACAACATCGCAGCGTAGCCTATCTACGTTACTGTGCGGCAAATTATTTGATCACATCCAAACTCTTTTATTCCATACATTGTTAAATCCAAACTACAAAAACATGCAGAATCAGAAGCTTTGAGTAGGTAGGTACTTACAAGCATTTATCCAAATAGTAAATTATCTATGTTTAGCCCAAAACAGTAATGAAGTATGTAAATAAGTTGTTTATTTTGTAATTCGTAAATTCCATTACAAACTCGGCTAGGACGCCGCACTTAGTTTTTGAGTTATTTACACTAAAGTCAACGTAAGTCTATGCAAAAACCACACACACACCACACACAGTTAATTAATTTTTGATATTATTTAAAGACACGGTTGAAAACGTGAATAAAATTACTTTCCGCAATCCCCTGTCATTTAACCGATGATTCGCTTTCTCAAGAAAATACAAAATGGCCGACCCGCACAACAATCGGATTGATTTGACTCGGATTGAGACTTGTTCAACCTCCAAGGTTCAACAAAAGTCAAGTTGTTCATGAACATTAAACAACACAAACACAAATGGAATTCGGGAAATAATTATGGAAATTACAGTTATTGTTGATATGAGTATGATGATCTCAGTTATTTCTAGACTAGTTATCTTGTAACTAATTGCACAGTACTGTAAACCGTGCGGCTGAGGGTTTGAGGCAAAGCAACGCACAGCACGGTACGGTACGAGACAACACGACACGAATTTCAACCGAGCTCTGAAAAAACCGAGCGAGTCCGAGCCGAGTGCCGAGCGACAAAATCTGTTTCTTTCACACAGGCAGCCAGATAGAATTTCTGTTGCCAGCGCCAGTCATGGCCGGCTGCCAGCATTGGCTCCCTAGTGAATTCCTAGCAGTTGAATTTGTAAGTGATGTCTGTCCTTGTTGCACTGGCTTAAAAATAGTATCGTTTTCTCTGTTACACTTAAGCTGCCTATTTATTGCGCATGTGGGTGGCAGTTATCGGATAGGAATAGATCGCTCAACGTTGTAACTTGGAAATGACCTCGGTCGCTCGAAATCTCGAAAAGGCACAAAGCGGTTTCTTACACAGAACAAAGGCAAGTAATAATAATAGCATTTCGAACGAGGTTGTTTCGAAGCGTTGTGGCATAAATTAGAGCGAATAAGTGGGTGCCTCCATAATAAAATTGTGGTTGGTATGGAATGAGCGTTGTGCAAATGTAAGCAAATTGAGCATGCATGACTCCTCATGATTTGTAAGTGGCGCATGATAAATTGTTTAGGTATTATTGTAACGGAATTGTTAGGCTATTAACCTACTTACGTAAACATATATGTTATTGTATACCTACTTATTGTTTTTTTTTATTATTATTAACATTTGTATTCGCCGACATGTGAATTGATAAAAATTAAATACCTAATAGTCAAAAAGTAGGTAGGTATGATAGGATGATGTCCTCATCAATAAATTATATACTTACTTGGATGAGTAATGTTTATTAAAACGATCCTCTAAAATATGTAACTTAGACCCAACTCAACTTTTTACCTCTAGACCTCTTGAGTCACGGTCACGACCCTTGGGAGGGAGAGCATTTCCGCCCTTAGGGTGGTCGAGAGGAAATGGGGTGGCACAGAGGTTGGGGTAGCAAAGAGTATGGGGTGGCATAGAATGGCCAGAAGCACACAATAAACACGACACTGATAAACCTAGATATTATACAAAAACACGGACTCATTATTAAGACCCGAGCTCGGAGATAATAAATTAGATATAGCTGCAAGATATGTGAACATGCATCAGTGACATGTATCGATGCACGCAATTATGATAAAGATTAAATGACCCTAATGACCTCATTATAAAATAAGGTAAACTTACAATACCTACATGGATATCTGCTTGTCAGAAAATTAACTCGTTTTATTGTTTTTGTTGAGTAACCGGTTCAAGTAAACCTTTTCATGGTAAACACTAAACATAATACTGATCACTAATAAAAAGTGTCAAAATTGATTGCTGATAAACAAATATGGAAATCGTTGCTGATAAAATGAAAGTATGATGATCTCTGATAAATAAAACTATTATGTAAGTTTTTTTAATATATGTACTCGTATTTAACACTTTTATTTCTGTCTGCGCCCCAGCGCTCGGAACAGGTGAGTGTAAATTTAGCCCACTTAGCCTAGTCAAATTAGCTCAAAAAAAGGGCAAGCCCGGATATAATTCTAAGTAACAGTTTTCCTCCGGAATTCCTTGGAATAAAATTTAGACTGCTAGTGACCCTAAAGCAGTCTAAATTTTATTTTGCGTGGTAATCTATTCGTTGCGTTCGTCCGCCATCTTGAATTCAAGCGTCAACTTTCGTTTTCAATGTCTTTAAACGACGGACAATATCATTTTGGTATTTGAACAAGGTCATAACAATAAATAATAAAAACTAAACAAAAACAACTCAAACCAATTTAAGTAGCTATTACTGGGTTATCAGGAAAGGGTATACTGAGCCGAAAGGGGGTCATTGTACTCATCATCATAACCAACTTTTACTATGGATCAACCCTGAATACATCAAAAAGTGCAGCCGTTTCATACAAAAGTTAAATGATCGTCGATAAAATGTATGGAAAAGTTGTTATATTTTTCTTCATTTCATTTGACCCCTGATAGTAGCTACCTAAA
Organism: Peribatodes rhomboidaria; assembly: GCA_911728515.1. NCBI lineage: Eukaryota > Metazoa > Arthropoda > Insecta > Lepidoptera > Geometridae > Peribatodes > Peribatodes rhomboidaria. Next base: position 7,562,672 of record OU452189.1, read on the forward strand.
TTGGATTGAGCTTTTTTTATTTATTGTTATGACCTTGTTCAAACACATGTTATCATGATCACCGATAAAATTTATCAGCGACCATTTTATTTAATCAATAACTGGCCGTTTTTATATGCTTTATCAATTGTTAAACTATCAAAATTAATACAATTTGAAAAGCAATGTTATCGTTGACATAACAAACGAAATAACTTCGTTTTTTTCTTTAGGTTAGGTTTAGATAGGTAGTTACTTACTTGCATATATATTGCAGTTAATTATATTATTATCGACCAGTCTAATCCAAACGAAGCGATCAAACAATGAAGGTAATAATAATACCTACAACACTGCAAAGCAACAGCATAAATTAGTAATATAATAGTCGTGAGCGAACATGAAAATTATATGTGGGGAAGACGAGCGAGAGCAAGCCCGGCTGGAGCGGTTATCGACCGGTTGCCGCAACGCAGCGTAGCTGACGCTCGCTATCCATCTTTTTCTTTCCCGTGCGAGATATTGCTGCGTCTCTTTCTGTCTGGCCGGTGCGGTACGTAATAATAATAGTAGAAACGACCGGAGGACACAGATACACTGCACAATGAATAAAACATCCATCACAGAAATTTACAGAACATTTTGTTCATTCTGTGACAGAACTTAGAGTAGTATAAAATAACATATCGTCACGCCTTTCCCCCGAGGGGGCTGGCAGATGTGTGCAACACGCACACGTCGCCGGACGATATTCAGTCCCAAATGTAACAGGGGACGAGCTTGTCGCCAAACACCGGGCTCCAGTCATGTAGCAATATGTATGACATACAATATGCACATATGTTCACACAATGAACAAATTGGTGCGTGCCTTCGGCTGGGTCCGAACCCGCTCCCTCTGGGTTGAGAGGCGGGCCATCTCCGGCTAGGCTATCATCGCTTTTTAATTGAAATGACTCGCGGAATATTATGTTACCTACACATTCACCTCAGACAAATCAGTTATAATACCTACCGATTGATTAAAGCCGGTTATTTAAATACTTACTTACTTAGATACCTACCTACCTGTATAGTTTTAGGTTCAATACATATTAGATTGATACTAAATATTAATACATACTTACCTAACCTATTACTTTAATACATACTAGTTTTTATTTAAAATTAGTATTGGAAATGTCTCGGCCACATTATGGGAAACGCCGATAATTATGGCGATGATGGACGTGGAACGTAAGTGTGGCCACGACTTGTCGCGTTAATTTTACAACGGCGGTATTAACATTGCCGTATGCCAGTAGAGGGCATTGACGTAGCGTAGACCATTCAAGTCTGGCGACCCAATTTATCGCGTTAAAGTCAACGCATTAATTATCGGAATAATCAGAAATCCGAAATATGTAGTGACCATTAACATTTAATGTCACTGCCAAGTCATTTAAAAAAAAATCTAATGTGTAAAAATAAAAAAAATACTTAAGTACTCGCAATTGATCGCTAATTAAAAGAAAGTTACTAAATCATTAGGACTAAAATTGCTCCTTTTGAATTCCGAGAAATCAATTGACAGATATGTCAACTAGGTACTCGAAAGTATTCAAGTGTTGTGTATTTGTTTTCAAAGAAATGTTTTAGCGTCTGACTAAATTTGTTATTATTTAATTCGGTTATATGATTTTGTAATTTATTGTACCTAAGTACATTAAAATTTCAGCATAGAGGCTTTTAACTAACCTAGTTCGCAGTACATTTATTACTAGTGTGTGATGTTTATCTTAATGTTTTTGGTAAATTAGCCTCATGATTTTCTAGTAAACTATTGTAGATGTAAATGAAATACTATACCTATTACTGTAAATAACTAGTCTGGCCATAAATATTGTTACAATACAAACTTCTTCGTTATTTTTTTTTCTGCATTTAAATTTGGAATGCGTTTATTACCTATGTCGAAAACTGCAATCAATTTCCCGCCATTTCACATATTTTTTTGTGATTATTATTAAATGTACAACATGGAATGGGGTGTTAAAGAAAACAGGATTGCAGTGATTGCGTTGCACAAAGTGGGTATGGAACCGTCGGTCATTTTCAAGACTCTTCAAAATCATGGTATCAGACGTATGTTCGTACATCGTAGTATCGACAGATATACCGACTCTTCCTCTGTTGAAGACCATAAAAGATCGGGGCGGCCGCGTGCGATGAGAACTACTAATGCTGTTAAAGCCAGAATTCGCCGAAACCTAATAAAGAAACAAAAAATCTGTGCGGGTTGGCACACCAACTGTGCTGGGATTGATTAGAAGAGCTTCTTCGCGGGCCAGAAACCTCCGGAATGAAACACTGTTGAGGGTTATTTCATCTGTTTATTTTCTTCCTGTTTCCCTCTTAGAGCTATTCGAATACTGAACTTGCTGTTGCCACTTCGGCGGCTTACTTATAGCTTATATTATAACTTATAACTTATCCAGAACATTCTAATTTACAATAGGTCGAAGCATACAAAAAATTGTTTGTTTCTCAGAGAGCCAGACCCTTTCTAGAAAGATCTGCGAATTTCAATAGATCGTAAAGCACCCTATTGTTCTATTCCTTAAGCATTATAAAAACATTCCAAAAAAATTGCTCCTCCAGGAAGGCTCCTTTTGTATCGTTTTAAACTTGTTTTAAACAATAGTGCGCGGGACCCGGCTCCGGCCCGTAACTAACTGCCTAAACTATAATCTCTCTACACAATTCTCCGAAATAGTTACTTCAATGCGTCTGATGCAATATTTAACTAATTTTAGCTAAGCGTTTCCGACAATTATGAAACAACTAGAACTATGTAGAATCTTAAAGAAACTACAGACTGTTAAAAACTATTTCAAACTACCTATCCCATTTAAAACTTTCTTAAAACTAAGCTGAAATGTCGTCGTCCTGCACAAAATCTTATCGCGAGAAATGAAGATACCCGCTAGGACTCTATCGCGTATAATAAAACAAGACCTGAAGCTTGGTGCATATCGCCGATATACAGGATATGCCCTTAATCAATCGCTGCAGTTGAAGAGAGTGGATAGATCAAAACGTCTTCTATCCCGTTACGCAGGTGAAAGTTACAGAAATATCCTTTTTACCGACGAAAACATTTGTACGATAGAAGAGCACTACAACAAGCAAAACGACAAAGTGTACGCTCACAGCTCTAAAGAAGCTACAGAAGTGATCGAATAGGTACAGCGTGGTCATCATCCTGAGTCATGGTTTGGTGGGGGGTATCCTATCACGGCGTCACAAAGTTTCTTTTTTGTGAAAAAGGGGTGAAAACTTCAGCCAAAGTGTATCAAGAGGCCGTCTTAGATGGTGTAGTAAAACCCCTTAGCAATAAACACTTTTTAAAAATCTACCGTGGAGTTTAAAACAAGACTCTGCACCTGGTCACAAGGCGCGAACTACCCAAGCCTGGCTGGAAGCCAATATTCCGGCCTTTATAAGGGCTGAAGACTGGCCCCCTCTAGCCCAGATCTAAACCCCCTGGACTACAAATTATGGTCAGTTTTAGAGGGCATGGCCTGCTCTAAACGACACGTCGACATAGAGTCACTTAAGAAATCTTTGAAGCAAGCAGTGTGAAAAAGGGGTGAAAACTTCAGCCAAAGTGTATCAAGAGACCGTCTTAGATGGTGTTGTACAACCCCTTAACAATACACTTTTTAAAAATCTACCGTGGAACTTCCAACAAGACTCGCACCTGGTCACAAGGCGCGAACTACCCAAGCCTGGCTAGAAGCCAATATTCCGGACTTTATAAGGGCTGAAGACTGGCCCTCCTCTAGCCCAGATCTAAACCCCCTGGACTATTATTGACCTGGACCTGAATTATGGTCAGTTTTAGAGGGCATGGCCTGCTCTAAGCGACACGCCAACATAGAGTCACTTAAGAAATCTTTGAAGCAACCAGTGGCTAAATTTCCCATGGAAACAGTCCGTCAATCCATAGAATCTTGGCCAAACCGACTAAAGGCCTGTATCAAGGCCAAAGGTGGTCGTTTGAATAAATTAATAGTTATATTTTTGTTAAGACTTCAATACATGTGTACATATAACTTTTATTAACATTACATTACTGTTTAAAAAAAATGCATTTTCATTTGTGACAGAACTTATGGCTAGACTAGGTAGTGACGTCAATCTGAAATAATTATGTTATTAACAGATGAAACGCGAGTGTAGTGAGTAAGTGACGTTATTATGTTGGCTCCCGGAATGCTGTTGTTCTTACCCGACTACGCAAGAAGGAGGGATATGTTTTTCGAGTGTATGTACGTGTGTGGGTATGTATGTATGTGTGAGGTTTTTTTGGCACGGCCCACAGTCTAAACAGCTTGATAGATTTTGTGAGGTGTTATTTGAATCGTCTTGATAGTGGAAGTGACAACATTTTGCAGCCGGTTTTTTTTGTTTTTCTTTTAATAATTGTAGGCTTTAACTTTTAACCACTGTTCTTAGTTCATTGTTTTGTTTCTCATATTTCTTTTAATGACTTTTTGAATATTAATCTAATATAATTTAACAATCAATGTAAAATCTAAATATTTAAATTTCAACTCATTACTTAATTTAATTCTGTGGTTTTATGCTCGCTAGTGAAATTAACTTGTTATTAAAATGCTCCTAGACATACATAATATTGGAAATTAATATACCTATAGGTATCTGTTTTAAGTTTACTAAAATTTTGTACTAAGTATTATATACATTTCTGTCATGTGTATTATGAATAAATAAATAAATAATGTAACTTGTTTCATGATAGAGGCCTGTGGGGCTATTCCTACGCGTGAGATGAGATGAGATTTTATCTTGGTCACTCTCACACCTATGACGTTTCAAACGAGAGCAACAAGGAGGAAAAATGGTGAGATGAAAATCTCAAATCTCCGAATAGGGCCCCTGATTTTTAATGAGATACGACGTCTAAGTATCTATTCTAACATGTCAAGTGATACTGAAAATATCGACTGCTGCCTGACGGATCGGACGTCAGGCGACGAAATTGACTAAAAGTCGAGAAACGTCAACGATGCGTTTGCGTTTCAGCTGTAATTTTTTAGCGCGATTGGGCCCCAGGCCATATCGGTCGCTACCGTTCCCACGGTCTGTGTGCAGCAGCTGTACCTACCACAGAATAAGTAATAGTACCAACATAAGTATTCACAACCATTCGGAAACGTTTGCGTTCGGATTCCAAAAATTTTAAACTCAAATTAGGTATTCAAATCTCAGTCCGATACATTCTTCCGTTCCGTGAAAAATTTGTTTGTAATTTTTGGAATCCGATCGGAAACGTTTGCTAATAATTGTGAATACTTATATCTATGCAGGTGTATTGAGCACTTTTAGACTAAATCTTTTTATTTAAGTACTAGTAGTAACTTCTAGTAGTAAATCTTTTTATTTAAGTACTAGTAGTACTTTTAGACTAAATCTTCTTATTTAAGTACTAAGAACCGCCCCGCGGTTTCACCGGCGGTTAAGCCGTTCTGGCGTGAAAGAGTAACAAACATCCATCCATTTTTCTTATTCAGCATCGTTTCATATTTATATAAGTATCTATGTAAATATGTAACGATAGCTGCGCCCCCCGGTTTTACCCGCGGCCCTGCAGGAAAATCAACTGAGCAGAGTTCTCTCTCTTTGCAGGACAGGGAAATAGACACTCATCATAGCCACTTGGGATCGCCTCGACTTTGTCAACGGGTGGACGCCGCGTGGTCAACCAGGGGCCCAATCGCGCTAAAAAATTACAGCTGAAACGCAAACGCATCGTTGACGTTTCTCGACTTTTAGTCAATTTCGTATCGCGATAATGGTTTTACCAAAAGTTCAAACGCTAGTCGACCGCAGCTGGACCGTTACCGCTGTCAAACGAGCGGCTGATCTTAAGTTGATGCATCTCGACTGTTTTTCGATCGTTGGGGTGTAGTTCGTCACTTTGGTTTTGATTTTCTCTTCAGACGACAGCTTATAATGAAATACAATGTGTGTGTAGGTGCATGGATTTATTGGAGAGAGCTTATGAGTGCTCGAATCCAAGCAAAAAAGAAATTAATGCTCTAGAATGGAGCATTTGCCATGCACGAGTGATCGGCCGTTTGATGAACCGCAGTGAACCTCGCGTGATCAACGAATTTACGAGTAGTGTCAGCGATTGTCACTTGTCCGCGCGTGAACCACTCGCGGGTGGCGGGTGGTCACCCAGTGGGCCGCCAAAGAAAATATAAATACGGTTACGGGCTACTCGCCGTCTGCGCGTTGACAGCTTACGCCGAGGCGATCCGGAGTCGATGTAGTGAGCGTATATACATTAAAGTTCATACAAAGAATACTAACCGCACGAGGCGAGACGACGCGTGTCTCAGGTGGCTATAATGAGTGATAACCTTTAGTCGTGTGCATAACTACAGCTTCCTCATCGGTGATAGAATAATTCTACCTATGCCAATATTTCAGGCATAAAAGCAAATTTTTGCTTAAAAGCGGCGTTGCCGTTCCGTGCGGTACATTATTGTAATTTAATTTGATCTAAGCGCGTATACTGTTAAAAGTCATTTCAACTTGCGTTCAAAATTATTTTAGTTATGTTTAGACTGAGAGCCGCTGAACTAGGTATATAAGAAACTAGGTGTGCGTAACTACAGCTTCCTCATAGGAATAATTCTACCTATGCCAATATTTAAAGCATAATAGCTGCAATCAAATATCCCAGTCTTAGTTTAGCTGCCACAATTAAGAACTTCGTTAACATGAGCCATTTACTAATGTGCTAGCTGGAGTGACATAACCTCAGCTCGCTCATCCAGTACAGGCAAACCAGTGAGGTTAAGGTTTTGGATAATAGCTAGAAAATTAAAGCATAATAGCTGCACAAAGCAGGAAAAATCTGAACGATGTTACTTAAAAATTGTTGAAGCTATGATTAAAAAAACTGTTTGAGCTGTGTGACTGAATGACGTCAGCTACTCATCTCATATCTTCCAAACGAAAGAACTAGGTATGCATGAAAGTATGCATTATAGCTTAAATTTTAAAATAATTAATAGTGTAATTTTAATTGATCAACATTTTTAAGTTTTACATACTTTACGAGGTATAAGCTAATACCTATGTGTAAGCTGAAGTGATGTTACCCCAGCTGACACATGTTGAATCAACGAAACTATCGAACGTAAAGATTTGATTTAAAAGTAAAAAATTTAAACATAATTGCAGCAAAATTTTCAGATAGAGAGAAACCTCGTAGTTTCCACGTAGTAATCAAATAACAGTTTTCGCGCCCAAAAACTCAATTTTTGCTTAAAAGCGGCGTTGCCGTTCCGTGCGGTAGATTATTGCAATTCAATTTGATCTTAGCTCAAAAAGTTTTAGAAGTCATTTTTACTTGCTCTCAAATTTTTTTTAGTTTTGTTTAGACTTAGAGCCGCTGAGCTACATATATGGAACTTGGTATTTATGTAATTTTAAAGAAATATTCTCATAGAATACTGGTATAGGTAGAATTATTCTATCACCTATGAGGAAGCTGTATTTACGCACACCCTTTAGACCTATCCTCTCAGAAATCAGAAACGTTTATTTGCTACACTGTGTACATTAAGATCTTAAATTAAGTGTAAAGTCCCAACAGTGGACCCATGTCAGGTAACTAATGTAAGGTAAGGTAACCTAGGTAACTATGTACAAGTTACTCTATGGTAAGTGGTAACTATACGTGCGTCTCTTCCTTAGAATATGTATTCACTCTGACAGAAGTAGTCACAACCCTTAAATAGCAATAAGATCTAAAAAGACAAGGTCTAGCATTTTGGAAGCCAACACGTAATGACGTCACTCGTCATCATCTCTATCGAACTATTAATATATGACATATTTCGGTCTTGCCTATCCCTTCGACTGCTGAAAACACATACGATGTGTTTTGTCAAGCGCAACGCCAGTGCGGCTAAAGACGCGAGGCGCGTTCAGCCCAAATTCAATACAACCGTGCGGCAAAACACATACGTGTGTGTTTATCTCCGACGTCACGCCAGTGCGGCCGTACACGCGTCGCGTGTTTGCCTACAATTTTTTTTTAAACGAGCTAGACACTATACTTATTGTAAGGGACAATGCCTCTTAACTGCTGCAGTAGCATACATTTTTTTTATCCGATTTTATACAATTACGATTTTAAAATAAGAAATGAAATTATTTTGTTAAATGAATAGTCGTAGTTCTTATTAACTTAATAACACACAGGCTATTTATATACTATTACAACAAACTTCGAGTAACAACCGTGTGTAATCCCCCGGCGCGGCGCGAGCAACGGCAGTGCGGTTTTACGCGCCAGGCGTGTAATTAGTATTGTTTTAGCATTTTCTGAAAAACACCTCAGCAGCCAAAGGGGCAAGTTGGCTGCGACTTATAATTTGTTACCGGCAATCTGTATAGTTCAGGTATTGTATACAATGTATAGCATACCTAGAGCATCCAGGCAATGTATGAAATGTGAATATTATTGTCCGTTACATACTTTGCCTTAGGGGCGTTCCACGTGAAGCGAACAGGAAAACAATTTGTTACTTTAAATACTGGGTAATGAGATTCAAAGTATACCTGCCGGTTAGTCTAATTTTAGAAGCCCTCTAACTCGCTGACCAGACTTTATATTCTGAAAATATTTTGCGTCCTAATTGAGGACATACATAGGTATAACATAATAAAAAAATACTAAAATCGGAAACTTCGACCTTTTTTCTGTCCGTTTCGCGTGGAACGGCCCTAAGTAATGTAAATATTACCGGCAATCTGTATAATTCAAGTAACAAGTATTGATAATATCCCCTCTAGAGGCATAGGTACCGCCATTTTCATTTAAGACTGATATGACAACACCCCCCTTCACTTAAAAAAAAAAAATCGCCGTGTGCTACTAAAATCAAGATTTCTCTTAAGTTTTGTATGAAACCTACTTATGAAACTTATATCATTGGAATCATCTTGAATAAAGCTATGCGACTCTGAAATAGATGATAAAGTTTTTTGCCTTATGTACTGACAGTTTCAGCTCCAAAGTAGAGGAAGCGGATTTTTGCTCCCGCCTAGCACATAAATCAGAAAAAAGGAAAAAAACACTATTTTCAATAACATTATTGTTTTATTTATATAATTAATAATTAATACACAAATATACATTATTAATACACAAATATACATTATTAATACAAAATACATTATTAATATAAAAAAAATATGGAGAGATCTTTTCCATATTTTTTTTTCACACAATAAGTTTTTAATAACATGCCTCATAAAATCCGTCCCGAGCGTCGAACAAAATCTAAGGCATGTTTACTATTCAATTCTGAGAAATCTCCAAGTTGGCCTTGGAGATTTCTCAGAGTGCCTTGTGTTTTACATCTAACAAAGAGTATCCCGTACAGATTCAGTGAGAAGTGTTTAGTTTAATGTTTATGAATCTTAATATGAGGCACTCGAAAACGAGGTCTGCGCAAGTACTAGGATACTTTCGGATTACATACCAAGCTTTATTTCAAAATATTTTTACACTTTCTACTTAACAATGAAGTTTACTTTTGAAAATACATAAAAACAGACCCTGGCCACTTACAAAAAAAGGTCGCAAATCAACAGCAAAAAACAGTCACTTCGCCTATACAAAAGCAGCACTGGAGTACTGCATAGTATGGCTAAGACTTTTTTCCGTACCATTTACTCGAAAAAAACTCAGTCAGTACATAACTGACAGTTTCAGCTCCAAAGTAGAGGAAGCGGATTTTTTCTCCCGCCTAGCACATAAATCAGAAAAAAGGAAAAGAAACACTATTTTCAATAACATTGTTGCTTCATTTATATGTATAATTAATAATTAATACACAAATATACATTAATACAAAATACCAGATCTCTCCATTTTTTTTTCACACAAGCTTTTAAAAACATGCCTCATAAAATCCGTCCCGAGTGTCGAACAAAATCTAAGGCATGTTTACTATTCAATTCTGAGAAATCTCCAAGGCCAACTTGGAGATTTCTCAGAATTGAATTGAAACAAGGCACTCTGAGAAATCTCCAAGGCCAACTTGGAGATTTCTCAGAGTGCCTTGTGTTTTACATCTAACAAAGAGTATCCCGTACAAAGACTCAGTTATAAGAAGTGTTTAGTTTAATGTTTATGAATCTTAATATGAAGCACTCGAAAACGAGGTCTTCGCAAGTACTAGGATACTTTCGGATTAAGTACATACCAAGCTTTATTTCAAAATATTTTTACACTTTCTACTTAACAATGAAGTTTACTTTTGAAAATACATAAAAACAGACCCTGGCCACTTACAAAAAAAAGTCGCACATCAACAGCAAAAAACAGTCACTTCGCCTATACACAAGCAGCGCTGGAGTACTGCATAGTATGGAGAAGACTTTTTTCCGATTTAGTAGATGATACTACTCGAAAAAAATTATTAATACGCGAGCAAAATAGGTCCACGATTCGAACCACGGAGTGCTCAGTTGTAAATGCAACTCGCGGTCACTCATAAAAATAAAATAATTTATGAATGTCAAAACGATAATTACACATGTCAAATAACACGTCAAAGTTAATAGACACAAACAATCGCCTTCGACGAGATAAATAGGAATAACGGCTCAAATGAATAAAGTGAAATTTGGATAGAAAATTTGTGAACCGGCTAGTCAGGCAGTCATATAAATGCGAGGACGGTTGAACTGATCTTGATGAAATTTGGAGACGCACGCAGTAGAGATAAAATTTGTGAATCAGGTAGCCGCATAAATGCGTGAGTAACGGCTGAACTGATCTTGATGAAATTTGGAGACACACGTTGTAGGGATAAAATTTATGAATTAAGTAGCCGAATAAATGCGAGAGTAACGGCTGAACTGATTTCAATGTGAATCAGCTAGTCAGGTAGTCGTATAAATGCGAAAGTAACGGCTGAACGGATTTGGATGCAATTTGCAAGCGACACACATCGATTTGTCGAAAACGAAAAAAGATGGGTATGGAGGATGGAGGGGATGGAGGGACTATCTGTGAAGGGCAACGAAACATGGCGACAAACACACGGCCTTTTCGCAACCTGCGCAGTACGTTGTCACCCGCTTCTTGCAAATGGGGCAAACACGCCGTAGCCGGCCAGATTTTCCAGGCAGTAGCGTGTATTCTTCCAAGTAATGACGGCGGGCATCAAAACACTTGCTAGGCGTGGGTGGAATAACAACGCAAGTCTCCGCGTGTTTGTCGATTAGGGACTTTACGAGGGACATGCGGAAAACATGGTGTGTGCTGGATGGTCTCGTTAGGATAAAGGCGTTTAGGACTGACACGTTAAGGAGCCTGCGGAACAATTTTTTGTACCAAATCCTTGTTTGTTTTCTTTCGATGGGGTACTTGGCCAACATTTGGTCCTTCTTGTCGACCCCTCCCATCATGACATTGTAGTCCGAGATCAGGATTGGCTTGGGAGTACCACTGACGATGCTTATGGCGTTACCGTGGTAGGTCGAGATGGTGGCCACACGGTTTTGATCTCGCCAAACCATCACATCAACATCGCCAGAGGTAAATCCGGTGATCTGACCCGGACGCACGTTTTTTATTTCCAAATTGGTCAGGGCCGGTGGCACATACTGCCGGTTGGTCCGCAAAGTGCCGACACAATCGAACCCTTTACTTTTCAATGTCCTAGCTAGCGCCGGTGAATTGTAGAAATTATCCATCCACAACGTGTGACCCTTGTATTCAAGACCCTGGATTAACCTCAAAACAATTGATGGCGTGGAAGCAGACATTGGGTCTTGTCCGATGCCTGACTGCTGCGGAGCCTGTTTTTGATGACCGTGCATCTCAAACCGCCATAGGTATCCTGTTTTGGCTTCACAAACTTCGTAACATTTTATTCCTATTTTTGCTCTTTTGTTTGGAATGAGTTGGTTTATATTTAACCCACCCTTCCATTGCAAGAGAGACTCGTCGAGGGCGATGTTTTGGTCTAAATTGTACAGTGACTGAAATTTGCTGTTGAGGTGCGACAAAATAGGCTGAATTTTGTAAAACTTTGCTTCACTGGGACTGAGGTTTAGGGCACTCATGGCTGCGGTGTTGCTGAAGTGTAGGCACTTATTGAGCAACTGAAAGCGTCGCAGTGACATCATTGACCTAAACCCAGGTGTTACAAATACGTCGTTCGAGACATTCCAGTACTCGTCGAATTTGGACCGGACAACAATACCCATCGCCAGTATGATGGCGAAATACACATATAATTCACTTACACATGTATCCCGCCAATCATTTATGCGACTATGCGGCTGGAGGGTGTTGCTGGCCATCTGCTTTCTGGCCAAATCCTGCGCGTGCCGGTTTGTCTCGACGACTATGTCTTCCATGATTTGGCGATCCCATATGGCAATGAAACTGTCATATGGGTCACTAAAATTGGACGTTGGACCTACATTGCTGTCGGAAAATATTTCCCTCCTCAATTCAGGTCGAATTGAGGAATCCGGAAACGATTTCCACGCAAAGTCGTACAAACCTAGTGGCTGGTACATCTGGCCCAAGATCCTCTTCTCCTGCTCCTGTACCGTGGCCTCCGGGTTTTGCACCGGGTCCTCTGGGCCGTCCGCATCTTCCGGTGTCTCCAGCATGGCCTGGAGTACACGCGGAATCATCGGGCCGGCCGGACAGATGCCCTCGTCGTCGTCGTCGTCGTCGCCGCTAACCTCCGATTCTGGTTCGCTACCTGATTAATCAAACAACTGAATTACCTATATGTCGCCATTAATTATAGGTCGGCACTGCTTTGGGTTTAAAATCTGTGCTAGAAGTTAAAATGCATAAAGATACTTACCATAGTTGACCAGAAACTCAATTTTTGAATTCTTTAGCTTACGACGCCGCGACGACACGTTGAACGGCCCAACTGGGCTACCGGTGCTGCCATCAGCACCACATTCTACAAACCTAAAAAAAAAAGCAGTACATAATATTTCATTCCCTAAGATAAAGTTAGTACGTTAAATATAGAAAGTAGTTTACATTGCTGGCGACGGGGGTGACCCTACCGGATCTTCGGCTGACGGTGATGACGTCGACGGCTCTGAGGACCTAAAAAGTTGGAAAAACATAAAATATATCATGAACAGCTAACAACATCAAGTATGAATCAGAGTAAAGAACTTACGGGCACCAAGTGCGTCTTTTTTTTGGGTGCAGTGGTCTTTCCAACGGCACCCCTATAGGTAGGTCCCCAATCATCACTATGTTCATCCTAAAAACAAAACACAATGTCATTTTTTTTTGTAAATCAATATTCGAGATATACAGCCTTAGAAATAAAAAAATGCATAAACATCTGCTAAACCAATGTTCAGTTAGACATTGAGTAGTCAGTAAATAGCGCTACACAAACGTGTAACTATTGTTTGAGCAATAAAGTGTGAATCGGCATTGGGTATTTACACACATGTTTAACACTTTTTTCTTTTTCGTCTGGCAACTTTTGGTAAATTCGTTTAGAAACTTTTTCGTCCAAATAGTTTTTTAGTAATTATTTTTTTGAAAGCTCCCTAATTCTTAATATTGCACGTACAATTTACGTTTTGAAAGTAATATTAATAAATAATAAGTTGTTTCTTGAATCTCTTGTCCAAAATTCGTCGTAATAAACTATTTTATAGGAAAACATTTTCTTTTGGATATACTTAGTGGGAGACTAACAACAAATTTCTGAACGGAACAATCAATGTCAACACTACAATGTGTTTAATGTCACACTACCAACTACAAACGTTTTTAATTTGACATTAAAAAAACATTACACAGTTACTATCATAGTTACTGAGTCTAGATCAGCTGTTATAGTGAAATCCGCCATCTTGACCCCGTACATACGCGCTAAACAAGGGTACCCGGCCGTGTAACGAATGTTTATTTTTCTTTGATTTTGTTACATCTGTACACGAACTGTACACAACGTTTAAGTCAAAAATATTTTTATTTTTCAGCTTTTGTGTTACACAATGTGTGTACACATGTTTTTTAACTTTATTTCTAAGGCTGATACAGTGTAAGCTCTGTGTAAAAAAACTTATTTGAACGCTATTGCGTATAGTCATGCAGCCTTAGAAATAAAGTTTTAAAACATGTGTACACATATTGTGTAACACAAAAGCTGAAAAATAAAAATATTTTTGACTTAAACGTTGTGTACAGTTCGTGTACAGATGTAACAAAATCAAAGGAAAATAAACATTCGTTAAACGGCCGGGTACCCTTGTTTAGCGGGTGTGTACGGGGTCAAGATGGCGGATTTCACTATAACAGCTGATCTACACTCAGTAACTATGATAGAAACTGTGTCATGTTTTTCTATTGTCAAAATAAAAAACGTTTTTGATATTGTGACAGTAGACACATTGTAGTGTTGACATTGATTGTTCCGTTCAGAAATTTGTTGTTAGTCTCCCACTATAACCAAAAGAAAATGTTTTCCTCTAAAATAGTTTATTACGACGAATTTTGGACAAGAGATTCAAAAAACAACTTATTATTTATTAATATTACTTTCAAAACGTAAATTGTACGTGCAATATTAAAAATTAGGGAGCTTTCTTAAAAAATAATCACTAAAAAACTATTAGGACGAAAAAGTTTCGAAACGAATTTACCAAAAGTTGCCAGACGAAAAAGAAAAAAGTGTTATGCATGTGTGTAAATACCCAATACCGATTCACACTTTATTGCTCAAACAATAGTTACACGTTTGTGTAGCGCTATTTACTGACTACTCAATGTCTAACTGAACATTGGTTTAGCAGATGTTTATGCATTTTTTTATTTCTAAGGCTGATGGTCAACAACAGTCTACACGTGCACGTGTAGCAATCCTCATTTGTTAACCAAAAAACGAATTTCTTAGAAAGTTCGTTATGAATGCTGCCGACAGTGATTAAGCCTAAGCAACAAAAAAAAAAATAACAACAAAATCTAGACTATGTGATTCTCTTGGGCCTTCAAACATTGGCATTCAAAATACATACCTATTTATGTAATCAATGAAAAAAAAGTTAAAAAAAATTGTAAGGAGACAGATTATCTTCTTAAATCATAAAATATTAACTAAATAAACTCAGTAAGTACCTAATATAATTGAAACAATAAGTCGAGTGAACTCCGAAACAAACACTGGATTTTATGTTCCGAGAGTCTTCCTAAGATGGCCGACCGGTTGACCTTTGGTCGGAATGCGTGAATTCATTTTTAAAATGAAATATTTTGTAACATAATGATGGACTTACACTAATTATGCATTAAATGGTAATAATATTATATTGCTCTGTTTAGTGTAAAAATTATGAAAAATAAGCCAAAAAGTGACGTAGTTGCCGCCACGCGGGCTGGTGATTTTGATTGCATTACCACATTTCTAGACAAATATCAAACAAATCTATAAAATAACGGTCAAAAACTGTATAAGTAACTTACCTGTCCATGTTTCAAATCACAAACTCACACAAATCGCTGTTAAAATAAGGAAATAAACCGCTCGTCACCGAACCACGTGAAACACTGGACAGACGCCGGCCGGCTCCCAAATAAATAACGGCAAAATTTCGATGCAATTTATTCGAAAGTGGACTTTAAACTCACAGTATAGTTTATCCTTGTTTTTTTTATGAACTGTCTAAGAAGTTAGAAAAGGATCACAGCATGTTTGGCACTTCACTATAGGCAAATAGAAAAAACTTGACGAGCGACCAGGGGCCCAATTCGGAGATAGGACTTTTTCATCTCGATCTCGTTTCATAGAACTCGAGGGAGAATCTCTTAAAAACAAACCATGTGGTATTTTCAAACAAGCATGAGATGAGATGGGCTTTTCTCACTCAAATTACGGTTCCATTTTACTCGACTGTGCTTGCTAAAAACCGGTAAAATCGATAAAACGTATTTCGGGACCATTCTGCTCATTAAAGACATACAATAATTAAATATCGATATGTTTAATCAAATTAACTAATATTTTGATAATTATTACAAGTTATAAAAGTGAGAAGAATAAAATATAACATTTTCATTCCTTACAGGATTTGTGGGGAACGAAACGCACTTAGCCAAATAAGTCATTGTTATAGTTACAAATAGAGGTAAAATCTAAAAATCTTTCCGTTATCACGCCTACAAAAACTATCACGATTAACAACATTAAACACTTAATAGGAACTACTAAGGCTTTCGTTTGTCGTTAAACCCAATGGAATGGAAGACCAGCAGGCTTATTATGTAGTGAAAGCGATGAAGCGGATTGTGATGATAGCGAAGGCAAGACCTCCCTAATCACGATCGGCAATTCGGTATTAAGCAACTTTTTCTATCGCGATCGCTTACGAACGAATGACAAAAGATGAAGCAAATTGAACGGTTTCATACGTTTCGTTGTTTGAAAAGGGGGGTCGTACAATTTATTTCCTGCGCTTGCTTTTAAGCTTGCCCACAATTGAATAAATGGAACAAAATTATGCCTCTTTAGAAATATAAACGTTTTGCTTCTGATATCTCTATGTATGTCGAATATTTATTAACTTATAGACGCTAATAATAAAAAAATTAAATAGTTCCAAAAAGCATTGCCAAAGGATTACCAAAACGCAAACATTTAGAAAAAAATGTAAACTTCAAAGCGTTGACAACTGACATTTGGACATAATTTCGATTTTAGCGCGTTTTCTGAACTCGAAAATTTGTAAACAAAATAATATCAGTGATCAACAATTAGAACCAAACATACAAGACAAATAGTTTAAAAACCGTACAAGTTCTCTGCGTTTGATGGCCTATTCTACGGCTACGTGACATTGGCGGAGTTAAGAAGACAGTGTCTTCTTATGAGCCCTAGACCAACAGTTGAAGTTGAAGAAAACAAAGTGTAATGTGTGTTGAAACCAAGATTTTGATATGATTATCACCAGCACCAACGCAGGTAGTGGACAGCCAGTGGGACTTTCAGAGGTTACAGAGGTTTTCCTTGATTACCTCGAGGAGAACAGACGGAGTTTCAGAGCGACTGCCCTGTGTAACAATGGCCCGTTGGCGAAATTACAGGCCCACCAGCTTTGGGATGAACTGACTTACCGCCTAAATGCGTAAAGTGCGGGTGTAGCGAAGACTCGTGGAGACGCATTAAATGGAGAGATGTAAGTAAGTTTTTTAAAAAGCATCAATAACTATAATTGTATGTAATTTCTTGGCACCAATTCTGCTTTCTTTAAGAAACTACAGCTAAATATTACATGACCAGCAATCCTACCAAAATAAAAAGGCGAATATTTGTGTTTGTTTATTACTTCTTCACACTCAAACAGGTGGTTTTAAGAAATTTGAAAAGAGGTTCCTTCATGTTTTGTAATTAATTTTGATGTCTGTCCACAGCCGGTGGGCCATATTGGGCTATGGATATTGAGAAGAGGCAACTAGTTGCATAGGAGCACAGCGGCACTAGCAGCTACCCTGCAGGCCAGAGCAGTAATGCAGATGGTGCGACTGGAAGAATTAACCCAAAGCTAGCATGCATAGTCACAATTACATTCTATTGTGAGTCTTAACCAACACTAATGCGAGAAACCTTCACTATCAAATCAGTTTGAGAATAAACTGCTGTTCTATTATGCTACTATTATACATAGTTGAATGTATAGAATTGTATTACTTTATTTCAAATATTATGAATGTTTTGTGTGAGTACATACAAATAAATAAGTACTTATCTTTGTTGATTTTATTATACTCTATATAGTCATTGTTTTTCTGCCCTATACCCATAATAATATAAGGAGTTTGTTGAAATACAAACAAGAATTTATGTGAATGCAATATTTTATTCTGCTGTTTTAATCATTGTGACAGAGAAGAACTGGCCACAAACTCAATGGAGTCTTTATTTCTTGATTAATCCAAGCTTAAAATACAACAGTAGGTAAATAGTAATAATTAACAAATTCCTATTTGATTTTTATACCTAACTGCATGGTAAAATTACATTAATTCAATTTTAGGAAATAGTTTTCTTACAATTGAAATCTATTATACAAAGTTGTAAAATGATATCTACTGATAGCTATCAAGAACAATAATACAACTAAAGATTATGAACAACAATTTACACAATACAGTACAATTTATAAAGATATCTTAACCCCTATACTAAGTAATATTATGAACTAGCTGTTACTCTCGACTATGTACAGGTGGATAAAAAACACTGTCACATTTACACTGTCTTGTTAAAACATCACTTGTGGACGGGTCTATGGCAAGGGTAGTGGGTACACCGTCAGCCTCTATGCACAAACTCAGCCTCCACCAGTGACTACTCCAGAAGGCGTCAGCGGGATGATCCAGGCGGCGTTTTAGTAGCCTCCAAGCTCCAAGGACTTGACTCAGCTCTGTACTGCCTACTTGCCAGACTCGCCAGAAGTCCAGGTGGTGAAGCATTACATGCCGCCAAAACCCTGATTCTGTAATAAAAATAATTTTCAGTTAAGTAAATAATTTAAGCATGATGATTCATCAATAACTGCCTTTTCGATATTAAGCCTTCATTTCAGCTCAGTCCCACACTGGGAAGTGGGTCTTTAGCTTGCAAGATTTAGTTATTGATGTGAAACTAAGAGGTGAAACTAAATAACATAACATCATCACACTGTCCCTGAAAGAGTTTTCAGATGTATTACCACAATTCGCTTGACAATATTTAGAACCAAATGTTACAGGAAGAAGCCTGTCGCCATACACAAGACTCCAGTTATGTAGCAAATGACATTAAATAATGCACATAAGTATTATGTTCACACAATGAACACATATGTCAATCTTGCTTACAAGATTTGTTAATAAGATACATAATATTATGGAAGTGAAGTAAGTAAAAGCTTGTAATAATTATGTTTTGTAAACTAGGTAAGTAATATTTACCATTCAAAGATCCTTTCTACAGAATGAGTTGTGCTTCTTCTTAGCCTGTTTTGGAATGAAGATGCAGTAGTGGCAGCCATCACACACATTCAACCACTCGGGGGGACCTCACGTGAATTGTAGAAGCTAAAATATTAATTAAAAGTATCAGTTAATATGTAGATTACAGTTTCTTCATTAATCAAGCATAAAATTGTTCTCTGGTTTAGAAATTATATAAGGAAGAAGCAGTATGACTAATTTCTAGTACACAGCACATAGGCCAAATACAACAACAAGCAAACAGACTAGACAACAATAATTATCACTGTTGCGTTTGTGACTGGTGAATTGTATGCATGCACGTAATTTATGCGGTCCTTAACAAAGTTTTCGTAGGGTTTAGCATAGTATTAAACTTTCTTAAAGAAAGTTTAGGCTTAGGCTTGTTGCCTGCTGTAGCTTCTTTGGAGAAGGAGAACCAATAGAACATCACCTAACCCCCATAATTGCATATAATAGCAATCCATACAGTACTTAACACTGCCAAAGAAATAAATGATGTCCACCAACTTATTAAATTTAGGGTTAGGTTTCTGCGAAAATATTTAGAACAAAATCTCGCTGTAATTACCTTGGACGTCTAATACTCTCCTCCCGTTCTGCAGCTCGGCGGGAAAGACACAGAATACTCCTATTACAGCGAAAGCTTACTCTTCCAATCTCCACAAGTTTACATACACAGGAACACAAGCAATAAGTACCTATTTACAGTGTTGTCTTTTTTTTTTAAATTTTTAACTACTTCATCGAAAAAGACAAAAGACTGCAGCTATTCCGAGGCTATGCAACATTCATTGTTAGGGATTAGAATCTACAGCGTTTTAGACTCCAAATTCTCCGTTAATACGACTCTTGGTTAGTTAGCGGAGGCGGATTAGCTTCCGTCTTCATTTGACATTTCCTAATTTGCTTGGAGCTGTCAACGGAGTTACGTAATACCAATTTTAAGTCAAAGTATGGGGATTTGTTCATTCAATTTGTTTCACAGCGCTCGCGATCGCGACCCTCCATGATGGCCGCTACGGAATACGAAACGCTCTCGCAATCCGCTTCAACCGTCAAAAATAACCAATCTTGGTTTCATTGGTTTCATCGCTAACTTAGATAATAAGCCTGCAGTTTGGAAGTTTTTTCCGAATCAATCGCACCTATGTACTAATAACATAAGACCTTCAAAATAATCTAACAGGGTTAATAAAGTGATGCCAGGATACTTGTGGAGATAATTGTAAGTATTATGTAAGTACTTTCTTATCACTATGTATGACCACAAAATTTGTAAATAACCAAGGTTAACTTAACCTAAAAGTCACAAATTTTTTCTTGTTTGTAAATTGAAAAATGTTTCAGGTACCTACTGCGTAATTTATGCCGTTCGAGCCTAACACCTACCAACAAACAAGTCACCTAAGGACTCGTACGTGACTAATGGTTTCCAAGTTGGCTTTTAGAAACCTGACTGTGGATGAGCTAAACAGCAATCACAACCACTATCAACAACAAATCTGTGGACTTAGTTACACATTTGTATGAACAAAAAAATTGAATTTCTTAGACCCAGTAAGTAAATAATAAATAAAATAAATTTTAAAAAGGCAAAAGTTTGAATGGAAGTATGTATATATTAGATAGATGATGGTTGTTCTGAATTAAATTTGGCACAGAGATAGAGATGGATACTATAGGAATAATCTGGATAAGCACATTTATACATATATATCAAGTAGCTGCGCCCCGCAGTTTTACCTGCGGTCCTGCAGAACCATTATCTCTATCATCCTCTTCATTGTCTTATCATCGTCCTTTTCTGTACCTCTGACATTGTGTATGCAAAATTTCATGATGATAGATTGAGTAGTTGAGGTGTGACAGCAGAACAAACAAACAAATTCATTTTTAAATTATTAGTTAGGATATCTATATTGCCAATCTACCTACCTTACACTCTGCATTAGGTGATATACTTACTAGCTGATCTCTGTACCTATAGCTATACTTCATACCCAGTGCGGTCAAGCTCAGCCCTCAGCTTCTTACATTTAGTGCTTTGCAATGAGGTTCGGCTAACGGACTATACAAACTATTATTACATAGAGAGTTTTAGGCAAGACAATCTAGCCATTCCCTAGTGATGCGCTTGCCAACAAAGGACAAATTGACTTTTATATATGTAGTCTACCGTTCACTTTGGGAAAAATTATAATCATTTCCTATATTTTCTCATAAATCTGTCCAGTATGTCCTAAACAAGATAATTTAAATCAGTCATGTAATGCAGAGCAAAAGTAAAATATAATGTTTGATACATTAAATAACATTGTGATTTTTTGTTTGCAGATTGAATTGTGATGGAAACCTACACTGCTACTTATATTCAAGATGCTTTACTTAATATTTTGGAAGTAATCTGTAATTGTTTTAAGAGTCCGGCGACCTAACTAATTTCGACCTAGGCGACCTAGACTAACTTCGCATTGGCTTAAGGTATTCTATTGCCATTTCGTCTAGAAGAAGAAGACGAGTGAAGAGAGCGAGTAATGATACTGACGAGCCTCTAAACTTACCTACAGAGTGCCAAAGTGCAATTTCATTTTTTTTATGACTTTTGCACTACCGTAATCATTCTTAAGTAACTAAGAATTTCCCTTGTATTATTGATTCATTTAACAGCTAATGATGTAGCCAACCTCCCTATGTAATGGAATTTTTGATTTGCTTTGTCTACCTATTGAATAAATCAGTCAAAAGTGACCCCTTAAAAATGCGGATATTTTTCATAGCTCTATTTTCGCTTGAGAACGTTTTTAAAAAAAGGGCGAAGATATTGTTAATTTGTACATGCTAAATTTCATCATAATCTGACAAACGGTTTTCAAGAAATTTGAGTAGCGCGTTTGTATGGAAATTTCAGAACGTCGCGGCCCTCTTAAGGACATTCTAATAATGAGTATAAACAGATTTTGAAAAAGCATGCAGCGGAAAAGATAAATAAATTAGTTTTTTTATTGTATTATGTCTTGTTATTTAACATACTAGTGATGATAGCCTAGTTGCAGAAGATACGCCTCTCAAGCCAGAGGGAGAGGGTTTGGACCCAGCCAAAGGCATGCACCAACTTGTTCATTGTGTGAGCATATGTACATATCTAATGTCATCTGCTAAGTAACTGGAGCCCGGTATATGGCGACAAGCTCACCGCCTGTCACGTTTGGGACTGAATATCGTCTGCTAAAGTGTGGGTGTTGTACACCTCTGCCAGTCCATTCAGGGGAAGGGCGTGATGATGTGATATACAACATGCAATGCCGAGAAATATTTGTATTGTATACTCCACTTTGGTAAATATACTAACCCCCTTAGCAATAAACAGTGTATAAGCCTTGGGATAATTATACAGTGTTTTGTCTTTATCTTTCTTTGACGTTTTTGAACTCGATCGAAAATGGCAAAAGACTGTAACTATTCTGAGGCTATACAACATTTAATGCTAGCTTCAATAGAGTTCAAGAATAAAAAAAAAAACAAAACTATATAACTACTCCGAAGCAATACAACATTTATTGCTAAGGGGGATAATATTTACAGCTTAATATTATTTTTACAGACAAATTTACAAACAATATTATACAGCTTGGGGTGGGAGGAACATGATTGTAGATATTTGAAGGAAGTAGGATGGACTATGTCCGGAGAGAGGATTTTTTATAAGGAGGAAACTTAGATTGGGACAACTGAAGCAGATGTGATCTGTGTTATCTTCATCCAACCCACATTCACAGATTGAGTGCTCCCTGATCCTAAGTTTGGCTAAATAAACCAGAGTGCACGGGTGACCTAATTGGAGACAACATAAGATCATGCTCATATGTTTCTCGGTTGAGCGGAATTTTAAGAACTAGGGAATTGTAGAGATACCTATTGGGTTGGATATCAGCATATCTGCCCTTGATGTTTTGGGACGTCTCCCAGTATTTTGACCATTGATTTGGGAGGAAAAATTTAGGAAGAAAAAGGCCATGCGAGTATAATTGATGTATTCAAGATTCCAAAAGCTGCGTGCAATCTATCTTGTCAAACCCTTTTCACTCCTCATTTCGTTTCCCTATAATTAATTAAATTAAGGAATCCCTCATAAATTGTTGTAAAATAGGTTGCACTCTTGTGCAAAATTGGCCACCTATAAAAGATCTACACATTGACTGCTGAGGTGTTTTTCAGAAAATGCCTAAGTATTACTAATCATATGCTTAATCATGCTCAATCATAATGTTTTTATTGCATCCAAAGGTTGTCTGGAAGATATCGCTCTTAAGCGATAAGACCGCCCATTGCGCCTATATTTTTGAATGTTTAGTTTAGATTTATTTTGTATTTAGTGTCAATAAAGAGTTATTGTATTGTATTGTACTAATTACACGCCTGGCGTGTGCCGCCGCACTGCCGTTGCTCGCGCCGGTGGATTACACACCTGTGGCCCTATTCGGAGATTTGAGATTTTCATCTCACCTTTTTTCGCCCTTGTTGCTCTCGTTTGAAACGTCATATGTGTGAGAGTGACCAAGATAAAATCTCATCTCATCTCACGCGCAGGAATAGCCCACCAGTAGCCCTATTCGGAGATTTTCATCTCACCTTTTTTCGTCCTTGTTGCTCTCGTTTGAAACGTCATAGGTGTGGGAGTGACCAAGATAAAATCTCATCTCATCTCACGCGCAGGAATAGCCCCCCTGGTGTGTAAGGCCGCACTGGCGGTCGGTCGAGTCAAAGACGCGCGAAATTTCGCGTTTTTTTTCTAAATTAATTAAAATATATACGCAAATTAACACAGGTTAACACGACCATGACCGGTATAAAATAAACTCTCGCAATCAAACTCGTAATTTCGTCTTTTTGAATTTTGTTATTGGAAGCCGTTTATGGCCTCAAGAGAAACGGCAACAGGTAATTTTGGAGCGTTTATTGCAAAAACAATAGAAAACGAAGTAAACACTGTCTAAACGTAAGAAAGAGATACCTAATCCTTTTGTTATACTACCTGGAACGGGTCCCGCCGCGCTGTACCGCCTAATTCCACTAAGCGAGTTGTAAAACTTTGCGAATAAATATTTTGCCGCTAGTCGTGTTTGATGTGGGCTAACAATAGATGCTTAAGAATTTCAATTTATGTAACCGAATTTAGGCAGGAAAGACAAGTAGTTACCATTTGTTATACTATATCTTCTACCAAAAGCTGTAGCCTCGTGGGAAACGTTAGTGTTCAATATCTACACCGGAGGTACTAAACGAATGAATACCTGAGTGTTTATTAGCTGCACCCAGCGGTTGTTACTCGAAGTTCGTTGTTAGAGTGTAAAAATAGTCTGTGTGTTATTAAGTTAACAAGAACTACGACTATTAATTTTACGAAATAATTTTATTTCTTACTAGCTGCGCCCCGCGGTTTCACCCGCGGTTAAAAAGTATCCTATGTGCTATTCTAGACTATAATCTATCTCTGTGCCAAATTTCATCCAGATCTGTTCAGCCGTTCTGGCGTGAAAGAGTAACAAACATCCATACATCCACTCTTACAAACTTTCGCGTTTATAATATTAGTAGGATTTTAAAATCGTAATTGTATAAAATCGAATAAAAAAGTTATATGCTACTGCAGTAGTGAAGAGGCATTGCTCCTTACCATCAGGACAGTGTCTAGCTCGTTTTAAAAGTTCATTAAAAAAGCACAAAGTATTTATTTCTTATTCTTAGACAATCAACTATTCAAATAAGCCCTCTCGTACTGCGCGTAGCTTTTTCCTTCTACCCGCCTCTTATCAGATATGTATATCCGCATGTTGTTATCAGCCCAGAGCTGGAGGTTCTCCAAGCCAACGTCGAGAGTCTTGCCAGTCTTCTGTAAGCTCAGTATGTTGTCGTTGAGTCGCTTCTTGATCCTGTCTAGGATCTTCTGTTCTTCGTCTTTTGAGTGAGATATGTCTGGAACAAAAATGAACGTATTTTAAACACAGTTGCGGAACGAGGAATTTAGTTTGGGTGAGCCTGACTTAGGTGAAGTAAGCTTTATTTAAGATTTTGGTTGGTTTAGACATTTACGACTATAATTGTGGAGTGTGAATTAGATATTAGGGGGGAGTTTGAGCTCCTTATCCCCCCCCCCCCCTTTTTTTATTTTTTCCACCTCGGGAAAATCCTTTATGGATACCACCATCAGCCCCGGGTGCGGGGACAGAGTGGTATGTGGGAATCCCGTCACTGACGGCCTACCCACTAAAAACCCAAGGGTGTTCCACCTCGTTTAAGTTTTATTTAAATAGTTTATGTAGATGTATAGGTATAATACTCGATGTTTTGTTGTTTCTTTGTATCAATCTTATGTTTATTTTTGTTATTTTTTGCACACCCTGTCCCATACTCATTTGTCATATCCTCTCCATCCTAAGGTTGCCTGGAAGAGATCGCTTTTAGTGATAAGGCCGCCAGTTGTTACACTATTTAATAAGTTTTATCATTATTTTTCTCTTGTTGTTTTGTTATCTGTGGTGTGAACAATAAAGAGTTTATCTATCTATCTATCTCGGCGCAAAATGTCGGGGCTAAGGGGACGCTTTCGTACTCTTCCACGGCCCCGATAGCGCTAGTTCGGGCACCTCCTCGAGCTTGCGCTCTCTCCCACTCGATGACGATATGTCTAACACCAGACACATCGTCATCATCCACCTCCTTGGGGACCAATATGCCCGTGGGCGCCAGCCAGCACCCGTGCCTAGGCGCCCATGGTCCCCATGCGACGGGTCAGATGAGTGGCCCCGCCGCCTGCCACTTCGGCCGCAGAGGATAGGGAGAGCGGCAACGACACACCGACACGCCTCTTCCTCTGCTTTCCAACAAAAAACAAAATAAACAAAGTTCATCTGTACGGGAGCTACGATGCCACACACACTCACACACACACACACACACAAACACACACAAACACACAGAGACAAACTCATAACACCCCGTCGTTTTTGCGTCGGGGGACTCGGGGTCAACAAAATAAAAAAGTCATTAAGAAATTGCCACTTTTAGTAGGTATCAATATAGTTATAAGTAGGCAAGTAAGGTAAAAGTTTAATACTAAGACGTGATTCTCACCTATCTCCCTCCCACATCTCCTGCCCCGTTCTAAAGCCCGAACAAGCGTCTCGAGCTCGTCCTTCCTCCCGACGTCACCCGCCAGGCGACGCAAATTCTGTTTCAGCGTCACAGACGGACAGATGAGGGAAGTGGTGATGTCTTCAGCCTGCCAGTTTGTGAGTAGCTCATGAAGGGAGGAGGTCGTCGACTCGAATATCCAGATCTTTTTGCCGCTGCAAAGAATAATATATATGTATGACGGAGAAAGTCGGGTAGGCCGAAGTGTTGCGTCTGATTTCAGTAGGGCTATTCTTAAAGAGTGAGATTCAATCTCATCATTTTTCGTTCTTGTTGTTCTCGTTTGAAACGTCATAGGTGTGAGAGTGACCAAGATAAAATTTCATCTCATCTCACGCGCAGGAATAGCCCCCCTTATCCGTGAACTCGTCATCACGAGTATCTTTGGTAGGCAATGACTATGAAACCTGTTGACTTATGACACAGTTTCCCCTCGAGCGAAAATGAATAGTTGAAATCCACTGTTTGCTACTGCGAGTACGTCAGTTTGGTTTTGGCTTTCGGCGGAGAAGTTGCGGAAGAAAACAAGCAAAAAAAATATCTAAAAAAATGAGTTACTGTGCAATCAAACTTTTTGGAAAGCATAGTAAGACACCCGGCTGTGGAAAGAAAGGCATATCGTTCCACAAGGAAGTTGTTTCTTACAGTAATTAAAGAAAACTTAGTAAATTACATTCGGAATTAAAAACGAACATTAAAAAAAAAACAAAAAGGAACGCGTTGATGTCTTTCGTTCCATCCTGTTCTGTCATGTGTTCTCTTGTATCACTCTGTCTCGTTTTACCCCTCCAGTTTATCGCTCGCGAGGAATTAGTGTTGTACCCTCAGACTATCGATATATATCGGTATAACTTATCGATATTCAAATTTGATTTCAAAAAATATTATGTATGTAAATGTATTATGGAAAATGCCGTGGTTTTCTCACATTATGATTTAATGATGATAAATGATATAATACGGGAATTACTTTCGTACGTATTAAGTTAGTTATGCCGACTATAGTTTCACCGCATTCGGCGGTCTTTTTTAAAGAGAGTGTTAAGCGAGAGGTAGCCGCGCGCGCACTCTATAACTCTCACGTATATATTGTACCTGTTCTTTAAGAATATTTCATTTCTTTACAGATCAGACAAAGTAAATACTTAAATTGTATTGTCTAGGTTTTTCATCTTACTATTTGTTATTAATTTGATGTCGTAAATTACGAACACGAAAGGAGATATTCAATTTTATCGATATATTATTTTGTTTGTTAGTCGTCGTGTCAATCACTATATTCATAGCTCAGATTGCGTCATCCAAACGATCGGCCAATCGCAAGTGTGTAGTGCTACCTCGCCCCCTGCCCGCGCTGGTGAGTCGTGTTTTAGGAGCAATTTTGTTTATCATCCATCAACGGTTTATCTATGTTGGTAGGCGATAGATTTCGGAACGTTGAAATAAGTGGACTGCAGTGTTGACTTTACATTATTTTAATTATACAGTTACTTAGATTACTTAATTAGTAAAGGATTGCAGGGATAATTGGCGATTTAGAGTAAAGGGTCTGCGAATGACCATTGCATGCGACTGCCTTCAACCAAGTCAAGTCAACGACTCACTGACAGACATGGCGTTCGCCCGCCATCCCAAACGCAACTCCATTCGGTGTTTACCGCTCTAAATTACCATAAACAAAGTAACAGAACAATAATACCATCGATTAACATCCAACCATTTTTTAAACAAGGTTTTAGGAATTAGTGTATAACACTTTTATTTGATTTGTATTTTCTTTTATTTGAGGCGAGTGGTGGATGTGAGCACCAGGACAAACCATTTGGTTTTTTGGTGCAACACCTAAATATTTTTTGTACAAACATTTAAGAGACAATTAAAAAAAAACAACTCAAAATAAACTGATTTTCTTTATCTAATGATGTCACACGCCGTCATGTATATGTTATTTTTTTTTTTTTTTGGAAAAAAGGTTTTATAAAAATTATTTTTCTGTAATCAACAGCGTTACATAGTAGTACATTATAAGTACAATGATATTAATATTTATACTAAGGCTAAATCTGATTACAATCATTTTGAACAAGTAACATTATTTTAAGAGAAACAAAAAAAACCTAGCTGCAAAATGTTGTACCCTGACTACTTCCACTATCAAGACGATACAAATGACACCTCACATTTCGAAATCCATTAAGCTGTTTAGGCTGCAGGGCATGCCAAAGAAACCTCATACATCCACTCGAAAAACACAACCTTTTTTTGCGCAGTCGGGTAAAAATAAATTTATTAATTTAATTTTATGACGTTACCATGAAACATGAAATTAAAATAACAATCAAGTATTCTAATGTTTATACAGGCATAGTGTGTGTGTGTGTGTTTGAGCGTGCGTGTAAGAGTGTGCGTGTGTGCTGTGTGTGTGAGAGAAAGAAAAAAGGAAATAATGAAAGGGTTTACAACTCCACACTCATAGCATAGGTCCTAGGTTTCTTTGGGTACGGTCTAGGTGTGTTCAAATATAGCTAGCAGCGCTTCGCAGCGGTACTCGTGGTTATAAAGTAGCCTAAGTGTTAATCCAGGATATAAGCTGCCTCTAAACCCAATTTCACTAAAATTCGTCCATCCGTTTGAGCGTGAAGAAGTAAAAAACCGGCCAAAAGCGAGTCGGACTTGCATACGAAAGGTTCCCTGCCATCCTACTAATATTTTAAACGCGAAAGTTTGTAAGAATGGATTTTTGTTACTCTTTCACGCCAGAACAGCTGAACAGATCTGAATGAAATTTGGCACAGAGATAGATTATAGTCTAGAATAGCACATAGGATACTTTTTAACCGCGAGTAAAACCGCGGGGCGCAGCTAGTTATCTATAAAAACGTCACAAAAATCATGTCTGTTGTATGGGAGCCTTAAACAGCACCATGTCAAATTTTAATTTATGATTTATTTTATTGTTATTAAAGACATATTCATTAGAATATCTATTATCGATAGAATATCGAATATATAGAATATCGTCATATTCTAACTGAATATTAATGTACATTATTATCTTATGAAAATAAAATTGTACTATTCTATTCTAAATATTTATTTTATTCCGTTTTTTAGTATTTGTTGTTCGGCAACAGAAATGCATCATCTGTGAACATTTCAACTGTCAACTATCACGATTCATGAGATACAGCCTGGTGACTGGTGACAGACGGACAGACAGCGGAGTCTTAGTAAAAGGGTCCTGTTTTACCCTTTGGGTGCGGAACGCTTAAAATAAACAAACACACACACTCTCTCTCTCTCTCTCTCACTCACTCACACACACACACACACACACACACACACACAAACTTTTATTTATAAACAACCTGACTGCACAGCCATGCCTACGAAAAGGAAGCGGAAAAGAGCGACTAAGAAGATGAGACGAGGAGTTTTTAGCGGAACCGAAAAGGTGTTGTCGTAATTTGGTATTATTTTCTAAATCTTGTGATGCTTCGAGTGTAGTAACGGTGGATTATAATCCTTTATCGGTTCGCTAAGACAATAGACAAATATTTATTTGTAGCAAAAACAAAAAGGTACAAACTAAAATAAAAATAAAAATTACACAGTTAAAAAACATAGTTTTTGTCGCAAACCGGTCCCAACTCAACATAATGCCGGCTGCTGTAGACAACCGGCGCTGGTGTTCCGTTGGAACCGGCAGGTGACGTCACCTACGGACATCGAGTAATATGCACGGCAAAAATAATACGAGTAAACACAACAATTACATTAAAATAAGACGTACTTGAACATTAAAAGACTCTACCTGTATTCCCCTTAAATATTAATTTAAGATTTATGTTAACAAAAGTCACGGTCCCCGGAGTCCGTGGAGTGTAATTTTTAAATTAAAAAAAAAAAAAACATTAAAAGACATAAAACTGAAAATTTAAAAGTATACCACAAAACTAACAACTGAACAGAATATGATAACGAAAAAATTACATAACAAAGGTTTGAAACGAATGCCGTAAAACGACACAATCGGTCATAAACGTTAACGAGCACGAGTGTGGAAAAATTATACAAACATTGCGGAACGTGACTTTTCGCGTTCTCTACAAAACTACACTTAAAAGGGCCGCGACGCTCTGAAATTTCCATACAAACGCGCTTCTCAAATTTCTTGAAACCATTTGTCAGATTATGATGAAAATTAGCATGTACAATTAAATTAACAATATCTCTGCGCCTATGTTCTCGGTTTTTTTTAAAACGTTCTCAAGCGAAAATAGAGCTATGAAAAATTTCCGCATTTTTATGGGGTCACTTTTGACTGATTTATTTAATAGACAGACAAAACAAATCATAAATTCCATTACATAGGGAGGTTGTCTACATCATTAGCTGTTAAATGAATCCATAATACAAGGGAAATTCTTAGTTACTTAAGAATGATTACAGAAGTGCAAAAGTCATAAAAAAAATTGAAATTGTACTTTGTCACTCTGTAGGCAACTTTAGAGGCTCGTCAGTATCATCACTCGCTCTCTTTGCTCGTCTTCTTCTTCTAGACGAAATGGCTATAGAGTACCTTAAGCCAATGCGAAATTAGTCTAGGTCGCCTAGGTCGAAATTAGTTAGGTCCCCGGACTCTTAAAGTTTCAGTAAAGTATCAATCACTTTACTGAAATGGGGTAAGGAGAGGTATGATTCATCATTGTCATCATCACCTTATCATCATCACTCCATTATTTGCAAATAACTATATTAACTTGACACTGGCAAATGCACGAGACGTGCGACGCCAAATCCCCCTGGATGGGGGAGCAAGAAAGAACAAAGATGAGAAGACTTACCTCTCCAAAACAATTTTCCTATTCTTCTCGAGGCTGAACTTGTTCAAATACAGTTTCAATTCGTCAATAAACGTGGGACTTCCATTCTCTGAAAACAAAACATACAAATAAAACCTCATCTCGGTGTCTTGGTGCAGTTGATGGAGAATCTGCCTTCTGAGCTTGAGGGAGTGGGTTCGATTCCCACGTAGGGAAAACATTTATGTAATGAACACTTGTTTGTTCTCTTAATCGTATATTGTAGTCCCGTTCGTCTCTTAAGGTCAATGCTGAAAATCAGCGCTGGAGAGAAATTTTCAGCATTATAGCTGAGCATTGACCTTTTTTGACGTACTGGACACTACAGTGACAGCACTGTTTTCGTTAATTTGTGTATTGGTATTAAGTATTGTCGCCGTCTTTGTAGTGTCTTGTGTGTCAAAATAAATGTATCTTTCTTTCTTTCTTTGTTCTATGTCTGGGTGTTAGTATATGTTTCGAAAAATATATTTGTCTGTATGTACATTCTCTAGCAGCCACAGTACAAGCTTTGCTCAGTTCGCGGTCAGGTGACAGTGTGTGACAAGTATGAATTAAAAATAAAAACTCGACACTGATTTTCATCAACACCGATATTCATTAAACATAGCTAATAACACTCCCGACTAATTCACCTTTCAAACAAAAAACAAATCAAAATCGGTTAATCCTTTCGGGAGCTACGTTTCCGATCGGATCTCAGAAATTTCAAACTCAAATTGTTCAAATCTCAGTCTACTTTTATACATTTTTGAATAGGGAATCAAGTATAAATCCGATCGGAATAATTAATCACGTTTAAAAACTTATGAATATAGACTGAGATTCAAATATTTTATTTTTATTTTTTATGTACAATAGGTCGTCGTTTGACCACCAACTCGCCTGATGTTAAGCGACGTTGTGGTCTAAGATGGAGCACGACGACCTATAAGGTACTTATTCACTCTAGCCTTGATGTTTTGTAGAGTGAAGAAGTACAAAGACGGCAGTAGAGTGAGGCGCTACGAGTGCGCTACTGCTCAGACCCGTCTTCGGAACGGTTACACCGGACTACATCCCGAAACACGACTAGGTCATTTCACGGCATGGCTTGGTCCGGTGGGTGGTAACTAGCCTCGGCCGAAGCCTCCGAGAAAATTTAGGCTTTAAATTCTTGGAATCCGAACGGAAACGTTTCCGAATGGTTGTGAATAGCCCTGCAGGCTAGGCATCTATATTCTATAGCCTAGTTTGTAGGCCAGGTATCTCAATGGCCATTGACTTACCAGAAACGTCGTTGAAGGAACAGTTGTCAGAGGTATCAAAATTCATGCTAAGATTTAACTTGTGTTTGCTCTTCTCGCGTTTCTCTTCGTAGAACCGTCGTAGCGTAGACATGGAGCCTTGAGGCAGAGATGTGGGTCCTGAAAAATCACCATTACTATTAGAAAAACATTTCCGTTCCGAAGACGGGTCTGAGCAGTAGCGCACTTGTAGCGCCTCTCAACTTCTAGCGTCTTTGTACTTCTTTACTCTACAAAACTTCAAGGCTAGAGTGAATAAGTGCCTTATAGGTCCTCGTGCTCCATCTTAGACCACAACGTCGCTTAACATCAGGCGAGTTGGTGGTCAAACGTTGACCTGTTCTACATAATAAAAAAAAAAACAACAGTATTTTTTATTAAAGAACTAGCTGCGCCCTGCGGTTTTACCCGCAGTTAAAAAGTAGCCTATGTATCAATCCAGGGTATAAGCTACCTCCATACAATATTTCATCAAAATCCGTCCGTCTGTTTGAGCGTGAAGAAGTAACAAACGTACACACTTACATATTTACAAGCTTTAGCCTTTATAATATTAGTGTGATTACTAGCTGCGCCCCGCGGTTTCACCCGCGGTCCCACAGAAACCGTTTATTATTTCGGGATAAAAAGTACCCTATATCTTTTTCTGTATCTCAGAAAACGTGTATGCAAAATTTCATGATGATTGGTTGATTAGTTAGGGCGTGAAAGCGTTACAAACAAACTCACTTTCGCATTTATAATATTAGTTATAGTTATGATGTCTTTATCACCCGACAGCGCAATAAGGAGGGTTATGTTTTTCGAGTGTAAGGTTTCTTTGGCACGCCCTACAGCCTAAACAGCTTGATGTATTTCGACACGTGAGGTGTCATTTGAATTTGAAACAGCAATGAAAAACGCGTTTATGTATCTAAATATCGGACTGCCGGACAGTAAAATTACTTGTAGTGCACAAACGTCCTTAAGGCAACTAACGCAGATATATAGATACGTACAGATATTGGTTACAACAATCTGTACTAGATGGCGTTAGTTGCCTTATTTGTGAAGGGTTTGTCACTAATTCCTCGATAGACGCATTTGTACCAGTTGCCCCTTTACATTATTTTCACTAACCTCCAAATCTGTCCCGCTCCCCCCCGTCGTCATGGAAGCTGTTGAAGCGAGACAGAAGACGCTCCCTCACATTCTGCGTCTTCCTTTCGACCGCCGCCACAGACGCGATCAGCCGCTTCAGTTCGTCCTTTTTTGACTCCTAGTAAATAAATAAAAAATCACAGCAAAGCGATGATAGCCTAGTTGGAGAAGGCCAGCCTCTTTAGCAAGAGGGAGCCGGTTCAAACCCAGCCGACGGCACGCACCAATTTGTTCATTGCGTGAACATTTGTGCGTATTGTATGTCATCTGCTACATGACTGGAGCCCGGTGTGTGGCGACAGGCTCGCCCCCTGTCAAATTTGGGACTGAATATCCTCCGGCGAAGTGTGGGTGTTGTATTACACCTATGATAAAAACTACGCTACTGTCGTATATGAACACAACACTCACACATTGACGCAAAAAAACTACACTACTCGCTTGGTCATTCTTACCTCGACACTACTTACATTGGTTTAAGGTATAATTTCGTGTACATAAATATACATAGTGCATAAAAGTGTGGCCAGGACTACATTTTGAGGTTCTTTTTAAAAAGTTTGCAGTTTTTTTACAAGTCAATTTTGAAAAAGCCGTACCATTAAATTCTTATGCAGTATTAGAATATTAAAACCACTAAGGTTTGTATATTGGAACGGAAGTGGCTAACGCAGAGTTTGAGAATTATTATTAGTTTTCGTGCAATTGTAAATGTTTTTCATGGCAACATTATCACGCGCACACGTTTAAAAAGAAGTGGCTTCAGCGAAATATAACGCAGTGTTCCATCTTTTCCTTTAGGTTGATCTGAGATCATAGAGCAATTATATTACCTTCAGTTTTTCACGTACTGATAACGATTTGTGCCTTCGTTTCGCTATTTTTCAAATAAACATCATTATGATAGTAAAACAAAACTAAAGGTCTTTAAGGCTCAAAATTAGTTAAGCGCGGAATTTGCTGGTGGAATAAGAATAAGTAAGTTAACAAACAAAACGGTGCTTTCTCAGTGATAGAGGTAACTATAAAGAACGAATCCCAGATATAGGGTTTGCTTAGTCTCACTAACAGATCTCAGCAGCAGTTCCAGTTATGGAGGTTTCTCACTTATCCAACCAAGTTTCACTGTAGTACAAAAAGTAGGGCGCAAGAGATGTGAACTCACAATAGTTTTATCCACGCCATGTATAGTCGCAAAGCTAGCCGAGTTGTCCCGCGGTCCCTCCACGGCGAACAGCCCCCCTCTCTCCGCGAGTTGGTCGACGGAGCCCCGCAGTGACGTGACGCGGGCCCCGCTGTGGGCCAGCTCGCAGCGCGTCACTAGCAGCTCGCACGCTTCGCTTGTGAGGTAGCCCTGAAATATTGCTCTTAGTTTTTTTTTTTTTTAATGTAGAATAGGTCGTCGTTTGACCACCAACTCGCCTGATGTTAAGCGACGTTGTGGTCTAAGATGGAGCACGACGACCTATAAGGTATTTATTCACTCTAGCCTTGAAGTTTACTAGAGTGAAGAAGTACAAAGACGGCAGTTGAGTGAGGCGCTACAAGTGTGCCACTGCTCAGACCCGTCTTCGGAAGTACTTACACTAATTATTGCCTAAATCCTTGCTTGACTAGTTTAATTTACTCCTGGCTAGCTTTATAGAAGAGCGATGGCAGCCTAGTTGGGAGAAGGCCCGCCTCTCAAGCCAGAGGGAGCGTGTTCGAACCCAGCCGACGGAACGCAACAATTTGTTCATTGTGTGAACATGTGTGCGTATTGTATGTCATCTGCTACATGATTAGAGCCTGGTGTATGGCGACAGGCTCGCCCCCTGTCACATTTGGGACTGAATATCGTCCGGCGAAGTGTGGGTGTTTTATTACACCTCTGCCAGCACCCTCGGGGAAACGGCGTGACGATATATATTCTAGCTAGCTCTGGTATCTCTAGATAATCTGTTTCGTAACCTTGAATCTTTTTTTAAGGCTTAATAAGAGGCTTTTAAATTATTATTTTATAATTTTATTGATAGTTATATTAGTGTAAGTCTGTGTCAGTGTGTTTGTGTGTGTGTGTGTTTGTGTGTGTGTGTGTGTGTATGAAGTGCGTTATGTTGGATAGAGTAGGTAAGGAAAAACATATTAAGGTTTAAAACATTTAAGTATTACTATGTAAAACCAGAGTGTCTTAGAACTAGTGTGTGTCTTAGAATAGAGTACAGATGTCGAAAGGGGGGGGGGGGGGGTACAAAATTGTAAGTATGGGTACGTTCCCTTAATGGCGTTGTAAAATTGACGTCGGGGCTACGCTAACGTACAACGTCCATCATCTCGTTAATATCGGCGTTTCCCGTTAATGTACTCGCAACATTAGACTTAGGAACATTCAAGATATAGGCATACTAAGATTCTTCTAGGATAATACGATATTAATTTGCCTGACAATAACTTGCGTATTGATCCAAACTTAATAAAATTTGCAGGCAAGTACATCCTACTAATATTACAAACGCGAAAGTTTGTAAGAATGAATGGATGGATGGATGGATGGATGGATGGATGTTTGTTACTCTTTCACGCCAGAACGGCTGAACAGATCTGGATGAAATTTGGCACAGAGATAGATTATAGTCTAGAATAGCACATAGGATACTGTTTAACCGCGGGGTGCAGCTAGTAGTTCAATATTTATGTTTAAATTTGCGCGACGAGGAGACAAACAGATAATAATTGGCACTGAACAAAATGAACGAGTGTATAAATGAATGAATGATGATATGTGTATGATACTTACATTGAGCTGAAGGAAAGTTTGGGCGAGCTTGTTCCTGCTCCGTTCGACATGTATGCGGTTCTTCATGGCTTCGAGAGCCAGGCTGCAGTGGAGGGACGCGGTGTGGCACACCACCGAGCGTACACTGGGAGTAATAAAGAAATAACACATTAATATTGTAAAGGTGTTATTTTCCGAGCTTGTCGCCATACTCGTCATACCCCGGGCTCCAGTCTGAAGCAGATGACATACAATACGCATATATGTTCACATATCGCTACGTCTTTCTCCTGAAGCGGCAGGCAGAGGTGTAATACAACACCCACACTCCGCCAGACGATATTCAGTCCCAAATGTGACAGGGGCGAGCCTGCCGCCATACACCGGGTTCCAGTTATGTAGTAGAGTTAAGTAGAGACATTTAATATGCATATATGTTCACACAATGATCAAATTGGTGCGTGCCTTCGGCTTAGTTCGAATCCACCCCTTCTGGCTTGAAAGGCGAGCCTTCTCCGACTAGGCTATCATCGTTTTGTTTATGAAAGGTGTAAATACCTTCTAGTATTGGTGAGATTGTCTGGTCGAGTGGTCGGTATGTCGGCGGTGAGCCCGGCGCGCCTCCCGTGCAGCTGTCTGAACAGCAAGTCGCCGCGACATCGAGCCAGCGACGACAGCGCTTCTTCTGCAACCAGAAGAACGAAGCAACAACGCGATAAAATAAAAGTGAAATGAAATGAAATTTATTCACTAAAAATAGGGTATTACAATGGTCTTTGTTATTTAAAATATGTTCTCCTATTTTGCCGTTATTCGGCATGTGAATTTGGTCACATCTAAAAATAAAATAAAATTGTAGCTTATTAAATCACGAAAAGTTATGAAAATAAAATAAAAATAAATTTAAGCAAAAGTAAAGTTAAGTAAAAGTAATAGAGAACTTAGGTATATCAAAAAACAAACTAGCTGCGCCTCGCTGTTTCACCCGCGGTCGCAGGATAAAAAGTAGCATATGCCCTTTTCTGTGCCTTTATCAATGTTTATGCAAAATTTCATGATGATCAGCAGGGCTATTCACAACCATTCGGAAACGTTTCTGATCGGATCCCAGAAATTTCAAACTCAAATTGTTTGATTCTCAGTCTACTTTTATACATTTTACTATAGGGAATCAAGTATACATCCGATAGGAAGAATTAATCACGTTTAAAAACTTATAGATATAGACTGCGATTCAAATAATTTAGGCTTAAAATTTTTGAAATCCGAACGGAAACGCATGCACTTTCGCATGTATACATACATTAGTTTGCATTTGGAATAAGTTTAAAGTAAAATGTAACTATCTTAAGTACTTAATAAATACCATAGACTAATATACTACTAGCAATATATTAATCTGTTTACTACTAGAAGTATATTAGTCTACATATGTAAATACTTAACTATCTCACTTTTCACAAACTTTGGTAAGCATTGGTCAGACCAAGATTTCATAATGCAGGTACATATCTGTATGTATGTGTGTAAGAGTTTGTCTCTCTCTTCCTCACTCTCTCTCTGTGTATGTGTTGTGTGTGACATTGTATGTATTTAAAACACATACCATCGTTATTATCACTGCTCGTCGATACAATTGTAAAGTTAGCGGCGGACGACAGCGATGCGCTCGTCTTACTGCCGGCGGTGGTAGATGGCCGTGTTAACGATGCTACACATCTATCCAAAGTGCTCTGTAAATAGAAAGAAAGAAAGAAAAAAAGAAAGAAAGAAACAATTTATTTTAACGCACAAAACATACAACAACAAACAAAATACATAATAAAACAGTAACAGACAATAATATTTTAATTTATTTACTTACATCAAGACATAAAACAAATATTTATATAATTAAAGTTTCAGTAATGAAAGTTCATTTTCATTATTAGTTAATTAGTTTCATTTAAATCATTTATTCAATAGAATTTAATGAAAGATTACTTTAAAGTGGAGAGCTGAAAGTTGATTTTACACTGTCTGAATAAATCGGGCACTGGAAAAAAAGCTAGGAAAAGGAATGTTTAAAAAAACTTTGATGTTTAGGATTTCAGAATTTTATTTTGCCTTACTGCGGTTTCAGCCACTGTCTCACAGGAACTGTTTAATTTTTCGGGATAAAATGTGGTCTGTGTTTATTCAGAGTATTATTATTTCCTTACCAAATCTTTATGCTCAAACATTCATCCATTTGCAAATAAAGAAGTGACAACATAAACTCGCAAATTTCCGCATTTATTAAATGATGTATGTATGAATAATATGATAGTGAGAGTATGTTGTTGTTTTTGTTGTTACCTCAACATCAGTGTCATCACTGAGCCCGTACAGCGAATCAGCAATGGTCCCGGTCTCTAGCAGGTTGGCTCGCTTCTCTCTCAGCTCTTCGGCTAACCTCTGCAGCAGCAACGCTGACCGCTGGCTGTCTTGTAAGCGTTTGCTCAGCAGATGGCGTTGACATACTGGAAGAGTCAGATTTTTTTAAATATATTTTTATTTGTGGTTTAAAGTATCCTATGATCTATTTTAGACTATTGTCTATCCCTATGCCAAATTTCATTCAGATCCAATCAACTGTTCTAGTTTAATTGAGTAATTAACATTCATCTATTGATCTAAACTTTCGCATTTATCGACCAAGCCAGCGATAGCAAGCAAAGCTTCATGCATCAGCTCCAATAACAAAAATATGTTACTATATGTCCGGATCGCCATCCGAATTTCTGTCCGGATCTGTCTTCCTTAAGTAGCATTTCTTAACCGATTATCGTGACAAACGTCGGCGAGATCTACGGCTCCCAGAACCACTAGAGATATTAGTGTGATGTGCTACAAATATTGAAAAAAATTCTAAACCCAAGGAATTTTTTTTTTTTTTAGAATAGGTCGGCGTTTGACCACCAACTCGCCTGATGTTAAGCGACGTTGTGGTCTAAGATGGAGCACGACGACCTATAAGGTACTTATTAAAAAAATTCTAAACAGGGTAATTTTTTTTTTTTTAGAATAGGTCGGCGTTTGACCACCAACTCGCCTGATGTTAAGCGACGTTGTGGTCTAAGATGGAGCACGACGACTTATAAGGTACTTATTAAAAAAATTCTAAACCCAGAGTAATTTTGTATTTATTTTTTTATTTAGAATAAGTCGGCGTTTGACCACCAACTCGCCTGATGTTAAGCGACGTTGGACCTATAAGGTACTTATTCACTCTAGCCTTGAAGTTTTGCAGAGTGAAGAAGTACAAAGACGGCAGTTGAGTGAGGCGCTACAAGTGCACCACTGCTCAGACCCGTCTTTGGAACGGTTACACCGGACTACATCCCGAAACACGACTACGTCATTTCACGGCATGGCTTGGTCCGGTGGGTGGTAACTAGCCACAGCCGAAGCCTCCCACCAGAGTTTGCTACCTGGGTATCTTACATTTACTGTTAGCCTTTTCTGCTTGCTGGTACAAGTCTCCCTTCTTCTTACACACCCTGGCTTCAGCATCAGCCACCTTCTCCTTTAGCTGGGTGTGTCGGTGCCATAGAAGCAGCTCCTCAGGAACCACTGTGTTTGAATCTCGCTGAAAAATAGTTTTTAGTCTAACAGCTATTGAGTCATTGGAAGTATCTTAGTTTACAGAGTTGTGTTTTTGATGAGGCCAAATGCAACCTCTGGGTTTGAGCCAGTGCCAGTATTAATCCTAAAATCAAAATAATTATGTACAAAAAAAAAACTTAGCAACTTCTTGTTGTATTCATAAGCCTGCCACTCCTGGCAGACTTAACATCATTTTGCCACCATTGAAGATCAATGGTGGCAAGCAGCACTTTTTTTTCTTTTTTTTGCATTACATTGACTTTCCAATTTACAAAATTGTAATTTTTGCCACCTCTAATAGAACTTCTATAACTATGAATAGTATCATTGACATGTGAGAGTTGCTATCATGATTGCAGGTAACATATAAAAAAATGTTGATTTCAATTTATAAAAAAAATCCTGACAATTGTAGTTAAAAACATTCTTTACAAGTCAAGTTTCAAATTAAAAAATAATTGATTAAAATTAATTGAGTTTAAATCTGTTTGTGAGTTACGACGCCATAGAAAGAAACACAGAATCTTCACAAAAATCATAAATCAAGAGTTGAAGTTGAAGACACATGGATGTGATAGACTTTTAATAATACCCCTCTGCTTTGCATCGGGGCATAATACAACAAACCTCATTGAGCACATTCTTCTTCTGACACTTGCGTATATCGTCACAGAACACTTGGGGCCTCTTGTTCCTAATAATATGTTTTGGTTCAACTTTTTCCATTAAACTACGCCACACCATGTAGTATTGGCCTCTGCATTGTCTGAAATTTTAATAAAACGAGCAGGCATAAGTATAGAGAGCATTTAAATTCAGGCTGGTGTGATGCTGCGGAGGTGTGTGGGATAATTACTGCGGCCTCAGTGGCGTGCTAAGTCATTTATCTCTGGAGTTTGATAGTGACTTTTTGTCTAAGGCTTTGACCCAGTTTAGGGTCACAATATCAATCCAATTGCTAATTAGAGGCTTGAAAAGCTTTGACTTATTGTGTGTATTCTATGCTAAGTCATCTATAATGTACAATGACAAAAATATGGAGTAAACTTACTGAGCCACTTTTTCAACAGGAGGAACGATTTCTGGGTGACATCCCATGGCCAACAGCCAGTCGGTAAACTTTTGAGGTACCTCATTCCTCGTGAGCTCGCTCATTTTGAGGATGAACTATCTAATTTAAGCCGTAAACACGCAAAATAAATTCTTTCAGGATCAGCGAAACCGTAGTCAAAACAACAAACAGAGTTTCAAACTGACAAAATTCAAAATCGATCGGGGGGGGGAAAAAACGTCATGTCAGTGTCAAAGTCGAAAAAAAATTTTAGTTATCAATGTCACAGGTTGGGTTTTTTTTTATACTTGACTACTGCCCATAGAGGTGGTTTTCTTTTTTATTAAAGGGATGATTAAAAAGGATTGTTGACGTTAAAATCATAATGTCAATGTCATTTTAATGCGATGAAATTTTGTCATGGAACGTCACTTTGTAATTTGTTTACATTTTGGTTTCGTTTTTCTGGATTCTGGTTTTTCTCATTTTCTCAAATAATGCTTGGAAATTTAAAAGAGTTTATATCAGTAGTTCAGGATGGTCTCTCATCTAACAATAATTTGCGACAAACATTCCAAGATGTGAGAAATGCCACCAGCATCTTCAAAGATAAGCAAAAAGTTGGTGGCGAAAGCAAAGTAAATTATGGGGCTGGTGGGGCCTTACTTGAGAAATACCAAGAAGACTGGGTAGCTATTCATGACAACGCCGAAAAAAACGCTAGAGCAGCTGAGGAGGTAGATAAATTAATAACTGAACTGCATGAAATTATGAAAAAGAAATTGCAAAGTGCTCAGGAGCTTTCTCAAAATTTATCGTACATTCCTACTCTTACGGCAACTGTAGCTGAGACTATTGACGGGCTGAAGAACGTTCAAAGCTTGCTAAAAACGGTGGAAGAAGAGTTAGTAGAATTTGAAGACGTTGTTGAGAGAAGTAAGATGGAGAATTGGAAATTGGACCATCATTACCAACTCGCAGTCTATAAAGAGAAGAAAATGAGTAAGAAACTGTAAATGTAATTTTACCAATCAGTGATTATTTTTATTATTATTCTGGATTTTCCATCCAAGCTCGCTTATGTTTGTCTACCCTTAATTTAATTTTTAATCATTGCATAGCCCAATAAAAAAGTTTTGTTTTCCAATCAGCTAAATGTCTCCTAATTCCAGCTGCCTTAGAGGGAGTACGAAACAAACTGGCAACAGAGAAAACATACGAGAAAGAGAAGCAACAGTTGGTGGAGCTGCAGATGAAAAGAGAAACCAGCGCAGTAGCATTCCAGAATGATGTTGCCAAGTACAAAGCCACTGGGACCATTGCTACAGGTATAATTAACATTAATGAAGAAACTAATCTAAACCGCTACTTGCCCACTGCTCAACTGGATTGCTTAACTAGTTGAGCAGTAGGAGCATTGTTTGTATCGTCGAACATTTAATGTTCTAAATTTTTGTTCAACTTAGTTGAACAGTGGGTCATCTTATCATAATGTCCACTTCTAAAATGAGAGATTTTAGAGTCAATGTAAATGACTCAATGAGTAAATGAAGTCAAGCTAATTATGTCATCTCCATCACACTAGCAATATTGTGCTATTATGGTGGTGAGACAAGATTGATGGCACTGTTTTGTTTAGATTTAATAGGTTTAATTTAGTTATTTTCGTAACATGTCTCAGTTCGACTTTTACAAAAGTCTGTCTACAATCTCACTGCATCATATTGGTGTAACAAATTTAGATGCAACAATGTAAATGTAGTTTATCATTCTGAATGCAGGGTGCGCTGGCTTGTTAGGCTAGTAACACTACATAGTTATTATAAAATTGAACAATAATCTACATATATGTAAAATGTGTAGTTATATAAGAAAAAAGTTAATAGCTTAAGAAATGGTACAATAGAAATTCATTGACAAGTCTCAGTGACTTTTAGTACTTTTGCATAAGTAAAAAATCAGCTGTGTTAATTTTGTTTCCCAGGTCCACCCCCAAGCCCGAAGCCTCCAAACTTGAGTCTTGACCAAGTCCAACTGGAGGAAGACCAGACAGACTTGGAGAAGTTCCTCGACAGCTGATGATGAGAAGAAATTGTGATGAGACGAGCTTGCTAGTGTAAGATGAATGTGTTATATTTTCTAATTTACTTAATAATATATTGTTGTTGATTATTTTGGAAATTTTTTATGGTAAGATTTAATTAGGCGACATACACATATGTAATACACATATGATAGTTACACAGCTCAGTACCGACTTGTAGTTACACCAGATTATCACACCAGTATGACAAACAGGGTTTTTTTTCTCAGCTTTCGCAGCTCTGTGCTATGCTACGGTGCGCGAGACAATCTAAATTACCTGGGTGGAGAGGCATCC
Source organism: Peribatodes rhomboidaria (assembly GCA_911728515.1). NCBI lineage: Eukaryota > Metazoa > Arthropoda > Insecta > Lepidoptera > Geometridae > Peribatodes > Peribatodes rhomboidaria. The sequence continues at coordinate 7,606,045 of OU452189.1, forward strand.
TAATTTTTTTTTAGTGCACGTCAATTTACTATATATTTATACATAAAATATACTAGCTGTCACCCCGCGACTTCGTTCGCGTTTATTATTTATATATATATATATATGTGTGTGAGCTATTGTATCTGTTAAGTTAGATCGAACTGCACACAGTGTGCAAATTTGATTGAAATCGGTTAAGTAGTTTAGGAGTTTACAGCGGACAAACAACGTGACACGTAATTTATAAATATTAAGAAATACTAGTGTATTAGTACTATTTAGTGTTTTTTTTAATAATAGACATATGCTAGCATATCATTGTACTCATCGTTATGACCAACTTTTATTATAGGTAGGTCAAAAATAAAATTACGGCGCCTCTAGAGATCCATTCAACACTTACAACCGAGCGGTATTAATTAATAAACCGCCGAATTAACCGTAGTTTTTCACGGCAGAAAAACTAGCGTGGACCTATGTAGTTAGGCCACGAGGAAACGCCCGATAAAAGACCCAAGAAGCAATGCCCACTTTATAGGCTTACCACACGCACAAGCTTTACCACACTTAACTGTGCGTACTTGACTGAGGCCTGCGCGTACTTACTGAGCCGTGTGGTAATTACACGAGCCTAAACTGCACAGTTGAAGTGTGGTAAGCCTATTAGAGGCGCAGCGTGACGTAAAGTGGCGTAGATAAGTCAAATCTTTCTGGTTTTTACCATACGATCAAAATAGTTGTGTCGCATCTCCTGTCGGAATACTGCGAGACAATTTTGAATTTACGGTATACGAGAGAAGGGTTCACTTTTAAATAACCGCCTGCAAGCCACGCCTCTGCCTCATTTATGAGTTTATGAGCGTTTATGTTTTTTTACCCTGAATCCATAAAGTGAAGAGAATAGCGACTCCATCACATAGAATAAATCTATATTTAAACTCACGAAATAAAATCATCAATGAAAAAAATGTATAGGTATACAAATTATTTATGACTAGTAAAAATAAGCACAATTGCTAAAACACATCGATCGGAACACAGGCCAGGCACTGTCCAATACACTTCTCTTGGGGATCTCACAAAAACTCCAATGTATCAAAAAAATCTCCAATCACTAAATCGAATGCGTTTAAAAAAAATTAAGAACACATCACTTACGAATTTACACTGGGGTGTGGAGCAGACTTTCGTTGGACCAGTTTTTTGACCGTCTCTTCGGTGGGATAGTGTATGACGCTGGCTTGCAGCAAGCTTCGGTTATGTTTTTCTCATGATTGGGTGGAGGTCCCCGCCTCCATGCGCAGACATCTTCATCTTCCCCGCGTGGTTCTTCGAGCGAGGACCAGCATCCTTTATGGAACCGCTTGTGTCTTCCAAGTCTTCGTCCGAGGAGAAGTCAGAGACGCAGGATGTTAGGTGCCTCTTCTTGGGAGGCACTACGTGGAGCGACCACCGCATCGGACCTTTGTGGTTCTTTACGTTCGTGTCGCGGGCTTCGTAGTCTGTGTCTGACGCGGCGCGCTGTGAATCGCTCTTTGATCTAGATTTACTTGTCCTGTGGCTGTCCTTTTTTTCCCCCCTAGGGGGGCCGTGGAAGTTTTTTAAATTCATAACACTTGACGCCTGCTTCGTATTCAGATCTGGAAAATTCTGCGAGTATATCACGACGCTGTCCACAGGTTTTTCTTTATGAAATTTTGCCTGCTTATTTTTCGTATCGGTTTCTGTTGGGGGATTCGAACATTTTTTCTCTGCTGAGTTTCCGCTGCTGCAACTCGTGTTGCTATTACTGTTGCTGTACTGCTCTTCGGCTTGCTTTTCCAGCTCTTGAAATTTCGTGTCTATGCTTTCGTCAGACGCCTTGTACTGTTCTAAGGCTTCTTTCTCCAACTCTTCGAATTTGTGATCGACGGTTGGGGGTCGAATCCTAGCTCCGGGTAGGACTATCTTTGGGTTCAGCTTTAGGATGCCAGGGGTAACTAATTTCTGGGCAAGTCTGACGCATCCGACGGGCGATAAGCCTATTGGAGATGGAGCGCTCATGCTAAGAACAGTACTGTACAATCTCTTCGTTCTCAACCCTGCGTCCAAAGCTGCTGCGCTCGTGGAAGGCTGTTGCTCGTCTACCTCCTTACTGTCGGGCTTTTCTGGTTTCGGTAAGCTGGATGAAGCTTGGGATTCTGGCTCGGTTTCCTCTTTCGTCTCATCTGGAGCTGGCTTCTCTTCTACTTGGGGTTTCGGTTTGACGATCGCGTTTTGTGTATTCTGTATAAGTTGTATTCTGTCGAGTCTGGGCGAGAGGTGATCACGTGGCCACCAGATGTAGCGTCTGTCCTGGCAGCGCGCGGGACGCTGGCCGGTGGGTGCGTAGCGGCTGACGTTCGTCCCGCGGTAGGGGGGGCAGCGGGCCGTGGATGCTCTGATGGCGGCCTGGACGCTTGCCGTGAGACGTCTCATTGCGCGCTGGCATTCGGTCAGCTGCGGCGGCCGTGGGGCGTCGAATTGGAACTGGAAAATTTAAAAACAATTAATTTCTGGAAAAGCATATTGTGAGCACTTGTAAGTGATTAGGAGCATTCTTTCGGCATGTGAATGAAAGGAGGAAAACAAGGAGGCTGAAGTCGATATGGTAGTGTAAATATGTACCAGCTTCGATAATATTTTTTTTACCATCACAAGCATTTTCAGTCTTTACAAATATGAACTTGAAATTACCATTATTGTCATCATCATTAATCCAAGCCTATTAGTTCATTATTGGACACGCCATGAGGCGCAGGGGTAGAATGCTCACAGCCTCACAGCCTATAGGTAACTCACTTTACAAGCAGGATCACAGAAAAGCTGCGCGGGTATCTTAAGGCAGTAAAGACACGAGACAAGTATAGTTAGCCTGATCTATCGCTTCCAGTTATTGCCAACTGTATTTCTTAGATCGTATCTAGCCACGAGGCACAAGACACAAGGGTAAGCCTGTGATCGTCCCCGCTCACAGTTTGTAGAAAACTTACTTTACAAGTAGGAAAGTAGGATCGCAGAACAGCTGCGCAGGTATCTTACGGCACACAAACAGTCACACAGTAGACATGCTAGTTAGCCTGATCTTTGGCTTTCAGCTACTGTCACCTGTCTGTATTTCGAAGATCATCTTTAGCCATGAGGCGCAGTAGGAGAACCTAGGAAACTCACTTTACAAGTAGGGTCACAGAACAGCTGTGCGGGTATTTCAAGGCAGTAGGCGGGTGGCGGCGGCGCGAGCGCGGTCAGCCGGCGCGGCTGCCGTCTCCGCGCGCGGATCTTGCGAGGTGCGGGCGGCGGGCTGAGCGCGCGTGGAGACCTCGGCGCCGCCCAGAGGCCCCGGACGCTGCTCACTCGCGCCGCCAGGGCCGCCTCCTCGCCCCGCACCCCGCTCGGGCCCCAGCGCTCGCTAGCTGCCGATCGGTGTCAGTTATAGTCACTGCTCCTACTTTTTAATCGACTTCAAAAAGGAGGAGGTTAAAAGTAGGATTTAAGAACGGATTTTAATTTTTTTTCTATTTTAAAAGAATTAACAGATTGGTCCCATTTTGTACAAAACCCAATTCGGATGACGGGAAGTCGGTATTACTTTTATTTTAATAGATTATTAGGATATTTAATATAATAATAATATAGATATTTAAGATAGATAATTGAAACGGTGCCGGTGGTTGCAGGATGTTATGGGCAATTTAGCTTTTTTTGTTTATGAATCGTCGCGTGCAAAGAACTCCACTAAATCTTGGGCGGCTGGTCTGTTAGAAATTATGGTGCGTGAATAAAATAAACCATATTGAAAGAAAATTAGCTACACATGAAAAACTAGCTGCGCTCGTATAATATTAATTTTCCTTAACCTGAACTTTCACAGTTATAACATAAGTAGGAAGTAGGATAAGTAAAGTAGGATTGTGGAAGATAACGCACAAATCGTCATCAGGTAACATTCGGTACTGGCGCCGCCGCCGCGGGCACAAGCTGCGTTCGGAAGGGTCGTCCAGGAGCTTCCGGAACCAATACTCCACCTGTTATATACAATATTATCAATAATCGTCCATCCTTGATATAAACAACTGTTTTTCTTTGCAGCTAGGCTATAGGTAAGCAGAACCGATATAGAAAAATTTGGCGTCCATCTAAGAAAATGGGGTCCTCAAAAATATTCTTAATCCAAGTAATCAGGATGAATTATGGGATAATGCAATACTAATTTTTTACCCGACTGCGCAAGAAGGAGGGTTAGTTTTTCGAGTGTATGTAGGTACGTGGGTATGTATGAGGTTTCATTGGCACGCACCATCGACTAAACAGCTCGATGGATTTCGACATGTGAGGTGTCATTTGAATTGCTTGATAGTGGAAGTGACATAGCATTTTGCAGCCAGGTTTTTTGTTATTCTTTTAATAATGTTATTTGTTTTATTTATAGCCAACAAAAAATAGCAGTTTCACCAAAGATTTTGGGGACCAGGCAATATGACCTTGCGGTACTCCGCGGACGCGTGAGCTTTTCATCATCATATAACTTTAGTAAACCTACTGATTTCAACATTCTGGACTTTTATGATGCACAAATCTCTACCACCAGCGGCGCACCAGAACGGACAGGCATCAAAGCAAACACCTAAACTAAATGTACAAAATTTCTTACCGAAAACTTATCGGAGAATTTTCAGTCGTGAGATTTTAGCTTTACACTTATTTTGGACCCCACAACCAGACAAGCATGTGTCGTTTACTTTTCCCGCCTTTTATACAGACTGGTGCGGCCGTACGCGGTAACATAGCGATACTATACAGACAGATGTGACAGAGTTATAGGGAAATCACAGACAGATCGAGCGAGATGCAATATAGTATTGGTATGTTACTGCGGTTCGCCGCGTCGGTGTAGAATCAGCGCTGTATTTCGATACAGAGTCAGACACAACGTAATTAGGTACGCGTTTTTCTTTTTGGACGACTAAAATTCTGACGTAAAGGTTTAATTAAGTAAGTACTTACTCTATATAATTTGATTTTTAAGCTTTATTTTAGCTAAAATTAGTGATTCACCTCAGGCAGCATCCAGCATTCCGTCAAATCAGTATTCTCACATCCTTGTCCGTTGTACCCACGAAAATTTATCCTTTCGTTTGTACTCAAATAACATTTCTCTCTGAAAACAGAAAAGAGGTTCGTTAACGCAAAGAAACCTCACAGAACGGGCGGGATTTCTTATCTGAGCGACAGGAAACTTCTAAAAAAAAGTTTAAAAAGTTAGTTGTTAGCGCCAAAACTTATGTCAAAATATTTGGCGCGGTGTCAGAGGAAGAAATAGAAAATTGAGACGAGATGACTTTTATTAAATAAAAAAATATTTATTAATCGCTTTGCGAACCTAAGCTCGTCGTAATAGAAATTTCCGTAGAATTGTGCTAATCTCGACTCTGGGATGACGTCTTTAACGCTTCTTCTGCCACTGTTGCTTCCATTCTCTTGGCTTTGGCTTGATGAAGTGCATTTATCTGAAAATATAATAATAGATGCTTACTTACGATAGTAAAGAAAATGGCATCATAATCTATAAACTTTTAGAAAGAAAACACGGTCTTTACGTCCCACAGCAGGGACACCAACCTACTCTACGTCGTGGGTAATTGAGCTGTTGTCCACGACACTGGCTCAGTGCGAATTGGTGTGTCACATATCTTTCTACCTAACCTACTTATTTTAGCTAAAAAGTCAGTGTATTACCAGCAATTTCACATTGACTGGACTGCGAGTCTAGCGTCGATTCCTGGAGTGCTTGTGACACACGACAATGCTGGGCCCAGAGGCGCTGAAAGAATGAAATCTGTCAATCAAAGGTGAGAATCAGCTGATCAAAATCGGAATATTTAAAATCTGAACTGCTAAAGAACGAATGAAGAAGATAGGAGAGATTATTTAAAAGGAGGAGGAAGAATCCAGATATTAACAGATTCTGATTGGCATGAAAAATGATTGCTGTAGGAATCGTTAGAGCACAGAAAGAACCAGCTTTTTTGGAACTTTCCAAGGTGAGTTAAAAGAGAGTATTAGAAAAAGAGTAGTCTTGATTTGCTAGGGTAGGTATGTTATGCGAAGTGTCATTTACCTGATTAGCTATAATGAATTCATCGGGTGGTTCAGTGGCCCATGTGAGATCCGCACAGAGGGCGATATGTGCCCACGAAGACCGATCCACTTCGAAGCTCATTCAATGTGGCATCTCACGCATACATACAACTATCTACCTACACAAATTATGAACTAATAACACTAAATAACAAGAGAAATATGAACGGTAAAACAGTTAATAAAAACGACGACAATTTGAAAGACATTGATTAAATCATAACAAAATTTTCATCTTTTTTGATAGATATGACAATATTTTTTTTACTTTTTTATTTCAAATCACTTTTTGAATTTCGTACCAAATGGTTTGAATGAAGTTGTCATCGAGTTGGTTCGGTAAAAAGATTTGATAACGAGGTTTGTTAACGGCTTTATGGTCGGCCATTTTGAGAAACGAGTTTTTACTCTCCCAATGATGCAAAAACAAGACCATCTACAAAAACATACACAGGCCAGGCAAACACATTCAGTTGAGCGTTCAGTAGCCAAACTGAAAGACTAGGTAGCCACGAGTTCTCAGCATTCACACGTCCTTACAAGCAAAAACCCGGCTGAAAAATGTGGTACCTTATGTCACTACCACTATCAAGACGATTCAAATGACACCCACATGTCGAAATCTATCAAGCTATTTAAACTGTAGGCCGTGCCAAAGAAACCTCATACATAAATACATGCATACAAACATACCCTCCAAAAACAAAACCGTCTTTGCGCAGTCGGTTAGAAAACAGGCTAACTTAGTAGAAAAGCTGGTTACAAAGTCAGGCAACATCGGAATGTATTTTTTGCTGTTGGCCTCACAGACCCGCCCGGGCCCGTCACCGGGCACCCGTTATGTCAGTCTGCAGTCAGTTTGGCTTGCGCAGTCCGAAGGTGTTGTCGCACGCTCGCGCCGCGTCGCGCACCAGCTGTGAGGTGGCCTGAATGAACCTCTTCCTTAATTTTACTATTTATCCCCCCCAAATAAATTACCAAAACGGAAACAATCAAACAAACTTGGACTTTTATTAACGAAAAGTGCTAAGTATTGGTGATCGACTGACGGTGCGCTCAAAAAATAATTAATACAAAAATCGATTGTAAAACGCGAGTTCTTTTCGTCGATTTTTCATCGTTGATCGCTGTTAGTTTTGCAACAAGTGCTGTGGTGTCGGGAACAGGTTCGGAGTGACCGTTGCGTCTTTGTGTTTATATATTTGTTGTGTATAGACTCCTACAGTATATTTGCGAGTGGTTGTGAGCGTGGTCCGTTCCGTTACTGATGCTGCAATCTGCAGGTACCGCAGTTTGACGAGTCATCCCATTCAGTCGACGGTAAGTGAATTTCTCATTTATAACTGTGGTCACTTGTGCATAATGATTATGCAAGAGCATCGTAACTCCGTAATTTAAGCCGCCTCTTTAATATCTGCCTTTTTAATTAGAAACCCAACTTTCGCAACTGTATCGTTAGCAGTAGTTGTGTTTTATAAATTAAAATTATTAACTTGATCTTATGACGTAGCTCTCGAAAGCTTTAAAGGCTCCCATACAAATATAATTATGTGTATCCAGTCGGTTCTTATTTACTCAACGTCGACTCGTTGGTATGTTTGTCTTTGTGTGTTTGTTTTGCATCTCCTGTACAAGCTTAATACTTTTCACTCGGTTTTCCTCCAGGAAGGTAGGTACCTAGGTATAATGTTTTTCGTGTGTATTTATGTTTTTGCTATACGTATAATTTCTTACTTTTAATTGATTAACGTAGCTTCAGAATTCGTTGGTTTCGTGTTTTTATCCGGAATGCTAGACAGGATACATTTTCCTGTGAGGTTTTTGGCTTGTCCCTTAAATTTATTCATCACCATTATCGAACATTTTCCCCCCAATGCTGAGTATGGGCACAGATTAGATAATAGTTACTACGGTATAGGTTTCCTCAGAGCGCGATCATTTCCGGTCCTGTCTGATCCAGTGCCTTCCTACCGCCTACGCTTTCTTTTAAGAATATCACTCAAATTATATTTCTGGAATTAATTTGATACTTATCCACTTATCTCACAATCTAATTTCTATCTGTTTCTTTTGCATCTCTCCTTGGCTCTAACATAGTGTTTGAGCCGAAATACACTAGAGATTTGTTCCTCCTCAATCTCCAGTGTATTTTTTCGTTAGACCGGAAATACACTAAAGATTTCTTTAAGAAACAATTCTGTGAATGAACTTACGCAAAATAACGTCTGATTCAATCAACTAAGTAATTTCTATCTGTTATAATGGTATATACACTTATTTAGCTGTTTTTAGATACAGTATTTATACGTTTAGTTTTTTCTTTAGATACTAAGGCCCGCATGCTAAAACGACGCTCTGTCTTAAATCTCGACTTAAAACTGGTTCTAAAATACCTAAAAACAGATTTAAATCGAGATTTATGACTGAGCGTCGTTTTCACATACGGGCCTAAGGCACCTACTGTATTGGCATTTTCGTATTTGGATAACGTATTTTTTTCTTTTTTATTTCGTCCATCTACGTATTGTTATTATCCAAACATTTATGGTATTCAAATTTAATAACAATATTACGTTACCATGTTACGATTAAGTAAATATTATCATAAACTAAACTAACATGCATTCTAGGTACATGAGAACTACATATTTTGAATACGTAAGCTAACTTACTGAATACTGCTACTGTACAGTAACTATATACCTATTTAATTTAAAACTATCGTCTATAAAACTACTTTATATGTAATTTATTTATTACATAAATAGAGTCTACACTACATTGAATCAACTTACGTAAGTTTTATTAAATACTTGCTTGTATTAAAGTGATTAGTAATTGATAAAAGACTTTCGAATTTCACATAATTTTTCTATAGGTTTAGTTACAGTTGCGTTCTCGTAATTTACTTTTGGTATTTCTGTTAAATTTATAGTAAGTATCTAGTAGGTATACAGCATCAAATTATATGTATTTTTGAAGGCAAAAACGTAACATATTAACACTCAGACCTATTAAAAAAAGTAGTTTTTCCCCTGCATATATTCGTTGCTCATGTTTTTATTTTCATTTAAATATTGTAGGTACTTATAATGCAGTTTTATATGTATAAAATATCCATCTACCATATTACTTACTCTTAAGTTCCTTAACATCAGCACTGCAATTCATAACGATAATAACGTATTCATAATCATTAATATTATTCATTCAGCCATTGTGTGCTAATATATATCACACTGTTGCACCTTGTCTGCTAGATCTGTTCCAGACAACAGTTATACAATAACACGATATGTAACGTATGTTACATCTAGGTTTATAGGTTATCTATAATTTAAATTGATACTGAAGGCATGCACTGGTACCTACCTAGATACTCAGATAGTATTTGTGCGTGCGTAATTTATACTTACACTTATCTCTTTTCTTCTCTTCTTCTGTCTCTACATAGTTCAAAACAAAGTCGCTTTCCGCGTCTGTCTGTCTCTCAAAATATCATGCATCGTCGCTAATTTAATTCGGCTTTCTCTCAAACTCTCATGCATCGTCGCTAATCTATTTCTTCTTTCTCTCAAACTCTCATGCATCATCGCTAATATATTTCTTCTTTCTCTCAAACTCTCATGCATGGTCGCTAATATATTTCTTCTTTCTCTCAAACTCTCATGCATCGTCGCTAATCTATTTCTTCTTTCTCTCAAACTGTCATGCATCGTCGCTAATCTATTTCTTCTTTCTCTCAAACTCTCATGCATCATCGCTAATATATTTCTTCTTTCTCTCAAACTCTCATGCATGGTCGCTAATATATTTCTTCTTTCTCTCAAACTCTCATGCATCGTCGCTAATCTATTTCTTCTTTCTCTCAAACTGTCATGCATCGTCGCTAATCTAATTCTTAATTCTCTCAATCTCTCATGCATCGTCGCTAATTTAACTCTTCTTTGTTACGACTAACTTTTTTCGTATTTATGGATTACTAGTGTAATACATGCATTAGTACTACCTCGCGGTGTAACTAAATGCCAAATTTCGTCCAGATCCGTTCAGCCCACAGACCTAAGATTTTTTTTTGAGATCTGTGGTTCAGCCGTTCTGGCGTGATTGACATTGTCGTAACAGCCATCTATCTTTCTTTTTCTATCTTTATTTTTTTAATTTTTATATACTACTAGCTGCGCCCCGCGGTTTCACTCGCGGTTAAAAAGTCCTAAGCTATTCTAGACTATAATCTATCCCTGTGAAAAATTTCATTCAGATCTGTTCAGCTGTTCTGGCGTGAAAGAGTAACAAACATCCATCCATCCATCTATCCATTCTTACAAACTTTCGCGTTCATAATATTAGTAGGAAGTAGGATGTAAAGAAGAGATAGAGATGCCTCAGATCTTGAAACTTGTTCTCGAAATCATCGAACTTCAATTCTTAGTAATTAAAGTCCTGCAATGATTAATTTCCTCGGTCAATGATCGTATTACAGTATGTAATATAATAATAATATCGTATTACCTGATTGTGATGTGAAGTGTTTTGTTACATTCGCTTGTCTTGCACTTAGCGGCGCGTTGATTTGCCAACACATACTTACCTCCTGTTTTATTATACGGATTGAAGACCCAATGCGATGGGGAGCTCTGTGGAATTGAAATAAGGCTTTATTACACTCGCATAAGATTCGTTTTTCTCGTTCTGCTCAAAGTTTATGGTTTCCATTCATTCTCTTTTTAATTAAAGGCGCTGTTTTTAGCAAATAGTTTTGTATTACATCCCTATAGATTTGTGTAATTACTGACCTGTTCGGTAAGTTTTTAGCAAAAATAATGATTTGGCTTAGAAGCGATTAATCGACCTAGCGAGCGTTAGAGAGCAAAGCGTCTCTGCTTCAGCGTCGGCTGGTTTCGTGTCCGGCGTCTGTCCGGCTGTCTTCACTAGTTAAGAGTCCGGCGACCACTTTAGACTAACTTCGCATTGGCTTAAGGTTTTCTATAGTCATTTCGTCTAGAAGAAGACTACGAGCGAAGAGAGCAAGTAATGATACTGACGAGCCTCTAAAGTTACCTACAGAGTGACAAAGTGCAATTTCAATTTTTTTTTATGACTTTTGCACTTCTGTAATCATTCTTAAATAACTAAGAATTTCCCTTGTTTATGGACTCGTTTAAAAGCTAATGATGTAGACAACCTCTCTATGTAAAGGGATTATTGATTTGCTTTGTCTATCTATTGAACAAATCACGTCAAAAGTGACCCCTTACAAATGCGGATAATTTTCATAGCTCTATTTTCTCTTGAGGAAGTTTTAAAAAAAAAAAACAAGAACATAGGGGCGGAGATATAGTTCATTTAATTGTACATGCTTAATTTCATCATAATCTGACAAATGGTTTCCAAGAAATTTGACAAGCGCGTTTGTATGGAAATTTCAGAGCGTCGCGGGACTCTTAACAAGTATAAATTAAAAATTAAAAAAATATCCCTACACTGCATTTCGTCAAACATAGCTAAGAACACTACCGACTAATTCACCTTATAACAAAAAAAAACAACCAAAATAGGTTCATCCCTTCGTGAGCTACGATGCCACAGGCAGACACACACAAACAGACACGTCATACGTAAAACACCCCGTTGTTTTTGCGTCGGGGGTTAATAAAATATCGAGTAATATCTAAATATACCTGCTTACTTACAATTATCTAATAATAAATAAAAAGTGTAATTTTTACCAATTACACTAGTCCAATATTACCTAGAGTCCTTCATTCTTAATTCATCGCAGCCATGAATTAATTATACGATTTGAGATAATATTAAACCCACGCTGCAGAAACTAACTAATTGAGGTTCGACCTTGCTACAGCTGCTTCTGTAGTTTTTAACCGACTACAAAACGAAGGAGGTTATCGATTCGGTTCTATATTTTTTCACATTACGCATATGTATTTAAATTATCGTCACGCCTTTCCCCTGAAGTGGTAGGCAGAGGTGTACAACGCCCACACTTCGGCAGGCGATATTTAGTCCCGAAAGTGATGTCATCATCATCATTATCAGCTGGTTTCGACCCACTGCTGGGTACAGGCCTCCTCCTCCTTACGCCATTGCTCCGTCTCCTCTGCCAATCTCGTCCACGCGTGACCTGCGATGGGTCTGATGTTGTCGACCCATCGTGCCGGTTTTCTGGTGAGGTTGGGAGGTGATGTGGAGGACCGAATGTCTAAAGTTGTCCTGCCATCACCGTTCTTTTACAATTGTACCAGGCGCACCAGTAAGAGACACCCTCTCATGGTGGAAATTCCGCGCCAAAACGCACTAAGCGTTTCAAGTCAACTTTTCTTGTAAGAACTGCAGAGGTGTGGAACTCGTTGCCTGCGTCTGTCTTTCCACCTAAATACAATCCGGGGGTGTTTAAGAGTAAAGTGAATAGGTATCTCCTAGGCAAGCGTGTTACACCTTCGATCACGGCAACGCTTCCCATCAGGCGAGTCAGTGGTCAAACGCATGCCTAGTATGTTATAAAAAAAAAAAGTCTGAATAATCAGAGGATGATTTTTCCTAAGGACGACTAGGCTCGGGTTTGGGGGGCAAGCCAGACAGAAAAGACGTAAGGCGAGAACGTGATGCGGACGGGACGCATTGATATATATAGACAACATATACAGAGACGGGGCGCGGCCGCAAAATGTTTTTATTCAATTGGATATCAAAGATACACTTATAAACGTCAAAGTTTTTTATTAGACTCGACCGCCTTATTCAGAAATAGAGCCACTACTCAGAAAAACAGGCAAGAAACTGAGGGGCAAATTTTTTAAATATTAATATCTCCTTGTTTCTCTTCTCGTTTTAAATGAAGCTGCCATGTCTCCGCTCCGCCCTTATCTCGTCCTCGTCCAACGTCTTTTCTGTCTGACCAGCGCTTAAGATGGCCCAAAATTAGGAACGGCCAATCGAGGAAAAAATACACTGATGTGAGCAACAAAGTTGGCAAGAGAGATAAAGTTTGGAGAAGGAGGGATCATCTCGATTAAACTTGTAATTTTCGAGGAACATCTTCGAATTTAGCTAAGTAAATTAGGGATAAAGGGGCAGCTGGTACTATACGGGGTTGTTCCTCTTTTCCCCCACTGGGGGCCAAGAGGAATAAAACTGGGTTAGGTGGATATCACACTGTTGCGTATTCCGCTGCGGTGTGCGGAGCGACGGAAATCCGTTTGAGCGCTTCTCTGCACGGAGGCGCGCTGTCAGTGTTATACGAGTATATCCTGTGCTTTTCGTATAGAAATCGAGATTTTACAGTCAAAGTTAAAATCCGCATCACCGCACACCGGGGCGGTGTATATTGTGCCTCAGGATCATATCTGTTGAGATTGTACATCACTAACTTTCAATGCATATCACTATTCGATTATTGTCTGTGGTTCTCTCTGATCAAAAAATGATGAATGATTTGTGTTATCTAAAATGTTAAATAAAGATTCTATGATGAAAACGTGTATTTAAAATTTATCCAAAATAATTAATCCAATAATATCTCAGGATTTGTCTTGAAATATCAAGATTTTTACTTCTTTTGGGTTACAGTGGATTTTGGAAACCTCGGGATTTACAGAATTTTAAAATAAAATAGAGTAGATATTTTTGATGATTTTTTTTCGCTCGCACCGCTGCCATCCGCGTCAACGCGTGAGCATGACAAGAATTGAGATCCTCAGTGCACGATATTAATAATAAAATGACTTTAAATTGTAAATTAGGCTTCAGTAAAAATCTGAAATTGCGACAAATACCTACTAAGGACTTTTTGAAGGAAATCAGGGTTTTTCTCCAGACTTCCAAATTTTTCATCTTACTTTGTACCATAGTTTCAACCACTTTCGGCGGCCTGTACCGAGTAACCGGCTCGATCGTACGTCTAGCTGACCCGGCGAACTTCGTACCGCCAAATTTTTTTTTTCATTATTTTTTTTAAACATACCTTGTCATGACAATAACGAACGCAAGAAAAAAATAATCATCCAATTTAGTGCAGTCGTTCGCAAATTATGCGCGTACATACATTTTATTTAAATAGTAGATGCGAAAGTTTGGATGTTTGTTACTCAATCACGCCAGAACGGCTGAACGGATCTGAAAGTTTGGCACAGACAAAGATTACAGTCTGACATAGCACATTGGCTACTTTTTAATAGCGGGTAATACCGCAAGCGCAGCTAGTATAATATAATCCTTGCAAGATCGACTGCCTCTATTGTAATAATTAACTAACAACCTACTCTACCATAAGCAATATAATTAAGGCGAAAGACAGCATGGCAGTGTACCTCCCCTCAACAAACAGCCTACTCAGTACGCCTCCACGCCACCGCAGCGTTGCCAGCACTAAATTTTGACAATGACCCTGCGGGTAGCTTCCCGGGTTCCCGACGTGACCTTGTCCCATTTCCCGCTGTGCCGTAGGAGCAAAAAGGAAAAACACGGAAAATAGACCTCTCAAGTTATTTCTTTATTCATAACTGGAGGGCTTCCGCTTGTTTTGTGACTTCAAAAAGATTTTTTGAGATGAAATCGGGCGGGTACGTTTTGCTTGGATGGAAAATCAATAGGATGTTGAAAGAATATGATATATAGTTAAGAGTCCGCCGACCACTGTAGACTAACTTCGCATTGGCTTAAGGTATTCTATAGCCATTTCGTCTAGAAGAAGAAGACGAGCGAAGAGAGCGAGTAATGATACTGATGACCCTCTAAAGTTACCTACAGAGTGACAAAGTGCAATTTCAATTTTTTTATGACTTTTGCACTTCTGTAATCATTCTTAAATAACTAAGAATTTCCCTATATATTATTATATTAGGGTATTTTCAAAATAATCGATTTAGTAGAAAAAAGCTATCGCAAGAATTGAAACGAGTGTAAATTACAATTTTAATTATACAAAAAGCCGTATTAAAATTCAGACTCTGTAATATAGATTTACATTTTTAGAATAAAAAAATATACCAATAGGTCGTAAGAGTCCCGCGACGCTCTGAAATTTCCATACAAACGCGCTTGTCAGATTTCTTGGAAACCATTTGTCAGATTATGATGAAATTAAGCATGTACAATTAAATGAACTATATCTCCGCCCCTATGTTCTTGTTTTTTTTTTTTAAAACTTCCTCAAGAGAAAATAGAGCTATGAAAATTATCCGCATTTGTAAGGGGTCACTTTTACTGATTTATTCAATAGATAGACAAAGCAAATCAAAAATCCCTTTACATAGGGAGGTTGTCGACATCATTAGCTTTTAAATGAGTCCATAATACAAAGGAAATTCTTAGTTACTGACTGTTTTATTTTGTGTTTTTTTTTGCAACAATTACATTATTGACTATTGTCTATTTCATCCCAAATGTAGGTCTTACACATATTTTATCATAAACTAGCCACTTGTTCTAATTCTAAGATAGTTAGAGCTGCGCGTTAAATTCTGGCAATGACCCCCGGCGGCATACAGCCTTGGCCCATTTCTTGCCGAAATGTTATCCCTAAGAGAACTCACTGTAGGGTTACCATTTCGAAAGAAGAGTCCGCAGATGTTCTCTTCTTCTTTGTCTCTTCTTCTCTGCAAATCTCTTCTTTACATATACCCACAACAAAATGTCTGTCTGTCTGTCTGTCTGTATATCAGCTAACTCTTCCTAAACCGCGCAACGGATTTTGATGCGGTTTTCACCATGAGCTAGATTTTTTTAAAGGAAGGTTTAAAGTAGCGTGTAAGGCCGGGCGGGTCGCCAGTTCACATTCTCTAGCTAACTGGGCTTAACAAGATTTAGTTACATAGTCTGAATCAAGAAAAAAAATCGCGTGTTACAAAACACTTTTTTGGACCCTGGACCCAAGAAGAGATCCTAGAGAAGTATGGTGATAGCCCATCTGCACGCGACTGCGTTTCATAGTCTATGGCAGTTATTGGTCGTGTAGCGTTTTATTAGTAAAATATTCTTTTAGACGGATCAGCAGTGCCAGCACCGTTCTAAGTCGATCAATAAACTCAGGTTTCAAAACGACTAAATCGACTTGAATTAGTTGATTTGAAGCGTCAGCTTATCGATCCACAAAGAACAGAGCTATTACTTCAGTCGTTCTGGATATTACCCCATACAACACACAAACTTTACCTACCTACCTACCTCATTATAATATTTCGCGCACCCGTGTCAATCATAGTTGCTCAACACTTTTTGCTCACGGGAATCCATTCATATTTCCTCTAAGGACATGTCTGACAAATTCTGACGGTTGGTAACCCTACTATCCAAACGGACTTACTCCATTACCTTTTTATTTCATAATATAAGGGGAAGAGCATACAATCTACCTTCGGCATTAGTTATTGATAACAAAATTCCCCGGAAAGGGAAATACGATACACCTTTTGCATTGAAAATGATCGACAATATGCCATGTAGCCGGTATAGTGAAACGGGAAACTGAGTCCACATGATTGTGTACAGGGCTTTTAATTAAGGAAAATCTGCGAGCGGAAAGCGATTACCGGGCAGTTCTCCAGCTCGGTGGTTGGATGACATTGTGAAGACGAGGCTCTAGGACATCGGTCGGCAACCCGCGGCCCGCGGGCCACATGCGGCCCAGAGCCCCCTCCTGGCGGCCCGCGAGTAAATAAATAAAAAAAATCGGGACATTTTGCTCACACGTCGTCTGGCCCCAAACTAAGCAAGGCTTTTACCATAGCTGCCAGAGACAGATAAACATTGATATTTAGAGATCAGATGATACCTACACAAATAAATAGATACCTATGGTAAAATATGTAAATGTAGAAACCTATAGGTTTGAACAAGTGCGGCCCGTACTTATTTTGGCACTGTGCGGCCCTTACCTGCCAAAAGGTTGCCGACCGCTGCTCTAGGATAAGCTGCTCTAAGGTATGGGAGCGAAAGAGTTAGCGCACTGAATTCTACTTTCATGCCTTTTGGAATAGGAAATCGTGTATAAATCTATATGTGTATGTGTGTGTGTGTGTGTGTGGCATCGTAGCTCCCGAACGGATGAACTGATTTTGATTTTGTTATTTTTTTTTGTTTGAAAGGTGAATTAGTCGTGAGTGCTCTAAGCTATGTTTGATCAAAATCGGTGTTAATAAAAATCGGTTTGTTTTAAAGTTTTAAATTGATACTTGTTAACTGAGGACCAATTAGCTAATTAGGAAGATTAGTGGAGGTGGGATCATTTAGGGCCTGGAAAAAGGTATTCAACAGTTCGTAAATCATTCCTGTTCCCTTTGAACTAACATTAGACAGGATACCATTAGCCATCCCCACGTTGTATAAACCGTGTCAAATTGACTTTTTTCAATATAAACTGACTATCCTTAAAAAATGCCTACCTCAAACTAATAACGAAGACATCGTCCTTATCGGACTTGTTTGACAAACCTAACTAAATATTAACTTGAAACATGCCTACATGCGCTACTAAACTTTTTAGACCATTTTTTGTAAAGACACCCGCAACGGGACTTGGGCTCAGCTGATTTGAGTATAGCCTTGACCTGGTTTCCTCCAGCCTCGCCCACACCTAGCGAAATTTCTTATTAAGATCCTTGTCCTGATAAATTATTCGTTTTGACAGTTTTGGGACCCCTTAGCACGTGTTGAAATGGTGTTGAATGGATTTTTTGCTGATTTGGATGAACCTGGGGTTCTATTGTGGAAGCGTTGGATGATAGCGTGTCGTCTCGCTCGGTCGTATGGCGTGAGTAAGTTGGTGAGAGCGGGATGACACTCGATGACCAGTCATTACACTAACATTAAGGTCCTTGTTGATTAAAAGTGTTGGGACAAAATCTTGGCAAGACTTGGACAAAAGACTGTATAATATTTTTGATTCTATACTAGCCTTTGAAATATCCCGTACATTTTACTGTTTTATGCAAATTCACGTGATAAATATACTATAAGATAAATTTAACATTATATGACTGCTATGCTCTGTTAATCTTAATTTAATCCCGAAAATCGGAGATAACCGAACATTTTACAAGGCGATTATAAAATTAATCCTTTATTGTTGACATTTAACTTATTAAACAAAAAATTGTTGTTTAGTAAAAAAAAATGCCTTTTATAAAAATTTTTTTTTTGATAAAAGGCATTTTTTTTGTTTTCCAACAAAAATGTTGGAAAAATTACTTTCTTACATTTTTTTAACAGGGAGTTAAAAAAATGTAAGAAAGTAATTTTTCCAACATTTTTGTCTAGAAGAGATTGCTTTTAGCGATAAGAGCGCCAGTTGTTACAGATTTGTTACCTGGTTAATCTGGTTAAGCAATGGAGATTTTTCAAGGTAAGTCGGCCAAATATATTATATCTACCTAAGTTTATTTTAAAAAGTGCAATGAAGTTAACAAAAACTCTTTTTCATCCAAGTATTGTGCCATTGTTAGATAAAGCAAATATTCCCATTATTTATGGAATACAATTTCGTTCATGTCGTTACCTCAGCTGGCTTGGCAGGAGCGCGTCCTGTCAAACTTTGTTAAGAGTCCGATGACCACTTTAGACTAACTTGGCATTGGCTTAAGGTCATTTTGGCTTTTGGCCATTTCGTCTAGAAGAAGACTACGAGCGAAGAGAGCAAGTAATGATACTGACGAGCCTCTAAAGTTACCTACAGAGTGACAAAGTACAATTTCAGTTTTTTTTAATGACTTTTGCACTTCTGTAGTCATTCTTAAATAACTAAGAATTTCCCTTGTATAATGGATTCATTTAAAAGCTAATTATGTAGAAAGTAAAGGAATTTTTGATTTGCTTTGTCTGTCTATTGAATAAATCAGTCAAAATAGACCCCTTAAAAATGTGGATCTTTTTCATAGCTCTATTTTCTCTTGAGGACATTTAAAAAAAAAACCAAGAACATAGGGGCGGAGATATAGTTCATTTAATTGTACATGCTAAATTTCATCATAATCTGACAAATGGTTTCCAAGAAATTTGACAAGCGCGTTTATATGGAAATTTTAGAGCGTCGCGGGACTCTTATTGGTTCGGGCTCTATCTGACGAATGGTTCATTTAGTATCAGTTACTTTGGTAATAATTTTTCAATATTTCTTAACTTGTAAGTGTTAAAATAAGTCAAGATTAAAAAAAACACTACAGCCTACCCTATTTCTATTTTACAAAAAAACTATGTAACGAGCCGGTCAAAAATAACGCGGTTCTCCACCGACATTATAAAATTAATGAGCAGCTAACTAATTCGTAAATGTACGTTGTTTACTTGTGGCCCAGTTAGACGGGCTAATTTTTGATTGTACTTACTCACACATACACCATGTATCCGGCCGAAAAAATGGGTGAGCGAATGGTGTTTTTCAGTCTAATTCGATAGGTCCAGATTGTACTTTGTTTAAAGAATTTATGAAATTCTTTGCATAAAATTATTTTTTGCAAGGCCACATTTTTACTTAACAGTTCATTGATTCTTTTTAGTAAAAAAGTAATATACTTACATATCTTTACGCCTTTCCCCCGAAAGGGTTGGCAGAGGTGTAATACAACACCTACACTTCACTTCACCTACACTACCAATACGCATATATGTTCACACAATAAACAAATTGGTGCGTGCCGTGGGCTGGGTTCGAACCCGCTCCCTCTGGCTTGAGAGGCGGGCCTTCTTCCAACTAGGCTGCCATCGCCAAACATGGAATAATACTAATTATACTTCGTATTTTGTTATTTCTTTCTTTTTGAACCGGAAAGAATGGCGCGCAGATTAGACCGCGTAAGTGGAAAATGGTCGAAGATAATTATGACAATAACTATTCCATTCCAATATTTACTATAAGAAACCATTCCATAAAGCTGTGAACTTAACTATCTATCTTTCTTTATCGGTACATAGATTGATAGTCCTTTCCATGCTTATAAAAGCTGTTAGCAAAGCAATCACCATAAAGTTATAAATAGAGGAATGGGAATCGATAAACAAGGAAGCTATCTCGGGCTAAAGTCGAGTTTTACTGGTTATGTTCACTTTTAGAGTCCTGCATGTCAGTCATGCAAATCCTAACTAACGTTATAAATGCGAAGTGAGTTTGTTTGTTACGCTTTCACGCCTCAACTACCTAACTGATCGTCTTGAAATTTTGCATACAGTCAGGGGTACAGAAAATGAACCCTACGTCCTTCTCTGTACCCCTGGCTGGATGCAAAATTTTATATTTCGTCTCGTAATAATTAACGGTTCCGGACCGTCCGTTCCGATCCGTTCCGAATTCACCAAACTTGGACGAGTGGTAGTTTCCGAAATTATAATTATGAATTGAAAAAATAACCAAGCTAGGCTGAGTTGCACCAACTAACTTTAATTTTAACCAAACCATAACCGGCTCTAAAATCTCTAGTTTAGCGGCTTATTATGTTACATACTTTTACAATTTGATTATCGTAAAAAACGCTACCAAAGCGTACCAAAACGAAACTAGCCGTAAAGTATGTGGTAATTAATTTAATTTTTATTTATTGACGTAATTTAATTATTAAAAATTAACATTATTTATTTGGACAAATGGAATACTTATACTAAATTTAATGTAAATCTTAACTTTGTAAACTAATTTTTAATGTTTTGGTAGTACCTAATGTGATGTTGACTACTCTATTTGTATTAGGTTAATCCTGTAAGAATAGGTGTAATGAGAAATAAATAAATCAAAAAAATTAAAAGATTTTAAGGCCGGTTAAGCTATTAGTCAAAGTTAGTTGGTGCAACACAGCCTTAGTATAGCTGTGTCAAAATAACGGGGATAAGTTCAGGAAATGCGATCGCTAACAATAATGACCCTGTTTTATTTAATTCGCGACTCGCAAAATGTTGTTGTTTTTAGTCATAAAAAAATTAACAGGTATTTGATTGTTTTCCTCATTTGCGGCTGTAGTCGCGGCTAGCCGCAATATAATAGTCATTGTTCGCAACTTGAACGTTAAGTGTGCGCTGCGGTGCTTTGAACTAAATGTATGCTAATTATCGGCCGCAGACTGTCGTTGCGTCTAGTCTAGCAGCTGCGTCTAGTCTAGCCACTGCGTCTAGTCTAGTCGCTGCGTCTAGTCTAGCCACTGCGTCTAGTCTAGTCGCTGCGTCTAGTCTAGTCGCTGCGTCTAGTCTAGTCGCTGCGTCTAGTCTAGTCGTCAAGCTGTCGCAGACGCATTTCGCACACTGTGTGTGTACTGTTAATTGTCTTTTAAGTTACATGTGAAAACAAAATATAGGTGAAGATGCGAAGTGCCATTGTAATGATTAGTTACCTAACTTTTAAACACATAAGGTGAAAATTGGAATGCTGGTTTTCAACTCATCGCTGTTGACTTTGACGTCATGCGTAGTTAATTGGTTGCAGTACTTATGAATTTGACCTTAAAATCGTTGGTTGTATCCACAATCAGTGCTGCCAATGGTTTTTTTCTAGCTGACCAAATGTGCAGTACCCATGCGAAAGCTTTACCTGAGTAGTTGACAGGCCCCTATTCTGACGCATGAAATATTATCTTGGTCACTCTCACTCCTATGACTTTTTAAACGAGAGAGACAAAGACTTTTAGAAAATTTCTCACGGGTAAGGATAGGGCCGATGATGATGATGGCAACACTGTCTACGATGTACAATACAATAAGTGGCAACACCATTTCTTTTTCTAAATTAGCAAGTCATAAGGAATGAAAAGGAATAGATCGACAATTGCTCGTAAATAATGGAAGTGGGTTATGGGAAATGTTAGGACTCCGTCCACTTACAAGCTCAGAGCACGACCGTCTCGTAATGGTGTAAATGTACAAGTAACATTATTAAAAGAAAAACAAAAAACCCGGCTGCATATATACATATATTGTACCATATTATGTCACTTTCCACTATCAATACGATTCCAATGACACCTCACATGTTGAAATCCATCAAGCTGTTTAGGCTGCAGGGCGTGCCAAAGAAACCTCATACATAAATACCCACATATATACACTCGATAAACGTAACCCTCCTTAATGCGCAGTCGGGTAAAAACGAACATGTACTTTGTAGCATAAAGTCCTTTTAAAGGTACGGCCGTCAATTTGCAAGCTCAACGCCCGATCTTCTCGCAATGGTATTCATATAAAAAAATTGGTTGCCTGTAAAGTCGGTATACGTGCGAAAGTTTTACGTGACAACGACAGGGGCGCGTGCCTTTCACTTTTTATGTCTGTCTCTCTCGCTCTTAGGCGGGCTAACCATGCCCGAGTGGAAGGGACGCGTGCCTCTCACTCGCTCTCATTGTGAGCGCATAACGTGAGCGGAGCGTAACGCAGTTTCTTGAAGTGTCACCCGGCAAACTAATTTATAAGACGCGTTGTCACGTCAAAAATAACTTAAAGTTTGTGGCATAAAGTCCTTTTTAGATCGACTCACCGGCGAGTTAACCGCAGGTAGCTCGCGCGCGAACCACTCTGTCAACTGAAGATCACTTGGGTGCGAGCACGAACATATTCAAATCGACTATAGCGGTAATTTCCATACTAATTTATCGATTTAGTCGATTTGCAACGTCAGTATAAATGTCCGTGTTCGCATCCGTTGTGCGACTGCTGGCAATGAGTGAGTAGCGAGTAAATAAATGTAATTGTCAAACACTCACTCGACTAATTAGCGAACAGTGAGTAGATAATATTTTACGAAGAGTACAGCGGTTGGATAAGTGCCTTATGCCACAAGGTATACAGTAGTTTTTTTACCCGACTGCGCAAGAAGAAGGCTTACGTTTTTCGAGTGAATGTTTGTTATATATGTGTATATGTGGGTATGTATCTTAGACCTTTGGAGAAGGTCTAAGGTATGTATGTACATATGTATAAGGTTTTTTTGGCACGCCCACAGCTTCATGGATTTCGACATGTGAGGCATCATTTGAATCGTCTTGATAGTGGAAGTGACATAGGGTACATACAGCATTTTGCAGCCGGGTTTTTTGTTATTCTTTGAATAGTGTTACTTGTTCATTCATACCAATACGAGGTCTGATCGGCCGAGCGAGCGTTGATCTTGTAACTGGATGGAGTCCTGTATGGAGAATTGCGCGTGGGAGTTAATGATTGCTGACAGACGGTGTCGGGTTAGCAGAACGGTATTCATGTTTTGTATGATATCGAGAATTTTTAATTAAAACGAACGAATGTTGACAAATTTAGCTTTGGATGTGTTTTTAATTTGAATCTAAAAAATTTGCGTGTGCGTTTAATTTTTAACCGACTGGAAAAAACGAGTAAGGTTTCTGTCTGTATATCTTTGAAAATATTATGCACGTTCGCAAAAATCTACATAAATTTAAATTGAACTGTGACCATCACAATAATAACACTAGAAATAAGAATAGGATAGCTGTACCGAGATTTAGACTGACTAAGTCGAACTTATTCGAAACGAACAAACTCACTTTCGCATTTTTAATATTAGTTAGCATTAGTGCATGTGGACGATATTTCAAAAGTCTCATTTTATCAATAAATCCGACCACAAAGCGAGTCCCATCTGTTTTGCCTTCATTTGTATTGTCATTCGCCTAATCCTTACCATCTGTGGCCCTATTCGGAGATTTGAGGTTTCCATCTCACCTTTCTTCGTCATTGTTGCTCTCGTTTGACACGTCGTAGGTGTGAGAGTGACCAAGATAAAATCCCATCTCATCTCAACGCGCAGGAATAGCCCCCCTGTTGTAAAAACGGTACAGTGCTTGGTACAAACTACCAACCTATCTGTGTAGTCGAGTGGGGGAACCTCCATCGCATTTTGTGAACAAAGCTGACTTAGCAGCTCGAAAATGTTTAGTTCTATCATTTGGCCACCACAGTAGACAAGGTTGTCGGCGTTGTCGCACTGTGTGTAGTGTGTAGTTAAAAGAAACTTAATAGACGACAGACAATACCGCAGACTCAGATCAATCTAGAGGAAAAGATGGAACACTGCGTAATATCTCGCTGAAGGCACTTCTTTATTAAACTTGTGTGCGTGGTAATGTTGCCATGAAAAACATTTACAATTGCACGAAAACTAATATTTATTCAGCCATTTCCGTTCCAATATACAACCTGAGAAGATTTAATATTACGTGTTTGCTGAACGCTAGACCTGGTTTTTTTGGATCATGTGTTTAACGAACTAAAGGCTTTTCTCACAATTTTACCTCTTTCTTAGACACAAAAGCTTTCGTATCTAGTTTCTCTCTAAGTAGGACATCGAGCTTATACTAGAAAAACAGACAAGCAGACAGTGGGACAATAGTCGCCCATATGATTGACGTATAATACAACTGCGTCATTAGAAAGAAGAGGGAGATAATATAGGTCTGGAACAGACGGGGCGTCTTCTAGCATTTGCATTGAATGCCAGATCGATGGCATTTAAAGGTCGAGAGAAAATAACGCTTTTCTTTTTAAAAAGTCTTCGTTTTCCGAAGACTTTGTCACGTTTTATTTTCCTGTTAAAAACAGGCCTATTCTAAGTTATTTGCAGCTTTGTAGGTTTTTGACAATGAATAATTCATTCTTGTTCAGGTATCAGGGGCCTACCATCTTATTATCCATCCACTGGCTACCGAAACACAGTTTTCACTGGTTCGGAGTCAGTTGGATTCATATCATATGTTGTGCTTATTGTTTGTGCCAAACTCAGATCAATCTAGAGAATAAGATGGCGCACGGCGTATGATTTTGGTGAAGCCAAAAACCATCCAAAAACTACGCTACTGTCGTAATTAAATGTACACAACACGCACACATTGACGCAAAAAAACTACGCTACTCGCTTGGTCATTAATATTCGCCTGGACATTATCTGCATTGGCACAGTTTCGTGTACATACGAGTAAATATACATATTGCATTATAAAAGTGTGGCCAGGACTACATTTACAAGTCAATTTTGAAAAAGCCGTAACATTAAACTCTTACAAATATGTGCAGTTTTAGAAAATCAAATCTACTACGGTTGTATATTGGAACAGAAATGGCTAACGTAGAGTTTGGGAATTACTTTTAGTTTTCGTGCAATTCTAACAGTTTTTCATGGCAACATTACCACGCGCACACGTTTAAAAAGAAGTGGCTTCAGCGAGATATTTATAACGCAGTGTTCCATCTTATCCTCTACGTTGATCTGAGGTGCCAAAATAAAAAGTATTTGTTTTCGATAAAATTAAAAAAAAAAAAAAAAAAATTATCTTATTGCCATCTTGGTTACGTTTTGTTGTCGATGTGAATCTTATCTTCGCGCAATAAGGTTCGTGGTTGCGCAGCGTCGAAAAACAAGACGTACTTTTTAAACATCATGGCGATATGATATCATGGTAGGCCCCCCGGGGCCCTGGCCCCAAAGGGTGATATCTTTGAAAATTGCGTCGGATGATTTAACAGCAGTTGACAGTGACATCTGTCATTTCTTAACCCCCTGCGTAAATAATGATAATATTATATATATTGACAATAATGAAAGTATACATACAAAATTACAATATTCAAATACATGACACTTAACACTCAGTTCGAGTACTCAAAATGAACAACAGTGGGTCCCAAACTAGGCGACGCCTGTATTTTGGGCACCCAGTGATACTGTTTGCCAAATACAACTTCTGTGCTTGTTAGTAACACAATGGTGTTAGAACGATCCGGCCCACTTTTCTGGCGCGTGAGATATTATCTTGGTCACTCTCACTCTTATGATTTTTCAAACGAGAGAGAGAATGACCAGAAAATATCTCACTCGTCAGAATAAGGCCCCTGGGTGTAGCGTCGCGTCGTAGATCCCAAAAGGATAAATAGTTTTTTTATTAACTACGATTGTAGGTTTTTCTTAAATTTTGTTTTAATTTTTAGTCGGATTAACATTTGAAGTAGGTATTTATGGAAAAGTATTTTCACACCCCTGACCTTTATCCTTAAATCAATATTTACAACCCCTGCCCTTTCGTAGAACCTGCCCTGTTTATTTTATGTGTGTGTATGACATATAAGTAAGTGTAATTAGCCCTCGTTTTAATAAACATTACTAAACTTGAGTAAGTAAATGCCAAGTATGACATTTCTCAGTACATTAACATGAAAGCTGCCATACATTTTCTGTAGCCTGTGCGTTCGAGCGCTCATAGTAATGTTTGTGAATACCTATATACTGGGTTTAGGTGTAGTATAGTATTCTATAGGTAATAGGAGTATTCTGTGGGGTTAGGTAAGGTTGTAGCGTGGGATCAATCTTCGTATGTATAAATTTAGAGGTCAAGGCTCTCAAAGGTAATAAAAGTTTATAAAGTTACTTAGCAAATAATTTCTGTTAGTCAGGTTTACTGTAACTAGAAGTTCTGATTCGGAGTTGGTCTGACAGAAATATAGTACAAAGTTTTCGTTCACAGTTTGCTAAATAATTTATTTTCTAGACCTACACAGAATTTATCAAAGTCTTTTGATATATTTAAGTATGTATTTAAAAATATCTAAGTATGTATATCAGTCTCTGGCAGCCATAGTACACGCTTTGCTTAGTTTGGGGTCAGGCGACCGTGTGTGGAAGTGTCCCGAAATTATATATTATAAATTATGTGCACCAAATACACATGCATAATAATTATAATGATTGGATGAAGTTAGTCCTTAAGTTACATTTTAAATTAACAAATAAATAATCAAGCAATTTACTACCTGGTGCTTTCAAAGCCGGGGCTGGAGATTGAAGGAAGGGGGTGACTGAAGACGTTTTCCCCCCCATCATGGAGTACTTCCGCGGTCCCTGGATTTTACAAGTAGCCATAAAATTTTCTTTAGGGTGATTGTGCTTGTGTTATATAGAACCTGCATAGCTATTTACACTATCTATATGTACTTACTTTAAGTTGTCATTCTATGTGTTGTCTGGGGCCCTATTCGGAGATTTGAGATTTTCATCTCACCTAAACTCGTCCTTGTTGCTCTCGTTTGAAACGTCATAGGTGTGAGAGTGACCAAGATAAAATCTCATCTCATCTCACGCGCAGGAATAGCCCCCCAGGTGTGATGTGGGAAAAACTAAATACCTATACGAATAGGTAGGTACATTTACCTAATTGGATAGTAATATTTTAAAACATTGTAATATTAATATACTATGTGCTTACCTACTTATTATTATCCTACTTCCTTCCTACTATCCTACTTCCTACTAATATTATAAACGCGAAAGTTTGTAAGAATGGATGGATGGATGGATGTTTGTTACTCTTTCGCGCCAGAACGGCTGAACAGATCTGGATGAAATTTGGCACAGAGATAGATTATAGTCTAGAATAGCACATAGGATACTTTTTAACCACGGGCGAAACCGCAGGGCGCAGCTAGTAAATTATAAATGCGACAGTTTGCGCGCGAGTGTTTGTTAGTTACTTCTTCACTCTCAAAGGGGTGGACGGATTTTGGTGAAATTTGCTATGGAGGTAGCTTATAACCTGGATTACTACATAGGCTACTTTCATCCGCGGGTGACACCACGAGCGCAGCGTGTTAGGTATCTAATCATTTTTTTTTATTCCAAATGTAACAGGGGGCGAGCCTGTCGCCATACACCTCCAGGCCATATACGGGCTCCAGTCATGTCATCATAGCAGATGACATACAATCCGCACAAATGCTCACACAATGAACAAATTGGTACGTGCCGCCAGCTGGGTTCGTACCCGCTCCCTCTGGCTTGATAGGCGGGCCTTCTCCTAATAATAATAATAGAGGCCATCGCCTCTGCTATAATATTATACGTGGATTAAATTAATTAATTAGCAGACTTCCAAATGTGCTTCCAAAGGTTTAGGCGTGTAGGTAGAATTTTTTACACCTATGTAGGTACATTTTAACTTTAGATATTTCAAACATTGACCTACATTCTAGCAAACAAAATAATTTGTATAACATTTATAAAATGCAAACGTATCATCGTATTTGTCACGACATGTAAATTGATGGCAATATCACGTGAACAAAAAGTGCACTCAATCCGCTGTAGCACGCTGCAACCTCAATACACGCAGTGACTCCGTCGTAAACTGCGGCAGTGCTAGCGATGCACGTCAACATGCTTTCATGAAATGGAGCTAGCTCGCTAATGAGGTGGAAATTTTAATTCAATTTTAACAATTTAGAATTGTTTATACAAGAGGATTTAGGTATAGTAGACAATGAGAATAGACAATGATTTATTATTCATGAAACGGCAATTACTCACGTAAGTACGATTTAGTAGATTATTCCGACTATGATTTCAACCGCATTCGGCGGTCTTTATCAAGGCGAGTGCACCTGCGCGGCTGCGTCTCGCATAGCACATGTTTTATTTTGTGGCATAAAAACTATAAATACAAATAAAAAATAGCAAATAGGGTAAATAGATGGTATAATAACATTCTTACACTGTGATAATATTATACTCCGCCCTAGGAACAATACCTTGTTCCCAGACTCCGCCAGCAGAGCTAGCACGGGACGCAGACAAATTGTAAATTTCGTCTCATTCGAACTATTGCAAATGGCATATTTCGGTCTTGCTTAAGCAGCGATTGACGTCACTACGTGTTGCGCACGTGACCATGTTCGACTCTGAATGCTGTACCTGGCGAAGTATATTATTGTACCGTGATAGACACACAGTATAATAATAAACTCAGCCCGGTAAAGCATTCCGGTCACGTGGGCAACACGTAGTGACGTCAATCTAAGCAAGACCGAAATAAGTCATTTACAAGTAGTTCGAAAGAGACGGACAATGAAAACAAGTGACGTCATTACGTGTTTGCTCCCAGTATGCTAGGCTTTTTTTTTCCATCATGGATAGACTCAATAGACAATGTAGAACGCCTCACTTTCATATCGTGAACGAAAAAACGCACACCGCGAGCGGTCTCCAATATCGGCGATTCAATAAAACGCCGTGAAATTATAAATTTCTTACATCGCACTAATGATAGAGAAGTAACACGTCGAGGCAATTTGTAACTTTATTGTTCTGCTCCACTACACCTAGGAAAGTTAGCACGAATGTGGGCGAAGACAATAAAAGTAGCAGATCGCACATGTAGAAAAAAAAAACGAATCCTACTTACTTCCTACTTCCTTTTTTTTTATTTTTATGTAGAATATGTCGGCGTTTGGACACTAATTCCCCTGATCTTAAGCGACGTTGTGGTCTAAGATGGAGCACGATGACCTATAAGGTACTTATTCACTCTAGCCTTGAAGTTTTGTAGAGTGAAGAAGTACAGAGACGGCAGTTGAGTGACGCGCTACAAGTGCGCTACTGCTCAGACCCGTCTTCTACTTATATTAAAATGCGAAAGTTTGGGTAGATGGTAGATGGTGACAAGGTTGCTAGTCTATCGATTTTTTATCGGATACATTTCGGGGAGTGTGCATCTGGTTTGTATGACCTTATTCTCCCTAGCCCGTTCTTCCATAAAACAACTAAGAGTACAAAAAAACGGAATCGTTTTATGGTCGACATACCAACAACTCACACGAAACGCTTTGGTTCCTCATTTCTCATACTGCTAGAGTGTGGAATACTCTGCCAGAGTGTGTGTTCCCTGATACTTATAATCTAGGTGTCTTCAAGTCTCGAGTGAGTCGGTTTCTTCTAGGCAAGCGTGCTCCATCGTAGGCGGCATCACTGCTTATCATCAGGCATGTTGGCAGCCAAACGTAAGCCTGAAGTAATAAAAGAAAACGAAATGGATGTTTATTACCTAATCACGCCAGAACGGCTCCACGGATCTGGATGGAATTTGGCACAGAGATAGATTGTAGTCTGGAATAGAGCATAGGTTAGTTTTTAAACGCGGGTAAGACCGCGGGGCGCAGCTAGTATATTATAAATGTGAAAGTTTTTGAGTTTGTTTTAGGTTCTTCTGTTTACGTATTAACGCTTAAATAAATGGACTGATTTATAATAAATAATAATAATAATAAAGTCATTTATTTCAGGTATAAAAACCCATAGGCAAACAATTGAATTAGCTTAAAACTAGATTAAATTTAAGTGTAAAAGAGAAAAAAAAACCCTTAAAATAGTTACACCTGTAAAAGGGGTGCAACCACGTCCATAAAAAATCGCCATACAATTTATGTTGTCACTTTTTGTTCTTGTTCATGTGGAGAGATATCCAATGCCTGAACATGGGACTCCGTATATCGTCAGAGACAGTCTCAAGTATCTTGTTGTCGGAGCGACGCAGGCGATGCCAGAACGATGCAACCCTGGATCGTATAACGGCAAAGAAGTCAGGTACCCCCGCCTCGGCGAACATGCTCGAAAAGAAAAGGAGATAGCTATGAGCTATGTTCCCTAAATTGACACATGTCATAAACTACTTTTTATCAGCAGGTAACACCCACTAACACCGTTAGGCACAGCTAGTTCAATAATATCTGCATTTAAAAAATTTACATCCTAATAATATTACAAATGCGGAAGTGAGTTTGTTTGTTTGTTTGTAACGCTTTCACGTCTCAACTACTCATCCGATCGTCTTGAAATTTTGCATACATGTTGTCTGGGGAGAGAAAAGGACATAGGGTACTTTTTATCCATAAAAATTTAACAGTTCCCGTGAGACCGTGGGTGAAACCGCGGGGCACAGCTAGTTCTATTATAAATGTTTAATATGGTCAATATGGCCAGTGGCCTATGGCGCTATTAAAGACCCCATTTACCAAATTAAGACCCTGACCTCACCATTTTTGATAGCGATTTCGAAGTCTCTACACTTAGGCATACCGTTGTTGTCCTAATATGACCCATTCTGCAATTTAATGTTCACCATAACTTTAGGCCATGTCCACCAAAAAATAACGTATTGGTTATTTATTCACCCGTTCCTTATTGACTGACATATTTTACGAGGAAGCGTTGTCAAAGAGAATTTGAAAAAATTTTTTTTTTCAAATTTTGATAAACTTTGTGGTCTTGATAATTTAATAGTTCTATTGTTATGTATTTCCAAAGAAACGAACGAATTAAGCATATGCTCGAAGTAAGGCCAGTGGGGCTATTCCTACGCGTGAGATGAGATGAGATTTTATCTTGGTCACTCTCACACCTAAGACGTTTCAAACGAGAGCAACAAGGACGAAAATAGATGAGATGAAAATCTCAAATCTCCGAATAGGGCCCCAGGTGTTTTGAGTTTATGACCACGCGTCCGACCGGAGAGCATCAGACCGTACGTACGGTGGAGGGTGACCATGCAGTTCGCTGGCGGCTGTGTAAATTTAGGAAAAAATGTTAATTTAGCTTTTTTTTTTTAATTTAATTTTATTTTCTTAGGAAAACTTACAGCTAGGTACAAAATTATAAATAGAAAATAGAGACAGAAGGCCAATTACAACATTTTACATTTTATTGATATTTAATATTCAAAGATAAAGATATTTAATAATGATAATTTACGTAATAGGGAATTTTTATTAAAATTTCGATAAAAAAAAACTAAAGATAACATAACCGGCTAGATAATCTAGATACAGACATTATTTTTGTCTTAGTAAATCTAATAATAGTAATTGGTTTTTCACTTGAGATGAAACAGCAGAAAAACGTTTACCTCTCACCTCTCTTTCTGAATAGAGTATAGTGAATAGCCATTAGTTAATTTGTCAAAATTGACAGATAAGTCAAAGTTAGCATAAGACTAGCGACCCGCCCCGACTTGCTACTGCAAAGCCAGGGCGGATGAAACCTTCCGTGACAAATTATCTAACTTGTGGTGAAAACTGCATCAAAATCCGTGGCATGATTTAGGAGCAGTTAGCAGATATACAAACAGTCACATAGACAGACGTCGAATACGACTTTGTTCTATATAGAGTAAACTAGTACAAATGCGTCTGGGGCAATTGCGTCTTTCAAGAATTACTGACAAACCCTTCACAAATTAGGCGCCACCTAATTTTTGATGTTTGTGAAGGGTTGCGTAATTTGTAAAGGGTTTGTCAGTAATTCTCGAAAGACGCAATTGCCCCACAGACGCATTTGTACTAGTTGACCCTAGCTACTACTATGTTGACCCTAGCTACTACTATGTAAAGAATAGAGATAGAGAAGAGAAGAATAGAGATAGAAAAGAGAAGATTAACAAAACGTCAGATGTCCCGTAAAAATCCCGCAGTATGGTATTCCCAATCCATATAATAACTAGCTAGCTCGTTGCAACGGTTCACGGTGTGGTGACCACGGTACAGTCTACATTTCTACAAGATGTGATGTACTCTTATGACGCAATAGTCTTTGTTTCGAGTTGCAATCTCTAAGTGCCTCCCTATCTTGTTAAGATCATTGCAAGACGGTGAAAGTTATACCTAGTTAACTTTCGCGCATCCTTGGCCCTTACCATGAGTTTTGATCGTTACAAAAGCTTTTTTCGTTTTCGTTTAGCTCCATACATTTCAATAAAGCGAAACCTACTCGTAGTTCCGATATTACAAAGAAATCTAGTTCCATAACGTTTCCGCCAGGGAGGAAACGTTAAATGTATTGAGCCAAACGGAAACGAAAAAAGTTTTCGTCAATTATCAAAACTCGCGGTAAATTAATAACTAACTACATTAATAGGATGATGAGTCGAAGATATTGTAAACTAGCTGTTACCCGCGACTTCGTTCGCGTTTATTCCAAAAACAGTATCCAAAAACCTTTCTTGTGATTCATTGTTACTAATTATCAATTTTCACCAAGATCCGTTTCTGTTTGGCCGTGAAAAGCCCACAAGTTTGTAGGTTTTGTAGGCTAAAGGCACGACAGGCAGTCAGAGTGAGTTTATAATATTAGTATGGATATTGCGGGTGGTACATAGTCGAGATTGACACAGGATTGAGATGAAAGATGTATGTTGAGAGGCGTATAAATAAAAAAAGAGTGTGTACTTATGTACACGCGTTAGAAGTTATACTTCTTAACCTCAAATCTATAAATGCACTCAAAACAATTTATTCAAATCAGTTTTATCACTAAAATTCAATATATATATATAGATATACTAATAAATAATAAATTATTAGTAAATATAATACTATCACCGTCGTGTAAGAAATTGATTTAATAAAAACACCAAAATAATATTTATTTATTCACTGTTTAATTGTAGTCTTACGAAACACGTGTTCTAAATATAAAAATACTAGAATATACAACTTGAACATAGTTATCAATTTTCATGCCACCTAGAACTAACTTCACGATGTAGAATTTAAGTCTGGTGTCGGTGTGCGCGCGAATCGTAAAAATTCCCTCTCATAATTTTTCTCTATCGCGCCAAAAGAAGTAGGTATAACTTCAAAAAGGCCTATGCATAGCAGTGGGCCATCTTCTATATGCGAAACGTGACGTCGTTGATTTTGGTTACCACACGTTATGTACGTATGGTCCATCCCATTTGGGTTACAGCTTTGGAGATTTTCCTTTCTTGCGTACTGGATTATGAAGCCATACTAGCGAGCCCTTATCAAATCCAGGCTCGTTGAATTTCCTGTCATATCGCGTCTTCATTTTTTCAGATGCTTGTTGGCCAGAATGTCTTACGAGTCACTTCACTAGCTACCGCGGTAGAATTTCCCTGAGTAGCTAATAATCTTCCTGGGAACAATTTTATTTCAATTATATTCATTTACAGATTACATATTTAATTTTATAATTTTAGAAAATAAATTACTTAATTAAATATTTTTTTTATTACATAATAGGCTTGCGTTTGGCCGCCAACATGCCTGATGATAAGCAGTGATTCGGCCTACGATGGAGCACGCTTGCCTAGAAGAAACCGATTCACTCGAGACTTGAAGACACCCAGATTATAAGTGTCAGGGAACACACAGTCTGGCAGAGTATTCCAATTGCTTTCCAATTTTAATTTGCTGATGGTGAATTAATTTATCATTGGTGAAAAGGACTACATACACAGCATATACCTGCATAATAGTATAATTGTTAGGATATTACTAGCAGCGGCCCGCAGTTACACCCGCGGTAAAAAATATCCTATGTGCTATTCCAGACTATAATCTATATCTG
Source organism: Peribatodes rhomboidaria (assembly GCA_911728515.1). Lineage (NCBI taxonomy): Eukaryota > Metazoa > Arthropoda > Insecta > Lepidoptera > Geometridae > Peribatodes > Peribatodes rhomboidaria. Next base: position 7,640,303 of record OU452189.1, read on the forward strand.
TGCCAAATTTCATCCAGATCCGATCAGCCGTTCTGGCGTGATTGAGTAACAAACATCCATACATCCATCCTAACTTTTGTTTTATATTAGTGTGATGTGATATTGTGATATTAAATTTGTAGTAATAAATAATATCCGGCCTTTGGTCTGCTCTTGAATATCTTGAGCGTGTATGAAAAGACTCATGAAAGTGGAAGAAGCGAAAGATGTATGCCAGGATCGTAGCAAGTGGAGAGAAGTGGTCTCTGCCTAGTGCCTACCCCTATGGGAAAGAGGCGCTGTTATATGTATGTATGTTGAATATTTTTGGGTAGAAACTCGTGAAGCAATTTGAGTTTCATTAAATTTAGACTAGTTTAGTAGTCTAGTATCCAGAAAAAATGCTCTAGGTAGGTCATTTGTATGGAAACGTATCGATATTCGAAGCGCTGTTTAATGTGTTTCTCCTTTGACAGCTCAGATAAACCTAAAGGAAAATATGGAACACTACGTTATATCTCGCTGAAGCCACTTCTTTTTAAACGTGTGCGCGTGGTAAAGTTGCCATTAAAAACATTTACAAATGCACGAAAACTAACATTAATTCCTAAACTTTATGTTAGCCATTTCCGTTCCAATATACAACCTTAGTAGATTTAATATTCTAAAACTGCACATATGTATTTGTAAGAGTTTAATGTTACGGCTTTTTCAAAAATGACTTGTTAAAAACTGCACAGTTTTTAAAAAGAACCTCAAAATGTAGTCCTGGCCACACTTTTAAAATGCACTATGTATATTTATGTACACGAAATTATACCATAAACCATTGCTCATAATGTCGAGGTAAGAATGACGAAGCGAGTAGCGTAGTTTTTTTGCGTCAGTGTGTTCGTGTTGTGTACAAATACGACAGTAGCGTAGTTTTTGGATGGTTTTCGGCTTCACCTAAATCATACGCCGTGCGCCAGCTTACTCTCTAGGTTGATCTGAATTTGACAGTTGTCTGGTTAGTTGCAGAGTGTCACTTTAAACAGTCGGTTAAACATTAATCTCCTTGTCGAGTCTCAGCAAACTTTGGTCTTAATCAATGGTTTAACCTATTGACGCATCGTTAGGATACTTTCGAAGTTTACTAGTCTCTTAGAGGCTAGATTATCCGTTTGTCTTTTGCCTTGTTTTTGCCCGTTGATACGTGACAAGCCTTGCTAAAGCGCTGGTTACTCGTGCACCAGAACCGAAGCAATCACGGGTAATCAATAACCGACGATTAACCTATCAATTTAAACCTTAATTACTGGTTTAGGACAATGGTGTGATTAACTGTAGCGAATCGACCTTTGATTTTGTGGATTGTTTTTTTAATTGATTGATTGTAGTATTGTTTTCAATGGTAATACAATAGCGTTAGAAGTTGTTAAGAGTCCGGCGACCTAACTAACTTCGACCTAGGCGACCTAGACTAACTTCGCATTGGCTTAAGGTATTCTATAGCCATTTCGTATAGAAGAAGAAGACGAGCGAAGAGAGCGAGTAATGATACTGACGAGCCTCTATACTTACCTACAGAGTGACAAAGTGCAATTTCAATTTTTTTTAAGACTTTGCACTTCTGTAATCATTCTTAAGTAACTAAGAATTTCCCTTGTATTATGGATTTATTTAACAGCTAATGATGTAGACAACCTCCCTATATACTTAATGGAATTTATGATATGGTTTGTCGATCTATTGAATAAATCAGTCACAAGTAGGGTTGCCAGATCATAATTTGATAAAGGAGGGCAGATGGGTCTAAAAAGGAGGATTTTCTATAAAAAAGGAGGACTTTCACAATTAAACGATTTTTTTGTATTATTTTATTTTATTTTAATTATATTTAGCTGAGCTGTCAATTTTTACAAGAAGTTCTTGGTGAGTAGAGTAGTTGCAGCGGCATCTACCGGCTGGCACGCACGCTCGTTTGACTTTTGACCACGCTTCAGCATGCAAGCCGCATGTCACGAAATTTTCAATGACATGCTGCAAAAAGGAGGACTTACAGTAGGTGTGGGAGGACGGGAGGACAAAACATGAAAAAGGAGGACATGTCCTCCTTTTGGATACCATCTGGCAAGCCTAGTCACAAGTGACCCCTTAAAAATGCGGATATTTTTCATACCTCTATTTTCGCTTGAGAACGTTTTTAAAAAAAACCAAGAATATAGGGGCGGAGATATTGTTAATTTAATTGTACATGCTAAATTTCATCATAATCTGACAAATAGTTTTCAAGAAATTTGAGTAGCGCGTTTGTATGGAAATTTCAGAGCGTCGCGGCCCTCTTAAGGTGGTTGGAAATTCAATTTGAAAGGTAATTTTAGCTGTAACTTGGCTATACGAGGACCTGTGTAGCACTCAGGAGATAATGTTGTATCGACATGCAAAATAAACCGGCAAGTGCGAGTAGGGCTCTCGCACGAAGGGTGGTCCCATAGAAGTTTTATCGGTCAAGTTTTTTAAATATCAACAAATATCTAAAATTTGTTTACATGGAATAACAGCCTGACGCGAAGTTGAATTTTTAATTTTTGCTTTTTATATTATTTAAATAAATTTGTATTTCTACCTAGAATTTTCAGTACAACAAAATTATCTGCAGTATTGAGTGGTAGAGCCAATATCGATTTTCCATATGAAACTGACAAGTTCCATACAAGATCATTTTTAGCTTTAGTTTCGTTATTTGGCCATCTCTACAAATCAATTTGCACTATTTATCTTGGTAATAACAATTAGCCTAAAAAAGCGGCTTCATCAAAGTATTTTTTAATAGTTCGTTCGACCATCAACTCGCCTGATGAAAAGCAATTAAAGCTTAAATAAACCGCTGTTTTGTTTACATGTCGTCGTCGTCGTCGTATCGCGCCCATGGCCGCTCTCCTATGTTGTGAACTGACACATCCTGAAATCCTAATGTATCAATGAAAGACGCATCCGTAAATATGTCCGTCAACAACCGTCCGTCGACTTGGAGTAACATCCGAAATCAGATACATTTAAGAAAGAGAAAGTAATATGTTAATGAGCTGGAGAAGGTAAGGGAGGTGGGATATATGGCATTTAAGGTCTAGATCTAGGTAAGGTTTGGTCTGCAGTAGTGTCCGAAAACGTCCCCGTAGCCCCAACATTTAGTGCTGAGGTGGAACACCCTTAGGTTATTATGTGGGTAGTATTTCCACATAACCAAACCACTTTGCCCGTTCTGGGGCTGTTGATGGTATCCGTTAAGGATTTTCTAAAGGTAAAAAAGGTAGGGATTGTCAAAATTGTCTTATCGTCCTAACCCCATCTATGCTTATTTCCTCGTTATACAAAGCCTGGTTTTCTTTAAAAGGATGCTAGGCTATCTGTCAAGATATTATTATGTCAGTTTCGTATTGACATTCAGTGGCAGTAATAGAGTTTCTGCTCTGACGCGTGGTGGTCTGGTTCATATTAGATTACTAAGTTCATTAGACATTCTGCGTCAGCCGGCGGCGGCGCCATATTGGGATTGAAGCTTTTGTCCGATTGGACGTTTGGACACAAATTGAGTTCAAACGGCACTCAATTTGTGTCAAACCGTTTAATCGGACAAAAGCTTCACAATTTTAGTGCAAACAGCACTTGATTTGTATCTGAACGTTCAATCGGAGAATGCTTAGAGAGAGAGTTTAATCGGTCAAAACTTGAATCATCATCGGGCATAAACTAAATCCTAATCCTTACTATCCTGACTAATGTTATAAATACGAAAGTGAGTTTGTTCGTTAGTTTTTAGTAACGCTTTCACGCCCTAACTACCCAACCGATCATCGTGAAATTTTGCATACACGTTGTCTGGGATACACAAAAGGACATAGGGTAGTTTATGCTGAAAAAATTAACAGTAGGAACTCTTAACCCCTGCACTGTGTTTTGTTGAACTCTGCACTGAACTGTGTTGTGGATACTGTACTGGAAACGCGGGTGAAACCGCAGGGCCAGGTTTCATAGTCATTGCGCAAAGCACAGCTACCATATAAATAAATAATGGTACACACTTGTATCTCGTCACTAGGTTTCCCTGTGTAGAGGATCTGGGACCTTATTCGGAGATTTGATATTTTCATCTCACTTTTTTTCATCCTTGTTGCTCTCGTTTAAAACGTCATAGGAGTGAAAGTGACCAAGATAAAATCTCATCTCATCTCACTCGCAGGAATAGCCCCCCTGGGTCTCCGGGATGCCATGAAACACAAACGAAAACATAGACAACTAACAGCTAGACCCAGAACATCTTTAAATTCATCATTCAAAAGTCTGCCCCTCCCGGCAGTCAACCCTGGGAGCTCCAGCTGATAAAGTATTCAAACTCCGACTAGTCCAAGAAGGTCGTCAAATTGTTGATGATTTTTTTTTACCTTTGATTTATAAGTCTATTTATTTTTTTGTGTTATGGTTGTGCAAGTTTATCTATTCAGCCAATTTCAAGAAAGTAGGATAACATTTGCTACAATTTCACAATAATTCACAAAAAAAATGCTATCTCATATTGCAGTGAAATTCATTCGCAATTCTTGCGCATAAAAAACGTGTCCTATCGCTTCACCTAAATTGTTTTTGATAATCATTCCGCCTGTTTTATGTGCTCTGAACACGCAAGATTTCAGTGTTTTGTAGTAATTTGTAGTGCTATCAGTTTTTTGGCTTCCTAAAGTCGGTCTGACTTTCTACGTAATTTATGGTACCTGCCAACTTGCAGTAAGCAGTTTTATTACTTGCTAGCTTTGCCTCGTGGTTTTGGCTGCTTATTTATTTATTTATTCATATACACACATTACAGAAATTAATAAAATAGTACAAAATTTAGTGAACTTAAAATAGATCTGTATTAATTTCCAATATTATGTATGTCTAGGAGCATTTTAATAACAAATTAAATAATCACTAGCGAGCATAAAACAACAGAATAAAATTAAGTAAGTAATGAGTTGAAATTTAAACATTTTGATTTTACATTGATTGCTAAATTATTATAGATTAATATTCAGTAAGTAATTAAATGAAATATGAGAAACAAAACAAAACACTTATGTCACTGATTTTCATGAATTAACGTCCTGCGGTATCATTCACTGACTGATTTACGCAATCGGCTTCATCTCAAGACTAATAACGAATAAAAAAAATGTCATCCAAATGTCATAATGTAGCCGAGTCCGACTATCGGTTACCTAAATAAGGCCGCTGATTTGACATGAATGCAATTCCATAAAAACAAAGGTCTAGCCTGGTAAAATCATAAACCTACTCCGCCAGATATAGATTCAGAAACACTTAGTGACGTCAATCGATGCTTAAGCAAGACCTAAATAAGTCATTAACAATAAGTTCGAAAGAGACGGATGACAATGACGTCATTATGTGTTTTCTGAATGCTAGACCTTGTTTTTTTGGACCATGGGTCAAGCATTCCGGGAGTTAACACCCAGCTACGTCACTTTTAGTGTATCGTCATTGTCTCTCTTGAACTTGTCGTAATTACTTATTCCGGTCTTGCTTATAAATGCACCAATTGACGTAATGTGTGTCTCCCACGTGACCTTTTTTGTCTGGGAACACGCTTTACCTGACAAAGTATGTTATTTACCATGATGTAACTGTAAGCTACCTATTTGGTTTAACGGAAAATTTACGATTCCTCTCGGAACTTAATAACAGACTAGTTGTTTTTTTTTTTTTTTTTTTTTAATTGTTTAAAAATGAGTCTGGCACAAAATACTCATAACAGACCTACTCGTACCATCATGAACTGTATACCTTAGATACACGTAACATCCATGTTCTACTATAAATTAAAATTTAACTTGTTGTTATTAAATGACTTAAATAGGCGAGTTTAGCCTAATAGTTAATTTAAATAGCCATTACTAGCTACATTAATAGACTGTGTCTGTATTGTAAGTGTTTAATTGTTAAGTTAATAAAGAACTTTTAAAAATAAAAAAAAAGACTAGTTCTGTATTGTACATATTCAGACTATACAAGTCTTGCAACTTGACCCGCATGCGTCAGAATTGATTTCCTCTCGAATGGTTTAATTTTTTTGCATGTCAGCCATTTTGTATCGAGGGTCATTGGCCCCGACTCCATTATCTGTGGTAATCGTGTGATTTGCTTCTGACAAAAGGCTCAATGGAGATCGTGATCTAGTTTTTTCCCGAGTGAGAGTTGTATTGGAATGGAATAACTATTGTTGAGGTATTTTGAGGCTTGGTGTCGGATTTTTGTAAGAAATACTTTGCGTTAGCTAAAGAAAGGTGCATCTAGAATAATCTATGTAATGAGGAGATTATTAGATTCAATGATTATAAATAACATGAAATATAGTCACGCCTTTCACCCGAGGGGGCTGGCTGAGGTGTAATACAACACCCACACTTCGCCAGGCGATATTCAGTCCCAAATGTGACAGGGGGCGAGCCTGTCGCCATACACCGGGCTCCAGTCATGTAGCAGATGACATACAATACGCAGATATGTTCACACAATGAACAAAGTAGTGCGTGCCGTCGGCTGGGTTCGAACCCACCCCCTCTGGCTTAAGAGCCGGGCTTTCTCGCAACTAGACTGCCATCGCCTTATAAGATTATAGAGTCAAGTAAAGATTATGTAGAGTTCTATTCCCAGGCTCTCAGTTACGCACGGCGTATGATTTAGGTGAAGCCAGAAACCATCCAAAAACTACGCTACTATCGTATATGTAGACAACACGCACACATTGACGCAAAAAACTACGCTACTCGCTTTGTCATTCTTACCTCGACATTATGTGCATTGGTTTATGGTATAATGTCGTGTACATAAATATACATAGTGCATTATAAAAGTGTGGCCAGGACTACCTTTTGAGGTTCTTTTTAAAAACTGTGCAGTTTTTTTACAAGTCAATTTTGAAAAAGCCGTAACACTCTTACAAATATGTGCAGTTTGAGAATATTAAATCTGCTAAGGTTGTTGATTGGAACGGAAATGGCTAACGTACATAGAGCTTGGGAATTAATATTAGTTTTCGTGCAATCGTAAATGTTTTTCATGGCAACATTACCACGCGCACACGTTTAAAAAGAAGTGGCTTCAGCGAGTTATAACGCAGTGTCCATCGTTTCCTCTAGGTTGATCTGAGGCTTAGATGTGAACAAGCTAGAATACGAATATGTTTGTCTCTTTCTCGAAGGTTAAAATTTGTGGAAAGATAATTTGTCCACGATTCACGCTAGCCCTGGTATAACTTATTTCTATAATGAAATAAGTTATATTAAATAAATAAGTTATGTTGTCAGTATAGTCTCGCAATAGTAATACAGTGTTTTGTCATTTTCGATCATGTTAGAAATTTGAAAGATAGAAAGTGACAAAACATTGTACTTAAGTATAACCACAGATCTGGGATGTAGAAAAATGTAAAATGTAAGTTTTTTATGCCAATCAAAAAAAAACTTAGGTCTGTGAGTATAACTATTCTGAGGCATACAACGTTTATTAGTAAGGGTCTATGGCATTACATCAGTGTGTGCTCTGTAAATAATGTTTAAAATCGCGCCAGAAGTTTAAAAGATTACTCCCAACATACAAACTTAACCTATTTATAAAAATTAATACTATAAATTAGTGTAGTTGAAACTCAGATATGGTAACAATTAATTATTCTTCTCTAAACCTTGACACAGTCGCGACCAGACCTCTCTTTCCCAGTGGGCACTTTGGGCAAGTCCCCAGGGCCCCGCGATCGATAGGGGCCCCGTCAGATCAAATACAATGTCCCTAGTTCATGTCAGATCACCAAACGAGAACTTACATGCGCAAAGCTATTCTACTCTCGCCCAAAAATTAGGCTTTCCGACTTCAGCAAGCATGTTTATCTACTTCCTTTGTCTATTCTAACAAAATAGTGTTATGTCAAAGTCATAGCATAGGGGCCCCATTATCCTAATATGACCAGGGCCTCCAATAGGTAAAAGACGGCCCTGGTCGCGACACTGCCATCTATTGTCATGACAGTACCTACAACATTAACAAGTTGTCATCTCCTATCATTTATCACAGCGTCCTCGAAGTGCCGCGACGAATGGATGCCCTAGTTTAGTGATGTCTCTGTATTCTTTAGTGTTGTCGCCCGTTGTTTTATTCAATAGCTTGGATTGGAGTGAAAACTTTTATTCTGGACATGAATAAAGCTGTTATGTTATGATTGAAGTTTTAAACAGCTTTGTTTTAAAAGCAAAAGCATTTTTCGGTTAGGTATCTCGACTGTGTCTTAATAGGTGTCGAAGTGTGCAAAAGTCTTGGTAAAAATTTGCTTACAGTAGCTATTTTTTTTAATGACCTGGCTACTATTCGTGAATCGATGACCGCCAAAACGTTTTTAGACTTTTGTTGATATTTTTTTATATGGTGCCCGTTTAGTATGGTGAATAATTTTACCACCTCGGGTGAAAATATCGATGAACATACAAAAAACATTGATACATACAGACGAACCTAGAACATCCTTCTTTTGAAGTCGGTTAAAAATAGATACCTATTCGTATAATGTTACATTCGAATCGATAAGAAAACTTGAAGATAATTGCTCGTCCTAAGTAAGCTTTCTAGAACTAGCAGATATGGGGTTTAAACCCCCAAAAGTATCTATTTCAGACTCTACAATACTTAAAAAATATAGGTTTTTTAGTGATTTTTTATCTCCCTTCATTAAAGTTACTCTCAGCTAAGTCGTAAGCAAGAGTAAATAATATTGTAAAAATAGAATAAAAAATGCCCCTCAGTTTCTTGCCTGTTCTTCTGAGTGGGTTAGTGGTTCCTTTTCCGAACAAGGCGGTTGAATAATTTTTGTAACTTTTTTGACTTTTTTTTGACTTGACTTTAAAAGCCTTTACCTAAGTCAAGTCCCCCCTCAAACCAATAACTGCATCCGCCACAGCCTCCTAGTACGTATCCAACTTTCCTATTATAAATCGATCAAACAACAATCATCGCCCAAACACCCGATTCCGTTAGTCGCGTACAGATCTAATCGAATCGCTTGCTCGGAAACAGTTTTTGTATCGTGCGCAAAAAATCGATCATTTGAACATTTTTTTGCTTAAAATGTGGCGTGGATAGAATAAACTATGAATCGTTGTCGATTCATAGTTTTTATTCGGCGTATGATTTAGGTGAAGCCAAAAACTACGCTACTATCGTTTATGTACACAACACGCACATTGACGCAAAAAAACTACGCTACTCGCTTTGTCATTCTTACCTTGACATTATGTGCATTGGTTTATGGTATAATTTCGTGTTCTTAAATATAAAAAATAGTGCATTGTAAAAGTGTGGCCAGGACTACATTTTGAGGTTCTTTTTTAAAACTGTGCAGTTTTACTACAAGTCAATTTTGAAAAGCCGTAACAATAAACTCTTACTAATATGTGCAGTTTTAGAATATCAAATCTACTAAGGTTGTAAATTTAAACGGAAATGGCAAACGTAGAGTTTGGGAATTAATATTAGTTTTCGTGCAATTGGAAATGTTTTTCATGGCAACATTACCACGCGCACACGTTTAAAAAGAAGTGGCTTCAACGAGATATAACGCAGTGTTCCATCTTTTCCTCTAGGTTGATCTGAGGTAACAAAGAATACTGCCTTCTTTCGTCTATCACTCCCCTCTTCCACTAAGGAGAAAATATTTGTCTAGATCTCCTTGGGGATAGTCGGTTTTACCATTTCCCGTTTTTCCACAATAATCCAAACTGACATACCTATCGAGGAAACTAAAAACATGAGCAGCTAATGACATCCATGATTCTAGTAAAAGTAATATCCTGTACTAGGGTGCGTATCCAGGTTTTTTGACGTCTTAATAGAGTTAGATGAAAGTACATATACTTATATATCGACGTAGGTAAGATTTTGGTTTGGTGGGTGCTTGATTAGCTTAGGGTAACCTTTATCTGGACAGAACAGAAGCTCTAAACAAGTAACATTATTAAAAGAAAAATAAAAAACCCGGCTGCAAAATGTTGTACCCTATGTCACTTCCACTACCAAGACGATTCAAATAACACCTCACATGTCGAAATTTATCAAGCTGTTTAGGCTGTAGGGCGTGCCAGAGAAACCTCATACACACAAACCCACATACATACATACACTCGAAAAACATAACCCTCCTTGCGCAGTCGGGTAAAAACAAACATTTTCGAATATTGTAGAGTGTGAATGAGATACTTTTGGTGGGTTCAACCCTCGTAATCTGCTAGTGCTGTCAGATGAAACAAAAGTCATATTTGACAAGCTTTTATATAAACTTTCCGTGTTATTGTATGTACAAATGTGTGTTGGTCAAATCTTGGAAGCTAAATTAGTACCACTTTCTGAACATCCTGACGTTCGATTTTACTTAAAGGCAATTCATTTGGCACCCACTACCCTGGTATGATGATAAAGTCTAGAGGGCGGAGAGTGGTGGAGGTGAATATTATTTTTATTATAATACCTATAGTTTTATTTTGAAGTCGGTTAAAAATGGAAAAAATGTTTTCTGAAATAAACAGATTTAAATTTGAATAAACTTTCTTTGTCTAACTTTGGAAATATAGCAACCCCCTTCCAGTCCCGCCTACACATTTCCTTTGTTTTCCACTACACAGTCAACTCCTGAAAGGAAAGCGTGGGTTTTCAAGGGCGTTTCGTAGCTGAAAAAAAAACAAGGAAAAATAAATTGGCCATGGTAAATTTACTAAATTATATCTAACTGGCTGCGCCCCGCGGTTTTAGCCGCGGTTAATAAGTATCCTATGTGCTATTCTAGACTGTAATCTATCGCTGTACCAAAATTCATCCAGATCTGTTCAGCCGTTTTGCCGTAAAAGAGTAACAAACATCCATCCATCCATCCATCCATCCATCCATCCATCCATTCTTACAAACTTAAGTAATAATATTAAGTAGAATGTGTGTGATCACTATAAAACTGTTTCTTAAACAAATCCCTAGTGTATTTCCGCTTTCATTTGTAAGCGGAAAGAAAACACACTGCGGAAAGGAAATAGTTTTGGAAATGATCTTATGCAAAGTTACACATAATTCAATCAACTATTAGGTATCACTAAAGTATCACAACGTAAAAATGCAATTTATGGGCTGTGTGATAGCATATATATATAAACCTACAGTACGCGCCAGATGGATAAAGGCAAAAGTTAATTGACCTTAGTCCTATAACGCCTTATTGTGGCCAATTTGGACCTTACCGTAAATTGAGACAAAAGTTCATTGACCCCTCAACCTTCTGATCAGGGGTTGAAAACCTTAAGGGGTTGTCCATTAATCACGCGACGTTTTTAGCTACTTTTTAAGCCCTCCCACACTGGTCATAGTGGTGAGGTTTATGTTAACATAAACCCGTGTTTCTGTGTTCGCCTTACGTTCTGTGTGGCAAGTCTATGATATCTATTGTGTACCTAACTCCAACTAAATAAATTCGTCAAGTAACGAATTCGATAACAGAAGCGCATATTACAAAACTATACAATATAACTTTATTGCACACCAAAAAAACTACATGAAAATCTTAAAAACTTACGAATACGTACTCGTACGTATTCGTAAGTATCACAGAATACTCCCTGCTAGGTACGTGTTTTTTACAGAAATTATGTTATTACTTTTAGAGGTGCTACACATGTTCAACAGGAATGACATGCATGTTTGCATGGAGCATCATTGCCTATGTCATCACCACATCTAGGCTGCTTTTCTCACGTTGCATTTTACCATCTACGGCACTGGAGCAACTATGCCAGCGCCCCAGAGCCTCAATCCGGTATTTCAAGGAGTTGTGTTGGCTCGGGTAGGTGCTGGTAGGGGAAAATGCATAAAATACCCGAAGTGGGACGTCAGTGCAGGACTTGTCGACCTCACCTCGAATAAGAAGAAGAATAAAGAAGGTACGACATGTTTAGCTACGTATACTTACCAGTAAATTAGGTGCATAATGGTGATCTTACAAAGTCCTTATCGATCTAAGAAACGTATTGGTGTTACGAGGAGAAGCTACATACTTACCACTGAGTATCTGCGCCTACGCATGACGATGGTCTTTTGGACGAATTAGTCTAAATTAAAACATCGATAGCTACATCTCTAATTGTTAACAATACGGAGCACGTACCAATATAATCAACCTTGAAACACGCGTGCCGAATATAGCCAATATCGATTAAGCACCGATTCGGTAATCGAATCGGATCGAGTTCTTTCGAACTGTCGGTTTAAATAGCTACGGATGTTTACGGTAGGTCAGCGACCGAGACTGTGATTCCGAATGGTTAAAGTACCGATTAAAGTGGTCATAAATGATGTATGGATGTCTGTGCCTGCTAGGCTCGGGTGGGGAACAAAATGATCGTAAATTTAAATGTGTGCTCTACCTACTTACATAGTAGGATGTAGATAGATAGATGTATGAACAAGAACTGCTCAGTTGTGTGCAAGAATTATCGGAGCCATTGCTTGATACTTGTGTCCAGTTTTCATAGCATAAGTACTTACACCGTTTTTAAACTTAGACTTGGTTAGAAGGTCTAAGTTTTTAACTGAATTCCAAATAGGAAGAATTTCTCAATTCGACTGTATGTTTTTTTTTGTTTGCATGTTACGCGATTACTCCGCTAATTAAGAATCGATTTTAATGATTCTTTTTTTGTTTGGTAGATCATACTTTAGAGGTGGTCCCATATAAATTTTATTGAAATCGGTCTAGCAATTTTTAATATATATATTATAAATAAATAATAATAAATAAATTTTTATTTCAAAAACTACATGGTAAAAATAAAAACTAACAGATACAAACATTTTTTTTTTTAGGAACAATAAAATTAATTTTGCCTGAACTAGGTAGGTAATCCTGTTTGTCAGGCGATAAATACGGCAAAAATTTAACTTAAAATAATCATTGCATACTCACATATTCTAATTCAATAAAATTATGTATATAATAAGTCTAAAAAATAGTTTACATGGATGACGAAAGGATGGGTAGTCGGTTTTTAAGGTTTGCTTTTTATATTATGTCTTATGCCGTAGCTAACATCAGAAAGGGATTAAAATAATACAAAAATACTTATTTTACGACAATACTACTTACAATAATACTTATTTTTTGACATCAATGGGATGTCAAAGATTCTTATTTTGCTTATTAAAACACTTATTTTGAACATTCGTTGCCTGAACCATGTAATTAGTTTCGTTAGATATAATTGCCCACGTCTCGCCGCCCAGGCGTGGGCGGGCGTGGGCGGACGCGACTTATAAAGACCGGCGCCGGTCTGTGCTGGACCTGTCATTATTTACAGAGTTAGGGACTTTTGTGGTTCCCTTAGACTTTTATCTAAGTAGGTATTTGGAGGAAAATATTCGAGTTCTAAAAATACTTATTTTAGGTATACTAGCCCATCTGCACGCGGTTTCGCTTGCGTTTCTTTAATTTGATTGCTGTAAACTAAAACCACAAAATTCTAACAAGTAGGTAACTTACAAGAAAAACGGCTGCAAAATGTTGTACCCTATGACACTTCTACTATCAAGACGATTCAAATGACACCTCACATGTCGAAATACATCAAGCTGTTTAGGCTGTAGGGCGTGCATACACTCGAAAAACGTAACCGTCCTTCGAATGAATGAATGTGTCTAAATAAGTATGCTACAGTAACTTAATAATATAAGAAACATCGCGTCGAATCAAGTCGAATACAATAGGTACTAGCTTATCAGTAATAATCAAAACACTTACATTTTAGCCCAACGATTGAGATTTCTAGAATTGTGAAGTGCGTCTAAAGTCCTAACAGTCCATTCGGCTGAAGCCATAAATATTGTCCAATCGGGTATTAAAAGACCCAGCCCACATGCACAGGTTTCAGTTGCGTAAAACTCATTAATATTCTAATGGTCCCAGGCATCGAAACCAGATCTAGCCGTTTTGAAACCTATGTTAACTGACTACGCAATGTGATTATTTTTTCGGCATGAAATGGACTCTATGTGTCCTTTGCTGTAGGTACCCCTGCAGGGCTAGCACGGCTCCGAGACAAATTGTCTTTTTACCATTTTTATCTCGCGAGAAAGAGACAGACATATATCTGTCTTCTGACTATGTGTATGCAAAATTTCATGATAGTTGGTGGAGTGTTGGCGTTAAGAGGGCCGCGACGTTCTGAAATTTCCATACAAACATATACTCAAATTTCTTGAAAACCGTTTGTTGAAATTTAGCATGTACAAATGTTCTAGGTTTTTTTTTTAAAACGTTCTCAAGCGAAAATAAAGCTATGAAAAATATCCGCATTTGTAAGGGGTCACTTTTGATTGATTTATTCAATAAGTAGACAAAGCATCAAAAATTTCATTACATAGGGAGGTTGTCTACATCATTAGTTTTTAAATGAATCCATAATACAAGGGAAATTCTTAGATATTTAAGAATTATTACAGAAAGTGCAAAAGTCAAAATAAAGAAAATGAAATTGCACTTTGTCACTCTGTAGGTAACTTTAGAGGTTCGTTCTAGACGAAATGGCTATAGAATACCTTAAGCCAATGCGAAGTTAGCCTAAAGTGGTCGCCGGACTCTTAATAAGTGCTATTAAACACCTAGTCTAGCTTGTTAGGTATTTCTGTTTTTCCATCCACAAACCTACACGTTACATTGATAGCACTTTCACTGCTCGCAACCCGTTTCAACTTACGGGCGGGAGAGCAAGCAGTGATATAACGTTACTGAGAAAATGGTATTACATTAGAGAACGACTAGTCTAGTGTTGAGTGATTAAATTTTCTCATCTGAGTCTAAGTCCTGTGTAATCGTCTATTCCTCTTGCTTATAAACGTTGTATAGCCTCAGAATAGTTGTGCAGTGTTTTGTAATTTTCTTTCTAGTATAAGAAATAAATTTATTAACTTTACCTTCTTTGTATATCTGTGAAAATACTACGTACTCGTACGTCTAATAATGAAACCGGTGAAATGTTAAATATATTTTTTTAAATTATCAATTAAGAAATCATATCATGGACAGAAATTTGTTAGACAACCCATATGCAATATATTTATTGACATATTAAATTAAAGTACCTGGATGGCCGAGCTTTGCTCGGTATTTTTTTTTATTTTTTAATTGTGTTTTTTGGATAATAAATAATTGATTTTAGTCTAACCTCAAAGCAAACACTCATTGACTTCGTGTTACTTAACAACGCCATCTGCTGTTGTGTCGTTAAAGCAATTAGTTGGTCACAAAAAATAGTAGTATTATTATTCGCCAATAGATGTCAGGAAGAGTCATATTTTTCAGTTGAGATTGATTATCGATAAAACACGAATAAAATGATATTTTCTAAAAATGATTCCTAGCTAGATCGATTTATCGCCCCCGAAACCCCCTATATACTAATTTGTATGAAAATCGTTGGAGCCGATTCCGAGATTCCAATTTTATATATATATATATACAAGAATTGCTCATTTAAAGGTATAAGATATAAAATACGTTTCATCAAATAAACATCTCGGTAAAGGCGTTCGGCAAAATGGCATTCTATATCGGGATCTTAGACTATTCCTTTAAATTTGTAATTCGATCGGAAAATAGGACACTGTCATCTTTGACGACTCGTTTAAATTTAAAAACTCAGTTTTTTTTTTTTAAATACTACTATTACTAGGTACGAGTATATATATCCAAAAATCTAATTTATGTTATAATGACTATTCCGAGGTAATACAAAGTTTATTGGTAAGGGGTATGTATCTTGATATAGCGAAGTAAGTAGGTACCTGTAGAAATGACTTCTTCAGGTATTTATTTCGTCATCGATAGACCTCTGACACAGGCACACAACCATCTATCTATGTCAGAGGCCTTATGGCGGCCTGAAAGAACCTGACACCAGGCACTAATCACTCGGCCACTTACGTTGATTGTCAATATTCCTCTCAGCAAGGAACCCTCATGCTGGCAAACCGCAAGCCGTCCACTTCGCACGTTCCCACGGTGGTATCACTTCCCAACCCGTTTGAGCATTCACCTTGCTGATAGGTAGGTAGGTATATAGGTATTGTAGAGCGACAGATATAGCCTGTATGGATGTAGTCAGCCCTCTCTCTTTGGTTGCTCTAGCGGAGTCTAGTGGCTTTGAACTTCACCGCTTCTCAAAACGATTGTGTCTACCTTTTACAAGTCAATAAGTCAAGGAAGAAAACCTGGTAGGCCCAAGTCTGGATTGAATCTAGCGATCAAGTGACCAACACATCGTTGCGCTTGTAACCATTATCTCTAGAAAATGTGTTTTTTTTTAACCGGCTGAGAGAGGAGAGGTTTGTTTTTCGAGCGTATGTTGTACGAATGTGTGTATGTATGTATGAGGTTTCTTTGGCACGCCCTGCAGCCTAACCAGCTTGATGGATTTCGATTTGTTAGGTGTCATTTGCATCATCTTGATAGTGAACGTGACATAGGGTACAATACAGCCGTATTTTTTTCTTTCTTCTTTTAATAGTGTTAAGTACTTGTTTAATACTTTCAAATATTTACCAAAAGTCGAATTTTTCGTAGTACAACTTTCTTAGAAAATCTTTATTATAATAGCCAGTCTGCGCTAAGGATATTCGGCTATCTCCGTCTTGCGACTTATGCCTTAGTAATGTAGCCCCAGCATAACAAAAAGTACAAAAGATAAAATAACCGAGTTCCACAGTAACTAAGATAAAGGCAGGAGGTACTAATTATATCTGTACCTAGACTAATTGTAATTTCCCCCCAGTGAATAAAGGCTAAGAGCAAACTCTACATCTTAATATATATAAATTACGTGTCACGTTGTTTGTCCGCTATAGACTCCTAAACTACTTAACCGATTTCAATCAAATTTGCACACCGTGTGCAGTTCGATCTAACTTAACAGATAGGATAGCTCACATATATATATATATATATATATAAATAATAAACGCGAACGAAGTCGCGGGGTGACAGCTAGTAAGTAGTATATAAATAAAAATTTTGAAAATCTCCCGACACTGATTTTTATCAACACTGATTTCCATCAAACATATATAGCTAAGAACACTCCCGACTAATTTACCTTTCAAACAAACAAAATCAAAATCGGTTCATACGTTCGGGAACTACGATGCTACAGACAGACACACACGGACACGTCAAACTTATAACACCCCGTCGTTTTTAGAGGGTTAAAAACAGCCTCTTTCCGCGTCTGTCCCTCTGTTTGTCTCTATATCCGCTAACTCCTCCTAAATCACGCAAGCTGCATCAAAATGATGCGGTTTACACCATCATGTACATAATTTTCACGGAAGGTTTATTGGTACCGTGCGAAGCCGGAGCGGGTCTCTAGTAATCATTATCCTAACTAATATTAGAAATGTGAGTTTGTTTGTTTGTTTGTTTGTAATGCTGTCACGTCTCAACTACTCAACCGATCGTCTTAAAATCTTGCATTCATGTTGTCAAGCGCTGGCAGCCTAGTTGGGAGAAGGCCCGCCTCTCAAGCCAGAGGTTCCAAACCAGCCGACGGCACATACCAATTTGCTCATTGTGTGAACATATGTGCGCTTTGTGTGTCATCTGCTACATGACTGGAGCCCGGTGTATGGCGACAGGCTCGCCCCCTGTCACATTTGGGACTGAATATCTTCCGGCGAAGAGTGGGTGTTGCATTACACCTCTGCCAGCCCCCTCGGGGAAAGGCGTGACGATATGTTGTCAAGGATACAGAAAAGGACATATAGGGTACTTTTTAACCCGGAAAAATCAACGGTTCCTGTGGGATCGCGGGTGAAACCGCGGAGCGCAGCTAGTAATGGGTAACACCTTAAAGAGAAACACTGAAAATCAGCGTCACAGTAATCTGTGGCAATAGGCTGAGTGTTGTCTTTTTTGGCTTTACCGCACACGCAGCTAAATTTATTACCTATTATTTAAGTGTTTAAGCGATAGTTGTTCAACCGACTCAATAGATGGCGCTGCAAGCTACAAGCACAAAATTAAAACTCGCAGACGAGATTCTCCGCTAACTCATAAGCCTATTTTACAATTTACACATTTAAAAAAATAAACATACCACAACAATTCACCACTACGTAGCGATTTCTTTAATATTCATCATTTTTGTCAAAATGTATCTATTGTATAAGTGTGTGTGGTGTAAGCCAAATAAATATTTTTCTTTCTTTCTTCTTTCTTTAATGCATAAGCTAAAGTTATATTTATGGCTAAGTGCGCATCCATAACAATATGTTATTGTAAGTCAGCTCTTGTTTTCCAACCGCCATATTAGGAAACCCGCAGCGCGAGACTTCGACGGATATTGCTACCATATCAGAAATAGACCAGCATTTTGTCTGTTAAGAATAACAATGAGAGAGGAAAGTTTATTATGAAGTTCTTTGTGGAATAATACTTGCACTTAGCTAGAATTATTACTTTATAAAATGAGAGGAATTAAAGAAGAGATGGAAATCTTTGTATGGCATTATGAAAGCTAATAAATACAACATGTAACAAAAACTCTGTTGTATAATCGAAAGGCAGTGTACACGCATTGTACACACATAAGTATTCATGCAAAAATAAAACAAAAATGCTGGTTAAAATACAACAACAACAACAACTCTTTATTAAAAACATATAATAATTACAATAGTACTTAAATAAGACTTAACTAAGTTTTTAATGGGCGGCCTTATCGCTCAAAGCAATCTCTTCCAGGCAACCTGAATGGACAGGTTGCCTGGAATGGCAAGAAAAAAAGTAAATTTTACAAAAATGTTAACAAATCTGTATCATATGTTGGCGGCTTTTATTCTAAGAAAGTAGCGGCACGACGCGAATAGTTTACAAATAAAACCGACGCGATTAGTGTCTGCGTTCACGCTTTTAGGAAGGCGGAGCGCGATGTGTGTTTAAAATTTGTAGAGTTAATATTTCATTTAAACTAGCATAATTGCATTCTCCAGCCGATACTGAATGTGCACCCCGGAGATATAACAGAGTTTTTGTAACACCTGGTATAATACTACCTTCCCGAATGATCTCCACAAGACCGGTCTCGCGCTGTCCACATCCAGCGGCTTCCCGCGACCCTCACCAGTTCGGAGATTTGAGATTTTCATCTCACTTTTTTTTGTCCTTGTTCCTCTCGTTTGAAACGTGATAGGTGTGAGAGTGACCAAGATAAAATCTCATCTCATCTCATGCGCAGGAATAACCCCCCAGATCGTCTCTCAGAGACCAATCTCATCAAATTTGGACTCATTTGGCATTTGAATCTATGACCAAGAAATCCAAAAAAAAATCCATTCAGTCGTAAGCTCAACTGGGGCAAATGCGTCTGTGGGCCAATTGCGTCTTTCGAGAATTACTGACAAACCCTTCACAAATTAGGCGCCACCTACATTTTCCTTTACCTTTAGTTGCAACAATCTGTACAAGATGGCGTTAGTTGCCTAATTTGTGAAGGGTTTATCAGTAATTCTCGAAAGATGCAATTGGCCCACAGACGCATTTGCCCCAGGTGACCCTATGTAATTTATAAGTAAGTTTATGGCGAAGTTTATCTTAATAATATATAAATTACGTGTCACGTTGTTTATCCGCTATAGACTCCTAAACTACTTTACCAATTTCAATCAAATTTGCATACCGTGTGCAGTTCGATCTAATTTAACAGATAGGATAGCTCACATATGTATATACATATATATAAATAATAAACGCCAACGAAGTCGCGGGGTGACAGCTAGTTATTAATAAATGCTAGCTAATAATGAAACCCGCCATTCTTCTCAAGACAATGATCTACCACCGGACACCTATCCTCAAACCACAAAAACATTTTTCCCGGATCACACCCCATCTCCGGTGGCCATCGTATCCGTACTGGCTCCATCCGTTCGTCTGACGTCCGTGGCACAGATTATTAAAGGATCGATGGACAACTACACGATTTTTGCCGACTAAAACGTTGGTTTGGTGGTAAAGTTAACGAGGCGTTGGTCGACCACCAGCTCGTTGAGTCTACGATATTGAAATAGCGTTGGTCAAATCTAGAAGGGCTGATGATAATGATGATACCTATAATGTTGGAGTTTTTAAGTACGTGTCTCTATATTTGAGATGAACAAGTAAGATTTATTGAAAGAAAAAGGAAAAACCCGGCTGCAAAATATTGGACCCTATGCCACTTTCACTGTAAAGACCATTCATATACGAGTAACACCTAAATGTCGAAATTCATCAAACTGTTGTGTTAACCAAAGAAACCTCATACACACATACGTACCTACATACATACACTCGATAAACATACCCCTCTTCTAGCGTAGTCAGGTAAAAATCAATATTAACTTTAGCTATTTTACGGAGCCTCGTGCCGCCTTGTCAAAGTTTTCCATCTGTTTCTTATAATCTTCGTAGATGACTTCCGCTGGCCATCCACAGCCTTGATCCATAGCCCTTCGATTAGTCATCCTTCGGCCACTGGCTTTTGTTCTATGCTTCTACGGCCTTGGCTCGATCATTCGCCATGCATTGTGAATAATTGTGATTCTCCTTGCTATGGCGGTAACAGACGGCTTTAGCAATAACATTGGTTACGTGATCAGTTATACTGTACTACTGCCATATGTTATAGACTATAGTAATAAAATTCTTAGTAGGTACATTTTCGATAAGTCGTTGGATGCGACCAGGCAATTCAGTTAAACATCAGACGAGCAGTGACTTTCAGTTTCACTCGTTATTTTACAGAGCCATTTAATTTTCCGAGAATAAAAGTATAATAATAAATAATAATAATAAATTTTTATTTCAAAAAGTACATGGTAAAGATAAAAACTATCAGATACACACATTTTTTTAGAAACAATAAAATAATTTTGCCTGAACTAGGTAGTCCTGTAGTATGTACGAATACTTAATATTATAAACGCGAAAGTTTGTATGAATGGATGGATGGATGTATGTTTGTTACTCTTTCACGCCAGAATGGCTGAACAGATCTGGATGAAATTTGGCACAGAGATAGATTATAGTCTAGAATAGCACATAGGATACTTTTTAACCGATGCAAAGTATTTGTACTAATTAAGGTTGTTTTAGGCTATTTCCATACCGAATTGTAGTCAAGTCCGTTGATCCGTTTTAGCCTGAAGAAGTAACATTATGGGTAACACACCGTCACTAACAAGCTTTTGGCACTTTTAATACATAATGTGTTTTGATTATCTGTGATTAATTTATTAATTATTCGAATTTTCATGGCATTCAAAAAATTTACTAGACCAATAACATTTTGAACGGTAATTGAACACTGAACGGTGAAAGGAGTATTAACATCGTGAATACATGACGTATTTCTCTCCATTTGATGACCCTAATTACTCAATCAATGCTTATCCTCGTACAATTGGTTAGGGTTAACTAGGGTAAATGCGTCTGTGGGGCAATTGCGTCTTTCGAGAATTACTGACAAACCCTTCACAAATTAGGCGCCACCTACATCTTTTTTCTATCTTTAGTTGCAATAATCTGTACAAGATGGCGTTAGTTGCCTAATTTGTGAAGGGTTTGTCAGTAATTATCGAAAGACGCAATTGCCCTACAGACGCATTTGCCCCAGGACCCTGCACGTTGTTTACGTTTACCCCGTGCCCTCATCAAGAAAGTCCCAGCTTGTAGCCTCTGAGGCGGAGCAGTTAGCACAGTTATAATGGTTTTTGTTTGTGTAGCGCCCGCTGATAACGGCTCGGGATTCTGCCCGCGTCGCTACTTGGTAGTCGGGTTGGGATGGTAATGCGTGGACGTAGTATAGGAGGACTCTCTTGGGGGTTATTGGGGGCAATTTAGAGCCTTGCTCCCGATTCACCACGCCTTGTAGTAGTATCAGACTTTTTTCATGCTGATGCGTAGAAACTGTTAGCACGGACTCGATCTAGAAGATCTAGTGCAGCTAAATAACTACACTGATTATTATAGGAATCACAATCAATCCGATACACTTTTATGGTGACTTTAAAGGAAATTAGTTACAGTTTTGTTTGTAAATCTTGGATTAGATTAGATGTACCTACACAATTTATGTAATCATAACCATGCTCCAACACTGGTAATTTTATGTTCACTGCAAGTTTAATTAAAACTGCATTAACACTAAACTTCTAGTTTTTGGAGCCCGGTGTCTGGCGGCAGGCCGCCTGTCACATTTTGGGACTGAATATCGTTCGGCGAAGTTTTGGTGCTGTATTACAACTCTGCCAGCTCCTTCGGGGGAAAGGTGTGACGATATGTTATGTTCTAGTTACTAAACCCACAGTCGAACTACAAGTACAGGCCCTCTATTCTGACGTGTGAGATAGTATCTTTGTCACACTCACGCTTAAGACTTTTCAAACGAGAGAGACAATGACAAGAAAACATTTCACGCGTATCAATAGAGCTCTCATAACATCATACTCGTCTACAATCTCACCCATTCTAGACTGTCCTTAAGAAAATTAATTATGCAAGTTTTGCCCCACCACAGTCCTGAATACGCCCCCGTTATGTGCCTTGGTATAACACTCACGCTCTTGGTTATAATTATAACTTTATGTCATCGGAGGTTGACTTGATTGGTTTACTTAGAGTTCGTTGATTGAATCATCGGTTGTCGAATGATGAGAAATGACTATGGATATTTGTTCCGGCTTAGGTTGAGTATCCACAAGAGATGTGCAAGGAAGACGAGCGGTGCCAAAGGAAAAAATACTAATAACACAACCAATAGCATTACTTCATTTGCACAGCGAAGTGGTCCTATTGGTGGACCTTTTCTTGGAGCACCTATCATTTTCCTCGCAAATCTCCGGGTGTAATTTATACAAGAAGCGTTTCTCGAAAATTCGTATACGATTATGCGATTATCTTTGTTTACATATAAATTTACATACAAACTTGCATTACATACGTTACATACATACATTGAATTGATTGCAGCTACCTATGTAATAGAGCATATTCTGTGATTGCAGCATTGAAGCAGTCAATTCTTGCATTGAAAACAGTATTACAAATATTCAGAATAATTTTCATGTTAATATTTATGAGTGCTCAGAGAAAAGTAAACACGTATTTTTTTAAGTGGTTACGTTGTTCTAAGTAAAAACGTTAAATATCCTTATCCTTACCAATTATAAAATCGAAAGTTACTCTATCTGTCTGTTTGTTTGTACTTGTAGGCTTTTCACGCCTAAACGGCTGAACGTCTCTTGATGAAATTTGATAAATAGTTGCAGTATGTCACAAGGAAGATTTTTGGATACTTTTTTCTGAATAAATAAATCTTTTTGTTATGCAATTCTGTGAATTAATAAAAAATAACGCGCCGCTTACCAAATGCGACAGACAACATCATAGAATAGTACTTAGTTGGTACTAAAATAAGAACTGACAACTAAAATTAAAACTCCGTTCAAAACCAGCCAGTGTTTTTTTTATGGTTAATTCTGATCTCTTTGGTAACGGATTATTATTCTTAATTTGAGATTTAGTTACAGTATATATCATGAGGAGGGTTAATGGATAATATTTTCTGAATAAACGCGAACAAAATTTCGAGCAACAGCTAGTCAACAATATAAACAAAACAATTGGTGCAACTTTCGCGATCAATTATTAGTGCATTGCAAGAAACTGTCGCTCGCATCCGACAAACTCTTCTAGTATAACATAGGCCTTAGCTAGCATTAGTTTCATCTCACGCTTAGCCGGCAGATTCTAAATTCTTCACGCTTATTTTTTTTCTGTGCCTTTGTTTTCTTTCCGCCAATTTTACGATTCGATGTTTTTCGGTTTATGGAAAATCCAGTTACTTAAATTCTTTTGTGTTGTTCTTGTCATGGTCAAATGGTTCCGATTTGGTGCTTACAAACATAAACCCCTTTGCTAATTAACGTTTCATGGCCTCGGAATACAGTTGGTCAGTTTGTT
This sequence comes from Peribatodes rhomboidaria, assembly GCA_911728515.1. Lineage (NCBI taxonomy): Eukaryota > Metazoa > Arthropoda > Insecta > Lepidoptera > Geometridae > Peribatodes > Peribatodes rhomboidaria. The sequence continues at coordinate 7,664,391 of OU452189.1, forward strand.
AGTTTTGTCTTTTTTGATTGAGTAATTAATCGACCGAGCAGCTATAGTGAGCGAAGCGTCTATGCTTCAGCTTTTACAAGGTTAGCGGCACTAAGCTATCAATCAACCTCAAATAATATACTTATCTTACCTTATTCAGCCTTTCTCAAATCCATATTGACAAGAACTTGGGTCCTACCGCTGTCATACAGGTAGTAGTATTGGTAATTTTTTGTTTCTGTGGTAGGTACTAATTATAAAATGCATAACCGGTGAAACCAAAATGGCAAAATTATATAATAGAACATGGATATATCGTCACGCCTTTCCCCCGAGGGGGCTGGCAGAGGTGTACAACATCCACACTTCGCCGGACGATATTCCGTCCCAAATGTAACGGGGGCGAGCCTGTCTCCATACACCGGGCTCCAGTCATGTAGCAGATGACATACAATACGCACATATGCTCACACAATACGCACATATGTTCACACAATGAACAACTTGGTGCGTGCCTTCGCCTGGGTCCGACCCGCTCCCTCTGGCTTGAGAGACGGGTCTTCTCTGGCTAGACATGTGGTTCTACCGCTGTCATACAGGTAGTAATATGGGTAATTGTGTGCCTCGGTGGTACTTGTAATAAAATACATAACCGGTGAAACAAATAAGATTAAATTATATATTAGAAAATTGATAACATGATAACAAATCGTCAAGTCTTTCCTCCGAAGGAGCTGGCAGAGGTGTAATGCAACACCCACACTTCGCCGAACGATATTCAGTCCAAAATGTGACGGGGGCGAGCCTGTCGCCATACACCGGGCTCCAGTCATGTAGCAGATCCTTCGGATCCTTCGGAAACGGTTCCGTTCGGATTCCAGATATTTCAAACTTAAATTATTCGAATCTTAGTCCGCATTTGTAATTGTGTAAACCTGTTCCATTTTTCCGATCGGATTTATACTCGATTTGCTATTCCAAAATGTTTGAAAGTAGACTGAGATTCGAACAATTCGAGTTTATAATTGTTGGAATCCGATCGGAAACGTTTCCCAATGATTGTGACAATTGGTACAGATCGTCGATGACGATTATGATCCTTGCCTATTCTAAGTTCCAACAGACAGTTAAATCAGTTCAGTATGCATAACTGCACACATGATGTACTGGTAACAGTAGATAGGTGCTCCTAACTAGATGCAGGCATGTCTTACCGTTACGTTTGCTAACAAATGACAATGCAGGGCAAAGGTCGTCCAGCAACTGTGCTCTTGTACAAATTACGCTGTGGTTACACATCTATGGTTTGTTAATCAATGGAATAGGCTTTTCTGTCTATCCTACTAATATTATAAACGCGAAAGTTTGTAAGAATGGTTGGATGGATGGAATTGCAATTGCACGGAAACTAATATTTATTCCCAAACTCTACGTTAGCCATTTGCGTTCCAATATACATACAACATTAGTAGATTTAATATTCTAAGATTATTTATTTGACTGCCCCGGTGACTCAGTTGGTAGTGAACCTGCCTTCTGAGCTTGGGGGCGTGGGTTCGATTCCCACCTGGGGCAAACATTTATGTGGTGAACATTTGTGTTTGTTCTATGGCTGGGTGTTATTATCTATTTAAGTATGTATTTAAAAAAATATCTAAGTATGTAAGTATATCAGTCTCTGACAGCCATAGTACAAGCTTTGCTTAGTTTGGGGTCAGGCGACCGTGTGTGACAATGTCCCGAATTGATTTATTATTATTTATTCTATTTGTTAAAGTTGTTTGTTAGAGAGTTAATGTTCCAACTTTTTCAAAATTTACTTAAACACTGCACAGTTTTTAAAACGAACCTCAAAATGTAGTCCTGGCCACACTTTTACAATGCACTATGTATATTTAAGTACACGAAATTATACCATAAACCAATGCACATAATGTCGAGGTAAGAATAACAAAGCGAGTAGCGTAGTTTTTTTGCGTCAATGTGTGAGTGTTGTGTACATATACGACAGTAACGTAGTTTTTGGATGTTTTTTGGCTTCACCTAAATCATATGCCGTGCGCCATCTTATCCTCTAGGTTGATCTGAGCATATACTCGTAAGTAGCAAGTTTCATAAAAACCTTGCGACTCTATAGATCGTCATCGTTATTATCATTATCTAGAACCTTCTTTAACTTCTTCTTTTCCACTTCTGATCCTGGGTAGGGTATAGGCCTCCCTGTTAGTATGCCATCTGTTGCGGTCGTATTGTACAAAGATTTTTCTCAACAAGTAACATTATTAAAAGAAAACCAAAAAACCTAACCCAATATTGTACGCTATGTCACTCCCACTATCAAAACGATTCATAGACATAGACATAGACATATATTTATTTGTAGCAAAAACATACACAAACAAAATAAAAATTACACAATTATAAAAAAAAACACATAGTCATGTGAGGTCATATTCATATGACCTCACATGACGAAATCCATCAAGCTGTTTAGTCTATAGGGCGTGCCAAAGAAACCTCATACATACATAGATACATACATACATACCCACATACATATTGAATCGACTGCCATACATACATATTTACTACATACTTGACTGCCTCGGTGGTTCAGTCGGTAGCAAACCTGCCTTCCAAGTTAGGGGGCATGGGTTCGATTCCCACCTAGGGCAAACATTCATGTGATGAACATTTGTGTTTGTTCTGTCTGGGTATTAATTTCTATTAAAGTTTGTATTTAAAAATATCTAAGTACGTATATCAGTCTCTGGCCGCCATAGTACAAGCTTTGCTTAGTTTAGGGTCAGACGACCGTGTGTGCAAGTGTCCCGAATATTATTTATTTATACATACCCACATACATACATACACATACATTTACTTGAAAAACATAACCCACCTTCTTCCGTAGTCGGATACAAATAAGCTCTCCAAAGAGGATTTATTTAAAAAGCCAAGTCAGAAAACCTCAAAAAAGCCGAAACCCTCAACCGAAAAGTTTTGCTAACGCTCACTCTAGTCGTTCTAATTAGGTAGTTAGGTAGGTATGATGGCGCGCGTTCCACACCTCTCAAGTCTACTCAAACTTCAAAACGGTACTTTCCTACTTCAAACTCCCAAGTCGTAATCTTTCATCTCGCCGCGGATGACCGACTCCCTAACATCATAACACGATGTAAACACGCTGTACTTGTAATGTGCTCACACTCACTAATAAGTGCGATGTGAACGAACTGACGCGTCGTGCGGTGAATAACTAACGTAGCGTTGGGTACTGCGCTGTACACTCGCGCGCACTATCTCTTTGACGGCATTGCATAGATCTCCTTAAAACAATGATGGGAAAGGTATCGTCACCCAATTGTGAGGAGTGTGACAAGCCCGAGGATGTGTACCATGTCCTAATGGAATGTGTCCGAAACCAAGCTGAGAGAGAACGAATTTTTGCCGAACTTGATGTGAATAAGTACAATGTGGGGGTAATCCACGGTATCTTGTCGGAGACTATTTCTAAAGGAGCTGGAATTATTTACGGTCTGGTGAATACTTTTCTCCGGGCTCTAAATGATCCCAGCTCCATCAGTCTACCTAACTGGTTAATTTAAAAATAATAATAAATGTGATTATTAAATTAGTTTAGTATTTAAATATAATAAGGTTACGATGGGGCTGACGTAGACCTATGGTCTAAATGTCCCTAAAAAATAAAGGAAAAAAATAAATGGGCGCCTGCAGCTGGGTGCAAGGGGGTGCATTTGCAGCCCCTGTTCGGGAATGAGAAGCCTAAAAGTTTAACCAAAATCGCTCTAACCGTTTTGGAGTTCATAAGGAACACACACGCAAATGAATTTAATAGACAGATAGAATAGATAACATAGTGTGTAGATGTTGATGCACCTCCCTGATTGTACTCGTAATTCTAGCGGCGGTCATGCCTTTATGTCTTGACAAACCATCTTATTTTTACCCGACTGCTCAATAAGACGGTAATGTTTTTTGGATTAGGCACCTATTGAGAGTTATTTACAGAGTTAGAGTTTTTACGTTACTACATCATAGTTAACAACTTATGTTTACATGATTTTTTACAATCATCTAAAAAAACTTAATAAGCTTTTACTTTTTTTTAGCTTTGAATTTTTAGTACACTGTCAATTTTACCTTTTAACTGAGCTTTACCAGCCTCTGGGACATTTTGAGAAAGGCACATTTTAGGAAGGGACATTCTGGGATATTGGCGTTTTGGTGCCTTGGGTCATTTTGGGAAGGGCACGTTCTGCAACTAAACGTTTTATCTTATTCTATGGGTTTCCTAGTTCCGTTGTAACTCCTAAACTCCAGCCACTCTAAGACTGATTTTGATGTGAGTATTTGCATTGTCCAGTGTAGTTAGCTACATTCTAGAGTCAGGTTTAATTTATCTTTTTATCTCCTTTCTGTCGCCGAATATACCCAGCTGTAAGTATAGCCAAGACACGAGGCACCACCGCCGTACTCTGGCACTCCGCTACAGATCTTGAGCTAGTCTTGAGACTGCATCACATTTGCTCCTTCTTGAGGGTACTTGTAGAAAAGCTCGCGACGCACGGGAAGCGTCTCACTTGTTAGGATTACGTTGCATGAAATTTGTAAGGTATTTACGAGTTTTGTAGGTTGTAATTCTTAGTAGCACTTCTCTTTGCTCACATTTAAGTTCATACGAAGATTCCACGCTCAACTTATAACTTTTGATTTCTAAATTTATAATACAAGATAAATTAGATTATGATTATTTGGTAATACATAAAAAAACAATCAAGAAAATAATGAATATTAATCAAAATAAACCGTTGAGCAATCGCTTACTCCCATACTTTTTTCTTTTGCATTAATAATATTATATAAATATAAATATATTATATAGATATAAATATTATACATAATAAAATAACGTTAAATAAATAAGGTACGTATTAGAATTTAGAATGTAACAGTACTTTACGACACTCAAAAAAAGAAAACAAACTCATGAAATTAACATCGTCACGCATTTCCCCCGAGGGGGCTGGCAGAGGTGTAATACAACATCCGCACTTCGCCGGACGATATTCAGTCCCAAATGTGACAGGGGGCGAGCCTGTCGCCATACACCGGGCTCCAGTCATGAAATTAAACATCACAAATATGCTCAAAAGGCAATCTTATCGCTAAAGAAGTAAAACCCATCTCTTCCAGAAAACTTTCGGATGAGTAAGCAAGTAATACCACTGTCACTGTGATACTTGAAGATAGTTTTCTCACGACTGTACCCAGCGCCACTTCCAACCTATTTCAATGCTCAGACAAACAAACGCGTCTGGGACAAAGTGGTCCCAAACTGTACCACGTTCGTCCCAGTCGGTCCCATGTTCCATGGGTCGTCTTTGTCCCGACTTCACGGTTGGTCTCCATTCGGGACTTTTGTCTTCGAAATGCTGTGATGTTTGCCGTCACAAGCTGGTAGAGCGTTTGCTCTAACAGCGGAATATCTGTCTGTTTTGTCTGGTATTGTATCGACTTCTGGGGTTAAGCCTCTGAATTAATGAAGGCAGGGACCGCGGAAGTATTTCATGATAGAGGGAGGGGGGGGGGGGGGCTACTTCCGTGGTCACCCCCTTCTTTCAATCTCAGACTTTTTAGCGTGAAAAGCCTACAAACAATAGAGAATAGACTATAATTTATTTGTGGCAAAAACACACAGAATACAGACAAAAACTTAAGTAAAAAAAGGTGGAAACTTGGCTTTCTGCCACAAACAGACATACAGAGTTACTTTCAATTTGATAACAAGTAAATAAGCGAGCAAGCAAGTTCTTATTGGCCGAGTGGCAAGCTCTGATGTCAGACTTTCTAGGCCACCCGAAGGCCTCTGACTTAAGTAGTAATGAATTACTATTAGTAGTAAATGCCAAGTAGTAAAATTGGAGGACCGCGGTTGCCCCTGTTTGATTTTGGGGGGGCATTAGGCCCCCTTAGCCCCTACTTCCGCGGCCCCTGATTAAGGGTCATTGCCTGCAGAAGCATGGCTGAGAAACGTACTGATAAGCGACCATGTGGTTGATATTTCTATAAAAAACTTTTGTCCCCAGAAACTACGATCACTTCACAGTTCACACGATGACAGTGCCGAGAAAAATATCCCAAAGTGACTAGCAAACATTTTTATGATTCTGTTTGTAGAAAATAATACTTTTTAATATTTTCTATCCCGACATATACAGGTTGATTGGAATCCAGACCGTATCTTTTCAAGTGGTGTTTCTACTCATGCTAGAGACTACATTTATGTAACGCTTTAAGCGTGACATTAAGTTTATGAGGTATTTAACAATTTTGTTAAAAAACATTAGTGCAAAATATTACACAAAACATGAAATAACTCGAAAACTAGTTTTAGTTTCGGTTTAGTTTTCAGCCATATGTTCGGGACACTTCCACACATGGTCGCCTGACCCCAAACTAAGCAAAGCTTGTACTATAGCTGCCAGAGAATGAATTTGTACTGAATATTGTGTTTGAACCCGCTCCAACTCCGCTCCGCTCGAAAAAGTATCCTTTTTATCCCGAAAAAAAAATAACGGTTCATATGGGACCGCGGGTGAAACGGCGGAGCGCAGCTAGTCTAATCTTCAACCAGTTTCACCTAATGCACCCGGAAGCCACGTAATCGATAGCACTATTTCCGTATCACTATCTCTGTCATTAAATCGATTCTGTGTCGCCGCGACACAGATGCGCGGGCGCATAAGTCGGGACATCTTTGCTTTTATTTTAGTTAAATTGATATTTAAATGACGCAGAGCTGGGGTTGCGGTTAAATATAGTTTTATGGGTGCAACGGTACGAGTTTGGTTTATTAAATTTAATTTGGTTTGTTCGTTAAATCTTTTGGGAAGATTTTGAAATTTTAACTGAGGGTGTTAGAATCACTGATTACTTAAAAGCTGCTAAATTGAAATATGGTTGAAATGTTAGTGTACATATGTTTATATATGTATATATGACCTCCTACCGCCAAAACGGTTTGACTGATTTTGGATTGTCAGTCGTCCTTAGATTCGTTTTTGTACCCGAAATGTCACTATTTCAAGCTACATTTTTCAGTTTTTGTTTTTCTTCAAGCTTTGCTCTGGCTAAGCGAACTGAGCGACTGACTGCTGGCTGACTTTGAATCGCGTATTGGGTATAGCGGCGTACTGTAGAAAGCAAAATGCGATCACTGTCAGTCAGCAAGCGATATGCCGAAAACGCGCCGTTCGGACCCTCCATTAAAAAAAAAGATCAAAATCGGACTATATACACTGTAAAAAGTTATACGTGATCATACATAGAGAATAATAAACAAAATGAACAGAGTGTGTGTTCCCTGACACGCATAATCTGGGTGTCTCCAAGTCTCGAGTGAATCGGTTTCTTCTAGGCAAGCGTGCTCCGTCGTAGGCCGCATCACTGCTTATCATCAGGCATGTTGGCGGCCAAACGCAAGTAATAAAAAAATATCGCGTCGACTTGTAAACCTCCTCCGTAATATGGAGTGGATTTTAGGCAAACAGGGAGCCTCTCACTTTTTGCTTAGGTAATAAGAACGGAACCTAAAATAAAAATCAGTTCAGCTGTCTTTTAGTAATCAGGGAACGTGGTTCAAAAAAAAAATCGGATGAACTAGGCCCTTACCATAAGTTTTGATCGTTACGAAATTTTTTTTCGTTTTCGTTAGGCTCCATACATTTCAATAAAGCGCCCCTAGCGGAAACGTCAACGAACTAGGTTAAAAGTAAGGAGCCAAACGAAAACAAAAAAAAAAACGGGGTCCCGACGCTCGCTAGCGACGCTCTGATATTTCCGGCAGAAAGTTTTTTTTTTTAGAAAAGCAAATCGAAAATCGTCATCGTCATAGGGAGATTGCTTATATCATTAGCTTTAAAATAAATGCATAATACAAGGGAATTTTTTAGTTATTCCTGAATGAATACAGGAGTGCAAAAGTCATAAAAATTAATGAAATTGCACTTTGTCACTCTGTAGATAACTTTAGAGGCTCGTCTGTACCTTTACTTGCTCTCTTCACTCGTCGTCTTCATCTAGACGAAATGGCTATAGAATACCTTTAGCCAATGCGAAGTTAGTCTAAAGCGGTCGTTGGACTATAAAAACTCGCAGTAGGCCCCCTGAGAACCTCCTCCTACAATAGTCGGTTCATGATAACAATAATACTTGTTTTCGTAGGTGTTGCCAAGCTACCTACAATCATTTGTATGTAACATCATTAGTAAATGATGGGTTTAACACGTCACGGGCCACGGCTGCCTACATTAACATAAAGCTTGTAATGAAGGTTAAGAGCTGATAACACACGGTAGCTGATAAGTGGTTATGATAAAAACATAATTAGGGACGTACGTACCTACTCTCGTCTTTACAAAATATGTTTACTCGGGAGTCTGTTTCGATTAGATTCTGTTGTTCTATGTCTAAGTGTTAATTATCTATTTAAGTATGTATTTAATGATATACATGTATGTGTGTCAGTCTCTGGCTGACATAGTGCAAGCTTTGCTTAGTTTGGGGTCAGACGACCGTGTGTGCAAGTGTCCCGAATATTATTTATTTATTTATTACTAGCTGCGCCCCGCGGTTTCACCCACGTTTAAAAAGTATCATATGTGCTATTCCAGACTATAATCTATCTCTGTGCCAAATTTCATCCAGATCTGTTCAGCCGTTCTGGCGTGAAAGAGTAACAAACATCCATCCATCCATCCATTCTTACAAACTTTCGCGTTTATAATATTAGTAGAATTTTATTAATGTTCCGTTATGACGTTGTCACATTAAACTATCGTCCGTAACCCGGCTTTACAGATAACCAATTTTTTTTTCAATTCCAAGATTAAAAGGACAACAAGATCATTGAGTCATACAGAATCGTTAAATTCTTATCACGGCTGAGATGCAGCTGCAGTGGTCATATAGACTCAGCTGATAAGGGCTCTGGACCAGTCGGGGGCAAACATGGACCTCGACCGGGGTTGATACGTGATCTTGTGTAAACTTCGACCACAGATTATTTAATAGTCACTGGTAAAAGTTCTCCTATTCAAGAAGTCAAAATCAAAGTTAAAATATTTTTATTCAATTTGGGTATCAAAGATACACTTAACGTCAAAGTTTTTTAAATAAACTCGACCGCCTTCTTCGGATAAAGAGCTTCTACTCAGAAGAACAGGCAAGAAACTGAGGGTTTTTTTTAAAATAAATGCTTAGTAAAAAAAATTCTTTAGTTTTACGCATGAGTAGAGTTGAATCTATTTCAACCTATTTACAACACCTTGTATGTAAAAAGCGATGATAGCCCAGTCGGAGAAGGCCCGCCTCTCAAGCCTGAGGGAGCGGGTTCGAACCCAGCCGATGGCACGCACCAATTTGTTCATTATGTGAACATATGTGCGTATTGTATGTCATCTGCTACATAACTTTAGCCCGGTGTATGGCGACAGGCTCGCCCCCTGTCACATTTGGGACTAAATATCGTTCGGCGAAGTGTGATTGTTGAATTACCCTCGGGGGAAAGGCGTGACGTTATGTATGTATGTAAAAGTCCACAACAAGATGTAGGGTCAACTGGGCCAAATTCGTCTGTGGGACAATTGCGTCTTTCGCGAATTACTGACAAGCCCTTCACAAATTAGGCAACTAACGCCATCTTGTACAGATTATTGCAACTAAAGATAGAAAATAGATGTAGGTGGCGCCTAATTTGTGGAGGGTTTGTCAGTAATTCTCGAAAGACGCAATTGCCCCACAGACCCATTTGCCCAAGTTGACTCTTTATCGTTGTCCTATTAGTGCACTAGCCGTGTACACTGATAAGCTATTAAAATAATAACATCACCGAGTAAATAGAGAAAGCAGATAATTCGTGGGAAAGCTAAACAATAGCTTAAAATAATTAGTGTGAGCATTATGATAATGAGCCAGTGTGGAGATTAATATTTATCATCATAATTAATTTACTGGTTTTTACTTTCGTTGGTGGCGAAGAGCTTAATAAAAATAGGAACTTTTATATATTATGCCTACTAGCTGCGCTCTGCGGTGTTACCCGTAGTAAAAATGTATCGTGACTGCCCCGGTGGCTCAGTTGGTAGGAAACCTGCCTTCTGAGCGTTGAGGCGTGGGTTCGATTCCCACCTAGGGCAAACATTCATGTGATGAACATTAGTCTTTGTTCTATGTCTGGGTGTTAATCTTAAAATATATAAATTACGTGTCACGTTGTTTGTCCGCTATAGACTCCTAAACTACTTAACCGATTCCAATCAAATTTGCACACCGTGTGCAGTTCGATCTAACTTAACAGATAGGATAGCTCACATATATTTATATATGTATATTTGAAGGGGTGACAGCTAGTATCCATATAAGTATGTTTTTAAAAATATCTAAGTATGTAAATCAGTCTCTGGCAGCCATAGTACAAGCTTTGCTTAGTTTGGGGTCAGACGACCGTGTGTGAAAGTGTCCCGAATTTATTATTATCTCTGTGCTGAATTGCATCCAAGTCCGTTCAGTCGTTCTGACGTGATTTGAGTAAGGGCGCTCCTAGACGGCCCATATTTTTACAGCAAAACTGCATGGCCCGGCAATTGCTAAAATATTTCGAGTATTGCCCTTCCATTATATCATAATAAAAATAATAATATTTGGGACACAAGCACACACGGTCGTCTGACCCCAAACCAAGCAAAGCTTATACTATGGCGGCCAGAAACTGATAAACATACATATTTATTTTTAAATACATACTTAAATAGCTAATTAACACCCAGACATAGAACAAACACAAATGTTCATCACATGAATGTTTGCCCTAGGTGGGAATCGAACCCACGCCCCCAAGCTCAGAAGGCAGGTTCACTAGTCACTTAGTTCAATAGTCGTTTATTTCTAACATGGCTAGTGACGGCCAGTGGCCCTATTCGGAGATTTGAGATTTTCATCTCACCTTTTTTGTCCTTGTTGCACTCGTTTGAAACGTCTTAGACACCTATGACGTTTCAAACGAGTGCTTGGTCACTCTCACACGAGAGTGACCAAGATAAAATCTCATCTCATCTCACGCGCAGGAATAGCCCTTACGGGACCCTATTCGGAGATTTGAGATTTTCATCTCACCTTTTTTGTCCTTGTTGCACTCGTTTGAAACGTCTTAGACACCTATGACGTTTCAAACGAGTGCTTGGTCACTCTCACAGGAGAGTGACCAAGATAAAATCTCATCTCATCTCACGCGCAGGAATAGCCCTTACGGGACCCTATTCGGAGATTTGAGATTTTCATCTCACCTTTTTTGTCCTTGTTGCACTCGTTTGAAACGTCATAGGTGTGAGAGTGACCAAGATAAAATCTCATCTCATCTCACGCGCAGGAATAGCCCCCCATAGGCTATAGTCGGCAATATTGCCAGTATTGCCAGACCAGTAGGTACTGCAGTAAAAATATGGCCCGACTAGAAGCGCCCTCATAAAGTATCCATCCATCCAAAATTTGGCAATTTGTGTGGAGTGTGATTAGTATGACATTTACTTTCCTACAGGTAACATCAAATAAATGACACTGTTACATGTTAGGGCGTTTCATCCCATAGAGTCACACCTAGTGAAAATTAGTGTGATTCAATGACAACAAAATACTTACATAGCAGTTTATTAATAGATAATTTAAATTAAAAAAAAAATGAGGTACAGTATTTTACGAGGAAGGTTTATGGATAATATTTTCTGAATAAACACGATTGAAGTTGCGGGTAAGAGCTAGTTAGTGTCAAATAAAATCGTATACATTACAAAAGACACACTAATAGCACCGGCAAGTGGTCACCTTGACGTTGTTTAGTTGACGTGCTCAAGTAATGTAAACATGCGTCGACACTGGTACAGTGCGTTGCGAAATGCGCGTGCGCAGTGCATCGTTTAGATTACAAACTGTCACCCACTAAGATACGCCTTTGTAACTATTTCACGTTTTGTAGAAATTGTGGGTACATCTCGAGTATTCATGCTCCCTATCGAAGTCACCTGGACGGCGGCGTGCGTCGTCGTTCCCTTCCCTGAAATATGGTTAAAGAGGGCGATGGCTGGCACATGCGTCATACTCGTGATCGGGTGCTGCTTGCGGGTCGCTGGTCTGCTCGTGATGTACTCACAATGTAATAAGTAAATCTGATAACCTTTAACTTAACCTTAGATTAAGACTTAATAACCAACCCCCTCTACCTTTATTTTAAATAATAATTTAGATTTATGTTAACAAAGGTCACGGCCCCGGAGTCCGTGGAGTGTAATTAAAAAAAAATACGCCTTCACGTATGTATGCCATACTAGCTGTGCTTCGCGGTTTCACCCGCGACTGGAGCTTGGTGTATGGCGACAGGCTCGCCCCCTGTAACATTTGGGGCTGAATATCGTCCGGCGAAGTGTGTGTATTACACCTCTGCCAGCCCCCTCGGTGCAAAGGCGTGACGATATATGCGTGCCGTCCGCTGTTTTCGAACCAGCTCTCTCTGGCTTGAGATGCGAGCCTTCTCTAACCAGGCTATCATCGCTTTTTAAAACCGAAGAAAAATAGCGAGTAAAGCCTCGAGACACGGCTAGTTAAATCATAATACTGCAAGTACCAAGTACGACAGTAGACGCCACCTGAGACGCTAATTACGTCAGCACCTACTAGCACTACATTTATCTATATTATGTACATCTGCAATCAAGACAGACACGTATTGCAAGCTTGCTATATAATCACCTGACCAGATAATGCTTAGTATGCATAATTGCATATGTCATCTAAACTGCTTAGGCAGCTGTTTCACCGCGGGCTGGCTGAAGATAACCATTGATGTATTATAGGGATATTTGACAGGAGTGGCCTGAGTACACAGATGCACTATGTATGGAGATGACATGCATGCATTGAGGCATATGCGGGCATAGAGGCATATCCGTGCATAGATACATATGCGTGCATAGAGTCATATGCGTCATATGCAGAAATGCCATGACAGCTATGAACGAGTCCCACGACCTTGTTTGTCGCTCTTCGCATCTTAGGGGCCAGTCACAGAATACTCAAGGCATACATACATATGCCTCTATGCACGCATATGCCTTTATACACGCATATGTCTCTATGCACGCATATGACCATAGAGTCATATGCGTGTATAGATTTGTCATGGCATTTCTTTAAATATTATCGATGTGTTCGAGATAGATATTTATAAGAATTATATCATGTTAAAAGACAATATAAGACTTTTTAAGTTACTATAATTTGGCAACGTTTAGGCGTTATTGAACTTAAGGAGGTGCACTCAGGTTATAAAAGGCTCTGCATAATTTTGACCCACATTTTTCTTGTCTATATGCAGAATTTTGTCTAAACCAAAAAACGTTTAGACTACAAAACGTATCAAAAGCAAAATTAATCAAGCAAGCTAGTTCGTAAAGGCCGAGTGACAAGCCCTGATGTCAGAGTTTCTAGGCCACCCGAAGGCCTTTGACATGGCTTGATGATTCATAGAATAAACAACCGGGGCCTACAATTTTCTACGTGTTATCCAAGCCACGGTAGCGCTCAGTTATAAATACAATCTGCGCTCACCCATCCTAGCACTGACCGTGTTGTCCCTTGCTTAACATCGGTGATTAAGAACACCTAGTCGAGCTACGCTTCAAGCGCTGGAAACGATTCTAAAAAGACGCAGAAGTCTTAGTAGATACTAGCTGCGCCCCGCGGTTTCACCCGCCGTTAAAAAGTATCCTATGTGCTATTCTAGACTATAATCTATCTCTGTGCCAAATTTCATCCAGATCTGTTTAGCCGTTCTGGCGTGAAAGAGTAACAAACATCCATCCATCCCTCCATCCATACATACAAACTTTCGCGTTTATAATATTAGTAGGATGGATTCGGGGTCAAATGAAAACTAACACCCTGTATGAAATCCATTCAGGGTTAATTGGGATCATTATAACAGTACCCCAACTGATATAAAATCGCTCCGATTTTGGCACAAGCCTTCGCTTAAACCGCAGCAGTATCGATTTTCGATTTAAATGCAGGTCACAACGGTGCTTGATACGATTTCCGTGTACATTATATTATATTTAAATAATTTCGTTGAATTCAGTAAATGTGACCAAGTTATCTGTACAGTTTAGTGAGAGCGCTACAATCGTATTTTTGAACTGACAGTTTCCGTGATAGTCGCTGTCAAAATATTTAGCGATATTTCTACTCTATTGTCAACTAGCTGCGCCCCGCGGTTTCACCCGCGGTCCTACAGCAAAAAGCGTGAAAGCGTTAAACGAACTGACTTATTTTTGCTTCTATAATATTAAACTTATGATAGGATGAGCAATACATAATAATACCTGTGATTTTTTCTTCTTCTATAATTTAAATATAAAAAAAAAATGTTTTTGGCTTCAGCACATCACGACGTAAACGGGGCTAACGTAAATTCGCTACAAATTCACAATCAAAATGGAGTGACTGATTTGGCAGCCAAGTATACAAAGTAAACAAAGTATAATTTTAGTTTTATTTTACGGTTTCTAGCACCTATCGTTATACCCATGCCTGTTTTCACGGACTCTACATAGGTTTAATCGAATTATATTTTTTAAATTATTGTTACCTTCCAACTTCGTGATAACATGATTCCGTCATTTAAAAACTGATTTCGAAAATATATTTTCATTGAAAGGATAATAGTTTCAGATTTTTCACCTTTTACAATTTTTAAAAAATTTAGTTCAAAAAGTCAGACAGTTTGTATCCGTTTTTTTTTTGCAGTTTTACGTTCCTGTATAAATACTTAAGTAGGTAGTGTGTACGTGTGTAGTATTTGGGTAGGTAGTTAATGTGTAATAGGTAGTTGTGTCGGTACCCTCATTTGACCAACTCTCCAAAAAGTTGGTCACACAGTTAATTGCTAACCTACACACAAAGATCAGAGAAATAAAAGTAAATATTTTTTTTATATTAATGTGCTCAGATGAGTTTAACCCACTTGTGAAGTAGAGCGTTTAGTATAAACAAATAATTGCGGATGCAAATGCAGTGGCTTCCTCTTAAAGTTATAATTACTAATTTATGATAATTTTTATTCTGTGCTCTCACAAGTGGATATTGACATTACAATTACTTGTGCACTTCTCTTTTTAAGTTTTTATTTTTAATTTTGGGCTCCTTAATAAATATAGAACCCGTACAAGATCGTTGTGTGGTGGTTATTTCGTCTGTCCGTTTTGTTTAGTATGGAGTTAGACGAACTCGTCTAACTATACGAACTAGACGAACATTCTGTATAACTACACAGGATATGACTATACAGGATATTACAGGATGTTATCTTGTATAACTATACAGAATGTTACAGGATGTTATCCTGTATGACTATACAGAATGTTCGGTTATACGCCGGACAATGGACATGCTTCATTTAGGACACGATGACATCAATATGAGTGAAAAATATGACCCTAATGTTTGATCCCTATCCACTGATCACCGAAACTAACAAGGCTATTAACTTCATAAGGGCATAAGGACATTAAGCTATTTCTCAGGCCCCGCCGGTAGAAACAGGGCTGTTATAAGACTTAAGATCCCTAAAATATCGCGATTTTCTACTCGCCGGTCATCGACCTTGTTTAGGCAGGGTACACGATAGACAGGGCCCAAAAAATCGCGTAATGTAAAAGGCACAGGGCACTATAAACCTCAACTATGTTCGTCGTATATCCGGACAGCGGAAACCCTAATAAAATGTTCTATCCTCCCCGAAAATTCGCGTAATGTAAAAGGCACAGGGCACTGTAAACCTCAACTATGTTCGTCGTATATCCGGACAGCGGACACCTTATAAAATGTTCTATCCTTACCGAAAAATCGCGTAATGTAAACGGCACAGGGCACTTTGAACCTCAACTATCTTCAGCGGATATATCCGGACCCCACAATTTTCTATCCTCCCTTTCTATGTATAATCTTAACTACTTAACACTAGAAAGTTACGTCCCGTCGTCGTCGGAAAAATGAAAGTATAAATACGTAGGTAAATACCTACTCGTTTACTGCATTACCAGTTTTTTACTGTGCGAAGCTAATTACTAGCGATTATGAGAACTTAACTACAATGGTGAAGAATACAATGAAATTGGTGAAATGGGAAGTTTAGCGCTAAAGTAGAAGATTGTAGGTAACGAGGACAGTTCCTATAAACATTAGCAATAGGTAGTAGATATAGGTAACAACAACGCATTATTTAAAAAAAAACCCGGCTGCAAAAGGTTGTAAGTACCCTAAGTCACTTTCACTATTAAGACGATTCAAATGACACCTCACATGTCGAAATACATCAAGCTGTTTAGGCTGTAGGGCGTGCCAAAGAAACCTCATACATTACATACATATGTATATACACTCGAAAAACATAACCCTCCTTGTTGCGCAGTCGGGTAAAAATATTATCAGCGGAAGAATGGTTCTCGAGTGGAGACCACCAACCGGAAAACGCGCTGAGCAGGCCGCACGATGCCCTCTATTCTTAACGCGTGAGATGAGATGAGATTTTATCTTGGTCACTCTCACACCTACGACGTTTCAAACGAGAGCAACAAGGACGAAAAAAGGTGAGATGAAAATCTCAAATCTCTGAATAGGGCCACTGGTCACTTTCACTCCTGACTTTTCAAACGAGAGAGACAAAGACCAGATAATATCTTGAATTGTAGGAATAGCCTTCTAGGGCCTCGATTCTACTAAGCAATTTTTTCTAAATTATAAAAGAACAAGCTACGCCTCGCGGTTTTACCCGCGGTTAAAAAGTATCCTATGTGCTATTCTACACTATAATCTATCTCTGTGCCATATTTCATCCAGATCTGTTCAGTCGTTCTGGCGTGAAAGAGTAACAAACATCCATCCATCCATTGATTCTTACAAACTTTCGCGTTTGTAATATTAGTAGGATTGTCTATTTTTGACACTTCTGGCATACAAAAAGTGTCAATTTAAGACATGTCATTAACAATTTAAAAACAATTGGTTAATATTATTGGAGGGCTGGTGCCGGTCGCGGGAAGACGCTGGATGTGGGCAGTGTAACATCGGTCATAGTAGAGATCATTGGGGGAGGCCTTAGTTTTGTAGTAAACTTTTTCCAGCTGTGCTGCTGATAATGATGATATTATCTAGGTCATCCACAGCCAGACGTAGTCTCTCATAAAAATGATGTGATATTATCATTAAATTACCATTAACATCATGTATTCATGTTACATAAATCATCTTCATGACACATGACTTTCAACAACACTGTGAGTGTTGTTCATTCATCATTTCACTAACATTTATCAATATTTTTTATTGTAATGTGAAAATGTGTCAAAAACTGTCTAACGAAATAATGATTTAAAAAAAACCTTCATCGTCATTGACCTTGTAACATCTACAAGAGTTAAATTGTAGCGTCCGATCGGTTGCATCTACGCTCGTGGCCAAGCAAGCATTTAAGAGGGCCGCGACGCTCTGAAATTTCCATGCAAACGCGCTACTCAAATTTCTTGAAAACCATTTGTCAGATTATGATGAAATTTAGCATGTACACTTAAATTAACAATATCTCTGCCCCTATGTTCTTGTTTTTTTTTTAAAACGTTCTCAAGGGAAAATAGAGGTATGAAAAATATCCGCAAAAATCTGATTTATTCAATAGATAAACAAAGCAAATCATAAATTCCATTACATAGGGAGGTTGTCTACACCATTAGCTGTTAAATGAATCCATAATACAAGGGAAATTTAACATTTATCTATCGATTGGCTCGAGCTTCCAGGCGAAGTTCAGCTCGTACCCCACTTCACTGGCATTCCCTCTCACGTTTGCGACACAAATAACAAACGGCGTTAACATCTTAGTTACTTAAGAATGATTACAGAAGTGCAAAAGTCATAAAAAAATTGAAATTGCACTTTGTCACTCTGTAGGTAAGTTTAGAGGCTCGTCAGTATCATTACTCGCTCTCTTCGCTCGTCTTCTTCTTCTAGACGAAATGGATATCGAATACCGTCAATGCGAAGCTAGTCTAGGTCGCCTAGGTCGAAGTTAGTTAGGTCGCCGGACTCTTAAGGGAGCCGCATATACTGTCACACTTTTGACAGGTGAATTGAGTTTTCGAGGAGGGTGGCAGCTGGTTGTTCTCCCGTTGGTCCCTAATCGTGCGTTCACGGGCTAAAGCTTCCAACCTTATCGCCATTAACTTTACACCATCAGTTCGCAGAAGACCGCGTTCAGAAAGTCAAAGTCAAAATCTTTATTTGGATATTAGTGGTACATGATCTTAAGTATAAAGCGATGGCAGCCTAGTTGGGAGAAGGCCCGCCTCTCAAGCCAGAGGGAGCGGGTTCGAACCCAGCCGACGGCACGCACCAATTTGTTCATTGTGTGACCATATGTGCGTATTGTATGTCTTCTGCTACATGACTCCAGTCATGTATAGCAGATGACATACATACATACGCCCGGTGTATGGCGACAGGCTCGCCCCCTGTCACATTTGGGACTGAATATCGTCCGGCGAAATGTGGTTGTTGTATTACACCTCTGCCAGCCCCCGCGGGGGAAAGGCGTGGCGTGTGTTATGGTCTTAAGTATTACGTCCATCCATTAACAGCCGTAAGGCGTGCAAATCAATACATAAATACATATGACAGAGGAGAAAGGTTATCTCCTCTGAACGCGGTCCTCTACGATGAGCTCCAAAACATACTCCTATATGCTCCTATGTTAAAGCAGGTCACGATAATAAAAGGCCCCTAGAAACTAGAAACTTCGTCCATATATATTTTTTGGCTTCGACAAGTACTTACGTACAAACGCCATACGACCTAGCTGTTAAATTAACTTACTTATGTGAAAATTATCGGAAATCTATTTACCTAGTTAATCCTCGACATAATACGGTCTCATTACGCGGCCCGATGCGGGCCATTGTTAATTACGTTAATGTATTCAGCGAAATGCCAAAAGGCGCCATAATTGTATTTTGGCGTCCTCCATTTGGCAAATAGGAGCTGCCGAATTTTAATGCAAATGCGTAATACGGTTCTGTGGAACGTTTTGGGGGAGAGGCCGAAATCTTGCAGATATTAGGTAAAATAACGGGACTGAACTGCAGAGGTGTGGAACTCGTTGCCTGCGTCTGTCTTTCCACCTAAAAACAATCCGGGGGTGTTTAAGAGTAAAGTTGTTAAACTCATGTTTGGCGTCATGAAATACAAATCCCCGAGTTATCTGTACGAGAAGTTGTCCTGGAAATCGAGTCGTAATCCTAGTCGCCAATGCTCGACGCAGCTCACAACACAGCGGCATTTTTCAGCCGCTTTTAGAGGTAGTTTCCGCTACGCTGCGTCAAAGTGTTGGAACAACATTCCGCCACCAATTAGGAACCTGCAAAATTTAAACGGTTTTAGGCTTACACTTAAGAAATTTTTGTTTGAACATCAAAAGAGCCAAGAACTTTTAAGAAATGACACTAGTGCCATCTAAGAATAATTTAAACCACTCACACTCACTATAATAATCACTTAAATTTCAGAATTTTTCATTATTTGTCCTTCTGTGTAATTTTATAAATTTATTTATTCAATTCAATTGTATATTATGTTCAGTACTTACGCTATGTTTATGTTGTTATCGTTGTTGCTCGTAGTCGTAGTCCATGTAGCTCTTGCTCGTGCGTGACGTCACCTGCCGGTCGCAACGGAAGACCAGCGCTGGTTGGCCACAACCAGCACTATGCTGAGTTGCGGCCGGTTTGTGGCAAAAAGCCAAGTTTCCACCTTTTTTTAGTTAAGTTTTTGTCTGTATTCTGTGTGTTTTTTGCCATAAATAAATTATTGTCTATTGTCTATTAAAGTGAATATCTCCTAGGCAAGCGTGTTACACCTTCGATCACGGCAACGCGATTCAGGCGAGTCAGTGGTCAAACGCATGCCTAGTTTTTGTTATAAAAAAAAAAAACTGTCAGCATTGCAGGTACAGTCCTTCCACTGGCGGCTGTTATTGTGGAGGTCGTGGGGAGCAAGCCTCTTTAACGATCGATATATTTGACATTTCCGCAGTTTTGTTTGTCAATCGACTACACAGAGTTGTTTTTAGTCGATACCTACCTATCATGGTATAATAATAATATTCAAGACTGAAATAAGTCATTTTTTTTACCTCTCTCTATTTTGTATTACACCTCTGCCAGCCCCCTCGGGGGAAAGGCGTGACGATAATGTTATGTTATGTTACAATACAACTTTGTTGCACACCAAAAAACTACCTACATGAAAATCTTAAAAACTAAAATACATTTTTCGGCAGTACAACGGCGACCTTATCGCCTAAAGCGATGTATGAGGTTTCTTTGGCACGACCTACAGCCTAAGCAGCTTGATGGATTGATTGGATGAGGTGTCATTTATAGGTTTGAATCGTCTTGATATTGGAAGTGATATGGGGCCTATTTGCAGCCGGGTTTATGTTTTTCTTGTTTACATGCAATTTTCTCATTAATTATTTTATTTAAATTTAATATTTTTCATCAGGCACAGATTTGATTAGATACCATTTAGAACGGTCTCATGCCTATTGCTTGCATTTGCATACTGCTGCCTTGTTCAAAGATACCAGGAGTTCAAGTCATTAGCACCTAATTACTTAGCAAATTTTCGCATGGAATTAAATCAAATTTTTTATCAAGAACAATTGATCACCATTGACGGGCAGGTAGCAAGTACTTAGCTAATTAGTCACCATTGTTACACTAATTAATAAATAGGCGTAGAAAATGATCCCATCGTTTAGTCGTGTCAGTGAAGTATATCGGTGATGTGCATAGAAAAATATTTAAATCGATCCATCTCGCCTCCGCTCCGGACGACCATTACCGCCAACTCTCCACTTGCCTTCCAATCATTAAAAGCTATTGAACCAATTGACCAGGCGAAGCTAAGGTAGGTATTAGTCTACCTACAAGGAAACCTCTGCATTTTGTATGTGTGCATATTTGAACACAGTGTAAACGAAACCGAACTAACATGTACTAAACGAAGGACAAATTCTAGTAGTAGGTATTTCATTGTACTCATTTAAAAAGCGATGATAGCCTAGTTGGAGAAGGCCTGCCTCTCAAGCCAGAGGGAGCGGGTTCGAACCCAGCCGACGGCACGCACCAATTTGTTCATTGTGTGAACATATGTGCGTATTGTATGCCATCTGCTACATGACTGGAGCCCGGTGTATGGCGACAGGCTCGCCCCCTGTCACATTTGGGACTGAATATCGTCCGGCTAAGTGTGGGTGTTGTAAACAGCCCCCTCGGGGGAAAGGCGTCGATGTCATTTATAAGACCAGTTACTACGTAGCAATTCCTGACATCAAGAAAAAAACAACTGTTCCATACATTTTGTTGACGATCAATGAGCTTTTTGTATGGAACAGCCGGTTTTTTATTTGCAATATCAGGGTTCCCTTAGTAAAAGTTGGTCATGATGAGTAAAATGAGACGTATCCTAGAATTATGTATGTAGTTTAAAGACACATTTGTCATAAAAATATTTGTCCGAATATTTGACTCTTGAGTAGAGATAGTGTTGATTCGACTTTCCTAAAAAATTTCAGGCCAGCACTTCAATAATTTTTTTTTAAATTACACTCTATGGCCTAAAGAAGTATCCTAGAATATGTATGTAGTTTAAAGATATGTACATTTGTCATAAAGATATTTGTCCGACGATAACTCTTGAGTAGAGATACGGTTAATTCGACTTTCCTAAAAATTTTCAGGCCAGCACTTAAATACAATTTTTTTAAATTACACTCCGTGGTTTCCGGGGATCGTTACCTTTGTTAAAAAAAATCTAAATTATAATTTTCAATTTTTAGTTCAATTATAAGCCAAATTGAATGCAGGATTGTAGAAATATGAGGTCTATTCGAGTTTTCAAGTTAACATGCATTTGCACCGTCATTTAAAACGATTTAATTAATGTTGTGTCATCATCAGAGAAAGTTCATCTTCTAATCGTGTTGTGTAATGCCAATAGATCAGTAGATTGTTAGGAACTGACTGATAGTGCGTACTTACCAAGGTATTGTGGACTGAAGATTCTCATTGAGACTCTAATGACCCACAAAAAGTGTTGAGAAGACTTTCAAATTAACAACGAATAATTCTGCCATTAATTGCAGAAAGATTCGTCGTTAATATGAAAGTCTTCAGAACTAGTGTCACACTCGTATCACACATAATGACTAGATGTGCCCCTCTACTTCACCGGTTTGTGCTATTCCAGACTTTAATCTATCTCTGTGCCAAATTTCATCCAGATCTGTTCAGCCGTTCTGGCGTGATTGAGTAACAAACATCCATACATCCATCTTTCCAGATATTCATCCAAACTTATTCAAATAATATAAGTGAGAAAAGATATACAAATTGATGTCTTCATATTTCTTTGTTAAACCTTCGAACAAAAAATGACTTTTCGTTTTGTGTAAAATAGTTTTTTGCTCATGTCAATGTGGAGTTAGTTCGTGCTTCGATTTTTTCTAAACTTCAATATCTATTGTTACAGAAATTCATCGCGAGGCCGGTCGGTGGTGGTGCGTTGTGCGAATGATGTGCGGGGCGAGTAGCGACGCCACCCCCCGCTCGCCCCGGCGCCATGGCCGCCCTGTCCTGCTACCAGCCCTGTCGCTCGCATCTCGCGCAACCAGCTAGGTAAGGAACCTATTCGGGCAACGTAAGATGTTTGCGCCACGATCTACTCGTGAGACGGATGTTCGTGAGAGCATGTTCATCGAATATTATATACTAAAGGGCTCTCTGAGCTGTAGGCCTCGCGGCTGACGTCTGTCCTCCTCTAGGTCGCATTCCTCAACTGATTCCCGCAAATATTTCTAAGCAGGTTCAATAATTATACAGATTTTTTTGCCGAGTCAGTGTCTGGAAATTTTTCAAAACGGCAGACATCATTTTTATCAAGAGAATCGGTTAAGTAATGCGACCCGTATAGACATACAGAGATCCGGACATACGAAAGATTTTTTGTCGAAGCTGTAGCAGAGACGTTTCGTTCTCTCGGCCCATTAACGATGTGGAGTGCTTTGCGACCCTGCTTTCCGTCTACCCCGCACTCTATCCTGCTGATTTCTGCTACCATCTCTGTCTGTCTGCCATTGAGTGAGGTATTGAATCTGATAGAATACCTACTGTAGGTATTGTACTATAAGTATTCTAATTTAATGCTGTCTCCACGTTTTGTAGCAAACATTGTTAGATACCGACTCTACCTACTTAGATTGTTTACTAATGAAACAAGTACGTTACTTTACTCATCAAATTTCATTTAAATGATCCCCAATAGTTTTTATCACTTGTTTCGTTTAAATTCCAGGTGTTTGGACGAGGAGGAGCACCGGCACCAGGCGGCGACGCTCTCCCTGCGTCGACGGCAGTTCATCGAGCGATGCTACGAGGCACGCGACGCGAGATATCGCGACGTCATTCCTGAGGTAAGCGTCTCCTACCATCTGTCATTGCAACCAACTGCTGGGATTATTTAGGAATCTCCTCTTGAGCGACATTTATTCCTGTCCTCTATACAGTCTTGTCTACTGGTTTTCTGCCGTTAAGAAATCGTAAGACCAGCCAGACCAAGGTACTTACCACAAATGTTGAGAATTTTGTTTGATTGATGGATCTATTATACATTTTACGTCAGTTTTTACATTTTGTCAGCCAGACGGCACGCACCAATTTGTTCATTGTGTGAGCATATGTGCGTATTGTATGTCATCTGCTACATGATTGGAGCCCGGTGTATGGCGAGAGGTTCGCCCCTTGTCACATTTGGGACTGAGTACCGTCCGGCGAAGTGTGGGTGTTGCATTACACCTCTGCCAGCCCCTTCGGGGGAAAGGCCTGACAATATGTTATACATTTTACCTTGTACCTTAACGTTTCCGCTTGGTGCGCTTAATTGAAATATATGGAGCAAACCGAAAACGAAATAAGTTTTCATAGCTTAGTGGTCATCTTCAGCTCGGTTTTTCTTTTGTAGTGTAGGTACTTTACAAGTAACTACATATGAACTAACTAATCGAAGACTTTTGTTAGATAGAGGGTATTGAGAAAAACTGAACAAATACTATAGTCAGCAAGCTTTTAATTTATATTCGATTTTTTTCGTGAGAATGCCTTAAACCGGCAAGACGAGCAGTTCCGTACATAAATCTCAAAGAAGTCTGGAATTATCTTGAAACGATCACAAATTAGACTAGGTTTCTAGACTTGTCTTCTGTTCTTGCAGGTGTCGGTAAAGAAGACGCGCGAGGAGCTGACAAGGCATGCGTCACAAACAACGCCGCTGAGCGGCTGCCGGCGGCTGACGGTCGAGTCGGGCTGGTCGAAGGTCGAGGAGGTGCGCAAGAAGTTTGAGAGTGCGGCCGGAGGTGCCTCCTTCTCTAGAAGCTTCGAGTCTCCTCCCAGGTACCTTCTTCTATCACTGGACTGGTTGCTGGTTGACAATCTACTGGTTTATACAAGCTTTCAATGTTCGTATGTAACTAATGTTCTCTGTTTCATTGCAAACCATCTTTAACCACTTGCTAGTTGCTAGTGTCCGTTCGACCTGTCTGGAATACTTATGTGAGTTTGGTATCAATGCAATATTATGATTATCGAGCCAATTTGATGATGATGTAGGATGAAGGAATAGAACCAGGATGTAGGAATTATATGTATATACTTCAAAAATTTAAAGATTCATAGTAGGAATAAACAATTACGAGTCATGTCATGTTGCTAATGAGGGCCACTAGCTACCGCGGTAGGATATCCTGATTGATGGAGGCTAGTTAATTAAAAAAGATACACAAAACTCAAGATCATTTGGTTCCAGAACGTTTAAGAAAATTATTCAAATTCTATTAAAAAATCTAGTTAAGTAACCAAAATTCTCCATTCCCAGGCGTCGCTTAGCTGACTCGCTGTTCGCAAGCTTCAAGCTCCCTCGTAAGAAAACTGTGGACAACATGGCGGCACCTCGCTCTTTGGCCCCGCAGCAGCAGCAGAAGCGCAAGTCTGCCGTTGAACTGCTGGCTGAGACTAAAGCGTTCTACGTGAAGTCTGAGACGGTGCTGGATAGGAAACAAGAGTTACCTTTGAGGGTAAGAATTAAAAAGCTTGAAAAGGGCCTTCCAATCATATAACATTTCGTCATGCCTTTCCCCCAAAGTGGCTGACAGAGGTGTATTACAACACCCAAGCTTCATCGTACGTTATTTAACCCCAATTGTGCCAGGATGTGAGCCTTACTAATGTCAAATTATGTGTGTTGTGTTTCAATGTCTTAAATCTTCGGGTATTCGAAGAATGTGAAAACATCAAAAGACTCGAACAATAATTTTAAATGAAGTCTTTTCTATTGATCGACAAGACTAAATTTAATGTTACACATCTATCTAACCAGAGAAACTAATTTAGAAATTATTTTTATCTTTTGCTGTCGAATCATCATCATCTTCCTACCCTTTTCCCACTTGTGTAGGGTCAGTACAGTTTGTAAGTTTTGTTTTTGTTTGATTGCTTCAAATGGCGGTAAATAATTTTGGGTGGTTTAATTGATGTTTTGTGTTCCAACTCAGGTGAGCAGCGGATTGAGCCAAGCGATAGCTGCTGGAGGCTGCCACTTGGTCAGTTCTGGCGCTCTCGCCAATGAAGTCTGCTGCAATCCTTGTAAGTAATAACCGTTTCAACTTCTGAATCCAGTGCAGTTCTGGTACTCTTTTACGTAACATATTTTTTTGTTTCTGAATGAATGCCAGTATTGCAGTACTTAGTGGTAAACACTGTATTTCATGTGACACGCTTAGTATGTATGTATGTGTACTAAGCCAAATTGAGTCGTTATCAAACTTTAATACTGGTCTTATCTTCGCTGTTGTGAGTTGTCTGTTAAACAAAACCTGGAACTGGAAACCAGTGATTTCAATATTTTTTGTTGTAAAATTTGTTTTTATGTCAAATAAATAAATTATTGATTGATTGATTGATTGATTGAAACATTCGAACATGGTAAAAACGTCTAGCCCTCCTGATATAGACAATGGGTCTCAAGTCTGCATCTAATCTAATCGAAAAAAATCTGAATATAAGTACAAACTTTGGTTTCCCTTTCAGATGCTACAACGAGAAGTGTAGGGGGTTCACGCAGGGCTGTAAGCGCTGGCGAAGGCTTACAGAGCACCCTGCGCAGACTGTTGGAGCACTGCGACAGCAGAGAAAACGTGTACTCGCCACCTCGGGCCATATGTGAGTTCCTTTCGTAGCTAGTACGTGTGTACTGTGAATTATTGTCAGCCAGACGTATTCCAAGCAAGCCAACTAACCATATTATTTTAAATTATAAATAGACGAAAATAAAAACCCATTAGCTGTAGTCTGCTCCGTGCTTTGCTCAAGGGTTTTTAACCCTACGTTAAAAAATCCCATACAATTCAATATTTTGACATGGAAAATAAACCAATTTCCTCAAAATAATATGCTTTCATAAAACAAACAACAAAATTAATCCTACGAAACGCAGTAAAGCTTATTTTCCACTATTGGCGAAAATCACCATAACAGCACCAAAATTACCCTTCCAGCGCACAAAGTATACACTGATACCAGAAGGCACAAAGACTACTCCGAACGTGATACCCTCCCCCGCTCGCAGCATACCTCAGGCACCTTCTCGGGGACGTTCTCTGGGACTTCTTCATCAGGGACCTCAGGGTCTAAGGCGCAGAAGTCAGACCCTGATCATAGAGAGAAGATGAACAGGCCGTTGAGCTTTGGAGACGCTAGGGTGTTCTTTCCTGAATCGTTTGTAATACCACGACAGAGGCCCAGTGAGGTTGTGATCAAGAGTGCTTATTCGATACGTAAGTTTTTTACTAGAAGACTGTATTGTCACTTACCATAGGCAGTTTACTAAAACTAAAATCTAGCTGGTTTTGAACCTACAACCTACCAAGTACATGACCCCTTTATAATTGTCATAGCATCACATTCTGTCTCCCATGGTACAGGATTATCATAGTTTGGGAGACAGGAACATTATATGTAATTATTAGACAAATAGTATGTATCTCCTTAATTTGTCCTATGCTAGTCCTATTCTAGTTTTTTTTTTTCTATTTCTATTTCACTCTTATAAGTTTCAACTGTAGGGACACCGACCTACCCTTATTCGATAGCCTACCTTTTAATATCAACTAGGTTAAACCAAAAACCTGTTCTTTGAAACTCTTTAACATTAGTTACATTGTTATGTAAACGATTGAACGTCAAATCGTTTACAAAAATGACAATAACATTTCCAACGCTTATCTTACATACCTATTAAACTCTTCGGCATTCCAGCGAGCTCCCAGTCCAGTCCGGAGCAGGTGGAGCTCCCGCCGGTGCTCTCGGGATCCGGATCTGGTTCCCCGGCGGATCCGGTGGCCGCCATCAGTCCACCGGCTCAATACGCGCACTCAGCGCCCAGGTACATCAGGTACTTATTCCTTACCGTTGTCGTAGCTAGATACATAGCATCTTGCTTTTGTATATCATAAGACAAGTGTATCCCGCAATAAATCCAGTTTTTAACCCCCAACGCAAAAACGATGGGGTGTTATAAGTTTAACTTGTCTGTGTGTGTGTGTGTGGTTGTTGTGTGGAGTTTTTTAAATTTTTATTTTATACTTGTATCTACACATAAGTAAATATGTTTCTGCTATTGAAAACTCGCAGAAATAATGGCATGATTTTTTGAAAGACGAATTGCTTGCAGAAACGGAAACCTTGCATGTTTTGTCCTTATCTACTCTTTGTTTGTTAATTACCTATCCTTTTCTACTTTTTTCATATTTACGTGTGTTGAGTTGGATATGCATATATCTTGACTGTCTCAATATTATGTAGTATCTGAGTTTGCTAGTTGTGTGAGTATCTTGAGTTTCTAAACTTCCTAATTTAGTGAATTACTTTTTCAGATCAAATTCTCACTCGCAACCTAGCATGCGCGAGGAAGACGGTTGCACAAATATCAATAGTCACAAATCCTTGCCGGATCTGCATTCACAAGCCAGATGCTACACAGAACAGTAAGTAAAGAAACCTATAATTTCTAACATTAATCCTTCTGAGCTCTAGCAAATGGTTTCGACACTGTTCATCCATCCATCATCCATCAGCCATAGGACGTCCACTGCTGGACATAGGCCTCCCCCATAGACCTCCAATAAGACCGGTTGGTAGCGGCCTGCATCCAGCGCGATCCTGCGGTCTTGACAAGGTCATCTGTCCACCTTGTGGGTGGACGTCCTACGCTGCGCTTGCCGGAACGTGGTCTCCATTCGAGGACCTTTCGACCCCATCGGTCATCAGTCCTTCGTGCTATGTGCCCTGCCCACTGCCATTTCAACTTGCCAATCCTCTGGGCTATGTCGGTAACTTTGGTTCGTCTACGGATCTCCTCATTCCTGATTCGATCTCGCAGAGAGACTCCGAGCATAGCCCTCTCCATAGCTCGTTGGGCTACTAGAAGCTTATTTATAAGGCCACTGACACTGTTACGATCACTGAATTAAGCTAGAAGTTATTAGTGACGACAGGTTTGGTGTTACCCAGGGCACAATTTTGGGACCTGCTTTTATCAGAACATTCAAATAGATTTGTTGACCTTCTGTATTACATGAGTTGTTTTTTTGCAGTGCGCATGTAGGAGGCACTGAAACTATCGGTAGATCGCCGAGACGCCGACGGCACTCTGGCCACCAGAGGACGGCGTCTTGTTCTTCAAAGGGCACCAGGTAAGATTATATTCTTATTACATTGTTTATTAAACCAAGTTCATATTAATATTTAGCCTCTGATTAATATATTTTGTTGTTGTTCTAGGTCTAACCAGTCTTCGCTAATATCATCGTGTGACGCGTTTTCGGAACACCCGTCTCCGGGAGAAGAGAACTATCAGTCTTACACAAGGTTATTATAATATTAATGTTGATAAATTATGATAGTTGTAAATGTAACATCATCGAATACTTTTACTAAGTGGTATTTTTAAATTCTTTATCATAATCAGATTTAAGGGCATTGATCTTATCGGTTGAGTAATTTCCAAGCTCGGCGGTCTTCACCCAATGTTTTACCTCCTGTACGACATGACATCAGCCTTCTCATTTATATGGTCTAGAAATGTTCCCATCAGTTTTCCTCGTCCTCTTTCATTTTACCATTCCTTCTTTGTTGTATTCTTATCATTTTTTTCTAGACTGTTGTTTGTAGTCTTTTTCCTTTTCTCTTTCCTTCTATCTTTTTCATAACACATCTAAACTGTTCTCTTTGGTCCTCTTCGTCCTATCTTTTCTTAAAATATTTACCTTTATTTCTATTACAAACCTCCTCTCTCTAAAAAGACTACGCTCTTTTCTTTAACCTTTTTTCGTGTTCTCTTTCTTTCTATCTTTCCCTCCTTAATCTGTCTCGTAGTCTTTATTTTTTTAACTAACTCCTGTCTACCCGCAGTCGTTGCGGGTCGTCATTCGCGCGCGACTCTGGAGGCTCGAGCGGGCACTACACGCAGCGCAGCGCGCCGCCGCACGCGCCGCACCGCACCGACTCCGCCAACTCCACACAACACGATCACGCCAGGTAATTATCACTGGAGCTAATCAGAATAGGGAGTAGTGTTTCACAAAAATAATCATGTTTATTTTTTTTTTAATTTTGCACACCCTGTCCCATAGTCATTTGTCGTATCCTCTCCATCCTAAGGTTGTCTGGAAGAGATCGCTTTTATGGATAAGGCCGCCAGTTGTTACACTATAGAATAAGTATTATCATAATTATTATCTTGGTTTTTTTTTGTTATTTGTGGTGTGAGCAATAAAGAGTTTATCTATCTATCTATCTATCTAGTGAAAATTTTATAATAATTATCCATAATAGTAGTAATGCTAGTAATACAATTTCATCGAGATCCATTCAGCTGTTTAACCGTGAAAATCCTACAAACAGACAGACAGAGTTACTTTCGAACGGGTCTTATCGGTTACAGTTTATCACGAGGAAGGTTTTTGGATAGTACTTTCTGAATATACTACAGTATGTATATAATCATAGCGATGATAGCCTAGTTGGAGAAGGCCCGACTCTCAAACCAGAGAGAGCGGGTTCAAACCCAGCCGACGGCACGCACCCATTTATTTGTTAATAGTGTGAACATATGTTCGTATTGTATGTCATCTCATCTGCTACATGACTGGAGCCCGGTAAATGGTGACAGGCTCGCCCCCTGTCACATTTGGGACTGAATATCGTCCGGCGAAGTGTTGGTGTTGTATAACACCTCTGCCAGTCCCCTCAGGGGAATGGCGTGACTATGTGTTATGTTATTTTCTGAATAAACGTGAACGAAGTC
The DNA here is from genome assembly GCA_911728515.1 of Peribatodes rhomboidaria. Classification (NCBI taxonomy): domain Eukaryota; kingdom Metazoa; phylum Arthropoda; class Insecta; order Lepidoptera; family Geometridae; genus Peribatodes; species Peribatodes rhomboidaria. Next base: position 7,694,967 of record OU452189.1, read on the forward strand.
GCGAGTAACAGCTGGTAATAAATGATGTGGCAATCGTTAGGAAATGAGGGTAGTGCAAGGAAGGGATGCTGAGATAGTGAGAAATGGCCACTACCACATACACGTTCCCATTCCCGTTCCCATAATAACAATTACGACACCAGTTAACAAAACTCACGGTTCCCGAAGTCCGTGGAGTGTAATTTCTAAAATAAAAAAGTTCTCTTTCCCTTACAGCCGCTACAACTGCTACTACGGCGAGTGGCCCCCTGGCGCCGAGCTGGAGTGCTACGTGTCCGCCCCCCCGCAGTTCCAGGACGGGGCGCCCTCCCCCCCGCCGCCGCACCACCATCCCCCCGCTCCCTACCCCGCCCCACCGCGCGTCGGGATACACTTCCAGGTGAGGACCAACTACCCGGTACACTTCTCGCTACTGTGGTGACATACGCGCGCTTACCAGCGCGAGAGCATGATTTAATAATATACTCCGCCAGGTAAAGCGTTCCGGTCACGTGGGCAACACATAGTGACGTCCATCGATGCTTAAGAGGGCCACGACGCTCTGAAATTTCCATACAAACGCGCCATTGAAAATCATTTGTCAGATTATGATGAAATTTAGCATTTACAATTAAATTAACAATATCTCCGCCCCTATGTTCTTGGTTTTTTAAAAACGTTCTCAAGCGAAAATAGAGCTATGAAAAATATCCGCATTTTTAAGGGGTCACTTTTGACTGCTTTATTCAATAGGTAGACAAAGCAAATCAAAAATTCCTTTACATAGGGAGGTTGTCCACATCATTAGCTGTTAAATGAATCCATAATACAAGGAAAATTCTTAGTTACTTAAGAATGATTACAGAAGTGCAAAAGTTATAAAAAGAACTGAAATTCCACTTTGTCACTCTGTAGGTAACTTTAGAGGCTCATTAGTATCATTACTCGCTTTCTTTGCTCGTCTTCTTCTTCTAGACGAAATGGCTATAGAATACCTTAAGCCAATGCGAAGTTAGTCTAGGTCGCCTAGGTCAAAGTTAGTTAGGTCGCCGGACTCTTAAGCAAGACCGAATTAAGTCATTTGATAACAAAACAGTTACAAAAATAATGCCTCTCAGTTTCTTGCCTGTTCTTCTGAGTAGTGGCCCTTTTTCCGAACAAGGCGATCTAGTCTATTTAAATGCCCCTCAGTTTCTTACCTGTTCTTCTGAGTAGTGACTCTTTTTCCGAACACGGCGGTCGAGTCTATCATAAAACTTTGACGTTCATAAGTGTATCATTGATACCCAAATTGAATAAAAACATTTTGACTTTGACTTTGATTTACTAATAGTTCGAAAGAGACGGATGACGATGACAAGTGACGTCATTATGTGTTTGCTCCCGGAATGCTAGTAAACCTTGCTAAACCTTGTTTATTTGGATAATGCGCGAGAAGAGCCTCACGCGTTTTGACATCATTACATCTGGACAGAATCGGCTCGAAACTCTTTGTCTAATAAATGAGACTAAAGCGGCAATCAAATAACTTGATCTAAAAGGAGACAACGGGCAAACAGGCTTGCTCCTCTAACCAGCTGTTAATATTGCAGGCGAGCGCGCCTCCTCCCCAGTTCCAGGACGAGCCGCCCCTGTATGACTACGGAGACTACGAGTGTTCCTACAAGGCGGCCGGGAAGTGCCTCGCCAGAAACGACTACACGCACACTAGGGATAGAGACTATAACAGGTAACTACCCCACACATTAGAGAATATAACATGTAACAACCCTAAACACTAGATACTATAACAGGTAACTAACTACCCCACACCCTAGAGACAATAACATGTGACAACCCTACACATTAGAGACTATAACAGGTAACTACCCCACACACCAGAGGATATAACATCTAACAACCTTACACATTAGATACTATAACAGGTAACTACACCACACACTAGAGACTATAACATGTAACAACCCGACACACTAGATACTATAACAGGTAACTACACCACACACTAGAGACTATAACATGTAACAACCCGACACACTAGATACTATAACAGGTAACTACACCACACACTAGAGACTATAACATGTAACAACCCTACACCCTAGAGACTATAACAGGTTTCTACCTCACATACTAGAGACTATAACATGTAACAACCCTGCACAATAGATACTTTAACAGGTAACTACCCCACACACTAGAGACTATAACAGGTAACTACAGGAACACACACTAGCAAATTACAACTAAAATTAGCATTAGCAGGTAACTTTTGGACACTGGAGTTAAAAGTTATTTTAAAGTTAATTCTAGATTATGTCGTAGAAAGTTATTAAAAATATTGATGAACCAAAAGAAAGGCAAAGTCAACAAACAACAAAGGCAACATTCACAAAGCCATGTCACAGGCCTACGAGCAACTATAAAATTTACAATCAAGACTTAATAAACTTAATTTTAATACAAAACATCGGATTTTCTTTTTCTTGAATTTTATACTGTACTCAATTTCCATGTCTTCTAATTTATAACATAACATATCGTCATGCCGTTCCCCCGAGGGGTTGGCAGCGGTAATAGAATTAGTAGGTAATAGTTGGTGTGATACAATACCCACACTTCGCCGAACGATATTGAGTCCCAAATGTGACAGGGGGCGAGCCTGTCGCCATACACCGGGCTCCAGTCGTGTAGCAGATGACATATTACAATACACACATTACATTCACACATGAATGTTCAAACAAATAAAATTAGTGCGTGCCGTCGTCGGGTTTGAACCCGCTCCCTCTGGCTTGCTCCTCTAGGCTATCATCGCTTCTTTTAAAGATGCGTAGAAATAAACGTTGAACGTTGATTGGTTCCCCAGATACCACGAACCGAACACGGAGCTAGTAAGCAAGCAGCCCCAGTACGCCGAGGTTCGGATGCGGCGTCCCGACGACAACAAGGAGTACGTGAACGCGCCCGCGTGCCCCGCGGGGCCGGAGGAGGTGACGTCACCGCTCGGGACCTTCAAGCGGCAGCGCTGTCTGCGGTACAAGCAGCGGCGGCCGCGGCCTATACTGCGGTCCAAGTCGGATATCTCGGATAGGTGAGTTTGTTTGTTTGTTTGTTTTACGGGGCATTTTCCTCACTTAGCTACTTAATTTGGTTATTGTGCGTGTACTTTTTCTTCTTCCCTTTTACCCTCACTCCAACCAACCCAGGTGTTCCCAGAAGGTTAGCAACCTTTTCAGGCCGCTACAAGCCTCCGGAAACGACGATGGCGATTGGAGGATAGGTCAGTTTATTGGAACTTTTATCAAGATGGGGTTTGTCGTCTGGGGTCGGGACGGGGTGGTCGAATTGTAACCAGTTTGCGAAAGGCGAAAACCTTATTTTTTACTAGCTGCGCCCCGCGGATTCACCCGTGGTTAAAAAGTGCTATTCGATGCTAATCCTATGTGCTATTCGAGACTTTAATCTATCTCTGTGCCAAATTTCATCCAGATCTGTTCAGCCGTTCTGACGTGATTGAGTAACAAACATCCATCCATCCATCCATTCTTACAAACTTTCGCGTTTTTAATATTAGTAGGATTTATTTATTTAACACACAAGGTACAGTAAATATAATGTACATCTAAATGTAGAGATCTTATTTTTACATTACATTTACATTATGTCATGTTCTTTTATCTGTTCTGTGATGAAAACATGAGAACGACACACATACACACACACACACACAGCATAAGTTAACACACTGAGGTTCATAAAAAAAAAAACCCCTGTAACCTGTTAAACTGGTAACCGAACGATTTTGAATTTCTAACACAGATAGATTTTTGCCGCTTATAATCATAGGGCGATCAATATCTCCGTCTCAGATCGAATCGCTTTAAAAATGTTTGTCGAAAAAATCTGTCTCGTGGCAGAACAGTGGCCCTATTCGGAGATTTGAGATTCTCATCTTACCTTTTTTCATCCTTGTTGCTCTCGTTTGAAACGTCATAGGTGTGAGAGTGACCAAGATAAAATCTCATCTCATCTCTCGTGTAGGAGTAGCCCCCCAGGGCGCTCCTAGACGGGCCATATTTTCACTGCATTACTGGCCGGCAATACTGGCAATATTGCCAACTGCAGCCCGGCTATTATCAGCCATGCTAGAAATGTATGAATGGACCACCCTCAAAATACTGTCACAATATTGCCGGAACAGAATTGCAATACAAACATGGCCCGTCTAAAAGCGCCCATATATAAAGCTTGTACATAACATTTAAAAATCCTGACACCAATTTTGATCGAACACTCCCGACTAATTCACCTTTCAAACACTAAAAACAGCAAAATAACAGACGCACACACACAGACACCTCAAACTTATACCACCCCGTCGTATTTGTGTCTGTGGTTAAAAACAACTTCCATATGAGACATGATCCAAAAAAACAAGGTCTAGCTTTCCAAGAGCAAACACAAGACATCATCATCGTAACCAGTCTCTTTCGCACTATTTGTAAATGACTTATTTCGGTATTGCATCGATTGACGTTACTACTTGTTACCTACGTGAGCGGAATGATATACCTGCATGGGCGTACCCAGGGGGGGGGGGGGCAGGGGAGGGCAGCTGCCCCCTCTTGGAAGTCTCGCAGAACATGTATGAACTCCCCTAATTACTAATTAAAGTGTAAACGAGTTATACTCTAACTTTTAAATAAACCGCGCAGTAGACACTGACAAAATGCACGATGCAATAGGAAACTTGCATCAAAATTTTAATGACAAATTAGGTTAATGATTCATTAAGAATATAGTAAAATGTACTACTGTGACAGGATTGTAAAATTTTATTTATTTAACTACCTATAAAACTGGATCATTTGCGGGTGTTTGCCCTACACACTACACTACATACATCTAATGACTCATGTAGGTGTGTTGTGTAGTGTGTTTGACAAAACAACCGCGGACGATCCGACCTAAAAAATCTGACTTGCCCCCTCCTACGCCAGAAGCTGGGTACGCCCATGTGTACCTGGATACTCCATATTATAATACTACTAGCTGCGCTCCGCGGTTTCACACGCGGTTAAAAAGTATCCTATCTCTCAAGTCTGATCGAACTGCACATGGTGTGCGAATTTTATTATAATCGGTTAAGTGGTTTAGGAGTTCATTGAGGACAAACATTGTGACACGAGATTTATATATATTAAGATGGTATAAGAGTCGTTTCGTGAAAGTGTTGTTTGTCCCGCCAGGTACCGTCGCTCGGACGGGCGCAGCCCCGCCTCAGCTCCGTGCGAGGGCGAGGAGTCCCCAGACAGCCCGTCAGAAGGCTCGCTCCGTCTGCGCGCCTTCTTCGAGCGGCTCGGGCTGGAGGCGCGCCAGTACGACGCGCTAGTGGCCGCGCCGCCGCACAGTCCTGTGTTCTTCTCTTCAGCTTCGACGGTGGATTCGAACGCTCTGCCAGCTGCTGACTATACGGTGAGTTCGACCGAATGGTGAATGGTTCAAGCGGTTGGGGCTGGAGGCGCGCCAGTACGACGCGCTGGTGTTTGTGTCGTTGCGCTGGTGATTGTGCCGTTGCGCTCGTGGCTATTCCTTTGCGATGGTGGCTCTGCCGTTGCGCTATCCTGTGTTCTCATCAGTTTCGATGACGGTCAAGATTTTCGACCGAACGGTGAGTTGTTCGATTAGATACGCAGTGAGGTGATTGACTAGCTGTACGGGGAGTGGTTCGATCGAGTACACGATGAGATGTTCGATTAGCTGCACGATGGGTTGTTTGACCGGCTGTACGATGAGTTGTTCAACTGACTGCGCGGTGAGTTGTTCAACCGACTATACGATGGGTTCCACTGTGAGTTGTTCGATCGACTACACGATAAGTTTTTAAACCAGATACAGGACAGCAGCGAGGTCGACCTACTTAGTAAGTTCTTTGATCAACTATGGGTTCTTGATTCCAATATTTTCGAACAGATGATACCAGGATAGGAAGCGATGATAGCCTAGCCGGAGAAGGCCTGCCTCTCAAGCCAGAGGGAGCGGGTTCGGACCCAGCCGAAGGCACGCACCAATTTGTTCGTTGTGTGAACATATGTGCGTATTGTATGTCATCTGCTACATGACTGGAGCCCAGTGTATGGCGATAGGCTCGCCCCTTGTCACATTAGGGAAGTCTTATCACGTCCGGCGAACTGTAAGTGTTGTACACCTCTGCCAGCCCCCTCGGGGGAGAGGCGTGACGACATGTTTGATACCAAAACTGTATTCTAAAAACTCAGCTCCAGAAGCACCCCCTCAATTGCCAGCTCAGTCATTCTAGATACATTTCACTACAGCTGCCAACTATCCATTGCAGGTCCAAGGTCCAGCCGTCCCGAAGCCGATCTACCGCAACACGGAGCCACCGAGCGTTGTCGAACGCAATGCTAGGATCATCAAGTGGTTGTGTCAGTGTCGCAAGACGCAAGTGCCGCCGCCGCAGTAAACTCACAAGTCTTGCAAGACCCATAAGACTCGCAAGACTAACCAGTAAAGCTAGCAGAACTAGCTAGACTTGCAAGACTAAGCTAGCAAGGCTGGCTAGCACAAGATTGGGTACGGTGCAGCTTTCATGACAGCTAGTGAATGCGTAGAACAACGCGTGGCCTTTTGATCGATATTAGTGAACATGTAGAGTCTCTCAGTGTTGTGATGGGAAAGATGTTGATAGCTCCGCTAGAGCAATATTTAGGTCTGCAGAAGTGCAGACAGCGCTTCACGCGGTACTTTTGTGCGACCATAGACAAGACGGTCGTTTATCTGTGGTCCTAGTACCAACCGACCTGGGACCCTATTCGGAGATTTGAGATTTTCATCTCACTTTTTTTCGTCCTTGTTGCTCTCGTTAAAAACGTCATAGGTGTGAGAGTGACCAAGATAAAATCTCATCTCATCTCACGCGCAGGAATAGCCCCCCTGGAGGACTATTCCTGGGGGGCTATTCCTGCGCGTGAGATGAGATGAGATTTTATCTTGGTCACTCTCACACCTATGACGTTTCAAACGAGAGCAACAAGAACAAAGAAAAGTGAGATGAAAATCTTAAATCTCCGAATAGGGTCACTGCGCGTGAGATGAGATGAGATTTTACCTTGGTCACTCTCACACCTATGACTATTCAAATGAGAGCAACAAGGACGAAAAAAGCTAATCATTATTTAACCATCTCTGGATTATAAGCTCAGCATCTATAAAGGCCAAACATTTCACTTATGGCGCACAATTTAAATTTTCTACGATGTTCTTGTTTTTGTAGCTAGATCGGGTAACTTTTGTACATGAAAATAGAATATGCGGTTATTTTACACTGTTGCTCTCATTATTTTATAGACATTTGATAAATATTACTCCTGATTACTGAAAAAGGTTATTAAAAACTTCAATCGTCAGTTGATTGGTTAAATGACCTATTATAGAAATCTGGTGCATTACTGTTTACAATTTCTGCAAAACATTGTAAGTATCTACAATTGGCGCAAATTCCATCATTACCTAATTCAATTATCTGGTCTAGCACCAAAAACAAAAAAAAAACATTTTTAAATTCTTATTTCCCGCCATTTCGAAACGTATCACCATAAAAGAGAAAATAAAAATGGCGGCAGAACGAAAAGAAAAAAAAAAAACTTTCTTTGGTTGGGCTATGAATCCGGCTATTGCTTAGAGTTAGCTCTTAATATATTTATTTAATAATTATGAGAGAGAACCAAAATCTTTGCTCATTTTAAAATTAAATAACTAGTACTTCTAGTAGCTTCTCTGATTAAAAAATGTAAGTATCAATTTAAGAGACATAAAACGACTGCTGAAACTAAGCAAGAATACGAGTGGTTCTTTAGAAAATTAGTCAATACAATTTCTATTTAAATGTTGAAACTTGTAATTTATTGATTCGTAAATTAAAATAAGTATTTGATTTAGTAACTGAGGAGGACTGTGTTCCGGAAAGTGTAATTCGTTATATATATAAAAAAAAGAAGTTGGTATGAGGGGTAGTAAGAATATTTACGTAAATAATACCGTACGTATTATGTACATTGCGCACGTATTATGTATAGTGTTCAATGCGTGTTTTGCATAATAATTTATTAAGAAATAAATTAAAACGAGCCGTGGTTCGGAATAAAAAAAATAACGCCAATTATTCCAAATAAATACATGTACTTTAATACACCGACTAGCAATTACTGCCTAAACTATGGTATTTGCGATATTCTTAGACATTGACACTGATCAGTAGTTGTACATAGTGTGAGGGCGTAAAAGAAGTTCTTACGTAAATATTCGTACTTACTTAACCCCGGTAGAGTCCGTGCTATCGACGGTGCGCACAACTCTTCCCGATCGCTTACATAACAGACTTCCCACACGCACAAGTTTCACCACACTTCAGGCTTGTACACGGAACACCGCGCATGTGGTTGGTAAAGGTAAAGGCTTAAGTTAAATACGCGCAGTAAAAAGTGGTGAAGCTTGTGCGTGTGGTAAGCTTATAACAGTGCGCTGTCTAAGCGATTGGGAAGTATAGGGCGCACATTCGTGAATCACGCCGACTAAATGTATCAAATTCTAATTCTATCTTGAAATGACTTATAATTCTTGACATTGTTACGTATAAAATACTTATTTATTTGTTCAGTCTAAATACCTACCAAAAAGTCAAATCGCGAGCTTAGATATAAAAAAGGTATTTTTGAATCAAAAAATTATAAACATAAGAGTGACATAGTTATTTCTATTGTTTTTTTATTTATTCTATTACTATTAATTGTTAACCAAAAATGTACCTAGGTACCTATTTAATAAAATTGACTATTTTATGTAATAATTTTACATTGAAATCCGCTCTTTAATGTACTTAAGTAAACAATATTAAATTAATGAAAAATGTATATTTAACATGTTCCTGTTATGGATTTGTCAATATTCAATATCAAATACATATACAAACATACCATATTCGTTATTAGACACATAGACACATCCTTATATTCATTCGTTGTTTAGTTCATACATAATGTACCACATACGTACAGGGTTATCAGGAAAGGGTGTACTAAGCCGAAAAAGGGAGATTGTACTCATCCTTATAGACAAACCTGAAATAAAAAAAACAGCTGGTCCAATCATTTTGTCGACGATCAACAATTTAATTGGACACCTGTTTCTTTTTTTGCTATTTTGAATTGGCTCTTTATTTATTCCTAATGATGAGTACAATGACCCCTTTTTAGCTTAGTACCTCCTATGTCGATAACCTTGTATATCTAAATGTAAGTTGTAAAATACATACATACCTACTATTTGTGATTTGGGAGCACAAAATGGATCAATTTTATAGAACGATGATACTGTATTTTTGTGCCAAATAATATAATATTTATGACGTGTTGGCACCATTTGTAAACTTATGACAGAACATAAATCATTTATTTATATAACTAAAATAACAACATACAGAAAGTTTATTTCCTCTGGTTATGCATTTAATTATAAATTGTCTACAAGTTTCAAATGACGCGTGCAAGCAAAATTGCATTGATAAATCTCCGCGCAACATGATTACTCTTATACTTAACTTTAAAAATAGGTACCTAACTATTCCATTAAAAAACGGGAAAACACAAATGGTTTCACACACGTTATTATACCTACCTAGTAATTTATTAACTAATATTATAAATAAAGACAATATATTGAAAACGAAAATAAACTTATAATATTTAGAAATATCATAAAGCATAATTTAACATAGTTCAATGACGCAACAAAATTATTTTAACCATATTTGCTCGACTGTATTATTATAATTAATAATCTTAGGGAAAGTATACCTTGTATTTACATTCTTAGGTATCTTTCTGAATAGATAGAGTTACATAATTGTAGATTAGAATATTAAATTCATTTTCATACAGCGCTAGAAATATTTCCTATTAGAGGAAACATTTTTGTAGGCATTCGTTCATACTAAAAGACTGTTGTCGTTTCTGAACTTTTCTTGTTGTTCTGTGATAAAATTAAATGTGTATTGTGCTGTTGGTTTTGTCAGTTCGCATCGTTGTGGATTTATAAGATTTGTAAGAGTCATCGTGTTGTAGTTTACCTAACTAATGTTTAAATATATCGAGCATTTTGTTTGAATTACGAAAATGACTGTTGGGGCTTTTAAAATATGAATAAGTACTTATATTAGGTATTTTTGTTGCCTACCGAGCCATGCCAGATACTTTGTAGTAACTGAGGGTGATGGACGTCTATTTACGGCCTTGATTAAGTGTTTTATTATGACCAATCACTTATTTTTAGCCATTTATTTTGGTTTTTGCGTGCGTAAATATTCGTACTTGACTTACTGCTTTGGTAGGCAATATTAACAACTTCAATTGAATACCCCTGTCCATAATATTTGTTCATTCCTATTGCTTTTAGAGTTTTTAGTTTTTAACGACTTTGGAATTGTTTAACCTTTCCAACTAGGTAAATAACGGAATGGCCTAAGTATTTATTAGAGGGCCAATTACGAATATTTACATACATAAACACCTAAATATCGACTTTTAAATTTACGCATACATTCACATGTACATATTACACATACGTACGTAATAACGGCACATACGTTAGTATGGTAATAATACGTACGTACGTACGTAACGTATGATAATAATACTTGCGTGTACGTAATAGTACGTGTACGTTAAAATTTTGTACTATTATTTTATTAATACGTACTTCATGCTGAATAGCTAAAAATGTATTACTTACGTATCGCTTATGTAGTAGTCACCCATCGTGTCTTTATAAGGTATAATGTTTTAAATAATTTTTAAAATGTTTCGCGGGACAGTATTAGACAGTTTATTTGATGCTTCCAATGTGTAAATAAGATTTACTTGTTAGATTTTATCGTGATGAAAAATATAATTATGTGGTCGAATGATTTGTTTGTGTTTTCTTTATTCCTTTAAAACCTTTAAACTTAGTAGCTCTTATGAACAAGGACAAAGAGTTCAAATTCACTTGTTACTGAAATGCTTTGCACCTCAGGTACAAATTAATGTTGCAAATGCTATACAAGCGACCCATCCCGGTTTCGCAGCTTCGCACGAGTTAATAAAAAATAGGTTTTACTATGTGTTTCAACTGTGTGCGTCACTACAGCTTCCTCATAGGTGATAGAATAATTTTACATATCCCAATATTTAAAACATAATAGCTGCAATCTAATATCTTTAAATCTCTACGTTTGATAGTTTCGTCGATTCAACATGTGTCAGCTGTATAACTCGGAAAGTATATAACCCAGAAACTTGAAAATTTTGCAGCCAATAGCAGCAATTATGCTTTAAAATTTGAGCTAAAATGCATAGTCATACCTTCATTCGTTTGGAAGATATGAGATGAGTAGCTGAAGTGACATCACACTAGCTTACACACAGTTTTTTGATCATAGCTTCTACATGTTTTGAGTAGCATCGTTCAGATTTTTCCTACTTTGTGCAGCTAATGCTTTAAATTCTAATAATAAAAACCGAAAAGGCTTGTGTAGGGCTAATTTGAAAGGGTTTGTTAAACCGAAAGGGGCTTGTGTAGGGCTAATTTGAAAGGGTATGTTAAACCGAAAGGGGCCTGTGTAGGGATAATTTGAAAGAGCATGTTAAACAGAAAGGGGCTTGTGTAGCAATAATTTGAAAGGGTATGTTAAACCGAAAGGGGCTTTTGTAGGGTTAATTTGAACGGGTATGTTAAACCGAAAGGGGCTTGTGTAGGGATAATTTGAAAGGGTATGTTTAACCGAAAGGGGCTTGTGTAGGGATAATTTGAAAGGGTATGTTAAACCGAAAGGGGCTTGTGTAGGGCTAATTTGAAAGGGTATGTTAAACCGAAAGAGGCTTGTGTAGGGCTAATTTGAAAGGGTATGATTAACAGAAAGGGACTTGTGTAGGGCTAATTTGAAAGGGTATGTTAAACCGAAAGGGGCTTGTGTAGGGATAATTTGAAAGGGTATGTTAGACCGAAAGGGGCTTGTGTAGGGCTAATTTGAAAGGGTATGTTAAACCGAAAGAGGCTTGTGTAGGGATAATTTGAAAGGGTATGTTAAACCGAAAGGGGCTTGTGTAGGGCTAATTTGAAAGGGTATGTTAAACCGAAAGGGGCTTGTGTAGGGCTAATTTGAAAGGGTATGTTTAACCGAAAGGGGCTTGTGTAGGGCTAATTTGAAAGGGTATGTTAAACCGAAAGGGGCTTGTGTAGGGCTAATTTGAAAGGGTATGTTAAACCGAAAGGGGCTTGTGTAGGGCTAATTTGAAAGGGTATGTTTAACCGAAAGGGGCTTGTGTAGGGATAATTTGAAAGGGTATGTTAGACCGAAAGGGGCTTGTGTAGGGCTAATTTGAAAGGGTATGTTAAACCGAAAGGGGCTTGTGTAGGGCTAATTTGAAAGGGTATGTTAAACCGAAAGGGGCTTGTGTAGGGATAATTTGAAAGGGTATGTTAAACCGAAAGGATCTTGTGTAGGGCTAATTTGAAAGGGTATGTTAAACCGAAAGGGGCTTGTGTAGGGCTAATTTGAAAGGGTATGTTAAACCGAAAGGGGCTTGTGTAGGGCTAATTTGAAAGGGTATGTTTAACCGAAAGGGGCTTGTGTAGGGCTAATTTTAAAGGGTATGTTAAACCGAAAGGGGCTTGTGTAGGGCTAATTTGAAAAGGTATGTTAAACCGAAAGGATCTTGTATAGGGCTAATTTGTAAGGGTATGTTAAACCGAAAGGGGCTTGTGTAGGGATAATTTGAAAGGGCATATTAAATCGAAAGGGGTATGTGTAAGGATAATTTGAAAGGGTATGTTAAACCGAAAGGGGCTTGTGTAGCAATAATTTGAAAGGGTATGTTAAACCGAAAGGGGCTTGTGTAGGGCTAAATTAAAAGGGTATGTTAAACCGAAAGTGGCTTGTGTAGGGCTAATTTGAAAGGGTATGTTAAACCGAAAGGGGCTTGTGTAGGGCTAATTTGAAAGGGTATGTTAAACCGAAAGGGGCTTGTGTAGGGCTAATTTGAAAGGGTATGTTAAACCGAAAGGGGCTTGTGTAGGGCTAATTTGAAAGGGTATGTTAAACCGAAAGGGGCTTGTGTAGGGCTAATTTGAAAGGGTATGTTTAACCGAAAGGGGCTTGTGTAGGGATAATTTGAAAGGGTATGTTAGACCGAAAGGGGCTTGTGTAGGGCTAATTTGAAAAGGTGTGTTAAACCGAAAGGGGCTTGTGTAGGGCTAATTTGAAAGGGTATGTTAAACCGAAAGGGGCTTGTGTAGGGCTAATTTGAAAGGGTATGTTTAACCGAAAGGGGCTTGTGTAGGGCTAATTTGAAAGGGTATGTTAAACCGAAAGGATCTTGTGTAGGGCTAATTTGAAAGGGTATGTTGAACCGAAAGGGGCTATGTGTAGGGCTAATTTGAAAGGGTATGTCAAACCGAAAGGGCTTCGCTTCGCAGCAGCGCGTAACACGCAACACTTAAAAAAATCTTCACAAACGTGTAAGCACTATCGGCCGAAAATGAACAAGTAAAAAACCCAAGAAAACGTGAACAACGTCACAACGTGTTTCTGAATGCTATACTTACCTGGCGGAGTGTATTATTATGCCATAGTTATAATCACAGATCAGGAACCCTATTCGGAGATTTGAGATTCTCATCTCACCTTTTAGCGTCCTTGTTGCTCTCGTTTGAAACGTCATAGGTGTGAGAGTGACCAAGATAAAATCTCATCTCATCTCACGCGTCGGAATAGCCCCACTGGGATGTAAAAGATATACGACTATGACAAGGACAACTCGATAGTGAGTGATACAAAAAATCATTTACACATGCGTGAGTGTAGTGTAGTGAAAAGTACTCATTATTTTATCGATTGACTAAAAATGGTCCTCCGGGTGCTTGTCGATAAATGTAATCTTTCGCATACAAACTGAGTTGTTTTTTGTTCTTCATAGCGGCCCACTAACAGCTGTAGATTGAATAACACTATCATTTTTTAACTTACCTACTTACTTCACTTGTAATCAACATACCTACCTATTGTTACTTAAAATAAAATAAATAAAAAGCCTTTATTGCTGCTATTGATTAACATACTATGTAAGCTTACATTAACGTTTATGCCTGAATTGTATTGTACTAATTTTCATTTCTTAAATATAAATCGGCAAACGGTCAATTATCTGGTACAGCTTGTCCTCCGACAAAGGCCTCCTATAAAGATTTCCATTCTGTCCTATCCTTTGCTGTACGAGTCCAGATCGGACCCGCTATTTTTCTGATATCGTCCTCCCATCTCTTAGTCTGTCTACCTCTGTTCCTTTTGCTCTCTCGTGGGTACCATTCAGTTAAAAGTCTTGTCCATTTCTCCGTTTTGTCTCTGATCATATGTCCTGCCCATCTCCACTTCAGTTGTTTGTAGGTTGTGTATGCATTCTTGAAATTTGTTTTACTTTTAATGTCTTTCAATTTTACTCGGTCCTTTCTTTTAACTCCTATTGTGCTTCTCTCTATTCCGTTTTGACAAATCTTCACTTTGTTTACTAGTTGTTCTGTTAACGCCCAGGTTTGACATCCATATAATAAACATGGTAGAATATTGTTACTTATTAAGTACCTATTAGTAGTCAAAAGTCACACATAGATAATAATCAAGCAGTATAGTAGGTATGTACGTACTTATCATTTTATTTTTTTCAATCTAGGTCAGTAGTATGATATATAGGTACTACTTTAGGTAGGTAACATAACCAATGCTCTTCTTATTCTTCTCTATTAAGTACCTAATAGGAATTATAAAAATCATCAATGGATAACATAGTGCTTCATGAGGAAAGGATAAATTAAATAGTTTTACATCAAAATCATCTTCACAACAATATGCAATAGTTTTCGGTCCTATTGAATCCCGTCTGCGTATTGCGGTCATTCAGACCTTGACTTTTGGTAACATAAATCTTTAATTATTATTTGAGGGGAATACAGGTAGAGGGGGGTTAGTTATTAAGTCTTAATCTAAGGTTAGGTTAAAGGTTTTCAGATTTACTTATTGCATTGTGAGTACACCACGAGCAGACCAGCGACCCGCAAGCAGCACCCGATCACGAGTATGACGCATGTGCCAGCCATCGCTCTCCTCAACCATATTTGAGGGAAGAGAACGACCGGACACACGACGCCGCCGCAAGAAGGTGCCTTCGATAGTGAGCATGAAATGAATGCTCGAGATGGATCCACAATTTATATAAAACACGAAATTATTAAAAAAATTATTAATCATTCATGGCCTCCTCCCGACTCAGAGCCTTCATCACCACCGCGTTCCGATCTCTGATGGAATAGGTATTAAAATATGGAATGGATAATTAAAACACGTAGGACACTGCATAGTATTTTTGGTTCATTTTCTCGTAATAAAACCACAAGTAAAAGCGACCAGCAGCTAACTTCTGGTCCTCATTTTAACCCAGAGACTTCCAGTTTCAATGGAATTAATATTTGTTGCATCAATAACCTTAACATTATAGAAATAAATGAATAAATAAAAGAGCAACAATCTTAATATATATAAATTACGTATCACGTTGTTTATCCGCTATAGACTCCTAACTACATAACCGATTTCAATCAAATTTGCACACCGTGTGCAGCTCCATCTAACTTAACAGATAGGATAGCTCACATATATATATATTTATAAATAATAAACGCGAACGAAGTCGCGGGATGACAGCTAGTATACAATAAGACAGCGCGCGCGCGAGACATCACTTCAATGAGTTTCACGGGCGGCGGGGAACGAGCGAAAGGAACGCTGACGTCACGCGCCAAGCACGCTATCTTGGATATTAAAAAAGAGCTCAAAACTTCTCATGCTCATAACTTTCATAATACTGCAAATGACGTGAAATAAAGACTAATAAGTAGATTTTAGTGCAACATTAGTATGTGTTGGTAGCCCTAATTATACTGTTTTTTTTATTGTGTTCGATAATGATTGAACCTGCTCATAAAATTTCACGAGAATCGGTTGAGGAATGCGCCCTAAACAGGAGAACAGACGTTGGCCGCGAAGCCTACAGCTCACAGCCACTAGTATTTTAACGAGACACTGCCAAATGCACAACACGTGCGACGCCAAATTCCCCTATATGAGGAAGCAAAAAAAAATGTTTTCAATTTCACTCAAACGTCAAGTTGTCAAATGTCATTTGTCATCGTCATTCTAATTTAAAATTACCAGAACATGATTTTTTTATAATTTTTGGGAAATAATTACATAATTTACATGCTCAACATTAACCTGATGAACCTGGCTAACAAGAAATATTATGCGATTATGTAAGACAAAAATAAGAAAAAGATAGCTAGTTGCATGGTTGTTACATATTTGATAATAATAATTGTACGAGTTTAGAGGACAAAAATAGGGGGAATTCAAAAACCATTTATGGCAGCACGGTTATATTTTGATCTCAAGTGGAGTTTTGGCGGGAACCGAAAAGATGGTGTCGTGTTTTTGTATTATTTTCTAAAACTTGTGATTCTTCGAGTGTTAAATTGTAATAATGGTGGATTATTAACGTTTACCGGTTCGTCAACGTGCACGAGTGTGGGCAAATGATACAAACATCGCGAAACGCGATTTTTCGTGTTCTCTACAAAACTTCACTTAAAGTTTCAGTAAAGTATCCATAACTTTACTGGAATGGGGAAAGGGGAGGGATTCATCGTCTTCATCATCACCTCATCATCATCATCCCATCATCTGTTACTGAAGGAAAAATTATTACTAAGAATCCGACTGAAGGACGAGTATCCATGGTCATGAATAATTAAAAAAAAAAAAATTGATCTCAAGTCAAGAAGTTTTTGGCGGGAATCGAAAAGATGGTGTCGTGATTTTGTATTATTTTCTAAAACTTGTGATTCTTCCAGTGTTAAAGTGTAATAATGGTGGATTAATAACGTTTACCGGTTCGTCAACGTGCACGAGTGTGGGCAAATGATACAAACATTGCGAAACGTGACTTTTCGTGTTCTCTACAAAACTTCACTTAAAGTTTCAGTAAAGTATCCATAACTTTACTGGAATGGGGAAAGGGGAATGAATCCCAATTCATCATCTTCATCATCACCTCATCATCATCATCCCATCATATAATTATTTTGTGGAAACAAATGAATGAGAAATATTAATTACCAAGTTAGGCATTAAGAACTTTGTATCCAGTTGCCAATAAATTAAAAAAAAATTGATCTCAAGATTTGTGGTTGACAGGTGACAGCAGCTTGAGCGGAGTTGAGCGCAGTGCGCAAGACTCTACGAAAAAGATCCACTTTTCCAGTTTCGTGCGTGATTCGATTTCGTCATTCATTTCTGTTTTGCGTAGATTGGTGAACGGGCGGACAGTCATTTGTTTTGTTTGAATATTGAACAAATAATCGAATAATAACCCTCAGGGAAGTTATCCACCATTTCGAGTGATTGCGCAAGAATAAAAGTTTCCATTTACTACATTACATCTAAACGGATATGTAAGAAAAGTACTTTGTTTTATATGATAGTGTTTTTGTAAACATTGCGTCATAGTGGATATCTGCAAATTAACTGTGTTGATTTTGTCGAATAGTTACATTGACGTACTCACAACCACCTACTTACATACTTTTACATAACAAACCTGAAAATTATTTTTTAGTTGCTGAATTCGAAGTGTTCCTCAATCCAGAAGGCGTATGAACCAATAAGTTTCTGAATTTCACTTGATGATATTAGAAGGCTACCAATTGCATTTGGAGATGCCTCCTAAGAAGGGAAAACGAGTGACAAGCGAGGATGACGATGATGAAGACTACAGAAAAAGGAGAGACAGAAACAATGAGGTAAGCATAGGAATACAACTAATTTTGTTATATCTTTAGCTATTGCACAAGTTTGGTGGGAATTCTTGTATGCATCCTTGCTAACTCAACTGTAAAGGTTCTTGTGAAAAGTTTCTACTGTATTGCATCAAGCACCTACTTATTTTTACTTACACAATTCTCCTAACAGGATTGTTGTTGTCAGTGTTGTATGAGTCATAAGTTTTTTATTTTAGTTTTAGACTGAACCAGTAGATTGTATGTACATACATCCTACTAATATTATAAACGCGAAAGTTTGTAAGAATGGATGTATGGATGTTTGTTACTCTTTCACGCCAGAACGGCTGAACAGATCTGGATGAAATTTGGCACAGAGATAGATTATAGTCTAGAATAGCACATAGGATACTTTTTAACTGCAGGTGAAACCGCGGGGCGCAGCTAGTATTATATATAATCATGCCTCTTTCCCATAGGGGTAGGCCAAGACCACTTCTCTCAACTTGCTATGATCCTGGCACACAACTTTTGCTTCTTCCACTTCCATGAGTCTTTTCATACATGCTTGTCGGTTAGGGGTTCTCTCGTACTGGTATTTCTTTAAAACATCTTCAATCTGTTCAAGATATGTGCCTAGGTTGAACCATACTGACTTGATCATCCACACTCACTTTGTAAACTTGTTCAATCAATCTCCTTGTATGCAATGTTACTGAAATCATTCCGTTATCCAAAATGATACATGTGATTGTATTGTAATTTTCATTTGTTAAAAGCATGTGATGCAATAATGAAATATAGTAGCTATTTATTTAGGCCAACATTATATTCCCAATAGCCCAATGTTTTTAAGGTATTTCACAATAAATTGCAATGTTATACATTTTCCTCAATGGTAGAAGTCAATGACTGCTACAGCATACAGAAATACTTTCATCATCTCATGGCAGCTATTACTAATCAACTAACTTTTCTGGATGGTGCAATATTTTGTTTAATCTTACTTATAATAAAAAGGAGAAAGATCGTTTAATACTTCTTTGTGCTCCGATGGATGTTTATGAAATTTAGTTTAAAACCTGGTTACATACTACCTCTTATCTGCTGGTATTACAGCATGGTGCAGCTACTAGCAATTAAATGAGGAATATTATTTTATTCACATATTCAAGCCACTTTTTAAAACCATACATAGAAACAGAAACATCATTTTCGCAATAAAACTGCTTCTACTAAAATTCTGAAACAATACTCAAACAAATGCAATACTTATGCACCTCCTTGTTACCTTTACCTAATCTAAATCTAAATTTTCGCAGGCAGTAAAAAAAAGCAGATTCAAGACAAAGCAGCGGACACAAGAAACATTCACACGAGTCAGCAAGCTGAAAGCCGAGAACCAGATGCTGGAAGAAAAGGTGAAGACACTAACAAAGGAGCTGCAATTCCTCAAAGAACTGTTTCTAGCGCACGCATCGAATGCACAAAACCCAAAGTTTGATGGTATAGACCTCAACAAGCTTTTGGAAGATGTTCCTGACGATACAAAAGCCAAGAAGACTAAGTAGACTTAAAGATTATCGGTTTTGGTGTAAAATTTCATTTA
This sequence comes from Peribatodes rhomboidaria, assembly GCA_911728515.1. Classification (NCBI taxonomy): domain Eukaryota; kingdom Metazoa; phylum Arthropoda; class Insecta; order Lepidoptera; family Geometridae; genus Peribatodes; species Peribatodes rhomboidaria. Next base: position 7,714,498 of record OU452189.1, read on the forward strand.
AAGAATACCAGTACTAGCAGAAGCAGCAACAGCTAGCAAAATATGCCTGAACACCATCAATAAATTCTAGTTGCCGAGAAACAAAAACATTAGGAAACCATAAGAAAGCATAACATGCATATGCATATTTTATCAAACAGCGAAGCAACCGATCTGGGAGCTTCTAGTTAGTAATTGTAGACTCTCAAAGAAGTAGCACTGGCATATAGACATTATCTAAAGCTTAAAACAGGGAAGTCAAGCTGCATTTGTTTGAGAGCCTACTCTGAATCACACTAAGAGGTGTTGATAGTTAACTCTACAAAGCGGAATCATGATTTTGAAACACACTGTTTCTAAAATACATTTTAGACAAAATTAGCTTTTTAGGTTGTTTGCCAAGACTTGAAATCAAGTTGAGTTGTTTAGTAACACAATCCAACAAGTTATAGTTGTTGGTTTATTCTAAGTAGTCTTAAGAAAGTTGTTTTATGTATATTTTTGTCTAGTTTTCAAATTAGACACTTGTAATTAATTTGAACCCTAATTTGATTCCAAACTAAAATGTATATACAGGTGTTTGGACATATTAAAGAACATGATAATGAAGACTCGTTTAGCACAAGATTTAATAAATTAATAATACAAATACATTTTAAATTATGAGTAGTAAATGATGTAATTAAAGTTTTGTGGCCCCTCTCTCTTGTCTGTAATAGCCGGTCTATGTATGCATGTCTAATTGTCTATGCATTTTTGCATACCATGTTTATGCATTTTTAATGCTCGCAGCGTGTAAACGGCGATCCCCCGATAACCACCGACTGTGTAGAAACTGCTTTACGTTTGGTATGGTAAAAGACACAGGATTCAGAATCATTTCCTGACCGAACACTGTATTCCACTGTGATAAGTACTACAGCTATAGCACATTTTTGTAAAGTAGGCTAATATTTGTTTCTAAAACATGTGAAATCAAGTTGTACAAAATAAAACCAAGTAGTGCAACAGAAACTTTAATATGAAAATAGAATCTTATCTCTATACAAATTTAATGGAAATATGACGAAAATTATATTTAAGATATAGTTATTAATTAAAATACGTTTTATATATACATTTTCAGTCATTTTCTTTCATCATCTCTTTAATAAAGCTATTTATAATTATATTAACTCTTTCTAATCGTAAACATAGCAAGGCAAATCACAGATAAGGATAAAAACAAAACAAATAACTATTTATATAAAAATTGACTTGTTATTTAAACCATAATGGCTCTCGTTTCTCCAATATTGAGAATCACGCGATAAATTTCAATCTAAGTTCTAAATACAACGTGTTGTTTTGTATTCCCGCAAAATATGTAGAGGTAGTTATACTCCACTAGCAGAGCACGAAATCAAAAATTAGATTATAAACTTTTTGTAGCGAACAGCTGTTCGCTACAAAAAGTTCGTTGATCTTTGACAAAATGTATGAAACAGCCGTTTTTTTTCGATTTCAAGGTTGGACCTTAGTTTATTCGTGCTCTGCTTACGAGCAGAGCACGAATAAACTAAGGTCCAACCTTGAAATCGAAAAAAAACGGCTGTTTCATACATTTTGTTGTTGCCCTAAAATCTAAGTATTGTATCAATGTTCATAAAACATGATTATGATTTTATGGCGTACCATAAAATCATAATCATGTTTTATGAACATTGATACAATACTTAGATTTTAGGGCAAACGCTTAAACGCGCGAGTATAGGCTCGCGTGTTAGTATTGAATGGCGCTAATTGACGCGCTCGCGTGTGACCAATTTTTTTTAATGTAGAAAAGGGCGACGTTTGACCACCAACTCGCCTGATGTTAAGCGACGTTGTGGTCTAAGATGGAGCACGACGACCTAGAAGATACTTATTCACTCTAGCCTTGAAGATACCCAGGTTATAGTTAGTCGGGAATACAGACGATGGCAAGGTGTGTGTAGTACGAGTTGGTGGAATGTCGACTAAGTAGGGATGGTACGTATGCGTTTTCCGAATTTTCGTAAACGCCGAAAGCGCACCAGACGTCTGCGCGAGTTTCAGCGAACGCCCTTAGTTTGTTTCCACTAGAATGATTGAGGCGTAAGAATCGAATCACAACTGCATCAAACCTGGGGGGCTTTTCCTACGCGTGAGATGAGACGAGATTTTATCTTGGTCACTCTCACCTATGACTATTCAAACGAGAGCAACAAGGACGAAAATAGGTGAGACGAAAATCTCAAATCTCCGAATAGCCCCTGTCCATCCCACCAAAACACGACCTACCTAGACTCGTGAAGAATAATTCTGTAAAACTGATCGGGATTATAATATTGACCTATTTCCAAACATTAATGACTCCGTCAGCTGCCGCACTGACTAGATAGTGCTTAGCGCCCTCAGCCACCGTGAGGTCGGTGATGGGAGCTGTGTGGTGGAAGGAGCGAGACTCCACGGATCGGTACACATTGTCTTCTATTAGAGAGGCGGCTGCGCTCGGGTTTATCTTGCAGCACTCTTGGATTACCGTCGTGCCGTCTATGATCCGGCTCCTGGGGAATAAAGGTTTAATTACTTACTAAAATATTAGCGAATGCGCTACGACTTTGTTTTTTGAGAATTACCAAGAATATCTCACACGTCAAGGAAGGGCTCCTGCGGTACTATTCACACTAATCCGGAAACATTTCCGATCGGACCCCAGAAATTTAAAACTCAAATTGTTCGAATCTCAGTCTACTTCTATAAATTTTGGAATAGGAAATCGAGGATAAGTCCGATCGGAAAAATAATTCACGTTTAAGAATTAATGAATATGAACTGAGATTCGAGTATTAAAAGTTTTTGGAATCCGAATGGAAACGGTTCCGAATGATTGCGTATAGCACTGCTGAGCCTCTATTCTGACGCATGATAACGTGTTGGCAATGTTTCAAACGGGAAAGACAACGACGAAAAATATAGCCCGACGTGTAGCCCGTGTAGTGTGTCTAGCGACCTAGAGACAGCTCTAGCGGCCAGTACCTGTACTTGAGCGCCCCCGGGTTGTGTCGCAGCGTGTCCCCGGGCGCGTGCAGCAGCACGTAGGAGTCCTCGGGGTGCTGCAGGTCCCAGTACCGCAGGCGCTGGTCCGAGCCGCCCGTCACGGCCCAGCCCGCGCCCGCGTATATGGCGCTCGTGTAGTGGGACGCCTGGAATATTGTGTGGGGTAAGGAATTGACTAGTAGCCACTAGTATGTATAGATATTACCTAGTTGTAAGCCAAAATTTGTAGGTATAACCGGAAGCTAGCGTTACAGTGAGTAATGTACCGCGGGTGTATAGTGCAGCGGCTGCGGCGAGTTGGTAGAAGGCCAGAGCGCGTGCGTGCGCTGCGTGGACTCCAGGCACCAGGCGCCCACGTCGCGGAACCCGCTCGCCCACACGCGCGACGTGTCGGTACCGAAACCGACGATACGGCGCACGCGCTCCGCTGAAAACAAACAACATTATTGATATGATTTTCACTTTTTTTTTTGTTTTTAATTTTTTTTGTTATTTGCGTTATTCTATTTTGTGTTTATCTTATTATGATTAAATATTACTATGCTACGTTTTACACTTATAATTATTTGTTCTGTTTATTTTTGTAAATCGATTAATAACGAGATACCAAATTTAATATGGATCTGAAAGAATCATTATTTTTATTGAAAAAGTATATCAGTAGGAGTTGACTAGCTCTGTAGCTCATAGCTTGGTAGTGAACCTGCCTTCCGAGCTAGGGGGCGTGGGTTCGTGTTATAACAATCAGACGACTATACTCACAGTTAGGATGCCTGACAGATGTGATAGGCAGCTGGAACCTCAAGTCCCAGACACAGATGGCGCCACTAGACGTGCCCACCGCGAGGTAACCGCTGCTATTGGCGTAGAGACACGTGTATACTCCTTGCTTTAGGTCCCCTTGGAGTTTCCACGCGTTGCCTGTAAGAAAATAACGTTGCAATAATGTAATTATATCATACTTCATACTTTACTAATATTATAAATGCGAAAGTTTGGATCATTTAGATGGATGGATGTTTGTTAATCAATCACGCCAGAATGGCTGAACGGATCTGAATGAAATTTAGCACTGAGATAGATTATCTGATAGATTAACCGTGAGGTGTTTTTAACAGCTAGTATAACAAAAGGTTTGTGAAATGCCTATTACAACACGCGATTTCTCGAGCTCTGTCTATCTTGTCCCTGAAATAGGGACAATCACAACCCTGACCTACGCGGCAGCCATTTGGCACGGACGGGCTACTCCACGTGGTCCACAGTGTCCTGCAGCGAACACAGCGGCCGTCATTGGTGCTCACGAAGGCCTACCGGTCGTGCTACACTGCTGCACTGCCGGTGTTGCCCGGTGCTGCCAGCGGACCTCGACCTGACCCGTGCTGGCCGACGCAGCGCGGAGTGCGAGGGCCTCCCGAGGGAGGAAGTTGTGTAGCGGAGGAAGGGAATAGACGCGGAGATGGTGGCGGAGTCGCAACGGGGGTGGGAACAGACGACCAAGGGAGGGGTATTCCGGTTCTTCCCAGACGTTGGGGAGACATTGCGCATGGACTGTGAGCAGCCGGATTACCAGGTGCAGCTGCTTACCGGCCACAGCATGTTTCGGAAGAAATTGTATGATATGAGACTGAGTGAGAGCAGTATGTGCGTGTGCGGAATGGCTGACGAGGACAGACACCATGTTCTGTGGGACTGTCCTCTGTATGGCGACTTGAGCGAAAGACTGGTGGATGGGAACGCCCGCCTCGAGGCGAATCTCGCGACGCGGCCTGTTTCGGGCGGCTGTGCGAATACGCGCAGTGGCACGCTGTATGCTCTGCGTACGAGACACAGGAGCTGCCCGACGACAGAAGTCTTTTGTGGCGTCAGACAGCCCCAGAAGGGGGAGAGTGCTAAAGGGGGAACGGGACAAAATATGTAGAGCAGTTTGGCGAAAGCCAGAAGGCTTACAGTTTCGGTCCGTATAACCGAGAGGTTGGAAAGACAATGGGTGGTGGAGAGAGTGACCCTGTCCTGGCAGGACCCGCGAATTGTTGTGTAATGTAATAGGACTTTAAGGGTTGATTAGGTTTGCGTGATATCTTGTGTGCTAGGAATTGAGTTAAAAAGAGAGAATATGCTTTTGAAATTATTTAGGCGTAGGGGTGAGGTCACTGACGAAGAGCACCATGTCATTGACGTAGCGCTAGACATCACTAAGGCAGACTTGAAATTACTGACGTAGATCTGACGTTACTGACGTGAATTGACGTCACTGACGTATATCTCACGGGACTCACCGGGCGCGCGCAGGTCCCAGCCCACGACGGTAGCGAGCAGTGTGCCGTACGATATGACGCCCGCGTGGACTCCGCCCGCGCACGCTGCGCCCACGCAGCCGCCGCCGCCGCCCTCCAGCTGACGGCACTGGGAGAGCGTCATGCGGGACGAGCCGGAGTCTAGCCTGGGACAACACACTAAAACACTGAACTAGACTCTCTAGAGCTCTTTTACTGAATAAGGCGGTCGAGTCTATTATAAAACTTTGACGTTCATAATCTTTGATACCCAAAATCATAAAAACATTTTGACTTTGACTTTAGACTACTTACACCATAGTGATTACATTCCATTCAATCCTGAAACTTCACACTCAACACCGAGACAAGCATTGGTATTTAGAACCATTCGGAAACGTTTCCGTTCGGATTCCTAAAATGTTTTACTTATAATTTTTTCCATTTCCAATCATAACTTTTGAATTATGATTAGTTTTTCTAATCGGATTTATACTCGATTCCCTATTCCAAAATCTACAAAAATAGACTGAGATCCGAACAATTTAAGTTTGAAATTTGTGGGATCATCGGATCCCGTTTTCGGATTCGGAAACGTTACCGAATGATTGTGAACAGCACCGAAGGTCTAACTTTCAAAACACGCGAGAGATTTGATTTAAAGTCAAAGTCAAAATGTCTTTATTCAATAGGGTATCGAAGACACACTTATGAACGTCAAAGGTACAAAAATGACTATACCACCTTGTTCGTAAAAAGAGCCACTACTCAGAAGAACAGGCAAGAAACTGAAGAGCTTTTTTTTCTCCAAAATTTTCGTTCGTTCGTAGTTCGTTTTGGGTACTGTCGCATGCCGCAGAGCAGTGTGAGGACCGCCTAAGTTCTGCTTACCTTAGCACAAAAATAGATCCTTCCTGCGTCGCTGCGACCAGAGACTGTCCACCCTCGCATGCAGCTAGAGATACCACCGGACCCGCGCTTCTATTGTACATCGACTTAGACCTGTAATACAAAATAGTAATTACTAGCTCTGAAACAGTAATTACTACCCTACGAAATAGATATATAGATAAACTCTTTATTGTTACACCACAAATAACAAAAAAAAACAAGAGATTAATTATAATAATACTTATTCTTTAGCGTAACAACTGGCGGCCTTATCACTAGAAGCGATCTCTTCTAGGCAACCTTAGGATGGAGAGGATACGACAAATGAGTATGGGACAGGGTGTCAAAGTCAAAGTCAAAATGTTTTTATTCAATTTAGGTATCAAAGATACACTTATGAACGTCAAAGTTATTTAAATAGACTCGACCACCTTGTTTGGATAAAAAGCCTCTACTCAGAAGAACAGGCAAGAAACTGAGGGGTGTGCAAAATTAACAAAAATATACATATGATTGATAATATAAACAAACATCGAGTGATACATAAATTATACATATATTATTTAAGTTATATGTACATAAACATACATGTCATACTAATGTCATGTATGCGTTTATGTAAATCATAAATAATGTTGTCGAATAATGATTTCATATTGTTACGGCAGTCCCAGCTGATAAAGAAACTATACGCTAATCTGTGGGGATGTTTGTTGCGATGTGAATCTTCGGATACATCGACGTTTCATTCCTTTTATCCTAACCCAGCTCGTAACAATGTTAATGATTACAATGATATATGACATACATGTCATTCCAATACTTAAAATGTATATAGTTAATTAATTATACCAATTATTACAAATATCATTAAAATAAAGTAACATAATAGATAACATAAATAAATAAATTTAATAAAAAATGAATTTTGATAAATTCATTTTTACGGCATCCTTAAAAATAGCAAGAATAGAAGAAATAGAATAGAAATAGTAACTGCTACCCGCCCGGCTTCGCACGGTACCTATTTAATAAACCTACAGTGAAAAATTATCTAACTGGATTGCTAGCACTGTTTTTAGTATTACTGACTTCGGTAAACTCAATCGGTGATCGGTAAACTCAAAACTGACATTTCAAATCGACTAAATCGACAAATTTGTTCGGACCATAGACAAAAGCCTCCAATTTGCCTATGGACAGCACTCCGTTCACCAGATTTAGCTGGTAATTTTGCTGATTTTTTTACCCTAGGCCCTTACTAAACATGTAGTATGTTGAATCGGTTTTGAAGGGTTGGAACACTATTCCTCTTTAGGACTGTGGATATAACACAATATTTTTTTACAGCTGCTCTACAGACTCTGTGGTCCGTGATTGTTACAATCTTATTAATTTATTTCAACAGTTTTGATGAACAGAATATGCTCTTAGAGAGATGCTAATTGATTACCAGTAACCCTGTATAAAACTGTTTATATTGTTACAAGCGGGGTGAAGATAAAAGGAATGAAACGTCGATGTATCCGAAGATTCACTTTATTCACCAAGTACACAAACACAAACACTGTTACACTACACTAGACACTTGCACTATTACACTCTGAACACTACTCGTACAATTACTTTGATGTTAGCACTTTGAACGCGTAATCTGACTGCCGAGTCGTCGGTCGTCCGCGTATTTATACAATTTAAGATATCCAGAACATTCGATATAACAATAGCTCAAACACACAAAAAGTTGTTTATCACGCGAAGCCACGCGTTCAATCTAGAACATTCGGATTCAAATAAACACCCCATTATGAAATAGATAAAAACATCATAAAAACGGTGCACAATAATTGCTTTCCAGAAAGATTTCTTTTGTTCCGGATTTAACAATGGAACGCGCGGCTCGAGTGCTACTATTGTCTAATCTGCGTTACCTATCGGTAGTTGTAAACAAACATCGCCACAGATTAGCGTATAGTTTCTTCATTAGCCGCGACTGGCGTAGCAATATGTATAATTATATATTTTAGTATTATAAATTTACATATAATATTACCAGTTTCTTTTAGGTTTTCTGCTAAAACATTGAGGTGTTTTGATAGCTTGTTTTGGTATTTGAGACTTTTGATGGATATTTCTTGTTTTATGGGTCTGAGGTTTAGGTCCTGTAGAATGTATTTTTCGGTGATATATTGCGGGACGTTAAACATGGATCTCATGTCCATGGTTTTTTTTTGGAAATTATCTAATCTAAATATAAATGATCCTTAACCTCACCTGTTAATATGCGCATGTCCCTGCAACCTCTGCGCGTCCCACAGCCTCACTGTGCCATCATCAGAACAGGACCCGAACAGGTTCCGAGCGGCCGGCAACGTTACCAGCTCGTTCACTCGCGCCCTGCAAACGGAATCACAAATCGATTGATTGTGACTGCCTCGGTGGCTCAGTTGGTGCACCTGCTTTCTGAGCTCGGGGGCGTGGGTTCGATTCCCACCTAGGGCAAACATTTATGTGATGAACATTTGTGTTTGTTCTATGTCTGGGTGTTAATATCTATTAAAGTATGTATTTAAAAATATCTAAGTATGTATAGCAGCCATAGCTTTGCTTAGTTTGGGGTCAGGCGACCGTGTGTGGAAGTGTCCCGAATTTATTATTTATTGAAGGCTATCATTTATTGGAGCGACTCGGGATCGTCTCAACTAGTTGTCAACTGGGGGCGTACGGTGACATCTCATAGCGATGATTTTTAGGTTCAGTTGCCGACGATGCACGACCGCGAATCGTATTGCCGCGCAATAAGGTTCATAGTCATGCAACGTTGGCGGCTGAACCAAAAAAATATCGCAATAAGATGTCACGGTACGGGGCCTGGTGGGCAACGGGTGGTCCACGGGCGGACGTCGCGTGGTCACCCAGTGAACCTGACGTGTCCAACGAAAAAAAAGAGAAAAGGAAAGACCGAGGAGAACATAAAAACACTCAATTTTGTCATTGGCTTCAGTGTCGCCGCGAAAATTCAAAGAAAATGGAATGTTTATTTCAGTCTTGTTAGTAGGAATGTTAATTTTAAAGTCAGTTGTCATGACAGATAACGATTCTAGATGAAGACCGCTAAGCCTACAGTCTACCGCTAAGCCTACAGTCTATCTACTACAGATTAAATGCCACTAAAGTCCCAGCGCCGCTGGACTCCCCATCCTCGGCCGTCACTCTTACCAGAGACTTCTTGTACTGCTGTTGTCGTGACGTCACTCAGCAGACATTGTACTAACTTGTGCTCGTGTAGATACGCCAGCAGCTGGCTGCCGGGCCTCCAGGCGGGCGGAGGTCCCGCGCCGCCGGAGTCTCCGCCCCCGGACGACACTCTCACCAGAGACTTCTTGTACTTCTGTTGCATTCGTGACGTCAGGTCTCGTAGTTCAATGCGACAGGGAGCCATGCTGTCTGCGGATGTAATGAGCATGTGTTGATGAAAACATCCTCAGATTACGAATCTCACAACAGCCGCCCAATTCCTCTAAGAAAGTGTTTTTAAATTGTGTAATGATTTGCCTCAAATTGACAATTTTTTCATACCAGAAGTGTCAAAATGGATAATTCCTTAGCAATTGAATAGCAATTGCTTATTAGAATCGACGCCCAGGCGTTCGGCAGACGTAAATTGCGCGATCATTGCTGTCAAACGTCACTTTTTGTATTACGTATCAGCGGCTAATCAATTGAGCGTTAACCCTCTGTGGGACAGTTTATAAACTAATTTGTTTTCCATCTATTGCTGTCTTGACTGCTAGTGGCGCTGTTATTGATAGCCAAAGTGTATGAAGCGACAGGCGGGCAATAAGCGGGCGATCGGCTCCCGTAACTCTCCAGTCAGTTCGGTCCACTTCCAAACTTGGTTCATTCCCAAAGTACTAGTTCATTTCTAGTGATATCTTACGACCGATCGCGTAGGGATTGCTGCCACGTTGCTACTGCTATCGCTTTTGCTAATTTTTACGTTATCGGCCCGCCAGTGTTTTATTTTAACCGGCGTTTTTTTCTAGTTGTGTAACTGATGGCAGTTTATTTTACTGACACACTTGTTATGTAGCTGACGCATTTTAGACGTTTAATGCCTTGACCACACGTGCCGAATAAACGGGCGAGACAGTACAATGTTTCTCGGCCGAGACAGTGGTATAAGAGAATAGCTTTTTCCAAAACTGATCATCGACAATATTTATTAAGGTCTAACTGCAAACACAAATTAATTCTACCAACCTCCAGATTAAAAATACATGGTTCCGGCCCAAACCCAACGGCTATTAAAATTTGTAATAAATTACCTAAACAGTTAAAAAACATAGAAGATGAGGTAAAATTTATTAAAACGTTAAAAGATATATTGATCAAAAAATTTTTTATACTCTAGACGAATTCTTAACTGATAAAAATATGTAGAATAAATCCAGTCCGAACAATGTTGCCATACCCTATCAGGGTCATTATGTGATACAATTTCATGTAATTTGCCTTTAAGAACTGCATGTACTCGTACCATAATAGAAGCAATAAATTATTGAGTATTGAGCTGTTCACACATGTTTTGAAAATATGAGCACAGTCAGTTCAGTTCTATTCAGACTAAAATCGCAGAAGAACAGTACAGAGTGCTTAGTGTGAGTTGCTCAAAGTAAATCGAATAACTTTACTACAGCGTAAACGAGTTTACGTCACACGGATCGACAATCGAAAACGAGCGAGTGTGAGTGCCAATCGAGCTTGTCACTCGATTCGCGTAAATTCACCGTGAAAAAGTAAATTTTTCATGTCAATGTTGGCAGTAAACAAAAAACTCGCACTCACGATTGCGGTTTCTCATTACTCCCACTAGGTGGCGCTTTTTAATTTTCATACAAATTGGAGTTACTTTTACGCGATCGAAAAGTAAGAAAAACTCACACTAAGCACTCAGAAGACAGTGCACGTTCGGACCTGCCGAGTGTGCGAGCGAGACAGTGCGGGAAAGCGGGACGGTGAATACTCGGCATAGTACGTATAACGGAAACCGAGCTACTGTCTTCGGCTTCGCTCGGCCGCGCACTTGGCGCTATGTTTATACGTACCGAGTATATACTCGGCCGAGAACACTGTATGGCCCGTTTGCTCGGTACGTGTGAAGGTATTACTGACGCCCTAGCTCTGTATTACTGACGCCCTAGTCATGTAGCTGAAAAAGTATGAATCTGAATCAAAATCATTTTATTACATGAGAAAAATATTATGATTTGTGCAATCATAGCTACCAAACTCTGCTCTCGCTCAAAGAAATGCGTCTGACGTATCTAAATAATGGAAGCCACTGTTTGAGTAACTTTTTTTTTTTTTTTATGTACAATAGGTCAGCGTTTGACCACCAACTCGCCTGATGTTAAGCAACGTTGTGGTCTAAGATGGAGCACGACGACCTATAAGGTACTTATGCACTCTAGCCTTGGAAGTTTTGTAGAACTGAAGTCTGTCCTTGTAACTGTTATCACATTATCCGTAAAAATAGTCTCATTTTTTTTTGTATATACCCAGAGGTATTACTATGTCAGTGTCGCATCTACAAAATCAATTGAAAAAGTAAAAAAACTGAATAACTATTCCGAGGCTATTATAAAACATATATAAACAGGACTACCTAGTTCAGGCAAAATTATTTTATTGTTCCTAAAAAAATTTTTGTATCTGATAGCTTTTATCTTTACCATGTAGTTATTGAAATAAAAATGTATTATTATTATTTATTATTAGTACCTGGATGGCCGAGCTTTGCTCGGTATTTTTTTTTTTTTTTAATTGTGTTTTTTGGATAATAAACAATTGATTTTATTCTAACCTCAAAGCAAACACTCATTGACTTCGTGTTACTTAACAACGCCATCTGCTGTTGTGTCGTTAAAGCAATTAGTTGCTCACAAAAAATAGTGTTATTATTCGCCAATAGATGTCAGGAAGAGTCATATTTTTCAGTTGAGATTGATTATCGATAAAACACGAAGAAAATGACATTTTCTAAAAATGATTCCTAGCTAGATCGATTTATCGCCCCCGAAACCCCCCTATATACTAAATTGTATGAAAATCGTTGGAGCCGATTCCGAGATTCCAATTTTATATATATAAATATATATATACAAGAATTGCTCATTTAAAGATATAAGATACAGGCTATTGAGAGGAGGATAGAAATAAGATACAGGCTATTGAGAGGAGGATAGAAATAAGGATTCACTTACATTGCACGTAGCTAGCGCTGTGTCCCATTTGCGAATGTCCCGGTTGGACCGATAGCGATTGTGTTTGTGATACTACCACGCTAGCCGAGGACGACGCCTCCGTCTGCGTTCCTGATTCTCCAACTGAAAACAGTAACAGATACATAAATAACATGGAAATTGAATTTAGTACAAAATTTACGAAAAAAGTTTTTAAAGTTTACTGATATAGTTTTAGATACATTTTATTTCGTGAGAATAGCAAACTAATTTAAACTCTGTGCTGTCGTAGCAATGTCTAATTTAGCTTGGAACACTTGCAAGATAAAATGAAATGGCTTCTTCTTTTTTTTTGTTTTAGCTTCTATTTTGTTTGGAAAATTTTCAGAATTGTTTTTTTTTTTAAATCAAAGTTTGTAGTGTTATGGTACGGCTACATTAGCGGCGATAATTCGGGATATGGCGACAAATGTAGCCAGTTAGTTAGTTCGTCACTCGGCGATGTATCGGGCGAATTATCGCCCACGTCAACTCAGCAGAAAGGCGAACGAGTTGACCGCTAGTGTTGACAAGAACATCGCCGATAGCAATGATTTTAGTGCGACAACGCGACACGAGTTATCGCACGCTAATGTAGCCGCAGCATTAAAAGAAGTCCTTACCCCGTGAGTGTTGCTCGTGCGATTGGCCAAACATGTGTTGCCATTCCGTGTTCATTTGGTTCTCATGCGATACTGACGTTTTGTGGGTCCTTCTATAACAAAATTTTTTTTTTTCGTTTAATTCGAATTTATTTTTCTTTAATAGATAGATAGATAAACACTTTATTGGTCACACCAGACATAATATAAGAAGTTAAACTTAACTTATAGTGCGACAACCGGCGGACTTATCACTGAAAGCGATCTCTTCCAGACAACAGAATAAAGTTCTAAATTTCATTGTATTTTTTTAAAAGTTTGTTACTTTAAGTTTGTTGTGAAATACGTCATTAATGACATAATTTGAAAAATAATTTTGTACTTTTAGATTGATTCCGTTTTTTTAAAACTAAGTACTGATAGCGAAAACATTTTTTTAAATTAAATTTTATATATATTTTGTATATATACCTGTTTTGGGTAGATGTATACAGTTTCTCGGTAATATTCTGTGGCAGTGTGACGTCCAACTGCACAGATCTTGATATCGACGGATTGTTCAGCACCAACCTTCCAGGAGCTTCTGTTATGTGCTGGAAAATATACATATTCTCACCTTACTTATAAACGCTGTGTAGCCTCTGAATATCTAGAGTGTTTTATTTTTTCAATCGAGTTCAAAACATTCAAGTAAAAATTAAAAATTATAAAACCCCCGATTTTTATAAACTGATTTTCATAAATTTGGCCATTGTTCTTTCATCATAATCTGACAAATAGTTTCCAAGAAATTTGACAAGTGCATTTGTATGGAAAATTAAGAGCGTCGTGGAACCCTTGACTTACTTGTGTGGAAGAGCTCTGTATTTTGATGAGATGGGCGCTCATCGCTAGCAGCTGATTCTCCACATGTTCTGTCATACCTGCAAAATGGGTTACAGTGTAAATGGAACAACAATAGCTTATACTCTGAACTCTGAACCCGTTCCGGTTTCGCACGGTACCTACAGGGTGTTACAGAAACCCTGTTGGATCTACGATGTGCGCATCCAGTATTGACTAAAGAATGCAATTATGCTAGTTTAAATTAAATGTTGACTCTAAAAAATTTGAAACACACATCGCGCTCCGCCATCTCAAAAGCGCGAATGAAGACACTAATTTCGTAGGTTTTATTTGTAAACTATTCGCGTCGTGCCGCTTCTTTTTGAGAATAAAAGCCGGGAACATATGATACTGATTTGACTGCCTCGGTGGCTCAGTTGGTAGTGAACCTGCTTTCTTTGCTAGGGGGCGTGGGTTCGATTCCCACCTAGGGCAAACATTTATGTGATGAACATTTGTGTTTGGTTTATGTCGGGATATTAATATATATTTAAGTTTGTATTTAAAAGTAAATATTATGTGTGTATATCAGTCTCTGGCAGCCATAGTACAAGCTTTGCTTAGTTTGGGGTCAGAGAACCGTGTGTGCAAAATGTCCCAACAAAAAAAAAGATTTGTTAACATTTTTGTAAAATTTCCTTTTTTTCTTGCGTTCTTAAACCAGTCATTCTCTTGCTGATTTTAACGTGCATTGTTTTTGGAATTTTTGCATGAATCCATATTAAGTGTGTTTTACAACAGAGTTTTTGTAACATGCTGTATAATCCGTGAAAAATGATCTAAGTCTAACTGATGGTGAAAAGCGCATAAAAATCCATAGCGGGGTTTAGGCGTTAGCGGATGTACAGACACCGAAAGCGATTTCGCTTGTATGTGCTATGCTAAGTTGCTATGTAGAAATAGAAACTAACACTTAGATTGCTTTTTTTACTCGACTGCGCAAGAAGAAGGGTTATTATGAGTCAAGTTAACAGTTTCTTTAGGATAGCAAGTAAAACTGCGGTTTCAAACAAATAAAAGACATAGCCGTTATTAAAGACATTAAATATTAACTAACTAACTAATGAAGGAGCGCGGCTTTTTAACAAACTACCCTCTCATATGAAAATTTCAACTCATTTCACGCATTCAAGAAAAAAATTGCTCGACATATTTTCGAAGACAATATTAAGACCCTATTAAGGAAATGCCTGAAATGAGTTTGGAATCTTAAAAAAAATATATTTTTATTTTATACTAATATAAATATGTTTATAAATACTTTAATGGATGCGACTACGAACGCTAAGCTATATTTAACTCAACCATGTTATCACATAAGCGACAATTGTCTTTGTTGATAATAAAAAATCTTTAAACCTAAACCTATATTAATACTAGCTGCGCTCCGCGGTTTCACACGCGGTTAAAAAGTATCCTATCTCTCAAGTTGGATCGAACTGCACATGGTGTGCGAATTTTATTATAATCGGTTAAGTGGTTTAGGAGTTCATTGTGGACAAAAATTGTGACACGAGATTTATATATATTTAGATTGACTTGTCATTTTGAAATTATTACTTAACTAGCGACCCGCCCCGGCTTCACGTGGTACCTATAAACCTTTCGTGAAAAATGATCTAAGTTAGTTAAACTGGTGAAAACTGAAACCACATCAAAATCCATTACGTGTTTTGGAGGAGTTAGCGGATATACAGACAGAGAGACAGAATGACGCGGACTTTTTTCTATACTATGTAGAGAAGATAACATTGTATCCTATCAATATTCATAGGATACAATGTTATCTTATAGTGATAAACCATTGAAAAATCAAGAAGAATTATTACCGTCAGACGCCAGTCTCCTGAATAGATTTCTGAGCTGCTGTCCCATTTCTGAATATTGAGGCATGGTCCCTTGTTTCACCTGAGGAAACAATAGTTTTTTGTTATGCAAGGCTGCAAAGTTGTATTTTGGCGCGAGTAATTGTATTGGAACTCAAGCAAGCTAAGAATTCTAGGGTTGATCCACAAGCGAGGCGAGCGGTGCAAATAAAGAATCCTGAGCGTGCCAGGTTTCCGTTCGAACGAGGAGTCATGGAGATACTCGTATGCGGTTTTCGTTCGAGGCGATGTACTAGTCGTACATATGTAATTATGGTTGTGTCTGTGTTTTAGTTCATACTGCATTGCGGCCGTTTGGTGGCAATCCAAAAAGTTTTCACCTCTTATTTAGTTTCCTTTTGTTTTTGTTTATCTGTATTGTTTGTCACAAGTAAATGATAGTCTATTGTTCACCTTGAGCCTCGTGTTCCTCCTCTCCCTCAGCGTGGCGACGAGTCGGTCCACGTCTCCGTGTCTCAGCGCCGCGTCTAGCACTTTGCGAGGGATCGGCTCCGCTAGGCTTTCTAGCAACAACTCCGCTCGCTCCACCTGACACAATAATATATAGCTTTCATTTAACTATGAAAACTGACGTGTTATGAAACATTTTAAAGCAAAACAAAAAGAGGGTGGTTATAAGTTGTACTGTGACACAAACACACACACACACACACACACACACACACACACACACACACAGACATATACAAAGACACAGGTGTATCTGCCTGTGGCATCATAACTCTCAAACTAATAAACCGATTTTCTTGCGGTTTTTTCCTGTTTTAAAGCTGATTTGATCGAGATTGTTCTTAGCTACAAGTTATAACGATCTGTTCAGGCGTTAAAAAGTCATCAGCGCATTCACTATTTCACAAAAGGGGAAAGGGAGGGCCTCTTGATGCCTTGCCTTGCGTTGTAACGTGTGAAAGCATAACGCTTTCACACCTACTTTTCCACCGATTATCGTGCAAATTTGCATACTTGTTGTCAGGGGTACAGAAAAGGACATAATTATCCTTTCATTCCGAAAAAATAACGGTTTCTGTGGGACAGCGGGTAGCAGCTAGTAAGTTTATAAAAATATTATCCTTACCTGTATGAGCTTGTGTTTAAGGTGCGGCCACACTAGCGGCAGGATCTTGCAGTTGACGTCGATAGGGTTCAGTAGGCTCGCGACGCACGACACCAGCCCGCACACCTCGTGCCTTATCTGTTACATGACCAGTATACAAATCAGTTCAGCCAGAAAAACTAGCCAGAACTGATAAGTTTAGTTCAAAATAGATTGGTACCAGCGTATATTTCCGTATTGAATTACTTACTTGTAATTGAATACACTTTAAGCGACTTACCCATAGGTTAGGGTGTGCCAGGCAGTTGGCGCTCTCGGCGACAAGGTCGCAGAGCGCCTGTTTCGGCAGCAGCCCGAGCTCGGCGAGGCTCGTCGTGGCTCGCAGGGCCTTTGCTATTATCCACTCGGAGGGGTCTGTGAGGCCCTAGAATGAAAAAATATACGAATTAAAAAAATCGTTTTAGATAGGTTCAATGTGGGGAAGTCCGTCTACGAGGTAAGACCGTCTAGCGGCAATAACTTCCGTGTTTGGATAACTTCGCAGTTTATGGCTTAGTCGGCAAAACAGTGCTAAGGTAATAATTCAAAATAAAATACATAGATGTCGCTAAGATCATTGTTTTGGTACAAATTTGACCGCCATTTTTTATCGCATTTTGTTCTCGGTGGTGGAGTGTAGCGTCCATAACCGCTTGCTTGCCCGTGTCAACTAGTAGTTAACAAATCGAGAATTTAGAAATGTCCATGTCAAGTAGTAGTTAACATAACCTTGAAGTCAGCTTTGCCCGTGTCAACTGGTAGTTGACATTGCATTTCACTCAGCTATGCCCATGTCAACCTGTGGTTAACATCGCTCCCGCCGTCGAAAAATCGGTTTCTACCCGTCTTTATCGCTCCAGGGCCTAATTTGTATTATTTGTCCCGTTTCTTCGTGAAATTTACCGTCCACACAACCAGTCGAGCATCCAATGAGAGAGCAAAGGTCAAGACAAAAAATAAAAACATTCCGCTTCACTTCAGTCCGAATCATACTCGATTCGGTGAGGACTGTGCAGATAAGAAATTGAAGATTCGGAGATAATCCGGTGTTAGATCTTATGACATTGTACAAGTGTTATACCTTTTTGGAATGGGGATAAAGAGTTCTTTTTGTATTTTGATTTAATTTTTCTATATCCATAAGTGTACTTATATAACAAACAAAACTGATAATCTGAGTGATTTTACTGAGTGTATGAGAACTGTTTTAGAAATATGCATATTTCTCAAATGTGGTAAATGCTATCCGCATGATTTTTATTTGTTTTCGAAGAATATAAGACTACTTATTTAGTGTTAGTTATTTTTTTTCCTAAAAGTGATATTTGTGCATTTAATAGCCTTGTTAAGTTAAGATAAATTACGCCGCGCGGCGCCAGATATTGGTATGGAAAAAAAGGCCATTTAAAAAATAAATATCTATGAACAAGTGATCATTTTTTTTTCTTATTCTATTATTTATTATATTGACAACATAATCAAAGAATAAAAACCATATGTCATCGCTTTTATTTTTGAGGTATGAACTTTTGAATTCAAGACGAGCTTCAAAACGCCCTACTTCTAAGTTCAGCACAGCATAACTCTGCACCAAAGTCGTAATTTGATAAACAAAAGATGACATTGTTTAGGTCGTTTCATAGTGAACATAAATATATAAAACACTTGACACTTTTTTAAACAAATTGAGTCACAAGAAACGATTTTGTGAAACCCGACCCGCGCGCTGACTGCGCAAAAAATGGCGGGGCAAAGTGGGGTCGTCACGTTTTTTTCGTGGGACATTTGAGATAGGCACGCGCTGAGGGCCCGGGCAAAGGCGCGTTGCGCGCGGACCCCCCATGGGCAAGCAAGCGGATAAAATAAAATTAAAAAAAAGTGGAAAACTGAAGAAGTTTTGGCTGTTGCTGTGATTATGTAAGTTATCTCTCTAGATAACTTGCAGCAGGTATAATTATGAAACTCAAGCGATATAAACGAATTCAACACCAGAAATATATTTATAGATAGAGATCTATAGCTATCGCTTGAGTTTCATAATTATACCTGCTGCAAATTTCTAACCTCAAAAAATAGTAGTTGGGAAGTCCGTCCATCATGGCGAAGGAAAGTCCGTCATATGCCGGTCTTACATCAATGCCAGAGATAGTCAAACTTTTGAACAGTGCCTATTTAATCCATTATTTTACTACTTTTTGCTAGGTTCTACGTAGTAAATGTACCCAGTGATGGGCCACTGAGGACTAATATAATTTCGTTACCATAAACCGGTAAAGGGTGTATATGTATATAGGAATGGTGTTGGGGATGTATAATCTTTCTAATCTTAGGTAATTATGTCAAACAGGTAGGTAGTTAGGTACCCTACAGTTTAAAGTACCGTTGCTCAGACGAATAAAGGTGGGACTACTACTCATTAATTCTTACTATAACTTAACTGTAGGTACATCTACGCCTACACTGTAAATAGATACATAAAACTAACCACAACTTTTTTTTTCAGAGGCTGTTTCAAGGCTGTTTCAAGGCTGTTTCCGGGTTTATTAAATTAAGCAATATTGGCACTCGTCGACGGCATAATGGTCGTAAATAATAAATTGGTTAGCTTGCAATCATGGTAAGCAATTATACAAGAAAAACGAACAAAGCGTCATATAAGCTGTACGTAATAAAATATTTTTAATTAATAATTTGTTTTTTACTTCCAAAAAGTTCACTTTTTTTTCTTAACATTAATGTTGAGAACCTCTGTCAGCAAAGATATGCCGGACTTTCCTTCAAATAAAATAAACTAAAATATCTTTGAAATTAAGCCTTGTGGATAAACACGTAAGGCACATAATTTCAACGCCATTATTACATTATTGTCTGAAACTGTTTTCATACGTCATTATCTAAACAATTGTGGTTTTATTGCTACTAGATGGACTTGCCTCCAATAGCAAGGAAAGTCCGTCTACACGCGGCGTTTTAACAAAATACTTGTATCCAAAATATTGTTATAGTTAATCCGATTTCTGTAACTTTAGAACGTAAATAAATATATTATTCACCATATCCGGCCACACATGTTTTAATAGAATGCATATTTCGATTCATTGAGGTCAATCAAATTTAGATATTAGAAAAGTATGCCGGACTTCCCCACATTGACCTTACATGTTAAAAAAATAGTTTTAAAATGCTTAAATTAAAACTTTTAAAATGATACCCTATATATAAAGTCAAAGTCAAAATGTTTTCAATTTGGGTATCAAAGATACACTTAAGAACGTCAAAGTTTTTTTTTAAATAGACTCGACCGCCTTGTTCGGATAAAAATCCTCTACTCAGAAGAACAGGCATGAAACTGAGGGGCATTATTTTTTCAAAGAATAAAATTACAGTCTCACAAATTTTGGCTTACAACTAGGTAATATCTATACATACTAGTAGCTATTTGACGGTGGCTAGTGGCTACATAACTATTTTGCAAAGGTTTATTTCTTTAAACTCTCTTTTCAGACCCCATTCACTTTAAAAGACGTTGTATTTCAAAAATCCTTTTTTCACACCTCTCAGCCACTAACGCTATCTAGACCTGTGCCAAATTTCAAGTCACTGGCTTTTATAGCTTCTGAGATAATCGGCGGTGACAGACTGACAGACATCGGAGTCTCACCAAAAGGGTTCCTTTTTACCGTTTTGTTCCGGTACCCTAAAAAGTATAAAGAGAAGAGAGAAAGTAGTAAGTGTGTGTTTAGAGTTGTTCTATCAATGTTATTCTCCTATAAACAAGAATACGTGGAAACAACCGGTTTATAAATAATAATAAATAAATAAAAAAATCTGGACACTTCCACACACGGTCGCCTGACCCCAAACTAAGCAAAGCTTGTACTATGGCTGCCAGAGACTGATATACATACTTAGATATTTTTAAATACATACTTAAATACATATCAACATCCAGACATAGAACAAACACAAATGTTCATCACATAAATGTTTGCCCTAGGTGGGAATCGAACCCACGCCCCCAAGCTCAGAAGGCAGGTTCACTACCAACTGAGCCACCGAGGCAGTCAATGTTTATCTCTGTATCAACAAGAGCTCTGCGAGGCGTGGCTATTATCCACTTGGAGGGATCTGTAAGGCCCTGCGATGGAAAATCACACTTAATCTCATTTAAACAAGTTGTCCGCCACAAGACCTGAGAAGATTTGAGGCCTCGCAACCCACATATTTTACAAAACCCTTCGCTTTGCTCGATATGCTGTAGAATATTTCGTTACGCTCTGGATTCAAGAAACACTCTCGCCTTAAAAATTGTTGTTTGACCCCTTCATCGTATATATGTACTGCGTACTAGATTTCATCACCCGAACACATTCTTTCGTCTACTCCAGTGCACTGAAATATTTGCACCTTGCATTAGTGTGGTCTCGACACGCGTGCAGTGTGGTTGTGTACGGAGCGGCGCTAATTTATTGGAATCAAAGTGTGAACCTGGACGGACGTAAATTAGCAATTCAGTAGAAAACGCTGCAGCAAACCTGCGGTCAGCCCACGGTGGGCGGTCCCCCTACTTTATTAAGTTGCGTAACGTTTTTTTGTTTGGATTAGCTCCTCGAGTATGTAGTACATTAATCTCGCTATGTTACAAAAAAGCTATGTATAATTGTTACCCGACTACGCAAGAAGAAGAGTTATGTTTTTCGAATGTATGTATGTACATATGTAAGTATGTATGAGGTTTCTCTGGCACGCCCTACAGCCTAAACAGCTTCATAGATTTCGACACGTGAGGTGTCATTTGAATCGTCTTGACAGTGGAAGTGACATAGGGTACAACATTTTACAGTCGGGTTTTCTGTTTTTCTTTTAATAATGTAACATTATGCAGCCGGATTTTTTTTTCTTTTAATAATGTAACATTATGCAGCCGAATTTTTTTTTCTTTTAATAATGTAACATTATGCAGCCGGATTTTTTTTTCTTTTAATAATGTAACATTATGCAGCCGGGTTTTTTTATTCTTTTAATAATGTAACATTATGCAGCCAGGTTTTTGTTTTTCGTTTAATAATGTAACATTATGCAGCCGGGTTTTTGTCTTTCTTTTAATAATGTTACTTTATGCAGTCGGGTTTTTTGTTTTTCTTTTAATAATGTAACGTTATGCAGTCGGGTTTTCGTTTTTCTTTTAACAATGTTACTAGTGTCCTATCCTCACCTGCTGCAGCAGCGGCACCAGTATAGGCGCGGCGTGATGACCCACGTAAGACGCGACACCGACCACGCGCTCGAAGAAACACCCTCGCAGAGCCACCTCCTCTTTGTCGTTCAGGAACGTCACCATGTGGGAGAGGATTACATCGTTCGCTGGAAACGAGTACCACTTTGAACTAAAAATTTAAACAACCCCCGACACCGATTTTCATCAACACCGATTTTTAACATAGCTAAGAACACTCCCGACTAATTCTCTTTTCAATAAAAAAACAAAATCAATATCAGTTCATGCGTTCGGAAGCTACGATGCCACAGACTTGTCAAACCTAGCGGTACGCACCCACACACCACGCACTCCTTCTGCTTAACGATCTAATCGCTCAACAGCCTGACGTAGACTTGTTTTACTCTAATGTAAATAATATCATTCAAAATGTAATGTGCCATTTTAGTTATCAATCGAATTTGTGATTTTTGTTGTACCTATTTGTGATGTACCTAGCTTAACTCAAAACGTTCTGGTTTTTATAAACTGTAAGTTTTGTGAAATTGATATAAATAAATAAATAAACTTATAAAACCCCGTCGTTTTTGCGTAGAGCTTAAAAACCCACACTTCGCCGGACGATATTCAGTCCCAAATGTGACAAGGGGCGAGTCTGTCGCCATACACCGGACTCCAGTCATGTAGCAGATGCCATACAATACGCACATATGTTCACACAATGAACAAATTGGTGCGTGCCGTCGGCTGAGTCGGTTTGAGCCCGCTCTCTCTGGCTTGAGAGGTGGGCCTTCTCCAACTAGGCTATCATCGCTTGTGCGAAAAATGTACAATCTCCAAAAAAAAAACGATTTATCTCTGCGACTCTCAGAAACAGAAACTCAGAAATTTGTCAATACCAAATTTATTGAGAAAAAAATGGTTTAAAATGTACCTTTTTGCTTCCCAAAGAATATGCACAGTTTCGTGATGCCGTTTTCAACTAGAGCTCGTTTCACCACCGCCTGGGAGTCCGTTAGTAAGTAGGACACTGTCGAACGAACCTGCCATAAAATAGGTTAATTAATGACCTTTTAAAATTAAAAAAACCGGCCATGTGCAAGTCAGACTCGCGCACGAAGGGTTCCGTACCATCCTACTAATATTATAAAAGCGAAAGTTTGTAAGAATGGATGGATGGATGGATGAATGGATGTTTGTTACTCTTTCATACCAGAACGGCTGCACAGATCTTAATTTGGCTTAAATTTGGCACAGAGATAGACTATAGTCTAGAATAGCACATAGGATACTTTTTTAACTGTTTTTTATACATAGGACTTTTTAACCGCGGGTGAAACCTCGGGGCGCAGCTAGTTATCTATAAAAACGGCAAAAAAAACTTATGTCTGTTGTATGGGAGCCCCTTAAATGTTGGTTTTATTGTTTTTTAGTATTTGTTGTTATAGCGGCAACAGAAATACACCATCTGTGAAATTTTCAACTGTAACTATCACGGTTCATGAGATACAGCCTGGTGACAGACGGACAGACAGAGTCAGTCAGGATAGAGAGTCCCGTTTTACCCTTTGGATACGGAACCCTAAAAACCGACTTTCGGTCATCAGAACTAGATTTAAAAAACACAATAGGGCCAATCAGTAAGCCTCTTTCAAATAAAAGCAAAATTTTCCAAAAAGGTTTATAAATGACGGTGCTATGCAGTAACAACTTAAAAAAATATAACCGCATTGATAACCTGCTCCAATTTCGAAGTCGGTTAAAACTAGATCGTATAGGCTGGCTGGCTAGCCCTGATGACAGTTTTACTAGTTTATATTAGATTTGACATGACTATAAACATATAATTATATATTATACATGGTCTGAATCGATCTTTATAAAATGTAGCAAGGAAGTGTAGCATCATTATTTTTTTATCCATACAAATCTGATTACGCTCAAATAAATCCAAAATCAATGCTATTTTAGACAGCTGTCTCTACCAGTTTCTCTAAAATAGACAGAGATAGTGCTCTACATTCATACTAACCATTTCATGCAACGCCGACAGTTCAGTCTCGTAATTGATGTTGGCCGATTCTTTGTCGACCATGTTTTGGGTTTGGTCCAGGAATCGTACTGCCGTCTCAGCCAGTTTAGCTAGAATGGAGAGAGATAGCTTACTGTATTAATTTTATTAATTATATAAATCACTGCGATATGACAATGGTAGCGAATTTTGGACTTGGTTTTCATAAGATTTTCAAACAAATAAATCTGGAATGCTTACGAGTTTTTGGGTCGTTACTTTTTTTTATTAAGCCCGATGCCTATTAATGGTGAAAGGAGAGGCTGATGACTAATATATTTAAAAAAATATATATAAAAAATACATTAACAAAATTAAAATTTAGCCAAATATAATATTTAAGATAGGCATGTTATACGAAAGAAAGACGAAATATATTGCAAAGGAAAACAAGTACAAAAAGAACTGCCGAAACCCGGGATTGAACCGGGGACCTTTAGATCTTCAGTCTAACGCTCTCCCAACTGAGCTATTTCGGCGATGACAACTAAGTCGAAATTATGAAACCGTTAATGTGGAAGTATATCATGCAGGAAATTCAACAGAAAACAGAATTTGCAGAAGTTAATTATGTAAGTAAATAGAAGAATTTTTGTTTCGTGTACGTTATTTAAAAGTTAAGTACTAAAAATTGCTAATAATTTTTGGCAGGCGTTAATTTTGCTAGTACAACCTTATTTTGTCGCTCCACTGGGTTCTAAGTAGAGGTGGTCGTTGATTCAACAAACTGTTTTTTGTAACAGCTTTTTATCAGTCAATGAAAAAGCAGCTTTTTGTCAATACGTAAACCAGTTGAAATCCAAAACCTAATATTTTGTCAATGGCGTCTACGCTCAATGTAAAATGCAAAGCTGTTGCGTTGGTGTTGCGCGACATAAAAACACTTACGAATACTCCCGAGTCCCGAGTACTCCCGAGTACTCTCGCTCACTCCACTATATGGGCAAGCGAGAGACAACTCGTTACAAATAATTACGCAAAATGTGTACTTATTATATGAGCAATAGGGATCGTGTATCAACAATGCTATGGTCCTTACAATTTTTAACCTTATTCACTTAACATTAAGAACCCGCATTGAAAAAGCTAATAATTAAATTAACTGTTTTTTCAACATGTTGACCATTGACATGAAGCTGTTAAATTACATTGACGGAGAAACCGTTAATGACCCACCTCTAGTTCTAAGGTCTTAAAGTAGATCTATACGAGAACCTCTTCAAATGTAAACTGCGGCAGTTTTGCTGTGATACGCGCTAGTGTGGAAAGGTCTTAACTAGTGGCCCGGCTGTTTACTAGTGTACCATTACACTATGAGCAATGCAGCTTCTGTTTCAATTCATGGCTCACGCAGATGAGTGTGTGAGGGAGGTCACGGTACAGACACACAGCGCGGGGGAGAGAGACAGAGGTAGTGTACCGATGTTACCTGCCTGTCGAGTGCCGCGTGGTTGGTAGCGCGGGGGAGGGAGCGAGCTAACTATAGACACACGGCGCGGGGGAGACTGAGAGAGAGGTAGTGTACCGATGTTGCCTGCCTGTCGGGTGCCGCGTGGTCGGTAGCGCGGGGGAGGGAGCGAGCTAACTATAGACACACGGCGCGGGGGAGACAGAGAGAGAGGTAGTGTACCGATGTTGCCTGCCTGTCGGGTGCCGCGTGGTCAGTAGTGCGGCGGAGGGAGCGAGCTAACTATAGAGACACGGCGCGGGGGAGAGAGAGAGGTAGTGTACCGATGTTGCCTGCCTGTCGGGTGCCGCGTGGTCAGTAGTGCGGCGGAGGGAGCGAGCTAACTATAGAGACACGGCGCGGGGGAGAGAGAGAGGTAGTGTACCGATGTTGTAAGCGAGCGCCTGCCTGACAGGTGCTGCGTGGTCAGTGGCGCGGGGGA
This sequence comes from Peribatodes rhomboidaria, assembly GCA_911728515.1. NCBI lineage: Eukaryota > Metazoa > Arthropoda > Insecta > Lepidoptera > Geometridae > Peribatodes > Peribatodes rhomboidaria. The sequence continues at coordinate 7,740,632 of OU452189.1, forward strand.
GGGAGCGAGCAAACCATAGACAGACGGCGCGGGGGGGAGAGAGAGGAGTAGCGTACCGATGTTGTTAGTGAGCGCCTGCCTGACAGGTGCTGCATGGTCAGTGGCGCGGGGGAGGGAGCGAGGTAACTATAGACACGACACACGGCGCGTGGGAGAGAGAGAGGTAGTGTACCGATGTTGTTAGCGAGCGCCTGCCTGACAGGTGCTGCGTGGTCAGTGGCGCGGGGGAGGGAGCGAGCTAACTATATACACACGGCGCAGGAGAGAGAGAGAGAGGTAGCATACCGATGTTGTTAGCGAGCGCCTGCCTGACAGGTGCTGCGTGGTCAGTGGCGCGTGGAGCCAACTCCGGCAGGATGTACTCAGGAAACACATTGCAATCCGCACGAGGAAGTGAGCTCACGCGAGAAACTGCTACTGATACAGCGCCGATGGCGGCGGCGCGCACGCGGCCTAAAGGATCGTGGGATAGGTGGATCTGAAAAAAAAAACATTTAAACATTAAACACTGGCTGGCTAAATGCACGAAATGAGCGGAGCGTGAAAATAAAATTGACTCCGTACTGGTTGGCTAAATGCACCAAGTGTGTAGAGCCAAAAAAACTGATTTGTCAGATTAGATTGGTAAGTGCTGGGGGGCTATTCCTGCGCGTGAGATGAGATGAGATTTTATCTTGGTCACTCTCACACCTATGACGTTTTAAACGAGAGCAACAAAGACGAAGAAAAGTGAGATGAAAATCTTAAATCTCCGAATAGGGCCACTGGTGTCGCAAGTGAGTAATGTCATTATAATTTCGAGAGCAGACTAAAATGTAGTTAATTAATCTAAATAAAACCATTTTCCGTAAACTGATAATATCGAGAAAAAAAACTTTATATCCTTGACTTGACACAAAAATAAAGTAAAACCCAAATCATACTCACAATGTAAGGAAGAATCCGATCCAAAATGGTCTCAGAGCTAGAATTCTCACACAACAACTGCAATATCTCCAAACTGTATAATTTCGACGTACAGTGCCTTAGTCCTCTTATACATGACGTCACCAATGACGTAATCAGAATTAACCCTTCACTATCCGGCCCTAAGTCTTTTTTCTCCGGCAGTTTATTATCAAAATTCTCGTCGAAATCTGTCACATTGACGTTTAGCACCTTAAATCCTCCTTTGTACTTGTCTATGCTTTCGTTTGTATTGTCTGTGGTTTCGTCCACTAGGTCCTTGTAGTTTTTTGTGTCGGACGGTTGTGTGAAGATTTTTATGATATTCTTTATGTCCTGGTGGATTCGGAGTATTTTCTCATCTGGTGGTAGTATTGGCTGGGCGGAGAATATTAGCATGTACGATTGGAGGAATGAGTAGAAGTATTCCGGAAATAGTCTGTAAAAAAAAAGTAATAGAATATATTTTAATAGCATGGAATAGTGATGGTTTGCTCGTCATTCTTTCTCTTATGACTTCAGATATTATATTCCTAAAAAAGAGGTTTTTGACGTATTTTTCATACTATACTAATTCTTTAGCCGGGCAGAGATTTAAATGATGAATTTAAATATCTGTACTGTAGTATGAGTTTTAAAAGGTAACGTAGATGTTTTTCGTTTTAATTTGGCTCCATACATTTAACTTAGTTCCTTGACGATTCTGCCAGGGGCGCTTTATTGAAATTTATGGAGCCAAACTATAACAAAAAAGTTTAGAAAACTATCAAAACTGATACTAGTCTAAGGGTCTGTTCTGGGGGGTGTTAGTTATTTATGTCTTTGTGTGTTCCATGACGATGAAAGGGATGCTGGATGCTTTGGAGACGGAGAGTAAATTGCTGCGTTTATCCGTCAATAGCAGCAAAACCGTGTAGTGGATCCCCAATGAAGTGGTCAGACCAGCTCAAACAAAAAGCTCGTCCAGGTTTGAGGAAGTTAATGGGTACAGATCGGAACAAGTGGAGGATACCGACAAATCGCTGGGTGAAGGGAAATGGTGGTCGCGATCTTCAGCCATTAAAGATCGACCAGATAGAGAGAGCGAGAGAGATAGAGAGAGCGAGAGAGAGAGAGAGATAGAGAGAGAAAGAGCGAGAGAGAGAGAGAGAGAGAGAGAGAGAGTTTCATGGCATCCCCGACACAAGGAAACCTAGTGGATAGCTATGTGTATGACTGTGAAGTATTGTTTAGTTTATTTTACTTACTTCGCTCTGGCCTCGTCTAGATATAGTTCAGCGCTCCGTCGGTCCCTAGGGTTCCGTTCAGTCATGGAGTGTAGCAGAGCCTTTAGTTGAGGCTCGCAGTTGTCTGGGAGCGTCATAGTGGAAGGTCGCGGTTCGCCGTTACGGTAGGCCAAGAGCCCTGGTAGGTCTAGGGCGGGGGTTCCGTCGTTCCAGAGCTCTAGGAGAGCACAGCTGAAGGAAAAAAAACGTTTTTAAGAAAATATCTATCCATAGTTGACTAAAATTTCGATAACATAACAAAAATGTATATTGTATTCATATTATGTACAGACAATATAGAACCTTTTTGGAAGTCTCTTTTGGAACCTTTTTTGGTGAAACAATTTATTAAGCTTATTCAACCAAGGTGAACCATTTCAGAGTTCTCGGAAATTGTGGCAGTCAAAAAGTACATGTTACAAAATTTGTATTACGTTACGACGCAGTTGATACGGAATTGTCTTAGCATTGATTGGTCAAATTAGAATGTCATTGATCATTTGAAGGAATTGGTCAGTTCAACACAATTTCAAGCTTGAAATTAATGTAACTGTTGTATTCGAGTGACGACCACGAACCGGAAGACGCATCGTGAACTCTTCAAGCACCTACAAGGTGAACCGAAGATCTGGTGAGGATCGGGAAGACAGCCCAAGCCGAGGCCGTACCTCAGAGGTGCCCTTGCGCTCGTCGCCCATAGCTTTAAGCATTATTTAAGGTCCTGCGCCATCTGCGTTTGCCTAATGCCCGGTACGCTGTCCAGGCCTCAGTGGCAAACAGCATGGAGTCATTATTATTCATTATTGACTGAGATTATTGATTGAGAGTTCATTATCGACTGCCTCGGTGGCTCAGTTGGTAGTGAACCTGCCTTCTAAGCTTGGGGGCGTGGGTTCGATTCCCACCTAGGGCAAACATTTATATGATAAACATTTGTATTTGTTATATGTCTGGGTGTTAACTATTTAAGTATGTATTTAAAAATATCTAAGTATGTATATCAGTTCCTGGCAGCCATAGTACAAGCTTTGCTTAGTTTGGTGTCAGGCGACCGTGTGTGGAAGTGTCCCGAATTTTTTATTATTATTATTATTATGTAAACATAACTTTTGTATTCGAGAGAAGACCACGAACCGGAAGACGCATCGTGAACTCTACAAGCACCTACAAGGTAAACCGAAGATCTGGTTAGGACCGGGAAGACAGCCCAAGCCGAGGCCGTACCTCAGAGGTGCCCTTGCGCTTGTCGCCCATAGCTTTAAGCATTATTTAAGGCCCTGCGCCATCTGCGCTTGCCTAATGCCCAGCACGCTGTCCAGGTCTCAGTGGCCAACAGCAGAGTCATTAAAAAAAAAAGAAATGATGAAGAAATCATGGTTGGATGGTACCCTGTGGGGTACACTTACCCAGCTGAGAAGATGTCCATGCTTGGAACCAGTTCCCCGATTTTGCACGGAGATTCACTTAGCAGCAAGCCTTTGTCGTCTCCCTAAAATATTGAAAACAAACGTCGTTGATGAAGTAGAAAGTTAGGTTTTATCCATAACCTCCTAGTAATAAACGTTGTACATCCTCAGAATAGTTGGACAATGTTTTGTCTTATTCTTTCTTTTAAATTTTTGAACTCGATCGAAAAAGACAAAAGACTACGTAGCTATGTGTGTGCGTCTACCGCGCGTCTTGCAAATGAGAATACGTCGCACGTCAACTATTTTTCAACACAGACGCGCGAGTACAGTACGCCAGTGTTAGCGGAGACCCTCTATTTAACGAGAATCTGGTCAGACCACTGCTTAAAAATCTTTAAACGTATCTTACCAAAGTCTTGTTATTAGGGTCGGGAGCGCCGACGAATCTTTCAGGCGCAACATAGCACAGCCTCCTACGAGACGTGTCGAAGAAATAGCTGAAGTCCGCCGGATTATCGTCGGGAAGGAACGTCGGCTTAAACGAGGCTATGTCGGTGAGTAGCACCCATAGCCAGGAGGTCACCATTATGTTTTCAAGCTGGAAAAAAGTAAATAATTTATTTGTATTTTTACACATAAACTTGTTAACCTCCTCCATTTCGTCGGTTAAAAACTAGCAGTTTGTTTATTTGTTTGCATGTGATGACCTAATTTTTTTAATTACGTTTTTTAATGTTGTATGTTGAAGTATCTCAGTTTGTATATAGAGTACAAGCTACGCCCCGCGGTTTCACCTGCGGTTAAAAAGTATCCTATGTGCTATTCTAGACTATAATCTATCACTGTGCCAAATTTCATCCAGATCTGTTCAGCCGTTCTGGGGTGAAAGAGTAACAAACATCTATCCATCCATTCTTACAAACTTTCGCGTTTATAATATTAGTAGGATGTGTAGTAAAACAATAATGACAATTACATATTATATGTACTAATAGTATAAATGCGAAAGTTCTTGAGTGTGTATGTTTGTTACTTCTTCACACTCAAACGAGTGAACGGATTTTAATGAAATTTGCTATGGAGGTAGCCTATACCCACGATTATCTCATAGCATACTTTTTAGCTGCGGGCAACACCGACGGACGCAGCTAGTTTATTCAATAAAGTATCTTATAGAAAGAAATCAGAAGTGGGATTCTTTCTCACCTCATTTATTTTCATACCTTAATGTCTCCATGGCATATCCCCAGCTTGTGCATGCGATGCAAAGCATACAACACTTGGAAGGTGATCCATTTTTTCTCGAGAGTCGTTAGGAAGGGACGAGTGGACATGCGGTCGTAGACACTGCAGCGACAGTACTCTCGCATCAGGAGCCCGGCTTTATCTGTTAGCTGGAATGTTGGAAGAAAAAATACTTTGTGATGAGTATACTCAGATCAACCTAGAGAATAAGACGGCGCACGGCGTATGATTTAGGTGAAGCCAAAAACCATCCAAAAACTACGCTACTGTCGTATATGTACACAACACGCACACATTAACGCAAAAAAACTACGCTACTTGATTGGTCATTCTTACCTCGACATTATGTTGTATGTATTATTTGTTCCAAATAAATGTACTATTATTATTATGTGCATTGGTTTATGGCAAAATTTCGTGTGTATAAATCTACATAGTGCATTATAAAAGTGTGGCCAGGACTACATTTTGAGGTTCTTTTCAAAAACCGTGCAGTTTTTTACAAGTCAATTTTGTAAAAGCCGTAACATTAAAGTCTTACAAATATGTGCAGTTTTAGAATATTAAATCTACTAAGGTTGTATATTGGAACATAAATTGCTAACATAGAGTTTGGGAATTAATATTAGTTTTCGTGCAAATGTAAATGTTTTTCATGGCAATGTTACCATGCACACGCATGGTTAAGTAAGTTAAGTTAAGTATAAAAAAGTTAGTATAAAAAAATAAGTATAAAAAAGTAAGTTAAGTATAAAAAAGTGGCTTCAGCGAGATATAACACAGTGTTCCATCTGTTCCTCTAGGTTGATCTGAGTGAGTATACTAGTTCATGATAAACACAGTGATGCACTGATACTTAGCACATGGTACTAAGTATAGTTAGTACATTTAGTACATGGTACTAATTTCCATCAAAGTCAAAATGTTTTTATTCAATTTGGGTATCAAAGATACACTTATGAACATCAACATTTACTATGACTGATACTTAGTGCCTGTCATGGCATAGGCCTAGGTCTGAATTTTGGTTGTCATTGTGTCTGGCCGCTTCATAATTGGGCTCATAAAATTAAGTATCTCCTAAGTGGACTTAAGATTGACTTGTGGTTAGTGCAAGCAAATTTTTTGCTAAGAGTAGCCTAAACGAGTTAGGCAAAGACTTAGGCAATTGGTATATTCAGTGCAAATGGGCATAAGAGTGTTGCATGCCATTGCGACAGGAAAGCTAGTGGGAAGTGTAAAATAAAGTTACAAATGAATTGGCATTCAAAAATTGATTTCTCCGACCATTCTCTTTTATACTTTCATTCTACAGAGTAGTTTAAGATTTGAAATAGACAGTTATGTAAGATTTTAAAACACTTACAATAACCCTCTGGAATGGCAGACAGTTAAAAGCCGACACAAGCTGTTCCTTGATCTTCAGAATCCTTTCTTTATGCTCAGCGAGGGGTAGTGAGGGGTCCTGGATGGCAAATACTTTAACAACCACCAGACCTTCTCGGGACCTTGCTCGTGCCACCTTGAGGAATCTTGTTGAACCCAGGCTGAAAATATTAAGTAGCATGTTTGTATTCCATCATCAATCATATCAAATATGTCATCTTGGGGAAACAAAATAAAGTACAATAATTTTTTTTAATTTTTTTTATTCAAATTAGAATAACTCTACATACATTACAAGAACTGATTGGGATGTGTTGTTTATTTATTTTTTCCAGGTGGTAACTACAACTCGGATCAGATTGTAGTTCATTTAGATTTTTTTTTAAATAATGCAGCCTTATTCTGAACCAAAATAATTGGAATTTAAATGTCATGGAATTAAGGTAAGATAAGATAATTTATTTCCAAAAATAGGAATTATTTAACAAAAAATAAATAATCCCTGAAAATAAAAAGACAGTTCCCAGATATACCTGCGGTCCCACACTAGGCTCAAGGCCCGTAATGTGGACACCAAGAGGTCGAAAATTGATTACATTAATGAGGTGTCCTAGCGAATATCTACAGTTATCAGTAGTTAGATTTCAGTTATTAATTGTAAGCGTATTTATGATACTTTTACTAAAATATCTAATTATGTACATTCAACGAGAGAGGGTGCATACACAGGCATTAACTCTAGACACGGTTCTTAGTGTATAGATTTTGTTAGAAAACTCTTACCTTTGGTCAAAAGTGAGATCAACATGATCACTCAGATAGTGTTCAACTGGAAATATCTGCGAAGGGGCTACTCCGACCAATTGATTACCCATTGTAGAATCAAAATACGTTCAACACATTCCACAAAACACAACAATGGTATGTTAAATAATGTTATCTTCGAAGATGGTTCTGAATGTATTAAATATTATATTTAATTAGGATAAAAAAAAATGTAACGAAATGAATTTGCAATTAATTATAAGTCCTTTTACTTTTCTAAAAATTCTCATTTGTGATTTGATTCAAAACAAAGAGCTGTCATCGTCAAATTGTTTCTGGCTGTCACTGTCTCTGCTCGCTGTAATTTTTTGATAAGAGGTCATGTCACGCTTGAGTCTTTAGAACCATTTTGTCAAGGTTTTTTGTAACTGACCCAAGTGATTTTGCATAGACATTTGTATTGCATTTTACAATGACAGACACCTCATCAATCTGTCAAAGTCCTTCTCTATGGTCTCTTTCCTTCAACAAAACAAGCATTCCACCCATTTTCGTTGAATTTTGTATCGTTTTTGCAATTTAATTCACAGAAATGACTTCCAAAAGTGAAAAAGATCGAGCTAAACAGATCCAGGATCGATGTCAGAATATTTTGATGCAAATGCTCAAAGATGAAGATAACAAATATTGTGTGGATTGTGATGCGAAAGGTATGACTTATTCTTTTTATTTTATTTACCATTTTCTTTGATTCCTTATTTTTAAACTGAACCAGGGTAACATCTAATCTCGCTAAATGGTCCATTGACCTTATTTCATTCATTAATTTGCTATATATCCTTGAATTCAATTGGAAAAATCAAAAGATAGTGAGTCATGTTATCTGCAATCTATTGGATAATATCATTACAACACTATTTCACGGACATTATTCGATGTGATCTAGTTCATCTTGTGGATATACACTCTATTCGGGAACTTCTTGATCAAGTCCTCGGTCCATAGAATCTCAATTTTACAGTTATCCTACATGGTTTAAAAACTATGCAATGGACGCCAATAGCAGGCATATGTTGGCATGTTATTATTAAAATAGCTAATACATCCCTAATACAGTTGGGTATTACGTGTCGAGAGAACCTTCAGTTTCCACAACATTAAAAATACTAAAAGTACTCTGTCTCATCTGTGTGCAAACTTTTCAAAAGTAAATGTAAACTGGTTTTCATAAAATTAGACAGGAAAACAGTGTGAATAATGAGAATGGTCAGAGGCTACGTTTATCTAGAAAAATCCAGGTAAAACTGCAGCTTGGCTGCTTCAAAATAACTGAAATACTTTTCAACATACTCAAACACTCTGAAAATTTGAAATATACCAAACCACCTACATACAGTACACTATAAATGCTAATAGCTTTTGGAAAGTATCACATTTGATCTCTTGTACTGCTTCAACCTATGAGGAAGCAATCTGAATTGGCATAATAAAGTGTAATGTAAGTTGACCCCCAACTAGTTCTACTCTAGAAAGCAGTATATTCACACTGGACCTTATGTAAACTCACAGCTTTTTAGCATATGCATCATATTTTATAATAATTAATAATATGAATGTTTGCAAGAATTGAGATTGCAAAAAAAAAAAACTAGTGACTACTCACCCTGGCTTTGCACAGTACCTATGAACCTTCCATAAAAAAATATCTAACTGATGGTGAAAACCACATCAAAATCCATTGTTTAGTTTAGGAGTTAGCAGACATAGAGACTGAAAGAGGAATAGACATGACAAGCAACTTTGTTTAACTCTGTGTAGAGATTTCAAGGTTAAATAAAATATGTTTATACCCAACAACTTTATTGCTGTAACAATATGCAGCAAGTTATATATAGATTACCTACTTTTAAAAAATTATAGAAGCAGATAATCTAAATAAAACTTGCTAGTAGAAAAGTCCAAAATGTCTAGATTGACGTAAGCTATTGAAATGTAACATGGTCTTCATAATTAAGGAAACTGAGCAGGTGGTGACTATCCACTGGCTGACTCTTGAGTCATATATTTGGAAAATTCAATGTTGAGCTGGGGGTAAACAGTAGCAAAAAAAATGAAAGTCAGCAAGTGATATGCTGCATACTGAGCACACACATACTAAGTTTGTGCAGTTGGGACACTCCATGTAAAATATGTAGAGACACTGCCTCAAAGCCTTATTGTCAACTTATCAATTAGCAGTTAACCTCATAGCTGATTTACATATCAAAAAGTGAGTGAGTGAACTTGCCATTTATTTTATGCCATGGGAGTCCAAATGTGTGTCAACTAAACTCGCTAAGACAACAAGTTTACTTGCTACTTTACTTTAATATGTAAATCAGCCATTAGAGTGATAGAAACTGAAAAAAAAAAATTAAGCAAATTATTAGTAATTTAGTTAGTTTAGTATTTAGAGCCGAAGGTTCAAACAGCATTTAAAAAATATTGTGTCCACATAACCTATCTTGACTATCTATATAAACTTACTTCTTTTACCTAAATCATGATAGCTTATCTATGCAAAGCATGACAATACAAAAATTGTGATTGATTATAAAAAGTATTTTTTAAGCCAGCTATTTCATGATTGTTAACAAGTGTTTTAACTTTTGTTATCTGATCCTGACTTCCATTTGTACTTACCTGCAGTGCAAGTACAAAACTGTGTCGTTTGATAAACTGATGTGTAAACTTGGCATAATCATAGATTTTGTTTGTAGTCTAAACAATTCTGTAAATTTTTAATGTTCTAAAGTTATCTACTACATAACTGGATTCTGGTGTATGGCGACAGGCGTACCCCCTGTCATATTTGGGACTTAACATCGTCCATCAAATTATGGGTGTTGTATTACACCTCTGCCAGCCCCCTTGGGGGAAAGGCGTGACAATATGTTGTGTTACGTTACAGGCATACATTAATTCATTCATTTTTGTTTTAACTATCTATGTGTACAGCATTGCAGTACTTTTGCCTGCTGTTAGAATGAAATAAGTTGTATATGGCATAACAGGAAAGGCCCTAATTAAAGTGACATCATTACTATTTACAGAACATTTACTTAAAATTTATGTCACTGTCAAATTAGCACCTAATTCAAGGCTTAAATTTAACTGGTGTTGATTCTTTTCACCATTTCATAAAATGTATGTTAGTCTTTCTGTAGCTACTTCCATCAACGAAATAATATAAGGAAGAAGCACATGGACCAAATATGTGTGCTTGCTCCAAATTAGTAAGCTCCATAATTAGGTTTTCAGTACCTGGATGCCCAAGCTTTGCTCGGTTTTTTTTAAATTGTGTTTTTTGGAAAATAAACAATTGATTTTAGTCTAACCTCAAAGCAAACACTCATTGACTTCTCATTTTAACAACGCCATCTGCTGTTGTGTCGTTAAAGCAATTAGTTGCTCACAAAAAATAGTATTATTACTCGCCAATAGATGTCAGGAAGAGTCATATTTTTCAGTTGAGACTACTCAAACGCCTCCTTTTTGTTATTTTTCTTCCAAGTTTATGTTTAAGTTGATTATCGATAAAACACGAATAAAATGACATTTTCTAAAAATGATTCCTAGCTAGATCGATTTATCGCCCCCGAAACCCCCCATATACTAAATTGTATGAAAATCGTTGGAGCCGATTCCGAGATTCCAATTATATATATATCAAGAATTGCTCATTTAAAGATATAAGATACTGGATCTCCCTTATATTTGATCGAAGACTTCCATTCATAAATCCCACTCAAATCTGTTCAGCCATTAGCAAGTTAAGTAGGAAACAACAAATACAAACAAACATATTTATCAAGGTATATAATATAACTAGTATTTGTAGTTGAGGCGCGGACCGCAGACAACGCCGCCTTGGCCTTCTAACTGTAAATTGAATGCTGGGCATGGTCCATTATTAATATTGTTTTTATCTACACCTTAACTCACTTGCTCTACTTGACTCGACTAGCAGCGCCATCTAGCGGCTTAACAAGAGTCAGCCATCTTTCGAATAGCATCAAATTGAATTTGTCACAAAGGCTAAGAACTCACGGGGCGCGGGATTTCGCCCGCTGCTATTGTGGGCCCGCGCCTTTACTTCGCTAACCCCATGATTTAAAAAAACAAGGTCTAGCATTCTGGGAGCCAACACCTGACGATGTCACTCGTCATCATCATCCGTCTCTTTCGAACTTGTTGTAAATGACTTTTTCGGTCTTGCATAAGCATCGATCACTACGAGTTGCGCACGTGACCATTTTTGACTCTGAATGCTATACCTGGCGGAGTTTGTTATTATACCATGTCTAGCCGCTTACCCAGTACCCTGCAAACGCTGCGGCGGGCGCCGCAAATTTCCTCTGCGGGCGTAAAAGGAGCTTGAAATGTAATTCAACCCGGGACGCCGTAACCGCAGTGAGAGCGGGTTGAACCTCATGAGTTCTTGTTCAACCTGTACTGCACATTTAATAATTAATGTTGCAGGTCCCCGCTGGGCGTCATGGAACCTGGGCATATTTCTATGCATTCGGTGCGCTGGCATCCACCGTAACCTGGGCGTGCACATCTCCAAGGTGAAGAGCGTCAACCTGGACTCCTGGACTCCTGAGCAAGTGGTAACTGAGATTTCTATACTATTATACCTATAAGAGCTGTAGTTTTACTAAGGCTTCGTTTCCACGGAGGTGGAGCTGAGCTTAGCGGAGCGTTAAATAATAGACCAATCATATTGCTCAAGAAGTATTGTGATTGGTCAATTATGTACCGTGCCCCTCAGATCCGCCTTAGTGAAAACGCAGCTAAAACTCACAATTTTGGGTTTTTTAAATTTATATCGTGCTGTGTCGACTTCACTCTACTAGTTTCGGGATCGTACGGACTCCTTCATCAACGGAGACTCGCCCGAACAGGCAGCGACCTCCGAAACCTTCAGAACCTTACAGAAATTTTAGTGAGAATTTCCATAATAGGTGACTTGACCGCAGTGGGAGCAGCAGCAGATGTCTTAACATTTTTGCTATTGTACTGCTAGAGGTAACGGCAATGTTGCGCTGCTCAAAAGCGTTTTTGTATGGTGTTGGAAACGACAGCGCTGTCATTGGAAATACGGCATTTTAAATCCCCGAAGAGCTTCACGCGATTACGCCGCGATTGTTCTCATCTGCTGCCGTTTTTAAGTCAATTTTTTTCCATCTTATTTAAGTAGTAAATCCACTTAAATGTCTAACTGTAGTACCTGTAGGGCTTACTAGAAACTTGTACATAAAACTTAGAAAGTTAGCTGTGCTTGTAGTCACATCATTGTCAGCCCGTAATGGCCCACCGCTGAACATAGGCCTTTCTTCTCGTACACCACTCATCACGGCCCTGGAGGGCTATTCTTACGGAGTGAGATTCAATCTCACCATTTTTCGTCCTTGTTGCTCTCGTTTGAATAGTCTTAGGTGTGAGAGTGACCAAGATAAAATCTCATCTCACGCGTAGGAATAACCCTCCAATCTTGTCCAGGTTTGACCCATCGAACCTGGACAAGAAAGTCACGTAAAAAAGAATATAATAATAAGCTAAATTGCTACCTTTTGATTTTTAGTATTTATTCCCTTTCCGTCTATCCCCAGGTATCCCTCCAACAGATGGGCAATTCTCGCGCTCGCGCCGTCTACGAAGCGAACCTGCCGGACTCGTTCCGCCGGCCGCAGCACGACTCCTCGCTCGAGGCTTTTATCAGAGCCAAGTACGAGCAGCGCAAGTACCAGGCTAAGGAGTGGGTGCAGCCGCCGACGCCCAAAGTTAACTGGTAAGATAGCAGACCAAAATAAAACCTGTTTGGAAGTCTGAAGCGAACCTGCTGGACTCTTTCCACCGGCCTCAGCACGAATCGCTCGAGGCCTTTATCAGAGCCAAGAACGAGCAGCGCAAGTACCAGGCTAAAGAGTGGGTCAAGCCGCCGACGCCTAAGGTTAACAACTGGTAAGATAACGACGATAATAATACCTCTCTGGAAGTACGAAGCGTACCTGCCGGACTCTTTCCGCCGGCCTCAGCACGACAGCTCGAGGCTAAAGAATGGGTGCAGCCGCAGACGCCTAACGTCAGTAAAGTTAGTCCTACCCTACTAATATTAAAAACGCGAAAGTTTGTAAGAATAGATGGATGGGTGGATGGCTGTTTGTTACTCTTTCACGCCAGAACGGCTGAACAGATCTAGATGAAATTTGGCACAGAGATAGATTATAGTCTAGAATAGCACATAGGATACTTTTTAACCGCGGTTGAAACCGCGGGGCGCAGCTTGTAAGAAATAAAGCAAAAATACATACAGCCGAAAGGGGGTCATTGTACTCATGATAATGAAAATTTTGTAAAATGAAGCCAACCCTAAAATCGCTAAAAAATCAAATGTTTTATCGCAATCACCGAACGGCTTCCTGATGACCCTGTACTTAGATTAGTAATCCTACTAATATTATAAACGTGAAAGTTTGTAAGAATGGATGAATGGATATTTGTTACTCTTTCACGCCAGAACGGCTGAACAGATCTGGATGAAATTTGGCACAAGATAGATTATAGTCTATGTAGAATAGCACATAGAATACTTTTTAACCGCGGGTGAAACCGCGGGGCGCAGCTAGTTATATCTAATTGTATTAACACCCCTGTTGCATCATATTCAATTCAATTTCTTTATTTCTGAAACAAGAAAGTTCAATATGCAACAATGATAAGCAATTGATAAGTATATTCTAGGTGTTCGTGTTTCATCTTAAGTCATTGTTGGTTGGCTACAAACAGGAAGGCTAAATTTCAAAAATATGTCAGGAAGGGCCGAGCCGTCGCATCCCACTTTTGATGTCGGGGAAAATCGGAAAGGCCGAGGTGTCGTGTCTTATTTCTGATCCGTAAACTCGTTATCACGGGCATCTATGGTGGACTTTAGACTTCAGGAACGTTGAAATAAGTGGACTGCAGTGTTGACTTTACATTATTTTAGTAACGCAAACATTTAGATTACTTTATTAGTGAAGGATTACAACAACAATTATTATTAGCGATTTAGAGTAATTGCAAGGGTTTGCGAATGACCATTGCGTGCGCCCGCCCTCGACCAAGTCAAGTGAATGATTGACTGACACATGACGTTCGCCCGCCATCCCAAGCGCAACTCCATTCGGTGTTAACCGCTCTAAATTGTCATAAACAAATTGATTATCTTCAAAAATAAAATAACAATAGTACCATCGATTAACAACTCAAAAAAAACTGATTTTATCTATCTAATTATTATTATTATTTATTTATTATTATATTATTTATTATAATTTATTATAATGATTTCCAGGGATAAGGAAATAGATGAGGAAATCGAGAGACAGAAGCGGAAAAAGAAGACCACGTCATCAGGCTTGGGACCGCTACCAGCGCCCTCCTCCAGCGACAAGAAGTACAACGTATGTAGACATTAGTCCTAATTCTGAATGCGACATTGAATTGACCGCTTTAGGTTCAACGTTTTGCAAATGGCGCTTAATTTAAATTTCAAGCAGTTTTTTTTTTAGTTTTTGGAGCTTGACCGGCATAGGTATTCAGTATTCACAATCCATTCGGAAACGTTTCCGTTCGGATTCCAAACATTTTAAACTCTAATTATTCTAATCTCAGTCTTATTCATAAGTTTTTAAACGTAATTCATTCTACCGATCGGATTTAAACTCGATTCCTTATTCCAAAATGTATAAAAGTAGACTGAGGTTCGAACAATTTGAATTTAAAATTTGTGGTAAACGATCGGAAACGTGTCCGAATGATTGTGAATAGCACTATACACTATACTTAACTTACGGTATTTTGTAGAGATATTGAACACAATGCTTATCTGACTATCTGGTATAGTCAAATAAGCAAATTAACCGATAAACTGACGAGCCTAGTTTACATGAGTAATCAGGGGCATATTTGTCAAATATATCTGTAAAATAACGATAAGAATAGTCTAAGATAACCACAAATTCTATTATCACGTACGATAGTTATCCGGTCCATCTACAAAACAAAAAAAAAAAACTGTTTAAAATCAAAATTTCACGACATGAGCGAGACGTATCTTAATTAAAATTTCCTTGTCTAATAACAAAAACAGACATGTTATTATCTTACGTAGATTTAGAAATTTAGCATTCTGGATAGGGTCTATTATCATCAATTATGTTATAAGAAAAAAAGCGATGATAGCCTATTTGGAGAAGGCCCGCCTCTCAAGCCAGAGGGAGCGGATTCAAACCCAACCGACGGCACGCACCAATTTGTTCATTGTGTGAACATATGTGCGTATTGTATGTCGTCTGCTACATGACTGGAGTCCGGTGTATGGCGACAGGCTCGCCCCCTATCACATTTGGGACTGAATAAAGTCCTGCGAGGTTTGGGTGTTGTATTACAACTCTGCCAGCTCCCTCGGGGAAAGGCGTGTTGATATATGTCATTATGAGAATGTAATCATCCACTGCATAGAATAGCCCTCTATCTTGTAATCCTCTCATCTGAGGCAGTACAATGAACATCTAACTAAAACACTATTCAACACATTTAAGACCTAGGCATTCCTACTTGGTAAACGTCATAGATAATTTAAAAGGCCACTTAGACATCTCGATCTATTACCACCTAAAAAATGTTTCACCTTTTAGGTGTTTCAACAAGAAATTCTCACAATCGCACACGTTTTTTCCAGAAATCCGACGTCATCCCGAGCATACCGAAGCCGAAATCGTCAGTCAGTCCGAAGCTCGGCCGCAACACGCCTCCCACCGAGCCCAAACCCTCAAACGGCGCCGCAGACCTACTCGGCCTAGACACCACTAAAACAGACAAACCCAGCGATGACATTTTCTCCAGCTTCTTCTCAGCACCTCAAGAAAAACCCGCGGAACCACCGAAAGAAGCTCAAAAACCGGATCTGAAAGCCGAAGAGGAAAATTTCTTCAAACAAGCAGCCCCGACGGAAAAGGAAAAGTCCAAGCTGACAAAAGATAGCATATTAGCGCTCTATAGTCAAACCCCATCCAACAACTTCAGTCAAAATGTGCAAAACACGTTTCAAAATCAACCCACATACCAAAATCAGGCTCAGACTGGCTCGTTCCAAAACCCGGCTCAAACTGGCTCGTTCCAGAATCCGGCTCAAACCGGCACATTCCAGAATCCAGCTCAAACTGGCTCTTTCCAAAATACGGCTCAGTCTGGCACGTTCCAAAATCAACAAAATCCGTACCAGTTTGGCGCATTTCAACAGCAATCCGGATATAGCAGCTTGGGTAATGTCGGTACGCAAAATGGAATGCAATACAACCAGTTCCAAATGGGAAGTCAGTACCAGCAACCATTCGGAGCGCCGGCGCCTTTACAGCAGCCAATCCAGAATCAACAATTCGCTAGCAATCAATTTTTCAACCAACCACAAGCACAGGCTCTACCTCAGCAGTTTGCCAGCTTAAACTTAGCACAGAGTTTTCCTAACGCCTTCGCGCAACCCAACACCAATGTTGCCAGTAACTCGACTTGGCAGTAAACGTGTTAACGTTGGTATTTTTTTTATTTACTTATTCCACGGATGTATATTTTTGAAGAGCGCACGTTAAAAGTTTTAAGGGTTTTGCGGGTAGGTCGAGGTCCATTTACAAATCGGAGCCAATCAGGGCCTGACTTGATGATTCAGCCAATCAGGCGTCGAATAACAAACTTCTGATTGGCTGATTGAGACCCAGTGTTAAATAACCCTCACGAGCGCTTTCGCGTTCCTGTATAAAATAGGTATGTATCTATTTGAAAATGTGGCATATAATAATAGTTACTGTTACAATTTTGAGCATTTAGGCGCGCGAAGTACTGAAAAGTTACAAGAGGAAGAAGCATTACAATGTGAACTTTATGTCTTGTCACATACAGTAGAATTTCAATTGCGAATCCTTTGTGATTTTTTTTTGCGTAGGTGATTTGGATTTTATGTGACATGGTTTAAGGTTCAAATGCCACTGGCGCTGCCTCACGCTCTTTTCACGCCTCTGAACACGAGGTTGGACCATATTTCCGTCACACTGGTGTTCATATATTATTGTATGAATGTTTGTAAACATTCAACATATTTTTTCTGTTAGAAATATCAAATAGATTTTGAAGTTCAAAAGCTAGTAAAAGAACCAGCGGCTTGATACTCTATAGACAAGACCTCAGCACAAAAATTCAGACAACTACTTGAAACGTAATACTAATCGTTGATTGGTCTTCCCAAGTCACCATATCGATACTGGCGTGCTTATTGGGTACAGCATTTTTATACCAATGCTTTGACTGAAAATGTTCGCCTGAGGTGTCTATGGGGTTGAATAGTTGGTCACAGCCTGTTATTATCTCCAGTATATAAAAAAATCTTTAATTTTTATTTTATTGAGCTACTTATACGTATATGTACGTGATATCGTTATTTTTATACTATTGAATTAATTATGTATGTATTAAAATAATTCAATCGTAATTATAATTTAATTTAGCACTTTAATTAAATTTAATTTAGCACATGTGAATTAAATTAATTTTATTTTGAGATTTATTTTTATTTTAATGGGTCACAAACTTACTCTTCTTTAGGGAAATGTATTTTTTTTTAATTTTGTATTGGCTTGTGTAGGTGTATTATTTATGAAATATTGGTACAGTGCTCGCCATGTGAGTTGGCTGACATAAAATGACACCATTCGAGAAAATATTATTTATATAAAAAATATTTTCAGTATTCCTTGTATGAATATAAAAGTATTATTTTGTTTCGTCGATCTCCCCATTACATGATAGTAAGATGTCACTTGCTATCTTGTTATAATTTAAAACATAATTTATAATAAACGTCAGTTAACATTTTCGTGTTAATTTATGTGGCGCGTATTTATCTTAATACATTGATATATTTAAGTTATTTATAGGTTTCAAAATTTCAGACGTCAGCGTGACAACTTCAAATGTCACATATTATATTGTAGATAAACCAACAACAATGTTCAAAACTCACTCGAGAAAAATCTAAAAAAATTGTATATTCTATAGTTCTATTAATGCATAGGTACGTTTAGAAACATCAACTATTAGCTTTTCGATAAATTACAGATGTATTTATATACCGTTAACAGTTAAAAGTGTTCAATTCAAGAAAATTCAGTACTTAACACAATGCGAGGAAAATAAACCTATCCTATCTTGTACTTACAGACTAACTCAGTGTATAGTGAAAAGGTTCGTCAGATAAATAGATTTTTGACGATGTTTCGTCGTCCGTTTTGGTGTATTTAGTTCTAAAAGTGATTAAGTGAGTTACTACAAATAGTCCGTAGGGCCAGTCATATTGGCGTGGTGCCTGGACTGACCTGTATTTCTTTTTACACTAATAAATGTACCCTAATGCCGATAGAAGTTTGATTTTATTTTTCTACCCATCTACATCAGTAATCTCGACATCAACCTACCTATAAAGTTTTTACTTATATTTGAATAATTTTATTTTCTGACTAGCTGTTTTGCCCGCTGCTTCCCTCACGTTTTATAGCCTATGTCAATCAGGAATAATGTAGCTTTCTAGTTGTGAAAGAATTTTTGACATCGGACCAGTAGTTTTTGAGATAATTTGTTACAAACATACTTACATACAAATCTTTCCTCTATATATTATTAGTATACTTAGATGGAAATTAAGTCGTTTTCTCATCTCCAAATCGTCCATGACATCTCTTGTCTACATAGTGAAAACAAAATCGCTTTCCGCATGAGGGGGGCTATTCCTGCTCGTGAGATGAGATGAGATTTTATCTTGGTCACTCTCACACCTGCGACATTTCAAACGAGAGCAACAAGGACGAAAAAAGGTGAGATGAAAATATCAAATCTCCGAATAGGGCCCCTGTCCCTCTGTCTGTCTGTATATCCGCTAACTCATAATCAACGCAACGGTTCTTGAAGCGGATTTCACCATCAGAGATATTTTTTACGGTGGATTTATAGGTACTGCGGGAAGCCGGGGTTGGTCGCTAGTAATAATAATAATCGTCAAGATGAAATTGAAAAAGTAAAAAAAGGTAAAAGTATTCTAGCAAAGCTCAAAAACGTTTCGTTCGACGACACTTGAAACAGTTCAAATGTTCTTAGAAAAACAAGATCTGCTTCTGCGTTTAACAGAACGCAATTTAAAAAAGTACAAAGTTGTTGTGCTCGCCGAACTTCCGTTTATTTATTTTTCTCAAATATTAACAAGTTTCCTGTGAAAACAACAAGTTAAATTGATACAATGGATTATGGGTAAGTGTAGTTTAAAGTTCAATCTAATTTATTCAGTTAAACTAAGTTATTACGGTCAATGAATTGACCGAGCATTTGTTTTGGCGCCAGCTGGCGGCCATATTGCGAGAAACAGCTGTTGGTCGTGTTGCGTGCGCTCCGTTGTTTTTATAATTATTTGTCACAAAAAATGCTTCGGAACTCGTGTACCCGTTATAAACAATGGTAATAGTGTGTGAACGTTGTGTGTTAATAAAAAACAATTGAAATATAGTCCCCGGGATGTGCTTTCTATAGATGCCTTGCTAGTTCACCATGGCTAGTGGAATGCAGGATTACGAAGACGTTCCCCCCGAAGATATGGAATACCAAACGAAATGGAGCAGGTTTTCCGACTGGCTGCACTGCATATGTGTCGTAACCTTCGATCTGGAGCTCGGGCAAGCGATGGAAAGCGTCTACCCGCCCGGGGTGAAATTGTCCGACCAAGAGAAATGCAATATTTGCTACTTAGCGTTCCCCGATTCTAATTCCGGATGTATGGGCGACACGCAGTTTCACGTGCGGTTACGGTCAAGGGCACCGTTAAGTCGACGACAAATCATGTACAACGAAGATGGTGTGCCAACGTTACGCGCTGATTCGTCGCACTACTGGGGCTTCGTGTACTTCCGACAGGTCAAAGATCCCTCCCTGCCGCGAGGTTACTTCCAAAAAAGCATAATTTTATTAACGCGCCTGCCGTTCATCAACCTGTTCTACAAGGTAATTCAGTTGATAGCTCCAAAGCATTTCGAAGAAGGTGAGAGGAGTTTGGAAGCTGCTTGCCATGATATCAACAGATGGCCGCTCCTGGACGCTGGGCAAAACGTGCTGCTGCCAGTTTTGGGTACGGTTTTCCAGTCATACATTCCAAATCACCAAACGGGAAAAATCACAAGGTCAGATATAGCTAAACCAGTGCACTCGCATAATGTTCCTCACATACTGGCATCCTTACAGGATGTCAACGTATTCGACGCCCTATCGAGCGTAATATCGCATTTACACTTATTGTGGGAGCTAGTATTGACAGCGGAGCCCATCGTGGTCATGGCTAGTTCACCAACAGAATGCTCAGCATTAGTCCAAGCACTGACAAACTTGATTCAGCCGCTCCCTTACGCTGCTGAGTACCGTCCCTATTTCACAATACATGACAGTGAATTCAAAGAGTTCACTAGGAAGCAATTCAACCCACCTTGCGTCATTTTAGGCGTGACCAATCCATTCTTTACGAAAACATTGCAACACTGGCCGCATACAATCAAACTGGGTGATGCTACATCAATAAAAACTAAGTTACGGAAAGTTGGAAATTTAAAACTTTTGGACACTGCTCCGGGAGTCTATACCCAGTACAAGGCTTTCCTTGAAAAGGACAAAGCTATAATAAAAAAGCTACATAACGGAATAAGAACAGACCGTCCATCTGAAGTGCAGACGGCTATGGTAAAAAGACATTTACTTGAACTGACTCAAAGCTTCATGATTCCCTTAGAACGATACATGGCATCACTAATGCCGCTGCAGAAAAACATTTCTCCATTCAAAGCTCCTCCTGTGCCAAATCCATTCAATCCGGAAGACTTCTTCGCTTCTCTCCAGCAATCAGGTCCACAACTGACTACCGGCATAAAAGGAGACTGGATAGGCTTGTACAGAAACTTCTTTAGAACTCCAAATTTCAGCGCATGGTTTCATGAAAGACATAGCAACCTGACAAACAAACTCCATGCATTACAGCTAGAAGCTTTAGCGGAGAGTGATTTAAAGAAATGGTCAGTTGGGAAGAAGGAAGTGGAAATAGTGGATATGGTGTTAAAATTACGCGAAGTGTTGAAAAGTAACCCTCCTGTGGCTGATAACACTCGGACACTGCTCGGAAGGCGTTTAGACGATCTCAACTGTGTTCTGCCAGATGATATGAAGTCTATATTAAACGCGGCTTCGTGACATCAGCATTGCTGCGCCTCAAAACTGAGAGGTTGCAGCGACGACTGCAATATTCAGTTCTTATTCGACCCTATCCCTTGTATGTAATGGAAAAATTGGCTAAGATAGATCCCACTTCACAAGCTACTGATAAGATTGTTGTTTGGATATGCCTTGGAAATTTTAATCAAACAAAAATTAATTTCAACTCTTTAAAAAAAAAAACCATCTCAAAATATGCGGGATTCGAAAAATAGCGTAAGTTAGCTTACTGTCGACCATTTTTGCGTAAGAGAAAACTTAAGGCCACCCCAAACGACGCGCTGAACCCAGGGCGCGAGCACGGACATTTAAACTGACGTTGCAAACCGAAAAAACCGTAACTTCCGTACAAAGTCAATTTGAAACATCAGTTTAAATTTAACACAATGTTAACTTTCGCCCCCAGTCAGATAATGGTAGCCCTAAAATATACAAAAAATATTGCTGTTATTTTATTACGCGCTTATTACACGAGGACACCAACCGTAACATCAATGGCAAAATATACCATCAAATGCCATAAACTGTATAATCATTGCATATTTAATAATCGTTAAACCTTTCAAATGTACAAGATAAAATCGTTTACACCGTACTAACTTATCAGAAGCAAGTGAAATGGCAATCTAGTTTAGTTATTGAGTTTATTCATTACGATTAAGAGTCATAATGGCCTACACCATTATAATTGTATCTAATTATGTAAGACCAAGTTCATTGAGCCACAAATGAGTCAAAGGACTTGGTCTTGTCCATGCTTTTGTGTCTGACAAAAAGCCATCGCTCATTCTCTGAGCACTTTCGCAATGTGACCTTCAAAAGTCTTGCGTACAAAAGAAACTACTCAAGGCTTTATTTACAAAATACGATGCGGATTTAGCGTGCATGGAAAATAGTGCGGTAGGTGGATATGGTATGTAGTTGATAATTAAAAATATTGTATTTTGTACATAGATATTATAATATTATGATTATGAAATTTATAGATAGGTAACTGTTTGAAGGAAGCTTCCATTGCTAGCAGAGCAAATATTTGCAGTATGTATGTAATGTGTTAAATGTAGTAGTCACGATTAAACGAGGTTAAGCAACGCGGGGTCAGGCGTCAAAGGAGAGCACGAAAGGAGCGCAGGACTGCCGCCCTTTACGGCGCGGGTGTTTGATCGGGTATTCTCGGTTACTCATTTAAATAGTACCACTATTGTTATCTTGAATCTTGAGTTTCTAATAAATATAAAATGTATTATTTAAATTAAACATGCAAATAAAACAAATTTTGCAGACCACACTAAACTCGACCAAAAATTAAGCTTAAAATTTCGCTTAGAAACTATAACAATTTCGTCAGAATTAGGGTAAATATCTAGTTAAATTATCAACGGAGCGAGCGTTTGTGAGCGAAGCGTCTAGGCATCAGCTTCGAACGATTGTCGAGAATCGGTTGACAAATGCAACCTGTAGTGGGGAACAGTCAGACAACCGCGGGCCGTCGGGTCGTCGGTAAAGAGTCACTATTGCTAAAACGATATCACTAAAACTTGTGCGTAAATATAAAGATTTCTGAACAAAAAATACTTATACCTCAGATCAACCTAGGGGAAAAGATGAAACACTGCGTTGTATCTCGCTGAAGCCACTTATTTTTAAACTTGTGTGCGTGGTAATGTTGCCATGAAAACCATTTACAATTTACGGCTTTTTCAAACTGATTTGTAAAAAAACTGCACAGTATCCATAAACCAATGCACATAATGTCGAGGTAAGAATGACCAAGCGAGTAGCGTAGTTTTTTTGCATCAATCTGTGCGTGTTGTGTACATATACGAAAGTAGCGTTGTTTTTGTATGTATTTTGGCTTCACCTAAATCATACGCCGTGCGTCATCTTATTCTCTAGGTTGCTCTGAGACTAACACAATGACACACCTAAATTGTCTAAGGAAAATTACTTGTTTTGTTCATACAAACAATGATTTGATTCATAAAATATTTATCAAGGAAACAATGCTCATATTAATTAATAACAATGTGTGCCAACATCCAATCAATACAATTAACTAACAATAATATTGATCGATTGCTTTTGAATCATTAGAATATATGATTCTTTGTATTTGAGTGAATAGTATGTATTTCATCTCAATTTGTAATGTACAACTATTTTTCCTTAATAATGTTTCCACCATAATTGGTATGACTCAATTTAAATAATTTAAAATAAACTGCGCCCTACGGTACAGATTAGTCTACAGTTTTTCCTGGTCAATCAGGAATCAATAGTTAAACAAAAAAAAATTTGACACATTAATTAACAGTTTAGTGATTAAGAGGCCCGCGACGCTCTGAAATTTCCATACAAAAGCGCTTCTCAAATTTCTTGAAAACCATTTGTCAGATTATGATGAAATTTAGCATGTACAATTACATTAATAACATCTCCGCCCCTATGTTCTTGTTTTTAAAAAAAAACGTTCTCAAGCGAAAGTAGAGCTATGAAAAATATCCGCATTTGTAAGTGATCACTTTTGACTGATTTATTCAATAGATAGACAAAGCAAATCAAAAATCCCTTTACATAGGGAGGTTGTTTACATCATTAGCTTTTAAATGAATCCATAATACAAGGGACATTCTTAGTTATTTAAGTATGATTAGAGAAGAAAAAAATTAAATTCCCCTTTGTCACTCTGTAGGTAATTTTAAAGGCTCGTCAGTATCTTTACTTGCTCTCTTCGCTCGTCATCTTCTAAACGAAATGGCTATGGAAAACCTTACGCTAATGCGAAGTTAGTCTAACGTAGTCGCCGGACTCTTAAATGGTTTCTATATTTGTCAAATGTCTATGCCTTCTACCAAATTACAGACACTAATTTTATACAACGTTAATTTACTAGTTGCGCCCTGCGGTGTTACCCGCGGTTCAAGAGCTATCTCCGTTCTGAATTTCATCCAACTCCGTTTGAGCGTGAAGAAACAAACAAACACAATACAAATTAACTTTCAGAAAATACTAGCTGCGCCTCACGATTAAAAAGTAACCCCTGTGCTATTCCGGACTGTAATCTATCTCTATGTCAAATTTCATCCAGATCCATTCAGCCGTTCTGGCGTGATTGAGTAAGAAACATCCATCCGTACATCACAAAACTTGCGCTGATAATATTACTGTGAAATAATACATATAACTTTATTGTTTAAAAATTAGATCTAAAAATTACAATATTAAAAGTAGGTACCTACTTACATTTATTTGGTGTACAACTTAGAACTGAATATTAATACACTAATATTATTAACCCTGCCCTCGGAACTAGTAAAAACTGTATCTCAGAAGACAGTTGTTCGTTTACATAAATCTTAGTTCGTTACAAAAAATAATACATATGTCATAGAGTGCTAAACGGCAATTATACAATTTATAAAAGTAATGAAGTAAAATTATAGAATAAATGAACATACTTATTATGTATCAAAAACAAAAATATAATAGGATTAAGTATAACTTAATTCACTGCGCTGTGTACATTTGACTCACTGTAATCCGCTGCGTCGCTCGTATCATCAAATAATCAGATACTAACTATACTATATTGAGGATGGGACGGGTCGAATAATATTGACAGATAAGCGCTAGGTACTCATAGATATTATGAACTGTGTCGATTAAAATTATTTAATTTAGTAATGAAATAATATAGAATGATTATAATTGATTAACCCTTTATGCATAAAGTTAGGATTGGCTAGAGGTTTACGGACTGATGATGATAATGATAATGCATACTCAAGATAATACATAACATAACAAATATAACATAATCTGTACTATAAAATTATCTGTCCTTTTTTCGCTGACTCAAAGAAACGCGTGAAAGCGAGACGGAAAAAGGACATTGGCGATCTCGACAATTTATGCGTAGAGGGTTTGATTTTAGTAATGTAGTGTAAACGTTTTGTCTATGATTGTAATACCCTACAGACTCACAGCGAGAATTCTCGTCGAGATTCAGAGACTTAGAGAAAACTCTAACTTCCAGGCCTTTTTTTGATGCGTGAGGTGGTTCTTGGTCGCTCTCACTCCTGTGACTTTTGAAACGAGAGAGACAATGACAAAAGATATCTCGACTTGTAAGAATAGCTTAGAGAAATCTCTTAAGTTCACGTTTCTCGAGTGTCCTCGGGGTGTCTCGGCGAGAATCTGTAGCGGGTTTTACTTTAGTTAAAATTGTGTGTACTGTGTTTTAATCTCGTTAAGTCTGTAAATAGCAATACTTAAGTGGAAAATTACTAAGTAGTTATAAAAATAACTGATAATTTTGTCCAACTCTTAGTTAGATCAATATGCAAAGATATCGTGTAATTATTTTTAGTAGATAGCCGTAGAATCTCTTAATGTACAATTGTACATAATATCTAAATTATATACAAATAAGGGAGATCGCCCACGACCACTTTTTGAAGCGCGTTTTGCGGTCGCGCGTCTGCAGCGCGTTTGCACCGCTATTTTTAGGGTTCCGTACCCAAGAGTAAAACGGGACCCTATTACTAAGACTCTGCTGTCCGTCCGTCTGTCACCAGGCTGTATCATATATACCCGTGAGACCCGTGATAGTTAGACAGTTCAAATTCTCACAGATGATTACTCATGTTACCGCTGTTACAACAAATACTAAAAAACAGAGTAAAATAAATATCTAAGAGGGCTCCCATACAAACGTGTTTTTTTTTTGTCGTTTTTTATAAATAATGGAATGGAACCCTTCGTACGCGAGTCCGACTCGCACTTGGTCGGTTTTTGCGTTGGTTTAGTTTAGCTGCTGTTTTTCGTTTGTTTTGCGTCTGCATCGCTACAAAAAGTCGTGGGCGACTTCCCTAAGATCCAATCGCTGTTTTTATCTATTATCTTATCCTATATAATCCATCCACTATTTGTTTGTAATTGCTACTTATTATTATTATCTACATAACGGTTGTTGACAGTAAATGGGGGGAAAGATAAATGTTATCGTTATTTAAGTATTTATATAAATAGTTACGTAGATAGGTAGATGTTAAATGTAAGGTGGATAACACACTGCTGCCGCATTCCGCAGCTGTGGTTCGCATCCGCATGGGGACGCGGTGTCAGCGTGTTATACCCTGCGGTTTTTGTATACAACTCGAGATTTTACATTCAAATTTAAAAGACGCATCACCGCACACTGAAGCGGAGTCCGGTGCAGTGTGTTTTGCCCCTAAAGTTTGTGATGGACACGCGCAAAACCGCAATTATGTGACTCGTTGGTAAAGATCGTCCGTGTATCAGTGCCGCAGAGTAATCCGATGTAGTAGTTTTAAAAGAAACAAGTCTGGCACGTGGTCGTCAGTATTGTTTTAATTCTTCGCTAAAAACTGAGTTGGTCGCGAGTAGGTCACGCCGGCAGGCCTAGTATGTGCAACGCGACAACGGTATGTCGACTCTTAACGAGACAGACGTATGTTTCCACGTAGCCTTGTCACGTTCTCACACGACAAGAAGTGACGAGCGCGCGCATGCTAGGCCTGGAGGGCTATTCCTACGCGTGAGATGAGATGAGATTTTATCTTGGTTACTCTCACACTTATGACTACTCAAACGAGAGCAACAAGGACAAAAATTGTGAGATTGAATCTCACTCCGTAAGAATAGCCCTCCTGGCCGGCGAGTAAAACCGTCGTTCTTAAAACCGCGGTATACGACTCGCGCGTCGATCACTCACTTAAAACTAATTGTAAAGTCTTGGACACATTGAACGAATCGCTCGCGCGTCGCTAGTGTCGCTACGCAATCGCATCGCGCTGCTATGCATTGCAAAATATACTGGTAGCAAATTATATTAATTAATAAATTGTTAAAAACTTGATATAATTCGTGGCAATTATATGATTACCGTAGATTTTGTAAGAATTTATCTTTTTAGATTTTACAGACGTGTACATTGAACAATAAGGCTGTGCAATAATTCACAGCATTATCGGTTGTATATTTCTTGCAATGCACTGCGATGCAATGCGGTTCGCGTGTGCGCTAGCCTTTAAAGCCATCACAAAATATGACTCATTAACACTGAAGAGTGCTAGGGGCGTAAGAAAATTGGGTCGTCCCCAGTGAGTTATAGCGAGAGGGTCCGAAATGTCCGTCGTTTGCAATGGCCATTAATGTTAACGTAAGAAAATGTATAACACATTTAAATATATTCGTGATCGAAAGGCGATATAAAACTAATTTGCTTTTACAATTTCATGTACAACCTATGCCAGTGCATTTGAGACCAACTCCATTTTTACTATGCTAACTCCGTCACTGTCTTCCTCGTTAGAAATGTCATGAGAGCGACCGAGACGATCTCGCCAGCTCCACAATAGTCCCAAGTCTACCAGCAAAATATTTCCGGTTATCTACTTCATTGAATTAGATGTTATAAATTGTGTGAAGCTTTATCTCGAAATATGGCTGCTATCTAAAAAATATGGCTCGCTTCGGACAGAACAGAAAAAACCTCGCGAACTTTTTGACGTCTTTGAAAAATGAACCATATCTCTATAGCATGAAAATACATAATCGCATAATATCGACCGACGCTGACTTCTCTGTTGATGTTATAATATTTTGTATTTTATGCTATGGTGATATGGTTCATTTGTCAATGACGTCAAAATTACTCTAGCATTTCGGTCTGAATCGACCCTATTTCTATTACTAAACAAGACGTGAAAAAATGTATCAAATTGCGTAGTTTACACAGATGTTACGTTACGTAATGCTGGGGTTACATTAGCGCGCGATAACTCGTGTCGCGTGGTCGCGCTAAAATCATAGTTATCGGCGATGTTCTTGTCTACATTAGCGGTTAATCAACTCGTCTTTCTCCGGAGTTGACGTGGGCGATAATTCGCTCGATACATCGCCGAGTGACGAACTAACCGGCTACATTTGTCGCAATAGCATGAATTATAGCCGCTAATGTAGCCGTAGCATTACTAAACAAGACGTGAAAAAATATTATCAAATTGCGTAGTTTAAACAGATTAAGTAACGTTACGTAAATGGTATTATATTTAAGATGGTGTTATCAAAAGTTATATAATAATGACATAGGTAGTTATAAAATATAGGCCCTATCTATTTACTACCTAAAACGTAAGTAGATATATACTTTGCCTAAATATTTTCTATGTGTTTAAATTTGATGTTAAATATTATAAGTTATATATACTATAATTAGATAGATATTGTTTTAAATCAATGTTGTCAAGTATCGGGAGAAGTATATGAACGCAACTTAAATTGCTATAACGAAATTTAATCTTTTTGCAAACAAGTTATTTGTACCCTTATTAAGGTTTTGAGAGTTCTTTTTTTTCTTGCGTTTGGCTTCATACTCCATTCCATCTATAGGTACTTATAGAACTTAGTTCCTTTAATTTCCGCCAGGGGCGCTTTATTGAAATGTATGGAGTTAAACAAAAACGAAAAAAGTTTACGTCTATTAAAAGTCATGGGGGTAGTACTGTATGTAGTAGCGAAATACGTTTCTTACTAGAGGCTGTTATTTGGACATGAAATTACGATACTGGCTCCCCCCCATCCTACTAATATTATAAAGGCGAAAGTTTGTAAGAATGGATGTTTGTTACTCTTTCACGCAAGAACGGCTGAACAGATCTGGATGAAATTTGGCACAGAGATAGATTACAGTCTAGAATAGCATATAGGATACTTTTTAACCGCGGGTGAAACCGCGGGGCGCAGCTAGTTTTGCATAAATTTTACTTGAAATCCCTTTGTTAAGAGCGCCTGGTGGAATATTTGCTTTGGTTATGATAACAATAAGTATGGAAGGAAATTTTATCTATATGTATTATCTATAGCTACATAGGTACATAAGTTATTAATGTTATTCATGTTGAGAATGTCTCGAAAAATTTACGAAACAATATCTTTAGTAAGATCAAAGATAGATAAAATATCTTTCGCGAGATGGATGCTATTTTTGACTACATTAAGTAAGCCAAAATAAATGTACATTAAATGCATATGCAAGCCAAAATAATTTCTATTGCAAGGCCGTAAGAGTCTTAAAGTAAGACTGCTGCCACGAAATCCGGCATTCTGCAGGACATCTCTGACATTGAAACTGGCAGTTATGGGCCGAAGCAAGTCGTTCGCCTTGAGTGTCGTCGACCTTGGCATTAGGACAATGGCATGGCCCATTCTTGGCATAATGCTGCGTATAGACCAAAGCCAACGAAGGCCAACGATATGCTGCATCTCGTTTTATTTTATTGAAACGAAACGGGACACAGCGAATTCTTTGGCATTCGTTGGCTTGGTGTGTACCCTGCATAAGACGTTTCATTGCGGTACAGAGTACCTTATGAAATGCAAGAGAATGCAGGCAGGCGGTATTTTTAGTATAGGATTTTTTGTTTGTCTTACTTATAATGTTTGGTTCTTGCAATCATTATCATAATCCACAGCCTCCTTTATCCCAGTGCTGGGCCTGTACCGTGACGTCTTGCTAAGTTTTTTTAGATCAGCTGCTGACGCTGTGCGACCACAAATTGTATCACCGCGCAATAAGGTTCATGGTCGCGCAGCGTCGGCGGCTGAACAAATCATCGCAATAAGGTTCCACGGTATATCCTTGGGTATAAGCCTCTCCTCATGTGCTATCTGCCTCGGTCCTGCGCCTATTGAGACCGGGTTTTCGTAATGCTGTTGTAAAAATGCTACAAGTATTATCGACTGAGTAAGCGTCTGTCCTTCAGCCTCGACAAAATGCTTTCGGATATTCGAAGTCTGTCTGGATTTCTGCCTCCCTCTACATGTAAAAAAAAACTGTATAATTATCGAACCTGCTCACAAAATTTCACGAGAATCGGTTAAGGAATGCGATCAGGGACCCTGGTTTCGGGATTCGGAGATTTGAGATTTTCATCTCACTTTTTTTCGTCCTTGTTGCTCTCGTTTGAAACGTCATAGGTGTGAGAGTGACCAAGATAAAATCTCATCTCATCTCACGCGCAAGAATAGCCCCCCTGTAGAGGACAGATGTCGGCCGCGAGGTCTACAGGTCTAGAGCTACTAGTATTGTCAGATTCATTTTTTTTTTGTGAATGACTAATGCTGTTGGCCACTGAGGCCTCCACAGCGTACCAGACGCGTCAGATTCTATTCGGCCAGTACATAATAAATACTGTTTTATACCAAATAGGTATTGTGCTTTTTGCCCGACAGCCTGGAGGGTTAATGTTTTTCGTGTTAAGTACATAATTAGCTGATTTAATTAGGCAGTAAGTTACATACGTATGTAACCTACCGCCTAATCAGCTTAAACGTTTTTGTTTGCGAGGTGTTAGATTCGTCTTCATGTCGAGAATGTATAACTACATTTTGCTGTCAGGTATTTTGTGTTTCTTTGAATAATACGTGTATAAAATAGGCTAGACCAAGTTATCAAATAATTTTAATGTGAAGAGAAAGCTTCCAAGTTGCTCCTGGCACTCATGAAGATTATGTAACACATCTGTTTGACTTAGTACATACTTACTAATATTTTTTATAAAGAATTTTGGCTGTTTGCTCAATATCCTATTCTCCACTACTGATATGTAACATATCCAATCGTTTTAAGCCACATGTAAATAATATTAACTGTACAAATAAATGCACTGACTTGTAAAATGAATAAACATTTTATTTTTCAAATAATTCGTTTTATTTAACACTTATGTAGAGTGGTGCCATTCCCGTACCGCTTTGGACAAATATCACGATAACAGGATAATTAATTTAAACATTAATTAGTTTATAAACACAGCACTTTAGTAAATCTATGCAAGTCATGGACATGGGGGTTTCAACAATATCCATATACACTTGACAGATCCTTTGGCTAAGAGCATCCCACGCATTACTAAAATCTCAATCAATTGAGCAAAATATAGATAAAATAAATACAAATTTGTGGTTCCTTAGAAAGAATGTTCAACTACCCTCTAATCCACAAACTTCTATAAAGTGTTCCATCAATCTTGTAAATGAGTAAGGGTGCTCGTAGACGGGCCATAGTTTACTGCAATACTGGCCCGGCTATATTGCGACAATATTTTGAGTGTGGCCCAGCCATAGTCATACATTTGTAGCATGGCTGTACGTCTAGGAGCACCCTAACATGTACAAAATGAAAAGCTCATTTCTGCTAAAATATGCTTATTTGACATTACCAAACAAGACCACATCTAAAATAAGGCTGGTAACCATACTGATGCAAAAATGTACATTGCTTCCTAAAAAACAACTTTTAAGAGCTCCATTTCGCAAGAAATAAACCCTAATCAACAACAGCAATGCATGGGACGCATCAATAACATAATATTAATAAAAATTAACAGTCTATTCACATAATCCCTAGTTAGGCGGTAGTTAGATCACAATCTGTTGTATTTTGCTTTGCTCCATATGTTGTCATTGTCGGTTACTAAGGTGTATACTCCTGCTAGGGTCAGCCCTACGGCGGCTCCGAGGCCCACAGATCTGAGGCCTGAGGTGCTTTTGTAGATCATGCCAGTGGTGGCAGCAGCAATGAATGTGTTGGCTGTGTCTTCTTTGTCGCGTATCCAGGTGACGCCGAGGGCTATGCAGGAGTAGAATGATGCTATGATGCCTAGGGTGCAACCGGTTGTGGTCCCTGGAAAGAGATAGGTGTTTATTATTGTAACATAGTCTATAAAAATTCAACAAATTAAAAGTGTCCTCTAATTATAATGATAATTAGAGATATTATAATGATAAATTATTATCATTATAATATAACCAGCTGTGTATGGTTAAAAAGTATCCTATGTGCTCTTCCAGACTATAATCTATTTTTGTGCTTAACTTCATCCTTCCATCTATTCAGTTATTCTGGAGTGATTAAGTGACAAACATCCATCCATAATGTCGCATTTATAATATTAGTGTGATTCAGCAGTAGGATGACTGTTGTGAACAATAAAATTAACAGTCTATTTATCTATCTACCATTTTTGATTTTTATGGATTGCAGTACCTACCTTGTTTCATAATGTAGTTGACAACCTGTGTTCTTCTCACTTTGCCTGTTTGTCCCGCTAGAGTAGTTGCTCGTAAGCCCTTGTATAGGCCCACCATGCTTCCCATACCTGAAAATAGTTTAAAAACAATGAGTTTTTGTATGCTAGAAAAGCACGAAAAAAATCATAGCTCCGAAAAATATTACGAGTTCTTAAACAACATTTAGCTAATTTTACTTTAGTCTTTTTTTTTGTTTAAGAAATTACTAAGGATTTATTTTAAATAAAAAATATGAGACTTTTTACTGAAATAAGTGCGGAAAACAACTGTGGATAAAGCCACGGAGAGTAGCTAGTATACAACATTTGGTACCAAACATTTTTTCTGATACATTGCCAACTATCTAACGCAAGCTTTCATTTTCTAGAACTTCTTATATCCTCGAACGAATTCGTGATGTTCCGTCCTTAATGACTCATATCACTAAGTCTAATGCTGTTAATTATACTGCAATAATTAATGAGTGTTATGTAAAGATTTTAGAGGTTATGTTCATTTTGATCACAAAAAGTACCTGAGCCTGTCATGAAAGAGGTTCCTATGATGGGCAGGGCTACGTTTGACCTTCTAGCGGTGGATGCCATATGACTATCATCAGGATAAAGGAATTCCGGCTGCATTTTCGGTATGACATGGGGATCGAAGTTCAGGTACGGAGATAGGCTAGCTCCACCTTGTGTAGCCTTCTCCTCGGGCTTGTTGAGCGACAGAATATCACCAAACAAGGACATTTTCGTTTTTTTCGCACTATATCACTAAACTAAGTCTAAAAACGTGTTAGGATCACAAGGTGAATTTTATAGAATTCAATCAAAATCGATTTTTGTCAAAACTTTGAAAGCGAAACCTCAATCAAACCTAAATGTCATTTGTCAATGTCAATTCCAAGTGTCAAACAAGAACCGTAGACAAAATTATGTTGCCTTTTTTTCTCTCCCGTATTCAAGATAATTTGGCGTCGCACGTCTTGTGCAGTTGCTAGTGGTAAATTAATTTTAGTCTCTTCGACTAAATCTATGAAAATTAAGTTAGTTACAAATAACAAGATAGATGCAATTAGAAGATTCCACCTTGCGAAATTACAACCACCTTTTCGGTTGTATGCAAACAAGAACAGAGTTCTTGGCGGGAATATCATACCCCATGGTTATGATATTCCCGTAAATAAAAATACCTATACCTAGGTATAATATCATACCTATGGTATATACCTATACCTAGGTATGATTTCTTTATCCCACAGACATCCAATACAGTAGTTTTGGATATAAAAATACACTACTGTATTGGCTGTCTGTGTTTTAACCCAACTAAGCTTCAAATGGTCTGTCTTAGGTACCTAAGTACATCGTTCTCTGCTCTATAACTAGTGCAATTCGTTAATTCAAAAACTTTCTATTTCAGAGAAATTAGAACATCCGAAGAAGTGCGGAAAATAATAAAGACGGCTAAACTTCACGAGTCTGAACTTACTGAAACCACACAAATCCTGAGGTTTCCTGGGCCCAGCGAACAAAATGATAACTTGCGCCTGATGTTGTTAGATGATTATCTTCTCAAAGAAATTGAAGCTGGAAATGATCTAATATTCAAAGGTATCTTGAGCAATCCATTCGATTATAAAACTTTGTCTGTCTGTATGTAAGATTTTTACAGCTACACGGCTGATCAGAGCTTGATGAAATTTTTTAATTCTTTTCACGAGGAAGGTTTTTGAATACTATTTTCTGAATGACGTGAACGAAGTCGCGGGTAACAGCTAGTAGTAAAATATATTTTCACATTTGTGTGTTTGTCAGTTCCTATCCGACCTACCTCCTAAACGACTTACCGATTTCGAAATGTAGATGTTAAATTCGTCTGAATTGCCGAATTGTCGTAGTATAAAACTCTTTACCATAATTCTTCTAGGCGACCCAGAAGAAAACGTAGTCCTCTGCACTAGCAACAAAACCTACGACGTTAAAGAAGCTGAAACATCCAACAGTCTTCTACTCGTCCCTGAATTACTGTTCGCCGCTGCCACCGGTCTTGACGAAACTAAACAGAACAACTCCATGGATTCTGACAACTCCTTCGAAAAATCCAACACCAGTCTCAACAATACGACCGAATCTGATGAAGGAACAACTCCTAGAAAAGTCGTTCACAAAGATGTTGCTAACACATTTTTCACATACTACGAATTGAAGCCTTGCAAGCCTCGCCTTTCCAAACTCGTAAAAATCTTCGAGCCCACCCTATATAATGGTCCAGAACTAGAATACGCTGTAGATAAGTCCAAACTTCTAAAGTACGAGACTATTCTTGACCAAATACAAGCGTCTAGAGCAGAATTAGACGAGGAGTTAATCAAAATCCAAGCAATAGAGATTAACGGTTATTATAGGGTACTCGAATTCGATTTTGAGTTCAGAGTTTTGTCGTACATGCTGGATCTCATTGAGGAGAATTCCTGGCCTCTGGATAGAGTGTCAAAGGAATCGACCTTGGAAAGTTTGAGAGAGCTAGTTCCCATATCGATTTTAGAAGCAATGTTTGGGTTTTACACGACAAAGACGGCTGTTGAAGATGGGGTGCAGTACTATGAGTATAAGCAGGACAAAGTGTGCAAGTTTTTGGCGAGGGTGCTATTGCAAAGTGCTGGGAAGTTCAATTTGGCGGAGTTTCTGCAAGCGTGGAAGGATTCGGTGCCGGAGGGAATGGTTACCGATGTGAGTAGACTAGCTAAGTTTAAAGATAACTTGGTTCGTTGGATGGAACAACTAATAAAGTATTTGATTCATGAGCGTACGTATTTGATTCATGGGCATACCCACGTTGGGGCACGGTGCCCCACCCTGGAGGGCTATTCCTACGCGTGAGATGAAGTGAGATTTTATCTTGGTCACTCTCACACCTAGACGTTTCAAACGAGAGCAACAAGATCTCCGAATAGGGCCCCTGGTCCTTAACTCGAAGCTCAAAATTTAGGGGTTTCAAGAAAAAATAGTAGGTATATTTACTTCTTCTCCACCCCTAAAAAAATTTCACATTGGCCCACCCCTAATAAAAGTCTGGGTATGCCCATGATTTGAAAGTTGGATTAACTGGGGCTGAAGCGTCTGCGGGGCAATTACGTCTTTCGAGTATTAACTGACAAACCCTTCACAAATTAGGCACCCAACGCCATCTTGTACAGATTATTGCAACTAAAGATAGAAAAAAATGTAGGTGGCGCCTAATTTGTGAAGGGTTTGTCAGTAATTCTCGAAAGACGCAATTGCCCCACAGACACATTTGCCCCACTTGACTCTACCTATCTAATTTAAATTCAAATGGCTTAGTAAGTAAGTAGTATTTAAGTAGTAGGTAAGTTGCACTATTTTACATCGTTATTTTAGTGATCATATCAATTTAAAACTTCAACAAGGGTTGAAGTTTTAATATATATTTTTTGACATACATTTGACATACATTACATTTTATTGGTTGACATATTTTTTAGGGACAAGGGTCCCTAAAAAATATGTCAACACACAGAAGATTTATTCCAATTTCCACTTTGCCTACATTTTTTTTTCAGCATTGGAGTTGCATGCTAAAACGATACTCATTCATGAGTCTCGATGTAAAATTGTTTTTATGTATGTTAAAACCAGTTTTAAATCGACATTCTTGAGTGAGCGTCGTTTTAATATTAGCCCCCAAAAATTTTTTTAAATTCAAACAATGTCGTCAGGAACAACAACACCAAACCAACACTCATCTGCTTGTTTTAAACTCCCTAACAATACCCCAAGACTATGTTTCCAGCTCCCGCGAGAAATGTCCGACAGTCTGTCCGACAGCAGTAGATGCTCTCTCGACAGGCCTTAATATCTCCTATAATCTCCCGAAATAATCTCCCTATTCTTGACGCGTGAGAAGTTTCTAGGTCACTCTAACTGCTATGACTTATGAAACCAGAGAGACTTGACATAAAAAAACAACTTGTAAGAATAACCCTCCAGTGGCCCTATTCGGAGATTTCAGATTTTCATCTCACCATTTTTCGTCCTTGTTGCTCTCGTTTGAATAGTCATAGGTAAGAGAGTAACCAAGATAAGATCTCATCTCATCTCACGCACAGGGAATAGCCCCCTGGGGGCTATTCTATTCTATTCTATTCTGCGCGTGAGATGAAATGAGATTTTATCTTGGTCACTCTCACACCTATGACGTTTCAAACTAGACCAACAAGGACGAAAAAAAGTAAGATGAAAATCTGAAATCTCCGAATAGGGCCCCAGAGCTCTATTCCTAGAATTCAAGATATTTTCTGCTCTTTGTCTTTCTTGTTTGAAAAATCTTAGGAGTGAAAGTAACCAGCGCAGCGGTGCTATTCACAATCATTCGGAAACGTTTCCGATCGATACCCAGAAATTTCAAACTCAAATTGTTTGAATCTCAGTCTACTTCAGACATTTTGGAATAGGGAATCAAGTATAAATCCGATCAGAAGAATTAATCACGTTTAAAAACTTATGAATATAGACTGAGATTCGAATAATTTAGGTTTACAATTTTTTAAATCCGAACGGAAACGTTTCCGAATGGATGTGAACAGTCCTGCTGATCTCATCTCACGCGTCAATAGCCCAGCACTTGCTACGGAGTTTCCACTTGCAAGCTGCAATCCCACGTTTCTCGCGGAAGTTTTCTTGCAAGTGGAAACGAGGCTTCATCAGTAATTTTTCGTGCATGTCCACAGGAAGCTCTTCTATCCGGCATAGCATTGATAGACAAGTCAAGTACGCCGCAAGTTGTGTGGGCTTTCTCCGAAAGCGATTTGCCTGAGGAAATCAACGAGCGGTTCAAGGTCCTGTTCCAAACCAAGCCCAAGTGGACCGTGGACCAGATCTCGCCTTATATTGAGTAAGATACCTTTGAAGTTTAGGAGTTATTTGCTCTTAGGGTTTTCCCTCTTGACACCTACTTTTCGCCCCCACTGGGGGCCAACAAGAATAGTACATTGTGATAAAAGTACATAACATATATATCGTCACGCCTTTCCCCCGAGGGGGCTGGCAGAGGTATAATACAACACCCACGCTTCGCCGGACGATATTCAGTCCCAAATGTGACAGCGGGCGAGCCTGTCGCAGTCGAGCCTTTCACTGAAAGCGTAACAAACATCCATTTATAATATTAGCAAGGATAGTAGGATTACAGATTTGTAACTTTTTTCAAAAACTAAGAATATGTTTTCTTTCAGATGTTATGCGACAGAGAAGTTGAATGTAAACGCGTTGCTGACTAAATACGCCAGAGCGTCAACCCAAGATGGCGTTAGAGTATTTTCAGCTAAACACATGAAATAAATGGAAATCTCTACTGTTACCTCGAAACCTTTGGGGTTTAAAACTAAGGCTTCGTTCTTGCTAAGCAAATTATGCACGGCTGACTGTTGTGTCTAGCTAGCCACCCTACACAGGGTATTTATAAAAACCCTGTTACACATGAGGTCCAGTATCGACTGAAGGATGCAATTATGCTAGTTTAAATTAAATATTGACTATAAAAAAATTGTACACATATCGCGCTCCGCCCTCCTAAAAGCGTGAACGCAGACACTAATCGCGTCGGTTTTGTTTGTAAACTATTCGCGTTGTGTCGCTACTTTCTTAGAATAAAAGCCGCCAACACATGATACAGATTTGTTAACATTTATGTATTTCCTTTTTTTCTTGCGTTCTTAAACCGGTCATAACTTTTGCTATTTTTTAAGGGGCCCGCGACGCTCTGAAATTTCCAAACAAACGCGCTCGTCAAATTTCTTGGAAACTATTTGTCAGATTATGATGAAATTTAGCATGTACAATTAAATTAACCACGAGTATATCTTCGCCCCTATGTTCTTGTTTTTTTAAAAAAACGTCTTCAAGATAGCTATGAAAAATATCCGCATTTGTAAGGGGTCACTTTTGACTGATTTATTCAATAGATAGACAAAGCAAATCAAAAATCCCTTTACATAGGGAGGTAGTCTATATCATTAGCTTTTAAATGAATCCATAATACAAGGAAAATTCTTAGTTATTTAAGAATGATTAGAGAAGTGCAAAAGTCGTAAAAACAATTAAATTGCACTTTGTCACTTTGTAGGTAACTGGGCTCGTCGGTATCTTCACTTGCTCTCTTCGCTCGTCTTCTTTTTCTAGACGAAATGGCTGTAGAAAACCTTAAGTCAATCCGAAGTTAGTCTAAAGTGGTCGCCAGACTCTAAGCGTGCATTTTTGCATGAATACTTATAAGTGTGTGTGTACATGCCCTTCAATTTTCCAACGGAGTTTTTGTAACTCTCTGTATTTTTCAAATGGAATGTCCGATTCGAATTTTGTGTGCTACAATTCCCCGTTTGCTCAACATTGATTGAACCCAATACGCGACTCAGTCAGCCAGCCACAGTTAATCAAGAGACCATGGTATAATAATATACTCCGCTAGGTTATAGCATTCCGGTCACGTGGGCAACACGCAGTGACGTCAATCGATGCCTAAGCAAGACCGAAATAAGTCATTTACAAATAGTGTGAAAGAGACGGATGACGAGTGACGTCACACGTGTTTGCGCCTGGAATGACGAAGTCTACGTCAGTATTGTCAGGAAGACAGAAGATCACGAACAAAAATCTACCTCTATTTTAAAAATAAAATAAAACTCAAATAAACTTTTGTAAAGATTTAATTTTTATTTCATTAATTATAACATACACGTCCTTATTCATTTCATAAGAAAGAGATAGGTGTTTATTATTGTAACATAGTCTATAAAAATTCAACAAATTAAAAGTGTCCTCTAATTATAATGATAATTAGAGATATTATAATGATAAATTATTATCATTATAATATAACCAGCTGTGTATGGTTAAAAAGTATCCTATGTGCTCTTCCAGACTATAATCTATTTTTGTGCTTAACTTCATCCTTCCATCTATTCAGTTATTCTGGAGTGATTAAGTGACAAACATCCATCCATAATGTCGCATTTATAATATTAGTGTGATTCAGCAGTAGGATGACTGTTGTGAACAATAAAATTAACAGTCTATTTATCTATCTACCATTTTTGATTTTTATGGATTGCAGTACCTACCTTGTTTCATAATGTAGTTGACAACCTGTGTTCTTCTCACTTTGCCTGTTTGTCCCGCTAGAGTAGTTGCTCGTAAGCCCTTGTATAGGCCCACCATGCTTCCCATACCTGAAAATAGTTTAAAAACAATGAGTTTTTGTATGCTAGAAAAGCACGAAAAAAATCATAGCTCCGAAAAATATTACGAGTTCTTAAACAACATTTAGCTAATTTTACTTTAGTCTTTTTTTTTGTTTAAGAAATTACTAAGGATTTATTTTAAATAAAAAATATGAGACTTTTTACTGAAATAAGTGCGGAAAACAACTGTGGATAAAGCCACGGAGAGTAGCTAGTATACAACATTTGGTACCAAACATTTTTTCTGATACATTGCCAACTATCTAACGCAAGCTTTCATTTTCTAGAACTTCTTATATCCTCGAACGAATTCGTGATGTTCCGTCCTTAATGACTCTTATCACTAAGTCTAATGCTGTTAATTATACTGCAATAATTAATGAGTGTTATGTAAAGATTTTAGAGGTTATGTTCATATTGATCGCAAAAAGTACCTGAGCCTGTCATGAAAGAGGTTCCTATGATGGGCAGGGCTACGTTTGACCTTCTAGCGGTGGATGCCATATGACTATCATCAGGATAAAGGAATTCCGGCTGCATTTTCGGTATGACATGGGGATCGAAGTTCAGGTACGGAGATAGGCTAGCTCCACCTTGTGTAGCCTTCTCCTCGGGCTTGTTGAGCGACAGAATATCACCAAACAAGGACATTTTCGTTTTTTTCGCACTATATCACTAAACTAAGTCTAAAAACGTGTTAAGATCACAAGGTGAATTTTATAGAATTCAATCAAAATCGATTTTTGTCAAAACTTTGAAAGCGAAACCTCAATCAAACCTAAATGTCATTTGTCAATGTCAATTCCAAGTGTCAAACAAGAACCGTAGACAAAATTATGTTGCCTTTTTTTCTCTCCCGTATTCAAGATAATTTGGCGTCGCACGTCTTGTGCAGTTGCTAGTGGTAAATTAATTTTAGTCTCTTCGACTAAATCTGTGAAAATTAAGTTAGATAAAATAACAAGATAGATGCAATTAGAAGATTCCACCTTGCGAAATTACAACCACCTTTTCGGTTGTATGCAAACAAGAACAGAGTTCTTGGCGGGAATATCATACCCCATGGTTATGATATTCCCGTAAATAAAAATACCTATACCTAGGTATAATATCATACCTATGGTATATACCTATACCTAGGTATGATTTCTTTATCCCACAGACATCCAATACAGTAGTTTTGGATATAAAAATACACTACTGTATTGGCTGTCTGTGTTTTAACCCAACTAAGCTTCAAATGGTCTGTCTTAGGTACCTAAGTACATCGTTCTCTGCTCTATAACTAGTGCAATTCGTTAATTCAAAAACTTTCTATTTCAGAGAAATTAGAACATCCGAAGAAGTGCGGAAAATAATAAAGACGGCTAAACTTCACGAGTCTGAACTTACTGAAACCACACAAATCCTGAGGTTTCCTGGGCCCAGCGAACAAAATGATAACTTGCGCCTGATGTTGTTAGATGATTATCTTCTCAAAGAAATTGAAGCTGGAAATGATCTAATATTCAAAGGTATCTTGAGCAATCCATTCGATTATAAAACTTTGTCTGTCTGTATGTAAGATTTTTACAGCTACACGGCTGATCAGAGCTTGATGAAATTTTGTAATTCTTTTCACGAGGAAGGTTTTTGAATACTATTTTCTGAATGACGTGAACGAAGTCGCGGGTAACAGCTAGTAGTAAAATATATTTTCACATTTGTGTGTTTGTCAGTTCCTATCCGACCTACCTCCTAAACGACTTACCGATTTCGAAATGTAGATGTTAAATGCGTCTGAATTGCCGAATTGTCGTAGGATAAAACTCTTTACCATAATTCTTCTAGGCGACCCAGAAGAAAACGTAGTCCTCTGCACGAGCAACAAAACCTACGACGTTAAAGAAGCTGAAACATCCAACAGTCTTCTACTCGTCCCTGAATTACTGTTCGCCGCTGCCACCGGCCTTGACGAAACTAAACAGAACAACTCCATGGACTCTGACAACTCCTTCGAAAAATCCAACACCAGTCTCAACAATACGACCGAATCTGATGAAGGAACAACTCCTAGAAAAGTCGTTCACAAAGATGTTGCTAACACATTTTTCACATACTACGAATTGAAGCCTTGCAAGCCTCGCCTTTCCAAACTCGTAAAAATCTTCGAGCCCACCCTATATAATGGTCCAGAACTAGAATACGCTGTAGATAAGTCCAAACTTCTAAAGTACGAGACTATTCTTGACCAAATACAAGCGTCTAGAGCAGAATTAGACGAGGAGTTAATCAAAATCCAAGCAATAGAGATTAACGGTTATTATAGGGTACTCGAATTCGATTTTGAGTTCAGAGTTTTGTCGTACATGCTGGATCTCATTGAGGAGAATTCCTGGCCTCTGGATAGAGTGTCTAAGGAATCGACTTTGGAAAGTTTGAGAGAGCTAGTTCCTATATCGATTTTAGAAGCAATGTTTGGGTTTTACACGACAAAGACGGCTGTTGAAGATGGGGTGCAGTACTATGAGTATAAGCAGGACAAAGTATGCAAGTTTTTGGCGAGGGTGCTATTGCAAAGTGCTGGGAAGTTCAATTTGGCGGAGTTTCTGCAAGCGTGGAAGGATTCGGTGCCGGAGGGAATGGTTACCGATGTGAGTAGACTAGCTAAGTTTAAAGATAACTTGGTTCGTTGGATGGAACAACTAATAAAGTATTTGATTCATGAGCGTACGTATTTGATTCATGGGCATACCCACGTTGGGGCACGGTGCCCCACCCTGGAGGGCTATTCCTACGCGTGAGATGAAGTGAGATTTTATCTTGGTCACTCTCACACCTAGACGTTTCAAACGAGAGCAACAAGATCTCCGAATAGGGCCCCTGGTCCTTAACTCGAAGCTCAAAATTTAGGGGTTTCAAGAAAAAATAGTAGGTATATTTACTTCTTCTCCACCCCTAAAAAACTTTCACATTGGCCCACCCCTAATAAAAGTCTGGGTATGCCCATGATTTGAAAGTTGGATTAACTGGGGCTGAAGCGTCTGCGGGGCAATTACGTCTTTCGAGTATTAACTGACAAACCCTTCACAAATTAGGCACCCAACGCCATCTTGTACAGATTATTGCAACTAAAGATAGAAAAAAATGTAGGTGGCGCCTAATTTGTGAAGGGTTTGTCAGTAATTCTCGAAAGACGCAATTGCCCCACAGACACATTTGCCCCACTTGACTCTACCTATCTAATTTAAATTCAAATGGCTTAGTAAGTAAGTAGTATTTAAGTAGTAGGTAAGTTGCACTATTTTACATCGTTATTTTAGTGATCATATCAATTTAAAACTTCAACAAGGGTTGAAGTTTTAATATATATTTTTTGACATACATTTGACATACATTACATTTTATTGGTTGACATATTTTTTAGGGACAAGGGTCCCTAAAAAATATGTCAACACACAGAAGATTTATTCCAATTTCCACTTTGCCTACATTTTTTTTTCAGCATTGGAGTTGCATGCTA
The DNA here is from genome assembly GCA_911728515.1 of Peribatodes rhomboidaria. Classification (NCBI taxonomy): domain Eukaryota; kingdom Metazoa; phylum Arthropoda; class Insecta; order Lepidoptera; family Geometridae; genus Peribatodes; species Peribatodes rhomboidaria. Next base: position 7,783,877 of record OU452189.1, read on the forward strand.
AAACGATACTCATTCATGAGTCTCGATGTAAAATTGTTTTTATGTATGTTAAAACCAGTTTTAAATCGACATTCTTGAGTGAGCGTCGTTTTAATATTAGCCCCCAAAAATTTTTTTAAATTCAAACAATGTCGTCAGGAACAACAACACCAAACCAACACTCATCTGCTTGTTTTAAACTCCCTAACAATACCCCAAGACTATGTTTCCAGCTCCCGCGAGAAATGTCCGACAGTCTGTCCGACAGCAGTAGATGCTCTCTCGACAGGCCTTAATATCTCCTATAATCTCCCGAAATAATCTCCCTATTCTTGACGCGTGAGAAGTTTCTAGGTCACTCTAACTGCTATGACTTATGAAACCAGAGAGACTTGACATAAAAAAACAACTTGTAAGAATAACCCTCCAGTGGCCCTATTCGGAGATTTCAGATTTTCATCTCACCATTTTTCGTCCTTGTTGCTCTCGTTTGAATAGTCATAGGTAAGAGAGTAACCAAGATAAGATCTCATCTCATCTCACGCACAGGGAATAGCCCCCTGGGGGCTATTCTATTCTATTCTATTCTGCGCGTGAGATGAAATGAGATTTTATCTTGGTCACTCTCACACCTATGACGTTTCAAACTAGACCAACAAGGACGAAAAAAAGTAAGATGAAAATCTGAAATCTCCGAATAGGGCCCCAGAGCTCTATTCCTAGAATTCAAGATATTTTCTGCTCTTTGTCTTTCTTGTTTGAAAAATCTTAGGAGTGAAAGTAACCAGCGCAGCGGTGCTATTCACAATCATTCGGAAACGTTTCCGATCGATACCCAGAAATTTCAAACTCAAATTGTTTGAATCTCAGTCTACTTCAGACATTTTGGAATAGGGAATCAAGTATAAATCCGATCAGAAGAATTAATCACGTTTAAAAACTTATGAATATAGACTGAGATTCGAATAATTTAGGTTTACAATTTTTTAAATCCGAACGGAAACGTTTCCGAATGGATGTGAACAGTCCTGCTGATCTCATCTCACGCGTCAATAGCCCAGCACTTGCTACGGAGTTTCCACTTGCAAGCTGCAATCCCACGTTTCTCGCGGAAGTTTTCTTGCAAGTGGAAACGAGGCTTCATCAGTAATTTTTCGTGCATGTCCACAGGAAGCTCTTCTATCCGGCATAGCATTGATAGACAAGTCAAGTACGCCGCAAGTTGTGTGGGCTTTCTCCGAAAGCGATTTGCCTGAGGAAATCAACGAGCGGTTCAAGGTCCTGTTCCAAACCAAGCCCAAGTGGACCGTGGACCAGATCTCGCCTTATATTGAGTAAGATACCTTTGAAGTTTAGGAGTTATTTGCTCTTAGGGTTTTCCCTCTTGACACCTACTTTTCGCCCCCACTGGGGGCCAACAAGAATAGTACATTGTGATAAAAGTACATAACATATATATCGTCACGCCTTTCCCCCGAGGGGGCTGGCAGAGGTATAATACAACACCCACACTTCGCCGGACGATATTCAGTCCCAAATGTGACAGCGGGCGAGCCTGTCGCAGTCGAGCCTTTCACTGAAAGCGTAACAAACATCCATTTATAATATTAGCAAGGATAGTAGGATTACAGATTTGTAACTTTTTTCAAAAACTAAGAATATGTTTTCTTTCAGATGTTATGCGACAGAGAAGTTGAATGTAAACGCGTTGCTGACTAAATACGCCAGAGCGTCAACCCAAGATGGCGTTAGAGTATTTTCAGCTAAACACATGAAATAAATGGAAATCTCTACTGTTACCTCGAAACCTTTGGGGTTTAAAACTAAGGCTTCGTTCTTGCTAAGCAAATTATGCACGGCTGACTGTTGTGTCTAGCTAGCCACCCTACACAGGGTATTTATAAAAACCCTGTTACACATGAGGTCCAGTATCGACTGAAGGATGCAATTATGCTAGTTTAAATTAAATATTGACTATAAAAAAATTGTACACATATCGCGCTCCGCCCTCCTAAAAGCGTGAACGCAGACACTAATCGCGTCGGTTTTGTTTGTAAACTATTCGCGTTGTGTCGCTACTTTCTTAGAATAAAAGCCGCCAACACATGATACAGATTTGTTAACATTTATGTATTTCCTTTTTTTCTTGCGTTCTTAAACCGGTCATAACTTTTGCTATTTTTTAAGGGGCCCGCGACGCTCTGAAATTTCCAAACAAACGCGCTCGTCAAATTTCTTGGAAACTATTTGTCAGATTATGATGAAATTTAGCATGTACAATTAAATTAACCACGAGTATATCTTCGCCCCTATGTTCTTGTTTTTTTAAAAAAACGTCTTCAAGATAGCTATGAAAAATATCCGCATTTGTAAGGGGTCACTTTTGACTGATTTATTCAATAGATAGACAAAGCAAATCAAAAATCCCTTTACATAGGGAGGTAGTCTATATCATTAGCTTTTAAATGAATCCATAATACAAGGAAAATTCTTAGTTATTTAAGAATGATTAGAGAAGTGCAAAAGTCGTAAAAACAATTAAATTGCACTTTGTCACTTTGTAGGTAACTGGGCTCGTCGGTATCTTCACTTGCTCTCTTCGCTCGTCTTCTTTTTCTAGACGAAATGGCTGTAGAAAACCTTAAGTCAATCCGAAGTTAGTCTAAAGTGGTCGCCAGACTCTAAGCGTGCATTTTTGCATGAATACTTATAAGTGTGTGTGTACATGCCCTTCAATTTTCCAACGGAGTTTTTGTAACTCTCTGTATTTTTCAAATGGAATGTCCGATTCGAATTTTGTGTGCTACAATTCCCCGTTTGCTCAACATTGATTGAACCCAATACGCGACTCAGTCAGCCAGCCACAGTTAATCAAGAGACCATGGTATAATAATATACTCCGCTAGGTTATAGCATTCCGGTCACGTGGGCAACACGCAGTGACGTCAATCGATGCCTAAGCAAGACCGAAATAAGTCATTTACAAATAGTGTGAAAGAGACGGATGACGAGTGACGTCACACGTGTTTGCGCCTGGAATGACGAAGTCTACGTCAGTATTGTCAGGAAGACAGAAGATCACGAACAAAAATCTACCTCTATTTTAAAAATAAAATAAAACTCAAATAAACTTTTGTAAAGATTTAATTTTTATTTCATTAATTATAACATACACGTCCTTATTCATTTCATTACTTACATTTTAAAATACACTTAAAAATACATTATCTAACACAGCCATTGTATTTTCAAAAAATTAAAAATACACAATCATTTTCGTAGGTCGGGTCCATCGATATTCTGTCTCAATAGTAAGCTAAAACATAGTAAAACTAATTAAATCTAGAAGGTACTATGGGAATGTCTATGAAGACTTTTACTGCACGAGAAAACGTGGTACAGTTATAAACGACGTCATAACCACTAACCAATGGTTGTTTAATAAACGGGGATTAACCTGTTCCAGGATAAGAATTTAATTACAATTTATGATCTGAAAGTGATTAAAAATCTTCCTTAATGTTACGGCGACTTTATGAGGTATGCTATGAATCTTTGGTAGGATTAAGATTGCTTGATATTTTTCCGGAGGGTGTCTAGTTCGTCCCACATCTCTTTGGGAAGGTCTTCACCTACTTCTTCTGTGAAATACTTTTCGATTGCGTCGGCCTGGAAACAAGAAAAGGTGGTTATGGTAGACAAAAATGTAGGTACATTCTGGTTATTGGCTGTTTAATTATCTATGTTTACTCAAGGAGTTAAATACAATGATATGGTATTGATCTTATTTTGATAACTTTTGCATACTACAATTCATTTCAGTTTCAACTTTTAGTTCAACTTCATACCTGTCTATTAAGAAATGATGTCCATAGTAATAATGATGCATTTCATAGAGCTACAAATAACGAATTAATCGACATCTCATTTATTCAAATTGTATATAAGTGCTGTGGAACATGTGTGTAAATACATACATACATAGACTGTTAAAACATTATTCTTTTCATACCTTCTACTGCGAGCGGAGCGGTATTGGTATTGTCTCTGTTTATTATAAGCTGAGTGGTTAACTCTAAAATCAAGACTGATTTTAGGGCACTCAGCTTAAAATGAACGGAGTTCGTGCGAAATCTTTTCCACTCGCAGTGAATGGTACAGGATCTTTGAGGAATGGATGAGAAAGACACAGGATCGGAAAATATTGCAGACATAAGAGGCAAAAAGGAAAAAAATAGTTAAAAAGAAAAAGAGACCAAAAGTCGGCAGTGTGTACAAAATAGTTTTTATAACTTGGCTTCTGGGCCAACAAAATAGTTAATGATGACGAAAACTTTATTTACTTATCCTATTTTTTAACCTGCTATCAGTCATCCAGACTAGGTGCAATCAACAATTTTAATTTGCACTAATACTTTTTGTCATTCAACTGGTTAGCTTATAGGCAAAGAAAAAAAAGATAATCCAAACTGCGATCAGTCAACCAGACTATGAGAACATATCAACTCACACAAATACTTTATCATTCAACTAGGTAAATAGCTTTTAAGCAAAGCAAAAAAAACAACACAAACAGCTGGTGCTCACCTCCTGCATCCAGAAGTCCTTCGGTATACTGAAGAGCGAGTCCATGTCGACGGGCCCCAGCTGGTCCGTGTTGAGCGCTCCGCGCGCCGGGATGTTCCCCAGCGCGGTCGGCTCGTGGCACGGCTCGCCGTCGCACCGCCGGAGCACCCAGTCCAGCACGCGGGCGTTCTCGCCGAAACCGGGCCAGAGGAACTTACCCTGGAGAATAGAATATGAACAATAAACACTAGAACACAACAACAAACAAGTAACGTTGTTAAAAGAAAAACAAAAAACCTGACTGCAAAATGTTGTAGCCTGTGTTACTGTAGACTATTAAGACGATTCAAATGACGCCTCACATGTCGAAATCCATCAAGCAGTTTAGGCTGTAGGGCGTGCTAAACCCCATACATACATACATACATACACTTGAAAAACATAACCCTCCTTATTGCGCAGTCGGGTAAAAAAATCTCAACAACACACAATAGCTACAGTTATCAAAGTATTTTTGTAACAGGAAGAAAAAATATATGCTTCCTGCCGCAAACTGGGTTCAACTCAACATAATGCTGGTTGAAACCAACCAGCGCTGATCTTTTGTTGGAACCGACTAGTAGCGAAAAGAAAGATAAGGCTAAGGTTGAGGAGAGAAAGAGTTACGGTTTAGGATAGGTGGGTTTTTTTTGTGAATGATTAATGCTGGTGACTGGCGACAGGCCTGTACAGGTTACCGGACGTTTGGCAAGCACAGGTGGCGCAGGGCCTCAGGTTGAGGGTTTTAAACAGTGGCAGTGACAGAAAAAGTTTGTCTGTAAAGTCGGTTTATGGACGAAGTTTAACGTGACAACGTCATAACAAAACATTGATGAAATGATTGCATAATTTAAAAAATAAATCGCTCGACTAGTGCTCTCGCTCCGATCCGTTACAATGAGCGTAACGGGACAAAAAGTCATCCTGTTTTGTGCGTGCAGTCGGCGTTCATCGATTTATTAGACGTTGTCACGTCAAAAAAGCTAGGTAACTCCAGTTTACCTGGTCATCCTTCCTGAACCAGTTGACGTGGAAGATCTTGGGCATGTGTCGTCCGGCGCGCGGCATGGACAGCCAGTGCGAGAGATACTCTCCGAAGTTGTACCCGAAGAACGGGCGCATCGCGAACGGGTCGTGCATCACTACCTTGCCCTGATAACAAGAAAAACATTAAGACTTCAATTTAGTTTTCGAAATGTCGTAAGACTAGCCATCTCTCAAGGAGTGCATTTTCCTGTGATGTAATTTGGAGCTATATCCTCGTCGTGCTTTAAGTAAACGAGGGAGGGAAAGTATAGAAAACAGTTCATGGTCTACATTCTCAAAAATACTAGTGAGGGAATGAGGTGGCCAAAAATATCAGTTGTCTATGGTAACCTAAATATGTAGGGTATTGGCTGATTTACCTACATCCTGCCAAGATTCTTGGCTGTTGCATACAAAAACATTGAATCAACAAATTACTTGCATTGTCTGAACTATTCCTGAAGCTAAAAGACGAGTATTGCCTGTAATCTATCACATTCAACTATTTCACGCAAGAAACTTGCGCTGCATAAATTGGGCACTAACAATTTTTTTATCGCGATTAAGTCTAAAAATAGATAAATGGAGATAAAACGAGAAAGTGGACATACTGTACCGACCTCACTTAAGTGGGATATAACACTTTTTATTGCACACCAAAAATACAAAGTAAAAGGCAGTACTAGTGCGGTTTGATCGCCTAAAGCGATTTCTTCCAGGCATCCTTTGGATAGACAGGACAGAACGAAATATGACAAACGGTCGGTGGCATATATAAATACAATAGTAATTCATAAAATATAGTAAATATATCAACACTTCGATATATTATATCGTTATTCGATATTATATCGTTCCGAAGACGGGTCTGAGCAGTAGCGCACTTGTAACGCCTCACTCAACTGCCGTCTTTGTACTACTTCACTCTAGTAAACTTCAAGGCTAGAGTGAATAAGTACCTTATAGGTCGTCGTGCTCCATCTTAGACCACAACGTCGCTTAACATCAGGCGAGTTGGTGGTCAAACGCCGACTTATTGTACATAAAAAAAAAAAAAAAAACTCAAACCTATGGGCGACAGGCTTGCCCCCTGTCACATTTAGAACTGAATATTGTCCGGCGAAGTGTGGGTGTTGTGTGACGATATGTCAAACCTATGGGTAGGTAGGTAATGATAAGTCTGAAAATAAAGTAAAGAACCGTGACTCACAGCATGTTCAGCGGCGGCGGTGGCCTCGGAGCGCATGGAGGCGCCGAGGAACACCCCGTGGCGCCAGTCGCGCGCCTCCAGCACCAGCGGCACGCCGGCCGGCCGCCGCCCGCCCAGCAGGATGGCGGAGATGGGCACGCCTTCAGCGCTCTCCCACGACCTGTCGATTATGGGGCACTGCCCGGCTGGGGTGCAGAACCTGGCCGAAGGGAATGCTGGCTTTAGGACACAGAGCTAACAGAAGCTTGGGTAAGACAAGGTGGACGCGGGAAGACGTTGAATGCGGGCAACGCAAGACCTTTCGTTATGGAAATCTTTGCGGAGATTAGGGAAATTAGGGAGGCCTTTGTCCAGCAGAGGACTTTCCCCAGCTGAGATGATGATGAGAGCTAACAACTAACAAATAAAACGAAACAAAAGCTAAACGTGTTAAGTTACCGTAATTTTTTTCATTATTCTACATCACTAACCATAGATAAAACACAATAAAAAAAAAAAATCTGGTGTACTGTTGTTATTCAGCCATATTTTATTTTTATCACCTGCATTATAAAACTGCTAGGATTTTTAATATCTACTGTTGTCTATACTTGGTTCCACTAGTAAAATCAATAGAATTTAAACACCAATAAGTCCATAGTCCATACGCTCAAAATGACCTGGAATCGGGATGCGCTGCAGGCGCTTTTTGCTCCCGTTCTAGGGATGTCCCTTCTAGTGTCAAGTCCCTTCGGCCAAGTCCCCATGCCTTTCCACCACACACCGCCGCCTTCACGGCCACATTCATAAACATGGTGTTACGGAATACACCCGCCTGGCAGGCCTGCGCACGCGACATAATTCTTCTCATTACTTTTGTTGTGCGAAAACGTGACAAGGCTATGTGTAGAGATACGTCTGTCTCGACAAAAAGAGTCGACATACCGTTCTTGCGTTTTTCTCTATGAAATGCCTGCAGGGTTTGGGAACACTGTATTGCGGATAAACTAACCTGGAGTTGGGATGTGCTGCAGGCGTCTTCTTACTATCATCCCAGGGTTGTCCCTTCCAGTCTATAAGCTGCCCGGGAGCCGTCCCCATGCCCTCCCACCACACACCACCGTCTGCTGTCTCGGCCACATTCGTGAACACAGTGTTGCGGAATACAGTCGCCATCGCCATCGGGTTTGTGGCTGCTGACGTGCCTACGGGAGGAGAAAAGATATTGTAATGTTTTTGTGTTCATCGTGCAAGGTAAACATCTTGAGTGAAAAGCATAGGTCATCTTAATCATCATTATTATTAGGCCTTTCAGATTCTTGTAAGTCAGTCATCCTGACGGCGGCGAAAAAGCAACGTACAATAGAGGGAAAATTAGCTATGTATACTGAAACGATTGGATGAAAAACTATCTAACTGGTGGTGAAAATCGCATCAAAATCCGTTGTTCGGTTTAGGAGAAATAAGCGGAGATATATAGACAAAGACAGACAGACGCGAAAACAGACTTTGTAGAGGTAAACTACTATGTAGAGGAGAGATAGAGAAGAAGAGAAGAGAAGGTTTATGAATTTAGTTATTAGTTGCGTGGTAATTTGGAAATGTTTAATAAATATTCGGGACACTTGCACACACGGTCCACAAACTAAGCAAAGCTTGAACTATGGCTGCTAGAGACTGATTAACATACATAAATACGTTTAAATATGAGTACCTACTTAAATAGATATTAACACCCAGACAGAACAAACGCAAATGTTCATCACATAAATGTTTGCCCTAGGTGGGAAACGAACCCACGCCCCCATACTCAGAAGGCAGGTTCACTACCAACTAAGCCAGCGAGGCAGTCAATCACACCCACGCCCCCAAGCTCAAAAGGCATATTTTGGTTCATTTGTAGCTAGAAAAGAGATAGTCAGTAAACCAAGTCCTTACCAGGCGCGACGCCAAAGAAGCCGTTCTCCGGGTTGATGGCCCTCAGTACGCCGTTCTGGTCGAACTTCATCCAGGCGATGTCGTCTCCGACGCACTCCACCTTGTACCCGGGCAGCGAGGGCGTCATCATGGCGAGGTTGGTCTTGCCGCAGGCTGAAGGGAATGCAGCCGCGATGTACCGCTTGCGCCCGCGCGGGTCCGTTATACCCACAATCTGATTTAAGAAAAAAAAAAAATATTTGAGGATCCGTTATACCCAGTTATTACACTATAGTTATAACCTATATTTTTTTATTTCTTGTGTGAAATATCATCAAGAGTTTATTCTATAATTTATAGTAAAATGTTTTTAATGTTAAGTTTAAGTAAGTAAGTACCTATTTATTTATGTACCTATTTACCTATGAGCAATATATATTTCTTTTGAGGTTATGTTAATGAAATAGAGTTTTTTTACTTGCGGTTGCGGCGTAGTGTTTTACCTGGCTTAGTCATTATTATTTTGAAAACAAATTGTGTTAGATCAATGCCAAATAAAAAAGTCAAAAATGCAGGAGTAGGTACCCATGATCTCTAATTTTATTAATGCATGGTATAATAATACATTTGTACACTTACTCCTTAGATACTCTGAATGCCTAGTAATTTATAGTCCTTAGGTAGGTATGTATTTGTATATGTCCCTATGCAAAAATGTCACTGAAAAAGTTTGAATTTGTTTGATAATGGTAAAGATGACTTAAGATGATTCAACTGACCAGCATGTGCTCAGCCAGCCAGCCCTCCCTCCGGGCGAGCACGGAGCCCAGGCGCAGCGCGAAGCACTTCTTACCCAGCAGGCTGTTCCCGCCGTAACCGCTGCCTGTTGTACACACAAACAATAACAGTTCAGTCGAAATATTTATATTAATTACTAGCTGACCGGGACTTCGTTCGCGTTTATTCTGAGGATTTCGTCATGGTCAGGTAGGATGATGGTACGAGAGGGGTCGCAGCGCCAGCCGGGGGTACTCTTCACCAGCCACCGCGCGCAGACACTTCACCTCGAAGGTATCTAACCTCAGACGTTAGTAGTCACTCACCGTAGCTGACGATCTCGTCGTGGTCAGGCTTGTGCAGGATGATGGTGCGCGAGGGGTCGCAGCGCCAGCCCGGCGTGCTCTCCTCACCACCCACCGCGTGCAGACACTTCACGAACTGCTCATCTTGACGCAGCGCTTCCAGGACTTTCGCGCCTGGGGAGAAAAGTGGGTTTAGTTTGATTCGGAATAATTATCAGTTTATTGAGGAGTGATAGAGGCGGATGGAGAAACCGTATGTACTGTACCTATCACAATTGGCTACTGCTGCGTGTTCACCAGAAGATGAGCTGTGCTAGGATGTGTAGCAGTAAAAAATCACCAATAGGATCTGTTCATTTTCGTAGCGAAGTGATGCTATTGGTGGTATTTTTCCTCGCTTCACATCCTCGCACAGCTTATCTTCTAATGGAAAAACAGCTTAAAGGTGTTGTTGCTGCTGATCCTGATCCCTGCATTTGTCATCCCGGAAACAAATGTAAATTTTTGGCTAAGGAAAGGTAGTAAGATGATGATGAATTTTCTTATGTTGGGGATTAAAAAAGGGGTTAAAGTTGGCAACTCACCCATCCTAGTCATGACGCGCATTGAGTAGACGACGTACGGTGAGTCGGTGATCTCGACTCCAATCTTGGACAGCGGAGACCCCACCGGGCCCATCGAGAACGGGATCACGTACATTGTACGACCTGCACAAATATTTCCAGATAAAAAAAATAAACAGACACCGAGGATAAATATATTTCCCATGACCTCTGATGGGGACTATGACCCCCGCCAAGAAATGGAACCACCAAGAATTTGATTTAGTCGTGTTCCCATTAGCATCACATTAGCTCCATCATGGTAATAAAACTTTTTAGAAGGCTACCGTAACAAAAAAAACTTGGCAAGCAAAAAGTTTGTGATAATATTATATTTTATTATGTTATTTCTATTTGAGTTTATAACTCTCTAATAAGAAAAACCGAACACAAGTTTCAAACAACTCAAGTTGACATTCTCACCTCTCATACAGCCCGGGAACCGATCCCCCACCGCCTTATCATAGTCCTCAGCGGAGATGTAGTTCCCCAGCGCCGACTTCTGCCCTTGCCTGGCTGCCGGGACCACCTCCCTCTCCCTGTCCGCGCAGATGAAGGTGCGGGATTCCACGCGGGCCACGTCTGCCGGGTCGGTTCGGGCTAACCAGCTGGGGAAAACGAATTCGTCAATTGGGACAGAAACGACCACAGCATAGCTTGACTAGGTGTTAGTAAGTAAACAGTTATACCCATTAGGTAATTGAAGAATTGATCAGTCTCTGTGGGTAGCATTTAAATCTAAGAGCTGCCGGTGGGATGACACGTTAAATTGTAAGTCCCAGTTTGTCTTATTCCAACAATCGCCAAGCAAAAATAGAGGCCTTTGGGTGGCTTAGACACTCTGCTGCCGGAGCTAGGCCACTCGACCCGTAAGAAGCTACATTTTTTTTTGTTGGGGGCGTTGGACAAAGCGAGTTAGGCCAGTTTGAACAAGTTTCCCTAGAGCGAAAGTTTAAAGTAGGATCTAGCAGATTGGCATGTTTCTCTCATTTTTCTTTTTCATTCTTTTCTACTTTCACTTCTTTTCGTTTCTTTCCACTCACCAGTTGTCGTATTTGGGGAGGCGTTTGATTGTGCCCTGGTGCTGCATGAGCTGCAGCAGAGCAGACGCTTCGGCCTCGGAACCGTCGCACACATGCACGTGCTCTGGCTGGCACAGCGCTGCGCTGCGTTCCACGAACGCACGAACCTGTTGGTGAATTGGCGGTCGTTGTAGTCGAGTTTTTCTGGTCTTGTCTAATAGTTTAAGTCTCTGGAGTCTCCCTATACAGTCAGGATCTATCCTAGATCTTAACTTAAAAGAAATATCTACTCGTAGTAATATCTTCTATAGGGAATTATAGGCTGTCTTCTTGAAGAAAAGGCTCTTCGTGAAAGAATTCATTTTCATCAGTGCCAGTGTCGAGCTTATATTGCATAAAGTCAGAAAGGTGGCAGTTTAATTTGTACTCACACTGGAACTATTATTTTTAACCTAAATAAAATATTAGATCTCCCTAATATTTTATGTGTGTGAAACTGCACATTTTTACAAGACAAGTGGGGTCAAGCCAGTATTCTGACGCGTGAGATGTTATCATGGTCACTCTCACTCCTAAGACTTTTTAAACGAGAGAGAGAAACAATGACCAGAACATAATATCTCACACGTAAAAATTGGGCCCCTGCTGATCTCTAAGTTTTGTCACGGCGGTGACGTGGTCGTGACGTCATTCCGCATTTATCCATAAATTAAAAAAAGAGAAGTACAGAGCGAGCCACATTGGTCGATCGCCATTATCTTTCTAAAGTGTTGTGTACCTTCGGAGTGAGCGCAGCGAGTGCCGGGCTGGGCTTGGCAGCGCCGCGGAGCGCCGTCTGGTGCGCCGCGCGGCTGCACCCGAGGGCTATCTGCGCGCATCTGAACACAAACAAACACAAGCTAAGTATGATGTGGAGAGAGTAGCTTAGCGAGAGGTTTTAAAAATAAGTCTGTATCTATTTTCGATAAATTCGATCTCATAACTTGGAACTTCTTTTTAACCCACGACGCGACGAGAGGGGTGTTTTACGTTAAAGTTATTTTATTATACACCAATGTCTCGTTTATTTTTAATGTGTATGTGTAATGATAAAAATGTTTTGACGGACGTTCATCGGAGCGAGACTATTTTTAGCTAAAATGTTCGGTTCCTAGTTTTTTTCTATGTTAAATTAATCATAAGTAATTCCCGTTCCATTAAATCATAATTTGTGAAAACCACGTCAGTTTCCATTATTATTTATTTAAATTAAACTGGTAAACTAGTCACAGTGACAAGTTAAAACTTTAAACAGGATCTAGAGAGCTAAACGCCCAAAATCGGGCGTTCAGAATTTAAATTCGGTTTAAATGTAACTGCATTTACTTTGTGGTGGTGAAATGCAAAATGACTGTTTAACCTCAGTTTATCACGTAAACCAAGTTCAAAATGAGCTGATCGCGTTTATATTCACTGGTGAAATCGGCCCTTAAATGTATAGTGATCGTGGTTAATTAAAACTGAGTTTTCCATTACAAAAGGTACAAGGTCAAAATAATAATACTTATTAATAAATGAAAAAATAACATATTATTTTATTGTTTATTGGATATTAATTATTTATGTAATTGACCGCGGTTTTAATCATTCATTCCATAACGCAGTTGAATCGTTAGACTTTGTCCTGAATTATGTCCTAATTAGAACTGGTTGAAACTGAGACAAACTGATTAGTTAAATATATGTTATTGAGTGATTCTTGAGAGGATAATTGACCCAGCGAGCGTTAGTAAGCGAAGCGTCTAGGCAAAGACAAAGACAAAAATGCTTTCGTAAATCCGAATCTGTCCGGACCTGTTTCTTCCCCTACATGTCGCATTTCTTAACCGATTATCTTGAAATTTTATTATTGAATCTGCTCACGAAATTGAATTCAATTGAATGAGGAATAAGACCCGTATAGGAGGACAACCGTCGGCCGCGAGGTCTACAACTCACAGAGCCAGTTTAATAATGTTGATTTGAGGGACAAAGAGTCGTTAGCCACTTAAGTAGGTACTTAATACGTTTTCGCGTACTTGTAAGTTTTTGAAGATTAAAATAATTAAGTAAGCCAAGTTAAATTTTATTTTGGTTTAAATTATTTTTTGTCAAAGAAAGAAAGTTTATTAAAATTGTTTAATTATCTACTTACTTATTTCTATACTTAGCGTTTTAAAAACTAAAACGCTTTCTACATAATTGTTAATTGTGTGAGAAAAGGTTGTGAATGATATTTTTTTTAAACTGTTTAAATTTAAAATAAAAACTAAATTTAAAACTTATTTAGGAAAATAATTGTTTTAGAATTTAAAAAAATATATTTAAAAACTTACTGCGCCGCCTTCCTCACGTAGTCTTCTGGGATAGCTTTGAAGTGCAACATTTTGAAAATACTAATTTGAAAAATAAATTAAAATAATACTCTTTAAAAAATTGAAAAAAAATCTAGCTATAATTCCCCAAAATTACTGAAGCTGAACAAATATATCAACCACCTATAATATCCTATTGTATTAATTTTATCACCCATTTAATTAATAGATGCTTAGTGACAGGCCTACTAACTTCGAATGTTGGAAAATGTGCGCCGGCGCAGTATATAAGGTGCGCGTGACGGCGCGTGCGCACGGCGCGCTGCGATTGGCCGAGAGCGCGGGTGTGTCCATACGTAGCTAGTGTTTTGTTTTGACGTTACGTAGGAATCCGTGTGAAGCAATACTAACACATGATTTGATAAAGGAGTCGTTTAGTCAATTGTTTTAGGGAAAATAATATTGTTTCCCACTAATATATTTTTGTAAATCTCGCGTGATGTAAATTAGTTTTATTTGTTCATTAATATTGTTTGTTCTTGTTAGGATATATGTGTCGTATGTAAGTGCATGTACCTACATAGTACTTTTTATCTACTTTGTTTAACAGATGCTCTATTTAATTAAATAATAACTTAATTTCACAAGTGTCCAAATCCACAAATCAAAAAATCATACACTAATGCTATTCAATTTACTTAGCGAATGCGATGGTGGCGCCGCCTCAGTTCTGCAGATAATTTGGTATTCTAAGTACTTGCTTGTAATATTGGAACGGGTTTCATCAGAAGTTCCAAAGCTCAAGGCGCGATTGCGTCAGCTCAGAGGCGTGTGATACGAAATACACACGCACCGAGATTAGGCTGAGAAATAAGCAGGCCTAGTACAGAACCATCACATACTATGATCATACGGCAAGCTACTTCTTCTTAAGAAAGAACTGGTAGGCTACCCTTTTAATTTTGTTATCTTTTAATTTGTGGATGTCTAAAGCGATGATAGCCTAGTTGGAGAAGGCTCCTCAGTTTCTGGCCTGTTCTTCTGAGTAGTGGCTCTTTTTACGAACAAGGTAGAGTCGTTTTTATGACTTTGACGTTCATAAGTGTATCTTCGATGCCCAATAAGACATTTTGAGTTTGACTTTACTCGTCTTTCAAGCTAGATGGAGTTGGTTCGATTCCAGCCGAAGACATGCATCAATTTGTTCATAACGTGAACTTAAGTACGTTTTAAATGTCATCGGCTACATAGCTAGCTCGGTGTTTGGAGACAGGCTCGCCCCTTGTCACTTTTGGGACTGGATATCGTCGCATGCAGTGTGAGTGCTGTAATACACCTCTGTCAGCCCCGTCGAGGGAAAGGCGTGACGATGGACGGTGTCTATTTCAATCCAGAGAGAAAGCGCTGGACTAAAGTATGCATTCAAAGAAGATGATGCGTTTTGAGTTCCTAAATTGCCGGCCATTGCTCGTCTATCGGCTTAAGGTTTTCCCTATTTCTTTGGTCTGTATATAATCTGGCCAGCATCCCCGCGGCATTCAGATTGATCAGCTGATGCCTAGATTTGCGTTCCTTCTTCATGAAAATAGGTTTAGTGTTGATAAATTAAAACACTGCATAATCTTGGCATTGCATTAAAAGAGATTATGACGCATTAAAATGCTTACGTGGTACATAATATTTTTTTATTACGTTGATCTATAAATACCGATGTAGGGGGCAAAGCAGCATTGTTATCGGTGTTTTGTAGAGCTGATTAGAGCGATAATTACAATAATTGATAACAAAGACGTGACTTAAGCAAAAAATTAAATAGTTTATTATGTATGTATGATACTTAATTTTTATTTAAAATCCTTATTGCTTCATTAATACAAACAAAACGTACCATCTTCGTTCTTATAAAAGGGATAGATGGTACGCGAAACCTAAAAATGGACCGCATAAATTAGGTGCTGCACACAATTCACCGTAGTCACAAACAAATGCAACCGCTTGCAACGGTGATAATTATTGTTGTCTCGTTCTCGCTATAGTCTCTTGTACGTCTCTCTATCTTTGTTATTGATACACGTACATTATAACTGTCAACGGAGCTGTAGTTATAATGGGTCTGTTTGCTTGTATATTGGGTACACGCGCTGTGTACTAGAAATTAGACTCGTGCCGCTTCTTCCTTGTATTATTTCGACGGTGTCCATAGACTTTGATCGTCGAAGTCCGTAAGAAAGAATTTTGGCGTCACAGATTTGAAACATGTACTTAACTTTTTTAATAAACACATTTCCTTAATAATAATTACATATATGCCCAACTCTCAGTTATCTGTCGATAATTATACTAAGGGCCGATTTTTCAATCCTTACTTTATTCGCCTAATAACTACCGAGCCAATAACTTTATTAATCTGTTTATTTGGCTCATAAATGGTGTTCGGTTTTTCAATACAATTTTAGCTAAGGAGTAATTATCTGGGGGGCTATTCCTGCGCGTGAGATTAGGTGAGATTTTATCTTGGTCACTCTCACACCTATGACGTTTCAAACGAGAGCAACAAGGATAAAAAAAGTGAGATGAAAATATCAAATCTCCGAATAGGGTCCCTGACCATTTATTCAGTGTGTACAAAAGCTAACTTCAGACAGTTGAAACAAAACTATAAAATATTCACGCGCTAAAAAAGGACTTCGAATTTTCACTTTTCGCTTATGTCACTGTCTTGTCAGTTTTAGTCTAAACGTCACGGTACTAATAATCTGTGCAAAAGTCGTCGGCTGGTTTGGCTATATATCTTTGTTCATGGTAACTTTTTTTTTTTTATTAATTTTAATTTAGTTTCTGCGTGCCGGAAATATCAATCTTTTTTGACAGTGACAACCCATAAGACCATCATTTAGACAGTCTCAACAATTTATTCCATAGATTAAACTGCTATCTGGCCGTTCCACCGACAAATAAAGTTATACCTCAGATAGATGAGTTATTCGTCTAGTAAATGATACCTGACCATTGAAAAACAGAATAATTAGCTATCAGTTCAATCAACACTATTTGTTTGTTTATCTGACCATTGAAAAATCGGCCCTAAGACGAATTTACTTAAAATAACCCCTGATACACATAGTTATGAACCCAAATGGGTAGACGAAAAACAAAACCAAAATTGGTTTAATTCATTTGGGAGCTACGATGACACACGATGATTAAATTAACAACACTTTCTGTTTGCATCGGGGGAAGAGGGCAAAACCCTCCTCAGTTGGCAGTGAACCAATCTGCCTTTTGAGCTTGGGGGCGCGGGTTCGATTCCCACTTAGGGCAAACGTTGGTGTGATAAACATTTGTGTTTGTTCTATCTCTGGATGTTAATATCTATTAAAGTAAAGTATTTAAAAATAAATGTATGTATATAGATCAGTCTCTGGCAGCCATAGTACAAGCTATGCTTAGTTTGGGGTCAGATGACCGTGTGTGCAAAAATGTCCCGAATATTAAAAAAAAAAAGTATTTAGACATTACAGAAGACTAATATGTTTGAAAAATTTAAATTAGTCGCACAACAGCAGAGTTTCAAAGCAAAATTACGACAGCAACACAATTTATTTCCTAGATAACCTTTATTCAGAATATTGTGAACCGTAGATAAAGAATATCGTCCACAGAATTCAGTAGTTCAAAATTTGATTGATTTGAACTGGGATTTTCCTCCGAAGATATCTTTGGACCTTGCTCTTCTTGCACACCAGATACTTTGCACACGATTCCTTCTGCGCTCGAATTAATTTATAAGACACCTATATGAAGAAGATTGTTAGGTACATAGATAGTTACGGTACTTTAGGACCGTAACCAGGGGCTAAAACAATTTTCAAACGTCTATCATTGGGTCTGGTCGAAGCAGCTCGTGACCAAAATGCTGGCCGGTACTTTGCCCGAAGGAAAGATCAGTATCGCAATCCAACGGGGAGTGCGGCCAGCATTTTGATTACGTTGCCTACAGCTGGCAGCAATTTATTAGATTAGGACTTTTACATTTATTAATACTCTTTGATAAGTATTCTCTCCATCCTAAGGTAGCCTGGAAGAGATCGCTCTTAGTGATTCCTTCTGTGCTCGAATTGATTTATAAGACACCTCTAAGAAGAAGATAGTTAGGTACATAGATACTCGTAGTTACGGTACTTTAGGACCGTGGGGACCAGGGGCCAAAACAATTTTCAAACGTCTATCATTGGGTCTGGTCGAAGCAGCTCGTGACCAAAATGCTGGCCGGTACTTTGCCCGAAGGATCAGTATCGCAATCCAAGGGGGCATGCGGTCAGCATTTTGAGTACGTTGCCTACAGCTGGCAGCAATTTATTAGATTAGGACTTTTACATTTATTAATACTCTTTCATAAGTATCCTCTCCATCCTAAGGTAGCCTGGAAGAGATCGCTCTTAGTGATTCCTTCTGTGCTCGAATTAATTTATAAGACACCTATATGAAGAAGATTGTTAGGTACATAGATAGTTACGGTACTTTAGGACCGTGGGGACCAGGGGCCAAAACAATTTTCAAACGTCTATCATTGGGTCTGGTCGAAGCAGCTCGTGACCAAAATGCTGGCTGGTACTTTGCTTGAAGGATCAGTATCGCAATCCAAGGGGGCATGCGGTCAGCATTTTGAGTACGTTGCCTACAGCTGGCAGCAATTTATTAGATTTGGACTTTTACATTTATTAATACTCTTTCATAAGTATCCTCTCCATCCTAAGGTTGCCTGGAAGAGCTCGCTCTTAGTGATAAGGCCGCCAGTTGTTACACTACAGTTTAAAGTTTTTCTGTTCTTTTGTTTTGTTATTTCTGGTGTGAGCAATAAAGTATTTATCTATCTATCTATCTAATATAATTGTATATTCTCAAGGTAATTTCATTAATTATCAATATGTATGCCATATAACACATTTACGAGTATGTTTATAAAAAAATAAAATATTAACTAAAAACTAGAACTAATCTAAAAGCCCGTTGGCAGAGGGAAAGGTGCCCAGAATGCTAGCAGCATTGCCACGCTGGATGGCAATGCTCAATTTCTGTCCGAAATAAATGCCAGCATTCTGAACACCTGACGCCTCCACCAACCGTTTAGCCAGGTCCCTGTAGAGAGATAGGGCCGCTGGGCCCCACGGATAATTGTTAGTTTAGTATAGTTCATTTTAGATTTTTTAGTTTAGTCTTATTTAAGTTTTATTGTAATAATTTTATATTTTTCGAAAATAAATAACCCAATATAAGTATAAATATTAAATAAATATAACTGTAAGGTCATGGTGTAATAATATACTCTGCCAAGTACAGCATTCAGAAACACGTAGTGACGTCAATCGATGCTTAAGCAAGACCGAAATAAGTCATTTACAACAAGTTCAAAAGAGACGGATGACGATAACGTCATTATGTGTTTGCTGTATGCTAGACCTTGTTTTTTTGGATGATGGTTAGGCATAATGGGTAACGTGACTTTGTTCTTTTTGCATTGTTTTGGTCTTGCTAAAACTGCCTAAAACTAGGTAAGTACTTTTACTAAAAGTATTCCATCTACCCTTCAACTCTTTGAATTTATTTGAATACTGCCCATCTGAAGGTAGTTTGGCATAACATATCGTCACGCCTTTCCCCCGAGGGGGCTGGCAGAGGTGTAATACAACACCCACATTTCGCCGGACGATATTCAGTCCTAAATGTGACAGGGGGCGAGCCTGTCGCCATACACCGGGCTCCAGTCGTGTAGCAGATGACATACAATACGCACATATGTTCACACAATGACCAAATTGGTGCGTGCCGTCGGCTGGGTTCGAACCCGCTCCCTCTGGCTTGAGAGGCGGACCTTCTCCCAACTATGCTGCCATCGCTTAGGTAGTTTGGAAGAAATTGTTTTGAGCGATAAGGGCGTCATTTTACTGACGCAAGCTCGATTTGTTAAACATTTGATTTGTAAGTATGTTTGGTGTACTTACAATAAAGATACTAAATATGTACTTGTTGCACTGTCTTTTATTTAAAATCCTTTCTCAAATTTCTAGACCCCCCTGGTTATAATAAAGATTTTCCATTTTGGTAATTTATGAAAATGTCTCCCTCTTGACTAATAATAATTCTCTAACACAGGAAAGTAAACATTTTCTCTTCAGCTCATTCCACGAAACTCCCCACGTCTCCCCATTAGATAAAATAATTTCTGCTTATCTTGTAGTACCTGCGCGTGTAGCAAGCTAACCCAGGAAACATTTCTTGAATTTGTTATATCCTAATGGTGGGTATACACCGGAGTTGTGCTAAGAAGATGAACTACTATAGAATCCACTAGTATCCTACCTATGACCATGATCCAGAAAAACCATGGTCTAGCATAAATAAATAAATTCGGGACATTTCCACACACGATCGCCTACCGCAAACTAAGCAAAGCTTGTACTATGGCTGCCAAAGACTGATATACATACATATATATTTTTAAATACATACTTAGATATATATTTAACACCCAGACATACTCGTAGAACAAACACAAATGTTCATCACATAAATGTTTGCCCTAGGTGGGAATCGAAACCACGCCCCCAAGCTTAGAAGGCAGGTTCACTACCAACTATGCCACCGGGGCAGTCAAATGCAATAAGCGTCCTTACTTCGCTCTTTACAGAACTCCGTCTTTTTGACGTGACGTCTAATGAAAAAGGATGACTCATTGTCCCGTTACGCTCGATCGATCAGAGCGAGAGCGCTACACGAGCGAGCGAAAGCCACGGTCGGCTTGAGCGTTCGGCTTGCGCCGAATCTATCTCTCTTCCACTCGATTGGCCTATGCGTCCGAGGAGAAGATTTCATCAATGTTTTGTTATGACGTTGTCACGTTAAACTATCGTCCGTAAACCGACTTTACAGACAACCAATTTTTTATTTGTTCTGAGTATTGAGTATTTTTCTGGTGGTTTATATTTCATTGACACAGCGAAATAATCGTATAGGTGGAGTTTTTCCGTGCCCAGCGCATTCTCTTTGCTGGATACGCAGCGCGCAGTCTTATGTTTATTTTCCAAAACAAAAATGACTAAATATACAGCATTATAGGTACCTCACCAAAAACCTCTTAAGGGTTCATTGTACTCATAAATATGAACAACTTTTACTATGAGGCAAACTCCGATATCGCGAAAAAAAAATGCTGTTCCATACATTTTGTCTCAGGTGATTGAACTTTTTGTATGGAACAGCTGTTTTTTTTTCTCGATTACAGGATTGGCTTCATAGTAAAAGTTGTTCATATTGATGAGTTGATATATGTTTATTTAAGCTCGTTTTCATAGAGACATATACTCGTACATTTAAAAATATGTATTAGCAAATCAGAATTTAACAAGCTACAAATCTTAATGTAAAAATCTTAAACTAATAAATCGCTGCCAGCTGTAGGCAATGTACCCAAAATGCTGGCCGCATTGCCCCGTTGGGTTGCGATACTGATCCTTTGGGCAAAGTACCGGCCAGCATTTTGGTCACGAGTTCGCCCCATAGTAAAAGTTGTTCGTATTGATGAGTACAATGAATCCTTTGGTGAGTTACCTATAACCCTGTATAATCCAACTCAATTATACGCATCACTTCATCAGATCCGGATGATTTCGTAACCAATTAACGATGTAGGTAGTCTGGTTAGTTCTACATTAATAATAATTTATAATTATGTTTATGATAAGAGTGTCAAGGCATGCTTCGTTTATTGTGTCCGGGTTATTTTATAATTAGCCGTCTACTAAAAATTACTGCGTCTCATAGATATATTTTGTTATTTTTTTTGTCAATGTTACTCCTACTACAGGATTATAATATACTGTATTTCTGAGTGTGGTATTTTTGAAGTGTGACGTCCAAAACAAGTAAGGACCATTTTACCACATTCTCCTCCACACATTTTGATTCAAAAAAACTACATAAATAACAAAAGTACAAGGAAATAGAAAATTTGGTACAAGAGGAACAACCCGAGTTAAGAAACTATTTACATCATAAAATGTTAACTAACCCCTAACCCCTCTTTCTTAATCTGTAGGGTCAACTGGGGCAAATGTATCTGTGGGGCAATTGCGTCTTTAGAGAATTACCTACATATGCGCCACCTACATCTTTCTTTAATATATTTAGTTGCAATAATCTGTACAAGATAGCGTTAGTTGCTTAATTTGTGAAGGGTTTGTCAGTAATTCTCGAAAGACGCAATTTCCCCACAGACGCATTTACCCCAGTGGACCCTATATCTAGAGTCTCTATTTTATTTGAAGTATCGCTGTCCCTATTTAGACTATCGAATTCTACAAGGATAAGCCAAATCGTACAGTTATTTTCCATTTAAATAGCACAATAGCATACTTTCACGTGTCCTCGTAACTAAGATAATAAACCAGCGAATGGAAACATATTGTTCTCTAATTAGCAATTATTTAATTGATTATGCTAGTAGGTAGTTGGTAGCGTTCCCGTTACCTAAAAGTCAATGTCTGATACGATGACAGGCGGCTGTGAGTAAAGTCCGGAGGATCGGGGCTTTTCCACTTAACTTAGGGATTGGTATCCTTTGTCCCTATTTAATTCAAATTTAAATTTAAATTTAAATTAAATAGCTACTTAACAGTACACTTTGAAATATCATAAAACAAAATTTGCCAAAATTACAATTATGTAAGATGAAATACATTTTTTTTTCTAAAAAAAATTGCAGTCAAAATAAATTAAGTGACTAAACCTATATTTTAAACTGTAACCTTTATAAGCGTATTTCTTTAATTATTTAGGACGGGATATTCGGGACAGTTTTGCTCACATGGTTGTCTAACCCCAAATTAAGCAAAGCTTGTACTATGACTGTCACAGACTGGTACAAATACACGTTTATTTATCAATGCATACTTAAAGAGAAATTAACCCCCAAACAAAACAAATATTCATCACATAAATGTTTTCCCCAGGTGGGAATTAAATCCACACCCCCAAGCGCAGAAGCCAGGCAGGCTCACTACCAACTGAGCATCAAGCATCAAGGCAGTCAATGTGCTGTCAATGAGTGAGTCGACTTTAAAATAACTATTATAGAGTCACTTTACAAAATTTTAACTTAACGCTAATCTCACAAAAACCTTGCAAAGTGAACCATTTAAATTTTAAACCAAGTTTGACCAAAGTGTATCTAACTCCGTTTGAATTTATTGTCTTTGTTATTATCTCCTATTTTAGAAATGGCTACAGGTGCCAGCCTGCAGACGGCTCGAAGGCCAACAGTCTCCGCGGTCTTTGTTCCACGGCAAGTATGCACCTAGGAAATGTCCACTCGTAAACAACCTAGTTTTTATAATACTTTATCCATTCCATCCACTCTCTGAGTGGTTTAATTCTCTTTGTCCTATCCTATATTTATGCATACTATAAACCAGTTTCTTCAATAATAAAAACAAAACCTTCCTTTTTGATTCGTAGTCGGGTGAAAAGTAGCATTGCGTCTAAACTTGATAAAGCATTAAGGGTTGTTTAACAATTTCTTTTTTTAAATAATTGTTTTTTTTTTGCACTATACATGGTTATATGTAACTATCCAAAAACCTCTTAAGGGTTCATTGTACTTATCAATATGAACAACTTTTAATATGGGGCGAACTCTGAAATCGTCAACAAGAGCAACAAGGACGAAAAAAGATGAGATGAAAATCTCAAATCTCCGAATAGGGAGATTATGTCATCATCTCACTCATTCTAACGAAATCTTAGTACCCCCTTTTTTTTTGTTTTAGGCCCTAGAGTCTAAGGGAAAAGGCTTGAAGGGGATAGATGAAACAAATCCACCACCTAATAACCTAATCCACTTTCTTTAAAGAAATGGCAAATGAAGAAACTAAAAATATTTTTTGAACTTTTTTATTTCAATTTTTGACGTGACAACGTCTTATAAATTGGTTTGCCGGGTGACACTTCAAGAAACTGCGTTACGCTCCGCTCACGTTATGCGCTCACAATGAGAGCGAGTGAGAGGCACGCGTCCCTTCCACTCGGGCATGGTTAGCCCGCCTAAGAGCGAGAGAGACAGACATAAAAAGTCGTTGTCACGTAAAACTTTCGCCCGTATACCGACTTTACAGGCAACCAATTTTTTTTAATTACACTCTATCATTAAAAGTTATGTAGCTCTAGTACCTAGTGTAAGTTTTTGAGTATTTGGGACCAGCGGCAAGTGAGTAAAACTAGTTGCGCCCCGCGGTTTCACCCGCGGTCCCACAGGAACCGTTTATTTTTTCGGGATAAAAAGTACCCTATGTCTTTTTCTGTACCCCAGACAACGTGTATGCAAAATTTAATGATGATCAGTTGAATAGTTAGGACGTGAAAGAATTACAAACAAACGAACAAACTCACTTTCGCATTTATAATGTTAGTTAGGATATGACGTTACCAAATACTTGTTAACCTATGCTATGGTTCCATTAAATAAATTGAATTGAGTAACGGACACGCGAGACTCAGCAGCGAGTGATTAGAGGCTGATAATGATGATGATGTATACGTTGAAGATAGTACAAGGTAAGAAACAATCTTAACTCTGACCTGACAACGCCTATTTTTATTTGAAAGAAGGTTAAGTAATATTGAACCCCAGTATCGCTACGTGACAACGCCCCCTGAGTAACACCCAATAAAAGTTGTTAAAAACATAAATTAATTCGGATCAAAGAGGTTAATATCAACTATGACAATACTTGTTTAAATTTTCTCGTGTTTGCACACGGGAATGTTATCTTTTATCGTCTTACATAAATACATTATGAGGCCTTTTATTTGTTTAAAAAAATATTTACTTATCTCAGTTTGCGACAGCTACTAGCTACATAAATAGAATGTGAAGTCATTGTTACTTTTTTTTGTAATGTCTGCATGAAGGTCGCTGTAATTGAGAGATTTTTCATGAATGTCCTACTATCCTACTAATATTATAAACGCGAAGTTTGTAAGAATGGATGGATGAATGGATGGATGCTTGTTACTCTTTCACGCCAGAACAGCTAAACAGATCTGAATGAAATTTGGCACAGAAATAAATTATAGTCTAGAATAGCACATAGGATACTTTTTAACCGCGGGTGAAACCGCAGGGCGCAGCTTGTAATATTATAAACGCGAAAGTTTGTAAGAATGGATGGATGGATGTTTGTTACTCTTTCACGCCAGTACAGCTAAACAGATCTGAATGAAATTTGGCACAGAAATAGATTATAGTCTAGAATAGCACATAGGATACTTTTTAACGGCGGGTGAAACCGCAGGGCGTAGCTAGTATTAAATAAGATAAAAAGATGAACAGGCAAACGCGGTGTGGTTCTCAGACGAAATTAGTGTAAAAGGATAGGCAGGCCTCTTCCTACGAACAAGCAATCCATTTAGTAAATCCAAGTGCGAAATGTCGCTTACGATACTTGTAGCACAAAAACGAATCTAACAACATAATTATTTTTCAAAATCGGTTCCGCCGTTTATTAGTTACGAGGGAACATAACATAGGAACGGACGTACATATGTACGTCAAATACTACTTTCCTTTTTTTGGTTTGCCACAGTTAGGGAAAAAATACCGAAAGTTATGTACCTATTTAAATATTGTTATGTTAGGCTATTAAGCAAACGACACGTGTCTCTGTGGCGTGATTGGTATTTCCTTTTATATTTTACACGCTGCGCCCCGCGGTTAAAAAGTATCTTATGTGCTATTCTAGACTATAACCTATCTCTGTGCCAAATTTCATCCAGATCTGTTCAGCCGCTCAGGCGTGGAAGAGTAACAAACATCCATCCATCCATCCATTCTCACAAACTTTCGCGTTTATAAAATGAGTAGGATTAGGCAGTTAAAAAGGGAAGCACAGAAAACTAGGTACCTTTCAAATGAATACTTAGAATTAAAGTCACCTTTGTTGCTAGTGTATTATTTATTAATCTGTGGCTATTGATAATATTTGTGAAATACCTAGCAAAGTGTGGAAAATCACTGACCGTTGCTAGGCCAGCTACCCGGGCTGGCATATCTACATATATTTATAGGTACGTAAACACCTTTCAAACCAGTCCGACACACCTCCAACCTTTGGAGCTGGATTTAAAACCTGATTATGAGCTTATTGATTATTTTATTTATCTACTTCGAACGAAAATTAAGAATCAGGTACATTGGGTTGATCACAAAGCGGTTTTTCTTTGTGTTGCTACGACAGAGGTAGTGACTCCAGCCCTTGATTATGTACATACCTATGTATGTAGTTAGCAACCACACGAGTAAGCAACATTGTCAATTCTGGCTAAATAATTAGCATCACTGATTCGTTGGATCATCCTATCCTACTTCCTACTAATATTATAAACGCGAAAGTTTGTATGTATGGATGGATGGATGGATGGATGGATGTTTTCACGCCAGAACGGCTGAACAGATCTGGATCAAATTTGGCACAGAGATAGATTATATTATAGTCTAGAACAGCACATAGGATACTTTTTAACCGCGGGTGAAACCGCGGGGCGCATTTAGTACATACATACATATCGTCACGCCTTTCCCCCGAAGTGGCTGGAGGTGTAATACAACACCCACACTTCGCCGGACGATATTCAGTCCCAAATTGGATCAATGAAGGAATATTGTCAAAATCGGGGATCGAACATGGACGAGATTATCGCAGGGCCGGGATTCCACTCCACTAATAGCTTACCTACCTATTTTATTTACTAGCTTTCCGCCCGGCTTCGCTTGCAATTCATAGTATATAGCACTCTAGGATAATGCAGCTTTTAAGTAATGAAAGAATTTTTAGAATCGGTACAGAAGTTTCTGAGATTACCCCCGACAAACAAACTTACAAACTCACAAATGTTACCTCTATATAATATTAGTAAAGATCAATTTATTTATTTAATTTTAGGGAAATTATCGAATACAAGAAGAGAGACCTATGCTTATATACAAGCAATAGAAATAACATACTGATCAATAACATTACTAACAATATTTATTGTTCAGCGTGACACCGTCCTAGGCTGTGGATAATTATTTTTTATAATACCTACATGTTTATCGCTATCCAGCTTATGTGACATATAAGCAGGTTTAAGTATATACCTGCTGCCATATATATTATACTTACGTATAGATAGAAAATATCAGACCAACTGAAGGTTATCTGGGTTTGCAAATATAGGAATTCATCCATATAATTAGTGACGTCATAAAATCAACACAAAGAAAACACTAATTAATTAATAAGCAAGATACATTCATTGGCAAAGGTTTTAAAGCCAATTTCATGATTTAGTTTCGTAGTGACTAAAAATTTAGATTGCTCTCCTAAAATTTTAAACTAGAAAAGATTTGTTATGTGAAAAAAATATGTCTAAAAATCTAGTAACAGGTACCTAAGCCTATCTGTTGAGACCCAGCTCCTATATCATGCTATCCAGGTTAACTTTTTTCGTTCTCACCGTTAATTGACTGCCTCGGTGGCTCAGTTGGTAGTGAACCTGCCTTCTGACCTTGGGGGCGTGGGTTCGATTCCCATCTAGGGCAAATATTTATGTGATGAACATTTGTGTTTGTTCTATGTCTGGGTGTTGATATGTATTTAAGTATGTATTTAAAAATATCTAAGTAGGTATGTATATCAGTCTCTGGCAGCCATAGTACAAGCTTTGCTTAGTTTGGGGTCAGGCGACCGTGTGTGGAAGTGTCCCGAATTTATTTATTATTTATTTTAATTAAAACCAACAGCAATCTTGAAATACTAAAAATATTGTTGTTTATCATCATTTGATTGATGATTGAAAGTTTTCCTGAACGTTGCATCAGTGCCTGCTGCCTACCTATCGCCCTAGCATGTACGTACTTGTACATAATAATATTGTTTACAAGTAATCGAATTTATTACATCTATAATAATATTTATGCATGTGCAAAAACAAGTAACTAGAATATTTATAACAGTAAACAAGTAGATGTATGTAAATATTACCTAATGCTTGCACTTCCTTATGGTTCTAGAACTTTGTAGACTATTTTATCGGTCACTAAGTTTTAATTTTGTTACGAAAGTGTTGACAAAAATACTAACTGTATACTAAAAATCAATTACAAAATCTATTCAGATTTTCTAACTTTTGCAATTAATAAAAAAGCAGTAAACGAAAATGCTCGCTATATTTGGACCCGCTTAAAGTATTTTATAATCCGTTATAATCCGTTGGTATATAAGGATGGCACGTCGTACAACGAGATTGTAGGAAATGAAATAGATATCGTTAAATTTACGCCAAAAATGTTATCATACATTAAAAGGATATTCTTTACCCTCTGCCCTCCAGTTCAGACGCTACCTCTGGTACGAGTCTGACTGCCCCAAACACGTCAGTAATATAATTGTAAATATAAAAACATTTTACAACAATATCGGCGCATTCTTCTTGTTGTGCATTTCTTTCTTTTTTTATTAAATGTTTAATCTAAACTCGTCTTCAAAATATTATTTTTTCTATGTACACATGTCTTGAATTACAATCTAGATAATAAGTTTATTTTTTTGTTGGTTTTATGTTTTGTAATTATTGTAATTTGTGTTGTGGACTTAAATAAATTAATTGATTGAATGATGAAAATTTTATCAAATCTAGATAGTCTATTCAAAACCTATCTATTTTCAATTTTGTTTTATTCATCTCAGATGTACAGACTCAGTAACATGAGACAAATTGAATTACATAAATTGAATACTTTTACTTTATGGATTATAGAAAAATAAACCATTAATGTCCAATGTGTTTTGTTTACTCGTACCTAGATGATATTTTCTTACTTTTTTAACCGACGGGAGACAATTATTACCGCGTGCGAACTTTAAAGGCTCGGATAATCGCAAGCTGTCGACGTCATAGACTCATCGATTCGCACAATGAAACCATAAAAGATATCGCGTCATTGTCAGAATCGAATTATTCAACAAGTAATCAGCATTACAATAATATTTACTTACCAGCAAATGTTTTTATGATGAAACGGGGGTGTGCGGCCGTGCCTCCGACAAGACCTTTGGCTTCTTATCGCGAGATATCAATACAATTATAACAAGCTCCGCGTTTAATCAATAGCGAACTCTATTTCAATAAAGACAAGCAATATTCTTACGAAATCAGGTGTTGATGTTTGTCATGTATAGATTTATTTGCAATCAGCTGCGGATTTCTCCGCATTTGTCAAGTTTAACCACGTTTTTATGGAATGAGGATATTTTTTAATCTTCATCATGATACAACAATTTGATGTCATTTACAACAAAATTGATTCAGCAGCCTAGTCGTAAAATGGCGTTTTTTCAAGAAATTTCTTTCCATCCTTTTGTCAGGAAATCACTCCCTTTTTAAGCACTGAAACCTCTTCTACTGCTTAAAAAGAAATGGATTTGGATCCCCACATAAACAACCAGACAAACCGGCTACATTCGGTTTGAAATCTATTTGCACAGCCAAGTTCCATTTTCATCATCTTTGTTTAGAACAAGGATAGAGGAACCTAGGGCTTGTACAATTCATAAAACATCTCCGTTTTCAACGTTTCCTATTTCTGTAACTGATGGAAACAAGATAAAAAATGCCGGAATACGTCACGGATAAAAGAGATAAAAGTGCTAATGTTTTCGAAGAAAATATAAGTCGACAAGTAGATTAGAGATTCAATAACAAAAACGGAGATTCTTAACGCTCTTTGGAAAAAACCTTTTGAAACTGACTTGGTTGGCGTAAAATTTAAATACAAAAGGGGTTTTCGCGGAATCTTAATAATGAGCGAGGGTAAAGGACGATATAGACTAAACAAAATTACGATAGGTTTAAAAACGAAGGTTAAAGGTTAGAAAATAATCCTAAATAATATTATAAATGCGACAGTAAGTTTGTCTGTACATTTGTTTGTTACGTTTTCACGCCTTAATTTTTAATCGTACATCAAGAAATTTTGTATGCACGTTTTGACGGGTACAGAAAGGGACACAGGGTACTTTTTAGAAGCGCAACTACCGCGGGACGCTTTTTGTAGTGATAAAGAGAAGAGAAGTGGATCAGTCCAGCAAGCCTAGCATAGGCAGCACAATAACGGTATGTCGACTCTTTTTATCGAGACAGACGTATGTTCACACATAGCCTTGTCACGTTCTCACACGAATTAAAGTGGCGAGAAGAAGTTTGTCGCCCGCATGCTATTAGGCCAGATTTCCCCAGAACGTCCTAGTGTCAGATGGCATTGTTAATCTTGTTACGTGAATTAACTATAGGTATTAGACCTATAGTTAATTCACGTAACAAGATTTCTGGCTTTCGGGAAGCTTCTCAAGAAATGTCCGGGTTAAAACCCACACGACTCACGCTCGTCGTGGTTGTCATTTTGCTCGTTTTCTATTCCAGTAATTAGTTCCAAGCACTCGTCTACGTATGACTTGAATACGCGACGAGCGTACAATCTCTTTCGCTCCTTCCGCCAAGTAAATTATATTGAGTGTTTCTTTTACGGCCGAGATAGTCTAGGATATCATTATTTCATTGTCGTGTATCCTAATATCATTATGACCAACTTTTATAAATCGTTTTATAAGCCGTGAGCACAAGAGCGCGCGGTCCGCGAAAATCGAATTTCCAAAAAACGACCGTCGCTTGCGCAGACATCGACCTTATGTGTACAGCATAGAGTTGGTTTTCGCATGTCGTTCCTTTAGCACACATGCTGTGCGTAAGGCATACGGTGGGTAGGACTAACACTGAAATCGTGGAAGCAAAATCAGCTGTTCCATACAAGATTTATTGATTTTCTTCTATGGAACAGCTGTGTCTTACCGTGATTTCATTATAGGTCCCATTATAAAAGTTGGTCACGAGCTACTTATCTACAAGTTAAATCGATTATTATTAGAATAAAACTCAGACGTAACTTACTTTTTCGATATCCTTCGTATGAAAAACACCATTTCAGCAGATTTATCTCCAGTGTTTTATTTATATCTGCAAAAAATGAAACAAATGTTTTAGACACTGCCAAAAAGTAAAAAATATTTTTCTATTCATAAAGTAGTCACGGACAGAGGTGTTTTTTTAGAAAAACAGGTTTATTTTAAACAAAATACTATTGGAATTTTTTTTAAAGAAAAATTTGACTTCTTTAAACTGAAGATGAAAAAATGGTAGGCATGTATTAGTAAGGTGGTAACTTGAAGAATACTAAATCTAAAATACGTATTCTTTAAGATAAAACATAAACAACAAACAAACACCATAACAACAAAACTCATAACAACAACATGCATTCACACACATTTACATACTTTCTAAGCCTAATAATATTTAAAACGATACTAACAACAGCATCCGATGAATCTCCGTCTATCTTTACATTTATCGGTAAGCTAATAAACTCAGCAATGCATTGCGCTAACTGCAGTTGCATTCAGTGCAGTAGAGTAACGGTTTTAGTCTGACGACACGACAGATAGTGTGTCGTCAGCCAAGGGCAATGAATGGGTGCCGGTGAATGTTGCGAGCTCTACTATGATTGAATGTTGATGGATGGATGCACGTAGTACAAAGAAGTTGGACATATTCACATAGGTACGTTAAACTGGGGCAAATGCGTCTGTGAAGCAATTAAGTCTTTCGAGAATTACTGATTTTTTTTATCTTTAGTTGCAATCATCTGTACAAGATGGCGTTAGTTGCTTAATTTGTGCAGGGTTCGTCAGTAATTTTCGAAAGGCGCAATTGCTCCACAGACGCATTTGCCCCAGTAGGCCCTACCTACTTATATCCTTTTAGCAATAAACGTTGTACCGCTTCAGAATACCTATCTAGTACTAGTAGGACTACCTACTAAGTCATCTTTTTTGATTAGGTTAATTTTTTTTTAAAGAAATCTTTCTTTTGAAATTCCTTTCCCCCGAGGGGGCTGGCAGAGGTGTAATACAACACCCACACTTCACCGGACGATATTCAGTCCTAAATGTGACAGGGGGCGAGCCTGTCGCCATACACCGGGCTCCAGTCACGTAGCAGATGACATACAATACGCACATATGTTCACACAATGAACAAATTGGTGCGTGCCGTCGGCTGGGTTCGAACCCGCTCCCTCTGGCTTGAGAGGCAGGCCTTCTCCAACTAAGCTGTCATCGCTTTAAATCGCGCTAAAGAAATTATAAGAAAAAAAAGACTGTAAAAACTATACACTGTTTATTGCTAAGGGGTGAATAATTATTCTGAAGATATCCGTTTTTTAGTAAGGGGTTAGTTTGGAAAAATATTAATTTGGATCATCGCCGACACCAGTATAGTGTGTGAATGGAAAGTGAAAAATTGCGAAAAATTTGGTCTAAAAATTCCCTTAGAATTATGTCATAGTCCATAGTTCCATCAGACAGTTCCATAAAACTTTGCAAAGGGGTTTTTTAGGTTTTGTCTTGAAGCTCCTTAACGTCTGGAAACCCCTTAGGGAACCCCTGCGAAGGGCAAACTTAGGCTTTCGTCTTAAAAATTTGCTATTTGGTAGGCGGAAGGGAATTATTTGTCAAAAATTCTAGTGATACCCTTAATTATGTGGAGATTTTTAGACCAAGCCGAATGGTGGAAAAAACTGAGTTATTACACTAGTGTTTTTTTACTGGAATGCCCAGAAGCAGGGAAATGTACCCAAGTCGGTTTTTTTAAATTAATTATTTAAAAAAATTGCAACGACGCGACGTCGTTGTTTATTTTATTTTCACCGTTTTAATTAACATACTCGTATCTTCTCTGTAAATAACTTTACAAAACTGCTGTGAGATTATCTTCTCAATTGATTCTCATTCATTTGAAGACTAGTTGTGTTGCCCGCGGCTTCGCTCACGTTTTATAGCCTACTAGCGACCCTCCCCGGCTTCGCACGGGTGCAATGCTGATACTAAATACACTACAGAAAAACTGTGCACGTTGTATATAAAAACATAGCGGCCCGCTCTGGCTTCGCACGGCTATAAACAAAAAAATGTTATTGTGGGATATCCATAAGAGATAGACATATACCATCGCGGAGGTTTCTGTAGACCTTTTCAATGTGTACAAATAATTAGTACATTATTTTGATAAATCTCGTAGGGTTCAAGCCTGCGTTTGCAATGTAAGCGGAAAAAAATTATAATAACGACATCACATAAGAAACCTCAAAAATAACAGTATTTCTCCACTATTTAATGGATGTTATTATACATATAAAACTTCCTCTTGAATCACTCTATCTATTAAATAAAACCGCATCAAAATCCGTTGCGTAGTTTCAAAGATTTTAGCATACAAAGGGACATAGGGACAGAGAAAGCGACTTTGTTTTATACTATATAGTGATATTAATCAGGAATAATGTAGCTTTCTATTGGTGAAAGAATTTTTGAAATCGAACCAGTTTTGAGTTAATTCGTTACAAACATACAAACAAAGAAACTTACATACAAATCTTTCCTCTCTAGTATAGATAGTCACAGACGCGTTGAGAAGTGACGTGTGCCCAATGACTGACTACGTCACCGGCTATTTTGGCATGTCCTTCGATATCATTTTATCAGCAGGCAACAGCTATCGACGTGCGTTGTCGCCGCGCCTCCAAAATCTAACATAATCCTATTTAATGTATGGCTATTCGCTGAATCACGTTATCGTGAAAAAACATTTGAATAACATGATAAGGTTATGACAAGATTCTAGAGATTCATGATGAGCTTAGATGTGACCGCGAGTGGCATTTAATGCTGAGCGCAGCTTGTCTATTCGGGTTGTTCGTTTGCCACATAACATAACATCGTCACGCCTTTCCCCTGAAGAGGTTGGCAGAGGTGTATTACAACACCTACACGATATTCAGTCCTATATCGCGGTGTAAAGAATATACATTAAAAATATATACATCTTAATATATATAAATCTCGTGTCACAATGTTTGTCCTCAATGAACTCCTAAACCACTTAACCGATTATAATAAAATTCGCACACCATGTGCAGTTCGATCCAACTTGAGAGATAGGATAGTTTAAATATAAATATATATATAAATAATAAACGCGAACGAAGTCGCGGGGTGACAGCTAGTAGGTATATATGTATATTGAGATGAAATACATACTTGCATAATTTTATTTCTTTTTAACTTCCGACGCAAAACCGACGGGGTGTTATAAGTTTGACGTGTCTGTTGTATGTGTGTCTGTGTGTGTGTGTGTGTGTGTGTGTGTGTGTGTGTTTGTGTGTATCTGTGGCATCTGTCTGTGGCATCGCAGCGCCCGAGCGGATGAACCGATTTTGATCTAGTTTTTTTGTTAGAAAGGTGAATTAGTCGGGAGTGCTCTTAGCTATGTTTGATGAGAATCGGTGTCGGGGGTTTTTTAATTTATTTAATTAATAATAATAATAATATTTATTTACCAAAAAAATAATAAGGACAGATTTGCTTAAATGCTAGTCATAAATTTACAAATGTGATTAGTAGATCTGTACTTCGTCTTAAAATAATTAGGCGGTGAGCCCCAAACTAGGCACAGGGTCTGTTTCTTGGGGTTCGAGTTTTACTAACTACTTGTCTTTAAGTTCATCAAAAGTCAATCAACAAGCGCGCCTCAGTGCCTAAGCATGTTTTCCTCTAGGTATCGCTTATCAAGCCAAGGTCCCACAATCTCTGCGTGGGGCTTCTCAGAAAGTATTTACACGGGTTTCATCGTAAATTCTTTTTGATAATAAGTCTGCTGTTGTTGCTGTCATAGTAGGTACATTTTGTTTCATCTGTCTGCACAAATTTTGAGGGAAAACGATCGTTACATACCTACCCATTTGTTCGGAAAATGCACTGAAGAAGAATGAATTAGGAATACTCTCAGCTAAGAGAATGTTTAAGAAGATAGGTAGGCTACTTACCTATCAAAATCAGATTACGAATCTGTTTTTTGCCACATAAATAGGCTCAATTCTGAAAGATTAAAATTATTGATGCATTTATTTAGACATCTTAGAATAACAAAGACAGCTATCTTTTAGTAACCATAAATCTATCTACTAAGTCCTTCAGAAGTTTTAAACCGGCCTCCGAAAGGAAGAGGATGTCAATTCAACTGTTTTTTTTTGTTTTTTTGTATGTGTGTATGTTACGCAAATACTCCGCTAATTGTGAATTGATTTTAATGATTCTTTTTTGAAAATGAGATGAAATGAAAATGTTTATTAGCTGCAATATACATACTACACATAAGAAAAATACACATAAATTATAAAACTTGGTAGTAACATAACATGCAGAGGAGTTTTTAAAAAATAGAGGTAAATAAACAACAGTTTCCTCACTAGGCAAAGCCTGTGTCGAGGAATCCTGTTAGCAAAAAGTTTTTATACATATAATGATCCTCTGTCGACATAAAGATGTTACAAAAAAAGGAAAAAAGCTAACATAGACAAGTTACAAATTAATAAATATAAATATATGTATATCCTATAATAACAATGAGTGCATACGAAACTATAATAATAAAAGTGATTTATGAACGAATGGTATTACAAATTATAAATATACCATAAAAGTTGAAACATACATTTGACAACATAAAATGTTGGATTAACATACCCATACATAATAATTCTCTAAATTTAACATATAACTTTCAATAAAAACTCTGTTTCGTCGTATGTTAATGAAGCTATCCATTTATATATTACGGATTTTGCCTCCATCACACTTTTATTTTGAATGTTACAACTTTTGACAACCATGTTATATACGTAGGCCCCAACAAAACTACCAAAGCGATGTGCGAACTTCGTGTTAACTGATGGAGTGTTCAGGCGATAGATTCTACGACTTTTTAAAAACTCGTGTTCAGAAGATAATAAAACTAATTTATGAACTGCAACAGACGTTTTCAAAATGAAGAGCTGTCGCACACTGAGCACTTTTGTTTGGTAGATCATACTTTGGAGGTGGTCTCTTATGAATTTTATCGAAATTGGTCAATCATTTTTTAAAATGCAAACAAATGTCTAAAAATTGTTTACATGGATGACAGGAAGTCGGTTTTTTAGGATTTGCTTTTTATATTATCTAGAATGTTTTTACGCAATAGGTATTGTAGGTACTTACGAGTATATCTATTGTATACAAAAAGATGTTAAATTTAATGAAATAGATATAAAATTCAAGCAGTAGAGTGGACCCATGTCGGGGATGCATCATGTCATGTCCATGTCTTTATTGTATGATAGTTTAGATTCTTTAAGGGTCCGGCGACCACTTAAGACTAACTTCGCATTAGCTAAAGGTTTTCTATTGCCATTTCGTTTAAAAAAAGACGACGAGCGAAGAGAGCCAGTAAAGATACTGACGAGCCTTTAATGTTATCTACAGAGTCACAAAGTGCAATTTTTTTTAATTACTTTTGCACTTCTCTAGTCATTCTTAAATAACTCAAAAAGATTAAGTGTATTATGAATTGATTTAAAAGCTAATGATGTATACAACCTTCCTATGTAAAGGGATTTTTGATTTGCTATGTCTAAATATTAAGTAAATCAGTCAAAAGTGACCCCTTACAAATGCGGATATTTTTCTTATCTCTATTAATTGAGGACATTTAAAAAAAATAGGGGTAGAGATATAGTTCATTTAATTGTAACTGCAAAATTTCATCATAATCTGACAAATGGTTTCCAAGAAAATTTGCAAGCGCGTTTGTATGGAAAATTCAGATAGTCACGGAACCCTTAAGTAAATTAAATAATAATCCTTAGATATCTATCCTAATATCGAAAGGAACTCTGTCTATCTACCTTTCTGTCTGATACAAACAGACAGACAGACTGAACAAAGACTGACAGACTGACTAAACGCTTGAACGGGTCTTGATGAAGTTTGATAATTAGGTAGTTACAGTAAATCACGAGGAATTGTTTTTGGATACTATTTTTTCTATATTAACAGCTAGTAATATTATATTAGGATAATTTATGTATGAATGAGTGAGTCGATACTCAAAGATCACACTATTCACCTTCTTTGATGACCGCACAGAACTAGATCCGCCATATAAATGGCAACCAGTCTAGAACATCGTTCATTAGCATTGCTACAGTCGGCGAATGTTAC
Source organism: Peribatodes rhomboidaria (assembly GCA_911728515.1). Taxonomy (NCBI): domain Eukaryota; kingdom Metazoa; phylum Arthropoda; class Insecta; order Lepidoptera; family Geometridae; genus Peribatodes; species Peribatodes rhomboidaria. Next base: position 7,820,878 of record OU452189.1, read on the forward strand.
CGAATACGAAAACAACGATTGTATTTGATTAGAAAAATAATATTAAAATGTTTTTTTTTTTTCAATTTGAGTTTGTCCGCCAACTCGTCTGTACTCTTTCCTTGGGTTTTTAATAGTTCCGTAAACTTTTTTCGTTTTCGTTTGACTCCATCCCATTTTTTTTGCCATATTTTATTATCATCTGTTCAATCGTTCAAGTCGATTAAACATAAGAGAAAAATTGCTCATTTATAATATAAATGCAAAGAAATGTTTTTTTATATTATGTAATTGTAATGTGTAGTTAATTATACTGCTAATACCAATTATGGCCAACACTGGCCTACCCATTTGAACATTTCCAAAAAATTACGTTGACATCATGGTATAGTAATGTACTCGTTGACACTAGATATATAGATATAATAAAAAATTAAATAACTTGACCGTAACTGGAAGCTATATATATGAGAGTGCATTTCCGTTTCCGTCGAAAGTACCAGCGTTTTCGTACTTTTAATGCCTTCTAACCGGAAGTCCTAGGTGGCGCCACCTCTGCATTCGCGCTTTGTGAAAATATCGCGCGCCATTTTTTATCATTGGCGTTTTAAGTTTCGTCGAAGTAACATCGCCGCAGCCCTAGCAGCTTGCGTCGTGTTGCATAATTAGTTTATACAAAGTGATAATTTGTTAATAATTATGTGGTAAAATACTGAAATGTAGTTATTTTCCTAAAATAACTCGGTTTTAAGTATACATTTTACGCAGTAAGTACCTACCCACATTATATTTCATTTCTTCATTTCATTTGTTCAAAATGAGTGAGTAGAATTTGTTTTAACGGTTTTACCGTTCGATTAATTTGATATTTAAAATTTTTTGTGTGCCTAAAGGTTTTTAACCATATGTGGCTTACAATATGGGGGTCAAACGATGCCTCATACCAGTGTTTTGTCATTATTGAAGTGTTTTTAGGTAATATTTAAGATTATTCATCATATCGTCACGCTTTTCCCCCGAGGGGGCTGGCAGACGTGTTATACAACACCCACATCGCCGGACGATATTCGGTCCCAAATGAGCCTGTCACCATTCACCGGGCTCCAGTCATGTAGCATATGACATACAATACGCACATATGTTCACACAACGAACAAATTGGTGCGTGCCGTCGGCTGGGTTCGACCCCGCTCCCTCTGGCTTGAGAGGCAGGCCTTCTCCAACTAGGCTGTCATCGCCTTTAAGATTATCACCAGTTCTTAACATAGTTTTGCTTCCAGAAACGTATAAATGTTTGCCGCCCAAACGCCCAAGCTACAGAGCACGGGCCGTGGCGGTGGTTCAGTGAAAGGTGCGTAACAGCGTGCTTTTACGATTCTACTAATTCATCGGTATTGGTTGACGTGCTGGCCGATAATTGAAGAAAGTTGGTGAGTGAAAAAATCCTTTTTATAAAAATAACGGTTTTCAAATGTTGCAACAGTGTATCAATTGCTTAACTACGAGTCATACAAACGACTCGACCATATCTAGCGATCTATCAGTTCGTTCACTTTATAGCTTTAGTTACTATAAATTTTTGATACATCATGGCAAATTATTTGAACACATGTATTTTAGAGGCTAGGTAATGCCTATTATTTTGGACGTAAGAAATAATCATAATCTAGGTATCACAGACCTAGGAACAAACAATAGTGGGGGAGAAAATATCTTACGTCACCTAGCCGTATGCTGAAAACTTTTCATTAAATAAATGCATATAAAGGCTTTCTTAACCTTTTTTTTTTTTTTTTTTGAAATTATTTCTAAATTAATTTTCTTTTGTGGATATATTACTCAAAATGTCACTTGATCTTTTGACATTGCGTTTAAGTTTAGAGGAACAAGTATTTCATTTTGAATTTATTCCTTTTTACTATATTGTTATGCAAACAATCAGTTCAACGTGCATTCGCATGGTTATAATAGGGAGATACAGGAGTACCGTTTTTGTACCTCCTTACATTGAATTATGCAAGCAATACAAAATACTCTGAAATGCTTGAAACGATACGCCCTCGCAGGGTGAATCTCTTTACAAATATCATATTACATTGCCTTAAGCAATCAATACATCATACATCATTGTATGCTTGTAATAAACCACCCTCGCAGGGTAGGTAATCTTTTGCAAAAGCCACCCTCGCAGGGAGGCTACCTATTTGCAATTGAATCATTGCTTTAAGCAATCAATACATCATACATCATTGTATGCTTGTAATAAACCACCCTCGCAGGGTAGGTAATCTTTGCAAAAGCCACCCTCGCAAGGAGGCTACCTATTTGCAATTGAATCAAGCGATCCATACATACACTATTCTTTAGTACGCTTGTAACGATACGCCCTCGCAGGGTGAATCTCTTGACAGATATTACATTGCCATAAGCGTTTAACAGAACGTATTTTAATATTTTTTTATGGTTATAATAAACCACCATTGCAGGTGAGTACCTTTTTTGCAAATATCATATTTCATAGTATTAAGCAGTTAATACAACAGACAATGTATGCTTGTAATAAATAAAGCAAAACTCTATAGTTGTGCAAATGTATTTGCAAAATATCAATTTCATGATAAACATAGTACAAACTTGTTTGGTTGTAACAAACCATCTTCACCCGATGAGCATCTCTTTGAAAAATACAATATTTCATTGTATCAGGTAAGTATCGTAGGCTTATTACAAACCATCCTAACAGGGTGATTTTTTGATCTTAATAATGTTGTATGTTCATAACAAAACCTAGTTTTATGCTGGATCAAATATTTCAAACGTATTTTATTGTTGTTGTAATGCCTAATCTGTCTTTTATTCTTCATGAAACTATTAACATAGATACTCTAGCTTGCTTGTAATAAACTACCTTTTCAAGGTAAAATAAAAATATACCTTTGCAAAAACTACCCTCGCGGGAATGTCTTATATAAGAATAAAATTGTAATGAAACAGGTTCCAAATCAATAAATTAACAGACCGTGAAAATATTCTATGTTACAGCTAGACAGTCTTAAACGTAGTTTTTTACTATTACTGCTGAATCCAGATTCAATCTTTTAAGTTTTTAGAAACTGATAAATTAAACGCTCTAAGCGAGGCTTCAGGCCAGTTTGTTGCAGTCTGATCAAGAAGTTTTCGATATGAATTTATTATTTTCCCTGTGTAACGTTAATTTAATTAGAAGTAAGTCACCACCTCGAGGTGGGTTGCATAGTATTGAATCAACTGCAAAGTGAAACATGTTCTTTCAAAATTTCGAAGTGAGTCTTACCCCTTACTTGATTATTTATTGAACAAAAGTGCTCGATGAGCACAATAACCTTAAGAGTTCGTGCAGTATTTCCTGCGACTCCAATCACAACGGAGATACCTGCTATTTGGTTTAAAACGATGTCTTATCTTGTCGATTCTTGCAATTTAGGTCGTTTTTAAAACGACATTATGTTACGGATAATGTGACGAGAACGAATGTTGTACTAATTATGTTAAAAATCTCATTTTCTCATTTAACTCGAGGCAAAGTAAGGTCACACGCGTGTCCCCTTTTTCATATGAATATAAGTACATAATTATATACTTATATATTTATTTATTTTTTAATTACTTAAATAATTTTGTTTGGAACAGCCTCGTAATACCTGAATGTGTGGCCTATTGTCTGTCATACTCAGTGCGCTATCGCATTGACACTAGCAACCTCTCGTTCACAATGAACGATTTGAATTACACAATTATAATTTAAAATATGAAATTAGTTAAATATTTTTACGACTCTGAGAGAAAAAATAGTAGGGCGTGGGTGCTTATATCAATTATTTTTCGCACGACTGTGACTTAATCATTAGAAAATTGTATGTTTCAAATTGCCATAAAAGCTACCTACCGCTATAAGATATAATGTGTTTGCAGTAAGTTAAGATAGTAGCTCGCAACTACCATCGCCCATTCCTTTTAATTACCTACCTTCTTCCAAAGGTCTTTCTTATCTAATCTTACAATGTAAAGACTTGCACTGCGAACTGTGACGTGTAACTGTTAGTTATAAATAAATCCTGATTACCTACTGGCTTATCGTAAGTTGCTTAACTAAACTACCAACAATTTTCTTATCGGAGCCGAAATCCTTCCTATATTGCATTTGATAACGGTAATTATATAATAAACGAAATAGTGTTATTAAAGTGATAGATTATTTATGAGACTACGCTCATGATAAAATTACGTTATCTTTGAAAGTCTAGCGTGATTTTCATGTTTTACATATATTTTACAAAATCATCACAAACACTGATGATTAATGCATTGACTTGGAAACTCACTATCAAAAATTCAGTACATGCCTATTGAAGTTAAGAGATGTGAAAGTAAACCTAATTTTCGCTTTAAACATTAATATTGGCATAAGCTGCCTAAAACTTGATGTAATTGATTTTTAGTATATTATTTAATATTAGCTGTCTCCCACGTGTAACAGATTTGTCAAGTCAGTAAAGTTTTTAGAATTATAAATATTCTTGGTTTTCGTTAAATTTACTGAACTGTTGAAATACATATATTGAACTGGCTTTACGGATTCATCTTTTACTCGCATGATTTACGATTGTTGTTGTTGCCATTTTAAAACAATTGCCGATTACCAGAGTCGGTCTGGTTGAAAAATATTTCTATCGATCTGGACATTAACCTGTCACTTAAATTGTCACACCACTTAGTTATGGTTGACTATTTAAACACTATCTACAGAAAAAATGGTATCACTGCTTGTCCAAGAAGTTGTTTGTTGGTCACCTGCGATAGTAGACTACAAAATCTTTTGGATCAACGACCTGTTGTTGATTTTTAAAACAATTTTAACCACCAACATATTATGTATGGTTCTGTATACAAACTTAATGCAAAGGGAAAGTATGACATAAATAATTATTTATACATTGCCTGAACGTGTCAGACATTCTATGGAACGTATTCCCAAAGTATTCTATACAATACGGCATTATACAGATGCTGGTGACATACATTTTACAGATGGAAAATGTACTATTTAATGGTAATATACGTAATTGTTTCAGACCAATACAGAGAAAACATAATGCCTTGTTTCCGGTTTCATTATTATTATGTAAACCCTTTTATTTAAGTTGTTTTTCCAACAACATTTTTGAAGATTTGAAATAATTTTTAATATTATTTACAGCTCACATTGGCGTTTCTTTTAACAATAAGTTTTAATAGCCCTACTATAGGTGGCACCACCAGGCAATACCAAACAGGCTCTCATATATATAGCTTCCAGTTACGGTCAAGTTATTTAATAGCAGCGTTTTACCTGAAATAAAACGCATATTAAAATACTTACCTAACTGGAAGCTATCACTTTAATTTCTGCCTGGTGGAAATTCGGAAAATTAAGCCAATGATAAAAAATGGCGCGCGATATTTTCACAAAGCGCGAATGCAGAGGTGGCGCCACCTAGGACTTCCGGTTAGAAGGCATTAAAAGTACGAAAACGCTGGTACTTTCGACGGAAACGGAAATGCACTCTCATATATATAGCTTCCAGTTAGGTAAGTATTTTAATATGCGTTTTATTTCAGGTAAAACGCTGCTATTAAAAGAAGTTTAAAAATAAACATTTTTATAAGTACCCTCAATGAAACCAAAAACACAAATTTGTCAAAATTTAACTACAAAAACAGCTGTTCTTATGTCAAAGAAATAAACTTCAAAAGTAGAACAGACTCAAAACACCATAGATCAAAAACTCACCAGCCAGTACGTAGAAACTCGGAAAAGAGCGGGAATTGGTCACACTCTACCGACCATAGACCACTTGTTTTTTTCTCAGCAAAGATGCGTGTTCTTGGCTTACAAAGCAATCACATACTGCGAGTAAACAATATTATTTTCCACTCGAGATAGTTACTAGTAAGAAGGGGACTGATACGGTTTGATTAACTGGCTCTGATGCCAAATTGTGACGATATTTTGGCTATCGAATAGTTCATCTATATTTATAGACTAGGTTATAGGTAGGTATGTTAATGAGTCTTAAATGTTACGCGGGATAATAATAGACTGTTCACAGGTGACATGTAGTGATAAATGACATTTAAAAAGTTATGAGGAAATTCTCGAAATTGACTCAAGGAAACTGACTTGAACCAAATAGTTAACAATACCTACTGTCGTAAATAAATTGAATAAGCTAGCAGCAGCAGTCTAAGTGGGTAATTTACCTAATTTGATAAGTACCTAATTACTTTTAAATGCTTTAAGTAAACTATATTTGGTAATTTGTTATCGATTTCGTTAGTCTGCCTAGTTCGGCTTCGTCATCTGTGAGCGGCTGACTGTTAGCGTCTAGCCACCCTATATATTTTAAATGGAGGATCCGAACAGCGCATGTTATTAGGTAGTGGTACCTACTCAGTTTTGCGGCGTTGCGTTTACTGACGAGCGCCCGATTCGCATTTTGCTTGCTGCAGTTCGCCGCTAGCTAAATATTGAATTTCCCCAATACGCGAATCAGAGTCGGAAAGCGTCAAGACCTAGTTTATAGAAGCTAGGTCTTGACTGTCTATCAGCGGACTATAGCTTCTAGCCCAGTGGCCCTATCCGGATATTAAAATTTAGATCTCATCTTTTTTTATCCTTGTTCGTCGCCCTCCAGGAGGGCTATTCCTACGCGTGAGAGGTGATGAGATTTTATCTTGGTCACTCTCATACCTACGATGTTTCAAACGAGAGCAATAAGGAAGAAAAAAGGTGAGATGAAAATCTCAAATCTCCGAATAGGGCCTCAGATCTTTTATATGATCTGTGGTCAAAACGAACTCTTAGGCCGCCGCTTGCATCCTTTCTGATTTTATCTATTATTTCTGAACAATCATCATTACAAATTGTAGATTTTATCCCATTCGCTGTTTCTCAAACTTCAGTGTCATGACCACTTCAACAGCAAAAAAAATAATCTGCAAAAGATTGACATGGAGATTGTTTCATGAGTATTACGCATGCACTCACTTCAAAACCTTCTTGCATCAAAAAATAAATTTAGATATATTTTTTATTACCACCTAGAAGTCGCTCTTATCCAACGGCTTTCTCATTTGACTGGTAATCGGAAATGGGTTATTTTGACTCATTTAGCAAAGATATAGGCTATCAGCCTTAGAAATAAAAAAATGCATAAACATCTGCTAAACCAATGTTCAGTTAGACATTGAGTAGTCAGTAAATAGCGCTACACAGACGTGTAACTATTGTTTGAGCAATAAACTGTGAATCGGCATTGGGTATTTACACACATGCTTAACACTTTTTTCTTTTTCGTCTGGCAACTTTTGGTAAATTCGTTTAGAAACTTTTTCGTCCAAATAGTTTTTTAGTAATTATTTTTTAAGAAAGCTCCCTAATTTTTAATATTGCACGTACAATTTACGTTTTAGGAAAGGAATATTAATAAACTATGTTGTTTTTTGAATCTCTTGTCCAAAATTCGTCGATATAAACTATTTTAGAGGAAAACATTTTCTTTTGGTTATAGTGCGAGACTAACAACAAATTTCTGAACGGAACAATCAATGTCAACACTACAATGTGTCTAATGTCACACTACCAAATATAAACGTTTTTTGACAATAGAAAAACATTACACAGTTTCTATCATAGTTACTGAGTCTAGATCAGCTGTTATAGTGAAATCCGCCATCTTGACCCCGTACACACGCGCTAAACAAGGGTACCCGGCCGTGTAACGAATGTTTATTTTCCTTTGATTTTGTTACATCTGTACACGAACTGTACACAACGTTTAAGTCAAAAATATTTTTATTTTTCAGCTTTTGTGTTACACTATCAGCCTTAGAAATAAAGTTTTAAAACATGTGTACACACATTGTGTAACACAAAAGCTGAAAAATAAAAATATTTTTGACTTAAACGTTGTGTACAGTTCGTGTACAGATGTAACAAAATCAAAGGAAAATAAACATTCGTTACACGGCCGGGTACCCTTGTTTAGCGGGTGTGTACGGGGTCAAGATGGCGGATTTCACTATAACAGCTGATCTAGTCTCAGTAACTATGATAGAAACTGTGTAATGTTTTTCTATTGTCAAAATAAAAACGTTTGTAGGTTGGTAGTGTGACATTAGACACATTGTAGTGTTGACATTGATTGTTCCGTTCAGAAATTTGTTGTTAGTCTCCCACTATAACTAAAAGAGAATATTTTCCTCTAAAATAGTTTATATCGACGAATTTTGGACAAGAGATTCAAAAAACAACATAGTTTATTAATATTCCATTCATAAAACGTAAATTGTACGTGCAATATTAAAAATTAGGGAGCTTTCTTAAAAAATAATTACTAAAAAACTATTTGGAAGAAAAAGTTTCTAAACGAATTTACCAAAAGTTGCCAGACGAAAAAGAAAAATGTGTTAAGCATGTGTGTAAATACCCAATGCCGATTCACACTTTATTGCTCAAACAATAGTTACACGTTTGTGTAGCCCTATTTACTGACTACTCAATGTCTAACTGAACATTGGTTTAGCAAATGTTTATGCATTTTTTTATTTCTAAGGCTGTATGTGTGTACACATGTTTTAAAACTTTATTTCTAAGGCTGATAGTATAAGCGATGATAGCCTAGTTGGAGAAGGCCCGCCTCTCAAACCAGAGGGAGCGGTTTCTAACCGAGCCGACGGCACGCACCAATTAATTCACTGTGTGAACATATGTGCGTATTGTATGTCATTATGTGCTACATTATTGCTACATGGCTGGAGCCCGGTGTATGGCGACATGCTCGCCCCCTGTCACATTTGGGACTGAATATCGTGGGTGTTGTACTCGTATTACACCTCTGCCAGCCTCCTCGGGGGGAAGGCGTGACATGTTATGTTATTTAGCATAGATAGCTGCATCCGGATAGCACGGACGGTCTGCACTCGGTACCTACTCCGTACGGATGTTTGTCGTCCGGAGCTATTACTGCGCGGGCCCTGCGCTACAAACGTAGTAAGTAGTTGATTTCTATACGATAGCCCCCAATGCAATTTAGCAACATAATACGGTTTCCCGAGAAGAACAAATCCAGACCAGGCGTCCGGGCAAGCAGGTCATTGAGTAGTGTGAGTGCGTGGTGAGTAAAAAATAAAATCCTACTCCATGGCCACAAGTTGAGAAACGCGGGCTTTAGAATTTACCTACTGTCGCAGTCATTAGTTTTATGATTTTGTTTACTTATTATCTTGTTGTGATAAGACATTACTATAGAGACTGTTTGTTAACATGTTTTGATTTAAGCGAATAGTGATTTTCCACTGTTTTGAAGTAGGCAAAGTCGTCGGATAGCAATAAACTATGTGACATTAAATTGTAGATGGCGAAATAATCGCATTTTTTACTACTGGAGGGCTATTCCTGCGCGTGAGATGAGATGAGATTTCGCATCTTGGTCACTCTCACACCTATGCCGTTTCAAACGAAAGCAACAAGGACGAAAACAGATGAGATGAAAATCTCAAATCTCCGAATAGAGCCACTGGTCTGATTTAGAATATTCTTTTACATTTTTTTTTCTGTTATAATCACTGCACGATATCACTACATAGTATAAAACATAGTCGCTTTCTCTGTCCCTATGTCCCTTTGTATGCTTAAATCTTTAAAACTACGCAACGGATTTTGATGCGGTTTTTTTAAATAGATAGAATGATTCAAGAGGAAGGTTTTTAGGTATAATAACATCCATTAAATAGTGGATAAATACTGTTATTTTTGAGGTTTCTAATGTGATGTCATTTTTTCAGTGAGTGACTATTTAAGTTATACCCGTGCGAAGCCAGAGCAGGCCGCTATGTTTTTATAAACAACGTTCACAGTTTTTCTGTAGTGTATTTAGTATCAGCATTGCACCCGTGCGAAGCCGGGGCGGGTCGCTAGTTTTAACAATAAATGCAAGTCAATTTAGATTATTTTTTAATGCGGATGCGGAAGTAGGTACTTTTTATGCACGAATTTTTTGACATACAGGTAAGCGCTATATCACCTAGCGATTTCAAAGCAAGGCGATTGCGCGGCGATGATGCCGCGATTTTACTTGATGCTGCGAGGTAGTAACTATTTAGTTGTTTTTTTTGTTATGTAGAATAGGTCGACGTTTGACCACCAACTCGCCTGATGGTTGTGGTCTAAGATGGAGCACGACGACCTAGAAGGTACTTATTCACTCTAGCCTTGAAGATACCCAGGTTGTAGTTAGTCGGGAATACAGATGATGGCAAGGTGTTCCATTCCCTAGCGGTTCGTATCAGAAAGGTTTAGTACGACGAGTGTAGTAGTGTAGGTGAACAGTTAAGTGATGTGGCTTCGCGCCCGCAATCGCTCACAAATCGCTAATATGATAGATCTTAAAACAGAAGGACTAAGCTAGGACTCGTATGCAAATTCGAAAGTAGGTGAGTAGGAAATAGGTAAATAAGGCAGATTATAATCTGCATCTGAAAACCCACCTAATCTTATCTGGTTGCGTAAAAGGTACACACGAATCTACAATACATTATGATTGATGTCCCCAAAGTATTGGCAAGTATTGTTGACATGACGATATTGCAAATATCTAAACACTAGCTGCGCCCCGCGGTTTCACCCGCGGTTAAAAAATCCTATGTGCTATTCTAGACTATATACTATTATACTATTACTAGTATTATAGTATACTACTACTATACTATTCTACTATCTCTGTGCCAAATTTCATCCAGATCTGTTCAGCCGTTCTGGCGTGAAAGAGTAACAAACATCCATCCATCCATACATGCAAACTTTCGCGTTTATAATATTAGTAGGATTTGTAGTAAAATTAGCTGCGCCCTGCGGGGTTCACCTGCGGTCCTACAGGGGCCGTAATTTTTTTCGGGTTGAAGGATACTCTATACTCCAGACAACATGTACATGCAAAGTTTCATGATGCTCAGTTGAAATTTGAAAGCGTAACAAGCAAAGGAACAAACTAACTTAGGATTCTTTCATACCACGTACTATAAGAACACCCTGAATACCTTCAAGAGGCTTTAGTTCTAGTTACAGAGAGATGCTGGGTATTTTTAGAAAGTCTTGGAAATATCCAAGTTACTGGGCAGTGTGAAGGATTATCAATAGAATTCAATAGACTACCCATACGCGAGGTTAAAACAAGGTTTTATTCAGATGCTGCCGGGGCTCGGAGGAGAGCAGCAGCGTGCACGCAGTCCCGACCAATGACGCAAAGGTGGAGACCCCCAGGGTTTTTAGCGGGTATGCCACCACCAGGGCAGAGACTCTCACAGAACCACATCGCCCGCCACGGGCGGGCTGGTACCTATAAAACATTTTCCCTGTGCAAAAAAAGGTTATATGAAGATCGGAACAACGGTGCTGATGTTATCAGACAAATACATAAACAAAACATACCTACATGTAAAGACCGATTGATGAGTAGACCCTGATACCTTCGCGCTAGATCAACTAAGAGAAACGAAAGCATGACCCGTTGTCTTCTTAGTTTGAGCTTCAAAAGAACGCTACACTTAGAAAGTTTAAAGTTTAAAAAAAAAGTTGTCATTGGGAGTCTACAACTATTTCCTCTTACCACCTCTAACAAATACCTCAAAGAGAGCAAAGCACATTCATCCTTTATCATTCCCACATTGAAAAATATAAACGAATTCATAAATAACTACACAAAGGTGTATTGAATAATAGCGCCACCTGTGGGCTCCCATGTGGTATGCCTCTACAAAGGATGGGTGGTCGGGCTTGAGATGGTGGTCGAAGGATGTCCGATCAAAGATAGAAATCGCCTATAAGGGCTTTGGGATTATGGAAAGTGACACAGTGTATGAATGTTTGAGTGAAAAATGTGAATGAAATAGTCGATACACGGTACAAAGACTTTGAAACATAGTTAGATAGTCTTCCTTCCAAAATTTGCCATGATCAGCGACCATACTGCGTCTGACTGGTAATGGAAATCGTTTTCATTTTGACACTTCGAGCACAAGGCGAAGGCTACACGCTAAATACATAATTAGCATTTCTATTTCACGATCTGGTTTGATGTCTGATGACCCTATTCGTAGATTTGAGATTTTCATCTCACCTTCTTTCTTCCTTGTTGCTCTCGTTTGAAACGTCATAGGTGTGAAAGTGACCAAGATAAAATCTCATCTCATCTCACGCTTAAGCCTTGAATATTCGCCAAACGCGTCTATTCAACTCGTAATTGTGAAGAAGCTATGGACCCTACCGATATGAAAAAAATATCACCAATAAGATCATTCTGTTACCTATTAATTAGTCTGATTAAAATATTATATTACTTACTAGATTGCGAGTAAAAAAATATTAAATGAACGTTGTTTTCGTTCTCATGGCGTGCAATACCGTGCTTACGGAGATTACGTTACTATATATTTTTACACCTTCGGATAGGAAATTAAAAATATGATTGATCGTCCTTTTACCATATTTTTAGAGCTAAAATTGAGTTAGTTTAGTAATATTTTGTGTTATTTTGAAGTATTTCGTCAGATCACGTGACCACTGACACCCGCGAGCTCCTTTGCGGGGGACGGGCCAGTCGGCGCCAGCGCCTCACGAAGGAGGGACGTACTCGCCTTGCCGAAAAATATTTTCGCATTTTTTTTCTATTTGTACGTAAATCATCAATTAAACATTGCTTAATTATCCAGAGACAATCAAAAAAAGTAGTTTTTCAAGACATTTGATAAGTTTTTAGTGACTTTACTACTAGTGAAAATATTTGGACAATAATTGATCGCGTTGTGAGTAGAGGGTACAGAAGGTTGATCCGATGAAAATGGGAGATGTCACCCAGGCAGCGAGGCGTAAGGAAAAAAATTGGACTCCAACTAGCTAAGTGGTAAGTACCTACCTACCTATTAATATTTAATTACCACATAAATATTTTTACCCGTTTGTTCTTATTGTGTAGACTGAAGTGACTAACCCTAGTGTCTGAGTTTTTAGTGGCATATGATTCGGTCTGACGTTTGTTTTCCTGATAAAAATAATAGAAAACTACAGGCGTGTCCTCCGACCTATGTTAACTCTCAGGGCTTCACCGTCCATTACACCTTATTGCGATGATTGTTGGATTTACCCGCCGACGCAGTGCGACCATGAACCTTATTTTGCTGTGATACGAGCCGCGGTCGCGCAGCGTCGTGCTGTACTACAATCATCACGCCACGGCACGGGCCCCATTGTACATGTTGCTCATGATAATAATTATCCAAGTGCAAGACTTGTCAGAACTGTGTTTTTGTTTTGTTATGTACAAATGTACCTATATGTGTCATATTTGTACATTGCACAGGGTTATCGGTATAGGGTGTACTAAGCCAAACGGGGGTCATTGTACTCTTCATTATAAACAACGATTACTTTTTAAACTTTTTTATTTGTAAATTAAATCGGGGAAAAAAGCATCTGCTTACATTTTGTCGACGATCGATGAGCTTTTTGTACGAAACAGCTGTTTTTTTTCTCGTGATTTCATTTGATTCAATTATTCACAAAAATTATACTAAGGTCAATATACCTACCTAAGCCATTTCAAATTGAAACTGTGGCATACTTGCTGATGCCCCAACACCTAGTTAATAACATAGAAATGGGGAGTATTCTATAGTTAATAATAATAAATAATCCTTCTTGAACAATCGGGTAAAAATAAAATAATGATAATTATTATGTGTACTTACGATGTCAATATCGGAAAGCGGTCGTTGCGTGCGAACGGTGTAAATGACTAATACTAATTTTTGTTTTTGGTATAGCACATTTCCTAAACTAACCTACCTAAACTAGAAACAATCACATTTTTATGTTATAGCTAACCAACCACGGTCCGCAATACATTATTATTTTTAGCAGTGTAGTGAGCATATTTTTCTAACTTATCCTGGTTTGTTAACCGACTTCAAAAATTAGGACGCACTCAATTACATTGTATCAATTTTACTAAATGTTTGTTGCAGCATAACTTCGTTATTTACTCATTTATTTTTTATTTGAAAGAATATGCTTACTAACACTCTGATCAGTCACTTTCATCAAAATAAAGTATTTTTTAGTAAAAAATAGTATTTAATACAAAAAGTCAAGCATTTGCATTCAGAAAGTAGTGTTCCGAGTCATGGCCATTGAATTCGATAGAAAAGTTATTACATTTTCTTACAACAATAACCGAGCGGGAGATCGTTAGCAAGCGAAGCGTCTATGCTTCAGATTCGACGAAAATGCTTTCGTATGTCCGAATTCCGTCTGGATTTCTGTCTGGATCTCTGTCCAGACCTGTCTTAATCTACAGGTCGTATTTCTTAACCTATTCTCTTGAAACTTTGTGAGTAAGTCCGATATTTAAAAAGAATTTTCTTGTCTAGGCGGTTATTGGAAATTTTTCAATATGGCAGAGATGTGATTTAAAAAAAGATATATCTCCGCATAATTGGAAAATTTCCAAAAAACATTTTCACGAGATCACCAGCTCACAGAGTCACTATTGTATGTATTGTTATTTATTTATATTTATTATATACAACAATTTCTTTAGTAACTGATACCAACCTGCATCTAGTCTTAATAGTTATTTTAATTTAGTCTCTATTGCATGAAGACTAGAATAATAATATATTTTAAACTGGGATTATAGATTGGTAATTGTTTTATATTTTATGGTATCATGGAAAGAGACAAACGAGACGCTTTGAGTAATATGAATATTGTGTAATTAATATCTTTAAATTGCTCTATTTCATTTTTTCAGAAACAGAGATCAACGAAATTATCAAAATTTAAACACAAGCGTTCAGCCAACAACAAATGCGAGTACTGAACTAAGGTGAGTTAAAAGACATTTAACATCTTATATTATTAGGGTGACAAGCATAGTGCATAGTCAGAGCTATGCCAAATGAAAATGCTATTGCTGAAGTTGTCGTATGTCCGGCGTCCAGCGTCTGATTGCACGGATGTCCGATTGTTTTCCTCTACAGATCGCATTTCTCAACCGATATTTGTGAAATTTTGTAAATTTAGGTTTTATTTAAAATAGCGGATATATGTACCTAATTTATGAGACGTTGCTCATAGAGCCACTACTTCTAATCAGAGTGGCGCTGAACTGCTATGGGCATGCGTGACGCCAGTACAACCATTCACACAGCGAGCGCGAAGCGCGAGTGAAGAACTTCCGTTTCAGTTAATAAAAATACTAAAAACTTATCCTATATTTTTATCTACAGATGCCTAGTTCAAAATCAGCCGAAGGGAATCAGAGCATCCGAGGAACAGGGACTTTTTCACCTTCGAATAAACTGGTAATCTTTTTTTATTTTTTTGTGTACACAATGTACATAAATAAATTATTGATACGAGCGTTGGGACTTAGTATGGTTGCAAATTAATTATCATTTAATATTGTTTTTAGGAACAACAATATCAGTCTTCATTGCCGAATCTCATCGTCGAAGAAGAAGCAGAACAAGAACAGAGTGCGTAGTGTGAGTTTTTCTTACTTTTCGATCGCGTAAAAGTAACTCCAATTTGTATGAAAATTAAAAAGCGCCACCTAGTGGGAGTAATGAGAAACCGCAATCGTGAGTGCGAGTTTTTTGTTTACTGCCAACTTTGACATGAAATATTTACTTTTTCACGGTGAATTTACGCGAATCGAGTGACAAGCTCGATTGGCACTCACACTCGCTCGTTTTCGATTGTCGATCCGTGTGACGTAAACTCGTTTACGCTGTAGTAAAGTTATTCGATTTACTTTGAGCAACTCACACTAAGCACTCAGAAAGACAAAAGTTATTGGCGTATTATAACATTAGCTTCTTCTTCGTAAAATTGAAGGACAACAAGCTTCAACTTCGTGAAATTCAAGACACAATGGATTTGGTTGCGACAAACAATCGATAGACTTGATTGGAGAAAAGCAAACAGGTCTTGCTTCTAAATTCACCTTTTTGTGAATAAAGAGTAACAATAGTAGATTATGTACCGAGGGCACAAAGCAGTGCCTTACGTCGCGGGCGGCTTATTGTACCCTGAGCGTAACGAGGGAATCTAGAGTTAACTCCCGAATGCAGCAAGGGAAGATGAGTCCTGAGGGCAGCGAGGGGTTCAAGCCGCCCAAGACAAAAACACTGCTTTATCCTAGAAGCGAATTCTCTACTAAAAATACTGTCTAATATTATACTCTCTCATAACTAATAAAAAGGTACTAGTAAGGTACAGTCTTTTATTTTAAATTTTGTGCAGCTCGTGGAGCACGTGCTCGTATTTTTTTCTTGGTAGCTAGTTCAATTTTCAAATAAACCCATACATTAATAAGAAAAGTAAAAAAAAAACTCTTGTTGATTTATTTTAAAAAAGTCTAGTTTAGTTACTAGTGCGATAATGGTAAAGTAACAGCACACGTGCTTAATAGCTAGGATTATGAGCTAAAACTGATGTAAGTAATAAAGTCCTTTTTACGAGCGAGAGTGATGAAAAAGATATTAAACACAAACGCGTTTTTAACTTCAAGTAGGAACATTTCAGCAAAATCAGGCAAGAAACTATCGAGAAAATAATGAGGTTGTAAGTTCTGGGTCCACTATATTTTCAACAATTTTAGTCATTTTTATACTACCTACTAATTATATAAAACAGATTAGTACTATCAACTCGTAGAATACATTTTTAAAGCGGGCCGTCGATTGAACAGCTCTGCTAGTCCTAGTCAATATGTTTTTTGTTATGAGATTTTTGAAATGTTGTAAGCATTGGTTTAAGATAAGTTGAGTGATTTATCCCTGGTACCGGAGTTCTTAGAATGCCCATCAGGAGCCCTATTCTTGCTAAAAATATTTTCAGATCAATGTCTCTCTCGTTTTAAAAGTCATAGTGAGAGTGACCAAGAAACATCTCTCGCGTCAAGAATAGCCCTCCAGAGCTATTCTTACGATATTATATTATTCCCCCTATTCCTACGCACTAGATATGTTTTGGTCAATGTCTCTCTCGTTTGAAAAATCATAAAAGTGAGAGGGACCAAGATCCGATGAACCAAGATATCTCACACTTCAGAGAGTCCGTGGTCTACGATTGTTTTTTTAGATTTTACACGCACGACCAAAGGGAATCAAAACCTTTAGATGCGGGATATTTGTGAGTACATACTTAATCTACCTATACTTAATATAAACAAACTACCGCGCTCATGCTGCTTAAAAGGCTCATGTCTTTAAAACGCCGTTGGCTTCAAATAATTTAGTCACAAAACATTACAATAAAGCATAACATCACAGAGGGCATTCATTTTTAGGCAAAAATATTTTTTTCACGGTGTTTCGTCTGAATTTGTTTAGTCTTTGAGAAATGCTAGCTCAATGTTCAAAAGCTTCGAGCGTTGATCACTAGAGGCGCTAAAACCAACTGAGCGTCGAATGCCAAATGTCATTGGCGTATCTTAACCTCTTAAGAATAGCCATCGAGGATTGAGATGAGATCGCTAAAACTTCAGCCAAGCCTTATAACCTTCGCCTTCGTGTCAAAATGAAGCCGATTTTGAATACTGCACTCAGTTAGACAATAAAATCGCAGTCCAGGTTCAATCTTCACATACCACATGCAAAACTCACACAGAAAGAAAGTTTTCGCATGTAGGTTTGATATTAGTGAGATTTTCCAGTGAAAACTCGCATGTTCCCGCGAGGCAGTATTGTTCTATTTAACCCCTAACCGGGAAAAACGACATTGACCCTGCGAGAGACGTCAGTAGCACTCTTAAAAATGACATCAGGTCTGTCTAGGGCTCTATAAGCCACGTAACGACTGCCGAAGAGCGCATTAGAGGTTTCAAGGGCGAATTCAGGGAGGAGGGCTTAAGGGGTTCAAAGCATTTTTTGCCAAATAATGAAACATGGCGAACTAAATTATAAAATAAATAAATGCGACGCGGTTTCACCCGCGGTTAAAAGTATCCTATGTGCTATTCTAGACTAAAATCTATCTCTGTGCCAAATTTCATCCAGATCTGTTCAGCCGTTCTGGCGTGAAAGAGTAACAAACATCGATCCATCCATTCTTACAAACTTTCGCGTTTATAATATTAGTAGGCTAGACTAAAATCTATCTCTGTGTTAAATTTCATCCAGATCTGTTCAGCCGTTCTGGCGTGAAAGAGTAACATCCATCCATCCATCCATTCTTACAAACTTTCGCGTTTACAATATTAGTAGAATGGTAGGAAGTAGGATTAGCACTATTGTAACTGCCCATGTTTTTCGAAATAAAATATTTGGACCCATCCCTTGAAGATCACACAAAGGGTTTAGAATTAGTCTGTAATGGCACTTAGGATACTTTTTCTCCACTATAAACTGCTGACAGTAGGCTAACTGACAGTAGGCACAAGTTGCATCGCTTTTTTAAGTAGGAGCAAGGAGTTGGAGTGGAGTAGGTTATAGTATGTTTTCTTTTTAAATATTTTAGTTAATCATGCTAGGTACTCTTTGCTGTGTTAAGCCACTCCCAAACGAAGTCCTGAATCCGTCACGCCGTTTTATTTTTATTGTTATGCTACGTTTTCAAGTTCTTAGATTCTGAGGTTAGTTACGTGTACTGTACATCTAGCATTCATAAAATTCTAACGACAAACCGTAGTAAACATATCTGAGAGAGAAATATATGAAAAACAAAGACAATGATGTGTATTAAATACCTAGAACAGCGTCTTGTCTTGCAGGCGTTTATGCCGAACTGCGTTGCAACTTCGTTTTTCATTTATATAAACGACTTCAAACAGGAGGTTCTAAATCCGACTGTATTAATGAATCCGATTTTATCGAATGCGTAGACTAGTACCTACTAGTACTTAAGTTTTGCCAGATTAGGTATTTTTTTTATTTCAATATATTCCATAAAATCGCGAAAATCACAACCAAAATAGTTTGAATTTTTTTTCTTCAAATTTGGCTTAGTTTTGAACTCTATTTAGCCTGATAACCTCGCCTAGTACTAAAGTTTGGCTAGATTAAGTTTTTTTTTCAATATAGGTACTTCCTTAATTTTAAATAGGCTTTCCATCCCAGAAAATCGCGTAAATTGCAACCAAAACAGTTTGTTTTTTTTTTCTTCAAATTTGGCTTTGGTTTGTCCGCCATTTCGCCTGATACTCTCGCCTGAGCAAAGCAGCTATCTACCTATGTTAGCACGGCGATCACTTCATTAGAAAAACCTTTTCCAGCCCACATCACCTACTGCATCCATTTCGCTACACCCTGCGTACTTTTAAACCATTGTCAATGGTTTAAGACCTCAAAGGGGCAGTATCTCAGACGTAGGAAGGCTGTGCGCAAAGGGTGGTATATAAGCAGAGGTGCGCCGTTTTAAATTCAAACCGAGTGTCGGGATCAGGGGTCACGCTAGTTCCGAGACATGCGTTTAATTCGGTGTAGGTGAGTTCGAGCTTTGAAAAAAATAATTATTTGTGTAAAAATATACTTTATTGCTTCTGGGGTTGGACCTATTTCTTAATTAATAGTGTTTGTAATTTAGTAATTATTTAAGCAAAAAGATACTTTAATGCGTATGGGGTTGGACATTTTTCTTAAGTGTTAGTCATGAATTCTAGGTTGGAAATCAACCCAAAATTTTGTACTAGGGAAATTCTGTGTTGTGATGTAAAATAGTTTCCTAAAAATTCTAAATAGTTACTTCATATAAAAAAATGCAGGGCTGGACATATTTCTTAATTAATAGTGTTAATAATGAATTCTAGGTTGGAAATGAACCTTAAATCTTGCGCTGGGAGTTCTGTGTCGTGAAGTAAAATAGTTTTCTAAAAAGTATAAAATGCAATAGATAAAAACACTGCAACGGGTTAACGTGGATGAAGCTTAATGATGTTTTAATTTGGTGAAGTGTTGAAACGTTGCAGCGGCAGAATAACTTAGATGTTGAAAAAAAAAAAATTAACAATTTGTAATTCTATTTTAAAGTTTTTTAACTCGAATATTTTAAAAGTTTTCTAATGCAGTCGCGTTACAAGTGAAACTTTCAGTAGAGTTTTTGGTGATGACTGGACTTCCCGAGCGTGATAAATGAAAAGTCATTTATTTATTTATTAACACACATTAAAATTTAACATTACAGAAATACATCTAAAGCCTTATATTTACAACTTCTTCTAACTTAACTAAATACGAGTATATACTAACTTACAACTAACTGAGATCACGGATTTTCAAACAAATGAAAGGTAACTAGGTAATTTTTAACAACATATTTAAAATTAAGGTATAAAATGAACAACAGACAAAAAAAAAACAAAATAATAATTTTATGATGGTGTATTTTTGGGATAGGCCGGTTAATTATTAAATACTAGCTGCGCTCCGCGGTTTTACCCGCTGTCCCACAGGAACCGTCAATTTACCCGAGATAAAGCCTGAATTAAAAGTATGAGCAACTCCATGCTGAATTTGAGACAACCATGCAACGGATTTTGATTCGGTTTTCACTATCATTTAGACATTTTTTTTACGAATGGTTTTTTTTTTTTTTTTTTATTAAATTATTCATGACCATGGATACTCGTCCTTCAGTCGGATTCTTAGTAATAATTTTTCCTTCAATAACAGATGATGGGATGATGATGATGAGGTGATGATGAAGACGATGAATCCCTCCCCTTTCCCCATTCCAGTAAAGTTATGGATACTTTACTGAAACTTTAAGTGAAGTTTTGTAGAGAATACGAAAAATCGCGTTTCGCGATGTTTGTATCATTTGCCCACACTCGTGCACGTTGACGAACCGGTAAACGATAACAATCCACCATTATTACACTTTAACACTCGAAGAATCACAAGTTTTAGAAAATAATACAAAAACACGACACCATCTTTTCGGTTCCCGCCAAAAACTCCTACGAATGGTTTAAATTCAGTGTGTTGCCAGGGCGGTCGCTAGTTTATGGACTAAGCGAAGCGTCTAAGCTTCAGTTTATAATGTAGCTATTGCTTATTTAGACGATTAGACGATAGTTTAGACGATTTTCTTTTGTAAATTCTGCAGTGTGAACAACAAAAAGCTTATCTTTCTGTGTGAAGTGTGATTAGAAACTTACCAGTCTGTTGTTTGTAGAAGCATATGTGTGGTGTTGGTGTGGGCCCTGGCGGCGGCCCTGGTGTCAGCGCAGATCACCTTCAGCCGAGACTGGACTGGCGGCAAGCGCGCCGCGCCGCACCTGCCCCTTGACTGCAACCAGTTCACCAGACTCTGCAAACACTTTGTAGTAAGTAATGCTTACTCTATTTCTTCTTCTAATTAATTACACAGCTCAACAAAAAACTTTTTTTCTGTTGCCCTGGATATTTCTGCGGATTTCTACGTTTTCTAGTGGCCAATTTTCGAATACATTCATGAAAGTATTAATTTGGCTCAATAAAATTTATACTAGGTACTGCTCTGTCTCCCTCTGCTTTGGAACATTGTACTATTATAAAACTAGAGCTAAAATTCCAAAACCTCCAATATTTTCTTAAATTGATGACGTAGAAGTATTCGAAACCACTCTTACATCAAGAGCAACAAAACCACTGTAGACCAATGTTAAGTGAAAGATGTGTACTTACCAGGATCGTAGCAAGTGGAGAGAAGTGGTCTCTGCCTACCCCTATGGGAAAAAGGCGTGATTATATGTAAATGTAATTCTTCTTCTCTTATTTTTTTTACAAGCTGTTTTTAACTTGCCTTGTGAGTTGACCGAGCGAGCGCGAAGCGTCTCTGTATCAGCTTAGGCAAAAATGCTTCCCTATGTCTGTCCGGTTGTTCTCCTCTGCAGGTCATTTTTCAATCGATACTTGCGAAATTTTGTGAGCAGGTTCAATAATTATACTTTTTTATTTCGTTCGGTTAGATTTTTTCATAAATAGTGTTTACTGAACTTTAAGTCGATTTAGTTTTAGATTTTTTTTAAATAGTGGTTATAGACTTATGAGATATTCAGCTCATAGTCAAATCTTCAAATATTCAGATATTCAGCTCATAGACAAATCTTGAAAGCCACCACCATTCAAAATAGTTTATTAAGTAGTTTAGTAATAATGGTGTTTTAAAATGAGATTGCAAAATCATTTGCCTTTAACGTAACATATTGTCACGCCTTTCCCCCGAAGGGCCTGGCGGAGGTGTACAACACCCACACTTCGCCGCACGATATTCAGTCCCAAACGTGACAGGGGGCGAGCGTGTCACCATTCACCGGGTTCTAGTAGATGACATACGCACATGTTTACCTTTAAAAAAAACATACCTATTTCTTCTTTTCCCCTCGCAGTCGCCGGTATGCGCTGACCTTCACACAGGGGTATTGTGTGCAATATTACTGGATATCATGATCCAAAAAAAACAAGTCTAACCTTCCGGGAGTTGACACCGAACTACGTCACTATTTGTATCGCCATTGTCTTTCTCGAACTTGTACCTAAATTATTATTTCGGTCTTGCCATCGATTGACGTGTCTTTTTACCCGACTGCGCAAGAAGAAGGATTATATTTTTCGAGTGTGTGTATGAGGTTTCTTTGGCACGCCCTACAGCCTAAATAGCTTGATGTATTTCGACATGTGAGGCGTCATTTGAATCGTCTTGATAGTGGAAGTGAAGTGGTACAATATTTTGCAGCCGGGTTTTTTTTCTTTTAATAATGTTACTTGTTTGTTATGGAACGCTACACCTGCAGGGCTAGCACGGATTAGAGACAAATTGTCTTGCTACCGTTTTTATCCGCGCTTAAATGTGACAAAGCTAGAATACGGATATGTTTGTCTCTTTCTCGCGGGATAAAAACTGTGAAAGAACAATTGGTCTCCGACCCGTGTTAGGCCTGCTGGCGGAGTACATATATTATTATACCATCATCATCGTCATTAGTCTTTTACGTCCCACTGCAGGGACACCGGCCTACCCTATGTCGAGGGTGACTGAGCCCCTACCTACCACGCTGGTTCAGTGCGAGTTGTCGGATGTCACATGTCCAAGAATTATTCATTCTAGGATCCGGTTTCTTCAAGATGCTTTCTTCACTGTAAGAACATATTATGCCTCTGACTGCCTCGGTGGCTCAGTCGGTACCTTCTGAGCTAGAGGGCGTGGGTTCGATTCCCACCTAGGGCAAACATTCATGTCATGAACATTTGTGTTTGTCTTATATGTCTGGGTGTTGGTTATCTATTTATGTATGTATTTAAAAAATGTATGTGTATCATGTATATCAGTCAGTCAGTGTGTATGTATGTATATCAGTCTCTGGCCACCATAGTACAAGCTATGCTTAGTTTGAGGTCAGTCGACCGTGTGTGCAAGTGTCCCGATTATTATTATTATTGTACCATGCTAGATATTTAATGTAACGTTTCCTATTGTCAGCACGAGCTGAAGCAAGCAATGTCGATGGATGTTGGGAACAAGAGACAGCGCGACGAACTGGACAAGCCTCCACTCTACGACGACGTTGTGGAGTAACTCCTCCATACCCGGGACCTAGCTGGCGCGAGCGATATTACCTGTCTCTACCGATCTAGTTGGAAAACTTATGAGAGCGGGAGAGATGGAAATGATGTCGCACGCGGCAGAATACAGCTTCTGGGGCCACAACGCGAGCTACTGCAGGCTTAGTATGAGTTTTGATAGTTAATTTAACCTTTTTTCATTTAGCTCCAAAAAGTTTGCTTAGTTCCCAAACTTTTCCTCCAGGAGAGGCAGTTTGTTGAAATGTTTAGAGCCAAAAAACGAAAAAAGTTTACGTAACTAAAAAAACTCATACTAAGCATTTTAAAGTAGTATGATTTCGATACGTATTCGACACTAAAGGTCATATTTCTGCGTCATGACAGACTAAGAAAATTACTGAGATATCATCACACGCCCCTAAAAACACTGTCAGACTAGCGATTTGCGCACGACTTTCGAACGGTTGCGTTTGTCGCGAGTTCGCTGCGATATCCTCGCTTATGAGAGATTTGACTAGCCAGGTCTCCACTGAGCGAGCATGCCTCGCGAGGCACGCTTCCATCTCGCTCTGGCTGCTAAGGTTAACACGCTCTAGAATAAGATAGAACCTTAGTCTGGAAGCAAATCGCTAGTCTAATAGCACTCTTAGGTCCCTAATCGTCGATGTTAAGTCCCTGGCCTAGCAAAAGACACCTTTGTATATTTTTTATAACTTTGTAACTTTATCTTGTAATAACTGTCAATTATTTTGAATATTGATGCTTATTTTTTTTATTGTATAGCTGACGCAGTTAAATTGTAGAACTCGCCATTTCACGAAACGTCTAGCCATTTAAACACTGAGTCACGCCGGCGATTTTCATGTTACAACATTTTTTTGACACTAGGAATTTGCTCTAAGTGTCAAATTGAACCTGACAACGATCAGACAATTCGGTCGCTGGTTAGTATTTTTGCGGATTAATGGCTAGACGTTATGTAATATAGCGAATTTTACAATGCGACTGCGACATTTTGTAACTATTTCTAGAGATAAGTATTCCTATTAATATGTATAATAATTATATTACGCTAGAGTAGCTGTGAATGAAATGCGCGACTAGCTTATGATCTAGCTCTTAATATTATGAAACAAGGAAAGTTGAGAAAATCTAATTTAAGATAATCTGTATATACCAATTTAATTAATTATAGCAAATGGAAATCCAAAACGTTTTTTATTTTCTAGAAATATTTACAGGGTTATTTTAACATAAAGTGTTAAAATCATCGCATCATCACGCCTTTACCTTGAACTTGAGGGAAAGGCAAAATACATCTTTGTATACAACACTCACACATTGCCGGACGATATTTAGCCCCAAATGTGACAAGGGGCGAGCCTGTCGCCATACACCGGGCTCCAGTCATGTAGCAGATGACGTACAATACGCACTTATGTTCACACAATGAACAAATCGGTGCGTGTCGTCGGCTGGGTTCGAACCCGCTTCCTCTCCCACTCAGGTTTTTTTTTTAATCCACCTAAAACCTTTTGGAACCAGCTTCCCTGCATCATACAGAACCACTTTAGCTCTACCATTTGTCACAAAACTTACGGAATCCTTATACAGCGTTATAGGTACCTAATCAAAAACCTCTTAAGGGTTCATTGTACTCATCAATATGAACAACTTTTACTATGGGGCGAACTCCGAAATCACGAAAAAAAAATCAGCTGTTCCATACATTTTGTCTCAGGTGATTGAACTTTTTGTATGGAACAGCTGTTTTTATTTTCGCGATTACAGGATTGGCTTCATAGTAAAAGTTGTTATATATGTACCTTAATTTTTTTTAAACATATACAGGGTTATATGTACCTAATCAAAATCCTCTTAAGGGTTCATTGTACTCATCAATACGAACATACAAACGTATTGAGGAGTACAATGAACCCTTAAGAGGAGTTTGATTAGGTACATATAACCCTGTATATGTTAAAAAAAAATTAAGGTACATATATAGTTTCAAATTAGTAAATAAAAAACACATCTACTTACAAAATAATTGTATTGTCAGCGAATAAATTGATTTTATGTACAAGTCGCATAAAATATCGTTCCATTAATCTAGATAAATACAGTATTGCAATCAATATATGAAATAGAAAAAAATTAAGAGAAAAGTATAACATTTATACTGTAGAAGCTGCTAAACAAGATAAAGGCGATTCTCACACTGCTTCGCGACGCGACTGTGCGGAATCGCGTTTTTAACGTTCTACCTAAGGTCGTGTTCAAAGGATAAGCCCGGAACGCACCCAGAGTGCAACTTCGCCGTTCAAAACATCAGTGTGAAAGACAACCGTGACACAACTGGACCGTTCCTAGCATTTGAGCGTACACCTCGGTTGCAACTAAACAACGGTCGAAATCGATGTATAAAAACATTCTGACGTCTAACTGACATTTGTGTACGGAATATTTTGGCAGTTTTGTTTACATTTACGCAAATTACGTTTATAGCTAAACTTTGTATTATATGTAGTTTAAAATGAAAAAATAAGTGGTAATAATTGTTTAAATTAATAGCATTAAGTATTCTGTTAAGTTGTTGAGTCCGTTGAGTGAGATAATTTGCGAATCCACAACCAATATTAACTTGTATAATGAGTTTATTTTAAGCAAACTTGATATTTCTTTGCATTAAGGCAAGTGCGAAAAGAAAACTGAAAACTGGTCCTCTGAACACACCCCAGTTAGCTAACGTTGAACTTCAGTATCTCAGTTAATTTATAAATCTCGCGCGGCACATCACACACGCGGATGGCTTGTACAGAGCACCGTCGCGTGCTCAGAGCAGTGTGAGGAACGCCTAAGAAGTATTCTTTGTCGTAATGGTTATAAAATACAGAAATCAAATATTTACCATTAAAAAATGGCTTGAAATTAACTTAAAAGTTGAACAATTTGTTCATAGCTCAAATCATAATTTTCACACACCTGTCACCATACTATGTCTTCAAGATTTGCAAAGTAAGGTTTGACAGCTAGAGGTGACTCAAAAAATCACGTTAAACCAGCTTAATTTTAAGATAACACAAAGTAAGAATGTACTTACAATTTAAAAACTCGTTTTTTTCATATATAATTAAATACATTGTATTAAAATACTAAGTAAGTAATAAAATTCTTAAAATAATACAAGCGAAATTACATGTCAACATACGTTATTAATTATTAGAATAATTAATTATATTATTATACCAAACTGTTAGTCGGAGGGTTAATAATTATTGTGATTTTAATAAACTAAAATAAACGTTAACTTTTAATCAAAATTAAAGCTAATTAACTCAGACAAACTTAGCTAAAATTAAAATGTTCTGTGAGCACTTTAAAAGTTAGTCTTGAAAAACTATGCTTCTGTCTTGCTTTTCTTTTGAAAATAATTTTGAATAATAATTTGAAATAATTCTAGTGAAATAAATTATCACATTAAAAAAAAGCTTGTTTACGACGTTCTATTTCATGTCCATCCAGCAGCCTCATTGTCTAACTAAATAATAATCGGAATTCGTTTCATTGCGATTACTTTCCTCAAAATATAATAACAATATTATATTTTGTGATGATTTATTAATGAAGCCAATTTCGATTATTAATCACTGATTTAACAAAGTCGCCATTTTAAATTATGGTATTTTTTTCATCTTTATAGTAACAGCAAGTTAGTTAAAAATCAATTGAAAGAAGCTAGTTAATAAAAACAGAGTTAAAACAAACTCTTCATCATATTAGAACTATAATCGTGAATGTACTAATTGTACTGCGAATCCTACACGCAAAGTCAAAAGCTTTAAACAACTAGTAGTTTTTCTTCTTTATTCCTTGTAAGCTAGCAATCAAAATTTGTCTGGTAGAAGAAAAACGCGCTGCGTTTCTCCAATCCTACTACGTTTTAACTACCTGCCATTGGGTTTATTAAGCCCGGTAGCGAGTCGTTAGTAAACTATAAGCATAATCGAATTATTCTAATTATCATTCGAACATCATACATAAACTTTGCAACTGTTCAATCCATCAAACCAATCCTCTACTCAATTTAAAATCATATCTAACTAATAAATACCTTCTAATCGCACCAGCTCTTGTGATGTACGCTTACGACTCACCACAGGGCTGACAATGCCCGATAGCTGATCATAATCCTGGCTTCTATGAACGTACACTAACGGTCTCACTACCGGGCTGCTATTGGCCGGCAGTTGATCACAATCCTTACTACTTTTGATGTACACTCACCACCCGTCATCAGGCTAATATCACCCAGTACTCGGTCAGAATCCTGGCTTCTTTAGACGTCCGCTAACCACCCAATCATCAAGCTGATATTACCAGGTAGTTGGTCATTTAGTACACTATAACCCCGGTCCTATTCGTCATCAGTCGAACAGCACCTGACATACTCCAAGGCGCTGTTCAGCCTGTCCAGCCACACGTCCCTATCCGTCGCCGTGTCGGCCGCCAACAGGTGCCTCCTGACGACTCCGTTTCCTCTCTTGACGTAGACTAGCGAGCCTCCGTCCGGTACAATGAGGCCGGCTGGGACGGACGTTTCTAGAAGGATGGTGTTCGGGCGCGCGCAGAGGTCGCGCGGGGCTCGGACGGCCTTGTCTGACACCACGGTCGAGAGGTCGATGTCGCCGATCGGCATCTGGAATGGAAGAGTGTGTATTGAGCGGTGTCGAGTCATGGAAAATGACGTGAGTCGAAGTCGAATCGAAGCAAAAAGAGTAGATTTCAAAACGAGCCGTTTATAAGAACTAGAATTATTTGGTATACATGTGAAGTGACAATTTATTGAAAGCAAGCAAGCAAATGAGGGTTTTCAAGAACGGCAAGCACCGAAAAGTACAATCTGACACCTGATCTGACTTTAGCCGTTAGGACTTTTGGCACCATGGTGATCGTGGCTCGCTTTACAATCCATTGCCATTCGCCACGCATTGCACCTTTTTTTAGAGAATTCACTAGACTATTAAGTGCGTTATTTGGTTGTTCCACCGTAATGGTGTAATGGTGGTTTCGTCGATTCATGTTACCCTGACACAGCGTACTGACCTTCTTCTGCACATCGTCAGGGTACTTCCAGTAGGCGAGCCTGGGCGCCTGCAGCTTGAACCAGCGCCGGTGCCACGCGCCCAGCCCCGACACGTCGTCGAAGTATACTGACCTTCTTCTGCACATCGTCAGGGTACTTCCAGTAGGCGAGCCTGGGCGCCTGCAGCTTGAACCAGCGCCGGTGCCACGCGCCCAGCCCCGACACGTCGTCGAAGTATACTGACCTTCTTCTGCACATCGTCAGGGTACTTCCAGTAGGCGAGCCTGGGCGCCTGCAGCTTGAACCAGCGCCGGTGCCACGCGCCCAGCCCCGACACGTCGTCGAAGTATACTGACCTTCTTCTGCACATCGTCAGGGTACTTCCAGTAGGCGAGCCTGGGCGCCTGCAGCTTGAACCAGCGCCGGTGCCACGCGCCCAGCCCCGACACGTCGTCGAAGTATACTGACCTTCTTCTGCACATCGTCAGGGTACTTCCAGTAGGCGAGCCTGGGCGCCTGCAGCTTGAACCAGCGCCGGTGCCACGCGCCCAGCCCCGACACGTCGTCGAAGTATACTGACCTTCTTCTGCACATCGTCAGGGTACTTCCAGTAGGCGAGCCTGGGCGCCTGCAGCTTGAACCAGCGCCGGTGCCACGCGCCCAGCCCCGACACGTCGTCGAAGTATACTGACCTTCTTCTGCACATCGTCAGGGTACTTCCAGTAGGCGAGCCTGGGCGCCTGCAGCTTGAACCAGCGCCGGTGCCACGCGCCCAGCCCCGACACGTCGTCGAAGTATACTGACCTTCTTCTGCACATCGTCAGGGTACTTCCAGTAGGCGAGCCTGGGCGCCTGCAGCTTGAACCAGCGCCGGTGCCACGCGCCCAGCCCCGACACGTCGTCGAAGTATACTGACCTTCTTCTGCACATCGTCAGGGTACTTCCAGTAGGCGAGCCTGGGCGCCTGCAGCTTGAACCAGCGCCGGTGCCACGCGCCCAGCCCCGACACGTCGTCGAAGTATACTGACCTTCTTCTGCACATCGTCAGGGTACTTCCAGTAGGCGAGCCTGGGCGCCTGCAGCTTGAACCAGCGCCGGTGCCACGCGCCCAGCCCCGACACGTCGTCGAAGGCGGTGAGGAAGGCGGCGTGCGGCGCGGGCGGCGGCACGCGGAGCCGCGCGCGGATGTCTATGTTCATGGAGCCTTCCAGGGGACTGCCGGCCGGGACCTGGGGATATAGACATTTATGCTTACAAGAGGCTATAGCGAGATGCAGGCCGAAAGCTAAACTATGCCGAAGCTAAGTTTAACTCAACTAGAATAGATCTCTACATTGAAACCATTGAAAATAGTACATTGTGATACAAGTGCGGAAAGTAAGATAATGTTCACGAGTTTGGAATAGATTACGCTTTCAGCTTGTTTACACACAAAGTTTGTCAACAGATTTGCGAGCAAATTAGAAAATTAAAATAAAGTAAAACTAGAAATATTAGGTATTGATTTACATACGAGTACCTTATTGAGAGTGAAGTTAGTCTTGTCAAACAGCAACATACCTTGTTAAGAGTGAAGTTCTTCCTAGTGGCCTGCGGTAGTGCAAAGATGCAGTACCCGTGCAGCTGGAACTGCGGCGAGCGCACCGCGTGAGGGCCCGCCGGGCTCTGCACCGCCGGAGTCTTCAGAGTTGAGGACTTCGACTTGGGGGTCAGGTGTTTGGAGCTCGACTGGGAAAAGAGAGCTTAGGTTAGCAACTAACATGAAACTACAGTTTTGACAAAAGGATTGACGTAAAAACTGCATCTTTGAAATAAAAACTATTACAAAATAGGTGTAATTTGTGTGTTAGATGGTTACAGCCCGTGGTCTGACGGTCGAAGAATGAATGAACGTTTGTCTCAATCCACAACTAGGCTTCACATTGGCCCCAATATGGCGGAATGGGACAAAGATCAGTGCAGTGAACTCTTTCCTCAATCCTTACGGGACGAACGTAGTTTGTCCAACAAATACCTCGCAACGCCCGTGTCTCCATAAATCCTTGATCGATTTGGTTCATATTTAAACTTCCTTCGCTATTTCATGAACGCTTTAATTTTTAAAAAGCGAGTGACAATGGAATTCGCTTGTAGAATCCGTCTTATCAAATAAGAGTAGATTTCTTATGAGACTGGTAAACTTATGCGATTAACTTTGAAAAAATAAGAGATAATTTTGGTAAAATAAATGTAAATAATATTATAATATTGATAAAAGAACGAATATGTACGTAAATAATTAGTACCTTTTTGCTAAAGATGTGATACTTGACGTCGTGAGGCAGGACTTCTTTTGAAGCTTGTAGCAGGTAGATTTCTACTGTGACCTGGGAACAAAAGATGACCATCGATTTTGATTCTGTTTTAGAATTATACAACTATGTACTTAATTTGATAGTTGACAGTGTGTACTCTTTTTCCTTATGTTCATACTGTAAGAGATTTCGCATAGGTTTTACAAATAGCCTCCTGCTTGATACAAACCCTGTCGAACTTCATAATTTTATTTTCTACCTTAGCAGATAGAACTATTTAGTTGTCTCTCTCACTGCCCTCCCTCTCATACCCACTCTCTCCCTCTCACCTTGAAGTCGCTGGTGAGTCCCTCCATCTGTATCTCGTCCGGGAAGTGCAGAATGTTCCCGGTGGGCTGCGTCAGCTGCATGCTGGTCGCCAGCACTCGGTCGCGGCACTTGAGGAGGCATACCGCATGGTGACCCACCGCGCCGTCTGAAACATGGAGACAATATTTTTATTTTTATTTGACTGCGTGGCTCAGTGATGGTAAACCTGCCTTCTGAGCTAGGGGGCGTGGGTTCGATTCCCACCTAGGGCAAACATTTATGTAGTGAACATTTGTGTTTGTCTATGTCTGGGTGTTAATTATCTTTTTATGTATGTATTTAAAAAATATATATTTATGTATATCAGTCTCTGGCAGCCATAGTACAAGCTTTGCTTAGTTTGGGGTCAGGCGACTGTGTGTAGAAATGTCCCGAATTTATTTATTTATTTAATGAGAATAGTTGATATGACAGTACAGTACACTTATTACGCGCAAATCTTTTTGCGCGAATGTTTTTGAAAATCGCGATAATAGCCTAGTTGGAGAAGGACCACCTCTCAAGCCAGAGAGAACGTGTTCAAGCCTAGTCGACGGCATGCACCAATTTGTTCATCGTGTGAACAAATTGGTGCATGCCGTGCACCAATTTGTTCACACGATGAACAAATGAGCATGGTGTGCGTATTGTACGTCATCTGCTACATGATTGAAGCACGGTGTATGGCGACAGGCTCGCGCCCCCTGTCACATTTAGGACTTCATTTCGTCCGGCGAAGTGTGGGTGTCGTATTACTCCTCTGCCAGCCCCCTCGGGGAAAGGCGTGACGATATGTTAAATCTGTTTGCAGACTAAGAGTTTAGCGCCAATGGCTCCGCCGAACGTATGTTTTGGTTGTTGAAACGACGTAGCTTGCTCACGTGATCGCGTGATCAGCGACTTCCGAGGCGTCAAAAAGATTTGCGCGTCGTATAACTTGCGTTGAAATTGTGAAGGTTGAGGTTATCCCCAAAAGGCATATCGATTCGCGTGGAGCATTATCGTGATTTTGTGTTGTTTCGTGCGTGTCAACCGCTTCTGTAGTGAGTTGTTTTACACCTTCGAGCTGTATCGTTTATGTGAACTGCATCTTGCCTGCAAGCTGTTTAAACTTTTTAGCTGTATCAGGTATGTAACTTGCATCTTTGCTGAAATCTTTGCCTGAAAACTTGCAGCTTTCAGGCAAGCTGTATAAAACTTTTGAACTGTATTAGTTAGGTAACCTGCATCGTGCCCGCAAGCTGTATGAAACTTTAGAGTTTCATCGTACCCGCAAAATTTATGAATTTTTCTAGTTATATCGGGTATGTGAGCTGCACTGTACCCGCAAGCTGTATGAAACTTTAGAGCTGCGTCGTGCGTGTGAGCTGCAGCGCATTGTATAATTCATTTCATTTATATGTATGTTAATCTGCAAGGTATTTATTTTCTATGGGCCTGTGTAGCTTGCATTGTATGCAAGTTATATTGCCTGAAATAAATATAATTTTATTCTTATTATTATTATAATATACTCCGCCAGGTATATCATTCCGGTCACGTGGGCAGCACGTAGCGACGTCAATCGATGCTTAAGCAAGACCGAAATAAGTCATTTACAAATAGTTCGAAAGAGACGGAAGACCATGGCGAATGCTAGACTTCCAGAATGCTAGAGTTGTTTTGGATCATGCTGCACCGTACCTGCGTTGAGCTGGCGCACGTAGTCCCGGCGCAGCGGCACGGCGAGGCTGCTGACGTGCAGCGAGGCCATCCCGGCGGCCGCGGCGCAGCCCGCGCCCTCCACCTGCAGCCGCTGCATCTCCTGCACGCTCGCCGCGCGACGGTGGCCTGGGACAATCACACCTTAATGAGAACCTAGCGAGCTGGACCGACTAACTGGTGACGGCCGGCTTCTCGGGAACCCGCTGAGTGCGGGCCGAGTCAGACTAGGCATTGGGCAGATCACTGAGGAAGGTAGCAATCTAGCAATGAACATCTTCAGGCAGAGATTATGTTGAGGAAATTGACAACTCATTAAGAAACTATTGAGGTGGACCGACTAACTGATGACGATCGCGGCTTCTCGGGAACCCGCTGAGTGCGGGTAGCGTCAGACTTGGCATTGTGGAGATCACTGGGAAAGGTAGCAATCCAGCAATGAACATCTCCGGGCAGAGATGATGATGAGGAAATTGACAACTGACTGAGAAACTAGCGAGCTGGACCGACTAACTGCTAACGGTTACGGCTTCTCGGGAACCCGCTGAGTGCGGGTAGCATCAGACTTGGCATTGTGGAGATCACTGGGGAAGGTAACAATCAGGAAATTGACAACTGATTGAGAAACTAGCGAGCTGGACCGACTAACTGCTAACGGTCACGGCTTCTCGGGAACCCGCTGAGTGCGGGCAGCGTCAGACTTGGCATTGTGGAGATTACTGGGGAAGGTAGCAATCCAGCAATGAACATCTCCGGGCAGAGATAATGATGAGGAAATTGACAACTGATTGAGAAACTAGCGAGCTGGACCGACTAACTGCTAACGGTCACGGCTTCTCGGGAACCCGCTGAGTGCGGGCTGAGTCAGACTAGGCATTGTGGAGATCACTGGGGAAGGTAGCAATCTAGCAATGAATATCTCCGGGCAGAGATGATGATGACGAAATTGACAACTCATTAAGAAACTAGCGAGCTGGACCGAGAAACTGGTGACGGTCGCGGCTTCTCGGGAACCCGCTGAGTGCGGGCAGCGTCGGACCTGGCATTGTGCAGATCACTGGGGAAGGTAACAATCTAGCAATGAACATCTCCAGGCAGAGATGATGATGAGGAAATTGACCACTGACTGAGAAACTAGCGAGCTGGACCGACTAACTGGTGACGGCCTGCTTCTCAGGACCAGCTGAGTGAAGGCAGCGTCAGACTAGGCATTGTGGAGATCACTGGGGAAGGTAGCAATCCAGCAATGAACATCTCCGGGCAGAGATGATGATGAGGAAATTGACAACTCATTGAGAAACTAGCGAGCTGGACCGACTAATTGGTGACGGTCGCGGCTTCTCGGGAACCCGCTGAGTGCGGGCAGCGTAGACTAGGCATTGTGGAGATCACTGGGGAAGGTAACAATCAGGAAATTGACAACTGATTGAGAAACTAGCGAGCTGGACCGACTAACTGCTAACGGTCACGGCTTCTCGGAACCCGCTGAGTGCGGGCTGAGTCAGACTAGGCATTGTGGAGATCACTGGGGAAGGTAACAATCTAGCAATGAACATCTCCGGGCAGAGATGATGATGAGGAAATTGAGAACTCGTTGAGAAACTAGCGAGGTGGACCGACTAACTGATGACTGTCGCGGCTTCTCGGGAACCCGCTGAGTGCGGGCATTGTGGAGATCACTGGGGAAGGTAGCAATACAGCAATAAACACCTTTAGGTAGAGATGATGGTGAGGAAATTGGCTCCGCCCGCGGTTTCATCCATTATCTTCCAGGAAACATATTTATTTTATTGGAAAGAACAAAGGGCCTAGTTTTTTTTGTATTTAATAAAATGAAATTTGGCACAAAAATGTATAACCTGGGTTAACACAGAACCAAAGTTATAATATTGTGCCAAATTAGATTTAAATCCCTTCATACGTTTTTGTACGATTGAGTAGGTAACTAACTTTCAAAGGTACAAACTTACACATAGCTCGGTTATTGCATTTTTTTTTTTAATGTAGAATAGGTCAGCGTTTGACCACCAACTCGCCTGATGTTAAGCGACATTGTGGTCTAAGATAGAGCACGACGACCTATAAGGTACTTATTCACTCTAGCCTTGAAGTGAAGAATTCACTAGAGAAGAAGTGAATTCACTAGAGTGAAGAAGTACAAAGACGGCAGTTGAGTGAAATACACATACACCTAAAATGCTATGAACTATTTATCGGTGCACATTTTAAAAATATTAATTACTCACTCGCTAGTAGAAGTAATCTCTCGCCTTCGGCTTGTTCAGTCGATCCGCTGAACTCGATGGTGGCAGCGCAGAGATTGAGAGCTTGGCTCGCCTGCGAGAGAACAAAATATATGAAAATAAATGACTCTCTTTATTGTTCACGCCAGATATTTTAAAGGTTGAACAGTTGGACGTTTAAAAAAATATAGTAACTGGAGACCTATCAGGATGTCGACTATGAAATTTGCGTGAGCGTCAGTTCGCGTAGAGGTATTGAAAAATATAATGAGCAGCGCTGACGGCGCGCGAAACGAGCGTAAACAGCGAAAGGGCGTCTTTCGCGTTTTGAGGACGTTTCGCGCGCCGTGAGTTTCTAAGTTCGTTTTTAAAAAAATAGAAAAAAAAAATGAACCGCTGAAAAAGCTGAGAAAATTCAGGTTAAATAATTTTTTTTTGCTTTTTAGTTTTTTCGGCGGTTTAAATGTGTGAGTGTAAATCACCCCTAATTTTCCCACCCTTAGGGTAGGTTTTTTTGTTCTAAATTTATACGAGACCAACTTCGAGGTCTACCCTATCCAATAAAAAAATAATAATCAAAATCGGAATGCTCTGTAAACAGTAATGTGTGATCATACATTACTAAAAAATTTGCGTCAACTTGTAAACCTCCTCCGTTTCGTCGGTTAATAAAAATGTATGTTCGTCGATATTTTTGTCAAATTGTGGACTGATTTCCTTAGACTTAGACCGCTGGTGTCAGTAATTACCTGCGATATGACAGTCTGTTGCTTCGTGATTTCAGCCTGCAGCTCCTTGATCCGCTGCCGGACCGTCGTGACGGGAGCCGAGGGCTCTTCTGTCGCACCAGCAGCCACTGGCCCCCGTTCAGGTGAGCAGTGACGGACGATGCGGAGCGGCGTTGAGGGTGTTGACGACTGTTGGGTTTAATAGCTATGTCCACACTGTGCCTTTTTTTGTTCATTAAGGGCATGCGTCATAGAGCAGTCAACAGCGCATGAGGCATGCCCCTAACGCATGCGCGATGACAGTCGAAAGCGAAGCGCGCGCTGTGATACACGTCTGAACTAAATGACCATATTGACGTTGCGTTCGTTTACGCATTCAACTATTGAAAGCGCCAAACGGAAGATGAATAGAAAGATGAAGAGGAAAATTGAAGATGAAAAAGGCACAGTGTGGACATAGCTATTGAGCGTCAGGCTGGGTTCCTAAAGAGATGTGCAAGGATGCGTAGCGAGAGGTGTGTTTGTTGAGAACCAATAGAATCGGTTCGGTTCATCTGAGCGAGGCTAAGTAAATGAAGCGATTCTATTGGTTCTTAACAAGCACATCACTCGCTACGCAACCTCGGACATCTCTGGTGGAAACCTAGTATTAGACTAGGTTTCCATTCTAGATCTATTGTTTAGCTCGATGTTTGGACGACTTGTAAATGCGGTATGGAGGTGGTGGATGAGATTTGCAGACCGGAAAGGATGGCGTGCTAAAGAAGGTCAGCAGTGAATCTCAGTGAGAGGGGAGGGATGGGGTTCAGCAGTGGGTAGTCTGGTTGATGATGATAATGATGAATGCTAAGTCTATACTAAAGGGTCCGCCAGATAACTTTTTTTTTTTGAAAAATGCTATAAAAAAAACTATTGAATATTTTCTCAAATTTCTTTTTTTATTTGAAAGTACAATCCTTCCGGTTAATAAGGTTAATAATAGGTTAAAGGTTAATAGGTTTATAGGTTTAAAGGACAATATTCGTGAAGCCATTGGTGAAATACAGCTGCATACAATCGATAATGTGCCTAAAAAATTGAACCGATCGTGTAGGCTACTGCATGGCCAGCCGAGGCAGCCGTTTGAATGAAATTATTTTTCATTATTAACCGGAAGGATTGTACTTTCAAATGAAAAAATAAATTTGAGAAAATATTCTTTATTTTTTTATATAGCATTAAAAAAAAAGTTATCTGGCGGACCCTTTATTAGTTGGTAGAGTTTGTAATTTTGATGTAGGGGGTAATCTTCGAAACTACAGAGGGCTTACAACGAGTTTTGATGGTAAACGAACACTTTTTTCGCTTTGGTTTGGCTCCATACATTTAGCCAAGTTCCTTAACGTATCCGCCAAGGGCACTTTATTGAAATGTATGAAGCCAAACCAAAACGAAAAAAGTTGTCGTAACTTCCAAAACTCATTGCAAGCCCTCTGGCCCGATTTTCAAAATTTCTTTTACCAATAAAAAGCTACATAATCACTAAGCGCCTTAGGCGAGACGTGAGTGTCTGCTTTCAGAAGCTAGTTTAATTATACAGTAATACCTCGAAGTTAGACGATAGGACGGACCGAGCGATAGCCGTGTAAGTCGAACTCGCGTAAGTCAAGGTTATTCACTATCATTCGAAAACGTTCCCATTCGAGTCCAAAAATTGTAAACTCAAATTATTCGAATCTCAGTATGTAGCTTTTGAACGTGATTCATTCTTCCGATCAGATTTATACTCGATTCCCTATGCCAAAATTTATAAAATTAGACTGATATTCGAAAAATTTGACTTTGAAATTTGTGGGATCCGAGCGCAAACGTATCCGAATTTTTGTGAATAGCACCGCAGGAGCTGACGTGCGCGGCCATCAAGAAGAAAAACCGCGTATTTCCGAATTCGCGTAAAACGAGGTAGCGTAAGCGTAAGATAACCCACTTGGGTTGCAGTCTTCCGTATTACTGACATAGTATCAACTTCGGAAGGCATTGCTTCGTTACCAGCGCAACGACCCGACATCATCACTCAAGCAGTAAATGCCTTACTTGTTATGCTAATAGTTTTGTTCATATCGCGATTTCGTATCAATGCCCCTTCCCCTTTAGAATCTATTTGAATTTTCGAGAAATATCGTAAAGATGACATTTTCATACGACTAAAGAAAGGAAAGCTAGGAACGATTTCTTGGAAAAAAAGTAGTTGTAATGTTTTTTACTATTCGTTGAAGTAAAAGATACAGCGTAAGAATTTGAGGTTTAGCATTCTGGGAGATGACACCCAACTACGTCACTACTCATCGTCTCTCTCGAACTTTTTGTAAATGACTTATTCCGGTCTAGCTTATGAATCGATTGACGTAAGACCGAGTCACCCACGTGACCTTTTCTTTTGTCTCGGTACGCTATATCTAGCGGAGTATATTACTTTTAGTATGTTTGTATATTACTATGGATAGGCAAGTAGAGAGATTTGATTTCTGCCACCTCCTACGGGAATGAGGCGTGAATGTCTGCATGCATGATCGGCTGCCTCATGGTATATTAATACACTCCGCCAGGTACAGCATTCAGAAACACATAGTGACGTAAATCGATGCTTAAGCAAGACCGAAATAATTAATTTACAATAAGTTCGAAAGAGACGGATGACGATGACGTCATGATGTGTTTGCTGAATGCTAGACCTTGTTTTTTTGCATCATGGGCTTCCATTTGACCGTCATCTCGACTAATGTTAAGCAATAAAGCGATATGCAACAGTACACGCTTATTTAGGAGAAACTGAGTCACTCTTCTTGTTCTTCTTCTTCTTGCCTATAGCGCGCGCCAAATAACTAGAACTAAATGAAGTATTGAAAGTATAAATTACTCGCAAGTGTCAGGTTTTGCAATGTGTATCTCTCTATCGAGTAACATCGTGGAGCGGCCCAATGGGAAAGAGAAGCCGAGGGAGACCACTAACCAGATAGGAAGATGACCTCAGATGGACAGCTGGCCCAAACTGAAGAGACGTAGCGCAAGATAGAAATGCATGGGCATCATTGGAGGAGGCCTTTACCGTAATCAGGGGATCTTGCTTGCTGACAAAACTTAAAAAGATACTATCAGAATGTACTTAAATTTTTGTAAAAGCAAGAAATAAATGGCTTATTTATTTATTTATTTAATTTATCTATCTATCTACGTTGGTCTAATTTAGATTAAAATTCATTTAGTTCAACTGACACTTAAGAGTTATTCATATTTTTTAATACGTTAGTCATAGTTAGTTGGTGATCGCTATGGTTTGATAAGCTTCAAGTTTAAAAACGTTAACAAGAGTAAAATTATCAAACTTACAGCGTTTTGCATTCTCCTGTAGAAACTGACGCTATGCACCAGCTCACTGCCCTTGTCTTTGTGACTGGCCGGTGTCGATGGATGTGCCTTCAGAGGCGACTTGAAGTGCTCTGGAGTCTTGAACTTTTCTGGTGACTTGTATTTTTCTGGCGACTTGAAAGTCTTCTCTTGGTATACGAAACTCTTTGACGATAGCCCGTTCTGGAATTGGATATTGTCTTTGAGCAAATGAAATGTCTTTATTCAATTGGATAGAATATTACGAAGATACATTTATGAACGTCAAAGACGTCAAAGAAAGAACGAAAAGTAAAAATGACGCCACCACCTCGTTTATTTTTTTTATTTTTATGTAGAATAAGTCGGCGTTTGACCACCAGCTCGCCTGATGTTAAGCGACGTTGTGGTCTAAGATGAAGCACGACGACCTAGAAGGTACTTATTCACTCTAGCCTTGAAGTTTACTAGAGTGAAGAAGTACAAAGACGGCAGTTGAGTGAGGCGCTAGTGCTCAGACCCGTCTTCGGAACGGTTACACCGGACTACATCCCGAAACACGACTAGGTCATTTCACGGCATGGCTTGGTCCGGTGGGTGGTAACTAGCCACGGCCGAAGCCTCCCACCAGAGTTTGCTACCCGGTTAGCACACGGACGTGGGTAGCTCAGCCCCCAAAAAGCTCGTTCGGATAAAGAGCCACTACCCATAAGAACAGGCATAATATATGTCGTCTGCTATATCACTGGAGCCCGGTGTATGGCGACAGGCTCGCCCCCTGTCACATTTTTTTTATTCGGGACTTTTCCACACACGGTCGCCTGACCCAAACTAAGCAAAGCTTGTACTATGGCTGCCAGAGACTGATATACATATATATTTTTAAATATGTACATACTTAAATAGAAATTAAACACCCAGACATAGAACAAACCATAAAACAAATGTTCACCACATAAATGTTTGCCCTAGGCGGGAATCGAACCCACGCCCCCAAGCTCAAAAGGCAGATTCACTACCAACTGAGCCACCGAGGCAGTCTAGTTTGGAACGGAATATCGTCCGGCTAAGAGTGGGTGCTGTTATACAGCTCAGCCAGACACTTCGACAAAAGCGTGACGATATATAATGTAATTTTTTAAACGATTTTATTTAGTTTAATCGCACGTACATATTTGTCTGTCTTCGTTTCAAATCTTGTAACCTTTCAACTAGTTACTTCTATATAACCGATTCTTTTAAAACTTTGCACACACATCGAGTTGCCGTCACGACACAACACATTTTTTCATTTATTCTTTTTGTACTGTGTTTTTTTGCAACAAATAAATTATTGTTAACACAACATTATAATTTTTATTAAAAACTTCAAAGTTCTTTGAAGAAATAAGTTGTTTTTTATATCAGTTTAATCGAATTTTCTTTAAACTTTAAGTAAGGGCATTTTGTACATTTGTTTTAATAGTTTTTACTACTAGTTTAGTGAGAAATAGGTTAAAGTCAGTGCTGCAGACTGGTTAACTAGTCAATGAGATAAGATGAGGAAAACTATTGTTTGTTGAAGTCATTGTTTTAGTTTACAATAATTAAAATGTTGGTTATCCCTAAGTCGTAATTTACTTTTCACACCACTTGCTCGACAATGACCAACCACCACCTGCTCATGTAGTCTCAACGTAAAGACATTGCCACCCTAGGGAGATAAACTTGTATGACAATCCCAAAGGAATTTCCGAGCAGAGAGAATACATTGGACTGAAAACTCAGCATTTTAAAAAGAGTTAATTAAAAATAGAACTAGCCACCGAACTAACACAAAAACACCGAACGCAGCTATATGATATTGAAAACAAAAGACGGTGTGTGGTGTCACATATTTTCACAGTTCATTTTTTTCCCTCGCAGACGGTGTGAAAAGTAGAGTACCTCTTATACCTCTTTACCTCTAGGATAAAGCAGTGTCTTCGTTTTGGGCAGCTTGAACCCCTCGGTTCACTCAGGATTATATTTCGCTTCACTCGGGCGTTAACTCTTCGACTCTTCGACTAGAGCCCGTCATTACGCTCAGGGTTCAATAAGCCGCCTGTGACGTAAGACACTGCTTAACTCCCTCGGTGCAAAATCTCCTATTAGTCCTCAAGAAGACCTTTACACACCAGTGGGTGGAGAATGGTTAATAGTGATGGCGACGATGATTGTTTTGTTTGGTTAGTTGTTTCGTTATTTGTCTGAAAGTGATCGTTCGATCGAAGTATGGAAGCGGTTTCTAATCTACCCAGTTTTTTTTACTAAACAACTCATTAACGTAAAGTAAACCCGATAATCTACGGTAGCATAGGCAACTTCTTCACCCCCTTAGTAGGTACCAGATAGTAAAATTGAACTGCCCCCCCCCCCCTCTGCCCATACTCGTACATCCGCGGATTCAGAAAACAACCTTTTGTACCGACGCAATCACAAAGCGATTGACAGCGAAGCAAGACCTGATCTAAGCCCTGTTTTCAAATTCAAGCGATGGCAGCCTAGTTGCGAGAAGGTCCGACTCTCAAGCCAGAGGGAGCAGGTTCGAACCCAGCCGACGGCACGCACCAATTTGTTCATTGTGTGAACATATGTGCGTATTGTATGTCATCTGCTACATAACTGGAGCCCGGTGTATAGCGACAGGCTCGCCCCCTGTCACATTTGGGACTGAATATCGTCCGGCGAAATGTGGGTGTTGTATTACACCTCTGCCAGCCCCCTCAGGCGTGACGATATGAAAAGTAAGTCCGTATAACCCAGTGTTAGCTCCGTTGTTAAGGCTTATTGTATTGTTACTTTGTTCACTTTAGGCGGCGTGGGTCCCTCGCTGTCCTCGGCGAGCGCCTCGTCCAGCATGTCGTCCAGCTCGCTGTCGCACGCCGAGCTGTCTGTCTCGCTCTCTCGCACCGCTTTCCGGTAGCTCGAGTTGTTTTTCTTTACAACCTGTCGTATTAAACACTGTTTTAGTTTACTAAAAAAGTGACGATAGCTTAGTTTGAGAAGGCTCGCCTCTCAAGCCAGAGGGAGAAGGTCCGATCTCAGTCGACGGCACGCACCAATTTGTTCAATGTGTGAGTATTTAATGTCATCTGCTACATGACTGGAGCCCGGTGTACAGCGGCAGGCTCGCCCCCATCACATTTGGGACTGAATTTCGCCTGGTACAGAGTGGGTATTGTAATACACCTCTGCGAATACTCTGCGATACAAACTCAGGACGATGTTTATGTATATATGTATGTTTAGTCATAGTGAAGTTGTGTTGTGTATGGTTGCTGTAATAAAACCATAAGGCTCTTGTGTCGTGTCGATGTCCATACATTTATTTGTAAAAAAAATGTATGGACTTAAACGGTTTTATTCTAATAATATTGTGTTGTCGCGTGAACTAAATGTATGTGCAAAGTTACATTCAGTTTTGTAGAGTTATTGAAAAAACTGTTTGCAAGATGTTAAACAAGAAATACCGGGATCAGTTTAATAATGTGAAAATATTTGTTTTTTTGTTGGGAACTGATCCCAGGATAGGTGGAGACAACGCATCGGGATCAGTGGCTAATTCAATCTGATCCCGTCAACCGGGGACTAATCCAAAGAAACAAACAACTAACGTTTTTAAAAGAAAAACAACAGGTACAGCATTTTGCAGCCGGTTTTGGCTGCAAAATGTTGTACCCTATGTCACTTCCACTATCAAGACTATTCAAATGACACCTCATATGTCGAAATCCATCAAGCTGTTGATGCTGTAGGGCGTGCCAAAGAAACCTCATACATACATACATACATTCGAAAAACATTGCCCGTCCTATAAACATACAAGTGAAGCTAATTAAAACCGTTTTGATTGGTCAACTGTCATATTAACTGGGTAGATTTCTTCGCTGTTCATGTTCACTTACGTTCATGACCTCTCTTCCAAAAGACGTCTCGGCCCAGTTGTCAGACTTGTTCAGTTTGGCATTTGTCGTCGGCGCCTCCTCTTCACCGCTGAAAATAGCAAAACATTTGTTTTCACCTATTCTTTAAATAACATATTTATTTAGCAATTAACGTTGTATAGCCTCAGAGTAGTTATACAGTGTTTTGTCTTGTTCTTTCTTTTACATTTTTGAACTTTATCGAAAAAGACAAAAAACTGTTTAGCTATTCCGAGTCTATGCAACGTTTATTGCTAAAAAGATTTTTTTAAACAAAAAATTTGAATACATTTTTATTCTCCTTTATTTTTGTGAAAATGACTTGTACTTATAGCGATTGAAGAAGCATCACTACATAGTATAAAATAAAGTCGCTTTCTCTGTCCTTATGTCCCGTTGTATGCTTAAATCTTTAAAACTATGCAACGGATTTTGATGCGGTTTTTTATTAATAGATAGAGTGATTCAAGAGGAATGTTTATATGTATAATAACATCCATTAAATACTAGAAAAATACTGTTTTTTTGAGGTTTCTAATGTGATGTCGTTAATTATCATTTTTTTCCGGTTACATTGTTGTTGCAAACGCAGGATATATGTTATACCCGTGCGAAGCCAGAGCGGGCCGCTATGTTTTTATATACAACGTGCACAGTTTTTCTGTAGTGTATTTAGTAACAGCATTGCACCCGTGCGAAGTGCGAGTCGCTAGTTTTTAATAACCTATACTATCCTACTCGTGGGAAAAGGTCTCTTATCTTATTCCAGAACTATTTGTTAATCAAATCTAGTTTTAGATAATATCCTTACTTATTATAAAATCGTATAAAGTCTTCTTATTGTAGGCATTTTATGGCTGTTGAAATTTAATAGTTAGTTACAGTATATCACGAGGAAGGTTTTCGGAAACTATTTTGTTTTTTTGGTCGGCGTTTGACCACCAACTCGCCTGATGTTAAGCGACGTCGTAGTCTAAGATGGAGCACGACGGCCTATTAGGTACTTATTCACTCTAGCCTTGAAGTTGTGTAGAGTGAAGAAGTACAAAGACGGCAGTTGAGTGAGGC
The DNA here is from genome assembly GCA_911728515.1 of Peribatodes rhomboidaria. Taxonomy (NCBI): domain Eukaryota; kingdom Metazoa; phylum Arthropoda; class Insecta; order Lepidoptera; family Geometridae; genus Peribatodes; species Peribatodes rhomboidaria. The sequence goes on from OU452189.1 coordinate 7,865,254, forward strand.
GATACAAGTGCGCTACTGCTCAGGCTCGTCTTCGGATCGGTTACACCGGACTACATCCCGAAACACGACTAGGTCATTTCACGGCATGGCTTGGTCCGGTGGGTGGTAACTGGCCACGGCCGAAGCCTCCCACCAGAGTTTGCTACCCGGTTAGTACTACCCGGGGACCACGTGTAGGGAATCAGAATAGAGTACTCTCCTAGGGACGTGGGTAGCTGAGCCCCCAAAATTTAACGACTAGAACACCGCGGGTAACAGCTAGTTCCCTATAAGTATGTGGATTTTCTTAAGCCAAAAAATTCGGAATAATCTGAATTACCAGAACTAACCTCACCTAACAATGTACACAAATTTTATGAAGAGGTAAATTTAATACGATTTTATGTAGGATATTAAAAAAAAATTGGGACATTTTTCACATACGGTCACCTGACCCCAAACTCAGCAAAGCGTGTACTTAAATAGATTTTAACACCCAGACATAGAACTAAGACAAATGCCTAAGACAAATTTCCCCTAGATGGGAATCGAACCCACGCCCCCAAGCTCAGAAGGCAGGTTCATTACCAACTGAGCCACAAAGCAGCCTAGAATTTAATTTTTTTTAATGAATCATTCTTAAATTGTTTGTGTGAATCTTTCTGCTGTTCCTTACATTTTGCCGACAATCAACGAATTTTTTGTATGGAACAGCTGTTTTTTTTTTAAATCTCAATTTTAAGGTGGCCCTATAGTTTATTTGTGCTCTTCTAGTGGAGTATACTTACCTCTACAAATTCTGCAGGAATGCAAAACAACACGTTGTATAGTCATACATTTCTAGCATAGCTTATGATGGCCGGGCTAAAGCGGACAATATTGCTAGTCAATATTTCAATTAGGTATCAATTTAATTATCAATATTTTCTCTGGTGGAAGGTTTCGGCCGTGGCTAGTTACCACCCACCGGACCAAGCCATGCCGTGAAATGACCTAGTCGTGTTTCGGGATGTAGTCCGGTGTAACCGTTCCGAAGACGGGTCTGAGCACTAGCGCCTCACTCAACTGCCGTCTTTGTATTCTTCACTCTACAAAACTTCAAGGCTAGAGTGAATAAGTACCTTATAGGTCGTCGTGCTCCATCTTAGACCACAACGTCGCTTAACATCAGGCGAGTTGGTGGTCAAACGCCGACTTATTGTCCATAAAAAAAAATAAAAAAAAGGATTGCATAAAAAAATTTGGCCAGTCTAGGAGCACTGGAAGTTAAGTCAGTTCTTTGTTTGTGCGTTTCAGAATGTGTGTGTGTGTGTGTGTACAGCTGGTATGATTTTCCATTTTGTTACGATTTGGGCAAATCTTACAAGTAAAGGATTTAGTAGAGAGAGTTATTTATTATATGCTATACATGATCGTTTTAAAGGAGAGCATGTAGGTCGACAGGTCTAGAAAGAGGTCTGCATCTTAGTGCATCACCCCTCCTGTATACTCCTTTCATTATTTCTTTCTTTCTCTCTCTCTCACACACAAATTCTCACACGCACGCACACATACACACTATGCCTGAATAAATATTATATTAGAAAACTTGATTGTTATTTTAATTTAATGTTTCTTGTCGTAACGTCGTAAACTTGAATTTATATATTTTTTTTATAAATACATTGTTTTGGCCCTATTTTAAAGATTCAATTAAATTCAATTCATTTATTCAGGTCATAGGTATAACTAGTATACACTTGACAACGTCATTTACAGATTACATAATTTTATTAATTTAAAATTTAATGAAACAGTACAATAAAGGATACCGGCTGTAAAAATGCTATTTTCATTGTATCATATATTCGTGTGTCGATTACACGAATAAACAAAATAAAAAAATGATCATATTATTTACCAGCTCCTCGCCCTGGCTTTACATAAGCATCAAGATCCGTTAGAGGTTTAGGAAATGCCGATATACATACAGACAGACACAGATATGGAAAGCGACTTTGTCTTATATCAATTTTTGTGTAATAAGACATTAAAAATTTTAAGGAGATTTCTAGACCAAGTCATTTTCACAGTGATCAAGGAGAATAAAAAAACATTTGTACACATCATTCTTTTATTTACAAAAAAGTAATTATAAAAAAGATTCATAATTATTATAATCATTATCACAGACAACATAATTTAGTTTATTAATATTAAAATTAACCTGAAAAATAATTATGATTAGTAAAAGTTATCGTAATAAATTAATATAAAGAGAACTTGCTATTTATCGGACAAAACACTGCCTATTCCGAGGCTATACAACGTTTATTTGTACATTGGTGTAATGTTTATATTAACTCAACGATTTTAAATGACTTGAAGCAGTCAAAATTTCATCAGCCCCTCCTTTGGCCCATACTTTCTCCCTCTGCTTCAACTGTCCAGATAAAGCGACAGCGGGAGTATATTATTAAATAGAATACTCCCGTGTACTATACTACACAGTATACTATACTACACATATACTATATATGGTACACTGTGGCGGGAGTGAGGTTTTAGCAGCTTCAAGTGACTCATTATAATAGTTGAGTAATGCTTGGTAATACTAGTAAAATTATAATAAAAATAATAGATCTTTTTTTTTTCAGATTAAAAAGATAGTTAGCATACAATATAATAACTTACAAATTATGGACAAAAGGCAAGTTTTGTTTGTTTTATTTTTACAACAAACTATGTTACTAATTATTTTTTATACTAACTTAAGTAGGTAGTTACAGTTTTAAAATAAGTAGTCGACAACAAAATTAAGAATCAATTATAAGAAATAAAATAAAATGTATTGTACAAAATAAAGGTTCACTTAGAATATGTAAGTAGGTACTTACTAAGTTTAGTTTATTAAGTTTAAGGAACTAATAAAGTTATTGATATGAGATAGGTCATATTATCGAAAGTGACTCTTAATTTGAGCTGTATTTTTTGATAAAAAGCGATGGCAGCCTAGTTGGGAGAAGAGCCGCCTCTCAAGCCAGAGGGAGCGGGTTCGAACCCAGCCGACGCACGCACCAATTTGTTCATTGTGTGAACATATGTGCGTATTGTATATCATCTGCTACATGATTGGAGCCCGGTGTATGGCGACAGGCTCGCCCCCTGTCATATTTAGGACTGAATATCGTCCGGCGAAGTGTGGGTGTTGCATTACACCTCTGCCAGCCCCTTTGGGGGAAAGGCGTGACGATATGTATGTAATTTTTTGATAGATTGATAAGAACTTACTAACCACCTTATTCAGTTCGAAGCGAAAGAAATAGATGGCGCTTTGAAGTTCTTCAAACTAAAGATATGAGCCCTACTCTTTCATTAAACACTACACATAGTTTCATAATATTGTCATTTGTAATTATAGCTTAGTATACATATATCATCAAGTTTTAAAATCATCAAAAATAAAAGTATTTCAAAATAGCAAGCGAGAATGTACTTCATAGTCACAACAAACAATTTAAATTTATAGAAAAAGGCTCTAAAACTACATTCTAAAATAGGCAACAATACAGTCTTATTTATGTAATCAAAATTGATATTATTTCGAGTAGAAAAAGGGTCTTATAAAAGTTGCTTAAAATTAAATGTCATTTAATTAAAACTGCACACAACATTTTTGTATTTGGCTAAATTCGCTACTTTAAAACCTAAATAGTAAACTGCAATAATTTAAAAATCGCATTTTTACTGGAAAATTTCTAGTAAAAATATGATTTTTCGTTTGGAAGTAGTGACCTACAAACATAGTTTTTTGAGAAATCGCTAGGATTAGTGACGATAAACATGTTTTTATCCCTCGACGCAAAAACGTCGGGGTGTGTGTACTGTCTGTCTGTTGCATCGTAGCTCCCGAAGTGATGAACCAATTTTGATTTTATTTTTTTAGTTGAAAGGTGAATTAGTCGGGAGTGTTCTTAGTTGTGTGATGAAAACCGGTGTAGATAAATTAGGTGTCGGAGGGTTTAATTTCTTTAAATTTATACATGATTTGGGAAACAGTTGGGAAGTTGTGACAATAAACGCAATTTCTACAAAAACATTATTTTTCAGTTAGTGCAGTTCATTACTAAGGTAGCGAAAGGTTTGACATTTTTCAATTTAAGCAGTTTATTATCAAAGCGTTCGATTTTAATGCACAGTTTATTGTTACCTAGCTAGTATTGTGCGATGGTGTTTTCCATTACGTATTCAACACACTTATTATGTTATTAGGCCGCGTCGTTTTGCATGCCGGTATTGCATATTCATAACTATTGGCACTTCGCAAAATGCATATATATATTGTCGTCGGTATACTTAACTGTAGAAAGTTGAGGAAAACAGCCTGTGTTCTTTAAAGAAATAAATAGTTGTAAGGAAAAATGGCTAAGGATGCTCCTAAGCTAGCCATATTTTTACTGCAATACTGGCAATATAGCCGACCCAGCCATGTTAGAGTTGTATGACTAATCATAAATAATAAAAAAACTAAAAGCCGGGAAAAACTCAAAATATATTCGCAACATTGTTGGGCCAGTATTGCAATAAAAAAATGGCCCGTCTGGGAGCACCTTAAGATAAAACTTCACTTCTCACATCGAGAATGAATTTGCATCTTTTTTATTTCCACAGTAGTCAGTATCTTTTGTGTGGAATGCTATGCCTGAGTGAGCGTGCCCTGTTAGTTAAAATTGCAAATTGTCACTCTGTAGATAACTTTAGAACTTTAGAGGCTCATCAGTATCTTTACTTGCTCTCTTCGCTCGTCGTCTTCTTCTAGACGAAATGGCAATAGAAAACCTTAAGCTTATGCTAAGTTAGTCTAAAGTGGTCGCCGGACCCTGGACCCTGAACATCAGACGAGATGGCTGTCAAACGTAAGCCTTTTGAACAAGTAAATGATAAAAAACCTGTACTAAGCATGTGAACTGTTCCGTGTCACCGGACGCTTTCAGCCAGTCAATGATCTGGTATAGTATTTATTCTGGTAAACAGTTGCAAATTATTGTGAAACACGCGACGTGACCCATTCGCCTTGGGTGTTGAACATTTGGCAATTCAGTGTTCTAGGAAAGATTAGCATGACAGTGCGTAATGAACACCTACTGACAAGTTTTATACTTTCAAAATATCAAATAGAATTTCAAGAATTGGATAGCAAATTCTACATGTCATGTAATTTCCGAATGGGCTCACCGAGGGAAAATTCAAATCACATGTAAAAACTATATTAATGAAAAGAGGATATTATAAGGTTAAGAATTATTTAGAAGATAAAGATGTCTGGAGCCTTCCACTTCCGCCAAGTAGCCACTAATATTTATAGATATTACCTAGTTGTAAGCCAAAATTTGTGAGACTAATTTATTTATTATTTGAAAAAATAATGCCCCTCAGTTTCTTGCCTGTTCTTCTGAGTAGAGGCTTTTTATCCGAACAAGGCGGTCGAGTCTATTTAAATAACTTTGACGTTCATAAGTGTATCTTTGATACCTAAATTGAATAAAAACATTTTGACTTTGACTTTGATGATAGCCTAGTTGGAGAAGACCCGCCTCTCAAGCCAGAGAGCGGGTTCGGACCCAGCCGACGGCACACACCAATTTGTTCATTGTGTGAATATATGTGCATATTTTATGTCATCTGCTACATGACTGGAGCCCGGTGTATGGCGACAGGCTCGCCCCTGTCACATTTGGGACTGAATATCGTTCGGCGAACTGTTGGTGTTGTATTACACCTCCGCCAGTCCCCTCGGGGGAAAGGCGTGACGATATGTTATGTAATTTTTGAAATTTCTAGTTAGGCAAAAATATGACCGCATTATCCTAGAAAATGAGAGGATACTAGAAATACGAAATTGTTAATACTAAACGATCAAACCGTGGAAATCATATAGTTTATACTCTATACGAAGTCAAGTATGACACATGTTTTAAGCTATGTGTATACTTCGAGTATACGTTGGTTAAAAACTCGTATTTTTCTTCGTACTACAGCAAGCAAAACGACAAAGTTTCCTAATATGGGCGACCTATAAAGACAGACAACAAGTTTTCCGCTAAATTACGATAGATTTTATAATATCACAATTTATAACTTGTCTCTAATCAAACGTAAACAATATGTTGCAATGAAGTGTCCTTACAATATGTAAATTAAAGTTAACAAAGCGCGTACGGACAACATCGGCAATTACGCGTGAAAACCGGTTCCAGGCTCAACTGAGAACCGGTAGAGTCCTCTATCAAGGTCCAAGGTGTCTTTTGAAAACATACACATAGCCCCCCTTACCAATTAACGTTATATAGCCTCTAAATAGTTATACACAGTATTTTGTCATTTGTCTTTCGCTTAAATTTTTAACTCAAAAAAAGTATTCCGAGGCTAATGTTTTTGTTAATGGTTTGGATGTTTTTAATTTTAAAAGGTCACAAATAAACTTTTTTTCTTTTTCTTTCTTTCTAATGGCTATACAACGTTTATTAGTGAGGGAGAGTAACTTGACGGTAATTTTCGTCTTGAAAGAGCGATGTAGGTCCCTTTTCGAATTGCGAACTGCGCACGAATCACTTTCGTCTCGGCGAGTTTCGTCTATCTGCTGGGGTGGTAGAGGTATATTTAGACGGGACCGGAAGATGTACCCCCATTGTTGCTGAATGGTGTGCCTCTCGGCAGAGTAAGACAGTTTAAATATCTAGGTCATATTGTTTGTGAAAATTTATGTGATGAAGCAGATATGGACAGGGAGCGCAGAGCGTTGACGGTGAGAGCTAATATGCTGTCCAGAAGATTCTTTTCGTGCTCAACTGCAGCTAAGATTACTCTATTTAAAGCTTACTGCCAGTCCTTCTATGGTGGAAGCTTGTGGACAGCATATACTCAAAAATCCCTCGACGCTCTGCGTGTCCAATATAATAATGCTTTCAGAATGCTGTTGAGACTCCCGCGATTCTGCAGCGCGTCTTCCATGTTTATGGAAGCGCGCACTGATGGCTTCGCTGCTATAATGCGAAAAAAGGTTGCCTCCTTATTATGCAGAGTCCGGGCAAGCAACAACAGCATTCTGAATGCCATAACCGACAAGTTTCACTGCCATATCCTGCGTCATCACATAAAAACACTTTTAAAATAAAATTGATAAGTTGACAATTGAATTACTTAATGTTCCAATTTGAATATTTCATTTGTGTCTGTGTTTGTGCTGTTCTATTATAATTATTCCAATTTTTAATTTTTATACTTATAATAATATGTGGATCTTTGTGTCTTAAAAATAAACATTTTGATTTGATTTGATTAGCTCCTACAGTTTATCATTTTGCTCTTTGGACATTGTGCGACATTTGACAGTGTGCTAGAACTTCCTTATATCCATAGACTGGACAAAAAACTGTCGCTGGAACAAATGCCACCCGTACGCGTTGGGCCTTACATTTTCCTTTTTGGTGATAAGCAATTGTAAAAATCATACCATTCATATTTCATTGATACTACGATAGGCACATCAAAAGCACAGTTAATTAGATAATGTTTTTGAATTTAAACGAAGGCTAAGTTAAAAGAAGTTTTCACTCAATTAGCATCTTCTCAGCCTACCGCGCCTATTTGGTTTTCACACACAGCCAACATAAGTCAGCGGCGTGGGATTTTGGCAGATACTATTTACTTACAATCATTTAGTCATAGGCTAGAGTCAACGATGTAGATTTTTTATGCTATAGGTAGCAAACAAGCATAGCCGCCCGCCTGATGGTAAGCGATCACCGTGACACTTAACCTTAAAAAGTGATTTTCCAAAGAAGCGGAGACAAGTGGAGCGATGCATGAGTAGACCAATCACAGTGCTCGAGATCTCTGCTCCACTTCCGCGGACGCGTTGTGATTGGTCACTGACCGCTGAGATCCGTTCCGCTGATCTCTGCTTCAGTGGAGCCGCACTCTTTATCCGGAACCAGACTATATTGGCGCGAATCCGCCGATCCACCATTCCTATTGGTCAAAAAGCTTTCAACAGCCAATTGGAACAGTTTCGCGGACGTTCGCAGAAAAAGTCTGGTTCCGACTTCACATTGCATTTACGAAATCTACGTACAGCAATACCCGCATTACATTAACGCAAGTGTGTTAAATACCATTTCAATGTCAACTAGTACAGCTAGTACCTAACCTAGCAACTAGTAAGTACTAGTAAGTAGTCCATAACCTAGTATTTATAATAAGCCACGCCTAGATATGGGCAATGATAGCCGATACGAGTCGATTGTAGCAAATATTGCTTAGAAATATTAAATTTATGGCAGTGGTAACATTGCTCTGATAAGCAATCTGTCATTTATAACCTAAGTCACAAATACAACACTTATATATGATTTATATAACCTTACATTACGTAGTTATAAACTAGTAGGCCTTATTAATAGTATAGTTAAAAATTTATGTATTGTGGAAATGAAAACGTATCTGAAATGAGCTAACTGCAAATTTTCAACTAAAATTAACAGTACTAATTTTGCCATCTCTTTCTCATATAAGGAATAAAAAAGAGACAGGTATAATTTTAATACAGTCAAGTTAGTTTCGTTCAGTAAATGTACGAACATAATTGACGTAAGTCAGTACATATGTTTACGGATTTAGAGTTTTTGCATAAAAAAGTAGCCGGTAGATTTATACTTCACTATACAGGGTGTCAGAAAAAATATTATCTATAATGTTTTAATATTTTTGAGTAATATATTTCATTGCGTTTGCTTTAATTGATCTAGATCTTTTTTACAATGAACAAGATATTAACGAAAATTCGATAAACTCAAAAAATAATCAACTTATTTGATCCATATTGTACACCCTGTATTAGTAAAATAAAAATAACCTACCCATAAATTTAACTTTGATTAATATCAACGCAACGGTGTGTCCACGAGGAAAAAGTAGTCTTAAATGAAGTAGAAAAACTTATACTACTTACTTAAAAAAAGAAAAAAAAAAGAATGTAAGTACTACAAGATTCCGTTTTGCTTCACTGGTTTTACATTACAAAGTATAATGATATAAAAATAAAAAAAAATACTCAAGTATCTTCATAAAATATCTTGTACGATCAAAATTGCATAGCTACACTGCTTGGCCAACTTGCGTCAAATAACCAAAAAACTTAACCTAATCTTCACAATCCCATGCGAATTTAAACCTTCAAATCTTCGTTTTGCCAGGTAAAAATCATCACTATTCCTTAGGCCGACAGTTCAAACTTCACAGCTCGTCAAAAACAATCTGAGATTCTCCGCGTCGACCGCCATCTTGTAAATCCGCGTCAAAACTACCCTGCAAAAATTCAGATGCACAAAAAGAAGAATATACACTCAACGGTGTAGTATCCACACCTTGATCCGCCGCAGTCAGAATATTCCTCTTGAGAGTTGGTCTGGTCCGTCTCTATATCAGAGAGGTGAGGGTAGAGGCGAGGCTGTGATGTCCCGTTTTGTTTATTGTTCACTTTTAACCTTTTGACGTCGTCCACAACGGCTAAGACTACTGGCGAGTCTTGGGAACCTGAAACGGAAGATTTTGGATTAATTTTGATATTTTATTCAGACTCTGTAGGGTTAATAGGCCCTATTCAGAACAATCGATTGCTAAATCGACGTCCAGCTAAAGTATTGCTGTCCTTGTCTAATATGCAGCAATGACATAGACAGGTATATTTTAGCTTGTTTAGATTTAGCAATTTAGCGTTCTGATTATGGCGTATTGTAGGGTTAAAGTTAAGGTCATTTTGCATTGCAATTTCTAATGCTGTCAAAGTTCAATTGCGTTGGATAGATGAAGGAAGAAGTTACTTGAATGTTTACCTTATTTACTGTTAGGTTAAGGTGGATATTGCTATAAGCATGAGAACAGGTCCACATTGGTCCGTTAAAGATGAATTATTAATTAATTAATGTAACCTTATTTGTATGTCAGTAAGGCGGAAATTTAAGCGTTGTTCGTAAATCAAATGCGAAAGAATTTTGATAGCAGTCCCAATACCATTATCCCAGATTCGGATAAACACATTCGGATATTTCCGTAAAAACATCTCAGTTAAAAGTTTCAGGTTGCAATGTCAAATAACTTATTGTTACTCAGCTGAAAGCCGATGAATATCTATGATAGAGTAACAATTTAGAAAGCTAGACTGTCGAGGTGTCCCATGTTGAAATCGGTCTCGAAAGAATTTGCGTAAGATACTTGCGCAAGTTTAGGTAACTGAAGTTAATCGTGACGATTGGCTTCGAATGAACAACATTAACTTTTATATTGAGAGAAAGAGAAGTGACATTGGCCTGGCATAAAGACGAAGGGTGAGAGGGAGATAAATTCTTTACCCTGACTGAGGACTGATACATGCTGAAGACATGTCAGTTTCTGGCCTGATCCTTTGAGTAGTGGCTCTTTTTCCGAAGGTGGTTGAGTCATTTTTATAACTTTAATGTTCTGTATCTTAGATACCCAATTGAATAAATAAATACATTTTGAATTCGACTTTGACATTTTTTTTCTGTCATCTAAAAATTAGTATTTTCGAAATGGACCGTAATTTTTTTTTGCATGAATTTAGGCAATTCAAATTCCATGACATGACCTGTGCATGTCCTAAATAGAGATGCCAACAAGGTATAAAAATGGCTTGAAACGCGTACATCACGATATTCGAGTGAATACGCTAAAACATGAGTCAGGGTAAATATCGGATGACTAAAATAAAACGGAAAAGGTAACGCGACGCGGCGTCACAAAGGTTCCTTTGTTAGACGCGCTAAACGACACTGTTTGTTTTAGCAACTTTTTCTTTTCATCGCATGCGGTCCTTAGACGGCTCGATGGGGAAATCTTACTTTCAATACGGCGCGGGCGATAGTAAATAGAAGATAGGAGAGAAAATTCTACAGACTAAGGTGATTCTTTTATTGGTTTGGGCCACGTGAAACTCGTGACGAAAAGCAGGACGAGTCAAATCTTCCGCGCGGAGCGTTGTCATTGCGTGTTAAGTTTTGCGCGTGTTAACTAAACAAGATCCTTCGGTACAACGCAATGACCTTCCATAGGAATGTCATTGGTACAACGTTAAGAAATGCGATCCCGCGCACTGTCATTTGGCAAGGAGCAGTGTGAAATCGCCTTAGGGCCCCGTCTTCGCCCTTTTTCATAGCATCAGTTAATTTAAAACCGCAGCCTAATGCACGCCTTCACTGCAAGCTGAGCGGGACTCGTACGGACTCTGTTTATACATATGCTGAGTAGGCCCTAATACCACTCACCGATAAGGCCAACCATTCAGCATATAATAAAAGTCTATACGAATCCCGCTCCGCTCACAATGGAAGGTGTACATAAATGTAGAAATTTCAAAACTGTTTTTTCAACAAATCTCTCCTATTTCCGCTTCAACGTCGTAAAAAGTACACCAAGGAACATGGGTTTAACTTTCTTTATTTTGATTTAAAACCATATTCCTTGTGTACTATTGCGACGTTGAACCGGAAATACACTAGAGCTTTGTTGAAAAAACAAATTTGAATCGGAACTTCTGCAAAGTAACGCCTAATTCGATCAACTATGTACAAACTTACTTCTCCGTTTGACAGGTTGCGATCCAATAACCTTGTCCTTCTCATCCTCCTTATTATTCAGTGCTGTTTCAGACTTTGTCTTTTCGAAGGTGACCTTAGGCACGTTGGCCACGATCTCCGGCTTCTTGCTGGCGTTGGCCAGGCTTACAGTACTCCGCATCAACGGAGCCTTGTCCGAGGGTTCCGTGTCGCTCTCGTCATCGGACTCATTGTGCGTTTCCGCGGCCTTTTGTTGAGGCTGCAAGGGAAATGTTAGTTGTTATGATTTAATTTTTATTGTGAATATAGATGGGCTGATTGTTATGAGCGAGTGAGTTCGGTATTTGGGTTGGGTGGTTTCGTTTTAGTTTGGTGTCAAGGTTGGCCAGCATCTAGTCGTTGCTGGAAGCTGGGTAACAATGTCTCTTGTTAACACAGTAGCTAAGGACAGTAAGGGGCTGATAGCTATAAGTGTTACCGTCTGCCACCGCTCAGTCTGGGGGCAGATGGTAAATCAATGCAACTGGTCTGATAAAATTTGGAAAAAAAATAGTGTACGTTATGAAGACGGATATAAGATGAGGTTTGCCGGTGTATTTGTTTGTTGCTATGTGTTTTTTTACGGCTTTACCGATTTTGAATTGTTTTCGCTGGATAAGTCTATATACACGGAATGTCAAGGGATTTTGTTTTTCTTCTAATAATTTGTTGATCTAACATATTTGTATCACCCAAAACTGGTCTGTAGCCGTAGTTTGTGTTTCCTGCATAAAAGTACACATCCGTATCCGTACTAATATTATAAAATTGAAAGTAACTCTGTCGGTATTTATTTTATTTTTATTTATTTATTTATTTTATTTATTTTTATTTGTAGGCTTTTCACGGCTAAACAGCTGAACGGGTCTTGTTAAAATTTGATAATCAGTTATAGTATATGAACTGTATGTATGGTTTACTAGGAAGGTTTTTTGGATACTATTCCCTGAATAAACGCGAACGAAGTCGCGGGGAACAGCTAGTAATATTATAAACAAGCAAATCAAGGAAAATCAACCTAAACTGGACTAAAACTGTGTCTTGGCCAGATGAATTACGCATTCTAAAACTGGTAATATTAAGGAAAACTGACTAGTTACAAGTTACGAAACGTTCACAAATACGCAGTTTTCAAATAAGGGCAACACTACACCATGTGAACCGATGGCGCGTAAAAATTTACACATGTTACTTCATACTTTGTGTTACTTGGACAACATTTGTGCAATATTTGCATACCTTTACTATTGACTTGTTGTGATATTCACTTATTTTAAATTAAGTAACTGATGTAATTGGCATGTTGCCGTTTTAGTTATTAAACAATTAAACAATACCTTGGAACTACTATGTTTTTAAGCGGTATTTTGAATTTTAAATTGAAGATGTACCGAATGAAGTAGCTATCTGATTTACAAAGAAATTAAGCTATTTGATAGCCCTACTAATATTATAAACGCGAAAATTTGTAAGAATGGATGGATGGATGGATGGATGTTTATTACTATTTCACGCCAAAACGGCTGAACAGATCTGGATGAAATTAGGCACAGAGATAGATTATAGTCTAGAATATCACATATGATACTTTTTAACCGCGGGGCGCAGCTAGTAGATAATAATTAATTTCTAATTAGTTATCAGACCCATAATAAAACACTCTCATGTGTATATCAATGTCACAGTCAAAAAAAAATTGTCGAGCGAAATATAATTTAACGAGTGAGTGCGAAGCGTCTTAGTTTTAGCTTGGGCAAAAATACTTTCGTGTGTCTACCCGGTGGATGTCCGGCTGTTCATCTCTACAGGTCAGCATTTCTCAAACAATTCTCGTGAGATTTTGTAGGGTATGATAATTATTATAATATCATTTTGTCAATTTGGTTTTTGAAAAGGTTTCACAATAGCGGAGACGTAGGGATGATGTAGGTATGAAATGGAGGGTTGAAACCGTAAAAAAAATAATTTATTTCAGACTAGCTAGATCTTCAGCTCACACAGACCCACTAGTGATTATGGCCCGTTCCATCACTTCAGCATCATCTTCGAATGTTACATCACCAAAACGTATGTATGTATTTCTCTGACCCATTTAAAAACATCTGTACCTACAACTTTTCAATACAAATAGACGATTTATAAACCGCGGATAGACTAATTAACAAACAGCCTCGGCTGCTATTTGTTATTGATGGTATTGAAAAGTGAAAGCGGTTTGCCCAAATCTATGGGAAAAAATACGACCTTTTGTCAGTGTTGTCGATGGAGTTGACCAAATGATGGAACTATTTCCTTTTAAGTGGAGGCTATTAGTTTTGTATTGAAAATGCGATGGTGACGCCGCCAATGAACTGTGCGAGTAAGTCTTTGCACTGTAGTTATACTAGTTCATTAGCATCAGTATTTTTCTGTGTTAATATTCCGTGGCTGACCAGTTTTTGGTACCTATTAGTCTGTAATATGATCTGCATTCTTTGACATGGGTCTATTGACTTTTAAATAGCTTATTTTTTGATAAAAGGAAATGTGGCGAAAATATTTAAAAAAAAAACTAGAATGCTTTTTGAAAGTTTTCAATAGTTCATGCTTTTTAGTTAATTGGTATTTTAATTATTACATTTAAAAATAATGAGCTATTAAGAGTTGTCAAGTTTCTCACGCACGACGCCCTCCCCGCATTCCCTGTCATAGCAAGTATTGCAAAGGTCAGCGGAGTTGAGGTTCGACAGTTTCATATACATAACTCATAATTGAGTAAAATAAATACATAATCTTAATATATATAAATCTCGTGTCACAATGTTTGTCCTCAATGAACTCCTAAACCACTTAACCGATTTTAATAAAATTCGCACACCATGTGCAGTTCGATCCAACTTGAGAGATAGGATAGTTTAAATCTCAAATTATAGTCGCAATTTTAATTTATTGCAAATTAAACGCGAACGAAGTCGCGGGGTGACAGCTAGTATCTACTAAATTGATAAAAACTAAGTAGGTAGGTATTATTGGTGATATGGTTGAACCGAGCACGAGATCGTTTGATCGGCTATATTGTAAACTAGCTGCGCTCCGCGGTTTCACCCGCGATCCCACAGGAACCGTAAATTTTTTCGAGACAAAAAATACCCTATGTTCATTTCTGTTTCCCAGAGAACGTGTATGCAAAATTTAATTATGATCGATTGAGTAGTTAGGGCGTGAAAACGTTCCAAACAAACAAACTGACTTTCGCATGTATAATATTTGTTAGGAAGTTAGTATACTGCGGGCGTTCGCCGCAGTCTGGTTCCGGACTTAAAAGAAGCGAGTTAATCGTCACAAACTTGAGAAGGGTAAGTACATCATTCTGCACGAAGTCAATAATCTTGAAAGCTGTCCCCGGCCTTATTAAGCCGGATTAAAGAAATCTCCGTGAGTCCGACAAAAAGTCGTGATTCGCAAACGAGATCGGAGATACGAGAACGGGTTTAGATCAAATACATGTGCCAGTGTGGACTACTATTGGATGTGTTATTTATAAAGCAATAATAAGCAAAAAAAACTAAAGAAACATCAACTTGAGGATAGGTAAAATGTAAGAACGATTAAATCCTTATGAAAAAGCAAACAAGCAAGTTCGTATAGGCCTAGTTGCTAGACCTGATGTCTAGGCCGCCCGGAGGCCTCTGACATGGTACTGTACATCCTTATGATAGCAAAGGACATGGCTAGCCAGGGCACTAGAAAATGACCCATACACTATGTTTTCCTACGATGTTTTCCTTTACCTTACCGAAATCATCTCTATCATCATGAAACGACGTTTCCATCAGCAATGAGCGAGGATAGGTAGTGAATATGTAGATATATAGAGATATATAGATAGATATATAGATAGTAGAATGGGTAGGAACCAATAGAATACCTTCATTTACCTATCTTCGCTCAGTGTAGCGATTCTATTGGTTCGTAACAAACACATCCCTCGCTACGCATCCTTGCACGTCTCTGGTTTAAACGCAGCCTTATCCTTGGGTTTGAACTTTGGTATCCGAACGCGTCAACCACTGAAAAATCATCACCTCCAAAAAAATCCAAACAAATTACTTTAAAAACTCACCTTATATTGGAACCTGTTATTCAGCATCTCCATTTCTTTCTCTCGCTCCAGCTTAAACTTATTAGTGATCGTTGATTCGCTGATCGTCTGCTCTTTGCTGAACAGAGCTGCCAACTTTCCCTTTATACCACCACCGAGAGAGCTCTGGCTTATCGTGTCTTCTTGGATTTCTTCTCTAGAAGCTGTTCTAGATCTCTGTACGTTTTCTTTAGAAGGTGTTCTAGACTGTACTTCTTCTTTGGAAGCTGTGCGGGATCTCGGAATCTCTTCTTTGGAGGTCGTTCGAGAGTTAGTGGGGGTGGAGTTGGCTGATTTTAGCTGTGGCTTTGGCTGGATGAGGGGTTTTGCTGCTTGCTTGTCGGCTGAAAGTGAAGGCATCGGATTAGTTGAAAGACAAAGCAATTTGGTACTAAAATAGTTTTACAATACAATCTCCGTTCAAGCTTTCTACGGTGGATGGATGCGGTGTGAAAATCCGAATGACATTGAAATATGTCCATGACATTCGCATTCATCAAGAAGACACGTCGATGTCTCGAATTTGTCGATCGATCGTGTCAACAAAAACGGCATGACGACAGATTTTTTACAAAGCTTCATTTTGCTTACAAATTGATAAAATGTAATTTCCAGTAAAAATTTACTGATTGCACTGATTTAAGCAAACAATGTTGTTGTCTTTGTCTAATAAGCTGTTATAAAAGCGACAATTTGAGCTAGATCGGTTCTCTCAAGAACCTTCAAAATCATCATTCTAAAGATAATCCAAGCAACTATTTTATGCCCATCTTATAAAGCGCAGAATAAATTATAGTTACTACGGTTATAATGAATTTTAAATCCCTGTCGCTTGAGGGTCGAGGTCAACGCCTTTGATGTATTAGACGTCGACTTTAGACTTCGTTAAACGCCAACAATAAGGAGTTTTTTGTCGATCTCTTAAATTCTCTAATGTATTGAGTAATACAAGCTATGTTATTCAACTATCAAATGTGAGCTTTATTTGATCGAGATACAATTTAAATTAAGATAGCTATGTAAGGCATGAGATATTGATGAGGTAAAACGACAATGCAAAAAACTTATTGAAGATTCGATATGTTTTGGTTTAAGTTCCTTGTGGAAGTAAATACTTTGTAGGAATATATGCGAATCTCAAAAGCTGATAGATTTGTTATTTTGGAAAGGTACTAAAGTGTCATAAAATGTTAATGTTTTTTAACGTTTGGTCTACGGATGTAATGAATTGAATTAGGTTCGGATTAGTCTTAATAGTGACGAGGCAATTAATATTGGACTGGTCAAATAGTGATGTGCTAATATGAGCATTTTGATAAATAGAGTATAGACAATCAATTGCCGATTTTTTTTGCAGTGGTATCCAAGTTACTTGTTCAGATTAGCAATGGGACATGTTTGAGCTGATATTAGGTGGCACCACGTATAGGCGCTTTACCTAGTTAGTGAGTTAGTGACAGTTCCTACGATATTACCTTACCCCTGGAACTGCCTGGAACTGTTGAAATTTGACTATTTCCATACTCTTCCAGGATACGTAAGTTTATAAGTCATGTGGTTGGCCCGAATGTATGAATAGTTAGGCCACCTGGTCGCCGTTGTGAAAGCGCTTTTAGGGTGCCTGAAGGCCTTCAGCAGGCTTCTTGGAGGGTCATAAAGGGTGAGGGCGAGGGTTGGCAGCTGCACGAACAGCCTTCATGGTGCATGTTTTTAATTTGACAGATGTCTTTCATAGCCTTTGTAATCCTACTAATATTATAAACGTGAAAGTTTGTAAGAATGGATGGATGGATGGATGTTTGTTAGTCTTTCACGCCAGAATGGGTGAACAGATCTGGATGAAATTTGGCACAGAGATAGATTATAGTCTAGAATAGCACATAGGATACTTTTTAACCGCAGGTGAAACCGCGGGGCGCAGCTAGTTATTTATAAACGAAGCTACCGAGTCCCTTCCAAACCAAATATCTCGTTCGAGCCACTCGTTTACCCGGATGTCAAATATTTAAAGAAGCAAACACGAACTGGTCTTACAGCCTTTCGACTATTTGTAAAGTTAACTATACACATAATGTCACAATAATAGCGTTATAATTCTCCTTTAAACTGCTTCAAAGAAAGAGAGCATCTTTAAAGAAATCTTAGGCCCTATTTAGAACGCTAAATAGCTAAATCTGAACTAGCTAAAAGTATTTATGTCTTTGTGTAATACGCAGAAATAACAAAGAGGTAAATTTTTGGCTTGTTTAGATTAAGCCATTGAGTGCCTATTGTACCTAAAATGGAGTTGAAATTTATAAAGGGTTGACAAATTATTAAATTAAAAAAAAAACTAATGATTGTTCACCCATCACTCCCTCTTCTCATTCTTCTGTCGCCAACGAAAGGAGACTTAGATTTTGACAGCTCCAAGTGACCCGGTTACAAAAATTGTGGCATACTTATTGTCGGGTTATTCCGAATTAGCAATACTTACTTAACTGCCAAAAGTTTGTTACCTAAACTGAAATTACCGAAGTCAAACAAATAAAAATGCGATTACTCGATTACGCGGTCGAATCGTCAACTTTTACTTTTTTTTATCGTTTAAACTTTAAACTTATCGATCGATCGGTTGGCCGATGGTCTCGCTCTAGGTTAATGGTACGGGTTAACAAGGTAAACCTGGGGAACATCTGTTACTCCAAGATACGGGCTGAGATAGTCATGGGGTTATAAAAACAACGTTTTATGGACGTGACGAAATTGACATCGTTGTGACACGGGCTGACCCGAAACCCGAATTTAATTGATTACTTTATAAATTAAGGGACAATGTCTTGAAGCTTGTAACGATAGATTTAAGCAATTTTTCATGGGACAGTCTTCGGCGAAGCTTCTCTTTGGAGTAAAAAGTACTTGAATGCGTTTAATAGCTTGGGTTAATCTATGAAACGATATGATGCGGGCGGGGTTACACGGAAAAAGGCTGTAAGGCTGAGTGGCACCACCTAATTTTAAGTATAACCAAAGCAACTGGCAAGAAATATCTGGTTTACCAAGATCTTACAACTCGATTAGGTTACTTTGGTAATCGTAAAAAAGACTACCAAAGCGTAACCAGCTGTAGAATCTCTGGTAAACCAGAGGTTTTTGGCCGACTAAAACTTTGGTTATAGTTAAAGTTGGTGCAACTCAGCCTTAGTGAATATTTTCATAGAAACGCATTTTTGGAAAGCTTAAAATGCTAACTGGATCCAGATATAATTATTATATCTTTATGGACTCGCGACAAACGAAAATCAATTGACAGTGCCTAAAAAAGTCGTGTAGAAGATCGGGCAAAGTCCCGCTGTATCTTGAAAAAGACTTATGATTAAAACATTAAATTGACGTATCTAAGCGGTGCACTGATGTGGGCAGTATGTAGATAATGATGATTGTTGGGACAATAAATACAATAGTTGGTAGGTTAGTAGTTAAGTACAGATAGAGCCGTGAATCTATCATTACAACAATCAGAGTTAGATGCAATTTTCCGAAGGCAAGGGATTTACTTTAATTGCGGAAATTACGCAATCAGTGTACATTGTTCTAAGGTACTGTGCTTTGACACCTTAGTTGTCTCAGTACGTGTCGAAACAATGTCTTAGCTCGCGACAAAAACTAGCTGAAACCATGTTTTATGCGTGTAAATGTCCTTTATTTAGGACGGCGCGACGCAACGTACTTAAAGATTTTGTATTTTATGTGCTTTTGTATTGACATTTTAGTGTACTTTTTTTTTTACTTAATAGGCTTTCGTTTGGCCGCCAACATGCCTGATGATAAGCAGTGATGCAGCCTACGATGGAGCACGCTTGCCTAGAAGAAACCGATTCACTCGACATTCACTTAAACCTTAAACAAGTATCTGTACTTAAACATGGTTAAACCATGTTTAAGGGTTAAACCATGTGTACTTAAACATGGTTAAACCATGTTTAAGTACAGATACTTAAACATGGTTTAACCTCCCATTATCAGAACTCCGATCCGATTAAAAAGATAGCCAGATCTTTTGCGAGTGGCCCTTAAATTATTAAATGTAGGGTTAGCTACATAAGAATTAAAATGTTACAAATGTCACTTTAATATTGTGTCAACTCTAGGTTAGCTTGTAACTCTTGGTGGCGCAAGACGATTATCAGTTTAGCCTCTCATGAGCAGTTTAACTCTTTAACTTCGAGTTAATAAGATAACCCGAGCTTATGCAAGCGGCCCTTAGTGGTCAAAGATAGGGGCACGACTAGTCTGCATACTCTAAAGATGTACTCTTCTAATATGTACTGTATCTATATCCATCATCACCACAGTCTTACGCTTCAGCTGCAGGGACACCGACCTATCAACAAAAATAATATAACTGAACCTATACAATTGTACGCGCCTACTAATATAGTAGGACTATAAGTATAGGTAATTTTGGCACAAAAAAAATTGCGAAAAAAAGCATTCAGAAAACATTTTGGTATGCTGCTATGATGTTTATGTTTCTACCTCCCAAAACCTTGCCTCACAGAATCGGGTTCCTTGTTTTTTTAATATTGAGCAATATTCCATTAAATTATACGTATAGAGCTTTTTATGTATTGTTGAATCTTTCCTCTTCATTTTGCGCAGAGGGTCGTGACTGACATCGGAACCACTATATTAGTAGTGATTACAAAAACTTCGCCTAATGGTAACTTATACACTTTGTAAATTGTTTATGGAAATTTTATCAAGCTTGAAAAATCTACTTACAAATCAGAGAAAATATCCAAATTATACAATCCAAAGGTCCACTTTCAATTTAATTTCATTTCCACGAAAATACAATGAAGCATGTCCACATTTATCAAAATATATTTTTCTCACAAAAGAATCTAATTTCAAAGAAAAAAAAAAGCACTTGTAACGTCAAATGTCACTGGCAACTATCGAATTTAAGTTATTGACAAAAAAATAAATTATTTAAAATCGGAACAGCGACAGACGCGCGCGCTGGTTAACGCAGAATGGCTATTGCACAAATCGACAAACGCGGGTCCACCTCTACCTCTACTCCACCGATACCGTAAGCCGATTACGTAAAATACAAAATAACGATTGACATCTGAGAGCGATCAATATATCAACATTAAGGTCAGTGTCGTGGGACTTTATTTGACATTTGAGATATCAACAAATTTAAAATTTCGGATTGCACGCCATGTATCCACACATGATGTGATGTGTTTTTTATTTATGGTTTCTAACACGAATCTCTTGTTTTAGTCTTTTTAAATTCTGTCATATCTAGTCATACCTAGTCATACCAATCCTCGAGACTGCCTCGGTGCCTCAAGACTGTCAGTTGGTAGTGAACCTGCCTTCTGAGCTAGGGGGCTTGGCTTCGATTCCCACTGAGGGCAAACATTTATGTGATGAACATTTGTGTTTGTTCTATGTCTGGGTGTTAAATATCTATCTATGTACATAATTTAAAAATGTATATCAGTCTCTGGCAGCCATAGTACAAGCTTTGCTTAGTTTGGGGTCAGGCGATCGTGTGTGCAAATGTTCCGAATTTATTATTATTATACTTGAGTTAATAATCCCTGCGACCCCACAAATAATTTATCTTTAATTTTAGGCCGAACACACACGGTGAGATAACTTTAAAATTAGTGTCTTCCGGCTAGGTTCTATGGCTTAACCTCTTTTGTTTTCTTCTTACAGTCAACAATGTTTTATTGGTGTGCTTTACAAAATTGATACTCAGCGTCTTAATTTTCATTCCATGTTTAATGGACGCTACCTATGCCCCGCGTTCTTAGCCACGGTTAAAAAGTAACCAGTGTGCTATTTCAGACTATAATCTATCTATGTGCTAAATTTCAACCAGATCCGTTTAGCCGTTCTAGCGTGATTGAGTAACAAACATACATCCATCCATCCAAATTTTCGCATATACATATAATGTTAGTGTGATGTGATCATGGGGAGGCAGATGGGCTATGAGTCTCAGCTACATTCCATAAAGTGTGCCATTTGGTAAACCTACCAAATGAGATATTTATCGAATGTAGGCAAAGTCTCGATGGCGACTCTTCTTGTGACTAATTTCTAAACTGTTACTGCTCGCGCAACTCTAAGCGAAATCTAGGCAAAACGAATCGAATCTTGTGTAGACAGCCGCGTATATTAACTTTTTATGACACCATTGTCTAATGCCTGCGCAAAATCACGTCGGTTTTGTAATGTATTGATTTAAGTTTTAAAGTTTTTGACGTAGGACGGGCGTAGGTTCGAATGTGACATTCATATGATAAGTATTGTGAGGGCTTTTGTCTTATAGCTTTCCTATGACACTTTCTCTCGTGATGCAATGTATTTGGGTTGATTTATGAATCGGCATTATCAATTAGCCTTGGGATCGTGACGTTAGGATGCATCTGGTTTGGTTGTAACAGATAATAAACACTAGTTGGAAATTCGATCAATTATTTCCGATATATTTTGCCCTTGAACACATTTTGATTAAATATAGGGCTATACAATCTTGAATCTTCATTTGTGTAAATTAAAAAAAATAAAAAAACCCCGACAACGATTTTCATCAAACAAAGCTAAAGAACATTCCCGACAAATTCACCTTTCAAACAAAAAAAAAAAAAAAAAATCGGTTCATCTGTTCGTAAGCTACGATGCCACATCAGACACACACACACACATACACACCTCACGCACACACACACACACACGCACAGGCACACATCCACGCACAGGCACACACACACAGATACGTCAAACTTATAACACCCCTTCGCTTTTGCGTCAGGGGTTAAAAATATAATAAAAACGTCATTATTGTCTATAAATAAAAATTTGTTTGGTAACTGCAAAGGTTTGCAAGTGCTAGGCAAAAATTTTGCAAAAAAAAATTAAAAAAAATATACACAAGAAAATCTTTTTCAAATCTACATTGACACGTAATCTATGTTGGTGAGGTAACGTTACCCATTACCATGTATTAGCTATAGTTAGTAAAATACGCAATCGACCTCCGGATCGCCGCTTCCGAAATCCCACGGTCGATATCCGACAACTCCGTACCATTGTCACAGCTCAGTATATGGCCAGCGGACATTAGTTTATAATAGTACTATTCAAAGGGCAACACTATAGAGTATAACCACCAGTATGGTCAACTTAAACTGTTCTGAAAGCGATTTTTTAAGGTGATGATAACCCAGGATACAGAGGTTTGAGAGGTCCGATTGACTGGTTTGAATTTAGTCACATCGTGACCTTATTAAAAATTCGGCTAGTCTCGAATAAAAAAACTACAGTTTCTATCAGATATGAAATACCACAGACCTAAGATTTTTTTTGCTTCGCAAAAGACCAACGAAGCGTGGGACAGAGAAGTCTCCATCGAAATGTAAACTCCACAAGAGAGAAAGAGGTCGCCTACAAATAAAATGTTAGTCAATAATTCTTTTGTCATTAATGACAGCGAGCCACCTGGGAGCACGCGAAAATTCCTATGATTTATATTTTTACTAAAATAATTATAAATAGACTCAAAAAAGAGCAATTGTAACTAAAGGCAGTTATGTCATCTTGTGAGTAAAGCAATTGTGATGTGAATCCAAGATGTAACCCACAAAATTTGTCGTTTCATGGGTAAATATGAAAATTCCATTGTGATGTTTTTGTCTAAATTTTGTCTAAAACATAACATACTTTGGTTCCAAAAACCGATTTACCAGCGGTATGTTGTTGTCGTTTCTTCGTAACATCTATATTTCCTAGATGAAAGCAGAATTGGTGATGAAATTCAGCATTAAAATATTAGTTAGTTTACGCTCGATTTTCACTAGAGATGGATAAAAAGATGACGTCATTATTATCGATAGTTTTTATCAAAGTTCATTAGGTAGGCGATGGGTGCAATACATAAACAAAGCATACATTTTTGAATCAATGCCATCAAAAGTAAATTGTCATTTTTCCGAGTTTGTACTGAATGATGAGGCGTAAAACATTTTTGTATTAAATATAAGTATGTACCTTCAATTTCTGATCATCATTTTTAATTCAATTTACACATTTTAGGTGTCTTACATCCAAGTCTAATTTAATTATATTTAATTTAGTTAAATAATATATATGTAAATTATAAATAAATGTACAAAACCAATGAGATAAGTATCATTACTTAACCTAATCCGTATACGAGTAACATTGGTCAAGGGTCACAATTCGAAGCGAATTACTAGGATAGTATTATATTGATCTTATTATTTACTTTTCTTATGTTAATTTAGATACATGGTGACACTGATATCTAACTCTTCCACCTAGCTTAACACCCGTTTAGTGATTAATATTCATTTTAGCTCAACAGCGGTGTTACTTGGAACAAAAAACAACTCAATTGGTATGCGAAAGATTATATTTATCGACAAGCACCTGGAAGACCATTTTTGGTCAATCGATAAATTAATAAGTACTTTTCACGACACTAATTTACTCACGCATGCGCAAATGTTTTTTTGTATCACCATCGAACTGTCACTGTCGATCTTTTACATCCTAGATCTGTGTGAAATACTTTTCGAAAAAACCCTAATACTGCCTTCATGATTTTAATCCAATAAATTATGTAATCTACACTAATATTATAAAGAGGAAAGATTTGTTTGTAACGAATAAACTCAAAAACTACTGGTTCGATTTCAGAAATTCTTTCACCATTAGAGAGCTACATTATCCCTGAGCGACATAGGCTATACATATAACACGAGCGAAGCCGCGGGCAAGAGCTAGTAGATAATAAAATTAAAGTCACTTTCCGGAAGCCGTTACCGATTTTCGTTACAAATAACCAAGTAGTAAGTTTTTAGGATCTGAAGCGATTTGACTCTTTAAATCCAAGTCCATACTAAAAGTGCTCTTTTATATTGACAAGATACAGATTAAATGCCAGTTAGTAACAAGAGCTTTTGTCACAGTTTCACGCATCAATGGTCAGCTTTATTCTTTTATCCATCTGTCTATTACGGTTCCGATGGACAGTGACGGAGGTATTAATTTCACCGGTTTTAACTTTACAAATTGCGGTTATGGTCCTAATTGGATTGTAATTAGCGATCATTTAAAACTTGATTGTAAGTCGTTTTCTATTTAGAAGTAAGTTAATGGCGACCTACATAGTTAGTGACAAAGATCTGTGATTAGTTTTTTTGCACAATCTCTTTTTGTCACTTTTAATATTTAGTGACAAGAATTAATGATGTAGCAGAATGGTGGTAAAGATGTGGAATGCGACAGCTGGAACCCGCATAAATATATATTTTTTTAATTATAAAACCGACTTCCCGTCATTTAAATTCGACTTTATGAACAATTTTTAGATTTTTGGTGATATTTTTAAATTGTTTGACCGATTTTGTTAAAATTTAAATGGGACCACCTGGAAAGTGGGTATACTTTTCAGGTGGTTCCATTTGATTTGTAGTTATGTGGTAGGTAAAACTGCACACCGCGCCAATCCCACGGCATGGCTTGCGCGCCTGCCAGCGCAAGCCCAGCCTGCGCGCACATATTTGTGTGTGTGATTGGGCGTTCAGTGCTTCTTAAGCCTGGCCTGTGCAGTTTAAAGTGTGGGGAATGCGCCGACGACTTCGACCTGCGGCCTGCGCGTACTTATCTGAGCTGATCGTTTCATTACCACACGGCTCAGTTAAATACGCACATGCCTCAGTTAAGTACGCACAGTTAAGTGTGAGGAAATTGGAGCGTATGGTAGGCCTATGAGAGCCCCAATCAACATTTACGAATACCTCATTTTTTGACAGTAAACATAGCCTGCATTTCAAAAGCCTCTTATTTAGATCGAACAGTACATGAATAAGTACTATTTTTTGTAATGCAATTTTCCCTACGAAACGAGGTAATGACACAGGCGTAACAGCTACTTTCCGGCACATTACTGGGAGTGCTTTACTTCGAAGACAGTCAATTTGAAATACCAGGGGGCATACCATGATATCTTATAGGCACGATGGCTACGTTTTGTTTTCGACGCTGCGCCACCATGAACCTTATTGCGATATTTTGGAGGCTGAGCTACCCACGTCCGTAGGAGTGTACTCTATTCTGATTCCCTACACGTGGTCCCCGGGTAGTGCTAACCGGGTAGCAAACTCTGGTGGGAGGCTTCGGCCGTGGCTAGTTACCACCCACCGGACCAAGCCATGCCGTGAAATGATCTAGTCGTGTTTCGGGATCTAGTCCGGTGTAACCGTTCCGAAGACGGGTATGAGCAGTAGCGCACTTGTAGCGCCTCACTCAACTGCCATCTTTATACTTCTTCACTCTACAAAACTTCAAGGCTACAGTGAATAAGTATCTTATAGGTCGTCGTGCTCCATCATAGACCACAACGTCGCTTGACATCAGGCGAATTGGTGGTCAAACGCCGACCTATACTACATAAAGAAATAAAGAAGATACGTTTCGCAGTCCCGCAGCGTCGAAAATAAAACTTTATCATAATTGCAATAAGATTTCATGGTAGCCCCCCTGGCAGGAAAGCGAAAAGACCCTTATGAGTTATGTTTGTCGAGACTTGAAAATTATACAGCGCAGTATGGTATTTATGTTCAGTACTGATATTGATCGACTTGTGAAATTGTAGGAATAATTAGTGATTGTTAGACTGCAATTTGATATGATGCTCGTGACGTTGAAAAGGTTATTTTGGTCTGTTATTGATCAAAATTGTTTTTCTACGATCATAATTTTCTTTTTTGTAGGCCAGTGTAATAGTAGCCGCTGTTCCTGTTAGGTTGCTACCAAAGGGTCCGCCAGATAACTTTTTTTTTAAATGCTATAAAAAAAACTACTGACTATTTTCTCAAATTTCTTTTTTTATTTGAAAGTACAATCCTTCCGGTTAATAATGAAAAATAATTTCATTCAAACGGCTGCCTACACGATCGGTCCAATTTTTAAGCGCATTATCGATTGTGTGCAGCTGTTTCACCAATGTCTTCACGAATATTGTCCTTTAAACCTATAAACATATTAACCTTTAACCTATTATTATTGAATTGAATTGAATTATTGCAATGACATTATCTGATTCTTGTATTTTTGACACTTTTTTTTTTTTTTTAATTGTTTATTTTTGTACTTACTGACATTCTGATTTCGTCCATTCTAGTTTATTAATTCACAATGTATTTCTATTATTCTGTTAATTACTAATGTGGTGCAATTTATAATGATAATAATGTGGCTTTTATCTGGCTTTGTTTATGGTATAGTTATTAAATTTTGTGATATTAAAAACATGAAAGCCACCGAAGCGAAACATCTGATCCGAAAATGGTTAAAATCTTTGTCGTATGACAAAACAGAAGCTATTTTAAAAATTGTAAAGTAACTGTTTTGCCATTATTATTATTATCATTATTAATTTTTATTTTTTTGTTTTTTGCTAAAGTAAAACTGTAAAATAAATTGTATTTAGAAATTAGGATAATTTAAACGGATAAATACTTGTAATATATGTATGTCTATATATTTATTTTATTATTATTTTTTGTATTATATATTGTGAATCCTGCAGGCTTATTATGTAGTGAAAGCAATGAAGCGGATTGTGATGATAGCGAAGGCAAGACCTCCCTAATCACGATCGGCAATTCGGTATTAAGCAACTTTTTCTATCGCGATCGCTTACGAACGAATGACAAAAGATGAAGCAAATGGAACGGTTTCATACGTTTCGTTGTTTGAAAAGGGGGGTCGTACAATTTATTTCCTGCGCTTGCTTTTAAGCTTGCCCACAATTGAATAAATGGAACAAAATGATGCCTCTTTACAAATATAAACGTTTTGCTTCTGATATCTCTATGTATGTCGAATATTTATTAACTTATAGACGCTAATAATAAAAAAATTAAATAGTTCCAAAAAGCATTGCCAAAGGATTACCAAAACGCAAACATTTAGAAAAAAATGTAAACTTCAAAGCGTTGACAACTGACATTTGGACATAATCTCGATTTTAGCGCGTTTTCTGAACTCGAAAATTTGTAAACAAAATAATATCAGTGATCAACAATTAAAACCAAACATATATGACAAATAGTTTAAAAACCGTACAAGTTCTCTGCGTTTGATGGCCTATTCTACGGCTACGTGACATTGGCGGAGTTAAGAAGACAGTGTCTTCTTAAGAGCCCTAGACCAACAGTTGAAGTTGAAGAAAACAAAGTGTAACGTGTGTTGAAACCAAGATTTTGATATGATTATCACCAGCACCAACGCAGGTAGTGGACAGCCAGTGGGACTTTCAGAGGTTACAGAGGTTTTCCTTGATTACCTCGAGGAGAACAGACGGAGTTTCAGAGCGACTGCCCAGCTGTGTAACAATGGCCCGCTGGCGAAATTACAGGCCCACCAGCTTTGGGATGAACTGACTTACCGCCTAAATGCGTAAAGTGCGGGTGTAGCGAAGACTCGTGGAGACGCATTAAATGGAGAGATGTAAGTAAGTTTTTTAAAAAGCATCAATAACTATAATTGTATGTAATTTCTTGGCACCAATTCTGCTTTCTTTAAGAAACTACAGCTAAATATTATATGACCAGCAATCCTACCAAATTAAAAAGGCGAATATTTGTGTTTGTTTGTTACTTCTTCACTCTCAAACAGGTGGTTTTAAGAAATTTGAAAAGAGGTTCCTTCATGTTTTGTAATTAATTTTGATGTCTGTCCACAGTCGGTGGGCCATATTGGGCTATGGATATTGAGAAGAGGCAACTAGTTGCATAGGAGCACACGGCACTAGCAGCTACCCTGCAGGCCAGAGCAGTAATGCAGATGGTGCGACTGGAAGAATTAACCCAAAGCTAGCATGCATAGTCACAATTACATTCTATTGTGAGTCTTAACCAACACTAATGCGAGAAACCTTCACTATCAAATCAGTTTGAGAATAAACTGCTGTTCTATTATGCTACTATTATACATAGTTGAATGTATAGAATTGTATTACTTTATTTCAAATATTATGAATGTTTTGTGTGAGTACATACAAATAAATAAGTACTTATCTTTGTTGATTTTATTATACTCTTTATAGTCATTGTTTTTCTGCCCTATACCCATAATAATATAAGGAGTTTGTTGAAATACAAACAAGAATTTATGTGAATGCAATATTTTATTCTGCTGATTTAATCATTGTGACAGAGAAGAACTGGCCACAAACTCAATGGAGTCTTTATTTCTTGATTAATCCAAGCTTAAAATACAACAGTAGGTAAATAGTAATAATTAACAAATTCCTATTTGATTTTTATACCAAACTGCCGGGTAAAATTACATTAATTCAATTTTAGGAAATAGTTTTCTTACAATGGAAATCTATTATACAAAGTTGTAAAATAATATCTACTGATAGCTATCAAGAACAATAATACAACTAAAGATTATGAACAACAATTTACACAATACAGTACAATTTATAAAGATATCTTAACCCCTATACTAAGTAATATTATGAACTAGCTGTTACTCTCGACTATGTACAGGTGGATAAAAAACACTGTCACATTTACACTGTCTTGTTAAAACATCACTTGTGGACGGGTCTATGGCAAGGGTAGTGGGTACACCGTCAGCCTCTATGCACAAACTCAGCCTCCACCAGTGACTACTCCAAAAGGCGTCAGCGCGATGATCCAGGCGGCGTTTTAGTAGCCTCCAAGCTCCAAGGACTTGACTCAGCTCTGTACTGCCTACTTGCCAGACTCGCCAGAAGTCCAGGTGGTGAAGCATTACATGCCGCCAAAACCCTGATTCTGTAATA
This sequence comes from Peribatodes rhomboidaria, assembly GCA_911728515.1. Lineage (NCBI taxonomy): Eukaryota > Metazoa > Arthropoda > Insecta > Lepidoptera > Geometridae > Peribatodes > Peribatodes rhomboidaria. The sequence continues at coordinate 7,894,880 of OU452189.1, forward strand.
AAAATAATTTTCAGTTAAGTAAATAATTTAAGCATGATGATTCATCAATAACTGCCTTTTGGATATTAAGCCTTCATTTCAGCTCAGTCTCACACTGGGAAGTGGGTCTTTAGCTTGCAAGATTTAGTTATTGATGTGAAACTAAGAGGTGAAACTAAATAACATAACATCATCACACTGTCCCTGAAAGAGTTTTCAGATGTATTACCACAATTCGCTTGACAATATTTAGAACCAAATATTACAGGAAGAAGCCTGTCGCCATACACAAGACTCCAGTTATGTAGCAAATGACATTAAATAATGCACATAAGTATTATGTTCACACAATGAACACATTTGTCAATCTTGCTTACAAGATTTGTTAATAAGATACATAATACCTATTATGGAAGTGAAGTAAGTAAAAGCTTGTAATAATTATGTTTTGTAAACTAGGTAAGTAATATTTACCATTCAAAGATCCTTTCTACAGAATGAGTTGTGCTTCTTCTTAGCCTGTTTTGGAATGAAGATGCAGTAGTGGCAGCCATCACACACATTCAACCACTCGGGGGGACCTCACGTGAATTGTAGAAGCTAAAATATTAATTAAAAGTATCAGTTAATATGTAGATTACAGTTTCTTCATTAATCAAGCATAAAATTGTTCTCTGGTTTAGAAATTATATAAGGAAGAAGCAGTATGACTCTAATTTCTAGTACACAGCACATAGGCCAAATACAACAACAAGCAAACAGACTAGACAACAATAATTATCACTGTTGCGTTTGTGACTGGTGAATTGTATGCATGCACGTAATTTATGCGGTCCTTAACAAAGTTTTCGTAGGGTTTAGCATAGTATTAAACTTTCTTAAAGAAAGTTTAGGCTTAGGCTTGTTGCCTGCTGTAGCTTCTTTGGAGAAGGAGAACCAATAGAACATCACCTAACCCCCATAATTGCATATAATAGCAATCCATACAGTAGGTACTTAACACTGCCAAAGAAATAAATGATGTCCACCAACTTATTAAATTTAGGGTTAGGTTTCTGCGAAAATATTTAGAACAAAATCTCGCTGTAATTACCTTGGACGTCTAATACTCTCCTCCCGTTCTGCAGCTCGGCGGGAAAGTCACAGAATACTCCTATTACATAGGCGAAAGCTTACTCTTCCAATCTCCACAAGTTTACATACACAGGAACACAAGCAATACCTATTTACAGTGTTGTCTTTTTTTAAAAAAATTTTAACTACTTAATCGAAAAAGACAAAAGACTGCAGCTATTCCGAGGCTATGCAACATTCATTGTTAGGGATTAGAATCTACAGCGTTTTAGACTCCAAATTCTCCGTTAGTACGACTCTTGGTTTGATAACGGAGGCGGATTAGCTTCCGTCTTCATTTGACATTTCCTAATTTGCTTGGAGCTGTCAACGGAGTTACGTAATACCACTTTTAAGTCAAAGTATGGGGATTTGTTCATTCAATTTGTTTCACAGCGCTCGCGATCGCGATCCTCCATGATGGCCGCTACGGAATACGAAACGCTCTCGCGATCCGCTTCAACCGTCAAAAATAACCAATCTTGGTTTCATTGGTTTCATCGCTAACTTAGATAATAAGCCTGCTGGTCTTGAAAGGCGGTAAGTAATGTGCTGAACAGGACTATGGGTTGCCTCGAAACAGGCTTGCCTCGTGAGGCAACCAGTAAACAATGTTTTTTATAGGTAGTTGTTACAATAAATATTTTCATTTTCATTTTCACTTTTATTCTGATTATTTAATTTAAACTTGCATGAGTCTAGGATACTTGATGAATAAATGATTTATTATTTATTTAGTACCTGGATGGCCGAGCTTTGCTCGGTATTTTTTTTTATTTTTTAATTGTGTTTTTTGGATAATAAACAATTGATTTTAGTCTAACCTCAAAGCAAACACTCATTGACTTCGTGTTACTTAACAACGCCATCTGCTGTTGTGTCGTTAAAGCAATTAGTTGCTCACAAAAAATAGTAGTATTATTATTCGCCAATAGATGTCAGGAAGAGTCATATTTTTCAGTTGAGATTGATTATCGATAAAACACGAATAAAATGATATTTTCTAAAAATGATTCCTAGCTAGATCGATTTATCGCCCCCGAAACCCCCTATATACTAATTTGTATGAAAATCGTTGGAGCCGATTCCGAGATTCCAATTATATATATATATATATATATATATATATACAAGAATTGCTCATTTAAAGGTATAAGATTTATTATTACCGTATTAACCGGAAGGATTTTACTTTCAAATAAAAAAAGAAATTAGAGAAAATATTCAAGTTTTTTTTTTGCATTTAAAAAAAAAAGTTATCTGGGTGACCCTATAGTGGATTTTTTTGGTCTCTCTTTTGTTACGGTCTTGTGCTAATCGAGTCCAGATTTAACCTGCAATAGTGTCAACATCGTCGCCCCATCTCGCCGCTGTGACCCTATTCGAAGATTTGAGATTTTCGTCTTATCTTTCTTCATCCTTGTTGCTCTCGTTTGAAACATCATAGGTGTGAGAGTGACCAAAATAAAATCTCATCTCATCTCACGCGCAGGAATAGCCCCCCTGGACAAACGCTACGTTTACCTTGAGCAATACGCGCTACAACAAATAACGGTGAATTCATTCGCACGACTTCGATAAGTTCGCGAAACGAATTCAGTAAACCGCGTCTCACAAACCTCAATTCTGATAACGAAAAGTCTACCGAGCATTAGCCTGAATTGGAATATGAATCAGATTTTTCATCATTTCATCGTCTTTTTGGAAAAGTTGTGTTTGACACACAACAATTAGAATGAAACTAAATAAGATAGGTTAACTAATATTACAAAGGCCAAAGTTAGTAAGTGTGTGTGTTTGTTACTTCATCAGGCTCAAACGGATGGAAAAATTTTGATGAAGTTTGGTATGGAGGTGGCTTATATCCTGGAGTAACACGGGCTACTTTTTAAAGTATAATAAACTGCGAGGCGCAGCTAGTTACAATTAAAAATTGTGCTTTTCCTGTGCAGTCGGGTTTTAACCCGGAGCGCAGTCGGGTAAAACCCCGACTGCTCCGGGTTAAGTTTTTCGAGTGTATGTATGTATATGCATGTATATATGAGGTTTCTTTGGCACGACCGACAGCCTGAACAGCTTGATGGATTTCGACATGTGAGGTGTCATTTGAATCGTCTTGATAGTAGAAGTGACATAGGGTACAACATTTGCAGTCGGGTTTTTGTTTTTTTTCTTTTTTTTTTATGTACAATAGGTCGACATTTGACCACCAACTCGCCTGATGTTAAGCGACGTTGTGGTCTAAGATGGAGCACGACGACCTATAAGGCACTTATTCACTCTAGCCTTAAAGTTTTGTAGGGTGAAGAAGTACAAAGACGGCAGTTGAGTGAGGCGCTACAAGTGCGCTACTGCTCAGACCCGTCTTCGGAACGGTTACACCGGACTACATCCCGAAACACGACTAGGCTAGACTCTTTTAATAATGTTACTTGTTAGAACCTAAGATTTAGTACAGTAGCAAGTTCTGACCGAAAGGCTTATGGCCACTTGCACTGAATATAAGAATTGCCTAAGTCCTTGCTTAACTAGTTTAATCTTATCCTAGCTAGCTCCCACTTAAATTTATTTAGACGAACCTCAAGCCATTCCTTGGGAGAATCTTAACTGTATGTGCCCGATAAGCGAATATTACGCTAGGAGTAGTTTAAAACTAGTTAAGCAAGGACTTACGCAATTCTTATTTTCAGTGCAAGCCGTCAAAAAAGTTTGACCGCTAGCTTCTAAAAACAAAATTACATCTGTTTGTACAAAAGACATTCCAACATTTTCAGACTATTGTTATCTTTTGTACAATCTCATAGAAGAAATAATCAGTTCAACGTGCAAGAATTTGCACACTTCCACAAATCCACACGTCACTTTGACTTTCTCTGACCTGTCACTTTCCGGAATTACGGATCGATGAGTGTCTCAGACTCACAGTTACAAAGATTCGTTCCGTTACGTCCGACCGAACTGGTTCTATTGAATGACTATTGTCCAATTTCTAAGAACTCGAGTTACTGCACTGTTAATTATTCATTAAATCATTATGTCAAAGGATCGCTTTGATTTTAGCGACGCTTACTTTAAAAAAATTAGGTCTTTAGTTAACTTTTGTGTTGTTTTTTTATTTTGATGAAAGTAGCTTTTTTAAGCTTTTGATGGGATCTAAAACAAAGCAACGCCTCCGTAATTGCTTGTTCTGGTTTCCGGACGATGATCTTGGATGGCATACATTTTCAGGTGATTTATATCATAGTCTATCGTAATTCTCTGCAATTATATTTTCGACCTAGTCTCATGGTCATTTGGGGATAAGGTTGATTGAAGCACGTTAGACTATTATGTTTTTTTTAAAGCTATCTCATAATTATACTAAACATATACATACAATTAACAGCTAAAGGTGGAGACTGACTTAAGCCGAGGCTCGTAATGTATCGAGTAAGCGTACCGTTTTGTAGTAACAGTTCTATCTCGGTGAAATAGATAATAGACTACCTCGGTGGCTCAATCGGTATTGAACCTGTCTCTGAGCAAGGGGGCGTGGGTTCGATTCCCACCAGGCAAACATTCATGTGATGAACATATGTGTTTGTTCTATGTCTGGGTGTTAATTATCTATTTAAGTATGTATTTTTAAAAAAAGTCTATTTATATTTGTCTCTGGCCGCCATAGTACAACCTTTGCTTAGTTTGGGGTCAGAAGATCGTGTGCAAGTGTCCCGAATAAAAAAAATGAATCAACTAGCCGAGCCGCTCGCCGAAAGCACGCAAACCTGGCATTTTCGTAAACCCTTTGAAGCGTGCTGCGAGCCTCGATTCAAGGTGCTCGCGAGCACTCGAGCCGTTCGTCGCGAGCACCGTAACGTCGTTGCGTATCAAGACTCGTCGCGACTGCCGAATTGCCGATACGCGAACACGATACGTGACGACGAAATGTTATAACTGCTATCAGTCAGTCTCCGCCTTAAGATCTCATCTCAAACTCAAGCAGCCGTCATTAACAACATTAGACAATAACCAGTAATTACGATATTAGCATTCGGAGGCGGGCTTCGGGCACGCTAGCTCGGTCGTAATCGATTCTCATTGTTTTACGAATACTCAGGTTTTGCGATGGAGACGTCACGTCACGACACGACACGACGACGTAACTCGTGATGTTGGGGTCGAAGGAGCAAGCATGAACCGTAACTATTTTCAACATGACTATGAATAAAACTTGAAAGGTTCAAAGTCAAAAGCCAAAATGTCTTTATTCAATTGGGTAGTGAAAATGCACTAGTAAGGCGGTAGTATAACTTTGACGTTATTAACGTTAGTATGGATGTTACGTGGCGATTAACGTCAAAGTTATACTACCGCCTTACTAGTGCATCTTCACAACCCAATTGAATAAAGACATTTTGGCTAATTTTGGTGCAAAAGGCAGCATTCAGAAGAACGGGCAAAAACATGAAAGAGACACGTTTATTTTCTCAAAAAAATTGTTCTAGCATATTTTGGCTTAGAACTAACTAGGTTCGTTTTGCAACCAGCAAATGCGATCGGTTAAATGGTAGGGACTAGGGAATAATATCGTCCGGCCAAGCGTGGATGTTGCTATTTGATTATTGTTATTGCTGACCTCTGCTAGAAACGGCAGGGGAAAGGCGTGACAATATAACATGAAATGGTAGAATAGATAGACGATTTTGAAAATCCGAGAAATAGACAAGCTTGTGGCGGAGAGTAACATCATTTTTAACCGACTTAAAAAAAGGAGGAGGTTCTCAATTCATCTGTATGTTTGTTTTGTATGTATGTTACGCGGAGTAACATCATTTTAACCGACTTCAAAAAAGGAGGAGGTTCTCAATTCGTCTGTATGGTTTTTTTGTATGTATGTTAGGCGATTACTCCGACAAAAAGTTAGCGATTATAATGTTTTTTTTTTTGTTTGGTATTTGATCTACCAAACAAAAAAAGAGGGGTGGTCCTATAATTATTATCAAAATCGGTCAAGCAGTTTTTAAAAGTCTAAAAACTCTTTACATGGATGACAGGAAATCGGTTTTTTTAAACTTTGTTTTTTATGTTATGTGAGATGAGATAAAATCCTATAGAGTCTGTTACCTCGGACAATTGCATTGTCTTACAAAACTGATCCCAAAACTTGAAACGTTTTAGGAGTAGTATCTAATTAGTTTAACCTGTTGACACACTGATACTATTTATGTAAGTAAATATGTCGATTTTTTCACACTGAAATGTTTACGTTTACCTAAAAAAGTATAGGAAGTGTCGCGGTTCTAAAGAACCTTTTCACACTAGGCTCTTACTAAGACCCAAAAAAATTTAGGAAGTGTTAAATTATATTTAGAGCGACATAGTTGTGAAGTGTTAAGTGGTTGTCTGGTTTGCAGCTTCCGTTTGTCCCGCTATGGTGCCAACGATAAGGATGTGCGAAGTGACGCGTCAATATTGGACGGTCCGTTTTTATTTCAGGAAAACTATGTCAGTAAGTCGCAACGTTATCATGATTGAAATTTACAGTTTCATTGCTATAAATAAAAAAATAAATAAATACATAAATAAATTCGGGACACTTACACACACGGTCGCCTGACCCCAAACTAAGCAAAGCTTGTACTATGGCTGCCAGAGACTGATATACATACTTAGATATTTTTAAATACATACTTAAATACATATTAACACCCAGACATAGAACAATCACAAATGTTCATCACATAAATGTTTGCCCTACGTGGGAATCGAACCCACGCCCCCAAGCTCAGAAGACAGGTTCACTACCAACTGAGCCACCGAGGAAACAAAAAGATAAAAGTTCGGAAGAGTTAGGAGGTCAATTCAATATTTGTGCCGTAAATGTTTTAATACATACTAGTGGCCCTGTATGCTTTTTTTTATTGAATGGGCCCACGTTTTTTTTTTTTAATTTAAAAAAATTACAATCCACGGACTCCGGGGCCGTGATCTTTGTTAAATAAAATCTAAATTAATACAGGTAGAGGGGGGTTAGTTATTAAGTCTTAATCTAAGGTTAGGTTATCAGATTTACTTTTATACATTGTGAGTACACCACGAGCAGACCAGCGACCCGCAAGCAGCACCCGATCACGAGTATGACGCATGTGCCAGCCATCGCTCTCCTCAACCATATTTGAAGGAAGAGAACGAACCGATACACGACGCCTTCGCAAAAAGGTGCCTTCGATAGTGAGCATGAATGCTCGAGATGTACCCACAATTTCTTTATAACGCGATGGGCCCACAACACACCTGATGGAAAGTGACGATGCGGTCTAAGATAGAGCACGCTTGCGCATGAGGTGACTGTTCACTCTCGTCTTGAAGAGATCCAGGTTGCATCTATTGCTGGGGAAAACCGAGACCGAGGGGTCGAGAGGCTGTAGACCTCGCGACCGACGTCTATCTTCAACAGATTCTCGTGAAATTTTGTAAGCAGATTCGGTTCGGTTAAGCAATGCGACTTGTAGTGGAAGACAGAGGTACAGAAATCCAGACAGAATTCGGACATACGAAAGCATTTTTGTCGAAGTTGAAGCTTTGTTGAAGTTGAAGAACTTCGTTAGCAAACGCTCGCTCGGCCGATTACAGTTTTTATGAACCGGATTCAGATTACCGAGGACCCCATCTAATCCAGGCCCGGATGGACCTTGACATTGAAATGTGAGCAATCAAATACTCACGTACGCATGCTACTATTCCACGTATGGCGAAATTTTACTTTTATGACAAATCCCTCAGATAAACCTAGAGGAAAAGATAGAACATAGCCAATAACAGTTTATGTGTTGTGTTGTGTTGTGAATCATCCATTACTTTCTGTAAGCTTTGAATTGGCAATCTCAACAAAAGTGATGCAATCGTAATGCAAGAACCGACGCAGGAAGGAAAACCTTTAACTTGGCAGGTAAGCTTTAGCACCTTTTCCAAGTTATTTTTGCATACTGCAACTGTTCTGAGAACTTTAGAGTTTGCGGAAAACATGAGACAATGAATTGGATTAAAGTGAAAAATGACTAATGAAATAATTCTAACGTTGAACAAACAAACAAACAATAGTTGTTTGTTTTATTCGTAGAACGTTTAATTTGGTTCGTATTTATGTACATAGAACTTGTTTTTTTTTAAATTACGAGAATATATTGTAAAACCTTTGGGTGGGATGAATGGAAGAGTAAAGGATGCCTAAAAAAGGTATAGATTAATAGACTGCGTAAGAGAAGATAAAAATAAAAGATCACTGAACTCTGAGATGGCCGAAGATAGGACTAAATGGGGAAAACGTAGGTTTACCGATCCTACGCTACACAAGTGAGAAATCTTAGTTTTTGAGCTTCAAGTTGATGCCTGGCATGAGCTTGCTCAAGAAAGAGAAAACTGGCTTCTTGCCAGTGGTCCTAGGTGAACGACAAACGCGACAAGAAGACGCTATTCGACGCGATGCGAAAATATCAAAACGTCGATGGCTAAAGTGCCCAACGTAGGCCACACATAGGTTCGTACAACGACTAGGTACTTGATAATTTCGCATCGCGACGTATCGCGTCGCATTGCTGCGTTTGTCGTTCAAGTTAGGACTACGGGTTAGTATCTGAGTATGCATACTAGCCCTGTAGCTAGGCTACAGGGCTAGTATGCATACGTGTTCGACAAAATCAGCTTTCGTGCACCTCAAAAACGAACTAGAAATATAAAATTATTTGCTGTCGCACAAACTCATACCAACTATGCACAAAATTCAATAATTAATCGTCTACATAGAACCTATAACCTAAAATTTTGTAACTATACCGATATCTTTCACTTAAAAAAAGGAGATTTTAAACTTGATATAACCAAATTAATCCATGGCACAGATATTTCATAATTATAATCATATTCGTATATCCCACTCTCACACTTTTACACATCCACACACACACTCTCACACACACACACACACACACACACTGCACATATTATTTAATTTCATTAATATATTATACATTCTTTATTGGGGGCTGTGAATGTTGTTTAATACTTAAATAAAATAAAAATAAAAAATCCTTCTCATAACTTTTTGTCGTGCAAGAACGTGACAAGGCTATGTGTAAACATACGTCTGTCTCGATAAAAAGAGTCGACAAACCGTTGTCGCGTTGCTTAAGCTAGACTGCATGACACAGTTTGGGTCCCTGCTTGGTTTGCCAACGAACTCAGTTCTAGTTTGGTATTTCAATATTATACCCATTTTAATTTACCGATAATGCGATCTTAGGTATAATTTGGCAGAAACTTGCCATCATATATCAAGCTTTAACAGCTCTAACAGTAAAAACTTTGGGCAGAATTTATTGATTAGCCAACGACGCAAAAAATTAGACGATCATCAGATTATATTGGTCCAATCGTGTTCCCTCATGCATAATTCATTTATTCCTATGCAATTAGTTTAAAAAAAGTGATAGCCAGTCAGGTTAGATTTTTAGACATCAAAAAACGTCTAGACAAAAAGTAGTAGATATATGGCTTAGCAGGATGGATTCGATATGAATATGTCTGAAGACGTGTTTCGATATTATGGTAGAACCTTATTACCAGGGACATAAGAGCTAAAATTGATTAAAAGAAAGAAATCTGGCTCTTCTCTGCAATTAACCTTTACATTGAATGTTTTTGAAGCAAGTTCTATTGATCTTTTGAACTTTGGGGCTTGTAATGTCAAATCTTTAGTTTTGCAAGAGATACGAGTATGTAGATATTAAATCCCTTACCAATAAACGTTGTTTAGCCTCGGAATAGATAATAAATAATAATAAACAAATATTCGAGACACTTGCACACACGGTCGCCTGACCCCAAACTAAGCAAAGCTTGTACTCTGGCTGCCAGAGACTTATAGTATATACTCGTACATACGAGTACATTTAATTTTAATTTTTACTTAACTAGGTATTAACACCCAGACATAGACCAAACACAACACAACATTCATCACATTTATAAATGTTTATATAATGAATGAAAATACAGTTATAATTATGTAGTTATACAGTGTTTCGTCTTTTTCTTTCTTTTCAATTTTAGAACTCGATTGAACAAGACAAAACATTGCATAACTATTCCGAGGCTGTACAACTTTATTGTATACATACACATTTAAAAAAAAAAAACTAAAACCTCAGTGTCATTTGACTAGAATACTAGATTATTCCGTAAAAGTGCTGCTCAAAACGGTTTTACTATATTTGGTAAAAAAAAAAACGTCCTTGTTGCAAATCCTTATTTGGCACAAAAATCATGTCTACCAGATTTACCTTATCACCTGAAATAATCCTAATTTACGACCGATTCGAAATGACCTCATGCCTTACTTAAAGCTGCTACCAACGAATTACTTTTTACAATCTGCCATAACATACGTCACTTGGTAACAAGTGTAAGTAGGTTAATTACAGACAAAGCCTTCAATTGAGGCACAGACTAGGAATTCAGCAAAAAACTTCAAACTTACTGAAGTTCTATCTCAATTTGAGGAAGCCTCAAACGTGTTATTATAAAAGTTACGCTAAATCGGTCACAGATGATAAACACGCCAATTACGCGGTCATCATTGCGTTTGCGTGCCGCCGTATTTATTGTTGTACTCCTCACTGTTGGCATTAACTTTAATATAACAATAGAATATAAAAAATAAAGAAATGAGGACTCACCTTTATCGCCGTGCAGGGCTTTCGCGGAGGGTGCCTGCCCAAAGGGTGCTTTGGGAATAATAGCGGCTCCCTTATTCTTCTCGAACAAAGCCTTTCTTTCCCGTAAAGACATTTCCGCGGGGTCCTTAGCTTTGGGACTGCCCGCTTCAAACATCGCAGCCTTGGATAGCACTGAGCTGCGATCGACATTTCCGTTCAGCTTGGGAAAGAACTTTTTGGGTAAAGGCGACCCCTTGTCCGGCACCGGTATGTCGTCCGGCTCGTTTGTTTGTTTACATTCGTCGTGCGCGCGTTCAGACGCTTGTAGCTCATTGTTCTCTTTGTCCTTGTCACTCTCACACTCGTCTTCGGACGAGGATCTCGTCGGCGGCGTCGGCGCTTTGTACTTTTTAATTGAGGGCTTCTTCGTGACTGGCAGCGCCGGTTTCGCGGCCACCATTGTCGCCATCTTGGGGGCTGCCGCTGCACTGGGGGTTGCGACGCACTTCGGCTCCTGTCGGTCGGGATCGGCGCGTTTCGCGTTGAAGTCGTAGACGAGCCGCGATTGGGTGGCCGAGACGCGCCGGTAGCCCTCGCTCTCCTACGATTGGACAACGGCGACGGGTTGCGCAGGGTGAGCACGTGCTCGCATATCGATGCGGCCGCGATACACAGATTCTAACTGGGTTAGGAAAAGGGCTCGAGGCGAAGTTGCATCACGTATGACGGAACGATAATTAGCTTAGAAACAAAGGCATTCATTCATGATTTTAACGCTTAATGTTTGTTATGATCGCGGATCGCGTGTGCATGTGAACGCGTGAGCCGTGAGTGGCGTCCGTCATACAACTAAACATTGCCTGCCGGGTCGCCCGCTGGATCACACGTGTGACCGGACCAGCTGATGTTCGACGCGACTATTACTCCGTCATTATCCCAAATTAGAGGAAGTACGCGTTAAGAGCCCGCTTCTCCATCGCGTTCGCGCCTATACAAACATTTTTGACGATGAAAAATATAACTGGAAATCACGAACTTCAAAATGATATACAGGCATTATCTTCAGGCTGACGTTTCAAATGCTTTGTAGCAATTGTGTTGATTTTATCTTTCTATCTTGGCTTAAGAAGAAACAGTTATCAGTCAGATTTTTTTTTAGTTTAGAAAAAAATTGTCAATTTTTTTCTATATTACAAATATATTTAGCCATTAATTTATTCTTCAAAAACGTAAAAAACACTCGAACTGGGACGAGCACGACTGTGGCGGTTAGCGGGCTCTTAACATTAGCCCGTCTAGTATGCAAGGCATAGGATAATAGGACGCATTATGTTAATCTTTAATTGTTCATCATTATGAACTTGAAGTACTCATTAACATCATTTTAAATTGGCGCTTCAAGGACGACAAAAAGGTCATGAACTCATCACATTACAAGACATGTAGGCTTAGTGTGAATTTCGATAGTTAACGAAAACTTTTTACATATTCATTTGGCTCCATACATACTAGATTGCTTAATGACAATACAATCGATACCCTTCACCAACACAAATCTCTTAATTCCATAATAGTTTTAGCAGCCTGAATGCCTGGCCCCTAATCTTGACGCGTGAGATGGTTCTTGGTCACTCTCTCTCCTTTTACTTTTCAAACTAGACAGACAATGACCAAAAAACATCCTGACTGGTAAGAATAGCGCTTCTGGTAAACATTACAGATGCACGTTGCAAATTATTGTAGCAGATGTTTTTGGCAAAACGGGGGCGTCGCCGCGACGCATCTGTCTACCGTTTCTGTTCATTTGCATGGAATTATGGATAATAATTTAATGACATAATCATAGCGTAGTCATTGTTATTGCATATATAGGCATCGTCGTGTAACCGCGAATGAAACAGCTGATCGATACATTTCGTGAAGTGTCAATGACATTCTTCTATGGAACTGGCAGCTGGTTAATTATTCGCGGTTAAAGTTGATCTCATAGTAAAAGTTGTTGAGGATTACTAGCGTTTATACGTATTTTTAACCCTCGACGCAAAAATGACGAGGTGTTATAATATTGACGTCTCTCTGCGTGTGAACGTGTGTGTGTGTGTGTGTGTGTGGCATCGTAGCTCCCGAACGTAGATCATCCTAACATCTGTAAGCGTTGCTGTGAATAGTACCTACAATATTTTTTTGCACAAAGCAAAATATTTCAAACTACATCATTATTACTTTACCGTATTATAAAGTATGATGGTACGGATGAGTCACTTCAAATTATTTTTCCATCATTACCATTACCTCGTAAACCGAATCTTCCATCAACAATGATTGCTATTGTACCGTTCTCCTTTTGTGCTATTTCTAACACTTGTACTATTGTATTATCTATACCGAGTCTAACTTAGCCTTGAGACACAGATTAAATACTAGTTCCTTTAGTAATTAGTAGGTTCAGTTATTTGATGTTTGTGTTACTTTAGATTCCGTTTACAGTTTGTCAAATTGGTTATGGTTAAGTAGTTGTATGTAACACTCTTATTTTTGTTAATTTTTGCACACCCATGTCCCATACTCTTTTATACGTATCATCTCCATCCTAAGGTTGCCTGGAAGGGATCGCTCTTAGTGATAAGGCCGCCAGTTGTTACACTACTGTTTAAGTTTTTTCTGTTCTTTTCTTTTGTTATTTCTGGTGTGAACCATAAAGTGTTTATCTCTATCTAGTGTTTTTTAACTCTAATTTTTTTTATCAGTTTAGTAACAATACGTTTTCGGCTCTATACACTCCATGCTCATAGCTCTGCATAATTATGTTGTTGTTTATCAGCTTTTTTTTATCAAAGGGCAAAGGTCTTCTAAAACTCGCTTCCTTTTTTCCTTTATCTGTGTTTTTTTGTTTTGTTTTAGGAAATGCGTGTATAAATATAAAAGGACATAATAGGTACTTGCAGAAAAAAAAAATATAATGGTAGATAGTAAAGATGTGGAAGATGATAGAAGATGTATAGCTAGTCGTAACTTAGTACACGACAAGTTGTAAATTACTTAAATACGGCTGAGGTGTCCTTTTGAGGAGTTTCAAATTTAAACTTAACATAAATATCGTCACGCCTTTCCCCCGAGGGGGCTGGCAGAGGTGTATTACTACACCCTCACTTCGCCGGACGATATTCAGTCCCAAATGTGAGAGGGTGCGAGCCTGACGTCATAAACCGGACTCCAGTCATGTAGCAGATGACATACAATACGCACTGAAGTCCACACAATGAACAAATTGGTGCGTGCCGTCGGCTGGGTTTAAACCCGCTCTCTCTAGCTCGAAAGGCGGTCCTTCTCCAACTAGGCTATCATCGCTTTTAAACTAACTACAAACATTGTTAAAGAAAATGTTTAAAACTTTTTTCCAAAAAAAAAATCTACCTGCAAACTTCTAAACAATTCCCAGTTCATGAAGCTTCCTAATCCCAAATTCCAAGAGCAACAGACTCTTAACTGGCGACACAGCAAACAATTAAAACGCATTGTTAGTGGGAAACTTTTGGTTGGGATAAAAGAGTTACTTAAATAGTCCAAACGTCAAACGAGGAATTAAGCCTATTAACCAATTCTCCCTACTTTAACTTTCGGATACACTTCCGACGCTCCCCAGTTTTGAAAGTCATTGACATCGTTCCACCAGAAATAATATCGCAGATGCATTGTTTGGATGGTAAGAGGGGTTGGGTATTTACTGTGAATGAGATAAAGTTACATTTTCTTGAAGATTAGTCTCTACTAGTTGTACTACATGGGGTTGTTAAAAAAGGCCGTCAATAGAGTCCATACGGGTCGGCAACGTATCTGTAATACCCCTGGTATTATAGGTATCCATAGGCGACGGTGATCGCTTACCATCAGGCGGCCTTTTGGCTTGGCTTATATTTTAATTTAATTTATATTCCCCCGAGGGGGCCGGCAGAGGTGTAATACAACACCTACACTTGTTCACACGATTTTCAGTCCCAAATGGGGGCGAGCCTGTCGCCATACACCGGGCTCCAGTAATGTAGCAGATGACATATGTTCACACAATAAACAAATTGGTGCATGCCGGCTGGCTTAGAATCCGCTCTCACTGGCTGAGAGAGCCTTCTCCAACTACGCTATCATCGTTTGTGAACACACTCTTACTATTCAATACTTTAGCTAATCACTTGCACTGAAAGATACCTACGAACGACTACTGCAAAAACCCCGAGAAAGGCTAAGGTGCGTCTCAATGGAAAGAATTATGCATTAATGCAGAGAAGTATTCTTATTTCAAGCTATAAAAACTACAAGAAACCAGTAAAAAACGAAAATAACCTCAACCCCTTTGAAGCAGGCTTCCCTGCGTGACTGCCTTTGGTTGATCATTAAACCGAGGAACTAATAAAGCAGTGCGAAGTTACTGCCTTTTTACGGGCTGTTTGAGGCGCTTTCGAGTCGTTCATCGAGCATTGTTGCGACATCACGACTTGGGCTCATCCTGCTATGGCGGAGATGCTGGACTTCCTAGCTCTTACGTCGGGAGCGGTGAAGGTGGTACAGTAAATGAACAGTAAGGGATGTCAATAGCAGCCGGGAATCTTGCGAAGATTTCTTCTCGTGTCATTTATTTGAACATACAAAATTACAACTACAGTATCGATTCTAGAAGCTCCAAAACAAATCAGAGACGGTATGTCAAGCATAGGCTAGTCTTATATGTCGACACGGGACTGACATAAGATTACCCACGACGAAACGGAGACGGTTTATGCGTTCGGGGTCAGAGGATGTTTGTTTGTTTGTGCAAATCCATGTTGCCATTTTTCTCCAAAACTGCTAGTACGATTTTGATGTAGTTTTCAGTTATGGGTTCGGGTTTGATTGGTGCATGTTCTTAGATGGGTGTTATGGTTACAACTCACCCGGGGCCGCTGCAGCAAACATTGTTTGTGCAAATCCATGTTGGCATTTTTCTCCATAACTACTAGTCCGATTTTGATGCAGATTTTATTATCCTTTGTAACGGTCGTGGGTTTTTCATGATTTTTAGTTTTGTATATTGTTACTAGAGAAGAAAATTGGCTCTCGTGTGGCTCTCTGTTGATACAACTGTGGCGACAGTTTCAATTGCCCATTTAAATTTAAAACCTACAAAAACAACTAAACAATCAACACAAGCAGTGCGTTTAGTCGCAAAACGTCGCTTTCCCAAAATGCCTCCAGGTACAAAAACAGGTTACCAAGAATGGCTAATGTATGCAGGGCATCCCAGTTGCAAAAGATCAGCGGTCCCTACTGCTATCGCGGGATCAGTTTGTTGAACCAAGTTTTTGCGCACCGTTTACCGGTTGTAGTCGACTGTCTATCAGCAGTTTTTATTCTGCGAGTGCTTCGAATCGTTTAAGCTTCGGGCAAACAGAGAGCAATACGGAAGCTACTTTAACCCTGTAACTGTTTTAGTAGGATTTATCTGACAAAGATTTTTGAGCCGATTCCGCCTCTGATCTAAGATTCGCTTGCAGAAGATACTCGTACGTAGTTAAATCCTAACTAATATTATAAAAGTGATTTTGTTTGTTAGTTTGTAACGCTTTCACGCCCTAACTAATTAACCGATCACCATGAAATTTTGCATACTCGTTGTCTGGAATACAGAAAAAGACTTAGGGTACTTTTTATCACGAAAATATAAACGGTTCCTGTAGGATCGCGGGTGAAACCGCGGGGCGCAGGTCTTATATAAAGGATTGATTAACTTTAAAAAAAATGTGTTAAAAATTTGTTTTTAATCAATGTCACTCTTATATTGTGTTAACACAAGGTTAGCTTCTTAATTTCAAGGCGATTTTTCTGATAAGCAGTTAACTTCGAGTTAAAAAGGTAAACCGAGCTTCTGCAAGCCACATAACGCTGCTGGGCCGTCAACAAATTGTCTTTTGACGGTTTTAATCCCGCGTAAGCAAGTAAGTTCGTAAAGGCCGAGTGGTTAGCTCTTATGTCAGTCAGAGTTTCTAGGCCCCCCGATGGCACCTGACATGGCTTGACGATTGTTGTCATATAACAAACAACCGGGGCGAGAGAAACAGACCAATCCGTATCCTAGGTTTATCACATCTAAGCGCAGATAAAAAAGGTGGAAAGACAAACCGTCTCCGGCCTGCGGGACTATTCCTACCTATTCTATTCCTATTCCTACTAGGTGAGATGAGATGAGATTTTATCTTAGTCACTCTCACACCTATGAAGTTTCAAACGAGAGCAACAAGGAGGAAAAAAGGTGAGATGAAAATCTCAAATCTCCGAATAGGGCTCCTGGGGGACCATTCCTACCCGTGAGATGAGATTTGATCTGGGTCACTCTCACACCTATGACTATTCAAACGAGAGCAACAAGGACAAAACATGGTGAGATTGAATCTCTAGCCCTGTCCTGTGTTAGCTGTGCTGGGCTCGGTGGAGTCGCAGCTCCTGGTTGCTTTGGAATGTGTCGCCCAGAAAACGCCGCGCAACTCTAGACCCGCTCTCAGTGTGTCAAAGCCTTTAGACACAGAGTGCGTCGAACCTCAAGCGCAGACGATCAAGCCGAGATTGAGCGTGTAAACGCTCCTCGTGTCAGACACTGTCATCAATAAACAGGTCAAGTTTACGAGCTACAAGTTGTTTTCGGGACGAAGAGAATTAACATAAAAGACTTGTCCGCTAATCGCTAAAATGGGTAGAATTCTCGGAATGGTTCGTGGACAACACTATTTTATTATTAATATTATAAATGCGAATAAAAGTTTGGAAGGATGTTTGGAAGGATGGATTGACTGCCTCGGTGGCTCAGTTGGTAGTCAACCTGGTTTCTGAGCTTGGGGACGTGGGGTCGATTCCCACCTAGGGCAAACATGTGATGAACATTTGTGTTTGTTCTATGTCTGGGAGTTAATATGTATTTAAAAATATCTAAGTATGTATATCAGTCCCTGGCAGACATTGTACAAGCTTTGCTTAGTTTGGGGTCAGGCGACCGTGTGTGGAAGTGTCCCGAATTTATTTATTTATGGATGAATCGATGGATGGATAAATCGATGGATGGATGGATCGACGGATGGATGGATCGATAGATGGATGTTTGTTTGTTTTTTAATCACGCCAGAATGGCTGAACGGGTCTGGATGGAATTTGGCACAGAGATTGATTATGGTCTAGAACAACACAGGATACTTTTTAACCGCGAGTAACAACAAGGGGCTAGTCTCTAAACTAGTGGCTCAAAAATTGGCTAAAAAATTTTGTCGACCGAGCGAGCGTAGCATCTATGCTCCAGACATATGTGTGTCTGACGCATAGACGCTACGATATACGCATAGACGTGACGATGTATGTATATCGGCACGCCTTTCCCTTGAGGGAGCTAGCAGAGGTGTAATACAATACCCACACTTCGCCGGACGATATTCAGACCCAAATATGACAGAGGGCGAGCCTGTCGCCATACACCGAGCTCCAGTCATGTAGCAGATGACATACAATACGCACATATGTTCACACAATGGACAAATTGGTGCGTGCCGTCGGCTGGGTTTGAGCCCGCTCCCTCTGGTTTGAGAGGCGGACCTTCTTCAACTAGGCTATCATCGCTTCGGTTAATGTGTACATAAATGTATGAAAAATTAGTTGGTACGACCCCATATCACCTAACACAAAACCCCAACACTGCCGAGTATTTTCTAAACATTCCATTACAAAAAGGTTTTAACTTTTTCGCAAAACTTGTAGGCAAGCTAGGGCATGCACCCGGCCCGTGAGACCACAATACCTATCCGTTCATGAGGTCAGTGGCTCGCCGGTGCTAAACCGCACAGTTAACACTCTGCCGCAGAGTCACGATATAAATACCATCGCTTTTTGTGTCTACAGCTTTGTAGGGTTATTTTGAAATAAGACGAATTGCTGCATGTCTTTTTATAAAACGTAACATTCCTACGTCAGATCAACCTAGAGGAAAAGATGGAACACTGCGTTTTATCTCGCTGAAGCCACTTCTTTTAAAACGTGTGCGCGTGGTTATGTTGCATGCAAAAAACATTTACAATTGCACGAAAACTAATTTTAAATCCTAAACTCTACGTTAGCCATTTCCATTCCAGTATACAACCTTAGTAGATTTAATATTCTAAAACTGCACATATTTGTAAGAGTTTAATGTTACGGCTTTTTCAAAATTGACTTGTAAAAACTGCACAGTTTTTAAAAAGAACCTCAAAATGTAGTCCTGGCCACGCTTTTATAATGCACTATGTATGTTTATGTACACGAAATTATACCATAAACAATGCACATAATGTCGAGGTAAGAATGACCAAGCGAGTAGCATAGTTTTTTTGCATCAATGTGTGCGTGTTGTGGACATATACGACAGTAGCGTAGTTTTTGGATGGTTTTTGGCTTCACCTAAATCATACTCCGTGCGCCATCTTACTCTCTAAGTTTATCTGAGATTCCTACTAAACTCTCTCCACTCGAATAAATAGTCTAATCTAAAAAGATTCGCTTCGATTAAAGTTTTTAAAAAGAACGCAAAGATTCTCCCGTCTCTTCTCTGTGTAACTTCTCTACACACTTTAGTGTATGTATAGTGAGTGTGTGTGTTATTTTGTTACACACTAATTAATCTAATTATCTGTGAGCACACGCACACAGGCTTATCACGAGCATTCATCATCACCATCATTAATGTACCCCAAAGCTTGATCAGATGTTAACTCGAATGCAAGAAAAATCCATTAGACCATTGTTAAATTAACTCAATGAACCATAAGAAGAACGATTCTCATAATTATGATAAAATTTACAGTGCAGAATAACAGGTTACGGCAATTATCATCAATTGACCGTTATAGTGAGAACTATAATGATTACCCAGATTGCTGATTCTAATGGTGATGACTGATGACCTGGATGACATAGGTCATCATCTTTGGCAGCTTATCTAGCCCAAAGTGGGACGAAAGAAAGAAGGAAAGTACCTCTCTCTTTCACTAATCCTTTCATATTGTATGTCGTCTGCTACATGACTGGAGCCCGGTGTATGGCGACGGGCTCGTCCCCTGTCACATTTGGGACTGAATATCGTTCGGCGAAGTGTGGGTGTTGTTTTACACCTAGGCCAGCCGCCTCGGGGGAAAAGGTGTGACGATATGTTTAGCGCCAATCTCATCCACATGTAGCAGCAGAACTTTTTAATGTTAACGCGAAAACATGCGCTGGTCTTCCAGAGCTAGACCACCTTCGCGTGCCATGATATGGCATGGCACAACATAGATGAGCAAAAATATTCTAGGGTACTTTCATGCAGACCTTTAGGTCACTTTTATGGAGAGCTTTTCACAGACCTTTTAGGCGATCTAGAAACTACGTCTGGGCTAGCCACTTAGCCTATATGAACTTGCTTGCTTTTTTTTGCAGAGCTTTCGATTAAGGAAAGTATTGTGAAGAAACCATAGCGTGGTGGCGGGACGGCTGAGAGAGCAGGCGTGGCTTACTGCGCTATCTAAGAAATTTTGCAGTCTTCTGACTGCCTCACTTGGAAACCATCAAGAGAACTGTGGCCAACGTCTGGCCTGTAGG
This sequence comes from Peribatodes rhomboidaria, assembly GCA_911728515.1. NCBI lineage: Eukaryota > Metazoa > Arthropoda > Insecta > Lepidoptera > Geometridae > Peribatodes > Peribatodes rhomboidaria. The sequence goes on from OU452189.1 coordinate 7,915,282, forward strand.
CTCGATCAGTTCAGCGAAGAAGAGAGAGAGAGCTCAGAGAAGTACGTACCATGTTGAGTTGTTCGCGATACGAAACTGGTCGCAAAAGTACATGTTCCTATTGTGTCCTGCTAAACATCCATCTAATTCACGCAGAGAAAGGTTGAACAACGTCGCCCGTCAGTCTATCACGTTTGTTTAAAAAAACATACCCCTATAAAGATTGCAAGTTAACGACTCAACGTCTCCATTTATACTCAAGGCCCTATACTGCTAAGGTAAGATAAGCCGGATAGGGCACGGGTAGCAACAGCTACAGACAAAACCGACCAAGTGCGAGTCGGACACACGTACGAAGGGTTCCCGTACCATCTTAAATCCTGCTAATATTATAAACGCGAAAGTTTATATGTATGGATGGATGGATGTTTGTTACTCTTTCACGGCAGAACGGCTGAACACATCTGGATGAAATTTGGCACAGAGATAGGTTATAGTCTAGAATAGCACATATGATACTTTTTAAACGCGGGTGAAACCACGGGGCGCAGCTAGTAATTTTATAAATGCGAAAGTGAGTTTGTTCGTTTGTTTGTTTGCTTGTAACGCTCACGCCTCAACTACTCAACCAATCGTCTTGAAATATTGTATACATGTTGTCTGGGGTACAGAAAAGGATATAGGGTACTTTTTATCCCGAAAATGTAAACGGTTCCTTTGGGACCGCGGGGCGCAGCTATAAAACGGCAAAAATCATGTTTGTTGTATGGGAGCCCCTTTAAATATTTATTTTATTCCGTTGCTTAGTATTTGTTGTTATGGCGGCAACAGAAATACATCATCTGTAAATATTTCAATTGTCTAACTATCACGCCTCATGAGATACAGCCTGGTGACAGGCGGACAGACAGACGGACGGACAGCGGAGTCTCAGTAAAAGGGACCCGTTTTCCTCTTTGAGTATGGAACCTTAAAAATGAAACCTGATACTTTTTTCAACGATTTCATTTTGCTACGCTCTACATAGTTGAAGGGAACTGTGATTCTGGGTGGTTTTATCACGTGTCGTTTTTATGGGCAAGCTTTGTCGAGAATGGGGCAATTTTTGTTGATTTGTGATGACTTGAGATTATTCTGACTTTTGAACTAAAAACCGATAAATTAAAAACGCTTCATTTTTATTTTATATTCTTTTCCACGCTGTGGGGAAAACACGATTTGATGTACGGTTTTTTTTCACTCATCAATAATAATACTATAGAGGTCACATTTGTGAGTTTGTAAGTTTGTTTGTAAGAGGTAATCTCCGGAACTACTAAACCTGTTTATTGTTATGTTGGTTTTTTTTCTTTTAGTACACACCACCGTCCATGCTTAATCATAATGTTTTTATTCCATCCAAAGGTTGTCTGGAAGAGATCGCTCTTAAGCGATAAGACCGCCCATATTTTAGAGCGTTTAGTTTAGATTTATTTTGTATTTGGTGTCAATAAAGAGTTTTTGTATTGTATTGTAAACCGTTTCTAAGTATTCTTTCACTACCTACTAGTAAGCTACATTTTCTATAAGAGACATAGTCTACGAAACGCGAGCGAAGCCGCAGGCAGAAGAACTACATAACGTCACGCCTTTCCCCCGAAAGAGCTGGCAGAGGTGTAATACAACACCCACATTTCGCCGGACGATATTCAGTCCCAAATGTGACAGGGGCTAGCCTGTCGCCATACACCGGGCTGCAGTCATGTAGCAGATGACATACAAAACGCACATATGTTCATACAATGAACAAATTGGTGCGTGCCGTCGGCTGGGTTCGAACCCGCTCTCTCTGGCTTGAGAGGCAGGCCTTCTCCAACTAGGCTATCATCGCTTCTATCATAGGCTATCATCATAATCTTAGTTGGCACATCCCAATTTTTTCATAGAGCTGTCTTCTTGATTCCTCGAACCTAAATCTTTCTTTTTCATCAAAACTACTTCAAAGCTTACACGGACTTTGTGATAAGTTTCTGCATTTTTTTTTATAAGCCAGAACTTTGCCAGCCAGCAAGTAGGTTCCTCACAATCGTTTGTTATGACTACACATACAGTACAAACCAATTTTTCTGCAGAGTTGATTGGGGGAGCCACAATCGTATATTGTCAGCAAATCTGATGGGCACCCATCGATTTTTTTAGTTCTCTCATTCGACCAACTGTGTTTGTCATGTAACCATAAGTTCAGTTGCACAACACATGCACACCATATGGGAAACATGCAGTGGTGTATGCAAAGTAGGGCACGTTTGCGGAAACGTACCGTAAACTGCCGGTTGCGAAACTTGTGACATTTCAGAGCAAAGTTTCGAGCGCCGTCAGTCCGTCTGCTAAACGATTTCACGCTTCTATCGCTATGGGGTAATTTTAGAAGCTAAGATGTTTAAAATGACAAGTCTGGTGATTTTGCTTGTTAAAAGCAAGCAAGTTCGTATAGGCCGAGTGGTTAGCCCTGATGTTAGAGTTACTAGGCCGCGCGAAGGCCTCTGACATGGCTTGACGATTGTTGTTAGAGAACAAACAACCGGGGCCTACACTGCGAGTAACACCGCGGGGTGCAACTAGTAACTTTTAAACCGCGCGAATTCGTAAACTAATGTCCACTTGCGCTAAATGTAAGTCCTTGCTTACCTAGTTTAAACTACTGCTAGCTAGATCCTGCCTGAATAAAAAAAAAATATTTCTAGGCACCGATCTCATTTTACCATCAAATATAACTTACGATTTTCAACTTTAAACAAAGCGAGTTACGTAAACGTATGTGTGGGTAGATAATTGTGGAATGACCAAGTCTTAAGAGTCTCACACTTCTTTTCAACGGTCTCACATCCCTTCTGGCCACCCAGAGTCGGGAACTTAAATTTAGCCACGAAGATCGAAATAGTCGTAAAGCTACGCGGCGAAGTAACTAGTCAACTAGTTAGTGCCCTGCGGTTTCATCTGCGTGGACAATCTTACATTATCTTCCTGCGTGAATTAAAATTGAGTGGGTCTACCTACATATGACTGCCACCGGCTCAGTTGGTAGTGAAGCTGCCTTCTGAGCTTTGGGGCGTGGGTTCGATACCCACCTAGGGCAAACATTTGTTTGTTCTATATCTGGGTGTCAATATCTATTTAAGTATGTTTATAAAAATATGTATGTATGTATATCAGTCCCTGGCAGCCAGAGTACAAGCTTTGCTTACTTTGGGGTCAGGCGACCGTGTGTGAAAAGTGTCCCGAATTTATTTATTTATACTCGTATCTCTGGTCTTTCAGTAAGATGAGATTACGATAAGTTGTTCTGTCTAGCTCTAGAGCAGCTATTCCTAAACTGAGTTACGCGGAACCTAAAGGTTCAGAAGAAAAGTTATCAGGGTTCCGCGATATTATTTTATTTTCCGCTGTTAAATGATACCTCATTTAAGTAGGTGGGTGAATCAACTATTTTACCCACACATTGCTGTCCCCGACCATTTCTTATTAAAATGCGCTATTTGGTTATATTTACACACTTAATGATTATAGCTATAGTATCTAAGATTATTAGGCATAACGGGAAACTTGATAACATTCTCCAAAATGTATAATTACCTTGAAAATTTATGGTAACTCAGTACACGAAAAATTTCCACCATACAAATTATTCCTGTCCAAAGACCACATTCACTATGTAAACTTTTATTTTAAAATAATTTATACTTCTGGCTTTCGACTAATTTTTTATAAACAACAAGGCAATAAGCATTCGTTTATCGTGTGCATAATAAAATAGAGATAGACCAAATCACTTTTTCATAAAAAAATCTCTAAACCGTGTCCCTTACTAGAATGATTTTACCTTCGTATGCTGAGTTACACTTCAAAATGTTACCCGGTAACACATAGATGGCGCTATTTGCCGTAGGTAGCTTCATTTGTGTTTGCTTTTGCTCGCATGGCGCGGCGGTGTCCTTTGATAGCGCTGTCGAGCCACCAGTCTAAGGAGAACGTTCGCAGGGAGTGCGTGTATTTTTGTGTCGTCTGCTGAGTGACCGCGATTTCTCAATGTAAGTTTATTATTTATTTAATATAATTATGATGTCTTTGTAGTACCTATCATATGTATTCGATTAAAGTTTACGTTTAATACCATAATCAAATTACAATGTGCTATTTTCATAAAAATACGCCGATTGTCTGCGGAGTTACTTGTATACTGAGTTACATTGGCGGTAACTCCATAGACATTCTTGGTAACTCCTAAGACATTCATGTACTTAGTGATACTGGCTTGTAGCACATAAAGTAAAATTGACTATATTTTAATCAAATTTTTAAAACCTACCTACCTTATCAACGAATCCAGGTACTACTACAAGTCTTACTATCTACTTAATAGACAAAAAATTTTTTGATGAATATAATGTTTTCAGAAATATTCATTGACCTAAAATGGTGAGACTAACGGCGGCTGAAAAACAAAGGAGATACAGGGAAAGACTCAAAAGAGACCCCGAAAAATACGAAGAGGTTAAAAGAAAGCACCGTGAGCACTACCACAAAGTAAAACGGCTCGCAAAAGACTTAACACCAAAAGAAAAGAAGCAAGCAAACGTCATCTGGAAATTGAGACAAAGAGAATACAGAAAGAAGAAGAAGAACTTACAATCGATTTTAGATGCAACACCACCTAGTTCCTCGGTAAGCGAACTCAATGCCTACAATGAGTCACCACCAGTGTCTCCGGCATCAATGACACCCCGAGAACGTGGACGAAAGAAAGTAAGAAAGGATAGAAGTAAAGTGTACAGAGAGAACAAAAAGTTACTAGAAGAAAACATGAAGTTGAGAAAGAACTGTGAGAAGTACAAGAAAAGACTGAGTAGATTCAAAATAAAAGGAAGAGAATCTAAGGATCAGAAAGAGAAACAAAAGTATAAGCTATTGACAAATTCGATTAAAGAGCAATATGAAAGAATTAAGAGTCATAAGGAGAAAGGATTGTTCAAAAGCCTTTTTAAAAGTGCTGACATAGAAAAATGTAGAAAGAAGACACAGCTACTACGAGAAACATTGGGAATAGACCGACAGTACGCTAAAAAGAAAACGACTCTACGCCATTTACTGCTTCAAAAAAAAATTTATCAGTTTTTCCTTCGTGATGATGTCTCTAGAGCTACAGCAGGGAAAAAGGAAACCGTGACTCGAAACCGCGAGAAAGCACAGAAGAGATATTTGTTGGACACAATGCAAAAATTGTACAGAGATTTTAAAGAAGAAAACCTTGGCATGACTTGCTCATATTACTATTTTACAAAAAACCGTCCGTTTTACGTCAAAAGTGCTTCAGTGGACGCTAGAGAAACGTGCTTGTGTAAGATTCATACCAACATTACGTACAAGGCCCAAGCACTGAAAAAACAAGGTGTACTCAAAATTAACGATTTGAATGGAATTATCAAAAGCACAGTTTGCAGCGACCAGTCTAAAGATTGTATGTACAATAATTGTGATACATGCAAGCACAAACAGATGGAATATGTTGAAGGAAAAGTAGCAGGTGTTATAAAGTATAGTGAGTGGATAAGAAAGGAAGAAAAGTATGAAAAAGATGGGAAATTTTTTAAGTCAATGAAGAATGTGAAAGAAGAACAATGTGTCGATGCTGCGCGCTTATTGGAAACATTTGAGAAAGATATTATCCCCTTTAAGAAACATGTCTACAACATTAAAAACCAGTTTCACAATTTTCGAAAGTGTTTAAATGATCTACAAGCTAATGAATGCGCAATTGTAGTTGATTTTAGTGAAAACTATAATTGTAAATATCACCAAGAGGTACAGTCTCACCATTTTGGAGGGTCTCGAAACCAAGTGTCCTTGCATACTGTTATAGTTTATACATACGACACCGAAAAGAAATACTTGGCAAATTCTTTTTGTACAATTTCTTCGTCAAATTGTCATCAGCCTGCCGCCATCTGGACACACTTACACCCAATCTTGCAATGGGTAAGAAAAGAACATGGAGCTGTGGATACCGTTCATTTCTTTTCCGATGGGCCCTCGACACAATATAGACAGAAGCAAAACTTTTATTTGCTTTGCACAAAATACTTTGACTATGGATTTGCTGCTACTACTTGGTCATTCTTCGAAGCGGGTCATGGTAAAGGTCCTGCAGATGGAATAGGTTTTCTGAAGCGCACTGCCGATAAGATAGTTGCCACAGGTACGGACATTCCTAATGCGCAAGAGTTTATGAGTAAATTAAACGGCGCCAGTAAAATAACACTCTTCTTAATAGAAGACAATGATATTAAGCAAACGCATGATGAGCTGCCAAAATCAATCCCACGGCTTATTGGAACTTTACAAGTTCATCAAATATTCACAGAAGAAAGAAACTCTTTGAAGTACAGATGGCTTAGCTGCTTTTGTACATCTTCGAAAAGAGGTTTTTGCAACTGTCTCAACCCCAAAACATATAGAGTGGATAGCAAGTCCGTGAGTTCCGCGATAGAAATGTCCGTCGAATGTGAAAACGAGATCTCGAAACAAATGAACTTGGCACCTTCTGGTCATTATTCTCCCGATACATCCGACGATGATGTGCCACTTGCTGTATTGAAAAACAAAATTTCATCCCAAATTTAAGTTTTTAATTATGTCATAATAAATAAAATAATTATATTAAAATGTCTCAGGCGTTACGTTACCGTTGCATTTGTCTCTGGAGTTACTTATTGTCCCCAATATAAACATTTTATTTCCGATCATAATATGCAATTTTTTTTTTCATTACATGTTTATATTAGCAGTACTTTACTCTAACACTTAACGAGCTTTTATAAATAATTCATTTCTATTTGTAATTTGTATGTTTTAAGTTTTATTAAGAAAAAGTTGTAGTTATTTGTCCGAAGGTAACGCAAGAGACCAATGTCTGTTAGTTTTGTACTTAAATCAAAGAATAATTTGAAGACTGATTTTGCCAAAATATTTGATTATGCACGTAAGAGTAAATAAACAAAAATAAATAATGTTTTGGTGTTTCATTTGCCATTTGTGTAACATTGAATGCATGTAACTCAGGTGACAGTTTACGACAGGTTTAGTTGTAGGTTACTAAAAAAACTGGCAAAAATATGAATTAACGTCGCTGCCCTTCTAGGTTATATAAGTAGATGATATTTCTAATGTCCTTGTTAAATTATAATAAAGGAATACTAATGTAAATATTTTTCAAAACAAAATATTTATGATCTGTCATAGTGTGGGTAAAATAGTTGATTCACCCAGGTACAAATATTATTGTGAAATCGAGTAAAACGAGTGATGAGAAAAACGGATTACAGTTTAGTAATTATAGTTTGTTAAACATAGCTTTATTCGCGAGACAACCATCAGGATGACATTTTTATGACTATGAAAATGTCAAAATGACATTCGATGTATGATAAATATGTCATCTTTATGGCTGTCTCGCGAATCAAGATGGATATGTTTAAAGAACTGTCTTCTTCTTGTGGTGCCATCTCCTACCGGAGGTCGGCTATCATTATGGCTATCCTAATCTTAGACAAAAAACTGTATAGACAGTGTAGTAGAACAAACAAACACACTTTCAGCTTTTATCATTAGTAGACATTTGTCTGTGACCCGCACCCGACTCGTGTTTATGTTTCTCAGAATAGCTTGGGACGGCTTGTGGTCACGGTTGACTATGGGGTCGATTCTCTTGTACCGTTTGTCTCAAGACAGTTCTAAAATTAAGCTGTTGTTGATGTGATTACAGTCAACTAGCGGCCAACCCCGGCTTCGTACGGTAGGTAGTAGGTATCGCTAACTAAGCCTTCCGTAAAAAATCTATCTGACTTAGCATATGGTGAACACCGCATCAAAATCCGTTGCGTGATTTAGGAGAAGTCAGCGGATATACCTAGTCTAGCCATAAGTTCTGTTACAAATGAAAATGCATTTATTTTTATACAGTGATGTAACGTTAATAAAAGTTATATGTACACATGTTTTGAAGTCTTAACAAAAATATAACTATAATATTAATGACCACCTTTGGCCTTGATACAGGTCGGTCGGTCTGGCCAAGAATCTATGGATTTACGGACTGTTTCCATGGGAAATTTAGCCACTGCTTGCTTCAAAGATTTCTTAAGTGACTCTACATATGTCGGCGTGTCGTTTAGAGCAGGCCATGCCCTCTAAAACTGACCATAATTTGTAGTCCAGGGGGTTTAGATCTGGGCTAGAGGAGGGCCAGTCTTCAGTCCTTATAAAGTCCGGAACATTGGCTTCCAGCCAGGCTTGGGTAGTTCGCGCCTTATGACCAGATGCAGAGTCTTGTTGGAAACTCCACGGTAAATTTTTAAAAAGTGTATTGCTAAGGGGTTTTACAACACCATTTAAGACGGTCTTTTGATCCACTTTGGCTGAAGTTTTCACCCCTTTTTCACAAAAATGAAGCTTTGTCACGCCGTGATAGGATACCCCCTACCAAACCATGACTGACGCAGGATGATGACCACGCTGTACCTTTCCGACCACTTCCGTAGCTTTTTTAGAGCTGTAAGCGTACACTTTGTCGTTTTGCTTGTTGTAGTGCTCTTCTATCGTGAAATTTTTTTCGTCGGTAAAAAGGATATTCTGTAACTTTCACCTGCGTAACGGTATAGAAGACGTTTTGATCTATCCACTCTCTTTAACTGCAGCGATCGATTAAGGGCATGTCCTCTATATCGGCGATATGCACCAAGCTTCAGGTCTTGTTTTATTATACGCGACAGAGTCCTAGCGGGTATCATCATTCCTCGCGATAAGATTTTTTGTTTCCTAATTGGGTTTCGGCGAATTCTGGCTTTAACAGCATTAACAGCCTTAGAGTTCCCATCGCACGCGGCCGCCCCGATCTTTTATGGTCTTCAACAGAGGAAGTGTCGGTATATCTGTCGATACTACGATGTACGAACATACGGCTGATACCAAGATTTTGAAGAGTCTTGAAAATGACCGACGGTTCCATACCCACTTTGTGCAACGCAATCACTGCAATCCTGTTTTCTTTAACACCCCATTCCATGTTGTAAATTTAATAGTAATCACGAAAAATATATGTGAAATGGCGGGAAATTGATTGTAGTTTTCGACATATTAAACGCATTCCAGCGCTGAAATTTAGTACACATACAGTTTACAGATACATAATATTTTTTTAACTTTTTTTTTACTGGGCGGCGGGTCCCGTACCATACAAAACGTAGCCCAAGGCCCGATCGTAAAATCTGCGCAAGCGCTTACAAATATCAAGCTTTTAAAGAAATAATGGCATTTTTATGCGCGCGAGTGGACTCTTTTGTGTACCGAAGTTTTGAAAGGGTTCTTATGGATTTTTATTGTTCTGAAAGAGCGGGACTGAGAGGTTTCACTGTTGAGAATGGAGAAAGCTGCGCTTATTTCGTTTGCGGTCGATTTTACGAGGTCTTTTGTTTCCGTTTTAAAATGTTAAAATGGTGATGTTGAAACTGGGTAAATACATAATATCAACAAGTACCGAAGTCCTGGAATTTCCAGGGGGCTACCATGACATCCTATTGCCATGTTGGTACGTTTTGATTTCGACACTGCGCGACCATGACCCTTATTACGCGGGGATACGGTCGCGCAGCATCGGAAACTGGAAATAAGATGGATATAAGATGTCATACTAGGCCCACCGATATATTATTCCGTACAAATCTGAGTGTAATGTTCGACGCACGAACCGTATTTTAGTGGTGCCGTGGTTTTAAGGACGACGGTTTTACTTGCGGGCCTGGCTCCCCCTATTCTTAACGCGTGAGATGAGATCTGGTCACTTTTACTCGTATGACTTTTCAAACGAGAGCGACAAAGACCAGAAAACATCTCGAACTGTAGGAATAGGGCTTGTGGAGGCTCGCCTGCTGCTATTGATTAGCGAGCAGTAGCACAGTTTTCTCGCTTGGTAACTCGGCATCATATCTGTCAGAAAAGTGTAGTGTAGCTACCTATTTTCTTTATCGTAGTCCTTGGTATCAATGAAAACTTTTTTTCTAGAACATTACATACATATCGTCACGCCTTTCCCCCGATAGGGCCGGCAGAGGTGTAATACAACACCCACACTTCGCCGGACGATATTCAGTGCCAAATGTGACAGGGGGCGAGCCTGTCGCCATACACCGGGCTCCAGTCATGTAGCAGATGACATACAATACGCACATATGTTCACACAATGAACAAATTGGTGCGTGCCGTCGCGTCGGCCGGGCTCGAACCCTATCATCGACCAGACTAGACAATCGTCGCTGTAAGTTTTATTTACTACTAGCTGCGCCCCGCGGTTTCACTCGCGGTTAAAAAGTGTGCTATCCTATCCTATGTGCTATTCTAGACTATAATCTATCTCTGTGCCAAATTTCATCCAGATCTGTTCAGCCGTTCAGGCGTGAAAGAGTAACAAACATCCATACATCCATTCTTACAAACTTTCGCGTTTATAATATTAGTAGGATCAAGTTCAAAATAATAGTTAGCATGTCTCCGATGGACGATAGCTATTGACACGTTGTCCAATGGCGTGCGTTGAATACCGAATGAGTGTTGTGGGTTTCACTTTTAGGCTTGACAAGCGTGGCGGTCAAGGACGCGATGAATTATACGTTTTAGGGTAATTGACGATGACGTGGGAAAGTTTATAATTTTATTTGATTATAAGCTTCTTAAGAGGGCCGCGACACTCTGAAATTTCCATACAAACGCGCTACTCAAATTTTTTGAAAACCATTTGTCAGATTATGATGAAATTTAGCATGTACAATTAAATTAACAATATCTTCGCCCCCATGTTTTTTTTTTTTTTTTAAGTCGTTCTCAAGCTAAAAATGATATGAAAAATATCCGCATTTTTAAGGGGTGACTTTTGACTGATTTATTTAATAGATAGCCAAAGCAAATCATAAATTCCATTACATAGGGAGGTTGTCTACATCATTAGCTGTTAAATGAATCCATAATACAAGGGAAATTCTTAGTTACTTAAGAATGATTACGGAAGTGCCAAAGTCATAAAAAAAATTGAAAATTGCACTTTGTCACCCTTTAGGTAACTTTAGAGGCTCGTCATTATCATTACTCGCTCTCTTCGCTCGTCTTCTTCTTCTAGACGAAATGGCTATAGAATACCTTAAGCCAATGCGAAGTTAGTCTAGGTCGCCTAGGTCGAAGTTAGTTAGGTCGCCGGATTCTTAAGCCTCAGTCACACCACGATTACCAACCCATTTACTTAAATCGCTTCATGTAGAGTTGAAAATCGTATTTCATTTTGATGGCTAAATGAGATCGGCGCCTAGAATTAAATTTTTTTGGCGATTTTATTGGTATTTATTGGAATAACAACACAAATAACAATAAGTTACTCGCTGACAATTTAGAGTACTACGCAAGTACAGTTTTTTACGACAATACTTTTTTTTCCAATACGATTTTGAAAATTGTTTCAAAATTCTGCTTCGGTTAAACTTATTTTGTTTCTATTAGGTTTTATGTAATGACTGTCCATCCCCATAACAAACTTCCCTGACAAAAATATATGGAAATCGCATTAAAATCCATTGCGTAATTTAAGAGGAGTTAGCAGATACAGACAGAGACAGACAGACGCGGAAAGCGACTTTGTTGTGGACTATGTGATATCTATAGAAAAGAGATAATCATATTTTAATTGATTGAATCAGGCGTTACTTTGCGGAAGTTCATCTTCAAACTTGTTACTAGACGAAGTGCTCGAAGAATAGGGATTTTTTATTGCTTTATTATTCTATAATAATTATCTACTTATAGTATAATTTATTGTATAATTTTTTAATTTTATTGTTTTAATTTTTCGATAAAAATTATTTCTGTTAAATTCCTTAATAAATAAGCTTCATATATCAAATTGTATAAAGTTTTTAGTAGATTCCATTAAATTAGGTCTGTTAAATTCGTTACTTGAAATATCAAATTGTATAACATTTAAAATTAGATTCAAATATCAATTTGCATAATTTTTCTAGTAAATTTCATTAAATTAATTAAAAAAAAAATTCAACATTAAAAATAGAATAAAAAAATCATATTCCTTGATGTACTTAATGCGACGTTAAAGCGGAATTACACTAGATATTGTCCAAGTAACAAAAAAACATATTTTAATTCTAACTTTAATTTTAATTTTAACTCTTAAAATAGTTAAGATTAGATAGGTTAAGATTTATTTAGAAGATAAGGATGTCTGGAGCCTTCCACTTCCGCCAAGTAGCCACTAGTATGTATAGATACTTATTACCTAGTTGTAAGCCAAAATTTGTGAGACTGTAATTTATTTATTCTTTAAAAAAATAATGCCCCTGTTTCTTGCCTGGTCTTCTGAGTAGAGGCTCTTTATCCAAACAAGGCCGTCGAGTCTATTTAAAAAAAACTTTGACGTTCATAAGTGTAGCTTTGATACCCAAATTGAATAAAATCATTTTGACTTTGACTTTGTTCTGTCTTGTTTATATGCGTGTATGGACAGCCGTAAAAAGATTAAAAGGATGCAGATTATATCATTGTGTCCTTCTAGCAAGATTAAGGACATACGATCCTAAAAAGTTGGACGGTTGAATTTTAAACTTTTTTTTTATTGCTTGTTTGCTGAGTGCATATTAAATGAACGTGTATGTACCTACGTACATACTTCCAATGAGGAAGGGTCAGCACTAATTGGCGGACGGCGGAGGATGGTTTTTAAAATTTATGATAGCCTAGTTGGAGAAGGCCCGCCTCTCAAGCCTGAGGGAGCGGGTTCAAACCCAGCCGACGGCACGCACCAATTTATTCAATGTGAACATATGTGCGTATTGTATGTCATCTGCTATATGACTGGAGCCCGGTGTATAGCGACAGGCTCACCCCCTGTCACATTTGGGACTGAGTATCGTCCAGCGAAGTGTGGGTGTTGTATTACACCTCTGCCAGCCCCCTCGGGAGAAAGAAGTGACGATATGTTATGTTATGCTTGAAGGCCGATTTTGGGGTTTTACGATCTCGGAGTATGAGAGTTCCGCGACGCTCTGAATTTTCTAAAACGCGCTTGCCAAATTTCTTGGAAACCATTTGTCAGATTATGATGAAATTTGCCATGCACAATGAAATGAACCATCTATGTTCTTGTTTTTTTTTTAAAAAAACATCCTTCAGTCCTACTTTTGACCGCGAGTAATACCGCGGGGCGCAGCTAATATTTCCACATATCCGAAAAACTTGACCCGCTTTCTAGGCAGTCGGGTAAAAATATATTAAATTTCGTCTAGTCACACATACAGAGCTTTTTTTTTATTACTTAATAGGCTTACGTTTTTCCGCCAACATGCCTGATGATAAGCAATGATGCGGCCTACGATGGAGCACGCTTGCCTAGAAGAAACCGATTCACTCGAGACTTGAAGACACCCAGTGGGGCTATTCCTACGCGTGAGATGAGATGAGATGTTATCTTGGTCACTTTCACACCTATGACGTTTCGAACGACAGCAACAAGGACGAAAAAAGGTGAGATGAAAATCTCAAATCTCCGAATAGGGCCCCAGATTAGAAGTGTCAGAGAACACACATTCCGGCAGAGTGTTCCACACTCTAGAGCTAGACTAGAGCAGGACAAGCTAACGATTGGTTAGATCAGCAGCGCAGATTAGTAAATTGTTCGTTTAGTATTCCATACGGGCGGTCGGGGACATTGGCGGTGCTTCTGATAGGAGCATACGGAATGCGTAGAGTGTTGGATGGGACCATGTTAGATTATAATCTAAATTATTGTTAACTAGCTACCCGCCCCGGCTTCGCACGGCACCTACAAGCCTTATGGTGTAAACCGCATCAAAATCTGTTGCACGAAAGATCACGCAACGGAAGAAAAATAAAAATAAATGTGTATATTGCCTGAAACTAAAATTAAAAAAAAAATTTGAAGCATTAGTTTGGCAATTTGGATGTTCTCAGCGATGTTATGTTATGATGTAAGAAGTTAAGCGTTCATTACATTTTCCAATTTGCAGTACGCTAGATGAGCTAGCATGCTAAAATTGGATAGTGTTGGTGGCAGTAGACAGCAATCCATTTATTTTTCTATCTATAAGCGATGAATGCCTAGCCGGAGAAGGCCCGCCTCTCAAGCCAGAGGGAGCGGGTTCGGACGGGTTCAAATTTGTGCATTGTGTGAACATATGTGCGTACTATACGTCATCTGCTACATGACTGGAGCTCGATGTATGGCGACAGGCTCACCCCCTGTCACATTTGGAACTGAATATCGTCCGGCGAAGTGTGGGTGTTGTACATCTCTGTCAGCGTTTCCGGAGGAAAGGCGTAACTATGCTAGTAGGCTATGTATGTATGCATGTGTAGTAGCAAACAAGATAGATAGATAGATAAACTCTTTTTTGTTCACACCACAAATAACAAAACAACAAGAGAAAAATTACAATGAAACTTATTATATAGTGTTACAACTCGCGGCCTTATCACTAAAAGCGATCTCTTCCAGGCAACCTTAAACAACGAGATGGACAGGCTGATGGTAAGTGATCACTGTCGCCTATAACACACATACACACACGTTACAAAGTCTATGTACCGTTTATGTACGTGTGTATGTCTGTCTACGTACCGTGTACATGTGTATACATGTGTCATAGTGCATAAAATGATAGAGGCATCACAGACACATTGCTGACTTTTTTTTCTGCTTTTCCACCAAAAGATGAGCAATGCTTTCGTTTAGCGAGTGCCGATAAGATTACGTCGTTTTTACTTTCGCGTTTATAATATTAGTAGGATTAATAATAATCCTACTAATATTATAAACGCGAAAGTTTGCAAGAATGGATGGATGTTTGTTACTCTTTCACGCCAGAACGGCTGTACAGATATGGATAAAATTTGGCACAGAGATAGATCATAGTCTAGAATAGCACCTAGGATGCTTTTTAACCGCGGTTGAAACCGCAGGGTGCAGCTAGTTTACAATAAAAATAATACTGTGATAGTGGTAATATTGGAAGAATTATTTTGCTAAGAAAGAAAGAAAGAAAGAATGAAAGAAAGAAAGAAATTTATTTTGAAACCATACATACAATTAACAATATAACGACAAATAAAAGCAATAAAACAAAATAACAAACAGATACTAATAGATACTAATATATATAACAAACAACAATAATAAATTACAATTATGTATGTGTTTCAAAAAAGGCTCCACCTCAGCATAAGCTGTTTAATCAACAGCGCTGATCTTCCGGTGGAGCCTTATATTGCTAAACATTCTCGCAAATGTGAGCGTAAAACAAACCAGAGAAAAATAAATTTTAGGCAATAATTTTAAGTGCCACTCCCGCCCAAGCAATGTCTTAAAATTAATAATTATTTTAGAAACATTACCATTCATCGAACAGTCGGGTAAACTCACTGTAGTTCGCTGTTGAATATCCAATGACATAACGCCTTTGAATAATATGTTAGCAATGCCAATATTTCCCGCTTTTAAACAGAAAAATATAGATAATTTTCGTCGTTTTATTAAATACCGTAAATTAAAAACCGAATGCAACTTCGCCGTCGAAAATTCGTCACCGATGATCGATAAATTAATCGAATCACTAAACAGGATCGATTAAAATTTTCAATCGTTTTTTTTTTATTAAATATAACCGTCACCATTGACCAATCGTAAGAAGCTGGGTCAGTTAATTGCGTTTGGATACTAGAACTTCAACTGGTTAGTCAAATTAAATCAATTAAAAATGTATTTAAAGTATGTAGGTACATGGATGCATTTTAACTTCATGTAAGGAGGTTAACAACTTCTTAAAACTTTTTTAGAAGTATCCTTTTGTCTTTTGATAGGAACTGTCTAAACTCAATTCCTCTTACTAATAAACGTTGTTTAGCCTTAAATAGTTTTACAGTGTTTTGTCTTTTTCTATCGAGTTAAAAATGTGATAGAAAGAAAAAGAAGAAAAACAAAATTGGCAAGAGGGATTGAGTTTAGGCCGTAGGTAATTTTGGTTCAACCGTTTTACTTATTTCATTTTACTTATTGGAAGCGGTATTTTTAAGTGGCCACCAATGCTACATATAGTCTATTTGTAATTATTCCAATTTTTGTAAGTACTTACTCAAATTTTGTAAAAAAAAAATATCAAAATGAATCCAAGACAACAAATAAAATTAAAAAAATATATATCTAAATGAAACGGACATACTCACCTCTGCTTTTTATCATTTGACAAGAACATTATGTCCTTGAAAACTTGTTTCAAAACTTGTACGAGATAAAAATACCTCGGGATAGAATGGCAAAATCAATGTTCGTTGTGGGTAAATAAAAAGAACACGTTTTTTAAAGAAAACAATCTCAATTTTAGATGAAAAATAATGAAAGACAAACGCATCAATTGACATAATCTGTCTTATTACAAAAAAGATAAACATCTGCTTAGCAAAAATGATACCAATAATGATACACACTTGATTTAGACAAGTTTTCTAAAATAAGTGTGAATTGGTATTGATTTTGCCTAAAACATGCTTAAATCTTTTGTGAAAATACTGACTATGTTTATGTAAGGAGCCTTCAATAACATCAATAGCCACCAAATAGCACCAAAGCTATGGATTCAGCATTTCAATTTCAGAACCTCTTTTTTACCGTAAAAAAAGTTCAATATGTATAAACGATCTCGTTACTTGGGAAAGGAAATAAACATTTCATTAAATTATAAATATTTAAATTTCACTGAAAAATTACCATACGGAAAAATCTGTAAAAAATGCTACACAGCAGCGAGATCTCCTTTGTCAGTTCTTCTGATATTTCATTACAATCTCATTTGCTGATTATCTTCTGTAATGTCACATGCATTGTGTTTATTCGATGTGAATGCTTAATATCTATGTACTCACCAGTTCAGCTACAATCTGCCTGCCGAGCTTCTGGCACTCATTGGTTGGCTTCGTGAAAGTGTGAGAGTTGACTGGTTTGTGAGTGTTGACTGGTTTGTGAGAGTTGACTGGTTTGTAAGTCTGGAATATGGAAGAAATGTTTTTTAAGTAAGTGGAGACGTCTCATAGTCTACTGGGACATGTCTACGTTTGTATTGTGTATATTAGCTGCGCCTCGTGGACTCGAGGTGTTACTCGCAGTTTAAAAGTATCCTATGTGCTATTCTAGACTGTAATCTACCTCAGTGCCAAATTTCATTCAGATCCTTTCATTACATCAGATTCAGAATGTATGTATAAGCTGCGAATGATGATGGAGAGTTAGAGAAGGCTCGCTTCTCAAGCCAGAGGAAGCGGGTTCGATCCCAGCAGAAGGCACGCACCAATTTCTTCATTGTGTGAACATAATTATGTGCATATCTAATAGCATTATCTGCTACATGCCTGTAGCCCGGTGTATGGACATGCTCGCCCCCGTCACATGTGAGACTGAATATCGTGCGGCGAAGTCTGGGTGTTGTAATACAACTCTGCCAGACCCTTCGGGGGAAAGGCGTGACGATACGTATTCATACATACATACGTATTCATGTATAGACAACACGCGTCGAGCAGTTTCACCCACGGCCCCACAAGTACTGTTAATCAATTAATTAATTTTACTGTTAATTACTTTACTTTATGTTAATTTTACTGTTAATTTTACTGTACTGTTAATTTTATTGGGATGAAAGGTGCCCTGTGTCCTTTTCTGTATTCCTAGCAAAGTGTATGCAAAACTTCATGACCGTCGCTCGATCGGTTGAGTAGTTAAAGAGTGCAAGAGTAGCAAACAAACTCACTACCTACATAGGGTACCCTTCATCCCGAAAACTATAACAGTTCCTGTGAAGCAGGTAAATCCGCGAGCTGTAGCTAGTAACAGATAATCTTACCTGTTTAGACTTCACCGTAGCTTGCAAGGCCTTGTTGATATCATTGATGGAATGTATGGAGACGTCTAGTGTGGACTCGTCCGTTTTTGCTTGCGGCTTGGTGGTGCCTTTCTTTGTCGTGGGCTCTGGGTTCTGTACGGAAATGTAATGGATGATTATTATAAGGATAACAAAAATGCGGCTGCATAGTGTCTATGACACTGGATGGAAAGACCATTTTAACCAATCATTTTCGATTCATTTGTAAGACCTTCACACAACCAGATAATTATATTTAATATAATGGTATTACATATAATATTCGGAACACACACGGTCGCCTGACCCCAAACTAAGCAAAGCGTATTATGGCTGCCAGAGCCTGATATACATACTTAGATATTTTTAAATACATACTTAAATGCATATTAACACCTATTAGTAAGGTTCAAATACATATTAATAAGGTTCGCGGTCGCGCAATGTCGAAAACAACACGTAACCATCATAACAATAAGTCATGTCATGGTAGGCCCCATGGACCCCGCGCTGGGTCGGTGCTGATGATGGAGTATCCAAGGTGAACTCTTGGATAATAATGTAGTCAACTTACAAAGTTGTGATGCGTCAGATCATCTTCCCAGTTGTTGATCTGGTCAGCCAGGGCTGCAAGCCTTCCAAACTTTTTCTTCCCTTGCAGTTCCTGGACCCTGGGCTGGGTCGGTGCTGACGGGGGAGTGTCTGATGTGAACTCTTGCTCCGTCCGGTGGATCGGGGAAGAGAGGTTGGGGTTGTCTGAAATTTTAATGATAGTTTTATTAGATGTTTAATTTTAAGTTAATTCATTGAGAATATTTACATTCAAATAAGATTAATTTGTGTTTAGATAGTTTTATTTTATTAGTTTTTATTTTATTTATTGTTTAGATAACTTTACTTACATTTTGAGCTTAGGTTTAGATTTAGCTCTATGTACATTCTACTTATAAGAAAATAGGCAGCAGTAAAAAGAGCTTCCAATTAAAATAACTATGTAGTTTTTCTATGATGTGGCTGTGGAGTATTTATTGGGGGAGAGGCAAATGCCTCTGATATACTAAATGTTTA
The DNA here is from genome assembly GCA_911728515.1 of Peribatodes rhomboidaria. Lineage (NCBI taxonomy): Eukaryota > Metazoa > Arthropoda > Insecta > Lepidoptera > Geometridae > Peribatodes > Peribatodes rhomboidaria. Next base: position 7,934,340 of record OU452189.1, read on the forward strand.
TTCTTTTTGGAATTCTTTCATAAAAACCACTTAAAAGTTCAGGATCGTAAAATTTTCAGGCCGCAAGTACTGTACAAAATTACCAACATAATGGCTATTGTTATATTTTTAACCATGTTAATTTGAACTAACATAAAAGGATAAAAGAAAAAACTCAAAAAGGAAACATTTATTTACCTGAATACAGATTCCCGAGTCGGTTCAGTCTGGATTTGGTGTCATTGCGGAGTCCACTATGCTCATTCTGATACTCAATCTCTGGTCCCTTTTCCATATTAGATGCGTCTTCTAAATAATGTTTGTCGTCTGCAATGAAATGTAATACAAGCCTTAATTTAGACACCTTGTTTTAGACTAAACATAATTATTGGACTGAAAACTCAGACATGATTTTCCCTAAGGAATTTATAGTATGAGAAATACCTACAGTGCAGTACATCAATTTTGAACTGTGATATTTAAGTACAAATTCTAACTTTATACAGCTATTAACAACAAATTATAGTAAACTGTTTTAAACACAATTTCTACCAAACGCTTGAGAAAAACAACTATAACTAATTACCATTAAGTACTAAAAGCTCACAATAGCTTTGAGCCGCTTGTTTACATTTCCTTGTATTGTAACTAATTGTTTTAGAGAAGTATTATCTCACAGGATGAGTAATAGTTTGTTTACGGAATATAATGAGTTTGGTCGTAAAATTGTAACATAGATTATGGTAATGAAAGTGGTCATTATTTTTGTGGTGATTTATTTTCACGGCGATGTTTCAGTTTGCTCTTTTGTTAATTTTATAACAACATCCAGATGAGGAAGTCATTTTAAAATATATATACTGTTTTACTACACTGTCTGTTTTTTCCTGTCTGGATAGGAAATATATTTATATTAGTAATATTTTTAAGGTTGTTTATGATATTTATACATCCCCATAATTTTAATAGGCGGATTGATTTTTGATTCCAAGGTTTGGTTAGATTTCTTTTAGTAAATTTTCTCATAATAAGTTAAATTAAATTGAAATACTCTTTTTATCTCTTCTGAATCACAGGAAGTAACTTTACTAATTGGACAGACAGGAAGTAACTTTACTGATTGGACAGACAGGAAACATGAATGAAAATGTGATTTTTAAAAAGAATTACTGCCCTCTACATAATTAAGTGTAGCCAATATAACAACTGTTATGGGTGATATAGGTAGGCACAGCATAGGGCAAAGGCCATCATACCAATGACTTGATTGGCTACTCTGTTCAATAGTTTACTTACCTTCAATTTCCTGAATAATAACATTACTCCCGCTGCAAGCTTGCGAGTCATATACCACACTTATAGGGGCATCTCTCTCTTCCACCTGGACCTCAATCTGTATATCATTCCGATGGGAAATATTAATCTCCACTGATACATCGGAGTTTCTTCTGGTTATACTACTTCTAGGGCTTTTAAATTCTTTTCTGGTCACTATGACGTCGTTGCGAGCCCTCTGCGGTGACGCCACCGCTAGCTGTTCGGTCTTCTGCATGCTTGATCTTTTGGTTGGAGTTTTCGAAGATTTGAAATCATTTGAAGGTCTGTTTGGTGATTTAACTGTTGCATTAGACGGTGATGATATAGAGCTCCTTGTTGGTTTACTCGGTGATTTGACCGGTGATCCAGCGGATTTGATCAAGTTTTCAGTTAGAGGCTTTCTTTTCGGTGTCTGCCCGGAATCGACCAATTTCTGGTTGATTTTCTCCTGCCTAGCTCTTGCTCGTTCTAGCATACGCTGTAGGATTATTGAAGAGTGGTTAGATTTAGGATTTAGAGAAGTTTAAGCGGTTTCTAAAGTTAACAAGAATCAAAACAGCTTACCTGAGTGAAAGGATCCATTTTAACTTTTTAAAAGCCTTGAGTAGCACTTTACACAAATAACATTATTCACTGCTCAGTTTTATCAATAAAGTCCTTGATTACGACTTTAATCCATTGATTCCAGCGAGAAAATATGCAAAAATTCACCCGTTGAATTTGATTTGTTTGACATTCACAACAAAACCGAATTTTTTGAATTTTTGTGGGTCTAACCCGGTAGGTGTCGCTTCTGTATTTCGTAAAAAAATACACAGACAAATATTAAAATATTATCTATGGTTATTTTACAGCGCCATCTACCATGGAGTAGCAGTTTATTTTTTTTATTAAAAATATCAATAGAGGACAGCAAAATAAAATGTTATCATGCCATCTAGTGCTAAGTAGTAGATTTATTAACGTTAATGAATTCAACCTGGTACATAAAATAATAATAGATGGCGTTAGCCCGTGAAACAACTTTATTTTGTTTTTACCAAACCTTCATGAAATCCATTCATATTTCAATCAATTTTCGTTTTTCAATTTCATAGATCTTTCGATCATCTAGAATAGGGTAAATTTTTAATTTAATTATGAAAACAAAATCGTAATTAGGATGTAGACGTAATAAGTTTGGTTCCGTAGCAAAACGGGATTCTCTTCGATGTTGCTCTTCGGTGGTACCGGCTGCTTACGGAAAAATGATTGCCATCAAATACAAACAAAATATACTGATTGCTGATAGATAAGATTTAAGGTAAGCTAAGGCAAGGCAAGGTTTATTTTTTTTTTAATGTCATGTAGCTCTACATATATTTATACATATATAAAATTAAACAAATATATAGCTCTATATGTATACGGCCCGGCCCGTGTGGTCAATTTGGTCAGAGTATTTTGTTAACATTTTTGTGACTAATAAAATCGAGAAAATATGTTTCAATCTATGTTTATGTTATTATACAATTCATCAGTTTCATTTGCCCTGTATCTACGGTCCCATTCGCGAATGGACTCCATACGGATCTGTCGGATCCATATGGAGTCCATACGGATCTGACGGATGAGACCGGGCACAAATCATAATCAGATTTTCGCTTTGTGTTTAGTGCTGTACTGTACTCTTCGTCAATCCGTCTGCGCGTTCATGCCGTTCAGACCTGCATGAGCTTTGATCCAAAAGATCACTTGTTTGTCGTGGTGTTTGCAAGGTATCCGGTTCTCTTCGGTATCCGTTGCTAGAGGATGTGTAGTGTTTTGACTTATGACGGTCATCAATCTACTGTCGCTATATATTCTGAAATCATTTCAGTACGCTTCAAAATCACTCTCGTGGCCTTGCATATGGCCAGGAGCTCCGCTTGGTCCACTGGTAACTGGTTCCCAACATCTCGGAAAGTTTGCCTAGCTTAAAAGATTTATCACCATCAAGCTATTTAAAGCATAACAAACGGAAAACGTGACTTAGGTATTGGCTTAGCACATTATTGAATTAAGCTCATGCCGTAGCATACTAAACAGCTTTACGTTGTTGGTACATACTGTTGTTATATTCTGTGGTTCAGTAAATCACTTATCGTACCTAGATGTTTACTTCGTTACGCGTGGACAGGGTTGTCCAAAAAGTTTTTTAAACCCGACGCAAAATGACAGGATGTTATAAGTTTGACATGTCTGTCTGTGACATCGTAGCTTCCGAAAGGATGAACCGATTTTATTTTTTTGTTTCAAAGGTGAATTAATCGGGAGTGCTCTTAGCTACGAGTATGTTTGAATAAAATCGTTGGTGATGAAAAAGGCATGACCATTTGATTAAAAATCGGTGTCGGGAGTTTTTAAAATTTTTAATTTATACTTGTTGAATATAGTCTTAACTTAGTCTTGCTGTACTACTGTGTAGCTGCTTGTCTAGCTGCACCTACTTAGTTACTTGCGGTTAAAAGTAGCCTAAGTGTTAAACATATTAACTTAGATTATAAGTTATGTCTGAATCAAATTTCATCAAAATGAATCCATCCGTTTGGGCGTGAAGAGGTCACAAACAAACACACAAACTTTCGACTTTAAATTGTAAAAAAAAGTAGGAAGAAGGACTAGTTAGCCGCCCCGGATTCGCACGCTATCTATAACCCTTACGTGAAACATTACCTAACTGATGGTGAAAACGGCATCAAAATGTAGGAGCAGTAAGTGAATTTATACCTACAGGAAGACGAGGAAAGATACTTTGTTTTATACCACGAAATAGTATAAGTATACAAAACAAATGACCACTTGCACAAAACATAAGAATTGCCTAAGTCCATGTTTAACTAGATAGATCGATGGATAAATAAATAAATAAATTCGCGACACTTCTACACACGGTCGCCTGACCCCAAACTAAGCAAAGCTTGTACTATGGCTGCCAGAGACTGATTTACATACTTAGATATTTTCAAATACATACTTAAATAGATATTAACACCCAGACATAGAACAAACAAAAATATCCATCACATAAATGTTTGCCCTAGGTGAGAATCGAACCCGCCTCAAAGCTCAGAAGGCAGGTTCACTACCAACTGAGCCACCGAGGCAGTCAGATAGATAAACACTTTATTGTTCACACCAGAAATAACAAAACAACAGAACAGAAAACTTAAACTATAACAACTGGCGGCCTTATCACTAAGAGCGATCTCTTCCAGGCAACCTTAGGTAGTTTATAATCTACTGCTAGCTAGGCTCCTACCTAAATTTTAACACGAACTTTAAGCCATTCCTTAGGAAAATCTTAACTTTATGTGTCCGATAAGCGAATATTTCGCTAGGAGTAGCTTAAAACTAGTTGAGCAAGGATTAAGCAATTCTTATATTTAGTGCAGGCGGCCATAAGTCTCATTACGCTGAGTTGGAACCGGTTTGTGGCAAAAAACATTGTTTGTATAGTTTTTAATTTTTATTGTTATTTTTCGTTTGTATTTGTTTTTTTGTAAACTTACTTGTTTTTTGTTCACAAATAAAAATTGTCTATTGTCTATTACTGTCTTTCCGCGTTTGTCAGGTAGAGATAGAGATACGAAGGACAGAGACTTTGTTTTATACTCTGTAGAGAGAGATAGAAAAGATAAGAGAAATAGAAGAAGAGGATATCCTTTCTCCTCACACAAACTTTCGCTTTTATATGGAGAATTTACTGACACCATGTGACATAGTCGGAAAGAGAAAGCATGAAGTGTGACGTCAGATGTATTGCGATTTGCGATAATAATATTTATTTATTTATTTATTAGACACACAAACAAATAACAATCGATAAACCAACACAAAACATACATCTAAGTTTTGAACTGGATTGTCATCCAAAAATAGTGTGTACAGAAAAACTAAAAATTATAGGGCAAATGTGTCATGAGACTGAACTCAAGCAAATACATAATTAGTAATATTAAGAATTCCGTTCTTAATATTACTAATTATGTATTTACTAAAACTATATACTAAGGCTAGAGAGAATAAGTGCCTCATGGGTCGTCGTGCTCCATCTTAGACCACAACGTCGCTTAACATCAGGCGAGTTGGTGGTCAAACGCCGACCTATTCTACATTAAAAAAAAAAAAAAACTAAATCTACTGGTACAATATACTACATAACAGACTAATAGAATAAGATGGGCATTCCGACAACCCTAGCTATAACGTATTAACTATCTACTTATAGGTATGTATATTGGATGCCAAGAACCTGACTGATGCAGTGTGTGCGCTGCGTCCAGACAGACCGGACTCCCGACCGACCAGATTATTAATTATTATCAACAATGGGTGAGTTGTTTACAACTAAATTAATAATAACTTAGTACCTATTAAGAATCTATTTTGTAATTTTTCATTATTTTATTTGAATTCAATTTTATTATTTGTATATTTTTAATTAATAATATTTTTCGCTCTTAAGTCCTATGCATGCCGTCTCCATTTATAATTATTGTGACATTTAGTTATTTTAAGTAATATTTTATTGAATTTAATAATGTTTTAGTGTACACAATGTTGATGGACAAATAAATAAATAAATAAATAAGAATCTTATGGTACGGGAAAATTCCAATTGGCACACATCATTTTACGCAGATTAAAACGGCGTAACAACTTTACTAATTAAATGTAAGTTTTGAATACCTACTAGCTGCGCCCTGAGTTTTACCCGTGGATAAAAACTAACCTATTTGTTAATCCAGGGTGTCAGCTACCTCCATACTAAATTTTATTGAAATTGGTTCAGCCGTTTGAGCGTAAAGAACTAACAAACATATACTCACAAACTCTCGCCTTTAAAATATTAGTGTGATTATTGACTAGCCTAGACTAAAAAGTACACTCTTTGTGTCAATCCAAAGTATATATGAGCTACCTCTATACCAAACTTCATCAGAATATGTGCATCCATTTGAGCGGGAAGAAGTAACAAACTCAAAAACTTTAACCTTTTTAATATTAGTAGGATTAATTTTAATAGGTCCCAGTCGGAACTTAAAAATAAAAGGATAATTGTAAAATAAAGTTGTCTTCAAAAATAACTTTTAATGATTCTGTTATATTTATAGAAAAATAATGTGTAACGTAATATGCTTACTCGTACATGTGCTTACTTTAAATAGCTTACATAAAAAAATACTTTCCAACGCTTACTATAGTATTATTGGGATTTATGTTAATAGTCGACACTAAAAAATAAAAGGATAATTATAAAAAAAAGTCTTCTTCAAAAATAATGGTCTATATAGTAAATAAAAAAATAATTGTGTACTTAAGTAGGTACGTGTACGTATGTTAACCCCGGACGCAAAAAGAGGGGTGTTATTTTATAATTAGCGGTGGATATGTGTCTGTGATATGTAATATTACTCCGTATTTTAATTTTCTTTTTGTTTAAAAGTTAACTTGATTGAGAGTGTTCTTAGATTTGTTTAGGTATATCGAGCACATTTCTAATTTGTAATTTCTTAGGCCCGTATACTAAAACGCGCTTAGTTACCACCGGACCAAGCCATGCCGTGAAATGACCGCAGAGGGGCTATTCCTGCGCGTGAGATGAGATGAGATTTTAACTTGGTCACTCTCACACCTATGACGTTTTAAACGCGAGCAACCAAGACGAAATAAGGTGAGATGAAAATCTCAAATCTCCGAATAGGGTCCCTAGTCGTGTTTCTGGATGTAGTCCGATGTAACCGTTCCGAAGACGGGTCTGAGCAGTAGCGCACTTGTAGCGCCTCACTCAACTGCCGTTTTTGTACTTCTTCACTCTACAAAACTTCTGCCCCGGTTTGTATTTTTCTGACTGCCCCGGTGGCTTAGTTGGTAGTGAACCTGCCTTCTGAGCTTGGGGGCGTGGGTTCGATTCCCACTTAGGGCTAACATTTATGTGATGAACATTTGTGTTAGTTCTATGTCTGGGTGTTAAATATCTATCTAAGTATGTATTTAAAAATATCTAAGTATGTATATCAGTCTCTGGCAGCCATAGTACAAGCTTTGCTTAGTTTGGGGTCAGGCGACCGTGTGTGGAAATGTCCCGAATTTAATAATTTAATTTAATAACTTCAAGGCTAGAGTGAATAAGTACCTTAGAGGTCGTCGTGCTCCATCTTAGACCACAACGTCGCTTAACATCAGGCGAGTTGGTGGTCAAACGCCGACCTATTCTACATAAAAAAAAAAAAAGTCATGAATCTCGATTTAAAACTGGTTATAACATACATAAAACAGCTGTAAGTCGAGATGCATGACTGAGCGTCGTTTTAGCAGGCCGGTATGCTTATTAATTTGTATTGTAATATTTAATTTTTGTTGATAAGTAGCTTAGCGTGTTGTGATCAAGCTTAAAAGTTTGGCGACCACTTTAGACTAACTTCGCATTGGCTTAAGATTTTCTATAGCCATTTCGTCTAGAAGAAGAAGACGAGCGAAGAGAGCAAGTAATGATACTGACGAGCCTCTAAAGTTACCTACGGAGTGACAAAGTGCAATTTCAATTTTTTTTATGACTTTTACACTTCTGTAATCCTTCTTAAATAACAACGAATTTCCTTTGTATTATGGATTAATTTAACAGCTAATGATGTAGACAACCTCCCTATGTAAAGAGATTTTTGATTTGCTTTGTTTATCCATTGAATAAATCAGTCAAAAGTGACCCCTTACAAATGTGGATATTTTTCATAGCTCTATTTTCTCTTGAGGACGTTTTTGAATAAAAAAACAAGAACATAGGGGCAGAGATATAGTTCATTTAATTCTACATGCTAAGTTTCATCATAATCTGACAAATGGTTTCCAAGAAATTTGACAAGCGCGTTTGTGTGGAAATTTCAGAGCGTCGCGGGACCGTTAAATACTTTAATTGCCTACTTTTTAGAATAAACGCGCATTTTTTAATCATCCAGAGCTACAGAGCCGCTAATCAATATTCAGTAAAGTACTTTATGTCGAAAATCGATGTAAGTAAATGTCATGATTGCACAATGAAGTCACGGACAGAAGCCAAACTGGCTCTGTGATGCGATTTGCAATTAAAAACAACCTGTTTGCAAATTATTACTTGCACTCGTAATAAAAGTTGCTCGAGAACATAGAATTCTACTATCCTACTTAATATTATAAACGCGAAAGTTTGTAAGAATGGATCGATGGATGGATGGATGTTTGTTACTCTTTCACGCCAGAACGGCTGAACAGATCTGGATGAAATTTGGCGCAGAGATAAATTATAGTCTAGAATAGCACATAGGATACTTTTTAGGTGAAACCGCGGAGCGGAGCTAGTACACTAAACACTATACTTAGTAGATTAGTTCTCAGCGCCCCATGCACGCTTCGCTCAAAACGCATAGGGCCGCGGAAGTGGGAGAGCTAAGGGCCAAATGCTAGCATCAAACAGCACGACACGGAGAATTTTTTTTATTAAACTGATACCTATTAAGCCGAGCCGAAGATTAAAAAGGGGGTGACCAAAGAAGTTTGCCCCGTATAGCACTTCCATGGTCCCTGAAAATGCACCCATAAAATTACCTGCATTAATATCTATTAGCTAGGCATTATCTTGAGATTGAGATAATCATTGTGAAAGCGTTATCATCGTTATGAACAAGTTTACTTTACATACAAACTTTATTTTTACACCGCTGTTTTTTTTTTCATTATCAAACATTTTAAAGGCAAATCACTTTAGGGATAGTATAAAGTTTATAGGATAGTATAAAGTTAGTTATCCACACTTTATAGGACCAACCCCGAAATCGCAAAAGAAAAATCAGATGTTCCTTACAAAAGTTAAACAGCGCTATAAAGACAGCAACTATAACTTATTCTAGTTATTTAACTAATCTAACAAGTAAAAATTAAGAAACTTTTTATGAATAACTAGCTGCGCCCCGCGATTTCACCCGCGGTTAAAAAGTATCCTATATGCTATTCTAGACTGTAATCTATCTCTGTGCCAAATTTCATCCAGATCTGTTCAGCCGTTCTTGCGTGAAAGAGTAACAAACATCCATACATCCATTCTTACAAACTTTCGCCTTTATAATATTAGTAGGATAGGATTAATAACAATATAAGCCTAAAATAAACCTAACATGTTAACCTATCCCAAAGTTTATTTGATTTTTTTATTTTTGGGGTAAACAAATTTAGTTAGAGGTTTTTGTAAAATTAACTCATTTTACTTCGTACCACCCTGTAGCCATCCATAAGTAATATGGATAATAGGTACTCGTAGATCATCATACATAATAATTATAGATAATAATAAAATAGGGCAATCTATTAAATTATATGCAATCAATATCTACCTAGTATACAAGTAAGCGGCTAGACGATATAAATAATAATCTTGTTAGATAACTAACAACATTCTGTCTGTACGTATTTGTATGACAGTCTACCTAACCAAACCTGATTTTCCTCAAGATTTGATTGCTGACATCCTCTTTAGTGAACAAATTATATAAATTGGCTTCAATTGCTTCAAGGGAATTCCTACCCGAATTACTTAGGTACACTAAGGGCTATCACAGACGAACAGCCTCAGTCGATTCACTTCATCAACATGAAAAAAGTTTGCTTTCATCTATTCATCTATCATTCTTTTTTTCACCCTTTAATTCTGTTACGAACGGGGTAAGGATAAAAGGAATGAAACGTCGATATATCCGAAGATTCACTTTATTCACTAGTTACACTCACACAAACACTGTTACACTACACTAGATACTTGCACTATAACGCTCTGAACACTTCTCGCACAATTACTTCGATGTTAGCACTTTGAACGCGTAATCAAAACTGACTCCCGAGTCGTCGGTCGTCCGCGTATTTATACAATTTTTAGATATCCAGAATATTCGATTAAACAATAGCGCAGAGACACAAAAAACTGTTTATCTCGCGGAACCACGCCTTCTATCTAGAACATTCGGACAGTACAAAACATTCAAGTAAACACCCTATTATTCAATAGATAAAAACATCATAAAAACGGAGCACAGTAATTGCTTTCCAGAAAGATTTCTTTTGTTCTGGATTTTAACAATGAGACGCGCGCGACACGAGCGGCTACTATTGTCTAATCTGCGTTACCTATCGGTAGTTGTAAACAAACATCGCCACAGATTCGCGTAAAGTTTCTTCATCGGCCGCGACTGGCGTAACAATTCTATCAATTTATGCTAAAATAAATAAAATAATCAAATTTTCTTCTGTCCAAGACTGTCTTTGGCTTTTTTTTTGTTGTCTTAATGTTTTGATATGTGATTGTCGTCTGTCGTGGACCTTCACCGTTCGTGCTCGACCACGCCGATGACGCAGATTCTCTCAACAATAGACAATACTAACTTCTCAACATTTCATACTGATAGCTTTTAATAACGACGCATGCCACACACATTCTACTAGGTAGGTACACATTTGGCATTAGAGCAGACTATATCCTCTAATCTCAGATCAAGCTAGAGGAAAAGATGGAACACTGCGTTATACTCTTATCTCGCTGAAGCCACTTCTTTTTAAACGTGTGCGCGTGGTAATGTTGCCATGAAAAACATTTACAATTGCACGAAAACTAATATGAATTCCAAAACTCTACGTTAGCCATTTCCTTTCCAATATACAACGTTAGTAGATTTAATATTCTAAAACTGCACATATTTGTAAGAGTTTTTGTTACGGCCTTTTCAAAATTGACTTGAAAAAAACCTGCACAGTTTTTAAAGAGAACCTCAAAATGTAGTCCTGGCCACACTTTTATAATGCACTATATATATTTATGTACACGAAATTATACCATAAACCAATGCACATCATGTCGAGGTAAAAATGACCAAGCGAGTAACGTAGTTTTTTTGCGTCAATGTGTGCGGGTTGTGTACCTAAACGACAGTAGCGTAGTTTTTGGATGGATTTTAGCTTCACCTAAGTCATACGCCGTGCGCCATCTTACTCTCTAGGTTGATCTGAGCCTCTAATAGAGCGTTTGTCCCATCAGAGAGGGCAATTGATGGGACAAAGTCGTATTACCTACAACACGCAGCGTTGTCTTGGAGAAGAACAAGAAGAAGTCATGCCATGGGAAGTTGGTTAGGCATAGCGGTCATGTCATTGTAGATTTTTTGATCGCCATCAGCAATGCTCAAGTTTGTCTAGATTCTAGAACAAACGCGTTCACTCGAGGCTTGAAGACAAATACCAGAACTATCGAAAAACACCCGCTCAGGCGTAGAGCATTCCACGCTCTAGCTAGAGTCTAGTCTCCTTTATAATAAACGTTGCAAAGCCTCAGAATAGTTAAGTAAGTAGAGTCAACTGGGGCAAATGCGTCTGTGGTGCAATTGCGTCTTTCGAGAATTACTGACCCCTTCACAAATTAGGCAACTAACGCCATCTCGTACAGATTATTGCAACTAAAGATTTAAAAAAGATGTAGGTGGCGCCTTTTGTGCAGGGTTCGTCAGTAATTCTCGAAAGACAAAATAGCCCCACAGACGCATTTGCCCCAGTTGACCCTATACATCTAATCGAGTTCAAACAACGAAAACGAAGAACGAAGAAAACGATCATGCCCAGACCTGAAAACTGTGACCTCACGACACAGGTTAACCTAGTGTGGGGAACCACTAAGGTACATAATTGTTTTCTTTTTTTAGCACCTCAAATATTTTATAAAAATTTGTATTCTTTCTATTTGTATTTGTTCTGTATCAAATCTTAATTTCGTATTTTAATCTCTGTACCTATTAGCCTAACAGAAAAGCAATAAAAGTTATTTTTATTAAAAAAAAAACATCTAAAAGATACAAAAAGACAAAAACTTTAAAACTATTTTGGGGCTACACAACGTGTATTAGGAAGGGTAGTATTGATAGGTTCGAACAACAGAAGTGGAATCAAAGTTCGTTTGAAATTTGATGTCGCAGATGACATACGTATGCATGTGCATTTAATAAAATATGTTTTATTTATGTATTTTCAGGTTTAACAACATTGGTAGTAGCTGCGGTCGCGGTGTTGTGCGTTGTTGCGTACACAGAAGCTGGTAAGTAATTTTAACTATTTTCCTCAAGCGTACATTGTGCAACTGATATTGATGCATTATTTATGAATATCCTTGCCTTGACTTCGTTTTTAGCATATTTTCCATTCATCGAAAAATCGTATTAAAGTTAAATACCTGAATTTAATTAAATAGCCCTGCAAGTAAGTTTGTAATTGATCGTTTTTAACGAAGTAATTACTGCGGAAATTCTTTCCAAAACTGTTTAATTGAGTATGATGATGAGGTAATACTTCGTATTTGAAAGCCAGGTATTACTAGTAATAGATTATGCACCGAGGGAGTTAAGCAGTGTTTTATGTCACGGGCGGCTTAGTGAACCCTGAGCGTAACGAGGGACTCTGGAGTCGAAGCGAGGGGTTAAAGCCGCCCAAGACAAAAGACACTGCTTTACTCCCTCTGGAATAAATTCAATACTGTACTTTTCACACCTTCTGCGAGGCAATAAAAAGAAACGAAGAAAATATGTCATACATCAAACACCGTTTTTTAGAGTTTTGGAAACCAAAAAGGAGTTGTGAGAGGATAAGGCGTTGTGACTTTGGAGAAACCTAGGTATAATATTTTCTAGAACTTGTGATTTTTCGAGTGTTAAAGTGCAATAATGTTGGGTTAATAATTAATTTTCATCGGTTCGATAACGTACACGAGTGTGAGCAAATGGTACAAACATTGCGAAACGCGATTTTACGTGTTCCCTACAAAATTCCATTTGAAAGGGGAGTAATTTGTCGTTGAAATCGTCATAATTATGTGATTGATTAAAATCTGTCCAGCATTTTAAAAGTTTACGTAGCTTTCTCAAAGTTAGTTAGTGGTTTTCCAAATGATTAGCTTAATTACTATAAAATTATTGAAAGATTTTTTATTTTCTTTATTTTAAAAGTTTTTCGATTTGTGTAGTATATAAGTCACTCTTAGTAAGCTAGTTCTGCGTATCCTCTATTTTTCTTGCTGTTAATTCCAGCTGGGAACTGCCCTCTGCCGTCGAAAGTATACAGCTGCAGCCCGAAGTGCGTCGACGATCACAAGTGCGGTAACGGGAAGGTGTGCTGCCAGAACAGCTGCAACGCCAAGTCCTGCACCGTGCCCGCTAGCGGCGCCGGGACAGGCGGCTCTAACAAATATGGAGGTAAGAGGGGAAAGAAATCTACATAAATTTAAATTGAACAGTGACTATCACAATTATAACACTAGAAATAAGGATAGGATAGCTGTACAGAGATTTAGACTGACTAAGTCAAGAAAGTCATTTTTAGGCAACTGCGTTAGTTTTTACAATAAAATCCCGAAAAATATAACAGGGCTCACCGAGGGAAAATTCAAATCACATGTAAAAACTACATTAATGAAAAGAGGATATTATAAGGTTAAGAATTATTTAGAAGATAAAGATGTCTGGAGCCTTCCACTTCCGCCAAGTAGCCACTAATATTTATAGATATTACCTAGTTGTAAGCCAAAATTTGTGAGACTAATTTATTTATTATTTGAAAAAATAATGCCCCTCAGTTTCTTGCCTGTTCTTCTGAGTAGAGGCTTTTTATCCGAACAAGGCGGTCGAGTCTATTTAAATAACTTTGACGTTCATAAGTGTATCTTTGATACCTAAATTGAATAAAAACATTTTGACTTTGACTTTGACTTTGACTTTGAAAGAAGTCTGTCTATGAACGAGACAAAAAAAGGACTAAATAAGGAAAAATTAGGGTAGAGTAGGTTAAAAATGCTGCCAGAACAGCTGCAACGCCAAGTCTTGCACCGTGCCCGCCAGCGGCGCCGGGACATGTGGATCCAACAAATATGGAGGTTAAGGGGGAAAATAAGCATGTCTGTCTATGAACGAGACAAAAAACGGACTTAATAAGGGAAAATTAGGGTAGAGTAGGTTAAAATATGTTGCCAGAACAGCTGCAACGCCAAGTCCTGCACCGTGCTCGCCAGCGGCGCCGGGACAGGGGGATCCAACAATATGGTGGTTAAGGGGGGAAAGTAAGAAGTCTGTCTATGAAAGAGACAAAACAGGAGTAAATAAGGTAAAATTAGGGTAGAGTAGGTCAAAAATGTTGCCAGAACAGCTGCAACGCCAAGTCTTGCACCGTGCCCGCCAGCGGCACCGGGACAGGGGGATCCAACAAATATGGTGGTAAGGGGGGAAAGAAAGAAGTCTGTCTATGAACGAGACAAAAACAGGACTAAATAAGGGAAAATTAGAGTAGATTAGGTTAAAAATGCTGCCAGAACAGCTGCAACGCCAAGTCTTGCGCCGTGCCCGCCAGCGGCGCCAGGGCTGGCGGATCAATTAAATTGTTTTTTTTTTCATGTAAGTATTCAGACTAGAAACGCCTAGAATTATGCACCCGGTGCAGTGCTGCTCGGCTCTCACCCTTTTTTTCACTTATCTTTAAATAACTTAGGCCAAATTGATCTAGCCGTCTATTCTGCCCAACAGAAATCATCATCAGTTGGGCATCAGTGATGCCCGACTTTAACAGGATTTATTTTTAACCCCCAACGTAAAAACGACGGGGTGTTATAAGTTTGACGTGTCTGTGTGTGTGCCTGTCTGTGGCATCGTAGCTCCCGAACGGATGAACCGATTTTTTTTGTTGTGTGTTCTTATCTATGTTTTATGAAAATCGGTGTTGATGAAAATTGGGGTCGGGGGTATTTTAAATTTTAAATCTATGCTTGTTATTAATCCTCCTACCTTCCTCCTAGTCTAATATTATAAAAGCGAAAGTGAGTTTGTTTGTTACGATTTCACGCTCTAACTACTCAACCAACTATCACGAAATTTTGCATACACTCTGGCGGGGGTACAGTAATGGACATAGGATACTTCTCATACTAAAAGCAATAACGGTTCCTGTGGGACAGCAGGTGAAGCCGCGGGGCGCAGCTAGTACTAGTTAGAAGAAAGATTGCAAGCTAATTATCTGTCTTTTATCACCAGGTGGCGGTGTCGGCGTATTCTGCGACAACGTGAAGTGCCAGCCGCATGAGGTGTGCAAGATGGACCCGCAGACGAAGAGAAACAAGTGCAGCCGAGCTTAGACGAATAATAAATAAAGAATAATTACTAACTTCAAAACTGTTTTTTTTTTAATGTGACCTCTTCTTCTTCGTTTAGTTCTACGTCTAGTTCTATAGATGTAGTGACGTATGGTCGACGTTTGACCACCAACTCGCCTGATGTTAAGCGACGTTGTGGTCTAAGATGGGTAACGACGACCTGTAAGGTACTTATTCACTCTAGCCTTAAAGTTTTGTAGAGTGAAGAAGTACAAAGGCGGCAAATTCTTAAACCAATCTCTAGTGTATTTCCGCTCTAACGTCGCATTAAGTACGTCAAGGAATATGATCCTTTTATTCTATCTTGGAATATGTAGTTCCCATCTTGGAATTAATTTATTGGAATTTACCAGAAAACTTTATACAATTTGATTTTTGAAGCTAATCTGAAGTTTTAAACAGTTTGATATGTAAAGTTAATTTAATAAAGAATTTAAAGAAATCTACTAGAAAACTTTTTACAATTTGATTTTGGAGCTAATTTAGTTCAAAATTTAACAGAACTAATTTTTGATCAAAATATAAATAACATGAAAAAAATTATACAATAAAAAAGCAATAAAAAGTCCTAATTCTTCGAGTACTTCATCGACACGTGTTTCACCTCTCCACGTCCACGAGGTATCCTCAGGTCGTGTTGACTCGTCGTGGCCGAGAAATGGTTATTAAGTTATTAGTCTTTTAACTCTTGAAATGGAAAGAATGAGAATTAATGATTGAAAATCGTGGCCGAGAAATGGTTATTAACTTATTAGTCTTTTAACTCTTGAAATGGAAAGAATGAGAATTAATGAATTAAAAATTCACGACACAGTGTCACATGAATCAGCAAACGACTCTCGGCTCAGACGGAGATGGCTGGATGAATTTGACTCCTACTTGAAAGATTCTAGTTGCATAAATGGAATAACCACAAGCACAGTTACAATTTCTTAATCAGTTGCAGCACATCAGTTGTCATTTTCAAACTCAATTGGTGGATTTTGTAAACAAACTACTATGAGAGTTTAACGATCAATCAGTAGAAGCTGTAGAAGCCACATTCAACGCTCAGTTCTTGGACTCTACCTGTTTGCATCCGGGTTTCACAGGATAGGAAAAGGAAGAGGCGCTTTACCCTACTGTGGAACGATGCAAACTAATTTATAACATAGGGTCAACTGGGGCAAAAGCGTCTGTAGGGCAAATCTTTCGAGAATTACTGACAAACCCTTCACAAATTAGGCAACCAACGCCATCTTGTACAGATTATTGCAACTAAAGATAAAAAAGATGTAAGTGGCGCCTAATTTGTGAAGGGTTTGTCAGTAATTTTATTCTCGAAAGACGCAATTGCTCCACAGACAGATTTGCCCTAGTTGATCCTACATACATACACATGACGTACAATACGCACATATGTTTACATAATTAACAATTGATGCGTGCCGTCGGCTGGGTTTGGACCCAATTCCTCTGGCTTGAGAGGCGAGCACTGTCCAACTAGGCTATCATCGCTTCTTCTTACTGCTATAAAAATGAAAATAAAAATTAACTGATACAAAATGAACACTTTGTTCATTGAAGGATTTGATTATTTACCCTTAGGCCCAAATTATGCAGCCCGGATGTAAGGTGCCTGATCACGAGGCCGCGTGCCTGATGTCAGGCACGGTGCCAATTCAACACTGAACAAGTGTTGATAAAATGTATGAAAGTGTCGTATTTTGAATTACCCTTATTTACACAATTGACACGGCGCAGGCACGACGCTCCACAGGTTTCACGCCTGCATCGTACCTATCCGCATCGCATCTTCACGATAATATTATTAGGAAGTCCTCTTAAAATGTTGGGTTTTCTTTTAGGTAACAAAGAATTTCATAAGCCTAGTACCAAAATTTTATTATTTAGCTGCCTAGTTCGTAGCGCGCTAGAATACTGTTGCCCAGTCTGGAGGCTGCATTATACAGTACACTCGTTAAGACTCGAAAGAACACAAAAAAGATTTTTATGGCACTTAGCATATTCCGCAAAAAAAAAACAAGAGTATTAGGCTCCTACATTAAGAGACTAGCTTTCTTCAACACTCAAACTTTAGTAGACCGTAGAATTAAACTAGATCTGATTTTATTCATTTTATTCATACTACACAATAGCATTAATTGTCCAAATCTTCTAGCCAAATTATTTATTCCATTTAGGTACCCACGCAAGCCTATAGCTCCATTCGCTCCTGTTTATCGCAGAACCGTGCTAGGTGCAAACTGACCTACCTCTACCATGAGTTTACAACGATCTTACTCGCTAGCGACGGCGTAAATGATATCTATAGCCAACGGTACAGCGCCACTTGCGGTCACTTGAAGAACTAAGAATCGGTAGTATTCGTCGATAGGTAAAAACCTATCGAAATCTTATCGCCAGCGACTAACGTATTTTAGCTCTTGCCATTGAGATTCTGTACCATGAGTAACATATTTGACAGACGCTATCGAGAAATACCGTTTCGATAGTGGTAAAGTAATTCACTTGGGAAACAAGGCGTGAAGGAATTTCGATCTTAAAGTTTGTTTTAAAAGTTTATGAAGTACCTATTTCAATAATAATTTAGTGTTATTTTCGACAAATCGCCAAAAAGCTATTTAAGATGGCATAATAGGTAGGTATGTTACAAGTGGCTGCGATGAAGACGAACGACGCGAGCAAGGGAACTTTCAAGCTGACATGAGGATACTTGGAAATCCACTTGAACACATTAGTAAAAACAAATTTATGAAGGAGTACAGGCTTATTAGAGAAGCTTTTGAGGATTTGTGCGATTTGTTACGTAATAATAATAATAATGCTTTAGGTATTTCCTTAAAATTTTCAAAAAGTTACAAACACTTTAGCATGCCAAACTTTATAAAAAGTTTGTTGGCAAGGCTCTCATTATTCTTACTTAATTAATCTTACATAAATAACCCTATGAGTTAGACAGTAAGTTAGGTATTATAGTTATATTTTAGTTACGTGAATATGCGGATTTGAAGCCCACACATAGAGTTTCATTGGTAGCAAGGGTAGGTTAGAGGTTGTACTGGAAGTTTTATTTTAAGTAAATAAAAATAAACAAATGACTTCACATACCTTCTTGGCAGGTTTTATGTGCATTACTACTATTTTATGCACACGGCAACTACCAGAGTGTTAGGTACTAGCAGAGGCGGCGTAAGGCGTGGGCGACGTGGGCCACCGCCTACGGCCTCGCGGTACAAGGGGCCTCGCTCCTCAAAATTTTTTAAGCATTGCTTTAAAGCGACAATAAAATAAAAAAACGGTATAAATTAATTTTTCATTAATATTACTCTTATTTGTATTTTTATGAATAAAAACTTGGCAGTGTTAATTGTTTTGTTTCGTTTTTATTATTTTATAAAATCCGTCTTCAGGTCGCTATAGAATCTCCATAGGGCATAGAAGCCATAGGGCCTCGCGAAATCCGTCTTGCCCACATCAAATTTAGGTCTTGCCCCGCCACTGGGTACTAGCAATAACTTCATTTCTGCCAGGAAGCAATAAGAGTTTATTATATTGAAGAAGTAACCGGAGCATCGAACCATACCAATATTTTGGAAAAGTTTATAAAATTCATAGAGCAAAGTCACACATAACCGCATTTCTCAACTTTATTTATCCACTTGAAACAAACTATTCTAGTAAAAAATCTGGCTTACAGTCATTCTAAGTAAAAGCACTTTAATTAAAATAATTTACCTTTTGAATTAACTGATCGAAGAAATAAATAACCTAAATAGTAAACAACAACAGCCGACTCGACTCTACTATATAAATATATACCTACCTAGTCTTGAGTAGTTCGCGAATTTGACAGAATTTATCCAGTGTAAATTAAAAGTCACTATCAATTTGGACAAAAGCAATCAAGGCTTAAGAGTAAATAAAATCCTCTTAGACTCTTTCAATTAGCCGGGTTGTTTCGAAATATTGAGATGTATGTTTGGGAAGGCTTTACCTACTCTGTCTTTAGAGTGCAGTTAGAAAGAGGCAGCTTCATTGGGTGTGAAGTTAGGAAGTATCGAGTTGACGCTAGCGAGTACGTAAATGCTCACGTAACTCATGGTACGAGTTTCATCAAAAACTATTTGATGCTCGTTTATACGCTATCGAGTGAAGTAAGTATTTATTTTTTTGATAAGGATTGTTTTATTGTTTGTTTTAATCCTATAAGTATATTATTGTTGTAAATTTGATATTTTCTATTTAACGTTTGTTTAAAATGAGTACATATAAGTGTTGAGTAGTACTTTAATCCCATTAGTAGTATTTTATTTATTGTAACTTAGTTAAGTAATTTAACCTTAGAGCAAGATGATGTAAGAGTTTAACCTATTAAATATTGCACGCCCGACATGGGTCCACTGTTGGGACTTTACACTATATTTAAGATCTATATGTACAGTGTAGCAAATAAACGTTTCTGATTTAAGTTTTCGATAGCAACTCATGGTAGAGGTACTGGTCAGATTAATCTAGAGAACAAGATGGCGCACGGCGTAGGTATATGATTTAGGTGAAGCCAAAAACCATCTAAAAACTACGCTACTGTCGTATATGTACACAACACGCACACATTGACGCAAAAAACTACGCTACTCACTTGGTCATTCTTACCTCGACATTAGGCGCATTGGTTTACGGTATAATTTCGTGTGTAGAGACATACATAGTGCATTATAAAAGTGTGGCCAGGACTACATTTTGAGGTTCTTTTTATAAACTGTGCAGTTTTTTTACAAGTCAATTTTGAAAAAGTCATAACATTAAACTCTTACAAATATGTGTAGTTTTAAAATATTAAATCTCCTAAGTTTGTATATTGCAACGGAAATGGCTAACGTAGAGTTTGGGAATTAATATAAGTTTTCGTGTAATTATAAATGTTTTCCATGACAACATTACCACGCACACACATTGAAAAAGAAGTGGCTTCAGCGAGATATAACGCAGTGTTCCATCTTTTCCTCTAGATTGATCTGAGGGTCATAGGATAAAGTGTTTAAAATTTATTTTATTTGATTATTTTAAGTCCAACCTAATATAATATGTTTTTTTTAAGTTAGTAATATTCTTCAAGATAGTGAATGATGTAACCATAAAACGCATGCTGTGCTTCCTTTAAAAGATAGCACATTAAGTTAAAATAGTTCGTAAGTTTAAATTATAAAAGTATTGATGTAGTTTTCATTGCGAAGCCATAATAAATAAATAAATACGTCCTGCACCATGAGTTTTGATAGTTACGACGAGTATAAATTTAAAAAAACACCCACGACACCGTTTTCCATCAAACATAGCTATGTTGTATGTATGTAGAACACTCCCGACTAATTCACCTTTCAAACAAAAAAAAACCGGTACACACTCACACACACACACACACAGACACTACAAACTTATAAATCCGTCTTTTTTGCGTCGGGACTAAAAACGAAAAAGGTTTACGTTGACTATCAAAGCCCAGCCTACAATTTTTCCGCCTTAGTACTTATCTCAATGTTTGTTACCTAGGTTTTCCATCCCAGGCTTTTATTTCTAGACTGTTTTTATGAGAATGAGTCAACTATCAGTCATTCTACTTATTGTTTTCCTGTCTCGCCACAAATGACGAATATAAAGTTAGGTACTCATTTAGTCATTACCTTGGCAAGGTAAGACGGAAAGGGTGTGCTAAGCCGAAAGGAGCTTTTAATCGTCATAGTAAGCTACGTTTACTTTGTGATCAATATTGGAATTACAATAAGTGTGAAATTATAATACATACAAAAAAAAACGCTGTATCCTTTGATCCTACTAATATTATAAACGCGAAAGTTTGTATGTAGGTATGGATGGATGGATGTTTGTTACTCTTTCACGCCAGAACGGCTGAACAGATCTGAATGAAATTTGGCACAGAGATAGATTATGGTCTAGAATAGCACATAGGATACTTTTTAACCGCGGGTGAAACCGCGGGGCGCAGCTAGTTCAATATAAAAGAGATCCGGTACTAAAACCTAAAAATGGACCGCATAAATTAGATGTTGCACACAATTCACCGTGGTCACACACCAACGCAAGCAGCCGCAACAGTGATGATTATTGTTGTTTCTTTCTCGCTATAGTCTAAATATTACGTCTCATTATCTTTGTTATTGATACACGTAACATAATACTGTCAACGGAGCTGTGTATTGTCCGTTTGCTTGTAGTTGTATTGGGCCCACGCGCTGTGTACTAGAAATTAGACTCGTGCTGCTTCTCCCTTACATTATTTCGATGGCTGTTTCTTATATTTGTTAAATTATTAACAATGACAAGTTTGAAGTTTTCAAGTTGTTCATTTATAATAAAACACACGGAATGGTTTGATTCCACTTTTATTATGCAAACCGCTAGTGTGGAGTGCTCTGCTTGAGTGTGTGTTCTCCGATACCTGAAATCTCGAACTCTATTCTGGGGGGCTATTCCTGCGCGTGAGATGAGATGAGATTTTATCTTGGTCACTCTCACACCTATGACGTTTCAAACGAGAGCAACAAGGACGAAAAAAGGTGAGATGAAAATCTCAAATCTCCGAATGGGCCACTGGCCCCCTATTCTCGACGAGCGAGATGTTTTTGGTCACACTCACTCACCCACTCACTCTTTTCACTTTTCAAACGAGGGAGACAATGAAAATGAATGACAAGCATTCATTATCATTGTCTCCAAATTATCTGACGCGTCAGAATATGCCCCATGGGTCACATAGTACACACATACATATCGTCACGCTTTTCCTCCGAAGGGGCTGGCAGAGGTATACAGCACCCATACTTCGCCGGATGATATTCAGTGCCAAATGTGACAGGGGCGAGCCTGTCGCCATATACCAGGCTTCAATTATGTAGCAGATGACATTAAATACGTACAAATGTTCACACAATTAACAAATTTGTGCGTGCCTTCAGCTGGGTCTGAACCCGCTTCCCCTGGCTTGAGAGGCGGGCCTTCTCCGACTAGACTATCATCGCTTAACGTAGTAACTAACTATTATCTGTTATCTGGCTGTGCCTTGGTTGTGCTTAAAGTCTCGAGTGAATCGGTTTTCTCTACTGTGTGCTCTACCGTAGGCCGCATATCATTGCTGATGCTAGCCAAAGTAAGCCTAATACTTATTGAATTATTAAAAAAAAACAAAGGTTCAAAAACCGACTTTGCGGGTCGCTGGTCTGCTCGTGGTGCACTCACAATGCAATAAGTAAATCTGAAAACCTTTAACCTAACTTTAGATTAAGACTTAATAACTAACCCCCTCTACCTGTATTCCCCTTAAATGATAATTAAAGATTTATGTTAACAAAAGTCACGGTCCCCGGAGTCCGTGAAGTGTAATTTTTAAATAAAAAAAAATAAAAAAAAACCGACTTCCCGTCATCCATCTAAACAATTTTTATTTGTTGATATTTTAAAAACTGCTTGACCGATTTCGATAAAATTTATATGGGACCACCTCTAATGTATGATCTACCAAAAAATCAAATCATTAAAATCAATTTATAATTGACGGAGTAATAAATCGCGTAACATTCAAAAAAAAAGAAAAACAAACAGACGAATTGAGAATCTTCTCCATTTTTAATATTATTATTACTTTTTTAATATTGTAAGTCAATTGAAAATATAAGTACAATGAACTCTTTCATGCCACACCCTTTCCGTGACACCCTATAATACAGGGTGTAAGTACAGGGTTATATAACCTTAGATATAATAGAAATGAAAATTACTACGTAATGTATAAAAACATTTTACATGCATAAACCTATAACTTAATTCTAATCTAAAAGCCCGTTGGCAGAGGGAAAGGTGCCCAGAATGCTAGCAGCGTTGCCACGCTGGATGGCAATGCTCAATTTCTGTCCGAAATAAATGCCAGCATTCTGAACACCTGACGCCTTCACCTACCGTTTTTTTTTTAAAGTAATGTATTAAATATAAATATAAGCATAGATTCGGAATTTAATTGTAAATATATTGTACAAACTGACGATTCTAAGTGCATATGTCCTGTATGTGGTCCTTTATAACAATGCATTTAGGGTGTTGTTGGGGTTGCCCCGATTTTGTAGCGCTTCAGGCATGTTCGCCGATGCACACATGGCTTGTTTTCACGCGACCATGAGGTCGCGAGCCGCGTCCTTGGTGCGCAGAGTGCGGGCCAGCACCAACACCGCCCTAAACATGATCGCGAACTGGGACCCTATTCGGAGATTTGAGATTTTCATCTCACTTTTTCTCGTCCTTGTTGCTCTCGTTTTAAACGTTGTAGGTGTGAGAGTGACCAAGATAAAATCTCATCTCACTCGCAGGAATAGCCCCCCAGATTAGACTGTGCTTATCTCCGGCACTGCGGCGAGAGACATTTACCGGTACCGATGCCGGAGAGAAAGTACTAGTAATATAATTAATAAGAGTATAGTATAATTGATTTCTTCCTTGACTTCATTTTGAATTTTTAATGTACTTACTATTTTATTTGACATTTAATTTATTTATTTTTAATTGTAATTGACATGTTTATATAATTATTGATTGCTTTTATTGTTATTCATAATTATTCAATTGTTATAAATAAGTTCAGTTTTTAATTTTACGCATTATCTATACTTATATTAAATCGAATGTAATTTACAATGTGTGCTGTTATGGTGTCATGCCTGAAATAAATTAATTTTGAATTTGAATTTGAATATGTCTAAGGAAAAATGAATTTGAATTTTTTTGAATTTTAGAAAACCAAGTTCAAACATAACATAATAATTTCTATTACTTAAAAAATATGGTCCATAATAGATTGGTTTCAAATTAACTCTCTGTCACACTCACACTAACTGTCTTAAGCAACGGTGTTCCACTCACACACCTCTATTAAATTGAAATGTAATATGTTTATAATGCACTAATATTATGTTGTTTTTCCTGTAAACTTAAATTCCTTCGGTTCGGTTTTTACTAGTTGAGTGTTGAATTGCGAGCAGTGAGGACAGCTGCAAACATGGGTGAGTTTACTCAACTGCTTCTTAACATTATTATTGTGTAACAAGTTTTATTTATTTAGGACAGAAAGAAACTTGTAAGTATGTACGTAACCTACTATCCTACTTCCTACTATAGTCCAGTCCGGGCAAACATTTAAATAGAAGGGGGGAGGTTGTAAGTATAAATCTCTATTTTCTAACTAATCCCGGTAAAGGATTCGCCGCCATCTTGTTTTAAAGTTCGATTATTTTTTTTTTCTGAAATAACTCGTTCATTTTCAACTTTAGAGCAAAAATGGCACTATCAAAGTTGTTGGAAATTTAATTTCTCACAAGTTTGATCAATATTTGCAGAGTTATACTATCAAGTTTATCAAAAAACCTTAATGGGAAAAATTTAATTTCCAACAAATACAAATACCTATCTTTATTAGCCAACCATTTGCACAATATACAAGCACTGTGGACCCCACACTTGGAAAAACCAGTATCGTGGGCGTCCACTTGAACAACACATTAAATTAAAGGCAGACTAAATGAATTAGAATTTAAAGAAAAAGAAAGAAAGAAAAAAAGTTTTATTTGCGACCTTTTAAAATTAAAACATTAAGGGAATTTTACAATCTACAAGGTCACAAAACGGCCCCAACTCAGCATAATGCCGGCTGTTAACCGGCGCTGGTCTTCCGTTGGAACCGCTTGGTGAAGTCACGGTACAAGCACATACACAGTACACACTACAAAATGATAATAAATAAAATACATAAAGATAATAACAAAAACTTTTAGGTATCAAAGATACACTTATGAACGTCAAAGTTATTTAAATAGACTCGACCGCCTTGTTCATATAAAGAGCCTCTACCCAGAAGAACAGGCAAGAAACTGAGGGGCATTATTTTTTCAAATAATAAATAAATTACAGTCTCACAAATTTTCGCTTACAACTAGGTAATATTATATAAATACTACTTAGTGGCTACTAGGCGGAAGTGGAAGGCTCCAGACATCTTTGTCTTAATATTATATTACTTGAGACACAGTATTTGATAATATTATGTAATCTGTAAATGACGTTGTCAAGTGTAAAGTAGTTACACCTATGACCTGAATAAATGAATTGAATTAAATCTATACTAATACGAGTACTAATAATACTAATATAGTATTAGCAAATTTACTAAAAATATTATGAAATCTAAAGTAACTTTGTCTGGCCTGTCTGTCTGTTTGTAGGCTTTTCACGGCTAAACGACTGAACGTTTCTTGATGAAATTTGTTAATTAGTTACAGTATATCACGAGGTTTTTGGATACTTTTTTCTGAATAAAAAGTCGCGTCGCTGTTAGCCTAGTCTATACAAATATTATAAAGAAGGAAGATTTGTATGTAAGCATGTTTGTTACGAATTAACTCAAAGACTACTGGTTCGATTTCAAAAATTTTTGCACCATTCGAAAGCAACAATATTCCTGATTGATTAGGGTCTAAAACTTGAGCGAAGCCGCGGGAAAAACAGCCAGTTATCTATATTTTACGAATTATGTTTATTTATTTTTCAGGTTACACTGCAAGAGCAACCGTAGCGCTGATGTTTCTGGCCCTGGGTAAGGAAACGTCTTACGAAACCATTTGTCGTTTGTTTTTAAACAACTTAAAAAACTAAACCGACTTCAATAGGATGAGGTTCTTAATAGATTCTTTTTTTGTTTGGTAAATCATACCTTAGGGATGGTCCCATTTACATTGTATCAAAATCGGTCAAGCAGTTTTTAAAATATACATTTTTTACATAGACAGCCGGTTTTTTAAGATATGTTTTTATTTTATTAATATACCTATGTAATTTATTGTAATGAAAAGATAGAATAGCGCCTTTCAGAAAAAGTGTGTAGCACGTGTACGTAGTAGTACGTACTCGTACATCCGGGCTCCATTATAATTACATTACAATATTAAAAAATTACATACACTCCGCGGACTCCGGGATCTTCCGTTAATTAATATTTAAGGGGAATATAGGTAGAGAGGGGTTAGTTGTCAAGTCTTAATCTAGGGTTAGGTTAAAGTTTATCACTTTTTGCTACATTGTGAGTACACCACGAGCAGACCAGCGACCCGCAAGCAGCACCCGGTCACGAGTATGACGCATGTGCCAGCCATCGCTCTCCTCAACCATATTTGAGGGAAGAGAACGACGACGCACGACGTCGCCATCAAGGTGACTTCGATAGTGATCTTGAATGCTCAAGATGTACC
Source organism: Peribatodes rhomboidaria (assembly GCA_911728515.1). Taxonomy (NCBI): domain Eukaryota; kingdom Metazoa; phylum Arthropoda; class Insecta; order Lepidoptera; family Geometridae; genus Peribatodes; species Peribatodes rhomboidaria. The sequence goes on from OU452189.1 coordinate 7,961,157, forward strand.
TACAAAATCGCGAAATTATTAAAATTATTATTATCGTAAGATCATGGCCTCCTCCCGTCCCAGAGCCTCCATCACCACTGCGTTCCGATCTCTGATGGCCAGCTGCAGGTTGTACTCCTTGACGGTTTTCAGTGACGCAGCCTATGCTCGCCGTAAAAACCGGCTGATGGCATCGTCTTCGGTCATCGGCGTAGTAGGTGAAGGTCTCGGTGTGCCGTGATATTGCGACGACTGCGTGCGACACGCTCTCATGCACCACCTTACCAGTGGCCCTATTCGGAGATTTGATATTTTCATCTCACGTTTTTTCGTCCTTGCTGCTCTCGTTTGAAACGGTCATAGGTGTGAGAGTGACCGAGACAAAACCTCATCTCATCTCACGCGTAGGAATTGCCCTCCAGCTTATTCCAGGTTGCAATTAAAGTTAAATTCAAAGTCAAATGTTTTTATTCAATTTGGGTATTAAAGATACACTTATGAACGTCAAAGTTTTTTTTAAATAGACACTCGACTGCCTTGTTCAGATAAAGAGCCACTACTCAGAAGAACAGGCAAGAAACCGAGGGGTATCCAAACCATCGTTTGCACCCTAACTAATAACTACGACACATAATTATGTATATGTCGCAATCAACTAGCTTAATTCGCTGTTCAATTAACAGCCTAGCCTTTTTACTAAACAGCGCCGTTCAACTTACTTCCTGATGATATTCGGCTATTCAATCAAAGCTGCTGTTGATCGACAACGTTGACTACTTGCCTAGCCAAGTCTTCGGGTATTTATTAAAAAAAAAAACTAAGTTTCATGGTCGCGCAGCGTCGTAAACAAAACGTAACCATTTTGGCAATACGATATCATGTTAGTGCCTCCTGATTAGGGAATGCAATTGCGCGAGATTTGGGGCTCAGGCGAGATCTCGCGAGTTTATAAGTTATACAATACCACGAAATCTCGCCAATTTCGAGATCTCGCGAGATTGGCAGTTTTTTGTGTTTTTTCTTGCAAATAATCACAATATTTGAAGAAATTAGGAAAATAATAATAAGAATTAAAGGTTTTATAAAATAAACATTTATTTCTACGTTTTTACTTCTCGACAACAAAACATCTCTACAGCTCTACAGCAACAGTTTTGCTGGTTGAAATGCCTTGTCTAAGTTCACTAAAACCTATTCTACCTACCAATTTAAAAGTAGAAATCATGTCTGCTAGGCTCGATCATCGAGTTTTACAATCAAGTTGTAACTTTATTTCTTTTCCAAATTCTTGCTTTACGTACATATATTTGAAGAGTATCAGTTTTAGTAGGTGATCATTTAAAAAGTTTTACCGATTTCCTAACTTTCTCAATTATACCCGGTTATTCTGCATTAAATTTTTTTAAAAAAAAGGTTATGAAAGATTAAGAAAAATTAAGGTCTACTTCTATTCTGGGGATAGAGTAATAAAAATCATCTTCTGAGTCTGAGCTGAATATTTCGTTCATTTCAAGAGAGCTCAACGTCGTTTTTCTCATTTTCGAATCTGGGACCCTATTCGGAGATTTGAGATTCTCATCTCACCATTTTGCGTCCTTGTTGCTCTAGTTTAAATTGTCATAGGTGTGAGAGTGACCAAGATAAAATCTCATCTCATCTCACGCGCAGGAATAGCCCCCCTGAGCGAGACCTGAGACCCTATTCGGAGATTTGAGATTTTCATCTCACTTTTTATCGTCCTTGTTGCTCTCGTTTGAAACGTCATAGGTGTGAGAGTGACCAAGATAAAATCTCATCTCATCTCACGCGCAGGAATAGCCCCCCTCGTCCCGCGACCGCTACCTCACTAACTGCGATCGGTTTCGGCCGCCGTCGCCCGCGCACCGAAACCGATCGTAGTTCCGTCAAATTCCGTATCAGCTTGCGCGCTTCGATTAAGATGTTTTTATGCTCGAGTGCAATCTCGTTAAACCCGCGAGATCTCGGCCATTTTTCGGCCGAGATCAATCTCGCTAAAAAAGGCCGAGATCTCGCGAAAACGAGATCTCGAGAGAACGAGATTGCATTCCCTACTCCTGATGCTAGTGCCAACCACTCCGCCTAAATTATACGGGACTCCGTTACGTCCCGTACGAAATGAACGAAGCCCGCTCCGCTCGCAGTGGAAGGTGTGCACCCTGCACTCAGATCAACCTAGAGGAAAAGATGGAACATTGCGTTATATCTCACTGAAGCCACTTCTTTCTAAACGTGTGAGCGTGGTAATGTCGTCATGAAAAACATTTACAATTGCACAAAAACTAATATTAATTCCCAAACTCTACGTTAGCCATTTTCGTTCCAATACCTTAGTAGATTTAATATTCTAAAACTGCACATATTTCTCTCTTACAGTTTAATTAACTCTTACAAAATAACTCTTACAGTTTAATGTTACGGCTTCTTCAAAATTGACTTGTAAAAAAACTGCACAGTTTTTAAAAAGAACCTCAAAATGTAGTCCTGGCCACACTTTTATAATGCACTATGTATATTTATGTACACGAAATTATATTATACCATAAACCAATGCCTATAATGTCGAGATAAGAATGACCAAGCGAGTAGCGTAGTTTTTTTGCGTCAATGTGTGCGTGTTTTGTACATATACGACAGTAGCATAGTTTTTGGATGGTTTTTAGCTTCACCTAAATCATCCGCCGTGCGCCATGTTACTCTCTAGGTTGATCTGAGATCCTGCATTATCATGTTTTTTGGGTTTAATTTTAGTGCTCGTAACTGTCTCCGCTCGTTGCCCGCCTCCGAACCAAGTGAGAGGCGTGGAATGCAGACAAGACTACGACTGCCGTGGAGGACCGTGCTGCCTCAACTGGCTGGGCAAGAAGAGCTGCGTTACCACTGTCCCTTTCAAGCTTAATAATGTTGGCAACGACGATAGGAGCTTTAAGAAAGGAATGCATACTCGTTCGAAGGTAAGTCAAGGTCAAAAATCAAACTACAATACAATATTGCACACAGAAAATACAAAGTAAAACAAACATTAACATATCGTCACGCCTTTACCCCGAGAGGGTTGGCAGAGTAATAACAATATCCACACTTCGTCGGACGATATTCAATCCCAAATGTGACAGGGCGAGCCTGTCGCCATACACCGGGCTCCAGTCATGTAGCAGATGACAAACATTACGCACAAATGCTCACACAATGAACAAATTGGTGCGTGCCGTCGGCTGGGTTCGAACCCGCTCCCTCTGGCTTGAGTCATAAAATAGGTAGTCATTGAAATACAAATACTAAATATGTATTTGGTAGGAGTGGTGGAGTTGACATTCTTGCATTGCAAGCTGCTGTCGGACATTTCTGGCGGAAGTTTCCTTGCAGGAGAAAACGAGGCCTAATTAAGACAATTACATTACAATTTGGTTTAACAGTAAATATTATAAAAGCTCTCCATTAATTCAACAGTTCTGTATTTAAATAGGGTTTCTTTGTTTTTTAGCTCGTGTAGAGACCAAGCATGCAAGATAGAACACTCTACTGGGAAACAGCGCTGGCAACAACATTCATCTGCCAACTCTTGAAGATGGACCATTTATTATTTATACATAACAAACAAAACACTTTAGTTTATAGATTCGTCAACTTTTTATTCTTCAAACAGCTCTTAAAGCTCACAAATCATTACCTACTTTCATCCCCTGATTATAATTTGATTGTCAATCGTAGAGTATATAGAATTCCTTTCCCTGCTGTCAAATCTAGTTTTGCCCATCGCTTCGGTGATTTTGTTACTGGCTTTGTTTTGTATAGTTGTTAAATTTTGTGATATTAAAAACATGAAAGCCACCGAAGCGAAACATCTGATCCGAAAATTGTTAAAATCTTTGTCGTATGACAAAACAGAAGCTATTTTAAAAATTGTAAAGTAACTGTTCTGCCATTTTTTTTTTGTTTTTTGCTAAAGTAAAACTGTAAAATAAATTGTTTTTTTTTTTTTTTTTTTTTTATAACATACTAGGCATGCGTTTGACCACTGACTCGCCTGATGGGAAGCGTTGCCGTGATCGAAGGTGTAACACGTTTGCCTAGGAGATACCTATTCACTTTACTCTTAAACACCCCCGGATTGTATTTAGGTGGAAAGACAGACGCAGGCAACGAGTTCCACACCTCTGCAGTTCTTACAAGAAAAGTTGACTTGAAACGCTTAGTGCGTTTTGGCGGAATTTCCACCATGAGAGGGTGTCTCTTACTGGTGCGCCTGGTACAATTGTAAAAGAACGGTGATGGCAGGATCGTATTTAGAAATTAGGATAATTTATACGGATAAATACTTGTAATAAATGTATATCTATATATTTATTTTATTATTATTTTTTGTATTATATATTGTGAATGCTGGTCTTGAAAGGCGGTAAGTAATGTGCTGAACAGGACTATGGGTTGCCTCGATACAGGCTTGCCTCGTGAGGCAACCAGTAAACAATGTTTTTTATAGGTAATAAGTTGTTACAATACATATTTTCATTTTCATTTCATTTTCATAGATAAACTAGCGACCCGCCCCCGCTTCGCACGGGTGCAATGCTGATACTAAATACACTACAGAAAAACTGTGAACGTTGTAAATAAAACATATATAGCGGCCCCCTCTGGCTTCGCACGGGTAAAACATATTTAGGCTACTAACATCACATTAGAAACCTCAAAAATAACAGTATTTCTCCACTATTTAATGGATGTTATTATACATATAAACCTTCCTCTTGAATCACTATGTATTAAAAAAAACCGCATCAAAATCCGTTGCGTAGTTTTAAAGATTTAAGCATACAAAGGGACATAAGGACAGAGAAAGCGACTTTATTTTATACTATGTAGTGAAAAACCATTCAACACCTGTATGAATTGTGCAAATAAAAACAAAAATGAAACCAATTTTCCAGCCAGTCATTTAAAAAAAACACAACCCATTTCCCGCCAGAAACAAAAAAAATACGGCTCATTTCCAGCCAGCCACAAAAGAAAGCGCCAAGGAGGTTGAGCAAATAGCGACGCGAATAAGTAATGCGTTGCTGTCGCTACCCCTTCGAATCCCAGTTCGTGTAGTCGATATTTTTCTTCAGTACCGGGTCGGCTGTTCGCCTCGGGTACAGCCGCCTCGCGCGCCTAAAAAAATAAACATCGCGTTCTTAGTTCAAATGGCGAACTGATTTCTTTTTATTTACTTTTCTTTTGTGCCTGTTATGTTATTTTCGTTGAAACGTGTGGCAAAATTTGAAATCGAAGAGAGAAAAACGCGCAAAAGTTTTCGCAAATCTAGTATTCTCTTATTAGAAAAAGAATGTAGGGCTAATGGTATAAAAACTCAAAATTATTAATGAAAAATACCTATTAAGGTAAAAGTAGGCAAATAGAATGTGAATTATGTGAATGTGAATCTTAGGTTGTTTTCAAATTTTCTAAAAATTCTTTCTGTTTTAAAATTCAAATTAAATTTACTGAAACTTTCTTCATTGTATTTAGCGATTCCAGCTTTGTAATTTAAATTATGTATGTATTTACAATAAAAACTTTTTAATTAGTAAGTGAGCAGCTTAAAGTCAAACTTGTCGGCTGTGTCCTCATTACATTAGGAAAATCCAGTGCTTTCTTCTGGCCATCCGTGGAACTGTTCTTAAAGGCGCAGAGAGAATATGTCTACGCAGCTACGCCGTAGAAGCTTTAGGTATTCTGGGATATCAAATTTCTATGATTAACCGTAGCGTAGACTCGGCGTAGTCTACCTACGGCGTAGAGGAGAGATTTAATGATATCGGGGTAGCACCTACCCCTATATTCACTAACATTACTTAAGAGGGCCGCGACGCTCTGAAATTTCCATACAAACGCGCTACTTAAATTTGTTGAAAACCATTTGTCAGATTATGATGAAATTTAGCATTTACTATTAAATTAACAATATCTCCGCCCCTATGTTCTTGTTTTTTTTTAACGTTCTCAAGCGAAAATAGAGCATGAAAAATATCCACATTTTAAGGGGTCACTTTCGACTGATTTATTCAATAGGTAGATAAAGCAAATCAAAAATTCCATTACATAGGGAGGTTGTCTACATCATTAGCTGTTAAATGAATTCATAATACAAGGGAAATTATTAGTTATTTAAAAATGATTACAGAAGTGCAAAAGTCATAAAAAAAATGAAATTGCACTTTGTCACTCTGTAGGTAAGTTTAGAGGCTCGTCAGTATCATTACTCGCTCTTTTCACTCGTCTTCTTCTTCTAGACGAAATGGCTATAGAATACCTTAGGCCAATGCGAAGTTAGTCTAGGTCGCATAGGTTGAATTTAGTTATGTCGCCGGACTCTTAAGTAAATGCGAAGTACGACCTTTCTAAGTACAACATGACAGCTGCCATACGTTTTCTGCATCCTGTGAATTCGAGCGCTCATTGTAATGTTTGTAATACTGGGATACTGTATATTTGTATATAGCGGAGAATTCTTGCTATTTTGCTAATATGACTGCCTCGGTGGCTCATTTGGTAGTGAACCTGCCTGCTGAGCTTGGGGGCGTGGGTTCGATTCCCACCTAGAGCAAACATTTATGCGATGAACATTTGTGTTTGTTCTATGTCTGGGTGTAAATATCTATCTATTTAAGTATGTATTTAAAAATATATATGCATGTATATCAGTCTCTGGCAGCCATAGTACAAGCTTTGCTTAGTTTGGGGTCAGGCGACCGTGTGTGTAAGTGTCCTGATATTTATTTATTTATTTATTTTATTATTTATTTTCTATTGAATGTGACGAAGATGGTTAAAGAATGATTCAGATTCAGATTCTTTATTGACCTTACAAATACAAACACAAATACAAATACAAATATATTTATTATCAAACCATTTGCACAATTTACAAACACTGTGGACCCCGCACTTGGAAAACCCAGTATCGCGGGCGTCCACTACGACAATGGTCTACGATACTACGATGGTACGACAACAGTGATCCGTTATATTAGGCAATTCATTTACATTTTTTCTTAAATATAGGTAAGTCAATTTAGCTATTGAAAGATTCGAAATAAATATTAAACATTAATAAGTACATTGAAATGACAATATTTTTGCATACAATAAAATGTAAATAATTTATTGCTTGTAAAAAAAAAAGAAATTAAAAGTAATTTTATGATTTAGTGTTAGTAAAAAAATAGTTATACAATTTCATTTGGAGGAAAGAGTTTTCGCTTACTTTAAAATTCATAAAGTCATTAAGCTTATAAATAAAGGCATAAGGTAATGTTTGTCATAAGGAAGAGTCCAGATGATTTTTTATGAAACATTTCGTAACGTACAGTAGTAGGAGCAGAGGGATATATTTTTATGATTTGCACCCAGAGAGAAGCCAATATATGTACCAACACCAAGGTAATAAAAACATAAGTACTGGTGCATTTTTTATTTGTGCCTTTTTTGACAATTAGGGTTTAGAATAGGGCTCTAGCTAGTTAGATTTCGAGCTGCGGCTTTAAGCTTTGAAAGTCAACATTATTTTTAGTATAAAATGCTGGAATGATCCAAACCAAAATAAATTACTTGTAAAACAACTTGTCATAAATTAAATTTTCCAAACAAATACTTCCCATTTTGGAAGAAATTTCACCCCCAATTCTTTGAAATTAAACAAAAGTTAACTTACTATACCAATTAGTTTAAGTTTTTTAATAGTAATAATTATTTTAATAGTTTTCTTTGCTTTATTATTGTTAGAAACCCTTCATGTAATATATAAACATATTCTTCCTATACTAGTGTTCAATATGAAAGTGTTCAATATATAAATGAGTGTGCAATATGAACGGTGACGTCAGAGAGCCGTGGTGTCCGCTGTGGGCGCGTCTGCGCTGGCCCCGCGTGTGCGCCAGGCTGTGCCGGCGACGAGTGGCGCCACAGGTGGCAAACAATGGCAACACCAACAGGTATCTACTGTGACGTTAGAGAGCCGTAGTGCCCGCTGCGGGCACGCCTGCACTGGCCCGCGTGTGCGCCAGGCTGTGTTAACGAGTGGCGCCACAGCACGTGGCAAGCAATGGCAACATCAACAGGTATCTACTGGCTTCGCGTGTGCACCAGGCTGTGCTAGCGGTGAGTGGCGCCACAGCACGTGGTGAACAATACCAACACTAACAGGTATATACTGTAACGTCAGAGAACCGCGGTGACCGCTGTGGGCGTGCGTGCGCTGGCCCCGCGTGTGCGTATTGCTGTGACGGCGACGAGTGGCGCCACAGCACGTAGCGAAAAAAGGCAACACCAACAGGTACATGCTGTGACGTCAGAAAGCCCCAGGATATTCGACGCCAACAAACACTTTATCTTAAGCCATTTTGGGGAGTCAAATTTGTAGCATTGCAAATTCTTCTTCACAAAAACCAAACTAGCTACCTTCTAAGTTTTCACCAATTACACTCTCTCTCTCGTCTTTAGCACTACATACTTATTCCTTTATTTTGTATTCCTACAGTAGGTAGGCCAACTCACTTTTATGAGTTGGCCTTCCAAATCATAGCTGCAAGCGTGGCGTGACTGAAATACTCCACTGCCTCCGCGACGGAAATGATTGAGTGGGTCCGGTCCGCGCTTCGACACGACAGCCCGCAGGCATGCTTGCGGTGGCCTTTCAAAACCGATGATGTGATTTCAAACTTATATATATTTAAGTAATTAATTGTACGTAAAGCTACGATAGGGTTTATGTGGAATTGTGGTCTGAAAGTTCCTAAAAAGTAACAAACCATGCGTGCTAAAGTTGCCTCTTCATCATCTCAGATTGAAGACGTCCACTGCCAGACAAAGGCCTCTCCAATAATCTCCACTTCAGGTCTTGAGTTGCCCGCATCCAACGGCTTCCTTGGACCCTCACAAGATTGTCTGTGCATCTTATTTCAGAAAAGATCACTTACAAAGTTACTTAACTTACCTGCTGTGATTTTAGACATTTGTTACCCAATTGCCTAGAAGAACAGTAAGGTTTTAAGATGTATGCAAGTATGTGTGTGTGCTCTAAAATAAAAAGTTACATAGTTACATAAAATAAAAAGTTACACGCATAATAAAGAGGCAACCAAATACATGGCACAATGTTTTCAGTTATGTGTCTTCAAATATTTCAATTTCAATCCTATTTCACATTCGCGACTTCAAATGCCCAAAGTTTAAGGTTATTGAATGCCGCCCACATTGGACTGTAAGCACTAAACGGCCAGATCTGACGATAACGAACACGAGAGGCAGTTTGGATAATTGTTGGAGACAGCATGAGAATGACCGCGTAGTTTGAAAGGAAACTCTTTGCTAAATTAGTTTTGTTACCTAATAGATTTGAAAAACAAACAAGTAACATTAGTAAATGAAAAATAAAAAGCCCGGCTGCAAAATGTTGTACGCTATGTCACTTCCACTATCAAGACGATTCAAATGACACCTCACATGTCGAAATCCATCAAGCTGTTTAGGCTGTAAGGCGTGCCAAAGAAACCTCATACTTACAAACATACCCACCCACATATATAAATAGGGTCAACTGGGGAAAATGCGTCTGTGGGGCAATTCCATCTTTCGAGAATTACTGACAAACCCTTCACAAATTAGGCGACACCTACATCTTTTTTCCTCTTTAGTTGCAATAATTTGTATAAGATGGCGTCAGTTGCTTAATAATATGTGTAGGGTTTGTCAGTAATTCTCGAAAAACGCAATTGCCCCACAGACGCATTTATCCCAGTCGACCCTACATACATACATACATACTCGAAAAACATAACCATACTTGCGCAGTCGGATAATAACAGGCAGAGCTCTGCTTAAGCGCTAGTTCAGACACGGCGGGAACCGCGCGGTAGTAGTATTGTTGTCCATGTCTAAGGCGCAGCAATAACAAGGACAACAATACTACTACCGCGCGGTTCCCGCCGTGTCTGAACTAGCGCTTAAGCAAAGCTCTGCCTGTTATTATCCGACTGTCAGTATCCGCGGGTAAAGTAAGTACTTACCTACTCAAAAGACTGGCAACGTTACCTCGTTGAATGGCAATGCATTAGCACTGCTGGGCTGATGCTTATCTCGGCCAGAGAATTACCTTTACCATTATATGACCTCAGATCGACCTAGAGAATAACATGGCGCACGGCGTATTATTTAGATGAAGCCAAAAACCATCAAAAAACTATGTATTTAAAAGAAGACGTTTAACCAAAACTTTTACTGTTATTTTTGTTATTTTTGTTTTGTTTTGTTATTTTTGTTGTTTGATTGAACAGCAAAATGAGCTAATTGCTTTCAAAGCGGGTGATAGAGATCAAATTACTTTTGGTCATATACTCAGATCAATCTAGAGGAAAATATGGAACACTGCGTTATATCTCGCTGAAGCCACTTCTTTTTGAACGTGTGCGCGTGGTAATGTTGCCATGAAAAACATTTACAATTGCACTAAAACTAATATTATTTCCCAAACTCTACGTTAGCCATTTTCGTTCCAATTTACAAACTTAGAAGATTTAAGATTCTAAAACTGCATATATTTATAAGTGTTTAATGTCACGGCTTTTTCAAAATTGACTTGTAAAAAAACTGCACAGTTTTTCAAAAGAAGCTCAAAATGTAGTCCTGGCCACACTCTTATAATGCACTATGTAAATTTATGTACACGAAATTATACCATAATGCACATAATGTCGAGGTAAGAATGACCAAGCGAGTAGCGTAGTTTTTTTGCGTCAATGTGTGCGTGTTATGTACATATACGACAGTAGCGTAGTTTTTGGATGGTTTTTGGCTTCACCTAAATCATACGCCATGCGCCATTTTATTCTCTAAGTTGATCTGAGGTATGTAGTTAAAATATAGCTAATGGCACTTACAAACTTGGTCATGACATTTATTTTACGGAGGTCTTTACTCACTTAGGTAAATTATGCCTTTCCAACTATGTATTGACATGGTAGTGACGTCAGCCATCCTCACTTTTCCTACTCTATCCTCAACATTGTCTTCTTCTCTATCTTTTTATATTACACAGTTAAATTCTAGGACCTTCTACCTTCTACCATTACATCTCATTGTCATAATAGTTACGTTTGTTTTCCTTATTACGATTCGCAGTCGCATAGCGTCAACAACAAAACGTTCTAAATAAAATACCATAGTAGGCCCCCTGTACTTACGTCAGAAAAACAAACACAAACGTGAAACACGAAAACTAAGAAATCCTACTAATATTATAAACGCGAAAGTTTGTAAGAATGGATGGATGGATGGATGTTTGTTACTCTTTCACGCCAGAACGGCTGAACAGATCTGGATGAAATTTGGCACAGAGATAGATTATAGTCTAGAATAGCACATAGGATACTTTTTAACCGCGGATGAAACCGCGGGGCGCAGCTAGTATTTATATATTTTTAAATACGTACATAACTAGATATTAACACCCAGACATAGAGCAAACACAAAAGTTTATCACATGAATGTTTGCCCTAGCTGGGAATCGAACCCACTCTCCCAAGCTCAGAAGGCAGGTTCACTACCGACTGAACCACCAAGGCAGTCAAACATCACCCCTGAGCAGTTTTGACCATGTGACCAACAACAAATGTCCAACCCAACAAATCATATCAGGTACTTACTGTGCTGCGCTGACCTTCTGTCAGACATCGCGTGCCGCTGTCCTGCAGGTGGCAGGCTGTATAATAACAGGTCCGCGCACGCACTCCTGGACTAACTGGGTTAATGATGTACAGCCTACGAGTGTTAGGGCATGTTCTCACAAAAATTACGTAAAAAACGTAACGTTCAAACAAAAAATGTACTTGATGACGCGTACATACCACGACTTTCCACACACACACACATGTTAACTTAATGCGCTACATTTAGAGTTTTTAACGTATTTAGAGTTTATCAAATTTGATGGTAAAATGAGAACGGCACCTAGAATTATTTTTTTTTTGCCATTTTTATTGGTATTAATAGTAACAAGGACACAAATAAGAATAACTCGGTTAAATTTTAGAGAGCGAATCTGGCTATTTACTCGTAATAATCGAAAAAAAAGTGTTAAAATAGCAAAAAAATTCGAGAACCAAAAAGTATTTAAGATGATATTTTTTGTGATTTTTTTTCCAAAATGAGAATGATCTTCAAAATTATACTTCGGTTAAACTGTTGTTGGTTAATTCTTCTACCAGCTGTATTTTTTTGCACCTGATCATCATAATTCTTCATATCAAACCATAGGCGCAAAAAATACTTGTGTTCGTTGATTTCGTGTAATACCGGGCCTTACTAGGTAACTTTGTTAGAGCAGTGCCCCAACCGTGTCTGGGGCAAGTCGCATTACATTTTTTTTTTATAACAAACTAGGCATGCGTTTGACCACTGACTCGCCTGATGGGAAGCGTTGACGTGATTGAAGGTGTAACACGCTTGCCTAGAAGATACCTATTAACTTTACTCTTAAACACCCCCGGATTGTATTTAGGTGGAAAGACAGACGCAGGCAACGAGCTCCACACCTCTGCAGTTCTTACAAGGAAAGCTTGTAAGAACTTAGATTATATTTCAATTTCTCTTTGCCCCTTCAGTTTCTTACCTGTTCTTCTGAGTAGAGGCTCTTTATCCGAACAAGGCGGTCGAGTCTATTTAAATAACTTTGACGTTCATAAGTGTATCTTTGATACCTAAATTGAATAAAAACATTTTGACTTTGACTTTGACTATAATCGCTACCCCTACAACGGCAACTGCTGATTGAAAGAAAACAAGCTAAATATCTAGGCCAAAATATCACGTGATATTATCGTAAACTTGTCCAATCAGCAGCTAACGTTGGCGATAGTAAAATATAATCGTCTGGAAGCGAATGTAACTAGGTTCCAGGCCCTGGACACGTACCATGATGTCTTAATGCCATGGTAACGTTTTGTTTCCGACGCTGCACGACCATGAACCTTATTCTGCGGCGATACGATTCGTGGTCACGCAGCGTCGGAAACTGGCCCTAACGAAACGCACGGGCCCTGGCCGAAGCGCAACTTTTCTCTGTATTGAGCAAGCAAGTTCTATAAATATAGGTAAGCCATTATAATGTCGTGTTATTGTAAGATATCTTAACTTATACATTTTATTTTAAAGTAACTTAATTCTTAATAAGCCAATTATACGTAAGTTACAGAAAAACTAGCTGCGCCCCGCGATTTCACCGGCGGTTAAAAAGTATCCTATCTGCTATTCTAGACTATAATCTATCTCTGTACCAAATTTCATCCAGTTCTGTTCAGCCGTTCTGGCGTGAAAGAGTAACAAACATCCATCCACCCATCCATTCATTCTTACAAACTTTCACGTTTATAATATTAGTAGGAAGGATAGTAGGATAAATTAGTCTCATAGCAAAAATTGTTACTAAACTTTTCCTTAAAACAATATTGAATATGAATTAATTTTGATGTAGGTATATTTTGTAGTGTATAATTTATAGTGTGAATGCGCCCTAAATCTATGACTCGCGGCTTGATGGGGTTTATTTTTACGGCCTGGCTTTTGCCAGAGTCCGTTAACCTGAAGTTAAAACGATGAATATGATACAGAATAAGATTAGAACGCTAGCAGGTATCTTGTCCGAAAATCAGTATTGCAATTCAATGCGGCAATACGCACAGTAACCAAAACTGTATGCCGTCTCCCCATTTTTCCTTAACCTGCCTATCAATACAAATTACAACCCAAATTCAACCTACAAGTAGGTATAATTTGCAGCGGCGTACAGTGTGTGCCAATAGACAAAGTTTTGACGTGACAACGTCTTATAATTCGATAGAGCCGGCTGCACGCACGAAAAAACATGACTCATGCGGCGTTACCTCGCTCTGAGGCGTTCCATGTAAGGCTTGAAGTGCAAGCGAGAGCGCGGAACGAGCGACAAAGGAGCACAATCGGCCTTTGCGTTCGGCAGCATTCGACGTCCGTCTCTCTCCTACTTGAGTGAGCACGTTGTCACGTTCAACTATCGTCAGTAAACCGACTTTACAGACAACCAATATTTTTTATAAAACCTGCCGCTCTAAGCTCCAGCCTGCTCAGTTTGTTGGTGATCGACCGAGTTACCGTCAGCTACCAACCGTCTACGCTTCAGCTTAGACAAAAATGCTTTCGTCTGTCCGTATCTCTATCCGGATATCTGTCTTCCACTACAGGGACCCTATTCGGAGATTTGAAATTTTCATCTCATCTTTCTTCATCCTTGTTGCTCTCGTTTGAAACATCATAGGTGTGAGAGTGACCAAGATAAAATCTCATCTCACGCGCAGGAATAGCCCCCCTGGTCCATAGCTCATAGAGCCACTACTCTTAATATATATAAAAATTACGTGTCACGATGTTTGTCCGCTATAGACTCCTAAACCACTTAACCGATTTCAATCAAATTTGCACACCGTGTGCAGTTCGATCTAACTTAACAGATATGATAGCTCACATATATATATATATATCTATAAATAATAAACGCGAAGGAAGTCGCGGGGTGACAGCTAGTAACTATATATAAATCCACCACAGCATAATGCACCATAATCACTACAGAATACAAAATTAAAATGTCACGCTGCACTGTCCCCTCATTAGCTCGCGTGCCACCGTCCCTTCATCAGCCACCTACACAATAAACCAGGCACGCGTGTCTTATAAATAACTGTACGAAGCAAGGATGTGGCCGAGGTAGCGCGGTATTTCACTGTCTATTTTTAGCAGAAGCCATAAAAGTGTAACTATTTTAGTCGTAGAAATGAAACTAAGGGCTATTATGGACTGCTATAATAAAACGGAGCATTTCGCAAAACGAGCTTTTCCTATCGAGCTGAATGGCTTTGTAAGTTTAACGGCTCAGGCACACGATGTGCTGCAGAGTTTGATGGCGTGGGCGCCTCTAAAATGAGAATAGTACATTATAGAGGGCCGCAACGCTCTGAAATTTCCATACAAACGCGCATATTATGATGAAATTTAGCATGTACAATTAAATTAACAATATCTCCGCCCCTATGTTCTTGGTTTTTTTTTAAAGTTCTCAAGCGAAAATAGAGCTATGAAAAATATCCGTATTTTTAAGGGGTCACTTTTGACTGATTTATTCAATAGGTAGACAAAGCCAATCAAAAATTCCATTACATAGGGAGGTTGTCTACATTAAATGAATCCATAATACAAGGGACATTCTTAGTTTTTTTTAAATGATTACAGAAGTGCAAAAGTCATAAAAAATTGAAATTGCACTTTGTCACCCTATAGGTAACTTTAGAGGCTCGTTAGTGTCATTACTCGCTCTCTTCGCTCGTCATCTTCTTCTAGACGAAATGACTATAGAATACCTTAAGCCAATGCGAAGTAAGTCTAAAGTAGTCGCCGGACTCTTAGCTCCGTCGTTAGTCAATAATTGTCACTCAAAGTGCCGTCGGCTGGATTCGAACCCGCTCCCTCTGGCTTGAGAGGCGGAACTTTTCCCCAACTAGGCTGCACTTCGACTATTCTAAAAACTCGTATACGTCAACAACGGTTAATTAAATAAATAATCGCCATTTTAAACGGTGCACATGAGCCCCAAATTAGTTTATTGCACCGCTACTGGGAGTTAAAGTTTTCTTTAGACAAACTTGACACAAAGGACTGATGCGTAGGTCCATTACAAAAAGTCGCGAAATAACTCAATTATGTGATTAATCAACTCCGGGTGTATGGTCGAACAGTAACAAGTATCAGTTCCCCAAGAGTCAACTGTTTAAAAAAAACAACTCAACAATCAACTAAATCCATAGACATTGAACGATGAAGATCGTATGTTTTGAATACGTTAGGCCCAAGGACGCTACCTTGTGGCACGCCACTATCTAAAATGAACTGTCAATCGTGTCGAATATAGTGCGACGGACGAGTATAGGTACTATATACTTCGAATGAACGAAAAAATCTTGAAAAATTAACTCTTTTTTACCTGACTGCGCAAGAAGGAGGGATATTTAAAAGATTGGACTTCTTTAAAGAAAGTACTAAACTTGACGAGTTGGCGACAGAGACAGAATTGTTCCACATTTTATAGAAGAGGCCAGAGAGTAAAAACTAAAAAATACGCACTTTTAAATGACCAAAAGTACGATTTCGTCCGTTTTGGTTACCAAAGTATTTAATTAATATTCCTACATAAATTACAAAGGCATATGTGTGTGTTCGTTTGCTACTTCTTCTCGCTCAAACGCATGGACCGATTTTGATAACATTTTGTATGAAGATTAAATAAATAAATGAATTCGGGACACTTCCACACACGGTCGCCTGACACCAAACTAAGCAAAGCTTGTACTATGTCTGCTAGAGACTGATTTACATACTTAGATATTTTTTTAAATACATACTTAAATAGATATTAACACCCAGACATAGTACAAACACTAATGTTTATCACATGAATCCCTAGGTGGGAATCGAACCCACGCCCCCACGCCCAGAAGGCAGGTTCACTAACTGAGCCACCGAGGCACCCAATTGTGTTTGCGAAAATAATTGCTTGAGACCTGCATAACTTATTTTTTATCCGGGAATAACACCGCAGCTAGTTAATTGTACTTTTAGACTCCGAAAATACAAAAACAGAATTAGAGAACAATTGGACAACAGTACATTTTATTCGCCGGCTCTTCCAAAAAGTTCCAAATAATTCAAAACTAATTAAACTTCATTTTAATTCGACATAATTACAAAACCAACCGACGCGAGGACGCGTGACTTCTACGTTTCAGGGGTTGAACAATGGGGATTGCAACTATTTGATACTTTCTATAAAACAGTATAAATATACTGCCATGCTATATAAATTGACTGCCTCGGTGGCTCAGTTGGTAGTGAACCTGCCTTCTAAGCTTGGGGGCGTGGGTTCGATTCCCACCTAGGGCAAACATACATGTGATGAACATTTGTGTTTTTTCTGTGTCTGGGTGTTTATACATATGTATTTAAGTATGTATTTAAAAATATCTAAGTATGTATATCAGTCTCTGGCAGCCATAGTACAAGCTTTGCTTATTTTGGTGTCAGGCGACCGTGTGCGGAAGAGTCAATGTTGTATTGCACGTCTGCCAGCCCCCTCGAGGGAAAGGTACGATATGACGATATATTCTATTGGTTAGTGATAGAAATCGGACCATTAGTTCCGGACATTAGCCCCTACAAACATACAAACTTAATCGCTTATAGAGCAACTCCTTTAGCAATAAACGTTGTATAGCCTCGGAACACAGTCTTTTGTCTTTTTTAATCGAGTTCAAAAAATACAAAATATGTAAGTAGGTACTACATTAAATTGATTTACCAACCAATGTGTTATTTTCATATCTTTTCCAAATTCAATGTTGCCTTGAAGATATTGGTCTTAGCCAAAAGACCGCTCGTTGTTACTACTAGCTTTAAACATTATTATCTATCTAATAATTGGTTTACTCTGGCCCCAACATTAATATCACAGTAAGTAAAGCAAGTAACGATTAAAATGTGTCAACAAGTATCAAACCCGTTCACAGCAGTACACTCTAATGCCAGAGAGTAATTCTGCTAACCTTAGCCAATGCCTAACTATTCTATAGACCGTTGAGGTTGCGTTTGTCATAAATTTGGACGGGGCTCAGCATCAAAGTCAAAGTCTAAGTAAAAATGTTTTATTCAATTTGGGTATCAAAAAATTATGAACGTCAAAGTTTTTTTTTAAATAGACGCGATCGCCTTGTTCGGATAAAGAGCCTCTTTCTACTCAGAAGAACAGGCAAGAAACTATTGTCATCACTATTGTCTCACAACCGTTCTAGCTAGACTACCATAGTGACATGTTTGTGAAGCGTTATATAGTACTACTGAGTAGTGAGTTTGGGGGCTGAGCTACCCACGTCCGTAGGAGTGTACTCTATTCTGATTGCTTACACGTGGTCCCCGGGTAGTGCTAACCGGCGTAGCAAACTCTGGTAGGAGGCTTCGGCCGTAGCTAGTTACAACCCACCGGACCAAGCCATGCCATGAAATGACCTAGTCGTGTTTCGGGATGTAGTCCGGTGTAACCGTTCCGAAGACGGGTCTGAGCAGTAGCGCACTTGTAGCGCCTCACTCAACTGCCGTCTTTGTACTTCTTCACTCTACAAAACTTCAAGGCTAGAGTGAATAAGTACCTTATAGGTCGTCGTGCTCCATCTTAGACCATAACGTCGCTTAACATCAGGCGAGTTGGTGGTCCAACACCGACCTATTCTACATTAAAAAAAAAGTCGTTGCTAGTCCGGTTTTTATGGCAAGGGCAACGCAACATCAACGGTCTACGGTTCAGTTAAGGATCGGCTATGGTAAGTTGAATTGCCCCGCTAGTCTAATCGCGCCTGTCATCTCTGTGTAATTGTTGACCCGCTCTTGTCCACTAAAACTTTGTTTGTCCTTCAAAATGAAAGGAGGGATAGCAAAAAAAGTACAGACAATTATATACAGGGTACTTGTTGAACACTTTAGATATTCTAGGTTTTTATAGTACTCATCATTATGAACAACTTTAATTATGGGACTAGCCCAGAATTCGCGAAAAAAAATCAGGTGTTTCATATATTTTGTCGAGTGTCATTGACATTTTTCTATGGAACAGCTGATTTTTTTTTGCGAATTCCGCGTTGGTCCCATAATAAAAGTTGTTTTTTTTTATTTTATTAATTAATAGGCTTGCGTTTGGCCGCCAACATGCCTGATGATAAGCAGTGATGCGGCCTACGATGGAGCACGCTTGCATAGAAGAAACCGATTCACTCGAGACTTGAAGACACCCAGATTATAAGTGTCAGGGGAACACACACTCTGGCAGAGTATTCCACACTCTAGCGGTCCGTATGAGAAATGAGGAACCAAAGCGTTTCGTGCGTGTCCATAATGATGAGTACTATGATAACCTAGAATATCTAAAGTGTTCAACCAGGCACCCTGTATATTTATTATCTAAAGGAGAGTAAGGAGAGTAACGGACATATAACACATCTCATCCTCAACTGTCATCCTCACCTGGTTCTTTTTAGAAAAGCTAGCGGCGCCGACCCAGGGGTCGTAGCGCTGCTTCCTGCTAGATAACGGACAAGGCAATGACGACCGAGCATAGGCAGTATAACCTAACACCTAGCATGACATCTGTAAGAGGCTGCAGCAGCCTGGGAACCATATAATTTAAGAGTCCGGCGACCACTTTAGACTAACTTCGCATTGGCTTAAGGTTTTCCATAGCCATTTCGTCTAGAAGAAGATGACGAGAGAAGAGAGCAAGTAAAAATACTGACGACCCTTTAAATTTACCTACAGAGTGACAAAGTACATTTTTTTAATGACTTTTGCACTTCTCTAATCATTCTTAAATAACTAAGAATGTCCCTTGTATTATGGATTCATTTAAAAGCTAATGATGTAGACAACCTCCCTATGTAAAGGGATTTTTGATTTGCTTTGTCTATCTATTGAATAAATCAGTCAAAAGTTATCACTTACAAATGCGGATATTTTTCATAGCTCTACTTTCGCTTGACAACGTTTTTTAAAAACACCAAAAACATATGGGCGGAGATTTTGTTAATTTTATAGTACATGCTAAATTTCATCATAATCTGATAAACGGTTTTCAAGAAATTTGAGAAGCGCGTTTATATGGACATTTCAGAGCGTCGCGGTACTCTTTTAAACATTAGGAATCTAAACAGAACATGCAGGGCCATGATGTTGTCTTTGTATGCTATCGCTACCAAAGGCGGTTCACTTTACCACCACCCTTTTTTACTTCACTGTCAATAAACATACGTACATGTCACTGTTTATATAGTATACGTAGGCACATGCCGTATATACGGTACACGGGCGTATTATTAGAGCTAGTAAAAAGGTTGTAGAGTGTAAAGGGTATTTATTTTAATGCCCCGGTGTGGTTAAGGCATTTGTGAAGCTAACATGAAAATCGATTGTGTATAATTATAAGTAAAAGTAAATATTTTTAGTTAGGAATAGTTAATTAATTTGTCAAAAAATATGACATATGTAATTAAGCAGCTTTGAGTGTGGCAGTTATTTCGTTCGGTTTATATTGAGGAAGAACTTGTTTTTAGAAAAATATAATTTTTGTACGAGAAGGAAGATATTTAACCTAGTCATAATGTCCAAACTGATGTTCAATAACGAGAGACGAAGATCAAGCATCAACTTCGAGAACTTTCGAAGGTTTCATTTCCTAGACAGGTAAAGCAAAACCACAGAATACTCCCCTATTACAGTCTATGAACAAACCCCAAAACTACTAGAAAAAAAAAAACACAGTTGTTGTGTCAAATTGTTGTTACCAAAGTGACACCAATGCAGCTGTGAAACCAATGTAGAGCGTAGACATGGAGACTGGTTCATTCTCCGTCTACGATGTAGAGTGAGCACGAATAGAGTGAGCACAAATAGAGTGACCACAAATAGAGTGAGCAGGAGCACAAATAGAGTGAACGGATTGGTGTTGATTGATTGTACCCTAGAAAAATGGAGCAAAAATTCCAAGGATTGTATTGATGTTTAAGAGACGTTTAAGGACAATTGACGTTCCCTAGTCTATGATGGGCCCATGGTTGAGAGTGTGATATTCATCATCATCATCGTTAGCCTGTTCAGACCCACTGCTGGCTCGATATGATACAGACTTATATAGGCTTCCTAGCCCTTGCGCCAGTGCCCCTGTCCATGTCTTGCGCCTATCTTGTCTTACGTGTTAATATCTATTTTATATGTATTTAAACATATCATGATATGTCTTAAAATATTTTATCTGTCTCTAGCAGCCATTACAACGTTTGCTTAGTTTAGGGTCAGACGACCGTGTGTGAAAATTCTCACCAATATATTTACATTAATCTCATCCACGCATGACCCGATATTATCTGTGCGAGTATGATATTACCAATTATGAATTTCATGCAATTCTTCAATATTGTTTCTTTTTCAGGAGTCGTGAATCTCGTCGCCGGATCAACCGGGCGCCTTCAGCCCTATACAGCGTGATAGGGGAGCGCTTGCGGACCAGCACACCCTCGGCTTTGCAATGTGCGCTGTTCTGCGGAGGGGCTCGCTGCCAATATGAGTTGCCTCAGCAACGCAGCGCTGCGATACAGGGACTGTATTCTGATTGGTAAGTTTCTTTATGATAGCGTCTTTAACAGGGATTATTGTGCTGTTCTGCGGAGGGGCTCGCTGCCAAAATGAGTTGCCTCAGCAACGCAGCAATCCAGGGATTGTATTGGGATTGTACAGGAAGTGTAAGGATTGATTCTGATCAGTAATTTCTATCACCATGATACGTAGGTACATACGTGTAATATTATGTATGGCTATAGTAGAGGATTTTTTCAGTATAGAAATGCTCCTACGAGTAACATCAGTATAACTACTAAGTCTTTAAAGTGTGGAGAGCCAGTACGAATTACCTAAGCAACGCAGCTCGGCACAAATGACATTCGCTGATCAAATAGGCTTTATTCAGAGCGCTAAATTGCTAAATCTAATCTAGCTAAAAAACTTGATGTCTTTGTCTAATAGATACGCACTACGCAGCAATACAAAGACTTATATATATTTTAGCTGGTTTCGATTTTAGCAATTTAGCGATCTGATAAACGCAATGTTTAGATAGAGTATCGTTAAACACTAACACAATAACCTATGTATTCTATACTGTGTCAGGCGTAAATTATACAAGCGACTTGCAATTGAGCAGGCGTCTTCGTGCGTTAAAAGTGTCCTTGTACCTTATTTGTGTCCCTAAATAAAAAAATAAAAATACCAGCCTTCAGTTAATGAAAGGTATGAAAAGCCCCGACACGACGTAACGAAGTGGGCCCATTAATAAATTATATCACCCCCGATGCACGACATCGTTGTATAGGTACAAGGTATACGGTTGTGTGGATCAGGCAACTCTGTTATTTATTACCCAAACACGCAATAAGATCGTGTTTTTTAAATTTTCAATTTAATACTCACTTACTTTAGTAGTTGTTTTAAGTGTTTAAGGTAAGGGTGTCGTTGTAAGCAACTTTTAGAACATGAGCCTGCAAAATTCAAGAAAAAAAAAACAAATTTTTCATCCAAAATTGATCACATGACTAGTTTTTTGTATGGAGACTTTAATTTTTTTTTTTGAATTTTGAAAACTTATGTTCTTAAAGTTGTTTAATTACGTTTATTTTGATGGGTAGCGCAACACCCTTATGTAGTACTTTACCCAAAACCTTCACCTTTTAGACCAGTGGCCCTATTCGGAGATTTGAGATTTTCATCTCACCTTTTTTGTCCTTGTTGCTCTCGTTTGAAACGTCATAGGTGTGAGAGTGACCAAGATAAAATCTCATCTCATCTCACGCGTAGGAATAGCCCAGATATAATAGATAGGAATAGAATAGATAGGATAGTAAACCAAAGATTTTTAAATTAGGTAAGGAATCAGTAGATAGAGATCAGAAGCACAGGTTCGATCTTGTTTTGAGTATGACCACCTATGGCATAGTTCCGCCAAGTTTCAGCTAGACGCTCTGGACTCGCTCCATCGAAAAGCGCGCTAAACGGCTCATTAACAATGACTCGTTGGTTGAATCCAAGCTTCAGAGCTTGTCACACCGGCGTGAAGTGGCCAGTCTGTCGGTATTCTACAGAATATAGGTACTACGGCGAGTGTGCACAAGAACTGCACGACCTGATACAGCCATCACCGTTCTTTTATAATTGTACCAGGCGCACCAGTAAGAGCTCTTATTGGTGGAAATTCCGCCAAAACGCACTAAGCGTTTCAAGTCAACTTTTCTTGCAAGAACTGCAGAGGTGTAGAACTCGTTGCCTGCGTCTGTCTTTCCACCTAAATACAATCCGGGGGTGTTTAAGAGTAAAGTTAATAGGTATTTCCTAGGCAAGCGTGTTACACCTTCGATCACGTCGACGCTTCCCATCAGGCGTCTGTTGTAAAAAAAAAGATGTATTCCACTGATTCTTTCCATCAGCCAGAAACGTCCACTGCTCGACAAAAGCCCCAAGGATATGGAATATTTACAGGTGTAGTTTGTTGAACTGTCGTAAGGGAAGTAAAACTATAAAAAAGCGAGGAAAACCATGGACCAAAACTTAATGGCTAAACAAGTAATATTATTAAAAGAAAAACAAAAAAGGGTGCAAAATGTACTCTATGTCACTTCGACTATCAAAACATTTCAAATGACACCTCACATGTCGAAATACACCAAGGTGTTTAGGGTTTAGGGCGTGTCAAAAAAAACTCATATATATTTACGGACCCAAGGACCCACGGACCCACATAAATACAGACATATGTAGGTACATACATACACTCCAAAAACAAAACCCTCCTTCTTAAAACTAAAACCAAGCTTAATTGAAAATAATTAGTTTTCAGCTATTGCAGTTATGTAAATTATAACTGTTAACATTTATATAAAGCTAAGTAGTTAAGTTTCATAATAATCATTTAAATATTTTTCTTCAAATGCCTTGCCCTCACATTTTACTTACAATGGTTCCGTCTAGCATTGAACTCGCACATAAAAACTAAGATAAAAAAATGAAAATGTCATCGCGTGACTCGCCGACTTACTTCATGCTAATTTTTATAATAACGTTTCTTTTTACCCCATTAAAGTCCAGTGTTGTCCAGGCCTAATAATGCAATTCAAAAATATAAGGGTCAGCACACACTGGTGTAATGTGGGAGACGGGATTTAATAGTAGAACTCGTACATTATGATACAAGTGTGCTAGTTACTTTAAGTTACTCTCGGCTCCCGCCTGCGGCTCGTGCGGATTAAATATAAAAAAAAAATCGGGACATTTTCACACACGGTCGCCTGACCCCAAACTAAGCAAAGCTTGTACTATGGCTGCTAGAGTCTGATGTAGAAACATATATGTTTTTAAATGTTCATAAATAGATATGTCTGGGTATTCCCAGACATAGAACAAACACAAATGTTCATCACATAAATGTTTGCCCTAGGTGCGAATCGAACCCACACCCCCAAGTCCAGCAGGCAGGTTCATTACCAACTGAGCCGAGGCAGTCAAACCTCTCTTGCCTCGATTGCCTCGAGTATAATGATCAACATACACGCTTTGATACGAAGTTTTTGACTGCATGAAAAAAAAACACATAATTTTCCCTCTGTAGAGAAAAGTTGTGTGTTTCGCTCGGCAGTAGAGCCATTCATACCTTTGAAACCCTCGCCAACCAATCCAAGAATCCTTCGCTTGCTCAGGTTTCAATACAAGGATATGCGCCAAAAAACAACTTTGCAGCCTTTCTCAAATAACTATTTCAGAAAAAGCCATTCGAGATACAATCAATAAGTAAAGTCTTGCAACAACGAATGTCGATTCTGTAATATTATACAAGCTTTTAATAAGCTTCATTTAAAACGAACGATCATAGACTAATTGGAGAAGGCCTGCCTCTCAAGCCAGAGGGAGCGGGCTCGAACCCAGCCGATTGTATGTCATCAGCTACATGATTAGAGCCCGGTGTATGGCGACAGGCTCGCCCCCTGTCACATTTGGGACTGAATAAAGTCCGGCGAAGTGTAGGTGTGTATTACACCTCTGCCAGCCCCCTCGGGGGAAAGGTGTGACGATATGATGTCATTTAAAACGAACTGAAAAACAAAGTACCGCACGCAAACTAACAAACAAAAACAATGTAAGTAATAAAATCTGATGATGACGGCTTTCTCGCCGATTTTGGTCACGGCGACTATTGCTTTTGTTAGCTGATTTGTGAGCCTTGATGGTGTGTTCTCACATGGCTTATGTAGCCTATATTTGCAGTGAAAGTCTGCGAAGAATCACTGCAAGTCATTGATGTAATTGTAAAATATGTTTGAGGGCGGCCTGTTCTTGAACTCATCACGTTTCCAGTCCAACTCGCTCTTTCTCAAGAAGTCAATGTTAGCCTATCGAATTCTTTGAAATGACAATTTGTAATAAATATTAATACCATTGCGCCCCGGTTTCACCCGCGGTTGAAAAGTATCCAATGTGCTATTCTAGACTATAATCTATCTCTGTACCAAATTTCATCCAGATCTGTTCAGCCGTTCTGGCGTGAAAGAGTAACAAACATCCATCAATCCATCCATTCTTACAAACTTTCGCTTTTATAATATTAGTAGGAGTAGGTTTATTATAGTATAATATGTAATATAGTTCTGTTATATTAAATGACTGCTGACATTGTTATGTTTTAAGACTGTTGACAAACCTATATTTTGGTGTTTCGGAGCTGTTCTGATGATGGAACCGGGAGGTGGAAAGCGTGTTTATTAGTTTTTCTAAGCCACATAGTATTTTCAACGAAGTGTGGGTGTTGTAATACACCTCTACCAGCCCCTTAGGGGGAAAGCCGTAACAAGATGTTTCGTTATGCTACAATATATATCTTTAATACTTACGGACCCTCCAAATGCAAAAGCTATCCCCATGGATGGACTAATGATATAATAAATTTTAAGCACTCTTTCTTTTAATTAAATTCGAACTCCTTTAAGTTTGAGTCGGATTACTCAAACTTGTACCACTGTACCGTCTTGCAGTTATTACAACATTTGTAAGTGACAATGATCTTCATAGAACAGGGTATCCTAGTATGGAGATCATAGCCCATCCTACATACATTTTAACATTAAAATGTATGTAGGAGCTAGTACACATTACTAGCTGTAAGTAAACTTATAAAAGAATAATAATGTATTGTAATTTTTTTTTTAATAAAGTATTATATGTATATATGTATATTAGTATAGTATTATATTAATAATAATAATACTGAATCTTACATTACATTACTATTTAATAGTAATGTACTTACTTAAGATTTACCCTAACCCACACTCTGGCTGAGTTCGTCTTTCAACAGTTGGTCCTTAAAACTTTTCTGCACCCGTCTAAACCCGGCCTTAACACAATTATTATTCTCAGAATACGTTATTATAGCGCTAATCAGTTTTCACATGCAAACGAAT
The DNA here is from genome assembly GCA_911728515.1 of Peribatodes rhomboidaria. Lineage (NCBI taxonomy): Eukaryota > Metazoa > Arthropoda > Insecta > Lepidoptera > Geometridae > Peribatodes > Peribatodes rhomboidaria. Next base: position 7,987,307 of record OU452189.1, read on the forward strand.
AGTAAAATAAATATAATTTATGCAAAAATATGTCCAGTTTCTTGGCACAAGTATTTTAATGAATGCTGAATAGGCTGGAAGAAAACAAGCTATATTTCTTAGCTATTTTTTCTTCTTTCCTACAACTCACAGTCTAAAGCAGCGGTCGGCAACCCGCGGCCCGCGGGCCACATGCGGCCCTCGGCCCTCCTCCTTGCGGCCTGCGAGGGTTTTGTAAATAAAAAATTCGGGACACACATTTGCTCACACGTCGTCTGGCCCCAAACTAAGCAAGGCTTTTACTATAGCTGCCAGAGACAGATAAACATTGATTTTTAGAAATCAGATAATACCTACATAAATAAATAGATACCTATGGTAAAATACCTATAGTACATTTTTTGAACAAGTGCGACCCCTCTCTTGCTTATTTTGGCACTGTGCGGCCCTTGCCTGCCAAAAGGTTGCCGACCGCTGGTCTAAAGGTACGCACACATTTATTATCAATTCGTAAAGGGATCGTCACCGTATCACCTCGAGTCGTGCACTATACATATATCCCTATTCGGAGATTTGAGATTTTCATTCACCTTTTTTCGTCCTTTTTGCTCTCGTTTTAAACGTCATAGGTGTGAGAGTGACCAAGATAAAATCTCATCTCATCTCACGCGTAGGAATAGCCCTTCAGTATTATTTGAATGAAACTCCATATTGCAACGCGTACTAATCGGAATCGTAACGTAATCGCTTTACCTTGGTAAAGTAAGACGGTGATGATTCCTTTCCTAGTTGATATGTGTGCAACGACCTTTAGTCTAAGGTTTTATTTTAAACTCTCTCTCTCTTAAGGGGCTATTGCACGATGCGATCCGTCGATCTAACTATAATAATAGGTAGCGTACTCAGATCAATCTAGAGAATAAGATGGCGCACGGCGTATAATTTAGGCGCAGCAAAAAACCATCCAAAAAATACGTTACTACCGTATATCGTATACGTATACCGTACACAACACTCACACAATGACGCAAAAAAACTACGCTACACTCTGGGTCATTTATACCTCGACATTTATGTGCATTGGTTTATAGTATAATTTCGTGTACATAAATATACATAGTGCATTATAAAAGTGTGGCCAGACCTACATTTTGAGGTTCTTTTTAAAAACTGTGCAGTTTTTTTACAAGTCAATTTTGAAAAAGCCGTAACATTAAACTCTTACAATTATGTGCAGTTTTAGAATATTAAATCGACGAAGGCTGTAAATTGGAACGGAAATGGCTAACGTAGAGTCTGGGAATTAATATTAGTTTTCGTGCAATTGAAAATGTTTTTCATGGCAACATTACCACGCACACAGTGTGTACCGCAGTGTTCCATCTTTTCCTCTTCCACTTTCACCTTTCCACTATGTATATTAAGTCCACGAAATTATACCATAAACCAATGTAGTACATAAAGTCGAGGTAAGAATGACCAAGCATAGTTTTTTTTGCGACAATGTGTGAGTGTTGTGTACTTATACGACAGTAGCGTAGTTTTTGGATGGTTTTTGGCTTCACTTAGATCCTACGCTGTGCGCCATCTTATTCTCTAGGTCGATTTGAGAGTATCACCACACTCGCTGTTTTATACAGATAGACCTTACTATATTATGTAATGTCGTATTCGCAGGGTGACAGATGACATCCTGGCGATGGCGCGCCCCAGCACCGCTAGCATCGCTGCCAGGAACATCATTCAGCAGTTCCACAGGTCTGTCTTCTATTTTATGAGATAGCATCTGACTCATCAATACATTTACTACTTCTTTATGGTCTTGAAATTGACGGTGATTGGAATCAGTTAAGTTAACCCTCTAATGCTTACTAGTGGTTTGGTCTTTGAGAGCGACGTAGGGGAATCCTATACACAAAAGTCGGTGATAGTCGCTGACAATTTATTGGATGTGTGTGGCTTTACTTCAAAAGAAATCAAGCTGAACAATTTTTTTTTTAAAGACTAGCAGCCTTAAGAGTCCGGCGACCACTTTAGACTAACTTCGTATTGGCTTAAGGTATTCTATAGCCGTTTCGTCTAGAAGAAGAAGACGAGCGAAGAGAGCGAGTAATGATACTGACGAGCCTCTACTAAGAATTTCCCTTGTATTATGGATTCGTTTAATTAAAAGCTAAGTTGTCTACATCATTAGTTGACAACCTCCCTATGTAAAAGGGATTTTTGATTTGCTTTGTCTACCTATTGAATAAATCAGTCAAAAGTAGCCCTTTAAAAATGCGTATATTTTTCATAGCTCTATTTTCGCTTGAGGACGTTTTCAAAAAAAAAACAAGAACATAGATTAATAACATAAATTTCATCACAATCTGACAAATGGTTTTCAAAAAATTTGAGAAGCGCGCGTTCGTATGCAAAATTCAGAGAGTCGCGGCCCTCTTGAAAATAAAAAAAAATGCATATGCATCTGTTAAACTAATGTTCAGTTAGACATTGAGTAGCAAGTAAATAGATCATCGTGATGAGATTTGTTAATCAGTTACAGTATTTCACAAGGAAGGTTTCTGGTTACTATTTTCTGAATAAACGCTAACGGCTAACAGTATATTATAATGTACAGTTGGGGTATCCGCACGGTGATCAACCTGCAGACGCCGGGAGAGCACGCCAGCTGCGGGCCGCCCCTCACGACGTCCGGCTTCACGTACGACCCCAACATCTTCATGGCGAACGATAGTAAGTAAGGCCCGTTCCTCAGGGCTGAGCAAAATACATGCATTACTTTAATTGAAATACAAATTAAAAAATACTGTATCGCAAGTAATTAAAATACGAAATACAAAATACCTTTAGGTATTTGAAATATAAATTACATTATTTTAGGTATTTTCAAATTAAATACAAATTTTGTAATCTAGACCAGCACGGGCTGAAAAGTAGAGGCAAACAAGACTTTTTTTGGCAATTATTTTTGTGCTGTAGCCAATTTGGTCATACAGCATGTATTCATAACAGGTGCAGTCTTGCTAACTCTAATAGCTGCTTTTTCCATCATTACACTCTCGCCTCTCTCTCACACTCACGATCGCTAAATAAAAGTTAAACGTATTTTAATGTTAAAATGTATTAACATTAAAATAAAAGCCTGTAAAGCCTTGTCTTGTAAAGCCTCAAGTATTTGAAATACTAATTACAAATTACATATTAAGGTAATTGAAATACAAATACGTATTGGTACTTCAATTACGTATTTACGAGTAATTCAAATACTGCCCAACCCTGTCTACTCTCTACGCTGCACCGCGTTCAGTTTTTACGATGTATCTTGCCAGCTCGGAAATGTCTGCGACATGATCACGACGACGCCTAACTACACAGTCATAATGCAATAGAAGCCGTACATCGTGGTGTAATCGGGTCGCTATCTAAATTGTGTTGGATGTATTGTGGATGTAGAGAAGCATAAAAGTTTCAAAATATGTGTGTATACATACTAGTACACATACCGGTTCACAGTACAGTATGAATACTGTGTTTAGGATACGGCTAAACACAGTATACATACTGTGTTTTAGCCGTATCCAGAAGGAGGCTACCGAGCTCAAGTACCCCTCCTCCCTCCTAAAACATCTGAATTCATATTTTTTTTTACCTTGATAAGCCTAGCCATCCAGCCTAGCGCATGATAAAATAACTTACTCCTCCAGGTATAGCATTCCGGTCACGTGAGCAACACATAGTGACGTCAATCGATGCTTAAGCAGGACCGAAATATGCCATGTAAAGCAAGTTCGAAAGAGACGATGACTGAGCAACACGTAGTGACGTCAATCGATGCTTAAGCAAGACCGAAATATGTCATGTAAAACAAGTTTGAAAGGGACGATGACTGAGCAACATGTAGTGACGTCAATCGATGCTTAAGCAGGACCGAAATATGTCATGTAAAACAAGTTCGAAAGAGACGATGACTGAGCAACACGTAGTGACGTCAATCGATGCTTAAGCAAGACCGAAATATGTCATGTAAAGCAAGTTCGAAAGAGACGATGACGATGACGAGTGACGTCATTACGTGTTTGCTCCTGGAATGCAAGACCTTGTGTTTTTGGATCAGGGCCCAGCGTCCCCAAACCGTTCCCAAGCCAAAATCCTGGATCCGTAACTCAAGAAAATTACTTACTTAGAGAGGTTTTTTTAATAGCATGTCATTTCAGTCTACTACTACAACTTCGCGTGGCCAGACTACGGCGAGGCGAGTCTCAGTGGCTTGCTGGACATGGCCAAGGTCCTCTCGTTCGCTCTGCAGGAGGGGAGGGTCGCCATCCATTGTCACGCGGGTGAGTTAACAAGTAATTTTATAACTACTGGCTCTGTGAGATGGAGATCACGTGGCCGACGTTTGTGTTCCTCAACAGGTCGCATTTCTCAACCAATTCCAGTGAAATTTTGTGAGTGGGATCGATTTTTGTCGAGGTGGTTCTTGGATTTTTTTTCAAAATGACGGAGATGTTTAAAATGAAAATAAAATTACATATCCGCAATTAAACTTAAGAAATGCGACCTGTTAAGAAAATATCAAAGATCCGGACAGAATTATAACATATCAAAATATTTTGTAGAAGCTGAGGCAGAGACGCTTCGCTCACTAACGCTCACTCGGTCGATCATACTCGTAAATCGTTTTCAAAGAAAAATGTTCAGACAGTGGACCCGTTTCTGAGGTGCAACATTTGGGTCCTATTAATTTGCGTGAAATGATAATGGTATGTACCACAGAAAGGACTTACTACAGAAAATGATACCTACAGACTGAGAGTACGTGAGATTGATTTTATGAAGAGGTTTTTACGGAATACTTCCTCATTGGAATCCTTAACACTTCGTTATCTGTTTAATACGAAATAGAACAGGTACTAACGCTATCAAATCGGTTTATATAGTATTGAAGACGAGTCTACGTATCTATACGTATGTACGTATGTATCCGAATAATTCATGTACGTATGTATACATACGTACGTGTACGTACATGTACGTATCTATACATACAATATATTATGATAGATGATTATGACAAGGATTTGAAGAAAAAAAACAACACTAATTTGATGATATTTTAATTAATTACTTAGATACTTCAGAATACAATACAATACAAAAATTGAATAATCACAATACATAGTCACACAAAAAAAAGCATACAGTAGGTACTTCCGTAAATTTTGAATTTTGACTTTATAACAACATAATAAATAACATAATTATAATGCTTGCTGGTTTCGCATCCGTATCTTCTTGGCAATGGCTTAATATTTAAAATCCTTAGGTACCTTCTTGAGTTTCACTAACGGTTTGAGACTAAAATAGAACATGGCTTCAATTCCGCTGAACTTTAGTTAAAATAAGCACATTTATAAATCTGTCGTTTTAAATCAACAAGGCGTGTCCTAAGGGTTATAATAAGCGCATCTGATGGCCCAGCAATCTCGTCTTCTAGTGGAGATGGTACGGGCTTCTGGTTTCTTGGGCTCATCTGGGTTCCAGCGGCGGTAGTTATGATAGTCAGCGCTTCTCAAGGCACGAGACAAGCAGCCTCCGAATGCACAGTCCATTGACGAAGCAGACGACTCCTCAATCAATAGGAACGAGAAGACGAGCAGAAGAACTAAAATTAAGATCATAATATAATTATCTGATCATAATGTGACTTTAACCATACCATGAATGAGTCTATGATGATCATAGACTCATACACGGTATGGTCCGTGTCCGTAGTCGATTAATAAATAATTTACTAATCCTACTAATGTTATAAACGCGAAAGTTTGTAAGAATGGATGCATGAATGGATGTTTGTTACTCTTTCACGCCAGAACGGCTGAACAGATCTGGTTGAAATTTAATAAATAATAAATAAATAAATTCGTGACACTTTCACACACGGTCGCCTGACACCAAACTAAGCAAATCTTGTACTATGGTAGCCAGAGACTGATATACATACTTAGACTTACTATAGTCTAGAATAGCACATAGGATACTTTTTAACCGCGGGTGAAACCGCGGGGCGTAGCTAGTATTCCAATATAATTATTGTAATATTGAACCTGCTCACAAAATTTCAAGAGAATCGGTTGAGAAATGCAACCTGTAGAGGAAGACAGCCGGACAGACGCCGGACACGGGCATTTTTGCCGAAGCTAAGCATGGACTTATCGCTCGCTAACGCGATAACAAACCCTCGAAAATAGTATATTTGCAAACTTTCAATAGCCTTAAGTATTGTTTATCATAGTTACAAATTTTTATTCACTTACGTGGCAGGAACACGAAGCTAAAGACGTTCATCTTAATAAATAGCCAATGATTCAAGATGGAAATGCAGTACGATAACGACGTCTTACTGTTAAAGCGAAGTAACAAACAAGATTGAAACATTTTTTGATTAAGAAAAATGTGTGTTTTTCATGCATGCATTATTACCTACTTATTAATCTTGCCGTAACTTACGGCTTTTCTTGTCTGACATCACACTCATTGTATTTTCGCACTACCTAAATTATGCATATCGTCACACCTTTCCTTTCGCGCTGGCAAAGGTGTAAAACAACACCTGCACTTCGCCGGACGATATTCAGTCCCAAATGTGACAGGGGGCGAGCCTGTCGCCATACACCGGGCTTTAGTCATGTAGCAGATGACATACAATACGCACATATGTTCATACAATGAACAAATTGGTGCGTGCCGTCGGTTGGTTTTGAACCCGCTCTCACTGGTTTGAGAGGCGGGCTCCAACTAGGCTATCATCGCTGAATTACCTATATTTTATTCAAATTATATTCAAACAAAAAACAGAACAGATTTCAACAGATCCTAATTACTTTCTTGAATACCAGACTTATTCCCTTGTATTAAAAAAAGGGATTAAATATCTATAGGCACCATGCATTCAGGGGATTTTGGCAGGTACCTACTTTGATAAGGACAATTAACTAAATGTTACCGTCTGTCCTGATACATAAATAAAATATCTAGCTTGTTCAGGGAAACGCGAGGTGTTCAAACTTAAATTAATTATTTTGGTAAGCTCTGCAGTCGTAGAGAAGAAATACATATATACACTCCAAAAACATTAAGCTTCGGCTAAAAAGTACAAACATTGTTCAAATTAATACTTTTTGATTTGACTAATAATTATTTAATCATGTGTTTGATGTAGGTAACATTGATTACATGTACATTTTTAATTGACTTTATTTTACATGATTACAACGCTTATTTTCTTAATAGAATTTATGATTTCAAAATTCAATTAAGAAAATAATTTCCTTAGCATTTTGAAGTAGATTCGAAGTATTTAGTAGATTTTTAATTTACCTTGATATTTCAATATATTATGTATGAGGCGTCTTATTGTTTTAAGGCGGATCCAGACGTATCGCCAGGTAGGTGTGCGCCTTCTCAGATCAACCTAGAGAATAAGATGGCGCACGGCGTATGATTCAGGTGAAACCACTTCCGCCAAGTAGCCACTAGTATTTATAGATATTACCTAGTTGTATGCCAAAATTTGTGAGACTGTAAGTAATTTATTATTTGAAAAAAATAATGCCCCTCAGTTTCTTGCCTGTTCTTCTGAGTAGAGGCTTTTTGTCCGAACAAGGCGGTCGAGTCTATTTAAATAACTTTAACGTTCATAAGTGTATCTTTGATACCTAAATTGAATAAAAACATTTTGACTTTGACTTTGACTTTGACTTTGAAGCCAAAAACCATCCAAAAACTACGCTACTGTACGCAACACGCACACATTGACGCAAAAAAACTACCTACTCGCTTAGTCATTCTTACCTCAACTTTAGGTGCATTGGTTTATGGTTTAATTTCGTATACATAGTGCATTAAAAAGTGTGGCCAGGGCGACATTTTGAGGTTCTTTTTAAAAACTGTGCAGTTTTTTTACAAGTCAATTAAAAAAAAAGCCGTAACATTAAACTCTAACAAATATATGCAGTTTTAGAATATTAAATATACCAAGGTTGTAAATGGAACGGAAATTGGTAACGTAGAGTTTGGGAATTAATATTAGTTTTCGTGCAATTGTACATGTTCTTCATGGCACCATTACCACGCGCACACGTTTAAAAAGAAGTGGCTTCAGCGAGATATAACGCAGTGTTCCATCTTTTCCTCTATCTGATTCTGATTTAATCTGAGTGCGCCCTACACGGTGGTGTGTAAAGGCTAAAATAATATATACCAAATCCAGTTGCACTCTGTTTTATGTGCGTGCTGTCAGTCGCAGTCCGTGCGACACGCAGATATAACCTACAACAGACTGCTGGGCTACAAGGGGCTGGCAGAGGTGTACAACACCCACACTTCGCCAGACGATATTCAGTCCCTAATGTGACAGGGGGCGAGCCTGTCGCCATACTCCGGGCTCCAATGATGTAGCAGATGACATACAATACGCACATATGTTCACACAACGAAAATTTGGCCTTCGGCTGGGTCCGAACCAGCTCCCTCTGGCTTGAGAGGCGGGCCTTCTCCGGCTAGGCTATCATCGCATTTTAATTCTTCCTCCTTCGTCCTTGTTGCTCTCGTTTGAAACGTCATAGGTGTGAGAGTGACCAAGATGAAATATCATCTCATCTCACGCGTAGGAATAGCCCCACTGTTCTTCTGAGTAGAGGCTCGTTATCCGAACAAGGCGGTCGAGTCTACTTAAATAACTTTGACGTTCATAAGTGTATCTTTGATACCTAAATTGAATGAAAACATTTTGACTTTGACTTTGATTCTAGATTTTAATTTTAAACCTAATTCACGCTCTATGATAGTCCAAAATGTCTGTTTTTTAGTGTTTTTGTTTTTACCAACCTCGATAAAGATTTACCTTTATCTAAGCAAAGCCCAAAATCTTACCTTACCTAATCAAACTTACTTTTGCCAAAGTCCAAACCAAACCAAAATCAGCCACTGGATCTTAGCATTTATTTAGCACTGAATAAATGTAGAATAAATGCATAGATTAAGGTAGGTACTTTATAAAAATAATATTTTTTATCTCTTTCTCGCTATCTGAATAGCGTTCGAAGTTGCGTCTGTTATGACTGCCTTGGTGGCTCAGTTGGTAGTGAAGTGCCTTCTGAGCTTGGGGGCGTGGGTTCGATTCCCACCTAGGGCAAACATTTATGTGATGAACATTTGTGTTTGTTCCATGTCTGGGTGTTAATATGTGTTTAAGTATGTTTTTAAAAAATATCTAAGTATCAGTCTCTGGCAGCCATAGTACAAGCTTTGCTTAGTTTGGGGTCAGGCGACCGTGTGTGGAAGTGTCCCGAATTTATTATTATGTTATGGGTATGGGTAACCCTAGTTTTGCGAGTTTTACTAATCAAATCAAATCATTTATTTGCTTAATACATTCACATAGGTATAAAGGTCTTAAAATTATTGTCTTAGGTATAATATTCTGTCTGCATGCAGACGTGCAAATATTTAATGTTGTAAACTATATTATCATCTTATATATTTTATGTTAACGCTAAAATTTTAAAATTCCTTAATGCTATAAAAACAGTTATGGTGAAGCCACTCAGTCAATGCATTTTTGAAATCGTGTCCATTTAACATTTTTAAATCATTTGGAATATTGTAATAAATTGAAATGCACATACGTATTATACACATTGCGTTTGTAAATATCTTTTTTGACAGGCGCTTGATATAGTTGGGTTGACTAGTTGGGTTTGATGGTTGTACTTAGATCGCGCAAGGCTTTGTCGTAGCCGTGTCCACACATTATACTCTTGCTAGACTCGTGAATTAAGGATTTAGACAAATAGAAGCCTCTAATTACACATTTTTTTTATTTTTTAAATTAGGGACACTTCCACACTCGGTCGCCTGACCCCAAACTAAGCAAAGCTTATACTATGGCTGCCAGAGACTGATATACATACTTAGATATTTACCGGTGTGAAGTTGGCAGCCAACTTTAGCAGCCAAGTAATCCGACCAAATTAGAGAGACTTTTTTGCCAAAGCAATTAGGTCCCTTTGTTCACTGAAATCCGATATAAATTGATTATCTATACCTTAAAAAATATCAAGACTATTCAATAAACACACCTTAAAAATAAAACGTTAGTGAAGAAAAAATTTAGGACAAATGATGGCTGCTGGCGAATCAAGACCGCCCTACGCTTAGTAGGCCAACGAAATTTTCAGGCACGCTAAGCACAATGTCTAGGCTATCGAATAAGTATCATTTCAGCCTGGCTAAATGCCTGCTAGAGCCTCCAACGGTCATACGAAATGAAGTATTTGAAAATTGTCACCAAAATCTGAAGCCGCGGTGGGTTTCGACTAGTGGGACGGCTAGCAAGGGGATGAATGCTATGCCATAGCATCAGTTACCTTCTAAACTATCTGAAAAATCCTGAAAGAACCTGGCTAAATGATTCACTGAACCTGAAATGACTCTATGAAACATTTTCAACTTTTTTTCTAACCAGCATGTTCTCAAATAAAGTACCCTTAGACGGAAAAGTTGGACACAGCCTTTCATTTTTCTGAAACTTTACATATCTGGCTACAAAATAATATAAAATACAGCCTGGCTGAAGCTCAAAACCAGAAGAAAACCGATGCCTGAAATTCCATAGTAGCAAAAAAAATTCTGACCCAAGTTGGCTGCTGGCGAATCACGGTCGCCCTACGCTTACAGTAGCAACAAAACTTTCAGGATCGATAAGCTAAATGTCTAGGCTATCGAATGAATACTATTTCAGCCCGGCTAAACGCCTGCTAGAGCCTCCCACTGTCATACGAAATGAAGTTTTTAAAACTTGTCACCAAAACCAGATACCGCGGTGGATTTCGACCAGTGTGACGGCTAGCAAGGGGATGAATGCTATGCCATAGCATCAGTTACCTTCTAAACTATCTGAAAAATCCTGAAAGAACCTGGCTAAATGATTCACTGAACCTGAAATGACTCTATGAAACATTTTCAACTTTTTTTCTAACCAGCATGTTCTCAAATAAAGTACCCTTAGACGGAAAAGTTGGACACAGCCTTTCATTTTTATGAAACTTTACATATCTGGCTACAAAATAATATAAAATACAGCCTGGCTGAAGCTTAAAACCAGAAGAAAATCGATGCCTGAAATTCCGTAGTAGCAAAAAAAATTCTGACCCAAGTTGGCTGCTGGCGAGTCACGGTCGCCCTACGCTTACAGTGGCAGAAAAACTTTTAAGTTCGATAAGCTTAATGTCTAGGCTATCGAATGAATACCATTTCAGCCCGGCTAAACGCCTGCTGGAGCCTCCAACTGTCATACGAAATGAAGTATTTGAAACTTGTCACCAAAATCAGATACCGCGGTGGATTTCGACCAGTGGGACGGCTAGCAAGGGGATGAATGCTATGCCATAGCATCAGTTACCTTCTAAACTATCTGAAAAATCCTGAAAGAACCTGGCTAAATGATTCACTGAACCTGAAATGACTCTATGAAACATTTTCAACTTTTTTTCTAACCAGCATGTTCTCAAATAAAGTACCCTTAGACGGAAAAGTTGGACACAGCCTTTTATTTTTCTGAAACTTTACATATCTGGCTACAAAATAATATAAAACACAGCCTGGCTGAAGCTCAAAACCAAAAGAAAATCGATGCCTGAAATTCCGTAGTAGCAAAAAAAATTCTGACCCAAGTTGGCTGCTGGCGAATCACGGTCGCCCTACGCTTACAGTGGCAGAAAAACTTTTAAGTTCGATAAGCTTAATGTCTAGGCTATCGAATGAATACCATTTTAGCCCGGCTAAACGCCTGCTAGAGCCTCCAACTGTCATACGAAATGAAGTATTTGAAACTTGTCACCAAAATCAGATACCGCGGTGGATTTCGACCAGTGGGACGGCTAGCAAGGGGATGAATGCTATGCCATAGCATCAGTTACCTTCTAAACTATCTGAAAAATCCTGAAAGAACCTGGCTAAATGATTCACTGAACCTGAAATGACTCTATGAAACATTTTCAACTTTTTTTCTAACCAGCATGTTCTCAAATAAAGTACCCTTAGACGGAAAAGTTGGACACAGCCTTTCATTTTTCTGAAACTTTACATATCTGGCTACAAAATAATATAAAACACAGCCTGGCTGAAGCTCAAAACCAGAAGAAAATCGATGCCTGAAATTCCGTAGTAGCAAAAAAAATTATGACCCAAGTTGGCTGCTGGCGAATCACGGTCGCCCTACGCTTACAGTGGCAGAAAAACTTTTAAGTTCGATAAGCTTAATGTCTAGGCTATCGAATGAATACCATTTCAGCCCGGCTAAACGCCTGCTGGAGCCTCCAACTGTCATACGAAATGAAGTATTTGAAACTTGTCACCAAAATCAGATACCGCGGTGGATTTCGACCAGTGGGACGGCTAGCAAGGGGATGAATGCTATGCCATAGCATCAGTTACCTTCTAAACTATCTGAAAAATCCTGAAAGAACCTGGCTAAATGATTCACTGAACCTGAAATGACTCTATGAAACATTTTCAACTTTTTTTCTAACCAGCATGTTCTCAAATAAAGTACCCTTAGACGGAAAAGTTGGACACAGCCTTTTATTTTTCTGAAACTTTACATATCTGGCTACAAAATAATATAAAACACAGCCTGGCTGAAGCTCAAAACCAAAAGAAAATCGATGCCTGAAATTCCGTAGTAGCAAAAAAAATTCTGACCCAAGTTGGCTGCTGGCGAATCACGGTCGCCCTACGCTTACAGTGGCAGAAAAACTTTTAAGTTCGATAAGCTTAATGTCTAGGCTATCGAATGAATACCATTTTAGCCCGGCTAAACGCCTGCTAGAGCCTCCAACTGTCATACGAAATGAAGTATTTGAAACTTGTCACCAAAATCAGATACCGCGGTGGATTTCGACCAGTGGGACGGCTAGCAAGGGGATGAATGCTATGCCATAGCATCAGTTACCTTCTAAACTATCTGAAAAATCCTGAAAGAACCTGGCTAAATGATTCACTGAACCTGAAATGACTCTATGAAACATTTTCAACTTTTTTTCTAACCAGCATGTTCTCAAATAAAGTACCCTTAGACGGAAAAGTTGGACACAGCCTTTCATTTTTCTGAAACTTTACATATCTGGCTACAAAATAATATAAAACACAGCCTGGCTGAAGCTCAAAACCAGAAGAAAATCGATGCCTGAAATTCCGTAGTAGCAAAAAAAATTATGACCCAAGTTGGCTGCTGGCGAATCACGGTCGCCCTACGCTTACAGTGGCAGAAAAACTTTTAAGTTCGATAAGCTTAATGTCTAGGCTATCGAATAAATACCATTTCAGCCCGGCTAAACGCCTGCTAGAGCCTCCAACTGTCATACGAAATGAAGTTTTTGAAACTTGTCACCAAAATCAGATACCGCGGTGGATTTCGACCAGTGGGACGGCTAGCAAGGAGATGAATGCTATGCCATAGCATCAGTTACCTTCTAAACTATCTGAAAAATCCTGAAAGAACCTGGCTAAATGATTCACTGAACCTGAAATGACTCTATGAAACATTTTCAACTTTTTTTCTAACCAGCATGTTCTCAAATAAAGTACCCTTAGACGGAAAAGTTGGACACAGCCTTTCATTTTTCTGAAACTTTACATATCTGGCTACAAAAAAATATAAAACACAGCCTGGCTGAAGCTCAAAACCAGAAGAAAATCGATACCTGAAATTCCGTAATAGCAAAGAAAATTCTGACCCAAGTTGGCTGCTGGCGAATCACGGTCGCCCTACGCTTACAGTGGTAGAAAAACTTTTAAGTTCGATAAGCTTAATGTCTAGGCTATCGAATGAATACCATTTCAGCCCGGCTAAACGCCTGCTAGAGCCTCCAACTGTCATACGAAATGAAGTATTTGAAACTTGTCACCAAAATCAGATACCGCGGTGGATTTCGACCAGTGGGACGGCTAGCAAGGGGATGAATGCTATGCCATAGCATCAGTTACCTTCTAAACTATCTGAAAAATTCTGAAAGAACCTGGCTAAACGATTCACTGAACCTGAAATGACTCTATGAAACATTTTCAACTTTTTTTCTAACCAGCATGTTCTCAAATAAAGTACCCTTAGACGGAAAAGTTGGACACAGCCTTTCATTTTTCTGAAACTTTACATATCTGGCTACAAAATAATATAAAACACAGCCTGGCTGAAGCTCAAAACCAGAAGAAAATCGATACCTGAAATTCCGTAATAGCAAAGAAAATTCTGACCCAAGTTGGCTGCTGGCGAATCACGGTCGCCCTACGCTTACAGTAGCAACAAAACTTTCAGTATCGATAAGCTAAATGTCTAGGCTATCGAATGAATATTATTTCAGCCCGGCTAAACGCCTGCTAGAGCCTCCCACTGTCATACGAAATGAAGTTTTTAAAACTTGTCACCAAAACCAGATACCGCGGTGGATTTCGACCAGTGGGACGGCTAGCAAGGGGATGAATGCTATGCCATAGCATCAGTTACCTTCTAAACTATCTGAAAAATCCTGAAAGAACCTGGCTAAATGATTCACTGAACCTGAAATGACTCTATGAAACATTTTCAACTTTTTTTTTAACCAGCATGTTCTCAAATAAAGTACCCTTAGACGGAAAAGTTGGACACAGCCTTTCATTTTTCTGAAACTTTACATATCTGGCTACAAAATAATATAAAACACAGCCTGGCTGAAGCTCAAAACCAGAAGAAAATCGATACCTGAAATTCCGTAGTAGCAAAAAAAAATCTGACCCAAGTTGGCTGCTGGCGAATCACGGTCGCCCTACGCTTACAGTGGCAGTAAAACTTTTAAGTTCGATAAGCTTAATGTCTAGGCTATCGAATGAATACCATTTCAGCCCGGCTAAACGCCTGCTGGAGCCTCCAACTGTCATACGAAATGAAGTATTTGAAACTTGTCACCAAAACCAGATACCGCGGTGGATTTCGACCAGTGGGACGGCTAGCAAGGGGATGAATGCTATGCCATAGCATCAGTTACCTTCTAAACTATCTGAAAAATCCTGAAAGAACCTGGCTAAATGATTCACTGAACCTGAAATGACTCTATGAAACATTTTCAACTTTTTTTCTAACCAGCATGTTCTCAAATAAAGTACCCTTAGACGGAAAAGTTGGACACAGCCTTTCATTTTTATGAAACTTTACATATCTGGCTACAAAATAACAAAATAATATAAAACACAGCCTGGCTGAAGCTCAAAACCAGAAGAAAATCGATGCCTGAAATTCCGTAGTAGCAAAAAAAATTATGACCCAAGTTGGCTGCTGGCGAATCACGGTCGCCCTACGCTTACAGTGGCAGAAAAACTTTTAAGTTCGATAAGCTTAATGTCTAGGCTATCGAATGAATACCATTTCAGCCCGGCTAAACGCCTGCTAGAGCCTCCAACTGTCATACGAAATGAAGTTTTTGAAACTTGTCACCAAAATCAGATACCGCGGTGGATTTCGACCAGTGGGACGGCTAGCAAGGAGATGAATGCTATGCCATAGCATCAGTTACCTTCTAAACTATCTGAAAAATCCTGAAAGAACCTGGCTAAATGATTCACTGAACCTGAAATGACTCTATGAAACATTTTCAACTTTTTTTCTAACCAGCATGTTCTCAAATAAAGTACCCTTAGACGGAAAAGTTGGACACAGCCTTTCATTTTTCTGAAACTTTACATATCTGGCTACAAAATAATATAAAACACAGCCTGGCTGAAGCTCAAAACCAGAAGAAAATCGATGCCTGAAATTCCGTAGTAGCAAAAAAAAATTCTGACCCAAGTTGGCTGCTGGCGAATCACGGTCGCCCTACGCTTACAGTGGTAGAAAAACTTTTAAGTTCGATAAGCTTAATGTCTAGGCTATCGAATGAATACCATTTCAGCCCGGCTAAACGCCTGCTAGAGCCTCCAACTGTCATACGAAATGAAGTATTTGAAACTTGTCACCAAAATCAGATACCGCGGTGGATTTCGACCAGTGGGACGGCTAGCAAGGGGATGAATGCTATGCCATAGCATCAGTTACCTTCTAAACTATCTGAAAAATTCTGAAAGAACCTGGCTAAACGATTCACTGAACCTGAAATGACTCTATGAAACATTTTCAACTTTTTTTCTAACCAGCATGTTCTCAAATAAAGTACCCTTAGACGGAAAAGTTGGACACAGCCTTTCATTTTTCTGAAACTTTACATATCTGGCTACAAAATAATATAAAACACAGCCTGGCTGAAGCTCAAAACCAGAAGAAAATCGATACCTGAAATTCCGTAATAGCAAAGAAAATTCTGACCCAAGTTGGCTGCTGGCGAATCACGGTCGCCCTACGCTTACAGTAGCAACAAAACTTTCAGTATCGATAAGCTAAATGTCTAGGCTATCGAATGAATATTATTTCAGCCCGGCTAAACGCCTGCTAGAGCCTCCCACTGTCATACGAAATGAAGTTTTTAAAACTTGTCACCAAAACCAGATACCGCGGTGGATTTCGACCAGTGGGACGGCTAGCAAGGGGATGAATGCTATGCCATAGCATCAGTTACCTTCTAAACTATCTGAAAAATCCTGAAAGAACCTGGCTAAATGATTCACTGAACCTGAAATGACTCTATGAAACATTTTCAACTTTTTTTTTAACCAGCATGTTCTCAAATAAAGTACCCTTAGACGGAAAAGTTGGACACAGCCTTTCATTTTTCTGAAACTTTACATATCTGGCTACAAAATAATATAAAACACAGCCTGGCTGAAGCTCAAAACCAGAAGAAAATCGATACCTGAAATTCCGTAGTAGCAAAAAAAAATCTGACCCAAGTTGGCTGCTGGCGAATCACGGTCGCCCTACGCTTACAGTGGCAGTAAAACTTTTAAGTTCGATAAGCTTAATGTCTAGGCTATCGAATGAATACCATTTCAGCCCGGCTAAACGCCTGCTGGAGCCTCCAACTGTCATACGAAATGAAGTATTTGAAACTTGTCACCAAAACCAGATACCGCGGTGGATTTCGACCAGTGGGACGGCTAGCAAGGGGATGAATGCTATGCCATAGCATCAGTTACCTTCTAAACTATCTGAAAAATCCTGAAAGAACCTGGCTAAATGATTCACTGAACCTGAAATGACTCTATGAAACATTTTCAACTTTTTTTCTAACCAGCATGTTCTCAAATAAAGTACCCTTAGACGGAAAAGTTGGACACAGCCTTTCATTTTTATGAAACTTTACATATCTGGCTACAAAATAACAAAATAATATAAAACACAGCCTGGCTGAAGCTCAAAACCAGAAGAAAATCGATGCCTGAAATTCCGTAGTAGCAAAAAAAATTATGACCCAAGTTGGCTGCTGGCGAATCACGGTCGCCCTACGCTTACAGTGGCAGAAAAACTTTTAAGTTCGATAAGCTTAATGTCTAGGCTATCGAATGAATACCATTTCAGCCCGGCTAAACGCCTGCTAGAGCCTCCAACTGTCATACGAAATGAAGTTTTTGAAACTTGTCACCAAAATCAGATACCGCGGTGGATTTCGACCAGTGGGACGGCTAGCAAGGAGATGAATGCTATGCCATAGCATCAGTTACCTTCTAAACTATCTGAAAAATCCTGAAAGAACCTGGCTAAATGATTCACTGAACCTGAAATGACTCTATGAAACATTTTCAACTTTTTTTCTAACCAGCATGTTCTCAAATAAAGTACCCTTAGACGGAAAAGTTGGACACAGCCTTTCATTTTTCTGAAACTTTACATATCTGGCTACAAAATAATATAAAACACAGCCTGGCTGAAGCTCAAAACCAGAAGAAAATCGATGCCTGAAATTCCGTAGTAGCAAAAAAAATTCTGACCCAAGTTGGCTGCTGGCGAATCACGGTCGCCCTACGCTTACAGTGGTAGAAAAACTTTTAAGTTCGATAAGCTTAATGTCTAGGCTATCGAATGAATACCATTTCAGCCCGGCTAAACGCCTGCTAGAGCCTCCAACTGTCATACGAAATGAAGTATTTGAAACTTGTCACCAAAATCAGATACCGCGGTGGATTTCGACCAGTGGGACGGCTAGCAAGGGGATGAATGCTATGCCATAGCATCAGTTACCTTCTAAACTATCTGAAAAATTCTGAAAGAACCTGGCTAAACGATTCACTGAACCTGAAATGACTCTATGAAACATTTTCAACTTTTTTTCTAACCAGCATGTTCTCAAATAAAGTACCCTTAGACGGAAAAGTTGGACACAGCCTTTCATTTTTCTGAAACTTTACATATCTGGCTACAAAATAATATAAAACACAGCCTGGCTGAAGCTCAAAACCAGAAGAAAATCGATACCTGAAATTCCGTAATAGCAAAGAAAATTCTGACCCAAGTTGGCTGCTGGCGAATCACGGTCGCCCTACGCTTACAGTAGCAACAAAACTTTCAGGTTCGATAAGCTAAATGTCTAGGCTATCGAAGAAATACCATTTCAGCCCGGCTAAACGCCTGCTAGAGCCTCCCACTGTCATACGAAATGAAGTTTTTAAAACTTGTCACCAAAACCAGATACCGCGGTGGATTTCGACCAGTGGGACGGCTAGCAAGGGGATGAATGCTATGCCATAGCATCAGTTACCTTCTAAACTATCTGAAAAATCCTGAAAGAACCTGGCTAAATGATTCACTGAACCTGAAATGACTCTATGAAACATTTTCAACTTTTTTTCTAACCAGCATGTTCTCAAATAAAGTACCCTTAGACGGAAAAGTTGGACACAGCCTTTCATTTTTCTGAAACTTTACATATCTGGCTCCAAAATAATATAAAATAAAGCCTGGCTGAAGCTCAAAACCAGAAGAAAATCGATGCCTGAAATTCCGTAGTAGCAAAAAAAATTCTGACCCAAGTTGGCTGCTGGCGAATCACGGTCGCCCTACGCTTACAGTGGCAGAAAAACTTTTAAGTTCGATAAGCTTAATGTCTAGGCTATCGAATGAATACCATTTCAGCCCGGCTAAACGCCTGCTGGAGCCTCCAACTGTCATACGAAATGAAGTATTTGAAACTTGTCACCAAAATCAGATACCGCGGTGGATTTCGACCAGTGGGACGGCTAGCAAGGGGATGAATGCTATGCCATAGCATCAGTTACCTTCTAAACTATCTGAAAAATCCTGAAAGAACCTGGCTAAATGATTCACTGAACCTGAAATGACTCTATGAAACATTTTCAACTTTTTTTCTAACCAGCATGTTCTCAAATAAAGTACCCTTAGACGGAAAAGTTGGACACAGCCTTTCATTTTTCTGAAACTTTACATATCTGGCTACAAAATAATATAAAACACAGCCTGGCTGAAGCTCAAAACCAGAAGAAAATCGATGCCTGAAATTCCGTAGTAGCAAAAAAAATTCTGACCCAAGTTGGCTGCTGGCGAATCACGGTCGCCCTACGCTTACAGTGGCAGAAAAACTTTTAAGTTCGATAAGCTTAATGTCTAGGCTATCGAATGAATACCATTTCAGCCCGGCTAAACGCCTGATAGAGCCTCCAACTGTCATACGAAATGAAGTATTTGAAACTTGTCACCAAAATCACCATGGATTCCAGCGT
This sequence comes from Peribatodes rhomboidaria, assembly GCA_911728515.1. Lineage (NCBI taxonomy): Eukaryota > Metazoa > Arthropoda > Insecta > Lepidoptera > Geometridae > Peribatodes > Peribatodes rhomboidaria. Next base: position 8,006,987 of record OU452189.1, read on the forward strand.
TGAGGAGCCTCTGTAAGAGAACAGTGTGGTCAATACGATCAAAACATTTGCTGTAGTCCGTGAATATGGCATCAACCTGTCCCCCTGAGTCCATATGAGAGGTAGTGTAGTCTATAAAGGATAATAGATTTGACGTTGTTGAGCGCTTTTTAAGAAACCCATGTTGTTCAGAAATAAATAAGACCGACATACCACTGTAGACCTGCGAGTAAACAATACGTTCAAATATTTTAGCAAATATACATAGTTTAGATATTGGTCTGTAGTTTTTAACGTCATTCTTACCGCCGCTCTTATGAACAGGCGTTATAAAAGCAGACTTCCAGATGTTAGGAACTATACCTTCTGTTACCGAGCGTGAAAATAGTATTACTAGAGGTTTTCTCAAGGCATCTGAACATTTTGTTATAAATAAAGGCGTTATTTGGTCTGGCCCTGCTCCCTTAGCTAAATCTAACGTTTTCATTAACTTGTTTACCTTATCAGGTGTAATTTCAATGCTACCTAAGGCATTAGTATAATTACTACGTTGCTTCTGAGTCATATATTGAGTGCTCGTAGAAGTTGTTGAGGAAGAGGAGGAGGGGGTTAGAAAAGTTGTCTGGAAATAGGTTGCAAAGAGGTCACAAGCATCTTTACCAGAGTCTGCCACTTTACCTTCATACGAAAGAGAGGATATTAGAACTGTGTATTAGAACCTTTTTTAATAGATTTCGTGAACGACCAAAACATTTTAGGGCATTTTATAATAGAAACTAGCTTCTGCCCGCGGCTTCGCCCGCGTGGCTTACAGGAAATGAATGACTATTATGAATGAATATTATAAGCGGTCACGCTCGCTCTCAATTAAATACACAAACCGACAATATCCCAAACAGAGCAATAAGGACGAAGTTCTTTAGTTAACTAAACTATCTCTGGAATGAGAGTAGTAGTAGTAGCAGTATGGTATCAACAGAACTTAAAGCTTGTGTGAAAAGATAAAATTAGGAGACAACCAAAATTAGATAATTGATAGTAAATATTGTTTACAACGAAAACCTACCTCAGTATTTCTTTGTAAACCATATTTTTTGTTTTTTAGAAACACCAGGCTGCTCCGTGAGCTTACACTGGAGCAGGTCACGTCTATCTAACCGTGTGAAAAGCATTGCAGTAAATTATGAGTTTCGCTTGATATTTATTTAGGGTCATGGAAAAGCAGACTTTGAGGGGAAACTGCACTGTTTTTAACTCGAGGGGGGGGGGTTTTCGGTGGTGTTAGAGATATAAGAGGAATCCTCAGCATAAACACACTCATTTGGATACCACACCAGTCAGACCATGTTGGCAGACCTTTAGTTAAGGCCTTCGAAGCAAAGGCAACCCGTATTGTAGGCTTTGTCTTCCTAATACTAAAGCAGCTTCTTCTATTTGACTTCGTCTATTTTTACTAAATACTTCGTCTATGACCAAACAGACACATAATTATAAATTTTATCTCTTAGCTACTTGATCTCTATTGACATAAAATCTCTCCACTTGCCGTATGTAATCTTCTGACAGGCTTAGATTTAATTCTTTTTTTCCCTTACTGATGAAGTAGGTTTGAAATCTGATAGAATGTCAGCAATTTAGTTCACACATTTTACATGGAGATTCATATGGAAAAAGCAATGATAGCCTAGTTGAAGAACGCTCGTTTCTCAGGGCAGAAGAACCGGGTTCAATCCCAGCCGAAGGCACCACCAATTTAGTAATTGAGTGAACATAATAATTACGTTTGTATTTAATGTCATCTGCTACATGACTGGAGCCCGGTGTACAGCGACAGACTCTCCACTTATTACATTTTGGACTAAATATCGTCCGGCTTAGTGAGGGTGTTTGCAATACACCTCTTTGAGGGAAAGGCGTGACGATATGTTATGTTATGTTATTAACAAAAGGCTGCTTCCTATAAGATAGAATTCCAATATTTGTCGTCCACCAGCAAGCCATGTGTCATAAAAGCTAATTGAAAGTTTGGATGAATTACGTCGTTGATAGAGAAATCGTCTTAGGATGATAGACCCCTAATCTTGTGCCGAAGTGAGAAAAGATGGTACCTAACACTCGGTATTATTCGGGTGAACTGTAAACAGATACTATACTCTATCTAAAGCGTATTCTTTCTTCATTTTAACATTTATTTTATTTAATATTTGCCATTTAAAAATCCTCTATTTTACAAAATTTATAATCACGCCAAAGTAGCAAGAACTCGGTCGTAACACTTTTAACACGGAACAATAAAATGATTAAAAACATAACATAACAAATATAACTATGGGGTGCAGACTACAGATACATAGAGAATCCTCAAAAACATCGAAATGAAAAAAGTAGACCAAAAAAATTTTAGAACGCTAAATTTAAAAAAAAAAACCATTTACAAACATACCAAACATTGCGGACAAACGTTTTTAAATGCTTAAGTTAAGACCTTTCAAATGATACCCCACATAACTATATTGCACGTGTTTCTTTTTGTAATCCCTCTTTCAGACCCTAACTACCTAAATACATTTTTTTATACACATTTTCCCTATTATACGTTGACTATATCTATTTATATCTATGTCTGCCGTTATCTAGATCTGTTCCAATTTTTAAGTCGCTAGCTATTATAGTTTCTAAAATAATCAGCTCACAGTCAGACAGACATCAGTTTCATGATAAGTATCCTTTCACCATTTTAGTACGGAACCCCTAAGAATGATAACAGCGTCGTTTGTAGTGGGTTAATAACTCTCTCAGCAAAGTTTTCAGAGTAAAAATAAGCCCTATTAGACTCTGTTGGTGGATGATGATGATGATGATTTTGGAAAAACTGTGATACACGTGTCTCATGATTTTAAATGAAGAACATTTGTACCAATTTTTGAGTCAATCGACCCAGAGAATAACAAGTTTCATACAAATTTGAACCCCCCTTTTCCCCCCTTTAGGGGTGGAATTTCGAAAAACCCTTTCTTAGTGGATGCCTACACTGTACAAAGAATACACCCTCCAAATTTCATGTTTCTAGGACCAGCGGTTTAGGCTGTGCGTTGATATATCAGTCAGTCAGTCAGTCAGGACTTTGAATTTTATATATATAGATTATAAAATGCTGGAATTATGAAATGGATTTTTCAGATAGTTTAGAGGGTTTCTGATGCTATGGCATAGCATTCATCCCCTTGCTAGCCGTCCCACTGGTCGAAATCCACCGCGGTATCTGATTTTGGTGACAAGTTTCAAATACTTCATTTAGTATGACAGTTGGAGGCTCTAGCAGGCGTTTAGCCGGGCTGAAATGGTATTCATTCGATAGCCTAGACATTAAGCTTATCGAACTTAAAAGTTTTTCTGCCACTGTAAGCGTAGGGCGACCGTGATTCGCCAGCAGCCAACTTGGGTCAGAATTTTTTTTGCTACTACGGAATTTCAGGTATCGATTTTCTTCTGGTTTTGAGCTTCAGCCAGGCTGTGTTTTATATTATTTTGTAGCCAGATATGTAAAGTTTCAGAAAAATGAAAGGCTGTGTCCAACTTTTCCGTCTAAGGGTACTTTATTTGAGAACATGCTGGTTAGAAAAAAAGTTGAAAATGTTTCATAGAGTCATTTCAGGTTCAGTGAATCGTTTAGCCAGGTTCTTTCAGAATTTTTCAGATAGTTTAGAAGGTAACTGATGCTATGGCATAGCATTCATCCCCTTGCTAGCCGTCCCACTGGTCGAAATCCACCGCGGTATCTGATTTTGGTGACAAGTTTCAAATACTTCATTTCGTATGACAGTTGGAGGCTCTAGCAGGCGTTTAGCCGGGCTGAAATGGTATTCATTCGATAGCCTAGACATTTAGCTTATCGATCCTGAAAGTTTTGTTGCTACTGTAAGCGTAGGGCGACCGTGATTCGCCAGCAGCCAACTTGGGTCAGATTTTTTTTTGCTACTACGGAATTTCAGGTATCGATTTTCTTCTGGTTTTGAGCTTCAGCCAGGCTGCGTTTTATATTATTTTGTAGCCAGATATGTAAAGTTTCAGAAAAATGAAAGGCTGTGTCCAACTTTTCCGTCTAAGGGTACTTTATTTGAGAACATGCTGGTTAGAAAAAAAGTTGAAAATGTTTCATAGAGTCATTTCAGGTTCAGTGAATCGTTTAGCCAGGTTCTTTCAGAATTTTTCAGATATTTTAGAAGGTAACTGATGCTATGGCATAGCATTCATCTCCTTGCTAGCCGTCCCACTGGTCGAAATCCACCGCGGTATCTGATTTTGGTGACAAGTTTCAAATACTTCATTTCGTATGACAGTTGGAGGCTCTAGCAGGCGTTTAGCCGGGCTGAAATGGTATTCATTCGATAGCCTAGACATTTAGCTTATCGATCCTGAAAGTTTTGTTGCTACTGTAAGCGTAGGGCGACCGTGATTCGCCAGCAGCCAACTTGGGTCAGATTTTTTTTTGCTACTACGGAATTTCAGGTATCGATTTTCTTCTGGTTTTGAGCTTTAGCCAGGCTGTGTTTTATATTATTTTGTAGCCAGATATGTAAAGTTTCAGAAAAATGAAAGGCTGTGTCCAACTTTTCCGTCTAAGGGTACTTTATTTGAGAACATGCTGGTTAGAAAAAAAGTTGAAAATGTTTCATAGAGTCATTTCAGGTTCAGTGAATCATTTAGCCAGGTTCTTTCAGGATTTTTCAGATAGTTTAGAAGGTAACTGATGCTATGGCATAGCATTCATCCCCTTGCTAGCCGTCCCACTGGTCGAAATCCACCGCGGTATCTGATTTTGGTGACAAGTTTCGAATACTTCATTTCGTATGACAGTTGGAGGCTCCAGCAGGCGTTTAGCCGGGCTGAAATGGTATTCATTCGATAGCCTAGACATTTAGCTTATCGATCCTGAAAGTTTTGTTGCTACTGTAAGCGTAGGGCGACCGTGATTCGCCAGCAGCCAACTTGGGTCAGATTTTTTTTTGCTACTACGGAATTTCAGGTATCGATTTTCTTCTGGTTTTGAGCTTCAGCCAGGCTGCGTTTTATATTATTTTGTAGCCAGATATGTAAAGTTTCAGAAAAATGAAAGGCTGTGTCCAACTTTTCCGTCTAAGGGTACTTTATTTGAGAACATGCTGGTTAGAAAAAAAGTTGAAAATGTTTCATAGAGTCATTTCAGGTTCAGTGAATCGTTTAGCCAGGTTCTTTCAGAATTTTTCAGATATTTTAGAAGGTAACTGATGCTATGGCATAGCATTCATCTCCTTGCTAGCCGTCCCACTGGTCGAAATCCACCGCGGTATCTGATTTTGGTGACAAGTTTCAAATACTTCATTTCGTATGACAGTTGGAGGCTCTAGCAGGCGTTTAGCCGGGCTGAAATGGTATTCATTCGATAGCCTAGACATTTAGCTTATCGATACTGAAAGTTTTGTTGCTACTGTAAGCGTAGGGCGACCGTGATTCGCCAGCAGCCAACTTGGGTCAGAATTTTTTTTGCTACTACGGAATTTCAGGTATCGATTTTCTTCTGGTTTTGAGCTTTAGCCAGGCTGTGTTTTATATTATTTTGTAGCCAGATATGTAAAGTTTCAGAAAAATGAAAGGCTGTGTCCAACTTTTCCGTCTAAGGGTACTTTATTTGAGAACATGCTGGTTAGAAAAAAAGTTGAAAATGTTTCATAGAGTCATTTCAGGTTCAGTGAATCGTTTAGCCAGGTTCTTTCAGAATTTTTCAGATATTTTAGAAGGTAACTGATGCTATGGCATAGCATTCATCTCCTTGCTAGCCGTCCCACTGGTCGAAATCCACCGCGGTATCTGATTTTGGTGACAAGTTTCAAATACTTCATTTCGTATGACAGTTGGAGGCTCTAGCAGGCGTTTAGCCGGGCTGAAATGGTATTCATTCGATAGCCTAGACATTTAGCTTATCGATCCTGAAAGTTTTGTTGCTACTGTAAGCGTAGGGCGACCGTGATTCGCCAGCAGCCAACTTGGGTCAGAATTTTTTTTGCTACTACGGAATTTCAGGTATCGATTTTCTTCTGGTTTTGAGCTTCAGCCAGGCTGTGTTTTATATTATTTTGTAGCGAGATATGTAAAGTTTCAGAAAAATGAAAGGCTGTGTCCAACTTTTCCGTCTAAGGGTACTTTATTTGAGAACATGCTGGTTAGAAAAAAAGTTGAAAATGTTTCATAGAGTCATTTCAGGTTCAGTGAATCATTTAGCCAGGTTCTTTCAGGATTTTTCAGATAGTTTAGAAGGTAACTGATGCTATGGCATAGCATTCATCCCCTTGCTAGCCGTCCCACTGGTCGAAATCCACCGCGGTATCTGATTTTGGTGACAAGTTTCAAATACTTCATTTCGTATGACAGTTGGAGGCTCCAGCAGGCGTTTAGCCGGGCTGAAATGGTATTCATTCGATAGCCTAGACATTAAGCTTATCGAACTTAAAAGTTTTTCTGCCACTGTAAGCGTAGGGCGACCGTGATTCGCCAGCAGCCAACTTGGGTCAGAATTTTTTTTGCTACTACGGAATTTCAGGCATCGATTTTCTTCTGGTTTTGAGCTTCAGCCAGGCTTTATTTTATATTATTTTGTAGCCAGATATGTAAAGTTTCAGAAAAATGAAAGGCTGTGTCCAACTTTTCCGTCTAAGGGTACTTTATTTGAGAACATGCTGGTTAGAAAAAAAGTTGAAAATGTTTCATAGAGTCATTTCAGGTTCAGTGAATCATTTAGCCAGGTTCTTTCAGGATTTTTCAGATAGTTTAGAAGGTAACTGATGCTATGGCATAGCATTCATCCCCTTGCTAGCCGTCCCACTGGTCGAAATCCACCGCGGTATCTGGTTTTGGTGACAAGTTTTAAAAACTTCATTTCGTATGACAGTGGGAGGCTCTAGCAGGCGTTTAGCCGGGCTGAAATGGTATTTCTTCGATAGCCTAGACATTTAGCTTATCGAACCTGAAAGTTTTGTTGCTACTGTAAGCGTAGGGCGACCGTGATTCGCCAGCAGCCAACTTGGGTCAGAATTTTCTTTGCTATTACGGAATTTCAGGTATCGATTTTCTTCTGGTTTTGAGCTTCAGCCAGGCTGTGTTTTATATTATTTTGTAGCCAGATATGTAAAGTTTCAGAAAAATGAAAGGCTGTGTCCAACTTTTCCGTCTAAGGGTACTTTATTTGAGAACATGCTGGTTAGAAAAAAAGTTGAAAATGTTTCATAGAGTCATTTCAGGTTCAGTGAATCGTTTAGCCAGGTTCTTTCAGAATTTTTCAGATAGTTTAGAAGGTAACTGATGCTATGGCATAGCATTCATCCCCTTGCTAGCCGTCCCACTGGTCGAAATCCACCGCGGTATCTGATTTTGGTGACAAGTTTCAAATACTTCATTTCGTATGACAGTTGGAGGCTCTAGCAGGCGTTTAGCCGGGCTGAAATGGTATTCATTCGATAGCCTAGACATTAAGCTTATCGAACTTAAAAGTTTTTCTACCACTGTAAGCGTAGGGCGACCGTGATTCGCCAGCAGCCAACTTGGGTCAGAATTTTTTTTGCTACTACGGAATTTCAGGCATCGATTTTCTTCTGGTTTTGAGCTTCAGCCAGGCTGTGTTTTATATTATTTTGTAGCCAGATATGTAAAGTTTCAGAAAAATGAAAGGCTGTGTCCAACTTTTCCGTCTAAGGGTACTTTATTTGAGAACATGCTGGTTAGAAAAAAAGTTGAAAATGTTTCATAGAGTCATTTCAGGTTCAGTGAATCATTTAGCCAGGTTCTTTCAGGATTTTTCAGATAGTTTAGAAGGTAACTGATGCTATGGCATAGCATTCATCTCCTTGCTAGCCGTCCCACTGGTCGAAATCCACCGCGGTATCTGATTTTGGTGACAAGTTTCAAAAACTTCATTTCGTATGACAGTTGGAGGCTCTAGCAGGCGTTTAGCCGGGCTGAAATGGTATTCATTCGATAGCCTAGACATTAAGCTTATCGAACTTAAAAGTTTTTCTGCCACTGTAAGCGTAGGGCGACCGTGATTCGCCAGCAGCCAACTTGGGTCAGTTTTTTTTTTGCTACTACGGAATTTCAGGCATCGATTTTCTTCTGGTTTTGAGCTTCAGCCAGGCTGTGTTTTATATTATTTTGTAGCCAGATATGTAAAGTTTCATAAAAATGAAAGACTGTGTCCAACTTTTCCGTCTAAGGGTACTTTATTTGAGAACATGCTGGTTAGAAAAAAAGTTGAAAATGTTTCATAGCGTCATTTCAGGTTCAGTGAATCATTTAGCCAGGTTCTTTCAGGATTTTTCAGATAGTTTAGAAGGTAACTGATGCTATGGCATAGCATTCATCCCCTTGCTAGCCGTCCCACTGGTCGAAATCCACCGCGGTATCTGGTTTTGGTAACAAGTTTTAAAAACTTCATTTCGTATGACAGTGGGAGGCTCTAGCAGGCGTTTAGCCGGGCTGAAATAGTATTCATTCGATAGCCTAGACATTTAGCTTATCGATCCTGAAAGTTTTGTTGCTACTGTAAGCGTAGGGCGACCGTGATTCGCCAGCAGCCAACTTGGGTCAGATTTTTTTTTGCTACTACGGAATTTCAGGTATCGATTTTCTTCTGGTTTTGAGCTTCAGCCAGGCTGTGTTTTATATTATTTTGAAGCCAGATATGTAAAGTTTCAGAAAAATGAAAGGCTGTGTCCAACTTTTCCGTCTAAGGGTACTTTATTTGAGAACATGCTGGTTAGAAAAAAAGTTGAAAATGTTTCATAGAGTCATTTCAGGTTCAGTGAATCGTTTAGCCAGGTTCTTTCAGAATTTTTCAGATAGTTTAGAAGGTAACTGATGCTATGGCATAGCATTCATCTCCTTGCTAGCCGTCCCACTGGTCGAAATCCACCGCGGTATCTGATTTTGGTGACAAGTTTCAAATACTTCATTTCGTATGACAGTTGGAGGCTCTAGCAGGCGTTTAGCCGGGCTGAAATGGTATTCATTCGATAGCCTAGACATTTAGCTTATCGATCCTGAAAGTTTTGTTGCTACTGTAAGCGTAGGGCGACCGTGATTCGCCAGCAGCCAACTTGGGTCAGATTTTTTTTTGCTACTACGGAATTTCAGGTATCGATTTTCTTCTGGTTTTGAGCTTTAGCCAGGCTGTGTTTTATATTATTTTGTAGCCAGATATGTAAAGTTTCAGAAAAATGAAAGGCTGTGTCCAACTTTTCCGTCTAAGGGTACTTTATTTGAGAACATGCTGGTTAGAAAAAAAGTTGAAAATGTTTCATAGAGTCATTTCAGGTTCAGTGAATCATTTAGCCAGGTTCTTTCAGGATTTTTCAGATAGTTTAGAAGGTAACTGATGCTATGGCATAGCATTCATCCCCTTGCTAGCCGTCCCACTAGTCGAAACCCACCGCGGCTTCAGATTTTGGTGACAATTTTCAAATACTTCATTTCGTATGACCGTTGGAGGCTCTAGCAGGCATTTAGCCAGGCTGAAATAATACTTATTCGATAGCCTAGACATTGTGCTTTGCGTGCCTGAAAATTTCGTTGGCCTACGGGCGGTCTTGATTCGCCAGCAGCCATCATTTGTCCTAAATTTTTTCTTCACTAACGTTTTATTTTTTAGGTGTGTTTATTGAATAGTCTTGATATTTTTTAAGGTATAGATAATCAATTTATATCGGATTTCAGTGAACAAAGGGTCCTAATTGCTTTGGCAAAAAAGTCTCTCTAATTTGGTCGGATTACTTGGCTGCTAAAGTTGGCTGCCAACTTCACACCGGTTAGATATTTTAAGTACATATTTAAATAGATAATAACACCCAGACATAGAACAAACACAAATGTTCCTCACATAAATGTTTGCCCTAGGTGGGAATCGAACCCACGCCCCTAAGCTCAGAAAGCAGGTTCACTACCAACTGAGCCACCGAGGCAGTCAAATTACATGCTAAATCATAATGTTTTTATTCCATCCAAAGGTTGTCTGAAAGAGATCGCTTTTAAGCGATAAGACCGCCCATTGCGCCTTTATTTTTGAGTGTTTAGTTTAGATTTATTTGTATTTGGTGTCAATAAAGAGTTTTTGTATTGTATTGTATTGCATTGTACACAGTACAAAAATTTAGGGACCCCTCTCTCTAGGCAGGTAATATTTACTTATGACCCTGGAGGTCCCGGGTTCGATTCTCAGCCGGGCAGAGAGCTAAGAAGATGAATTTAAATAAGTTTAGTATCGATTTTGGTTCTGAGCGCTAGTTTTACGTGTCTTTATATGTGTTTCGTGGCTTCCCCGAGACATGGAAACTAATAGTGGGAAGTTATGCGTGTGAAACGTTATTATTTTAGAGTATTTTATCTAAACAACGAGATGTGGGGCCATAGGCAGTTTTATTATCTCCATGGATAATCCGGCCCAGAAACTTACCTGCCTTGGCACCACTTCCGGACATCCTTATGTTAACAGGTGCACAGGTTTTTTACATACCCATACCTACTACTACACTATCATAAACACGACGCTATGAATACAACAAATAAAACAGGTTACGCAGCTATCATCTGTTTCATTGACGACCAGTACGTAGTAGAGTAAACATGTTTTCCCCACTTCTAAACCTTATCTTAACTATACTCACAACTACATTCATAACACTAACTGTTACGTTACTTGTTCTAAAAGTGAGGAGCTTACTAACAAAGCGAATGTGCAAAAGTAAGGCGAGGTTAGACGGAAAGGTCGCTTTGATCACTGGTGGAAACAACGGCATCGGCTTGGAGACAGCTAGGGACTTGGCAAGGAGAGGAGCTACTGTTGTCATCGCATCAAGGAACGAGGAGAAATCAGCCGAAGCTGCTGCAGACATCATAGCTACGACGGGAAACAAGAACGTCCAACACAGATACTTAGATCTAGCAAGATTTGCCAGCGTAAGAAAGTTCGCTGACGAATTCAACAAGGCTTTCAACCGTTTGGATATCTTGATCAACAACTCTGGTACTGGAGGATTAAAGCACAAATTGACAGAGGATGGGATAGATATCGTGACGCAGATCAATTATTTCGGTCCGTTTCTGCTCACAAATCTGCTGCTAGACAAAGTTGTAGCATCCAAACCCAGTCGCGTCGTCACCGTCTCATCAAAAGCACACGAGTACGCTAAACTGGACTTGGAAGACTTGAGGTGCGAAGCCGTGAAGTCCTGGTACACAATTTATGCCAACAGCAAGTTGTATAACATCCTTTGGGCAAAGGCTTTAGCCAAAAAGGTTCCTCAAGGCGTGACAGTCAACGTTCTACACCCAGGAGTTGTGAAAACGGATATTTTCAACAAATTCGGTCCCATTTTGAGGAAAAAAGTCCTAAGTTTTGTTGGAGCCATTTACAAGAGTCCTTTGGAAGGTGCTCAAACGAGCATTCATCTGGCAGTTTCTGAAGACGTAGAGCATATTTCAGGAAAGTATTTCGTTGATTGTCAAATTGGTGTGGACTCGGAAACTGCGCGTAATGAAGACTTGATCAATGAAGTGTGGGAAAGAAGTTTGCTCATTACTAAAGCCGGTTAGTTTAGTAATTATAAAAATAATAAAAAAAACAAGTAGGTACCTGTTTACTACTTACAAAGTATGTGCTTAAACTTTTCAAAATTACGGTTACAAAAAAAATAGGTATTGTTGGTAAGCTAATATACCTAGTAAACTTTTTTTTTAAAAGCACTAAAATAAATAAATGCGTTACTCGACGATTAATTGTATTTTTTGCAACCAGACGATGCTACACCGTTGAATTACGACGAAAATAGGTTAAAGCACGTAAAATAGGCATACTTACGAGTATCAACTAATTTCTAATCTTTAGGTTAGGTTAGGTTAGGTTAGGTTAGGCCTCCCCCGCGGGTTCTCGCCTTGTCGTGGCGGGGGGGCTCAGTAGCCGTGGCTTCGCCGACCACGGTGAAGCCAAGAGGAATCCGAGGTGGGGCCGCTTCCTGGGGCTTTTAGCCCAAAGCCCACATGGAAGCGGCCTAAGTAGGGTGTGGGTCTGTATGGGCAGACCCACAACTGAGGCGGGGTGCAGTGTCGCGTGTGCGACACTGCAACCGAAGGCTGGGGGCCGCGGCGGGAGAGGACTGTTGGTGTGTCGTTGCCACTTTCCCTACCTTCCGCGGCCCAAGCGGGGTCGCCACCGTTTTGATGGCGGACGCGGTGGGGCCGCAGAGGAAGAGGCGTGTCGGTGTATCGTTGCCGCTCTCCCTATCCTCTGCGGCCGAAGTGGCAGGCGGCGGGGCCACTCATCTGACCCGTCGCATGGGGACCATGGGCGCCTAGGCACGGGTGCTGGTTGGAGCCCACGGGCGAAATTGGTCCCTGAGGAGGTGGATGATGACGTTGTGTCTGGTGTTCGACACATCGTCATCGAGAGGGAGAGAGCGCAAGCTCGGGGTGGTGCCCAAAGGGGCTGGCGCTGTCGGGGCTGCGGAGGAGTCCGAAAGCGTACCCGTTGCCCCGACATTTTGCGCCGAGGTGGAACACCCTTGGGTTTTTAGTGGGTAGGCCGTCAGTGGCGGGATTCCCACATAACCACTCTGTGCCCGCACCCGGGGCTGTTGGTGGTATCCATAAAGGATTTTCCCAAGGTGAAAAAAAAAAAAAAAAAAAAAAAGGTTAGGTCTGAGCAGTAGCGCACTTGTAGCGCCTCACTCAACTGCCGTCTTTGTATTTCTTCACTCTACAAAACTTCAAGGCTAGAGTGAATAAGTACCTTATAGGTCGTCGTGCTCCATCTTAGACCACAACGTCGCTTAACATCAGGCGAGTTGGTGGTCAAACGCCTACCTATTCTACATTTAAAAAAAACTGACCAATTCGTAGTATGCTTAGGGCGAGTTGGTCTGATCTCTGAAAGTGATTAAGTTTTATTACCTACGCACTTAAAACCTTTAATAGGTACTTAACTAAAGCAATTCAACTATAAGTTGGCCACAACAACAGTAAAAAAAACTGATAGTTAATTTATTTACGCACACAAATTGACAAAATAACTGAGATAAGGTTCATTTGCGCCAGGCTCAGGTCACAGACACAGATGACCAATGACCAGTCCAATGGCTAATGACCAGTCAAAACTGAAGCCGGCGTTATAAATTGTAATCTATCCATACTATACCTACTTTAATTATTAAAAAATCGAAATTAACTCTGTCCGTCTGTCTGTTCGTATTAGGCCTTTCACGGCTAAACAACTGAACGGATCTAAATGAAATTTCATAATTAGTTACAGTATTTCACGAGGCAGATCTTTGGATACTATCCTACTAATATTATAAACGCGAAAGTTTGTAAGAATGAATGGATGGATAATAATAATAATGTCATTTATTTCAGATTTAAGTCCATATCAGTATTAATAAAGATTTAAAATTACACAATTAATAAGAAAAAATAAATTACAAAATTACATTAAAATTCAAAGATTAATCAAAAACATTAAATTAAATGAAAATACCACAAAAATTAATATTAATACAATGTCAGTCTACTTCTAAATCCCTTAAAAGTAATCTTAATCTATATTTAGGCTTGGATCCAGAATGCTCAACATGCATCTTAGTCCAGTGCTGCATTATTGGGCATCCAGTTTTATGTAAATAGTTTATGTAGGTATATAGGTATAATACTCGATGTTTTGTTGTTTCTTTGTATCAATCTTATGTTTATTTTAGTTATTTTTGCTCACCCTGTCCCATACTCATTTGTCGTATCCTCTCCATCCTAAGGTTGCCTGGAAGAGATCGCTTTTAGTGATAAGGCCGCCAGTTGTTACACTATTTAATAAGTTTTATCATTATTTTTCTGTTGTTGTTTTGTTATCTGTGGTGTAAACAATAAAGAGTTTATCTATCTATCTATCTATCATTCTAAATACATCCTCAAAGCAATTAGCTGCAGGTAGTGTCAGAGCTGTCCCGCAAACGGCGCATCAGGGACGCCACCCGTTTCCGCATGATAGCCGCAACGCCATCTATGTGCGCGTCCGCGAACATCCCTGACGCACTGGGGGGCTATGCGCTATGGCTCCTGCGCGTGAGATGAGATGAGATTTTATCTTGGTCACTCTCACACCTATGCCGTTTCAAGCGAGAGCAACAAGGACGAAAAAAGTGAGATGAAAATCTCAAATCTCCGAATAGGGTTCCAGGATAGATGTTTGTTACTCTTTGACGCTCGATGCTAGTCTAGAATAGCACATAGGAGACTTTTTAACCGCGGTTGAAACCGCGGGGCGCAGCTAGTTTACTAAATAAACGCGAATAACGTGACCGGTAACTACCGGCCACTTCTATGCGGCTAACTGAGTATCTGCTATATTATGCTTTCTACCGACATCTATATTGTATATGAAGTCTTATATGTTTTCTATCAAAGCAAAAAAATAGGTCTGTGGCTAGATCAGAGCTAGTGCATGCTACCACGCCTTTTTAAGGCTTTCTTAGAGAAATGAACGCCGTGCCCAGACGTTCGGCTTTATAATTATTTAATTAATTACTTAGAATAAATACTCATATATAATTATTTACAATTACATTAAGTACCTATACAGCTGGGCAAACGGGCACGGCGTTCGTCTTACTTCCTGATAATATTATAAAGGCGAAAGTCGGTGTGTGTGTGTTTGTTTGTTACTTCTTCACGCTTTAACAGATCAAGGTTTTGGATGAAATAGGTACGAAACGGAGATAGCATATTCCTCGGATTAGGTTTCTTTTTAACCGCGAGTGATACCGCGGGGCGCAGCTAGTTAACTATAATGTATCCATACTCATTATGATTTAAAGCACGGGAATTACTCACGTACGATTCAGTCGATTATTCCGACTATAGTTTCAACCGCATTCGGCGGTCTTCATCAAGGCGAGTGCGCGCGCGCGGCTGCGTCTCGCAATAAATCCATACTCAGTTATTCACAAATGATATTTGCACTATACTTATTCTGTGCAAATGATTAGGTCTTACCACAGATCTAGGATGTAAAAATTTTAGGTCTGTGAGTCTTAGGGCGCTCCTAGACGCGCTATTTTTTACTGCAATACTGCTTGGGAATATTGGCGCCTGCAGCGCGACCATCATAAGCCATGCTAGAAATGTATGAATAAATAGCCATTTATTCATACATCTGTACATCATACATCAATATTCTGTGAGGTGAGTGAGGCCCAGCCGGGCCTCACTCACCTCACATTATCGCAGTATTTCCGAGCCAGCATTTAAAAATATGACCTATTTAGGAGCGACCTGATAGTCTTCCTCAATACCTCAAGATACGTCTACTCAAAGGTCATGACATCATGATCTATAATAGATTTATCTTGCGTTCACGTTTATAACTCACTAGCTGCGCCCCGCGGTTTCATTTGCGATTAAAAAGTATCCTATGTGTTATTCTAGACTATAATCTATCTCTGTGCCAAATTTCATCCAGATCTGTTCAGCCGTTCTGGCGTGAAAGAGTAACAAGCATCCATCTATCCATCCATTCAGATATCCATCCATTACAGAATTCTTTAGGCAGTGTCAGGTTAACATCACGAGCGGACTGCCAAAACCACTTGTCGCGGTATTTTGATCAGAAGTCACAAAGTTTCTATAGCAATGGGATCATGTCCCTACCTACAAGATGGCAAAAAGTTATACTCGTAGAACAAAATGGTACACCTACATACTTTAGTTAAATGTAAATAAACTATATTAAAAATGTTTTGAATTTTCTTTAAAAATGCGTAGAAACTATTTACCCAACCATATATAATTTAATATCAGTACTTATCACTTCATGAAAACCCTATAAGTGTACAATAGAGGTAGGTACAATCTAAAGCTAACAATGTGAGACAATCGCAAAGATCAACCTAAAAATATTGAATACTAGCTGCGCTCCGCGGTTTCACCCGCGGTTAAAAAGTATCCTATGTGCTATTCTAGACTATAAACTATCTCTGTACCAAATTTCATCCAGATCTGTTCAGCCGTTCTGGCGTGAAACAGTAACAAACATCCATCTATCGATCCATCCATCAATTTTTACAAACTTTTGCGTTTATAATATTAGTACGAGTTATTCATTACAAAAATTCGTCCATAAGAAACTCTCGTATAGAGTAGTAGGTAAGCCATATCAATTAGGATATTGTCTATTTTCCAGAGATTTGCCCACATCAAACTTGCTCGATATAAGTGATATAAATTTAACTCGCTACCTCTTTCGTAATCCTCACCATTATCATCATCAACAGCATTTTCGCTATAATCAACTTATCAAATAGGTCTTCAATGAATGAGCTATTTTAAAATAATATAAAAAGCACAGCTTATAAAAACCGACTTCCCATTTTTTTTTACAACAGTTGACCACTGACTCGCCTGATCCATCCGTAGTTCGTCATTTTCGCCAATCAATGCAAACAATTTTTAGACTTAAGAGGGCCGCGACGCTCTGAAATTTCCATACAAACGCGCTACTCAAATTTCTTGAAAACCGTTTGTCAGATTATGATGAAATTTAGCATGTACAATTAAATTAACAAAATCTCCACCCCTATGTTCTTGGTTTTTTTAACATAGAGTTAAAATAGAGCTATGAAAAATATCCGCATTTTTAAGGGGTCACTTTTGACTTATTTATTCAATAGGTAGACAAAGCAAATTCCATTACATAGGGAGGTTGTCTACATCATTAGCTGTTAAATGAATCCAAAATACAAGGGAAATTCTTAGTTACTTAAAAATGATTACAGAAGTACAAAACTCATAAAAAAAATTGAATTTGCACTTTGTCACTCTAGTAGGTAAGTAGGTAAGTTTAGAGGCTCGTCAGTATCATTACTCGCTCTCTTCGCTCGTCTTCTTAGACAAAATGGCTATAGAATACCTTAAGCCAATGCAAAGTTAGTCTAGGTCGTCTAGGTCGAAGTTAGTTAGGTCGCCGGACTCTTAACTGTGTGTAGACGTAACTTTTGCTGATGTTTAAAAAACAGCTTAACTCATTTCGATAAAATTATATGGAACCACCTCCAAAGTAAGATCTACCAAACAAAAAAAGAATAATTAAAATCGATTCACAGTTGGCGGAGTAATCGCGTAACATTAATATAAAAAAACAGTCGAATTGAGAACCTCCTCCTTTTTTGAAGTCGGTTAACAATCAGCTATGAGACAAGTGGGTAGGCTCATTCCTTGCGCAAAGAATATTTTTAGCCACACAGCGGGGCAACACAGCCAGCGTACTTGGATCCCTACCAGAAGGATACACTGAGAAAAAAATGATACGTATACGTAGCTCTCCGTAAGCCCATTACCACGTAGCTTGCAATTTTACACGTACTACTTGAACTGCATAGGTTATTTAGTTGTTGCATATTTACTAAAGAAGATACATACTGATGCGCAAGTAAGAGTCATACATCTCGAGAACGGTCACTCAGTGAAGCTCGTACAAGGATGCTGCATCATTCTTAATGGTGTTCCTACAGGAATTTACGTACCCGGCTTGATTACCTCGTACACAAGTATGCGGCTACTTTTTAAACATAATAAGCGTTAATCGCTTATTATGTTTAAAATGTAAATTCACTATGTGCTTACAAGATAGCGTCTCCTGTTACTCATGACTGGATTATACATATTGGTCGGACGTACTCGTAACTAGATAAAATAATCCGTAATAAATAACGTTTGGATTTTGCATAGAATACGCCTAGTTCATAATTATATAAAAGCGATGATAGCCTAGCCGGAGAAGGCCCGCCTCTCAAGTCAGAGGGTGCGGGTTCGGACCCAGCCAAAGGCACGCACCAATTTGTTCATTGTGTGAACATATGTGCGTACTATATGCGTATATGTCATCTGCTACACGACTGGAGCCCGGTGTATGGCGACAGGCTCGATTTGGGACTGAATATCGTCCGGCGAAGTGTGGGTGTTGTACACCTCTGCCAGCCTCCTCGAGAGAAAGGCGTGAATATATGTCATAATTCTATACACCACACACACACACACACACACATACACACACACACACACACATTTTAACACCTATATCATTATATTTTCTATGGGACAACATACTGTACGTAAGCTGCTACATTAGACGTATTTGGCGTACTGCCCTTGTGCGGGACTACTTATAGAGCGTAGACAGCTACACCGTAAGTATCCGGTGTATCGTTTTTGCATAAGATTACAAAATGTACGGACGCGGCCGCATTTATACATAACCACGATACTGTTCCTGTACTGCAATACATAGTACATAAGCGGCGACAATATAAGTATTCGGTATACTGCCCTTGTGTGATATTACTTATTGTAAGTATGCGGTAGCCACAGATCTCAGAAACTACATTAAAAAAAGTATTTTAGGGGATTCTAATGGGTTCTGGGTTCCATTAAAGAATTGATATTTTTGAGTCGTCGATGAAGCTGATGGCAACCAAATGTCTTGTTCTGGTCCACTCCATTGGATAGAATTTGGGTTTGTACCTACACAGCTATCATTACAATATTTTATCTTTAGTTTCAGTAAAGTATCTTTTCGAAAAAGTAACAGTCATTATTATAAGCATTGACAGTTTATAGGTTCCTTAAGATGATTTCAACCATGGGGGCTATTCCTGCGCGTGAGATGAGATGAGATTTTATTGTGGTCACTCTCACACCTATGACGTTTCAAACAAGAGCAATAAGGACAAAATAAGGTGAGATGAGAATTTCAAATCTCCGAATAGGGTCCCAGCTTGTAATGGCTATGGGGAATAAGAATTGTAAAGACCTGCGGGAAATCTTTCAACTCCTAAAAACTACCTCAACAGAAACACTATATACTCGTAATTATCGAACGTACTCCCACTATGTCAAGAGAATCGCTTAAAAAATGTGACCGGAACTGGAAGACAAAGATCCGGACAAAAATCGGACATACGAAAGCATTTTTGTCGAAGCTGAAGCAGAGACGCTTTGCTCGCTTACGCTCGCTCGGCACATTAACAAAAGAAATAGGTAGGTCATATGAAAATATTGTTAAGTACCTATGCCTCAACTTTTTCGGTTGGGATGGTTGTGTTTGTGGTGCTATAACAGTAGGTAGGTATATCTATGTCGGAGTCTAAATTTATATTTTTGTGTTCTCCCATCTACATCATTACAGACGATCTTCTGTCCGAGGCTTTGTCCTTGTGGCCTACACGAAACAAATGACATATTTATCTACCTATTTTTCTTTAGAAAGAAACATTGTAAGTGCTCTCACTACCTCTCAATTCAATATGCAAACTGACAATAGGTAGGTAGGTACCTATTCCAAGCAAAGCAATAAGTAAGTACTCGGTAAAACTCGAGTTCTCGGTAAACCTAAAATAGCCTCTGTTCATAATTGCAAATATTAGTTCATAATTATTATCAGATAAGAACATAAATCACAGATGCACCACAACCTCAGACAAATCCCTAATAGGTAAACAGTCCCGTGCCTCATTCCCGCGCTCCACCGCACGCTCTGCCGTGTAGGATTTTCGGAGCCCAAATTATACTCTGTTTGGTGTATTTATTTACACGTTAACGGGGACTTTCAATAAAATCTGCATACTCTGATTGATAAATACTCAGGTCTAAGCATCTAAAAGTGCGGCAACCTCGCAACTCGTGGCCATGTCAGCAGAAACGGGACCTTTTTGCGTCGTGGTAGGTATTGATTTTGTTTGTGAGTTATCCTTGTTTGCGACTACGTACATAAATATGCGCTTGCATTTTGTACTTAGGAGGAGTAAGTCTTGTTTGGCGGGAGCCTGTTTTATCACGTTTGCGGTGTTGCCAATTTGGCTTTTTTTTGGCAGTTTTTGGCAATTTTTTAGATTATTTAGCTATCAGCTAGATATCTCAATGATTCTGAATGCATAAAATTTGTTTGCCATTACTGAAAAATAAAAAAATGAAGGGAAATTAAAAAAAATGGTGACACGGTAATGTATTGCACGACGTGAAATTCTCAAGCTCATCGTTGGGAGTCGAAGTTTGAACCCACGTCATACTGATCATAAACCAGCTGAACGCTTCATCCATTGAGATATCATCGCTGCGTGGGAAAATAATTAAAATAAATTTTATTGGCAAATGAACAAGGCGTGCAACGACAAAATCTTTTCAGAGGAAAAACACATTCTGCGTACTTATTAGGTACTAGTAAGACAGCCGGTAGTAACATGGCCTATAAACGGTCTCAGTAGATTCTGAGATCTCGCTTTGCTTGGTCAATAATTCGTCTTTAGTCATGCAATATCATGAAAAAAAAATTGCGACATTAGCTAAATTTGCATATTTTTGGCGACTTCTTTTTGTCTGAGCGGCAAAACTGATCTGTTCCTTCTCGACTCTAGGGTATGTGTGATCTAACCCTTTTCAAGCGATACGAAATTTTACCTTATTCTTACAAATTTTTTTTTACAAAATTTGAAAAAAATAAATAAAACTAAGTTTCAAATAAACTATGTTTAACCCCATGATTTGTGATTATATTTTTAACCCTTTCTAGCACCCCTTTATATGGTAAAATTTGCTAAATCTAGCTCTTTCTAGCTTGTCCGACTGCCTCTTTTCAAAAACCAAGGTGGCAACACTAGTCTTGTGTAGTGAACGAGTCGTGAACGGTCAAACAAATAACTACGAGTGAGAGTTTAGAGTGTTTTCCTGTGGTAAATTAATGACATGATATGTTTAGATAATGTTGTGAGTGTTGTCAATTTGTGTCGGATTAAATTAATTTACGAATTAACTTTTAAACGAATTAGAAAAGCAGCTACCTACTCGTATCGTTCCTGCATTGTGTCTTTACAACTTCATGTTTTAAAAAACTGCCAGACGCAGGCGCAGACACGGACAGTAGCAGGAGTTTTAAAACGCGTGGGATGCGACAATCTTGTAACAGTATTTAAAGGTAAGTTTATTTATTAAATCAAGCGTGTACGTACCTACGTAAAAATCTTTGTAGTATTATGAAAACGACGTTAGTGTGCGATCTACGATCACAGCCTACAGCCTAGCTAGCCTATTGTCTTGGTACCTACCTATCACATATGTGTTGAATTGATAACCACTTTTTTAGAGTCTCTTAAATTGTCAGTTTTAGAATACAAAAAAGAACCACATACAGTACCATATGAACTCTTAATATGTTAAAGTGGTGTTTGATAAAGAGTGTAGCTTAAAAACATTAGTAGTGTACAATTTTACTGTGCACGTTACACACGGTTGACTAGTTTTATTACATTTCAGGCAAACTACGATGGTCTTCTGAAGAGCAATTTTACGTGAAAACTGACGAGGACACAAAAGCTACTGACGGAAGTGTTACAGAAGAAACTTAGTCGGCTAATAACCTAACAATCATATGGAAAAATCCGGGAAATCCGAGGAATTCTATCGCCTGGCTTCACACATCTGCTTCTTGTAGCTTTTCCCACCTTGTAAGCAATGTCATATTTATGTTACTCAGGAATAGTGTAGCTTTGTATTGGTGAAAGAATATTTTAAGTTTTGAATCGGACCAGTAGTTCTGGATATTAACCCACAACAAACAAAGTCAAAATCTTTACTTCTTTGTGATATGACTGAAGATGTATTTATTTTTTACTTCTTTTTAACCGACTGCCAAAAAGGCTGTATGATTTTGTGTGTATGTTACGTGATTACTCTGCCAATTAGGAATCGATTTAGGTGATTATTTTATCGGAATTGGGTTGCGGTTTTTATAAAATCAACAAATACCTATCTAAAAATTGTTTACAAAATGCAATTGGGATGACGGGAAGTCGGTTTTTTAATTTAAGACATTATAGGTAATTAATGTAAAATAAACCACCATAACAGACCAACATGTTCTTTATTTACAGCTGTTGCAAGAGTTTCGTCGTATGCACCCGAACAGTGACGACAGCCTATTTTCGACTATAACCCTGAAAAAACAAGATGTCTTGACTACCAGAGATTCGCAGTCGCAGATGGTACGTTAATACATGATTTATAATTAAACATACGTACTGTAATTTGCAGTCAGACCAAATAAAGCTTTAATTATATTACTATTTAAAAATGTATAATGGTATATCTGACAGTAAAAAGTGATGATAGCTGGAGAACGCTTGCCTCTCAATCCAGCGGGACCGTATTCGACTTAATGTCAACTGCTATATAAATTGAGCCCGATGTATGTTACTGGCTCGCCCCCTGTCAATTTTGGAACTGAATATTGTCCAGCAAAGTGTAGATGTTGTAATACACCTCTACGAGTCCCTTCGGGAAAAGGTGAGACGACAATATTTAAATATTAGGTACTATTGATCGATTATGTAAATACATGGGCTAAATTGATGTTATTCAAATTTTACAGATTGATGCTGCTGCCATTTGACATCAATATACCACCAGCACGCAACCTCAAGGACCAGCCAGCTTAGAAACCCTCGGGTGCTGAGATCTGTGATGGCTTTCTATGAATAAATCCTTTAATAATATAATTTTATTTTTATTTCTATTATAGCCAGATATTTAGGCTTACAAGTGCTTAATAATTCCAGTAAGTGTGATGTTAATTGGTTTGGCTGTGTATAAAAGTACTACTTGTTCGTACCTATCTAACTGTTCATAAACGAGTTTATTTTAATGTTACAGACTAAATCACGATGCTATTTAAATGAAATCTTCTTTTGTGTTTCAGATACTTATCATTATGTCACAGATACATGACAGCTTGGATCCTCACACGTTTGATACTGGTGTTTCGTACGTACGCCTTGGTGTTTGAAACGTAACGTAATGCTTTATTACAGTTTGACACCCCATGCTAATATACTGGTTTCTCATACGCAACCAAATACCTAGGATTGCAACATTACAACTAGGCACGGCGCACGTATACCGTGTGTTCATGTTGATGACATATATATTTTGGGATATTATTGTACTCATCATTTACAACATTTACTATGGGGCCCACCCTGAAATCTCGAAAAAAATCTGCTGTTCCTTAGAAAAATTCATTGACTTTGGACAAAATGTATGAAACAGTATTTTTTTTTCTTTGGAATGTTAGGGTTGGTTCTTTAGTAAAACTTTTTCAAATGATAAGTACTATGATATCCTAGAATATGTCTGTCGTCTAGATGAACAACCGGTATATGTATGGCGTGCCAAGTTGTAATGTAGCAATCGTATTAGGTTGCGTAAGAGACACCAGTACATTCGTATGGAGTATCAAACTGTAATAAAGCAGTACCATTACGTTATGTATCAAACACCAAGGTGTACGTACGAAACACTAATATCAAACGCATGAAGTTCCAAGCTGTCATGTACCCGCGTCATTTCAATAAGTATCTGACATCAACCCGCATATACGAGACACCAGTAAAGTACGTATGAGGTTCTTAGCTCTAATGTAACCGAGTATTTATGATAAGTATCAAACACCAATCCAAACGTACACGACACCAGTAGAATACTTATGTAGTTCCAAAATGTATAGTACCCGCGTCATTACGTTACGTATCAAACACCGATTCATACGTACAAGACGCCAGTATAATACGTATGTGGTTCCAAGCTCTGATGTAGCCGCTCCATTACGATAAATTTCAAAAACAAGTTCATACGTACGAGGAACCATTATAACACCTATGCGGTTCCAAGCTCTAATGTAACCGCGTCATTACAATAAGTATGAAACATAATGCCGTGTGTATTAGACACCCGTATCATACGTATGCGGTTCCAAGCTGTATTGTACCCACATCGTTACAATAACTACCAAACATAAATCTATATGTACTAGACACCCGTATCATACGTATGCGGTTCCAAGCTGTAATGTACCCCCGTCAATACGATAAGTATGGAACACCAATTCGCATCATGACAGTTGTCATGAAGCGGGCTACGTAATGCTTGTTACGTACGCAACATGAAGACGCTTACAAGCTTACGAGTGGTATGTTTTTGTCCAGACGTACGCAGCGCGTTTCATGATTTACGTAGCATTTTTTTCTCAGTGTACCAATTATTGTTGAATTTTTAGTTTATCCTTATTTTAGTGTGGATACTTATTGTTATTTTTAAAAGCATGTAAACTACACTTTCCTGCCTGTTTAATAAATAAACCTACCATTTTAAGGTATGCAGTATAAGACGGCCATCGAGTTTTTGTCGGGAACCGAGAAGGTGTTGTCGTAACTTTGTAGTGTTTTCTAAACCTTGTGACTCTTCGAGTGTTAAAGTGTTTTAATGGTGGATTTTTAACCTTTATCGATTCGTTAACGTGCACGAGTGTGGGCAAATCATACAAACATTGCAACTCGTGACTTTTCGTGTTCTCTATAAAACTCCATTTAAAGTTTCAGTAATGTATCCATCACTTTACTGAAATAAGGAAAGGGGAGGGATACATCATCGTCATCATTATCTTATCATCACCACTCCTTCATCTCTAAATATCTATTATTGACTTGACACTGGCGAATACACAAGACGTGCGTAACCAAATTCCCCTGGATGGGGATCCAGGGGAATTTGGCTACGCACGTAGAGATGAAGGAGTGGTGATGATAAGATAATGATGACGATGGCTTATGGAATTTGGCTTCTGCAATTTGGCTTTTTTTTCTGCTCGGGGGAGCAGAAAAAAAAGATTCACATTGTCATCATTCTTTCAAGTACTCAGCAATCCGTTCATTCTTTAATTCATTCATCCATTTGACTTCCAGGTCTCGGCCGCACAGGCGTCCTGATCGCGTGTTACCTGGTCTACTCCATGCGAGTCCGCGCCAACGCTGCCATCCGACTTGTCCGCAAGAAGAGACCCCGCTCCGTGCAGACATCTGGTCAGATCCTGTGCGTCCAGCAGTTTGAACACTACCTGCTGCCGCAGACTGTCGTTTTTAGCTCCAAGTGAGGATTGTTGTAATATATTTACTGTAGATTTTTTGTTTACCAACATTTAGCGTTGCGGTTTGGATACCCAAGGTTTTTAATGGGTAGGCCGCCAGTAGAGGGACTCCCACATACACAATTACCTACCCTGTCTATCCCTGGGACGGTGAGGGAATCCATAAAGGATTTTCCCTAGGTAAAGAAAGTAGGTATTTTGTGATTGACGTTAGAGCCAAAGTAAACTAAGTCTGAGGAAGTCTGAACTGAGATACCTACTTACCTAAGACCTGCAAATCCGCTGCTTATACATAGGTGTAGTACATTAAGCGCTCCAATACCTGTAATACCTGTAACTTACAATACCTGTAAGTTCTAATTTATTTTTACACCTGTTCTGATATTTTAAATCTGTATTTGAACCTTCCAGGGAAACCTTAAACCTGTGCAAGGACAACAGAACAGCTGAGTTCACGCTGCGGCAATACCTGTACCGGCAGCGGGCGACCCTCCACGGGCTCGAAGAACGGTCCTTCAGGCTACTGCCGAAGGTAAGTACTCTTTATTTTATCGTGAATAAGTCCGCGTTTGACCACCAACTTGCCTGTTGGTAAGCCGCGGAAGACCCCGATGTACCGTATGCACCATAGATTTGCACCATGGTGCAGATGACGACTCTCTCCTAAACGCTCTACAGATTCTCCGCGGAGCCTCCACAGGCACCTGGGCGGTAGAAACAATGGTGTGACATCGCAAAGAAAGCAGCGGTTCAATTTTTTGAAACCGTTCCTCTCAGGAGCTTTCGCCGAGAATGGTTCTATATTATATACAATGTGTACTCTTTCCGATTAATCTTATCACTGCTTCATTGGCCGTTTGAAAAGTCATAGAAGTGAGAGTGATCAAGAAACATCTCATACATCAAGAAAAGGGGGCCAGGATAAACATTTGAAAATAACTTACTTGGAGAGAAGCACTTCCTAGACAGCTAACCAGTACCATAACTAGCGTTCCACAATTCCGGTGAAAGTTTCAACCATGCTTAACCCAAAATTTGAACCTAGTCATTTTTGCATCCCTCCAAAACCCTAGTTACGACGTTGCAGCCATCCATACCCATGGTTTTCTCATGGTATTTTCTATTACAGATTGTATACTGCCTATGTGAGCGGCTGCTCAAACTGTGCGGCTGTCAGTACAGCGCTGGGATAGACTTCCGAGTGAGGAGTCGCGCTTTCTACAAGTCTTTCATGGTTTACAAACTACGGATGAGTAAACCACCTGACCCGACCACGCCTGAAGAAGTCAGAGGTACATATACAGCACTAGATGTAGCCATCATCTTTAGTAGTATTATACTTCTGCACCTTGGCCTTTATGTTCACACTAAAAACAACATCACTAACTAGCATACTTATACATCGGATACATTTTGGGGAGTGTGCATCTGGTTTGCATGACCTTATTCTCCCGTTCTTCTATAAAACAACCAAGAAAAAACCGACATCGTTTTATGGTCGACACACCTACAACACGCACGAAACGCTTTGGTTCCTCATTTCTCAAAAGCGATGGCAGCCTAGTTGGGAGAAGGTCCGCCTCTCAAGCCAGAGGGAGCGGGTTCGAACCCAGACGACGGCACACACCAATTTGTTCATTGTGTGAACATATGTGCGTATTGTTTGTCATCTGCTACATGACTGGAGCCCGGTGTATGGCGACAGGCTCGCCCCTTGTCACATTTGGTACTGAATATCGTCCGGCGAAATGTAGGTAACCTGGTATGTAACCTCTGCCAGCCCCCTCGGGGGAAAGGCGTGACGATATGTTATGTTATGTTTCTCATACGCACCGCTAGATTGTGGAATACTCTGCCAGAGTGTGTTTCCTTATAATCTAGGTGTCTTCAAGTCTCGAGTGAATCGGCTTCTTCTGGGCAAGCGTGCTCCATCGTAGGCCGCATCACTGCTCATCATCGAGCATGTTATGCAGTTATTTTATGTCAGCCTATTATGCAATAAAAAAAAGCATGTTCGTTAGTGCTCATATAGTCAGTGCTATAGCCAGCGCTATAGTCATTAACCCTTACTTATCGCTATAGGCTCATCATACTCCGCGCATCCTTCTCGCGTCTGAGCTGTCCAAGAGTTCTCGTTCGCGCTAGTTTCTCTTAATTTTTTCTAAGCCTGGAAACCAGGTTCTGCGTTGTCTAAAAAGACGCTCTCATAGACCAATCATTTCGTTTCAGAGCAAATAGTGACAACTCTTCCTATGGTAGAGTGGCGCGACCCAGTAGAAGAAGACATAGAATGCAACCTGGAGTCGGTGAGCAGAATCACTGGTGGGCCCAGCAACGGGAACGGAACCATACCGGCGCTGAGGGTTTATGAGGTAGATACATCACAAATACAACTCCAAAAATAATTCCAACAATGAAAGTAGAGACACGAGTAGAGTCAAAATCCTACTGGACCCACTGTTGTAACCAAGTAGTACACAACGGTACGAAACTCAGTATTATATCATTTGGACGTACAGAAGAATATGTGTACGTTTCTGTCAGTTCAGACGGATTTGTAAAATTTTAATAGTCAAATCGTTTTTAGCTAATCAAAGCATATTGGAACGGGCGGAACTACGTGTCTAAGTCTTCTTTAAGGATTTATTCCGTCATTGGCTTTAGTGTCGCCAGCGACACTGTAAACGCGTCAGTGACGCCTTGTCACCGCGTAAGTGACGCCGTGACGCAGTGTTACCGCGTGAGTGACGCCGTGTCACCGCGTCAGTAACGCCTTATCACCGCGTAAGTGTCGCCGTGTCACCGCGTCAGTAACGCCGTGTTACCGCGTGAGCGATGCCGTGTCACTGCGTGAGTGACCCCGTGTCACTGCGTGAGTGACGCCGTGTCATCGCGTCAGTGACGCCGTGTCACTTCTAACTAGTAGTAGTAGAATATGTATACGAGTATATCCTATACATTTTCTTTATATTGACGAGGTGTAACTGCTGCCGGCGACACTGAAGGGAGTGACGGAATATTAAGCTTTAGGTTCACTTAAATGTATGGCCGGCGAGTGTCATCGAATGTTCCCCAAAATGTGTTTAAAAGGTTTGGTACGATAGGATACCGACGGCGTATTTTAATAAAACTCCATGTTCAGGCTGTACCTACTATCTTTCTACATTCCACAGCTAAACCCAAGGCCGGACTGGCCATACAGTCAGGGTGGCATTTGCCACCCTGACCGTCTGGCTTGTCGCAAGCCAGACGGTAGGTAAGTTGAGGGCTACACCCCTTCTCGGGCCCCTAACTTGTGGGCAGCCACCCGGGCCCTTCCAGCTCAGCCCGACCCTGGCTAAGCCTACCTGCCTACCGATCGGAAACGTTTCCGAATCATTGTAAATAGCGCCGCTGGATACTAAATGTTACTATCGTCAATTCGTTGCAGGCGTTTGCAACAGATCACAAGAGTCTTCCAGAACAAAAGCAGAAGGACTTCAAGAACCTGCGCACGGAGATCAACCAGCAGAGGGAAGGGTTCGCCAAAATAGATGAAGAGGTAAGTTTTAACAATTTGTACTAGACCTGTATGGCTATTCACAATCCGTATTCCATATATATTCCGTATTCCATAAATATTCGTATTCCGTATATTTCCGTTCGGATTTCAAAAATGTTAAACTTAAATTATTCGGATCTCAGTCTACATTCATAAGTTTTTAAACGTGATTAATTCTTCCGATCGGATTTATACTTGATTCCCTGATTACTGAGATTCGAACAATTTGATTGTGAAAACTGAAATCTTTATGAAATTTGATAAATAGTTGCGGTATGTCATAAGGAAGGTTTTAGGAAGCTTTTTTTGTGAATAAATAAATCTTTTAGTCATGAAATTCTGTTAATTAATAAAAACGAACGCGCCGCTTACTAAATGCGTGAGACAATATCACAGAATAAATAGTACGTACCTATAGTTGGTACTAAAATAACTGACAACTAAAATTAAAACTCCGTTCAAAACCAGCCAGTATTTTTTTTTTAATGTTGGACTCTGATCTCTTTGGTAATGGTTTAATTTTCATAATTTGATAATTAATTACAGTATATGACGATGAGGGTTTATGGATACTATTTTCTGAATAAACGCGGCCAACAGCTAGTATTTTAGGTACCTATATGTGAAAGTTTGGATGGATCGATGTTCGTTACTCAGTGGAGTCAGAAGTTTATTAACTCACTAAACACAGGTGAGTGTGTGTTAGGCTGAGTGTGTACGGTGTGGTGTGTTTGTGTGTATTCAACTTGTGTGTCTATGCCATTATGCTTATAAAATCTTCTGTTTACTTATAGTTACGGCCTGGTAGTATATTAGTAGGATACTAATATTTTAAACACGAAAGTTTGTAAGAATGAATGGATGGATGGATGGATGTTTGTTACTCTCTCACGCCAGAACGGCTCAACAGATCTGGATAAAATTTGGCACAGAGATAGTCTAGAATAGCACATAGGATACTTTTTGACCGCGGGTGAAACCGCGGGGCGCAGCTAGTAATTCATAACTTACTAACTGACTGTGTTATAGGAAGACCCAGTAATCCTGGCGGGTCTGCTGTTCGAGTGGCTGGAGGGTCTGAAGCACCCCGTGCTGGGCCGCGCGGACCTCTCCACCATCGTGGCGCGCGCCGGCACCGTCGACCACTGCCTGCTGGCCTTGGAGATGGTGAGGAAACTTCACCACATTGTCAGCAGACCTTTCTTGCATGCCGAGGCTTTACATCATTTAAAGAAATAAATAAAAGTATTTAGGGTTACACTTTTAGTACACAGTAGGCACTTTTACAATATGTAAGCGATGATAGCCTACTCGGAGAAGACTCGCCTCTCAAGTCAAACGTACCTGGTATTTGGTATCGACAAATTTATTTGCGAAATTGGGCGTATTCGGAAACTAAAGTAATAACGCGAAATAAAATGGTTATTTTTAAATTTGTACCTATCTACTTTGAGGCCTATTCTTAGCAGAAACATACTGAAAAAATATAATTTATCTAACATACGTAGGTATAATATATCGCCACGCCTTTCCCCTGAAGGTGCTGGCAGAGGTGTACAACACCTACACTTCGCCAGGACGATATTCAGTCCCAAATGTCGAGGCAGGGCGGCGGGGCGAGCCTGTCGCCATACACCGGGCTCCAGTTATATAGCAGACGACACACGCACATGTAATGCATGTCATTTAATACGCACATTATTATGTTTACACAATGAACAAATTGGTGCGTGCCTTGGGCTGGGTCTGAACCCGCTCCCTCTGGCTTGAGAGGTGAGTCTTCTCCGACTAGGCTATTATAAAAATATCTATCTACTTACTATCAAAACCTTAAAATCATTTACACCTAAGCTAGCGAGTTATTCAATAATTTAGTATTTTTCCTTAGATTTGATCGAAGGTAACTTTCCTATTAATATCTAAGTATGTATATCAGTCTCTGGCAGCCATAGTAGGTACATGCTTTGCTTAGTTTGGGGTCAGGCGACCGTGTGTGGAAATGTCCCGAATTTATTTATTTATTAATTTTCAGGAGGACATCATGTTACTCGAATATCTCCTACGCTTCGTGACCCGGCTTCGCCCGCTCGCAGCGACCAAAAAAGTCGACATTCTAAAGCGTCTTCTTGCTTCTCTAACACACCAGTCCGTTTATATTAATGGAAAATGTCTTCCTAACAGAGACTTTCCTAAGCTAAGAGAAGGAACTTGCGGGCAAGTCATTAATTTCTTGCTGAGAATGATTGTTGAACTTCAGAAGGATATGATGAAGCCCGGTAGGGATGAAGCGGATGTGGTCATACCACCGCCTTGTAGGCGGTTACGAATAAAAGCTTGGAAATGATTGAATATTTTATTTGGAAACCAGTCGAATTTTGTACAATTTTTTCGTACAAAATTCATTCAAATTCATAGTTTTAGTCGGGTTACTACAGAAAATAGTAAATATACCCAATTTCTAATTAATTTCTACTTACTTAGAATACTACCTACTGCATGATTAGTCCAGTCGGGGCAGACATAAAACTAGCCTGAAATAGAAAAAAATCCGGGGAGCGATTTTTTTTTAAACGTCGGGGGAGGTGGTTGGAATTATAAATCTCGATTTTCTAACTAATCTCGGTAAAGGGTTCGCCGCCATCTTGTTTTAAAGTTGATAGTATAACTCTGCAAATATTGATCCTAGCGTAAAAATGATCATGACCAAACTTGTGAAAAATTAAATTTCCAACAACTTTGGATAACCCCATTTTTGCTCTAAAGTTGAAAATTAACGAGTTATTTCAGAAAAACTAAAAAATTGAACTTTAAAACAAGATGGCGGCGAACCCTTTACCGGGATTAGTTAGAAAATCGAGATTTATAATTCCAACCACCCCCCACGAAGTTTAAAAAAAAAATCGCTCCCCGGAATTTTTTCTATTTAAATGTCTACCCCGACTGGACTAGATGGCGTGCAAGAAAAGTGCCATGCCACATCAGTGATAGACAGTTTTCAAAAAACTTCGTTTTGGGAAATCTATTGACAAAGCAAAATTCCAGTAGATGGCGCTGATATTTTTAGCTGACTCCCCGCTACATTGCGCAGCCAAATGGTTAGCCAACTCGCCGCTAGATGGCGCTGTTCCTGTTTGTGGTTCTGCTACTCGTCAATAGATGGCAGGGCAAGCTCAACTCAAATCGACTAAATTAGGGATGTGCATTTATTTTGAGTCTAAAAAAAGATCGATTTAAGTTTCGTACCGTAAACTACTGGTACTTTTACGTTAGCTAAATCGTAACTTAGCAAAGGTAAAAAGCCATTTTGGGCTATCAGCGCCTTATTTACAACCATGGGGGCTATTCCTGCGCGTGAGATGAGATGAGATTTTATCTTGGTCTCTCTCACACCTATGACGTTTCAAACTAGAGCAACAAGGACGCAAAATGGTGAGATGGGAATCTCAAATCTCCGAATAGGGTCCCATAACTCCTTCCATCTCATGACTTAAGGAACTAATTAGAATAAATTCAAATTAACAAACAACTAATAATAAGTAAGTGTCACTCTGTAAAACCTATTAAAACTACAATTTTCACACGCTTATTACGTTCTTTTCGTTATGTTAGTAGTTAGGTACCTACATAAATCGCGAATGAATTTGTCGATACCCTTCGATTCCGATAGTAGACAATGTTAGGCAGGATTATCGCCTGTGGACGTTTGTGCACTGCTAGGATTTTTACTGTCCAGCAGTCCGATTTTATGCGGTCCGATATTGCACTCCATAAATTTAAATACTAGCTTATGCACTAAAAATAAAAATATCGGACTGTTGGACAGTAAAATTATGCTATAGCCACATCTTAGGTAGGTAGGTGAAAACCAGCTCTGCGTGGAATTAAACTCAGTTTAGGAGTAATGATATAAGTACTTAAAGTTATCTTTAATGTGTTATTAAGTCATAGGTTTGGGCAATAAATATTTTTTTACTTAGTAGATTTTTTTATTTAGCTCCTTGCAGAGCACAAGCCAATTATCAATTTTTTTATTGCCACCCCAGACCTTAAATTATCGGACTGCCTGGACTGTAAATTCCTTGCAGTGCACAAACGCCCTGACATTGTAGGTATCCTCGTTTACAATTACGTGCTTTTCGCACTTGTATCACAAAGTTCTATAATATTTCACCCATGTTAGATTTCAAAAGTTAAATCTCTCTCATAACTCTACAGATAAGAAAAGACTAAAATACTATTACCTAACGCGCATCACTAAAACTTTGACATTTCAATTCACGCTGATACGATACCCGCTACTGTGTTCGTGTACTTACACGTTGTATACAAAATTATATTTTACTTGTGACGTCGGCATTTTCCGACAGATTTCGTCTACAATTTACTAAATTAAAGTTTTAACTAAAATGTCTTCAGCCGAAGAAACCGCCCAGCTGAAAGCTGGACATCCTCCCGCAGGTAAATAATATTGCCCAAAGTTCTTTGTCTTCAATTTATTGCCTAATTTATACGATTCAAAAACTTGTTCACGCTTTTAGGGAACGCATGTTTACACTTCGAGAGTTTCTAATAAGAATCTATTAGCCGGAACCTGTTTTCGTTACTTCATAAATAAAGTTTTTTTTCAAACAAGTCACTTAACAAATTACCTCTCACAAGTCAAGTCCTTGTATGACGTCAGTGTTATGCTACGCTAGCTTTGCATTTTATATGAATGTTGTCAAACAATGGCCTTTCAAGGTCAGTGCTAAGTATAAATTTTCCTCACTTGATCCTATTTTTAGACCGGCATCAATATATTACACCAATAATGAGTGTAATTAGATATCTCAAAGTTTCAATAGCATTTCATTAATTGATAACATTGATTTTATTCATAAGTTTAGGTACTTTAGAATTGACATCTATCTGCCTGCCCTCACATTTCTTTTAAAATGAAGGGACTGTAAAGTCCTTTATGTGCAAATTTTGTTAAGAAAATGCTGCCTTTCTCCCCTAGTTAAAGCCGGAGGCATGAGAATCACACAGCACAAGACTCCACACTCTAAAGAGACGAAAGAATCTACCAACGAAGACTTCACTGGCCTTGCTGGGCCGTCGCCTGTCCCGTCCAACCCTGTATCAATTTCTGGAGCACCAAACAGAGGTAACGCTGACTTCACCCCTGACGCAGCACAAGTGGCGCACAGTCCAAAGCCTCCAGCACACATCAACTTGAACATCAAGCCTCATATCCAACAACCACGGAAGTAGACTGATGAACTTATGGGCATTTTTGGTTTTGTAGCGACTTTGAAAGCTGGTAAGAATTAAGGCAATTTGACAAAAAACTTCTTTTATCATCAATTTTTACACTTTGACTATATGTTCAAAATTGATTTTATGGGTTTTGTCTATTCTCAAAAAGTGGTGAAATATTTTTAACTTGACAGCTTACGCTTACCAAAATTCAGAGATGTGCCATGACATCATTGACCTCACTATTACTTAACACAACAATGATTAAACACCTAGCCTGTCTGAATAAAGAAACATCCTTAATACTGTTGATAGTACATTGTTGGTAATTACATAATCCATGCTTTTATTCCAAAACCTCAAGATTTAAACTGTAAAAAATAAAGAGTTAATTAACACCATGCATGCTATGCAACACCGTTTGGTAACGGTCAATTTCAAACTTAATTTAACATCTATTGGTCATGGTAAGAAAACATTTGCGACTTTCATCTCTAAAATGAATGAATAAGGTCTAAAACTTATAGAAAAAAACAGTTTTTTTTTTTTTAAATTTAAATAATCTGTTATGCACCACATTGTGAATTCAGTACTTGTGATCCATATTGTAACTTTGTAACCAATGTCAAACTCAATTCTTATCAGCAGTGGTGATAAGCTGTTTATCCATGTTTACATGTAGGTGGTAATTTGTATCTAAGTACCTATCATATTGTACAATAAACTTATTACACAATAATTAACAACACAATCTTATATCCAGGTAGTTATTCATTAAATTGTTTTTAATTCACTTTATAATTTTTAAAATCCAGTTTTGCAAGAAATATTTTGAGAATTTCCTGTCATAATATGACAAGTTTTTTTTGTAAACTATTCGGAGTGTAAGTATAATAAAATCATGTACTTCAGAGTTTATACCTAAAAA
The DNA here is from genome assembly GCA_911728515.1 of Peribatodes rhomboidaria. Taxonomy (NCBI): domain Eukaryota; kingdom Metazoa; phylum Arthropoda; class Insecta; order Lepidoptera; family Geometridae; genus Peribatodes; species Peribatodes rhomboidaria. The sequence continues at coordinate 8,041,703 of OU452189.1, forward strand.
TGGTCACCGACTGATAAATATTTGATCAGCCTAGATAACAGTGTAGTTTGAAAGTTCCCAGCGATTTCTAAAAATATGATATCACCTGTGTCAACACAATTTGTTTTTGACTCAGATATGAAAACACTTTTATAGATTATTCCAAAGTTTGTTATCAAGGCAAGCATTATTATTGAAAGAAAAATAAATAAAATGAATTCATAACATGCTAGTTAGAAAAACGAATTTAGTGTCACCTTGAAGCCTTTTAGCATGTAGGCCAGAAATACCCAAATAAAATTACCCTTTTATGCAGTCTGGTAGAAAGGCATTTTCCATCTACAAAATGTTCGCTAAAATTTGATAATTTCACTTTTTTGTTCCATATAAAAGTGAGTGATCTGTTTATTACTGTAAATTCATTAAAAACCTTATGTAAACAAAAATGCCCTATATGTATGCGGATAGCAATATAGCAATACAATTTTATCATAAACTATAATTTTCTGTGATCAGAAAATGGTAGAACTATTTAAAATAATGTTGCTAAGTTATGTCATATAGGTATTGTAGGTATATGATAGACTGTTCAATACATTTTAAATATATATAAATATTTGCAATAAATATCAGTGTTTAGGAAATGTTAATTGTTTGGCAAACATTAGCATTTTTATTATTCTGTAAAAAAATATGTGTGTAAATTTATAGTTATTACGTTAAACTACATATTATATTTATATCTTTAAATAAATATATTTGTCTGTTAAATCGCATAATTACGTTAAGCAAAACTTTATTGTCAGTTTGATATATATATATACACATTTTCATTTTATGAATCCAGTATAAATTGGAGTAAATATCAACTATTATAACTAATTTAAAAAATGTAAAATGGAATAACAAAAAAAAAACACGAAATGTTCTGTAACTGCATTAAGTGTGTAATAAAACTAGTTTTAATAAGCTAGAAAATTAAAATATATAGATACTTAACAGCACAAGCCTTATTTTTCACAACTTTTTTATGTTGATACATACATATATATTTTATTCTCTATTTTGTAAAATGTTTCGGAATTTATTTGTAAAGAAATTATAATTGTTCGAGATTTTATGTTTATAATTGTTAAATTGGTACTTATTTTATTGTGTATAAGATCAAGAAGCTATGTTGTAAAATAGAACAAGTTTCTTTCAGTGTAAAGGAGAATACAAGTTTGGTTTTGAAGTACCACATCACTATGAGTACTTATATACTATAGAGTTCCATACTGTTTATGAACAAAAAGGGACAGGCCAACTTTTACTAGTGTGCGTCTTTTGTTAAGGTTGCGTCATACATTTTGTTCATTTAGAACCTAACAGTTGGCTGTTATTTTTCAGTTCATGTGGACATATTATTTATCAAAGCCACAACAGTATAATTCAGTGGGTATTCTCCTTTATTTTAAAATCTGTTTTTAAATATTTTTTTGAGTAATTATTTTCTATACGGTGCTCTATCGTTTTGTTTAAAATCTTGCATTTAGGCACATTCCTTTTTGTGAAGTTTAATATTTATATTATGGTGTTTATATGGCCCTCTTGAAGGGCAATATTTTGTATTTTTTTTTCTTAACTTCAGTAAAAAAATTAAAATGTATTAAAGTGTTTCATTTTCATTAACAAAGTTCGGTGACGGTGATCGCTTACCATCAGACGGCTCGTTAGCTTGTTTGCCAATTACGGCATAAAAAAGGATAAGTAGTTAGTAAAAAAACGTACTTACTATAAAACGTAAAGTTTTATTAAAATAAAAAAATAATAATTCAAAATAAATATTCAACTCATCTCACTTTGAACGAGATAGAACAAAAACGAATTACTTACAATCTCTAAGATCCTGTGGGGTTATTCCTGCGCGTGAGATGAGATGAGACTTTATCTTGGTCACTGTCACACCTATGACGTTTCAAACGAGAGCAACAAGGACGAAAAATTTTGTGAGATTGAATCTCACTCCGCAAGAATAGCCCTACTGTCCACTTGATTTAATATAACACGGCGATTATTTTATTTAACCGTCTATTTATTGGCATATACTTAACTATCTGAATAGTTGTCAATAATTTAACCGCCTTGTATAATTTGGTCTAAATCAGTTATCTTCGTAAAATAGTTTTATGTTAAATTACTATAAATAAATAAAGTTTATAACTAGTCTATACAACGTGCTGGTTTTGGGTGTAGTAATACTGAAACGGCACATGCCGAGACTGATTTAGAATTAAACCTGCAAGGTGTCCTTATCGTGAACACGATAGATTTTAAGTTATCACAACTTAAACTTTTACGTAAATTTGACCTGCAGCAACCCTAATAAGCTCACAAACAGCTGTTCGGTTGATGACCGGTCTTGCCGACAAAGACTACTAAGTGCGCAGAAAGAATATTATCTTTACCTACAAAACACAGAATGGAGTAAATGCCCTTTTTTTTAAGAACTATTTTAAACAGAAACAAAAGCAAGATATCTTTTAGATACTTAAATGGTTACATACATATCTAGTTAACGACATGAATAAAGTGAACGTAAACTCGCCGAAAACGAAACGAAAACCCTGAGTTTAGCAGCCATATCATGATGGAGTTTAGAACAGGCTATTACCATTAAATGCATTAGCAAAATTTTGAGTCCGTGCTGTTCCCCGTTGAAGAGTCCCCTTGCCGGAAGTCATCCCTGGGTGTAGCAGCTGTGTCATGATGGCGTTGAGAACAGGCTATTACAATTAAATAGATTTACAAAATTTCGAGTCTGTGCTGTTCGCCGTTGAAGAGTTCCTCTACCCACCTCCTGACTCCATCATCTCCATCAGATTATCTCGGTGGCACCAGGTTGTTGCATAGTCACTCAACTTACATAAGTACATAAAACATTTAAGTTCAATCGGAAACCAAAGAGTAGGCATTTAACGTGAAAAATTTAATTAAGTACTGACAGACACCATAGGTACATGCGAAAATAAAAATAAAAGCTCGTCAAAAGATAAATTGTGCATACTGCATAATAAAATTATTCTTTGCCATTTCGCGAAAACATCAAAACATTTGTCGGCAAAAGACAAAGAGCTCACAGAGAGCCGCCAAAGCGTACCGCGGGACAATTGGCAACAAGCGGTGCTCTAAACAAAATAGGCAAGGAACTACCATGAGTTCGGTATTAAAGTGTATTTATGCAAGTTCGACAAAATTCTTCTCGTCACTTTTTGTCAAGCGAGAACGTGAGAAGACTATGTGTAAACATAATAAATGTCTGTCTCGATAATAAGAGGCGACATACCTTTGGCGCGTTGCGCATGGTAGGCCAGCAAGACACTTGTTGTATTACGAGTTATTATTGTAATTTTAGTTTTTTTTAATTATTATGGCACACATTTTCCAACGCTCACATGCTTAGAAAACCGGATTCGTCACTTCGCTGTTAGCAAAATTCTTTATTTGGTTTAAGATTTTGACATTTCAAGCACGTTATGAGTATTAAAAAGTTAAGCCGATTCCGATTTATCAGCCAATATGTCGATGATTGTCCGTTGTTTAACTTTGATGATCATTACGGTTTTCGGAACTCTTTAAACAGAGAGATTTGATTTTTAGAACCAAGACTTTTGATACTTTCCTCCGACGGTCGAAAATAAAACTAGAAAAGAGAAAAAATGAGAAAAGGTTTCGATACTATGTAAACTCATGGTTACCCCTACTAGCCGCAAAAAATAATTAAATAATTTTTTTAAAGTTTCGTCTAGTTGCTCTCTATCCATCCCGGTGTGAAGTCATAAAATTCCTTCTTTATTGTTTGATTGCGTAAATTATAATACGATGTCATATTCAAATGCTGAATATTACGAGATGATATTTTAATGTGTTGGTGCTGCGGTCGGAAACTGCCTTGCGGCGCGTAAGGTCTACCGTAAACGTTTTGTGGACGGAAGGTCGCCTCTGCAACAGTCGTTTGTCTCCTCGATCTCCGAACCTGACGCCTTTGGACTTTTTTCTGTGGGGTTTCGTCAAAAATGCCGTGTATGCCGTGCTATGCAACCACGGAGGAAATGGTTGCGCGTATTACACCGGCATTCATCACGATTGCTCCCGAAATGCTCCGGAATGTCATGGCTTCAGTGTCTCGTCGAGTGGGGGTGTGCATTGAGAGGGGAGGACAGCACTTCGAACCTCTTCTGTGATCTGTGCGAAAAGTATGTTGTGTTGAGGTAGTTCTTGGATTGTTGTGAATGTTGTAAACACGCAACTTCGTGTTACCTATGTGAAAAAGTGACCCCAAAAGAGCAGTAATCACAATGTTAACTCACGGACAAGGAAGGATAATAATTAGGTAAGATAAGAAACTACTACGTACATTTTTGTGTAGTACTAATATGTGGTTATTAGCAAAGTAATTAGTGAAACACTAGCGAAATACAAAAAAAAACCTTAATACCTATCTAACATCTTATAAATCTACCTACTTCCACTGCAACGTAAACAATAAACATTGTTTCTTAGCGAATTAAGTTTAAGCCGTGTGCGCCGCCGTCGGCGGCGGGGCGCGGGCTGAAGAACGGGGAAGACGATCGCATGCGTGTTCAGTGTTGTTTGACAACGCCGCGGTCAGCGATCGCTTTAAGGGCTGTCCAAAATAATTGTAAAAAATAGTTTTTTAAACTTAGTATGGAACAATAAAGGTTTGATTTGGATTTTGTTATTCTGGCAAATGATTCAAAATGTTATACAGATACACACCTTTGAATATTACTACACCTCAAACCAGCACGTTGTATATGGAAGACGCAATGTGAGAAGGCCTCGCACAAGATGGACCGACGATCAGCACGCCTAGCACGCGCAACGCGACAACGGTATGTCGCCTCTTTTTATCGAGACAGACGTATGTTTAAACATAGCCTTGTCACGTTTTCACACGACAGAAAGTAACGAGAATTTTGTCGCGCGCGCATGTTAGGCCTGCTGGCTCGGGTCGCGGGAAGCCGCTGGATGCAAGCAGCGCGAGACCGGTCGTTGTGGAGATTATTGGGGAAGGCAGCCAGCAGTGGACGTCTTCCAGCTGAAATGATGACTTTGGAACGCAAATTAAAATTAATCTGTTTATATGATTTTCAACTTCATAGTCAAGGCCAAAGTCTTGGGCCAAAATTCACCAAAATTACAAATGATAAAAAAAAATCACAGTCTGTTTTTGATAGCGCTTCTAATAATTCAAATATCAACAATGGACAATTGTAAAATAATCGCCCTCCTAAAGTTCGTTGGACATGGGCTTAAAAGGAAAAAAATAGCAAGTTAGAACGAGATAAAAAATCCGTAGGTTCGTAAATTCATTCAGTAACTACAGCTTCCTCATAGGTGGTACCTAGAATAATTATTCTACCTATACATTACAATACAATTAAATACAAAAACTCTTTATTGACTCCAAATTCAAAATAAATCTAAACTGATTAAGCATAAACGGTGGTGTGTGCTAAAGAAAAATATTACTTATGACAATTTTTAAGGCATAATAGCTGCAATCAAATATCCCAGTGTTAGTGTATCTGCCACAAGAACTTAACTGGAGTGCCATAACCTCAGCTCGCTCATCCAGTACAGGCAAAGGTTAGGGTTTTGGACAATAGCTAAAAAATTAAAGCATAATAGCTGCAGAAGGCAGGAAAAATCTGAACGATGTTACTTAAAAAATGTTGAAGCTATGATCAAAAAACTGTGTGTAAGCTGGAGTGACGTCACTTCAGCTACTCTTCTATCTTCCATACGAAAGAAGGTATGACTATGTATTATAGCTTAAATTATAAGGCATAATTGCTGCCATTGGCAGCAAAATTTTCAAGTCTCTAGGTTGTATACTTTCGGAGTTTTAAGCTAATACCTATATGTGTAAGCTGAAATGATGTCACCTCAGCTGACACATGTTAAATCAACGAAACTATATCAAACGTAGAGTTCAGGGACCCTATTCGGAGATTTGAGATTTTCATCTCACTTATTTTCGTCCTGGTTGCTCTCGTTTGAAACGTCATAGATGAGAGAGATGAGACGAGATTTTATCTTGGTCACTCTCACACCTATGACGTTTCAAACGAGAGCAAAAAGGACGAGAAAAAGTGAGATGAAAATCTCAAATCTCCGAATAGGGTCCCTGATTAGAAGGTCAAAAATTAAAGCGTAATTGCTGCTATGCCTAATTATGATTTAGTATTTATATTATGGTGTTTTAATGACGGGAATAATCCTCTTGAAGGGAATTATTTTGGATTTTTTTCTTTCTTAATTTCAGTAAAAAAAAATTGCATTGAGGTATTTTCATTCACATATTTAGTCGACGGTGATCGCTTCCGATCAGACGGTTAGCTTGGTTGCCACCAATGGCATAAAAAAGGGTAGTTAGTAAAAAAAACGTACTTACTATGAAATGTAAAGTTTTATTAAAATAATAAATTAATAATTTTACAATACTTTTATTTAAAAAAATAATAATAACATCTCACTTTCAGCGAGTTAGAACAAAAGTGAATTACTTACAATGAAAGTATAAGTTCTGTCGACTTGAATAATATAACACGGCGATTATTTTAGTTAACCGTCTATATAATGGCATTTAACTATCTGAAATTCTAAATAGTTGTTAAACATTTAACCGCCTTTTCTAATTTGGTCTAAATCAGTTTTCTTCGTAAAATAGTTTTATGTTAAATTACTATAAATGACTAGTCTATCTATGGAGAACGCAGCCTGGGAAGGCCTCCCACAAGATGGACCGACAACAGACGTATGTTTACATAGCCTTGTCACGTTCTCATACGACAAAAAGTAACGAGAAGAATTTGGTTGCGCGTGATACAAAAAATAAGAACAATGTTGACCAGAACCACAAATGATAAAAAAAAATACCGGCGGTTTTTGACAGCTCTTGTAATAATTCAAATGTCGACAGTTGTAAAATAATGGCCAAGTTCGTTGAAAATGGGGCTTACTTATAAAAAAACTAGCTGCGCCCCGCTGTTTCACTCGCGGTTTAAAAGTATCCTATGTGCTATTCTAGACTATAATCTATCTCTGTGCCAAATTTCATCCAGATCTGTTCAGCCGTTCAGGCGTGAAAGAGTAACAAACATCCATACATCCATTCTTACAAACTTTCGCGTTTATAATATTAGTAGGATAGGATAGTAGGATAGCAAGTTTGAGCGAAATATAAAATCCATTAGTCTAGCCATGGGTCTAGCATTCAGCAAACGCTTAATGACGTCATCATCATCAGTCTCTTTCAAACTTTTTGTAAATGACCTAGGGCCCTATTCGGAGATTTAAGATTTTCATCTCACTTTCTTTCGTCTTTGTTGCTCTCGTTTGAAACGTCATAGATGTGAGAGTGACCAAGATAAAATTTCATCTCATCTCACGCGCAGGAATAGCCCACCTAGTGCGGTTTTGCTTATGCATCGATTGACGTCACTGCGTGTTGCTGAATGTCAGACCGGCGGCGGAGTATATCAATAAACCACGCGTGGACTAAACTTTGCCGAAATAATCAAGTCAAATCTTCATTCTACATTTTTCTGCGATTCTCGTAGCTCTTCGTTTTTATCAAATTGGTGTTGTAGAGCTGAAAATAAAAATTAGGTTTTAATCTCAATATCTTCCCTGGCTGCCACTAGAGTAATAAACTAGGTAATTTTTTACCATCGTCCCCACCTGGCATCTGTTTTATTTTGTGTTTATTTCCATAAATGACACACACACTTTGGCTCTGGCCTCGACTTTGAAGACAGGACGGAAGATCGCAGCGCACTTTTTGACGTCATTGAAAAATGAACCAGAGGCAATAACTTCCCTGTCGATACTATAGGGGAGTCCGGGAGACTTGCCCAGATGGGAGAATTTAACCATATATGTATAAAAACTTTTTAAATTTTGCGCTAAATTAGGACGCGTGTCAAACGAATGAACGCGCGAAACCCACAAATCACGAACAACCCGCCATTTTGAGTAAAAGCAGACGTGTTCGACTGCGAGTAACAGAGAGGTCTTTTTTCTATCTGTATGTACTACTAAACTGTAGTAGATTAAAATATAATTATATAATATAATAAGTAGTAAATATAATTAATTAGTAATTAGTAATAAATATAATTAGTAGATAGTAAACTATTATTATTAACTCAATTCTTGCTTTCAAAACAATATTAAATATAATATTAGCTCAGATAATTAGGTTTAGGTCGGTATACGTTATAGCTCTCAATAGGTACTGCTGATCACATTTTACACAATTTTATTCAAGCGATTTAAGTCTCCGTACGATTTTGATTTTTTTGCTATGGTAATATGGTTCATTTGTTAATGACATCGAAAACTGCGCGAGGATTTTTCCCTTGTCTGAGCTGAGCCTTAAATGGCCTTAGGCGGCCATTAAACCATACAATTTGCAGTATTTTAAGTTAGCGTGGCTAAGTCCGCGCAATAGAAAAAAAATGGATTGCTAACTGCCTAACAGCCACTACACTATCCAATTAGCACGCTAGCACAGTTAGCGTATTGCAAATTAGATTATGTAATATCCGCTTCAGAAGCCAAGTGATCCAACAAACACTTTGGCCAAAGTGATGTATGTCCATTTTGGCTTGAAACCATTATCAATGTGAAAAAAAAACAATTGTCATTTGCTTACGTAATCGCAAACGTTTAAGTTTTTTTGGAACTGTAGTCGCTATGCGATTAAGTCAGCCTCGTAAGTTTTTGTAATGATGAGTAGGTATAAGTACATTTCAGAGGTCGATGTTTGACCAAACACTCGCCTACCTACTCAGATCAACCTAGAGAAAAAGATGGCAACACGCACACATTGACGCAAAAAAACTATGCTACTCGCTTGGTCATTCTTACCTCGAAATTACGTGCATTAATTTAAGGTATAATTTCGTGTACATAAATAAACATAGTGCATTATAAAAGTGTGGCCAGGAATACATTTTTAGGTTATTTTTAAAAACTGTGCAGATTTTTTACAAGACAATAAAAAAAAAATTGTAAGAGTTTTATGTAACATCAAACTCTTACAAATTCGTGCAGTTTTGGAATATTAAATCTACTAAGGTTGCATATTGGAACGGAAATGGCTAACGTATAGTTTGGGAATTAAAATTAGTTTTCGTGCAATTGTAAATATTTTTCATGGCAACATTACCACGCACACAACTTTATTAAAGAAGTGGCTTCAGCGAGATATAACGCAGTGTTCCATCTTTTCCTCTAGGTTGATCTGAGCCTACCTAAAGCTGAGTTTTGAGTAGAATGACCTCGGGTTGGCATTTGGCATATTATGTACAAGTAACTCGGGTGTAAGGCCTCATATTTAGAGCGGCGAGGGCATTGCGCCCGCGTGCAGTTTCGCATCGCGTAGGGTTAATAACTACTTAAATAAAATAGAACGCGCGTGAACACACTTATAAACGTACACTTATGAACGTCATGGTTATAAAAATGACTCTATAGTCTAAAAAAAGAGCCACTACCTAGAAGAACAAGCAAGAAACTGTAGGGCATTTTTTTTCAAAACGAAGAGAGAGATGTAACTCACTTCTTCCTCGGAGTCCAGCCGCGGCGCTGTGGCCCCCGAGGGTATGTTGGAGAGCCCGCGGCGCACGCTGGCCGGCGGCTCGCGCTTGTCTGACTCCAGCTTTTCAGGCTGTCGACGAAATCAACATCATTGCACTATATCTTTGGAGTATAAAGAGTTTGTGTGAGCATATGTGCGTATTGTATGTCGTCTGCTACATGACTGGAGCCCGGTGTATGGCGACAGGCTCGCCCCCTGTCACATTTGGGACTGAATATCGTCCGGCGATGTGGGTGTTGTATTACACCTCTGCCAGCCCCTCGGGGGAAAGGCGTGACGATATCATTTCATATATATTCATCATCGTAATTGTCACCTTTTTTATCATCACTCCATCATCTGTAAAATACTATATTAACTTGACACTGGCAAATGCAAAGACGTGTGACGCCAAATTCCCCTGGATGGGGGAGCAAAAAAAAACTAACATAATAACTTTTGACAGATCGTTAAGGGTCTACAAACCCGTACCATATCTACCAAGCTAGGCTTGTAGTACTTCGAATTGAGATCCTTTTCGCTAGCTCCCCCCACCAGTATTGTTGCTGAAACAATGTTATGTTATAAATACATTTAAACAAATATGTATATTTTTTTACCTTCTAGAGAATAATAAATGGTTTGTTGTCTATGCTATATGATGTGGATCAGAAGCCATGCAAGCGGGGCGCAGGCGGGCGAGGATGCGCGAGCAAATAGCTTTCTTCTAGGAAAAGGCTTGCGTTTGGCCGCCAACATAGCAATATGACTGCCTCGGTGGCTCAGTTGGTAGTGAAGCTGCCTTCTGAGCTTTGGGGCGTGGGTTCGATTCCCACCTAGGGCAAACATTTATGTGATGAACCTTTGTGTTTGTTCTATGTCTGGGTGTTAATATCTATTTAAGTATGTATTTAAAAATTTCTAAGTATGTTTATTAGTCTCTGGCAGCCATAGTACAAGCTTTGCTTAGTTTGGGGTCAGGCGACCGTGTGTGGAAGTGTCCCGAAATGTCCCGAAATATACTCGTAGTGCTCCATCGTAGATCGCAATTCGCATCATTGTTTAATATCAGGTCAAATGGCGGACAAACGCGTGACTATTGATAACAAGTATGAAATAAACATTAAAAAACCGCCGACACCGTTTTACATCATCATCGGTTTTAAAACATAGCTAAACATTACACTCCCAACTAATTCACCTTTCAAACAAACAAAAAAACGAAATCAAAATCGGTCTATCCGTTTGGGAGCTACGATGCCACACACGCTGACACACGCACACCTACACACACCCACAAGCACGTCAAGCTTATAATAACCTGTTGTTTTTGTCGGGGGTTAAAATAAATGTGTGGGGTTCCCCTAAGTAAGAGGTTTTTCCAAGTCTCTCAGTGTCTACGAGAATTCTCGTCGATACGTGTCGCAGTCTATCGCCAACCCCACCATCGTAGGGTATTGGTTATTAAAAGCTTTTAGACCAACGGGAACGGCGTATCGGCCCTTTCGCGGGCGTTCTCGGCAATAGCATTGCGGCTTTAGATGTACCTATTTGTTTTGATCACGGTCGCTAACGCAAGACGCAGGTCACACGAGCCGTGAGCTCGTGCCTTGACGTACTCGTATTATAGGAGATATAAGACTCACAAGGCTGCTTTCTGACTCTTTATAGTTAACCGTTCGCGCGGATCGCTCCAGAGCCGCCGCGCCACCTTGAGATAAGACACCGGGAAGATACGTTCGACACCTAGGGAATGGCCTATCTCCTTGTTTGACTGTATGTTATTGCCAGTTTTTCTATAGAAATAGCCTCAGACTCACAAGGCTGCTTCCCCCAGACCGACTCTCTATAGTTAACCGCTCGCGCGACTCGCTGGACAGCCGCCGTCACATCTTGTGATATAGACACATAGATGATGCGTTCGACACCTGGGTAATGTCCTATCTCCCTATTTGTCAGTATGTCATAGCTAGTTTTTCTATTAAAACAGCCACAGACTCACAAGGCTGCTTCCCCCAGACCGACTCTCTATAGTTAACCCCTCGCGCGCATCGCTCCAGAGCCGCCGCGCCACCTTGAGCTAAGACACCGGGAAGATACGTTCGGTCCCTGGGTAATGTCTTATCTCCCTATTAGTCTGTATGTCATAGCTAGTTTTCTTTGAAACAGCCGCAGACTCACAAGGCTGCTTCCCCCAGACGGACTCCCTATAGTTAACCTGTCGCGCGGATCGCTCCAGAGTCGCCACGCCACCTTGAGCTAAGACGCCGGAAAGATATGTCCGACACCTGCGAAATGTCCTCTCTCCCTATTTGTCTGTATGTTATAGCCAGTTTTCTATAGAAACAGCCGCAGACTCACAAGGCTGCTTCCCCCAAACGGACTCCCTATAGTTAACCCGTCGCGCGGATCGCTCCAGAGTCGCCACGCCACCTTGAGCTAAGACACCGGAAAGATATGTCCGACACCTGCGAAATGTCCTCTCTCCCTATTTGTCTGTATGTTATAGCCAGTTTTCTATAGAAACAGCCGCAGACTCACAAGGCTGCTTCCCCCAAACGGACTCCCTATAGTTAACCCGTCGCGCGGATCGCTCCAGAGTCGCCACGCCACCTTGAGCTAAGACGCCGGAAAGATATGTCCGACACCTGCGAAATGTCCTCTCTCCCTATTTGTCTGTATGTTATAGCCAGTTTTCTATAGAAACAGCCGCAGACTCACAAGGCTGCTTCCCCCAAACGGACTCCCTATAGTTAACCCGTCGCGCGGATCGCTCCAGAGTCGCCACGCCACCTTGAGCTAAGACGCCGGAAAGATATGTCCGACACCTGCGAAATGTCCTCTCTCCCTATTTGTCTGTATGTTATAGCCAGTTTTCTATAGAAACAGCCGCAGACTCACAAGGCTGCTTCCCCCAAACGGACTCCCTATAGTTAACCCGTCGCGCGGATCGCTCCAGAGTCGCCACGCCACCTTGAGCTAAGACGCCGGAAAGATATGTCCGACACCTGCGAAATGTCCTCTCTCCCTATTTGTCTGTATGTTATAGCCAGTTTTCTATAGAAACAGCCGCAGACTCACAAGGCTGCTTCCCCCAGACGGACTCCCTATAGTTAACCCGTCGCGCGGATCGCTCCAGAGTCGCCACGCCACCTTGAGCTAAGACACCGGAAAGATATGTCCGACACCTGTGAAATGTCCTCTCTTCCTATTTGTCAGTATGTCATAACCAGTTTTCTTTTAAAACAGCCGCAGACTCACAAGGCTGCTTTCCCCAGACGGACTATCTATAGTTAACCGTTCGCGCGCATCGCTCCAGAGTCGCCACGCCACCTTGAGCTAAGACACCGGAAAGATATGTCCGACACCTGCGAAATGTCCTCTCTCCCTATTTGTCTGTATGTTATAGCCAGTTTTCTATAGAAACAGCCGCAGACTCACAAGGCTGCTTCCCCCAGACGGACTCCCTATAGTTAACCCGTCGCGCGCGGCGCCGCTTGCCGCGCGGCCGGCGGCCCGGCGTGCGGGACTCGTTGGACAGCCGCCGCCACACCTTGTGGTACAGACACCGGGACGACACGTTCGACACCTATGGAATAGAATAGAATATAATTTATTTGCAACAGGAAACATAAAAAAACACATAATTTTTTTTTTTTTATCTGGCATGTTAGACAGTAAACACCCATTTTGCACAACATTATTTATACAATTTTATTTTTAACATTATTTTTTCAACATTATTTATATAATTTATACAACATTATATATATTTTTTAAATTTATTTCTTGACCATGGATACTCCAATAACCCTGTAAAACAAGTGTTACCAGTTCACACTGTGTATCGTCCAACTCATCCTCCATCAGGTCAACAAGGTCAGCGTCCTTGGCCGGCACGATCAGCAGCCTGGTCTCCGGGCAGCTGGCGCTCACTATCAGCTGGGAGGACTTGGGGAACACCAGTCGGTGGACCGTTCTAATTTAATAAACAATTAAGTATTAAAAAGAAAAACAAAATCTGTGTGTCCGTGTGTGCTACATAGCCTATGACACACGGATTTCTGTTTTTCTTTTCAACAATCGCGCAATTAATACGGGTCTAACTAAAGACAGAAAAATGATAGCCTAGTTGGATAAGGCCCGCCTCTCAAGCCAGAGTGAGCGGGTTCAAACTCAGCCGACGGCACGCACCTATTTGTTCATTGTGGAACATATGTGCGTATTGTATGTCATCTGCTACATAATTGGAACCCGGTGTATGGCGACAGGCTCGCCCCCTGTCACATTTGGGACTGAATATCGTCCGGCGAAGTGTGGGTGCTGTATTACACCTCAGCCAGCCCCCTCGGGGGAAAGGCGTGGCGATATATGCTAAAGACATATTAGTGATCAAAATCGCTTAGTAGTTAGGATGAACACAGAGAACGACATACACACATACAGTGGCCCTATTCGGAGATTTGAGATTTTCATCTCACTTTTTTTTTGTCCTTGTTGCTCTCGTTGGAAACGTCATAGGTGTGAGAGTGACCAAGATAAAATCTCATCTCATCTCACGCGCAGGAATAGCCCCCCAGGTTAAACACAACCCTCATTTTTTGCTTGCCCTCAGTCGGGTAAAAAGCATGTAAAATGTTGTATGACAACTACTACTTCTCGCTGGAGAACTGCAATTTCTTGCTAAGGAAATATTAATCTTATATCTTTAAATGAGCAATTCTTGTATATATATATATATAATTGGAATCTCGGAATCGGCTCGAACGATTTTCATACAATTTAGTATATAAGGGTTTTCGGGGGCGATAAATCGATCTAGCTAGGAATCATTTTTAGAAAATGTCATTTTATTCGTGTTTTATCGATAATCAACTTAAACATAAACTTGGAAGAAAAATAACAAAAATATGACTCGTCCTGACATCTATTGGCGAATAATAATACTATTTTTTGTGAGCAACTAATTGCTTTAACGACACAACAGCAGATGGCGTTGTTAAGTAACACGAAGTCAATGAGTGTTTGCTTTGAGGTTAGACTAAAATCAATTGTTTATTTTCCATAAAACACAATAAAAAAAAAATACCGAGCAAAGCTCGGACATCCAGGTACTATTATATTAACTGACTAAGTTTAAGTGGAATATGTAGATACCTAGGCACGTAGCAAGGCGGTTGGAATATCTCCCTGGTCGCCATGTCTTGACAGATGCCGTCCAAAAGGATTATGTCTTCCATCAGTTCATTCACTACAAACACCTGCAAACAAACTATTTTCAGAAGTGCGATGGTCCCATAGTTACAAAGTCGAAGTCAAAATGTTTTTATTCAATTTAGGTATCAAAGATACACTTATGAACATCAAAGTTTTTTTTTAATAGACTCAACCGCCTTGTTCGGATAAAGAGCCTCTACTTATACGAACAGGCAAGAAACTGAGGGTCATTATTTTTTTACAGATCGCACTATGCAAACTGACAAAAAGTAACAGGTTTGCTAAGTTAGCAAGCAACTTATAGGTAAAAGCAGAATGTATCTAAAATAAGTATATCCTTTGTACTTATTATGAAATCGAAAGTAACTTTGTCTGTCTCTTTGTTCGTAGACTTTTCACGGTTAAACGGCTGAACGGATATTGATATCGTCACACCTTTCCCCCGAAGGGGCTGGCAGAGGTGTAATACAACACCCACACTTCACCGGACGATATTCAGTCCCAAATGTGACGGGGGCGAGCCTGTCGCCATACACCGGGCTCCAGTCATGTAGCAGATGACATACAATACGCACATATGCTCACACAATGAACAAATTGATGCGTTCGAACCCGCTTCCTCTGGCTTGAGAGACAGGCTTTCTCCCAACTAGGCTGCCATCGCTTATGCATCAGATATTGATAAAATTTAATAATAAGTTATAGAATATCGTGAGGAAGGATTTTGGAAACTAGTTTTCTGAATTAACATGGACGACGCGAACGAAGTCGTGGTTAACAGTTTCTCTCTCTGGTCGATCCTTCATGGCTGAAGATCGCGACCACCATTTTGCTTCACCCAGCGATTTGTCAGTATCCTCCACTAATTCCGGTCTGTAGCCATTCGCACCACTTCCTCAAACCTGGACGAGCTATTTTGTTTGAGCTGGTCTGACCACCTCATCGGGGATCTACCGCGTGATCTCTTGCCCTCTACGTTTGCGCAGATGATTAGCTTCTCCAAATTCTCGTCCGGGCGTCTTAGAACGGTTAGTTACCTATAATTGTTTTCAAAAGTCTGTCTTGAAAATACGGTATAATAATTTTAAGTACTGGGGGTCTACCATGACATCGTATTGCCATGATTGTTACGTTTTTTTTTCGACGCTGCACGACCGCGAGTCGTATCGTCGCGCAATAAGGTCCATGGTTACGCATCTGTTTTTCAAGTGAGCAAGTAGCTGAAGTTGTAGTTGTTATTTTTATCCTGACTGCTTGTTATGACTGCCTCGGTGGCTCAGTCGGTAGTTAACCTGCCTTCTGAGCTAGGGGGCGTGGGTTCGATTCCCACCTAGGGCAAACATTCATGTGATGAATATTTGTGTTTGTTCTATGTCTGGGTGTTAATTTATATTTAAATATGTATTTAAAAGTATATAAGTATATATATCAGTCTTTGGCCGCCATAGTACAATCTTTGTTTAGTTTAGGGTCAGAAGATCGTGTGTTCAAGTGTCCCGAATATGTATTTATTTATTTATTTATCCAAGATTTAAACCTATTTCTAACTATAACCTTTAACTGACCAACTGAAAGCCTTGAGACACGGCACGAAGGCCGACCATCCGTGGTAAAAGGCACTGTGCCCAAAACTAGTTTAGTGACAGCTTAATGTACCCTGTTGGTCTATTATATAGCATGTTCGTCTAGAATATAGCACGATAGTCTAGTATAGCCTCGCGTACCTTAAAAGCCTTGAGACACGGCACGAAGGAGTGTTCGAGCCGCAGCTGAGTCGCTCGGCCGACCAGCCGTGGTAAGATTGCACTGTGCCCAGAACTAGTAGGGATAGTTTTAATTACCCTGTTGGTCTAGAATATAGCATGTTGGTCTAGAATATAGCACGATAGTCTAGTATAGCCTCGCGTACCTTAAAAGCCTTGAGACACGGCACGAAGGAGTGTTCGAGCCGCATGCTGAGTCGCTCGGCCGACCAGCCGTGGTAAGAAGGCACTGTGCCCAGAACTAGTAGAGGTAGCTTTAAGTACCCTGTTGGTCTAGAATATAGCACGATAGTCTAGTATAGCCTAGTGTACCTTGAAAGCCTTGAGACACGGCACGAAGGAGTGCTCGAGCTGCATGTTGAGCCGCTCGGCCGACCAGCCGTGGTAAGATTGCACTGTGCCCAGAACTAGTAGGGATAGCTTTAAGTACCCTGTTGGTCTAGAATATAGCACGATAGTCTAGTATAGCCTCGTGTACCTTGAAAGCCTTGAGACACGGCACGAAGGAGTGTTCGAGCTGCATGCTAAGACGCTCGGCCGACCAGCCGTGGTAAGCAGGCACTGTGCCCAGAACTAGTATTGACAGCTTAATGTACCCTGTTGGTCTAGAATATAGCACGATAGTCTAGTATAGCCTCGCGTACCTTAAAAGCCTTGAGACACGGCACGAAGGAGTGTTCGAGCCGCATGCTGAGTCGCTCGGCCGACCAGCCGTGGTAAGCAGGCACTGTGCCCAGAACTAGCAGGGACAGCTTTATGCCTATCTCACGCCACATTGATGCTTCCAGCCTGAAAAGCAATACCATATAGATTGGGAAAAAAGTTCATTGATCCCTCGTCTGACGACTGACTGACTCGCACTCTTTTTTACTCCACGATCAATATTTTCGGATTGATATAATATAACTCTGCAAATATTGATCCTAGCGTAAAAATGATCATGACCAAACTTGTGAGAAATTAAATTTCTAACAACTTTAGCTAATGCCATTTTGCTCTAAAGTTAAAAATTAACAAGTTCTTTCAGAAAACCGAAAAAATTGATTTTTATAACAAAATGAGATATATCTTCCAACCACCCCGGATTTTTTTCTATTTCAGGCTAGTTTTATGTCTGCCCCGACTGGACTATCTGGGTGTCATCAAGTCTCGAGTGATTCGGTTTCTTCTAGGCAAGCGTGCTCCATCGTAGGCCGCATCACTGCTTATCATCAGGCATGTTGGCGGCCAAACGCAAGCCTATTAAGTAATAAGAATAAAAAAAACGACCCCTAATTGATTTACTTCACAATGTACATTTATGTATAAACCAGTATTTTATGTAATACTATAGCCTCGCCCCGCTGTCCCAAAGGAACAGTTTTTTTTACTGCCTTGGTGGTTCAATTGGTAGAGAACCTGCCTTCTGAGCGTGGGGCGTGGATTCGATTCCCACCTAGGGCAAACATTTATGTGATAAACATTTGTGTTTGTTCTATGTCTGGGTGTTAATATCTATTTGAGTATGTATTTTAAAATATCTAAGTATGTATATCAGTCTCTGGCAGCCATAGTACAAGCTTTGCTTAGTTTGGGGTCAGATAACCGTGTGTGCAAAATGTCCCGAATTCATTTATTCAAATTTATCACTTATAATGTTTTACAAACGTTACCCCATAATAGGGTGCGGCGCCAAATTGAAGGCCTCTTTGAGTACAGGCGATGTGATGTAGTAGGCTTGCACCGCCGAGTCACACCGCACCGTGTAGTTGTACGGACGGTTCGTTAGTATCTAGAAACAGACCCTTTTTTTATAGAAATACAATACAATAAAAACTTTATTGTATACCAAAAACTTCACTAAAAATCATAATCTTAAAATATAAAATACATTTTTCGGCAGTACAAGGGCGACCTTATCGCCTAACACAGGGTAATTTTTATGCAGTGCCCAAATTTCAAGTCCTTTTAGATTATTGGAAAACAAAAGGACCATTTTAACGATACAGATTGCGTGATAATGAGGCATAAAAGTTAACCTGTATATGAGTTTATCATTAAATGCCGGGTATATTCTAGGATAGCATTGTACTCATCATTTTGACCAACTTTTACAATAGGGCCAGCCCTGCCGCAGCCCTAGAATGTATTTAGCGGTCGGTGAGAATAAAATTATCAACCAGCAACATGTTTTAGTTGATAGAGAATTAAACTAGATGTCGCTTTGCATGATGTCCTGTAATCAGAACGGCCCGTCTGCAGCCTCCACGCACAATACTAGTCTATCTTTATTTCCTTATCATTACTTACTAATAATATAAAATCGAAACTAACTCTGTCTGTCTGTTTGTAGGCTTTTCACGGCGAAACGGCTGAACGGATGTTGATGAAATTTGATAATTAGTTACAGTATATCATGAGAAAGGTTTTTGGATACTATTTCTGAATGAACGCGAACGAAGTCGTGGGTAAAAGCTACTTAATATTATAACCCCCAACACCCCCTCAGCGAGTGATAGTTACCTCAACATCCCCTTAGCGAGTGATAGTTACCCCCAGCCCCCCACAGCGAGTGATAGTTACCCCCAGCCCCCCACAGCGAGTGACAGTTACCCCCAGCATCCCCACAGCGAGTGATAGTTACCCCCAGCACCCCCACAGCGAGTAATAGTTACCCCCAGCACCCCCACAGCGAGTGATAGTTACCACAACACCCCCTTAGTGAGTGATAGTTACCCCCAGCACCCCCACAGCGTTCCCCGACACGATGTAGTCGGTAGCCGGCTCGCGGTACCGCAGTTCAGTGAGGAACTCGTAGTTGGGGATGGCTTCATCCATGTCTTCCTCCGGGGGGAGGTAGCTCGCCTCCACCATGCCTGACACCAGGATGTAGATGCCTTTGGGCTCGTCACCTGGACACCAGATATTAATCACACTTCACACTATTATACTATTAATAATATATAATAAATATAAATGCTAAAGTTTGGATGAATGGATGGATGGATGGATGGATGGATAGATGGATGGATGTTTGTATCTCAATCACGCAAGAACGGCTTCACGGGTCTAGATGACATTTGGCACAGAGATAGATTATAGTCTGAAATAGCACATAAGATACTTTTTAACCGCGAGTGAAATCGCGGAGCACGGCTCGTAATAAAAATCTTTATTTCAAACAATCAACCGGTCCAATGTTTTATTCTAGATTTTACTAAAGTGATCGAAGAAAATACAAGAACATCAGTATTGTAACGCAGTCGAGGCCGATGAAAAACTATAAGCTAATCTGTGGCGATGTTGTTTACAACTACCGATAGGTAACGCAGATTAGACAATAGTAGCCGCTCGAGTCCCGCGTTCCATTGTTAAAATCCGGAACAAAAGAAATCTTTCTGGAAAGCAATTATTATGCACCGTTTTTATGATGTTTTTATCTATTGAATAATGGGGTGTTTATTTGAATCCGAATGTTCTAGATTGAACGCGTGGCTCCGCGTGATAAACAACTTTTTGTGTGTTTGCGATATTGTTTAATCGAATGTTCTGGATATCTTAAATTGTATAAATACGCGGACGACCGACGACTCGGCAGTCAGTTTTGATTACGCGTTCAAAGTGCTAACATCAAAGTAATTGTACGAGAAGTGTTCAGAGTGTTATAGTGCAAGTGTCTAGTGTAGTGTAACAGTGTTTGTGTGTGTGTAACTGGTGAATAAAGTGAATCTTCGGATACATCGACGTTTCATTCCGTTTATCCTAACCCAGTTTGTAACAGTATTTTTACTTTTTTTACATTCGCATAGATAGCCGAGATAAGCCCAATAAAAATGCGCATTTTGGCGCAAAATAATTTAGAAACGAGCGAAACGGAGCGAAAGGACCGCTGACGTCACGCGCTAAGAGTGCGCTATTATGGATATTTAAAAAGTGCTTAATTTCTCACGATCATAACTTCCATAATATTGAATAGAATTACGTGAAATGAAGACTCAAATAACGTACGTTATCTAAACATTACTGTAAAGTAGGTTTTAGTGCAATATTTGTATGTGTTAGTAACTCTAATTCGTTCATAATTAGCGTTTTGTGAAGGTGAAGCCATTAGTAAGGTTTTAAGGTTTTATTGGTAAGCGTTTTACCGTGTTAACGCACAAGTTTGCTTATCCAAATTGGAATTTGTGCAAGTCAGATTGAGCGTAGGGCGGGTCTATAAAAAGTGCATCACAAATTACAATACTTCGGAATCACATCCATATGTTATAAATATAGATATAAACCTACATGCAAAATACCTACGAAATTATCTACTAACATCAACAAGTGTCTCACTACAAACAGTACTAGGAGCACATACTGTATGGACAGGTAGAACAGCGATACTACGATACAACTTCATTCAAAATTTCAACAGGTTGCTCAAGGGGTGGCCTAAAGAAGCGGCGAGCAAACACTTCAACAGGTGATGCACGCCCTAAATTACCAGGCTCTCATAAACCAGTAACAGCAAATACAACAAACGGATTATTTGAGAACATCGAACCCGACGCTTATCGCGTCAAACTTTTCAAACAACAGGTTGTTTGACGTAAAAACTAGCAGGGAAACATAACTTGATGCCATCTGAATGAATATTGTACCGAGCGAGGGCTCGCTTCTAGTTATTAAAACGACGCTCCAACAGGTTGCGGTCGAGAAAAGTACTAGGAGAACAAAGTTGCTGAAGAAGTAGATGCCGAGAATAGTAGATGTAACGAGCGAATGTATGGGAAATATTTAGATCATAGTAAATCTAGTTTTGATCTTATGGAAGTGTTTCTTTTTCTGTCTTGTGTGTGTCAACTAGAGTGACAGATAAGCTAGTAAAGATAGACCAACTAAAGTGGAGATGGACAGGTCATATACTAAGAAGTACAAAAGAAAAATGGAGCAAGATAGTTACAGAATGGCACCCTAGAGATGGTAAAAGGAATAGAGGAAGACAAGGGAAGAGATGGGAAGATGAATTAAAATTAACTGCAGGTCCCAACTGGAGAAGAGTGGCTAGAGATAGAAAGCAGTGGAAGATGTTAGAGGAGGCCTATGCCAAGAGGCACACTGAACTAAGAGACATTCTGTAAAGCTTAACAGTTTCTCTAGAAATCCAAGGTTCAGGATAAAAGGCTTATTGAAATTGAAATTGAAATCTAGTTTACAATAGATAGTGAGTACTAACAAATATATGACGGGGAAAGTCGGGAAAGCCGAGGTATCGTGTCTGATTTCTGATCAGTGAACTCGTAATCACGGGGATCTTTGGTGGGCGTTAGACTTTCGGAACGTTGAAATAAGTGGACTGCAGTGTCGACTTTACATTATTTTAATAATGCAGTCATTTAGATTACTTAATCAGTGAAGGATTAAAATGATAATTGGCGATTTAGAGTAATGGGTTTGCGAATGACCATTGCTTGCCTTCAGCCAAGTCAAGCGAATCAATGGTTGACAGACATGACCGCCATCCCAAACGCAACTCCACTCGGTGTTAAGCGCTCTAACCATAATCATAAACTTTCGATTAATAACAGAACAATAATATCATCCAGAGTTGTTAATCAACTCTCAAAAAAAGATTTTCTTTAACTAATGATGTCACGCGCCGTCATATATAATTTTCAAGATATTGAACCAAATAATTTGAAAAAAATATTCTAAGGTAGTAAATAATATAATTTTAAAATCAACATGGCCAATTATTTATTCTAGATAATTACGCCAAAGTAATTTAGAAGAAAATAAAAGAACATCTTAATTTTACTTCTTTATAACTCAAAGATAGCCGAGATAATAGCAATCAAAGTGAGCATTTTCGCGCAAAATTATTTAGAAACACACACGGCGTTTGATCGCGCTGTGACGTCACCAGTCCCGTCAACGCTGCGCGCCGGCCGGTGAGCGAACAATTACCTAGGTACCTAATATTAATTTAGTCACCGCTGCTGGTCGCTCGTACTTTGACAATAGACAAATATTTATTTGCAGCAAAAACATTCAAAATAAATTAAATAAAAATTACACGATTAAAAAAAACAAAAAAACATCGTTTTTGCCACAAACCGGTCCCAACTCAGCATAATGCCGGTTTTGCGGCATTTGTTTTGCGGTTTTGCTGTCATGGCGTAGCTATATGACCATACATACCGTTACCGTCGCTATATGGCTATACATAGTGTAGCTATATTGCCATACATAGCGTAGCTATATGGCTATATATAGTTTAGCTATATCTACACATAGCGTAGCTATATGGCTACACATACCGTAGCTATATGGCTACACATAGTGTAGCTATATGGCTATACATAACCTAACATAGCTACTTACCTCGAGATATGAGGATGTCATTGTAGTTGTAGTTTAATATTTCGGAGTTTTCAAGGAAGAAGTCCGCAACCCTCTCATTTCCTTGCAGCCAGCATATAGAACGAAGTTGGGTCTGCAATAAAAAAAAAAACATTTTATCTAACCATATAAATACATTTACTCAAAAGAAAGCCAGGGAGACGGTTTTTTTGGGTGTGTAGTGTAGCATTAGAGAATTTGGAACTCAAAGTCACTGGCAAAATAGAAGGAAAGGAGATCTCGAGACCGCAGCCCGATGCGTTGGTCCGACCAGGGCCCCTATTCGGAGATTTAAGATTCTCATCTCATCTTTTTTCATCCTTGTTGCTCTCGTTTCAAACTTCATAGGTGTGAGAGTGACCGAGATAAAATCTCATCTCATCTCACGTGTAGGAATAGCCCCCCTGCAACCATGTTCACAATCATTATGTAACGTTTCCGATCGGATTTCAGTCTCAAATTATTCGAATCAGAATCCGCATTCATAAGTTTTCAAACGTGATTTATTCTTCCTATGGGATTTATACTCGATTTCATATTACAAAATTCATAAAAGCACACTGAGGTTCGTATAATTTCAGTTTGAAATTTGTGGGATCCGATCGGAAACGTTTCCGAATTATTGTGAGTAGCATCGCTGCACTACACTCGACACCTCCGTCTATGATATTATGCAGGTCGCCGTCAATCGAAGCAGATGAACATCGTGAACGAGAGGGAGGAGAGAGGCGGCCACGACCCTCAGAATTGAGGAATACGAAGCCAGGAGGAGGATTAGAGGATAGGGTCAACTGGGGCAAATGTGTCTGTGGGGCAACTGCGTCTTTCGAGAATTATTGAAAAGCCCTTCACAAATTAGGCAACTAACGCCATTTTGTACAGATTATTGCAACTAAAGACAAAAAATATGTAGGTAGCGCCTAATTTGTGAAGGGTTTGTCAGTTACTCTCGAAAGACGCAATTACCCCACAGACGCATTTGCCTCCGTTGACCCTACATCCAAATTCCTAATTTTAATCGTTAGTTCCGATTTTGGCCTCGTGCTAAAAGATCCTTGTAAATATGATGTAGTTTTTTTGTATAAATATGCCATAGAATCAAGTAGCATTATTAAAAAAAAAAAACCCGGCTGCAAAATGTTGCAAATACTCTATGTCACTGCTACTATCAAGACGATTCAAATGACACCTCACATGTCGAAATCCATCAAGCTGTTTAAGCTGTAGACCGTGCCAAGGAAACCTCATATTTACATACCCACATTTATACGAGTACATATACTAGCTGCGCCCCGTGGTTTCACCCGCGGTCCCAGAGGAACCGTTAATTTTTTTGGGATAAATAGTACTCTATGTCCTTTTCTGTAACCTACATAACGTGTATGCCAAATTTCATGACGATCGGTTAAGTAGATAGCCGTGAAAGCGTTACAAACAGACAAGAAAACAAACTAACTTTCGCATACACTATTATATGCATACATTATTTAAGATACATACACTCGAAAAACATAACCCTCCTTCTCACGCAGTCTTTTTTTTTTATTTATTACTTAATAGACTTGCGTTTGGCCGCCAACATGCCTGATGATAAGCAGTGATGCGGCCTACGATGGAGCACGCTTGCCTAGAAGAAACCGATTCACTCGAGACTTGAAGACACCCAGATTATAAGTGTCAGGGAACACACAGTCTGGCAGAGTATTCCACACTCTAGCGGTCCTTATGAGAAATTAAGCTTAAAGTAAGTAATACGTACCTCAGGTGAAGAAGGCGCGACGAGGCTTCCTTTATGTCGGCACTTCTGTATCCTGTCTTGAATCGCGTTCACCAGCAAACGGAACTCCGTCTCGTCCAGAAACCCTACAGCAAGACGTAACTCGTATAAATTATAATGTAACTATGTAGTAATGTAGATGTAATAATACATGTATAAATAATAAATAAATTCGGGACACTTCCACACACGGTCGCCTGACCCCAAACTAAGCAAAGCTTATGGCTGCCAGAGACTGATATACATACATACATATTTTTAAATACATACTTAAATAGATATTAACACCCAGACATAGAACAAACACAAATGTTCATCACATGAATGTTTGTCCTAGGTGGGAATCGAACCCACACCCCCAAGCTCAGAAGGCAGGCTCACTACCAACTGAGCCACCGAGGCAGTCATCATGTCAGTATCGAGGCAGATAATGTTACCTTCTTCTTTCAGCTGCATGGCGTCTAGCATCATGATGTTGAGTGTGGACGTGGTGGCCTGGCGAGTCTTCACGGTGATGGCGGTCCAGGGGCGGTCGCGCTGCAGAAGGCCTAGTTGACGGGTCACTGAGAGCCTAAAAACCACAAAAATACTGCTTTTAAATTTATTGAAAATTAGAAAAACCTCGACAACCATTTTCATGAACACCGATTTTCATCAGAGAGCGACTGGAGTACGGTGTATGGCGACAGGCTCGCCCCCGGTCACATTTGGGACTGAATATCGTATGGCGAAGTGTGGGTGTTGTATTACACCTCTGCCAGCCCCCTCGGGGGAAAGGCGTGACGATGTATGTGAGTTTGTTCGTTTGTTTATTTATATTATTACACTTTCACGCAATTTCAAACACTATCTCAGGGGTACAGAAAAGGACAGGGTAATTATTATCCCGAAAAAATTACTGGATCCTTTGGAACCGCGGGTGAAACCGCGGGGCGCAGCTAGTTACATAAAATTTCACCCAGGATCGAACCGCTTTCCCGTGCCGTCCCCTGCTGTGTGTTCAGCGGTGCTATTCACAATCATTCGGAAACGTTTCCGATCGGATCCCACAAATTTCAGACTCAAATTGTTCGAATCTCAGTCTACTTTTATACACTTTGGAATATCGAGTATAAATCCGATCGGAAGAATGAATCACGTTTAGAGAGTTTGGAAGTCACTGGCAAAATACTAAAACCATAAAAGACATCTTCTATGCCAAACCTCGGACCCCAGACACAACTTCTGGGTTGATTGGGTCGGTGCTTCGGACACGTTTGACATCTGATTGTGTGCATTGTGTGCAGTCTACTTTTATACATTTTGGAATAGGAAATCGAGTATAAATCCGATCGGAAGAATGAATCACGTTAAATTAAAAACTTATACAGTCTGAGATTCGAATAATTTGATTTAAAAATTTTTGGAACCCGAACGGAAACGTTTCCGAATGATTGTGAAAACCTATGTTGCAGGTCTAGCATGGGCAACGCGACAAAGCTACGAGTATCTCGACTCTTGTTATCGAGACACACGTATGTTTCCACATAGCCTTGTCACGTTCTCACACGACAAAAAGTGACAAGAAGAATTTTATCGCGCACGCATGCTAGGCCTGGCCTGCATATCGTACATTTTTCTAACCTATCAGCCTCTAGTTTGGCGTAAAGCGTCTCTTGTATTTGTTTGTTATCGACTAGCTGCGGAAGGAGGTTGCATACTTCTTGTTCTCCTGTCACAAAACCCTGAAATGAAATATGTACACATTAGCAAATATCAACATCATCTTCGCAGTCTTTTTACCGTATCAAATCACACCCGCGTTTTGTGAGCCAGGTTACATAGTCGTATACATGGCATAATAATATACTTCGCCGGTATAGCATTTCGGTCAATTGGGCATCACGTGGTGACATCAATTGATGTTGCGACGCTCTGAATTTTCCATACAAACGCGCTTGTCAAATTTCTCGGAAACCATTTGTCAGATTATGATGAAATTTGGCGTGTACAATTAAATGAACTAGATCTCCGCCCCTATGTATTTGGTTTTTTTTTAAAAACTTCCTCAAGATAAAATAGAGCCATGAAAAATATCTGCATTTGTAAGGGGTCACTTTTGACTGATTTATTTAATAGATACACAAAGCAAATCAAAAGTCCCTTTACCTATGGAGGTTGTCTACATCATTAGCTTTTAAATTAATCCATAAAACAAGGGAAATTCTTAGTTATTTAAGAATGATTACAGAAGTGCAAAAGTCATAAAAAAAAACTGAAATTGTACTTTGTCACTCTGTAGGTAACTTTAGAGGCTCGTCAGTATCATTACTTGCTCTCTTCGCTCGTCGTCTTCTTCTATACGAAATGGCTATAGAACACCTTAAGCCAATGCTAAGTTAGTCTAAATAGTTCGCCGGACTCATAACAGTCTTTTTACCGTATCAAATCACACCCGCGTTTTGTGAGCCAGGTTACATACTCGTATGCATGGTTTAATAATATCCGCCAGGTATAACATTCCGGTCAACTGAGCAACACGTGGTGACGTCAATTGAGTTTAAGCAAGACCGAGTTAAGTCATTTACAATTAGTTCGAAAGAGACGGATGACGATGATGAGTGATGTCATTACGTGTTTGCTCCCAGAATGCTAGAGCTTGTTTTTATTGGACGGATCTTATCAAGACAGCTACAAACGCTTCCATGACGGAGTGCTCTCATAATGCGACGAACCGGCTAAACTGGAGAAGCATAGCGAGAGTAGTAGCCACCGCTGCCGGGAAGACTGACGACAATGAAGACCCACCGTGTACCACCATCTTAGTGAACAAGACCACTCTGCTAAGAGTGCCCGATTAAGAAGAAGATAATAGTGTCGTGAATGAGCGACACAGCTGCCGCACCTTACCATACACCTTAAGCAGTTAAGGAGTGAAAGCGTAACAAACAAACAAACTCATTTTCGCACATCAAATATTAAGTTAGGATTAAGATTATTTCAGCTTTTCCTAACATATACTTTTTCTAATGTAACTATTATTTATTATTATTTCATATGTATCCTCTTCATCCTAAGGTTGCCTGGCAGAGATCGCTCTTAGTGATAAGGCCGCCAGTTGTTATACAGTTGTTTTAGTTTAAGTTTTCTGTTCTGTTGTTTTGTTATTTCTGGTGTGAACAATAAAGTGTTTATCCATCTATCTATCTATTAGCTCACCTTGCCGACATCATATCCGAACGCCAGCTGTATGTCGATCATCCTGTCGATGTATGCCATTATCTTAGGGATGGACACTCTGAAAACAGCCCAGGTAAGTTTGGAAGCGTATAACGCACCTAGTATGTACGCAGAATACTGTAACCTAGAACAAATACTGGCGCTATTTCTTAAATCGCCGCTCAAATATTTGTCTCTACGATAAGAAAAATCATCTATGTCAAATCATAATTACATACATAACACATACACATATCGTCACGCCTTTCCCCCGAAGGGGTTGGCAGAGGTGTTTTACAACACCCACACTTCGCCGGACGATATTCAGTCCCAAATGTGACAGGGGGCGAGCCTGTCGCCATACACCGGGCTTCAGTCATGTAGCAGATGACAAAATACGCACATATATGCTCACACAATAAACAAATTAGTGCGAGCCGTCGGCTGGGTTCGAACCCGTTCCCTCTGGCTTGAGAGGCCAGCCTTCTCCCAACTAGACTGCCATCGCTGTTTAAATTTAATGTCTTAATTTAATTGGGTACTTATGAACGCCAAAGATATATAAATGACTCCAACCGCCTTGTTCGGAAAAAGAGCCACTACCCAGAGGAACAGGCAAGAAACTGAGAGGCGTAGTTTCTCCAAAAAAATATCGGGAGGTTCCAAGCATTAAGTCTTCTAAATAATAATTAACTTTCTAATGTTAAAATTTGGTCTAATACAAGTAGGTATCATTATTTAAAAAAAAACAACTGCAAAATGCAGCTTACGCAACGCGTGCATTAAAGATCTAGTTGTTTAGTACAAGCATCCGTATCGTCACGCCTTTCCCCTGAAGGGGCTAGCAGAAGTGTAGGTACAACACCTACACTTCGCCGGATGATATTCAGTCCCAAAATGTGACAGGGGGCAAGCCTCTCACCATACACCGGGCTCCAGTGACGTAGCAGATGACATTAACGACATTAACATTAGTACGAGCATATCGAGAGTACGAGTATTAAAGTACACTTAATATAGATTTAGGGAGATCGTCCACAACAACGAATTTTATTTAAATGCGTTTCGCGAACGCGCGTCTATGGCGTTTAAACAAGCTTCAGTCGTGTTTGCAAACGCGGGTCTTTGGGATGCAAACGCGCTTTGTAGCGATGCAATCGCAGGACTGTAGTGATGCAAACGCAGGATAGCAGCGCTACTAACGCGATGCTCGTGGGCGATGGTATTTAGGACCTTATCATTTGTTTCGCAAGTGCATTGCTACAAAAAGTGGTCGTGGGCGATCTCCCTTAGGTGTACAATTGTTTACCATATAGGTAATGTCGCTGTGGTGTATTTTACCTGGCCAGTTTAAAAAGCCTTAGAAACCGAAGCATCCTGAGGAGCTTCGTGGCTGTGAGCACACTGGAGTTGAAGTTCCTCCATTTATCCCATGGAGTTACGGCGTCAATGATGTCCAGCACCAGATCTGAGATTTACCGGTTTTTTTAATGATTAAAGCTGTTGGCCGCTGAGGCCTCTACAGCATACCGGAGGTTCAAATAGAAAGCAGGTTACCCACGCTACAATGCTACGTTTCCGATCGGATTCTACAAATTTCAAACACAAATTATTCGAATCTCAATCTATTTTTATAAATTTTGAAATAGGACATCGAGTATAAATCCGATCGGAAGAATGAATCACGTTTAAAAATTTATGAATACGGACTGAGATTCGTATATTTTGAGTTTAATTTTTTGGAATCCGAACGGAAACGTTTCCGAATCATTGTGAATACCTATACTGGTCTGCCCGCGCTTAATCGGCGATGGTTCGCGCAGGTAAGCGCGGGCTTATCTGCAAAGCACCTTTTTTCCTTGCAAATAAAGTTTCAAATGGCGTGCAGCGGGGGCAATAAACAGCGCGGGCAGCCCACTTTCTACTTGAATACATGGGCTTCTTCAAGTGAATGCCGAAGCGTAATCCTTTAGATTATTATGGAAACTGACGTGGTTTTCACACCTTATAATTTATGAAACGGGAATTACTCACGCAGTGCTCCGCGAGACGCAGCCGCGCGCGCGCACTCGCCTTGATAAAGAGCGTCGAATGCGGGTTGAAACTGTAGTCGGAATAATCGACTAAATCGTACGTGAGTAATTCCCGTTTCATAAATCATAATGTCCTTTAAATTTACTTAGCGACTAGCTCTAGGGCACTTTTACAACCTCGGCTTGGGCTGGCTGAGAGGGAGTCGAATTGCCAATATTGGGTAATGTCACGCTGATATCCAATACTAGCTGCGCGTTATTAGTGCAAATTATTAGTTATTCGTGGAAAACATCCTGATGATCGGATGAGTCGAGGAAAATAAAAACAACTTTCGCATTTGTATTTTAATCTAATATAAGCTAAGATTGTGGTGTTCGTTTTATGGTGCTGATAATGTCTTTAGCGCGATTAATCGCAGAGGAAGTTTGACTAAAATTGGAGAACTCCAATTTGATTTCAAGAGGGCATCTGGCCCCCTCTGCCCCATACTTCCGTGTCCTCCAAAGTCTACTTTATAACTCACCTCCAGTAGCCATCGCAATAATGAAGAAGTCGAGCTTGTTCCAATGTGATTTGAAATAGCCGAGCACACCGAACCCACACATCTTTATTATCATTTCTAGTAAGTAGATTATGAAGAAAAACCTGCAAGAAAAAAAACTAAGGTAGAACATAATCACTAGCTATGCCCCGAGGTTTCGCCAGCTATTTATATCTGACACACACAGGAACTGTCAAAAAGTATTTCAATCATATACATACATTTGTGAAGATTGTAAGTATTGATAAGATAAGATTCGTGAGTATTGTTTGTAAGATTTTGTTTATGGGAGAAATGGTAAGCGAACCTAAAAATGGACCACATGAATTAATTGCATGCACACAATTCACCGTAGTCACAAACAAACGTAATAAGTCGCAACAGTGATAACTATTGTTGTCTCGTTCTCGCTAGTCTCTTGTACTTCTCCTTTGCACGTCATCTTTGTTATGATACACGGAACACACATATTGTCAACGGATCTGTGTAGTGTCTGTTTGCTTGGTTGTATTTGGTCCACGTGCTGTGTACTCGAAATTAGACTTATACCGCTTCTTCCTTATATATTTTCGATGGTACTCACAGATTTAAAGCTTTTATAGTGTAAGTGACGGAATGTGCAATGGGGGGCTTTAGTGCCACCTCGCATAGTATGACAGGTGTGTTGCATAGAATCATGATGTAGATGAAGCCGTCGAACCAGGCTGAGGAGGCTATGTCGTGGCAGCGGCGCCGGCAGCCCCCCAGGGTGGTCTGGGTTCCACTCGTGGTGGAGGTCATCATTTTCACCAGCTTGCGACGGAGCCAGACCGCGTAAGCCTGTACAGATATCACGTCAGTCTACTAAGCAATTGTTTTTAAATTGTAAATTAATTGTATATAAATGACACTTCTGGCATACAAAATGTGTCAATTTGAAGCTATTCATCAATAATTTAAATACAATTAGTTAGTTGAATTGGAGGGCAGGTTGGTTACAGAGATTCAAAAAGGTAACCCAAATAAACATACGCGTTTACGATTGGCCAGCTCCAAAGTTCACTGCCCTAGAAATGGCTGGCTTGAAGTGCCTGGGCTGAGATTAGGGAGGGCTAGAGAAGAAGTGAGCTGGTAGATGCTGGTAGAGCTCTGGGAGTTAAAAATTGTACAGTAACCTTGGGCCTCTAGAGGTTCCCCAGCTGGTCCAAATCGACCCATCCGTCTTCAGAATTGGCTGCTACCTTCAGGGCTTGCACCAGCAACCTCACTCCATCCTTGCTGATCTTAGGCTGCGTTTCCAAAAAAGATGTGCGAAGATGCGTAGCGAAGGATGTGAAGAAGTAATAGAATCGCTTCATCTGAGCTAAGCTAGGTATATGAAGCGATTCTATTGGTTTAACAAACACATCCCTCGCTACGCATCCTAGCACATCTCTGGTGGAAACGCAGCCGTACAGTATTTATACTGACGTCAGCATTTCTTCGAACCTTGCTTTAGGCCTCCAGAGGTGGCCCAGCTGTTCCAAGTTGACTCTTCCGTCTTCAGAGTCTGCTGCCCTGCCACCTCCACGGCCTGCACCAGCAGCCTCACTCCGTTCTTGCTGAACTTACCGTGCTTGTACTGGCGTCTGTACATTTTTCAATCTAACCTTAGGCCTCCAGAGGTTGCCCAGCTGGTCCAAGTTGACTCTCCCGTCTTCAGAGTCTGCAGCCACCTCCACGGCCTGCACCAGCAGCCTCACTCCGTCCTTGCTGATCTTACCGTGCTCGTACTGACGCCAGTACGATATCTTCATGGCTTTGAAGACACGTTGGTTTGCTTCTCTGCAGAAAATAAATTTTAAAATAAAAAGTACGTAAATACCTAGTACCTACTTCATTTAGTAACCTACCCTAGACATGAATGGCATCAGTTTATGGACTAACTAATTCACTTTGCTGAGTATAGATTACTAGTACTCAGTCCTGATACAAAGCGAGGTTAAATATTTATTCAGGCAAATATTTACTCTAACCACTAAAACTATAAGGTAGCAAATAACAATGGATATTGCAGACTCGCACCCAATCGTACTTTACTTGTATTTTCTCTTCAATATAACCTGCATATTCACGTGTGGGCAGGGCCGGATTAAAAGTTGTGGAGGCCCTAATGCAACAGTAAGTGAAGGCCCTAGGGCAACAGGAAGTGGAGGCCTCTAATTATTACACGAATAAAATGAAAAAAATCAGTTCAAATGTATTGCAGTTTTATTTATTGCAAGAAACAAATTAAGTTATTTAACAACTTATATTTGTACAAGTAGATATTAGAGTAAAATAAAATAAAGTAAGGTTCTTCTTTTTAATCTGTAATAGGGGGGGGGGTCTCTCTTTGGAGGTCCCGGGGCTGTATCTCC
Organism: Peribatodes rhomboidaria; assembly: GCA_911728515.1. Classification (NCBI taxonomy): domain Eukaryota; kingdom Metazoa; phylum Arthropoda; class Insecta; order Lepidoptera; family Geometridae; genus Peribatodes; species Peribatodes rhomboidaria. The sequence goes on from OU452189.1 coordinate 8,074,605, forward strand.
GCCTGCCCTCCCCTAAATCTGGCCCTGCGTGTGGGCCATCCAAGTTCGCGTAAGGGTGCTCCTAGACGGGCCATATTTTTACTGCAATACTGGCCCGGCAATATTCCGACAATGGAGCCATACATTTCTAACATGGCTGATGATGGCCGGGCTTCAGTCGGCAATATTGCAGCAACACATTGCAGTATGGCCCGATTAGGAGCACCCTAAAACATTAAGACAGTCTATATATTATCGCACTGACCTCAGCATCTCAGCGTACTCCTTCTTCGTGGGCTCATTAGGTATCTCCCGTTCACAATCTGGGCAGGTGGTGTAGTGGTAGCCCATGTACGTGTCGTCGTCGCTGTCTTCGTCGCGGCCAGTCGTCACGGACAGCTGGTACGGGTGTTTTATTGTCGTACCTTTATGAAAATACTTCGTAAGGCCATCGCGCTAATCACTCTAATGGCTAATAGCACTAAATAAAAGAATTGCCTGAGTTCTTGCTTAACTAGTTTAAACTACTCCTAGCTGGCTCCTACCACAAAACATAATAATCATCCATCAGCCATAGGACGTCCACTGCTGGACATAGGCTTCCCCCATAGTTCTCCAATAAGACCGGTTGGTAGCGGCCTGCATCCAGCGCGATCCTACGGTCTTGACAAGGTCATCTGTCCACCTTGTGGGTGGACGTCCTACGCTGCGCTTGCCGGTACGTGGTCTCCATTCGTGGTCATCAGTCCTTCGTGCTATGTGCCCTGCCCACTGCCATTTAAACTTGCCAATCCGTAAGTAATAATACTACCTCCAAACCTAAATTTTCCTAACCTTAACCTTAAGTCATCATTCCCTATGAGACTCTTAATTTAATGTGTCCGATAAGGCAATATTTAGCTAGGAGTAAATTAAACTAGTTAAGTGAAGGACTTAGGCAATTCTTATATTCAGTGCAAGTGGCCATTACCCTAATTTTTTTTGTATGTTACTCGTAGTTTACAAATTTTTGACGGTCAGAGGGCTTAACGGATTGGGATAGAATTGGTATAGAGGTAGCTTATTTCCGACTTGACCCGACGGAACCTTGCAAACAATAAAAAAAAAGTGTCATCCGTTCGGGAGCTACAAATACCACACACACATACACATCAAACTTATAACACATAATGACCATCTTTATCAACTCCATCGTTTTAGCGTAGAGGGTTAAAAACGACCGCGATCAGTTGGCTTGGATTTTCGGGAAAGGAAATCGTCATTTTTTATACGGGTTCCTATTATAATTCACGATTCGGCGATCTGCACTCTTGGTTATCACTTTCAATTGCAAACGTAGTACCGAACGCCGCGCAATCAAATAGTCAAAGTCCCTTACCTTCCTGCACCAAATCCCAGTTAGCGTCAGCCAGGAACTTGTCCATCTTCAGCATCGACACGCAGCGGTCTCTCGTCATTATGATCCGTTTGACGCAGTTCGTCATATTAGCCTTCTTGGCGAGAGAGATCTCTGTGAGACCGAGCACGCGAAGGACTTTGTTCATTGTTGTCGCGTTTATTAGGAGAGAGAGGAGGGTCAGGCCGGCCGTTTGGACGATGAATATCTACACAAGAAGAAGTCTGGGTTGCCTTAACAATGTCGGAGATACCTAGTTAGGTTTATTGGAATACCGATAAAAAAAAAGAATTATGACAATCAATTTAAAATTGACAGAGTAATCGCGTAACAAACATAAAAAAATATTCAATCGAATTGAGAACCTCCTCCTTTATAGAAGTCAGTCAGTCAGAGACAGAGGCCCGCGGATCCCATACGCACGCCATGCAGTTCTTCCACGTCATGCCATAGCCGACGTAGCGGAGCAGGGGCATCAGACTATGTATACTGACAGTATATGATCAACTAGCCTTAGTTTTTATTCTAAGATATTGTTTATTAAGCAGTTACCTCGCCAGTATCAACGACAGCAGGCGCCTCTAACAAGCACGATGAGCGCGAGACAGAGAGACAGGGGCCCGCGGAGCTCACCCCACACGCACGCCATGCAGTGCTTCCACGTCATGTCATAGCCGACGTAGCGGAGCAGGAGCGTCATGACCATATATTCTGACAGTATATGATCAACTAGCCTTAGTTCTTATTCTAAGATATTGTTTATTAGGCAGTTACCTCGCCAGTGTCAGCGACGGCAGGCGTCTCTAACACGATGAGCGCGAGACAGAGAGACAGCGGCCCACGGAGCCCGCCCCACACGCACGCCATGCAGTGCTCCCACGTCATGCCGTAGCCAACGTAGCGGAGCAGGAGCGTCATGACTACGTATACTGACAATCTATAGAGATTACTGCCTTTTTTTTCTAAGATGTTTTTAGTATAGCCAGTCACCTCGCCAGTGTCAGCGACGGCAGGCGTCTCTAGCACGATGAGCGCGAGACAGAGAGACAGCGGCCCGCGGAGCCCGCCCCACACGCACGCCATGCAGTGCTCCCACGTCATGCCATAGCCGACGTAGCGGAGCAGCGGCGTCATGGCCAGGTATACTGACAGTCTATGGACAAAACTATCTTAGCAAGCCATGAAGGTCCAGTGGCTAGCTCGAAGGCCCTAGACAAGTTGCAATTGCTTCCAAGCAGTTCTATTTTAACAATCGCTAATGCTCGAACGCTACCTGCTAATTGAACGAGTTGAGAATAAGATCACGTGAGATTTATTTAGCTCGTGTTACGTCCAACATGCAAACGCGTTAGTTATTGTAGAAATATAATAGCTTGGAAGTGATTGCAAACGTGTCTAGGGCCTCTGGTATTGGACTCTTTGGACCGCTTGAAATATATTAAAATTAATTTAAATGTAGTTACGTCTTAACATGATAAAAAGAGGCTTTCAGCTGTGTTGCCGCAACGAATGTTGAAATCTCAGTAACGCAAAAGTAAGCATCTAACACCGACTTAAGTGTTGCATACGTGCATTTTTTTAAATTCCAAGGTGAAGAAAAACGCACAGAAATAGTCAAGATACTTAAAATAAACGGAATTAAAAAAAGTCAAAAGTACTCACCTCGAACAATAAACCGTAGTATACGTCACAAAAATCAACGCGATCTGCCTCGCACTGGTCACATAGCTCACTTTCTCAAATATCACGACCCCAATCATGGTAAAAACCAGCGTAGTAATTATATGCGCCATTATATTCCAGAAGCCAGCCAACCCTTGCTCCACATCACTGGCGATTATCGACTTCCTATCACTGACTATAACCCCAGCAATTAAGGTTCCGAGCAAACCAGACACGTACAGAAACTTTTCTCCGATGTAATAAGTCAAATATGCTCCAGATACGGTCACTATAACAGCACTCACCAAGTCGAAATAGGTCAAGGTCAATATCAATGCCATTATCTTTCCCATAACTATGCCAAGCAGAATTCCCCCGCCAGCGTAGCGAGACAGCATTATACACATTTGAGATCCATCCGTCAAAGCCAAACCCAGATACCCAAAAATGGCCGTAAACGCTATCATAACCGTGACATCTCCCACCAACCCCTCCCCTAAAAGCAGCACAGCAATATTCTTCCCCTTGCTCGTTTCCCTCAACTGCTTCACGACTTCTAAAGGATGTATCGGCGAGCAGACAACTCCAAAAAGAACTGCCGTAGCAAAGTTCCATGACGATTCTATCAAATAATACGCCACAAAAGCGGCCATGAGTGCCGTTAGCAGCGCCCCAGGCACACCCACTAACAATATCTGAGGGAAACTTCGCCAAAACGAGTGCGAATCGATGCTGTAAGACGTGCAAAAGATCAAAGCAGGCAGCAATGCCAGGAGAATGATATCCACATCAATATAGCAGATTTGCACATATGGCTTGAATTTGGGGTATCTGTTAGCGCAAAATCCTGCTAGACCACCGAACATGAACATGATTACCCTGTACGGGACGCAGATTGAAGACGTCCTTAGCATGATGGCTCTGACTAAGACCCCAAGAAGAAGCGTGGTAAAAATGAAGAGGCATCCAAGCTGGGCAGGATAAGCCAGGCTAGGTCTGCTTGGATCATCAAAAGTAACGAAAACTTCAGTAGAGTTCACCATTTCGGTTGTTTCGACTGTCATGCTTTCTGTGATGTGTAGATCTTCTGTTTTCTGTGTGTTCTGGCATATTGTAGTTGTAAATAAAATTAGGAATATAAATGTGCGAGCCATTTAGTTATTTGGCATGACCTTATGGATTTTGTTGATAAATAACTTGAGCTGAGTTAAATTCTCTTTGCATTTACCTTTTTGACTTCTTTGTTGCTCAATCATACATTTAACATGAGCCAGTATATGCTTATTGCGATATTTATTGGGTGCAGCCGCTGAAGGTACCGGTTATTGGACCGCGAATCGTATCGCGCAGCAATAAGGTTCATGGTCGTCGGCGGCTGAACCTTACAATCGTCGCAATGAAATATTAGGGTACAGGCTCTGCTTTTTTTTTAAATGTATGGCAAGGTTTACTTACATTATAGACAAAGAACTACATCTAAGATGAAGATTTAAGTGTAGAATAAGAAAGTAAATAAATTGTTTTGCAATTTTATTTTATTTTAAATTAATTATAATCGTCACACATTACATTGAATTATTTAAATACTCGTACAACTAAAAGTCAATACCCATTGAAAATTGAATAAAAATTACATTATTGAAGTCAGATTATTATCGCTTACGTAAGGCTGCGTATCCACCCGAGATGTGCGAGAAGTTTTTTGTTGAAATTTGGAAAAAGCTTGTTTTGAAAATTTGGAAAAAACAAGCTTTTATTGCGCTAAAAAGAATGTTTTTTGAGCTACTCTCAGCCAGCCCTTTCATTTGATACCAATATTGTAGGAGCGCAATAAAAATAACTTGTCCGCCATTTTGGGTGTTCCGCCATGTTGGATTTAGAATGACGTCACACAACTAACCATGCATTGTCATACAAACTTAACGTTAATACAAAATTTCAGCTTAATCGATTAAAGATATCTGCATCAAAATTGAGTTGCAAAATTTCATCCGAACATACATTACATACATAGGGTGTTACAAAAACCCTGTTGTAAATAGCGAAGTGCGCTTCCAGTATCGATTGGAGGATGCAATTATGCTAGTTTAAAGTAAATATTGACTCTAAAAATGTTGAACACACATCGCGCTCCGCCCTCCTAAAAGCGCGAACGCAGACACTAATCGCGTCAGATTTATTTGTAAACTATTCGCGTTGTGCCGCTACTTTCTTAGGAAAAAAGCTACCAACTTATGATATACTCGTAGATTTATAAATTATTTATTACATTTCCTTTTTTCCTTAACTTGCTATTTATTGCGTACATTTTTCTTGGTATTTTTGCATGAATATTTTTAAGTATTCATGCCCTTGATTACACAACAGGGTTTCTGTAAATTGCTGTAAATAGATACATCCTTACATTGCAAGCTTACAAAAAAGCTCGTAAAAATAGAAGTGCGCGAGGAAAAAATCCACCACTAAGAATACTTCATTTACACCAAAAGTAACACTTCATTTATTGATGGATTTTTTTGTGCGTTACTCATTTTCCCAGCACATCTCCGGTGGATATGTCATAGCGAACTAGCTTAATTAGCCGTTCAATTAACAGCCTAGGCTTTTTTATTATGCTTATGTTGCAATGCTATAACTAAAGCTTGCTAAATACCTTACATCATATGTTAAACTCGAATGTTAAATCCATGTGTAATTATGTGAAATGTGTATCTGCAATAAGTTTTTACACAGACTACTATTATAGCTTTAAAAATGGAAATATTTTATTTATATTGGGTCATATCTAAGGATTAATGTACACTAGATGTTGTGCCGCTGTATGTTGAATTGATTAAAAAAGACTTTTAAAAACTAAAAAAAAAAAAACTAAAACTAACTAGTCTTTTTTATACACCGTGCTGTCGCTTTATGTCGCTTCAGTCTCATTAAGAACTAACGATAGAAGTTCGCGTCACGACTGATACAGTAGACCGAGACCGGAAAACCGAGACGGGAGAACCGTTACTTAACTTTTTAGTCTTTTTTATGTGTGCCAGTTCGCGTGCGTGAGCGAAACAAGTCAAAGTCAAATCAAGCCGAAATGGGCTTTTGTATGTGTGCCAGTTCGTGCCACCGAGATAAGTTAAAAGCCTAAAGCAGGGGTCGGCAACCTTTTGGCAGGCTAGGGCCGCACAGTGCCAAAATAAGCAAGAGACGGGCCACACTTGTTCAAAAAATTTACAATAGGTTTTTATCTACACATATTTTCCAAAAGGTATCTATTTATTAATGTAGGTATTATCTGATCTCTAAAAATCAATGTTTATCTGTCTCTAGCAGCTATAGTAAAACCCTTGCTTAGTTTGGGGCCAGGCGACGTGTGAGCAAGATGTCCCGATTTTTTATTTATTTACAAAACCCTCGCGGGCCGCAAGGAGGAGGGCCGAGGGCCGCATGTGGCCCGCGGGCCGCGGGTTGCCGACCGCTGCCCGAAAGCAAAAAACGGTCTCGGTCTCCAAATTCGTTCTTCGGTCTCTGTCCTTTGTCTCTGTCACCAAGACAAACTAAAAGCATTTAGCAAAAGAACGGTCTCGTTCTCCTGATTTGGTCTCCGTTCTCGATCCCCTGTCTCTGTGACGACGCGAACATATACCTTAAAGCTGCGTTTCCACCTGAGAGGTGCAACAATGTGTAGCGATGGATGTGTTAGTTAAGAACCAATAGAATTGCTTCATTTACCTAGCCTCGCTCAGATGAAGCGATTCTATTGGTTAATTGTGTTAACAATTAAGAACCAATAGAATCGCTTCATCTGAGCGAGGCTAGGTAAATGAAGCAATTCTATTGGTTCTTAACAAACATCCATTGCAACGCATCCTCGCACATAACATATCGTCACAACTTTCCCCCGAAGGGTCTGGTAGAGGTGTAATATACACCCACACTTCGCCGGACGATATTCAGTCCCAAATGTGACAGGCTCGCCTGAGCCTGTCGCCATACACCGGGCTCTAGTCATGTAGCAAAATGACATACAATACGCACATTTGTTAACACAATTAACGAATTGGTGTGTGCCGTTGGCTGGGTTCGAACCCGCTCCCTCTGGCTTGAGAGGCGGGCCTTCTCCAACTAGGCTATCATCACTGTTCCTCGTACATCTCTGGTGAAAAGGCAGCCTTATTCAAATACTCATGTACAGGCAGCGATGGACCATCACTAAAACTATGTAGTAGGGTCACTGTCAATAAACGTATTGCACTTACTGGTCTCTCATGAAACAGGAAACAACAGTCTTACCCCCTGAACTTTACCAGGGCTTTTGTATGGTGAATATTTCTGAGGAGTCTTCCTAGGTGACCGTCTTGGTGTCTTCATGAATTCTACTTGTTCTTGCTTAGTTAATGTCATTGGTTTCTCTTTGGCTTCTAAATTTGATAGTTCTCTTAGTTCTTCATATGCTGTTTCTAGCATTCGACGCTTCCAGTCTTCGTAAGGCTCCGTTTGTGGCTCGGATTCGTCTTTTTCTGGTAGGTCGATGTCCATTTGTTCCGGTTCTGAGGAATTATTATAGTTAGTAGGTTTTATTTTTTGTAAAGAGGGTTGTTTTTCAAGTGTACGTATGTATGTATGAGGTTTCTTTGGCACGCCCTACAGCCTAAGCAGCTTGATGGATTTCGACATATGAGGTGTCATTTGAATCATCTTGATAGTAGAATTGACATAGAGTACAAAATTTTGCAGCCGGGTTTTTTTTTTAATAATATTACTTGTTCGAATGATTACTGCTGTTGGCCACTGAGGCCTGGACAGCGTACCGGGCATTAGGCAAGCGCAGATGGCGCATGGCCTTAAATAATGCTTACAGCTATGAGCGACGAGCGCAAGGGCACCTCTGAGGTACGGCCTCGGCTTGGGCTGTCGCCGAGGGAGGGGCGTCGAATTGCCCTGGCAGCCCAGAAGGGGCTTGCTCTAGGCACCTAATTAGGGATGGTTATAGTTAAAATTAAAAAACGTAAAATAATTGGAAGTGCAGATGACGTAGGGCCTTACTTAGTAGCGAATGTTGGCCAAATGGGTTGGACCGCGCCTTCCGATCCGGAGGTCGTGGGTTCCATACTGACCGTGCATCAACGAACTTTTCTCTCGTAAAAAGTTTATGTGCATTTAAATTTGACACATGCTCTTATGTTAAAAGAAAACATCGTGAAAAAATCGACATGTCCTAAAATTAATGATTAGACCTGATCTGACCTAATTGGAATAAGAAGACCTGTGACATCCACCAACCGAACTGAACCAGCGTGGTGCGAAACGGCTTAGAATATAGAAACTTTAGAATAACTAACTTTAGCACTTAACGCGGCCACACATTGGTCAACTTTCCACCAATCCAGGTATTGGGGCCAAGACTACCAATGTGTGTCAGTCTGAACACAAAGTTGATATTGAAGCCAATGTGCCACGCAGTAATAAGTTTCAATATTGCCTATTCCAAAGTGAAGCCAAGATTTGACCCAATGTTAAGGCAATGTGACTGTGGCATAATTGATGAACTGCTAGCTTCCACCGTTCTAGTATTTATACACGCTATCTTTCACGCAGTGCGTACGTACACTCCATGGTATAATAATATCCTCAGCCAGGTATAACATTTCAGTCACGTGGGCAACACATAGTGACGTCAACCGATGCATAAACAAGACCGAATTAAGTCATTTACAAATAGTTCGAAAGAGACGGATGACGAGTGACGTCATTATGTGTCTGCTCACGGATTTTGCTCCTTGTTTTTTTGGATCATGGTACAGTCCACACTTTCTTCGGTCATTTTGAACTCGTTCTGCCATCCTACTAATATTATAAACGCGAAAGTTTGTAAGAATGGATGGATCGATGGATGTTTGTTACTCTTTCACGCTAGAACGGCTGAACAGATCTAGATGAAATTTGGCACAGAGATAGATTATAGTCTAGAATAGCACATAGGACACTTTTTAACCGCGGGGCGCTGCTAGTAGACAATATAATTCACCTATAGCTCTACATACCATTCTCCTGAGCATTCTTCGGCGGTCTCCCTCGTTTCTTCTTCGGCCCAGCGAAGTGTTCGTCGACAAACTTCGCCCAGTCCACGTCGAGCTTAGCCCACTGCGCCGGCTTCAGTCGCGCCTTCTCGTTTATCTTCACTTTGGACACTTTTACTTTGCTTATCCTGGAATATGGATAAAGTTTGTGTTAAGCAAAATTACACCGTAATCCACATTAATCTCTATCTGTAAAAATGAATCACTATTTCCCGCGAGGATTTTTGCGAGGTGCGTATCCAGTTTCGGCAGGAGAATGCAATTATGCTGCTTAAATCTTATATCTTTAAATGAGCAATTCTTGTATATATATATACAGGTTGACTGGTTGAACACTTTAGATATTCTAGGTTATCATAGTAATCATCATTATGAACATCTTTTATTATGGGACTAACCCAGAATTCGCGAAAAATAAATCAGCTGTTCCATACATTTGGTCGAGTATCATTGACATTTTTCTAAAGAACAACTGTTTTTTTTTTCGTGAATTCCGATTTGGTCTCATAATAAAAATTGTTCATAATGATGAGTACTATGATAACCTAGAATTTCTAAAGTGTTCAACCAGTCACCCTGTATAATTGGAATCTCGGAATCGGCTCCAACGATTTTCATACAATTTAGTATATAGGGGGTTTCGGGGGCGATAAATCGATCTAGCTAGGAATCATTTTTAGAAAATGTCATTTTATTCGTGTTTTATCGATAATCAACTTAAACATAAACTTGGAAGAAAAATAACAAAAAGGAGGCGTTTGAGTAGTCTCAACTGAAAAATATGACTCTTCCTGACATCTATTGGCGAATAATAATACTATTTTTTGTGCACAATTTAAAAAAAATACCGAGCTAAGCTCGGTCATCCAGGTACTTAAATATTGACTATTAAAATTTTAAACATAGGTACGTCGCGCTCCGCCCTCCTAAAAGCGCGAACGTAGCCACTACGCACGCGTACGCGTCGGTTTTATTTGTTTGATATATTACTATTTAATAAGGCGGTATTATTCTTGTTATGTTACGATGGGAATAATCATTGACTTTAATCTTATATCTTTAAATGAGCAATTCTTGTATATATATATATATATAATTGGAATCTCGGAATCGGCTCCAACGATTTTCATATAAATTAGTATATAGGGGGTTTCGGGGGCGATAAATCGATCTAGCTAGGAATCATTTTTAGAAAATATCATTTTATTCGTGTTTTATCAATAATCAACTTAAACATAAACTTGGAAGAAAAATAACAAAAAGGAGGCGTTTGAGTAGTCTCAACTGAAAAATATGACTCTTCCTGACATCTATTGGCGAATAATCATACTATTTTTTGTGAGCAACTAATTGCTTTAACGACACAACAGCAGATGGCGTTGTTAAGTAACACGAAGTCAATGAGTGTTTGATTTCAGGTTAGACTATAATCAATTGTTTATTTTCCAAAAACACAATTAAAGAAAAAATACCGAGCAAAGCTCGGTCATCCAGGTACTTATTATTTATTGACGTAATTTAATTATTAAAAATTGACATTATTGACATTATTTATTTGGACAAATGGAATACTTATACTAAATTTAATGTAAATCTCAACTTTGTAAACTAATTTTTAATGTTTTGGTAGTACCTAATGTGATGTTGACTACTCTATTTGTATTGGGTTAATCCTGTAAGAATAGGTGTAATGAGAATAAATAAATAAATAAATAAATACTTTCTTAGAACAAAAGCCGCCAACAAATTATACACATTTTTAACATTTTTGTATCTTTTCCTTTTTTTTCTTCCGTTCATAAGCCGGTCATAACTTTATGAATCGCATGAATACTTTTGGTTGCACTAAGTATGTACATGGACTTTAATTATATACTTTTTGCAACACAAAACATAACACGTAAAATGTCTAACAAAAAAAAAACATAAATAACAATAATAACTAGCAATGTAAATCTTACCTGCAAGCATGATAGACAGCCATACAGACATATTGAGGGAGATTTAAATCTATTTCCTGTAAACAAAAGAAATGCATTATGAGATCATACATACAACGTGTTGTTTTATGTATTCCCATGGAATTCGTAGACGTTAGCTATACTCCAGTAGCAGAGCACGAATAAACTTTGAGGCAACTTTGAACATATCGTCATCGTGTAATACAACACCCACATTTCGCCGGTTATATATTTTCTATCCGGCGATTATATATGCGATATTCAGTCCTAAATGTGACAGCCTGTCGCCATACACCGGGCTCCGGTCATGTAGCAGATTTATTGCTTGTTAACTGAGAATATCATGCCAAATGCTCAATCATGCTATAATAGCTAGTTTTTGTTTTTGCGCTGCAGTTATCAAGCCAAATGTTGATGTTTTTGACATCACACTTATTTTGGAAGAAGGAGTAGAATGCACTCATGATGTCTTCTTCCTGCCCGCAATTGCATCATGCCAAATAGCTGTAAGAGGCTTACAGTCATTTGTTATTTTGCCAACCGGAGCAAATGTATGGTTGTATACCACAAGCCGTGGACAAAAAATCACAGTCTTGAAGGACTCCATTCTGGGTAACATGATGACTTTTTTTAAATCTGAGCTAAAGAAAATTTTTGTTTCATTCTGAGGCACCTCTTTGTGAGACTGGTAAAGTAGTCTCGCTTTTTTATATCCTTCATGATGCTGCATCCACTCTACACAAGTATTATAATCTGCAGTAACTTCTACAATTGCATCATGACTGTAGCTTGTGGAGCATATATGTCTCACAACTTTCGCACTCCTCGTTTCCGAGCCGTGTGAATGACATATTCATTTCTTTTTTTTTATGTAGAATAGGTCGGCCTTTGACCACTAACTCGCCTGATGTTAAGCGACGTTGTGGTCTAAGATGGAGCACGACGACCTATAAGGTACTTATTCACTCTAGCCTTGAAGTTTTGTCTCTACAAAGTGAGTGAAAAAGTACAAAGACGGCAGTTGAGTGAGGCGCTACAAGTGCGCTACTGCTCAGACCCGTCTTCGGAACGGTTACACCGTCTTTGACATGTTTTCGGTATATTTCATATGAAATATTCTGATGTTTTGTATTGAAATCTTTGTGCATCGAGGCAATATAAATTGTTGAAGATGGATCCTGTCATTGAATACGGCTGTGCATATAATTCATTAATCAATGTTGTTTCATCGAATTTTTTTCTCAGTTTCTTGTTAACCGCTGATGTTCTGATATTATCTGGTTCTGGTGTAAATCATGTTTAGAATATTCTTCGCGCGTTTCGATATAAAACAAAAACACAAATAGCTTACCCTCTTCCTCCTCCACACAAACACACACCCTCACCCACACCCACATACACTCGCACACTCGCACACACACACACAAACTTTCACATTTATAAATTATTATAATTATAATAGTGGAATTAAAACTAATAAAATGTATCTTTTGAACTTCGTAAAACATACATAATAATTATACTAATAATATTCTAAACAACGACTTGATAAATTAATTATTAGTAATCAGGCAGACTGAGCTAAGTTTTGCAAAACCACACGATCTGCTCTTCGCTAAATATCTACTCACCGAAGACTGAGCTTACCGACTGGACCGCCATGCGTGCATAAATATACGACGATAGCAAACATCAGAAAGCACACTGGCGAGGACCTTAAATAATTAGGTACTGCGTTGAAACCAGTGTTTTTTTTACCATAATCAATAAAATACAATAAAACCATGATCTTGCCATTACAAAGTAACACTAAAACACGAAGACGTCTTTTTGAGATTAACGCGGGAGTCACAAGGCAATCTCTCAACTATTAGATAATGATTATTACATCTAGTATATTCCATGGTGATAATAATTAGTGCAATAAAAATACAAAACGATTTATCCAGGAGTTGTTTGTGCCATCGGGGCGGGTACAGATAGCGGCGTTTTAGTGAAGGAATGATGGTTAACGTTTCTTAAGTGAAGGAAACATATAAAATATTTTTTGATTTCATTTGAGAATTTCTACTGGCGGCGAATAAGAATAGTAAATCATATAATAAAATTAGGGTGAATACTTGTCTAAAAAACGGTTAAGGGACTTTAACGTCGTTTAATCGAAGAATTTTCTGAAAACTGCGTTTAAGTTAAGAAATTTCACGATAATTACAACACAAACCTGAACTTAAAACTAGTTAAGGTACTTTAACTGTGTTTTAGGATACAAAACACAATTAACGACTTTAAAGGCAAGCAATTATTTGATAATTTTCAATAAATTCCTATCGTTATGGGATTATAGCGGTAAGTTAGTTAGGTAATGTTAGATGACGGCTTTGTTGATGTGTAATGTTGAAAAGAAATGTCACATAGCGGCGTTTCGGCTATTTTTATCTCAGAAACTATGACAGATAGGAACATGATTCTTAGACAGATCGATAGAGAATTTTAAACTCTATGGGATCATTTTTAAAAGTGAAAATCGACCCCCTGTGGCTTAGCGGCTTTGTAGATAGTGGACGGCAGACATACAATACGCACATATTATGTTCACACAATGAACAAATTGGTGCGTCCCGTCGGCTGGGTACGAACCCGCTCCCTCTGGCTTGAGAGGCGGACCTTCTCCCAACGAGGCTGCCATCGCTTTTTTTTTTTTGAAGGAGAAAAAACAGCTGTTACATACAAAAAAATTATTGATCATAAACAAAATGTATGGAACAGTTGCTTTTTTCCGAATTCAAGGTTACCCCACAGTTTATTAGTGCTCTGCTAGTGGAGTACAACTACTTCTACAAATTCAATGCAAAACAACACAATGTATGTGACACTTTTCAACTGATTCTAAAGCTCCCTACGTTCTCGGCGAGACAATCCAAGTTTGAGATGTTTCTCAAAGTCTCCAATGGCCCAATTCAGAGATTTCAGATTTTCATCTCATCTTTTTTCTTCCTTGTTGCTCTCGTTTGAAACGTCATAGGTGTGAGAGTGACCAAGATAAAATTTCATCTAATCTCACGCGCAGGAATAGCCCCCCAGGTCTCGACGAGACTTCTTACAGCGAGTCTGTATAGTTTTAGCTCTACAAGATACTTCCCATCATCATTATTCACAGCGTTTTTTTTCCCATTTCAGAGTATAGGACTCTCTCGGTGTCGGCCCTAATAAAAAAATGCTTACTGCTAAATTATTACTGTTTGCCCTAAAAAGATTACTTACCATTTTAGCTTGCCGCTGGTACTCCTCCAGTATCCTATCAGCCAGCTCCTGCATGTTAGTACACTGCAGCGCTGCACACAGCACAGACGTCGTGAGCCGCCCGCTGTCCAGTTCTAGAAGGTTCTGTATCATCTTCTTGCTATTTGTGTACATTGTGGGTTTTAAGCCAGAGTATTTTATTGCTGTTTTCTGTAAGGAAAATTGAATTAGTTAATTTGATTATAATAGATTTGATCATATCAAATCTTGAAATGTATTTAGTATAAAATTGTTCAATTTGTTAAATAATTTAGATTGTATAAAAAAGGCCCCCAAGAAAACCCGCTGTAGCCACATGTTTACCATGCTTGACAAATATCTTAGCTCAAACAATGGGGTAGGCTAAAAACCAGCTCTGATAATATTTACATTTTTTATTTATTTATTTTATTTACAGTGATAGTTTAATTATTTGATCATTTTTACTAGAATTTTACTTGGATTATTTCTCTTTTAATGTTACATATTTTGTGTTTTTGATATCAATGTATAATTATTTATACATGTGTCTATTGTATGACATTATAGTGTTTTGTAGTCTAGGCTGTAAACCATTTTGTATTTAATCAAAAAAATAAATAAGTATGGGATAGTCCTAAATTGAAATTAATATTATTTTTTTTCAAATGATGTCTTGAAAGGAATGAAGATATCTATTCCTTGTTAGCGTTTACACTTACAACTACAATAAAATTTACTATGCTACACTAAAGTTCAGGACTTCAGCATGTATGTACAAGTGTGACAGGTCATAAAAAATATATTCATAATCTCATTTTAGAATGGGGGCAATTTGCCCTGCACTGACAAGCCAATACAACTCCATGAAATACCGGAGTGAGGCCTTGGGGCACCAGAGCAGTTGCTCCAGTTGCATACATGGTAACATGCATAATGACGATGAAAAGCAGTCTAGCTGTAATGGTGACATGGACGAACAAGGAAGTGATGCCTCATGCAAAAAAAAAATATTATAGAAGCAATGAATTATAGAACAAGACTGGAATAGGACCAAAGAGATAGCACATTAAATAGGAGACCTATACTCAGCAGCTGGTGAAAAATGGTTGATGATTAAAGAAATATACTTGCCACATCCAAATCTGCCCCGAGCAGGCCTGCTGCTAAATCTAGACAAATTACAATCTTACTGGTGTCAGTCATGTTACTGCCTGCTACAGACCGTGTCTGCAGGAGTCTCTCAAACTCTGCCGCTTTGCTGGAATCACAAAACAAACATGCAATGGTTTCAAAATGTTCAGTAGATGTGAGTATGGCAGGTTTTTAACATGTCATACTGTCAGGACTTTTCCCTTGAAAGGATTGGACGAGGTGTATTACAACTCCCACACTTCGCCAGATTCACGAACACTCCCTTCCCTGATATTCAGTCCCAAATGTGAGAGGCAGCGAGCCTGTCGCCATACAGCGGGCACAAGTTACCTATAAGGCCAATCAAATCCTTATCAAGTTCACAAATTAATAAATTGGTTTGTCTCTTCGGCTGAGATCGAACCCGCACTCTTTGGCTTAACAGGCGAGCCTTTTACCAACTGTAAATAGGCTATCATCGCCTTATAGGGTAACCTTCGAGCCTTTGAAAGGGGTTGCGATGATAGCCTATTAACTTATTAGCTCTTTTAGAATACACTGGCAGGACCAAGAAAAAGGCAGATTAGAGAGTATTTAATAGTCCTCAGTAACTTTTAAGCTTACCTTAAAACTTTATCATCGTCAGCAAGTCCTAGTTTAGATGCAATTAAATGCAATGTCTTGTTGTGCGTTGCCATTTTGCTTTTTAGTTATTATAAATGTCAGTCCTACTAATTAGCCAACATAAGTTTGCCGTAGTATTATATACTTTGCTTTGGCACAGTCAATGATACATTGTGTACTAGAAATATTTTTATAGGTATTGAAAAATGCGCGCAACCGGCGGCAGCTGATTTCGAATTGAATGAAAGAGAGAAAGAATGAACAAATGAAGAAGTGGAATGAACAAATAATGAGATTTTCAAAGACAAGGGAACATTTTGAAGAAATATATTTTTATTTAGTCTGTGGTCTTTGGGTTGTCTATGGAAGATTGGTGTAAGGTGACTTTGACAACTAAAACGTACTTGACGTTGACGGATTGCGGAACCATAGACGATCAATCAATAGACAAATAGTGATGTTCATGGGTTAAAAAATGATTGTTTCAATTCGATTCAATAATTTAAATAGTTCCGATTCCGACAATAGTAATAAGCATCGAAATTCGTCAAGTTATTTTGCATAACTACAAATTTTATGCACGTTTCAATAAAATTATTAGCTTTAAAAAATCGACGAACAGATATATCATAGCAGAGCGTGACGTTATAGGAAAATATATTATTTCTTCTATTTCCAAATCCGTTTCCACTCCGCATAGTTTTATAAGGTACTGTGGTAATTCCAAATTCTAGTTAGTAATAATAATAATTAAGTTCCAAAAACTGAAAACAAACTTATAAATATTATAAAATGAGTAAAGCAAGCATAGGAGGTTATTAAAAGAGTCATGTTCCCTTAAAGTTTCAAGTGATAAATTATGTTTTTATTTTATTTTATCGTATCTGAAACAAATACAGCAAAAAAAAACTATATTGTTGTGCTATTTAGAGATGATTTTCATGACGAATCAATATTAAAATCGATTATATCGAGTTCGAAGTGACCACGCCCCTTTATCTCGATTTCAGTGTCAATGATAGAACATCTTGCAATATCACATCACAGGAGGCGACATGTTGATTTTTTCTATAGGTTCTGTGAAGCCGATACGGATCCGCTGTCATTGCTACAAAATGTCTTTGTAGTTATCAGGGTGTAGGTCATTTAATTGTAGTCTTATTATCTGGTCCGTGCTAATTTTCGTATGTTAAACGTATCGCAAAGAGAAAGAAGAGGATCTTCGCCACCCGTTTCAGGGGTGTGTATGCAGTGATAGACCGATATAGATTTGTATCAAAATAATCTAGAGCTATTTATAAATATTATTTTCTTAGCTTTTACTTATGTTCAAACGTTAATAGTAACGTCTGGTCTATAATTAAACCGTGAAAGTTTATAAATATTACAGTCTTAAATGGTGGACTTGTGAGTGCGGTGGTTTCGGACAGTTTCAGTGTTGGTAAAGGTTGCCATTTTTCAGTGGATTTTTGGCGTTGTGTTGTGGTTTCGGGGCGTGATCTGGTGTGTGGGATGCTGTAGGAGCTAGCAGCGGAGAGTTTCGGGGGCTGTGCAGTGTGTGTAGTGCGCGGTTTGGAGTAGATATGCAACTAGTGTCAGTGGTGTCGTGACAGACGTGCGCGTGCTTGAAGTGTGATGATGCGGTCACAGTGAGACAGGACAGCGTCACCACGGCTTCGTCTGTGGCGGGTGGCGCGCGGGGAGCCGAGTCTCCTTCGCAGGCCAATCAGGACACCGTGGATAACGCCACACCCACCTGCTGGTGAGTAGAACCTTGCACCACTAACTCTTGCCTCTATATCACATTTCCCTACTAAAAACGCGGCTTGTGTTCGTTTAAACAGTCCCTACATTAGTTACCAAAAGCCACTCAGCACCAATTGGAAAACAAATACTGATTACTGTAGTTACTAGCCTACACTAATTTAACCAAATACCTCACAGCACTGTGGTCGCTGCTCACTATTCTAACATCATTTTGTAAGTGTGGAAATGTACTGTGCAACTTAAACCATACAATTTCAGATCATTCATCTAACAAGTGATCTAGACAGCCTAATGTAAGAGCAAACAAAACCGTGCACATGTATTTTTTACTTTTCAAGACAAAATTGTTAAGCCATTTGAACTAAAATAGCTAAAAAGATGGTGATCATTGTGAAAATACTTGAGTCATCCTACAAAATTTTAAAATCACAGTTGCAATACTGCTTTTTCACTTATTAACTTCATCTCCAAACAAACTGTGATTCCACACAAATCAATCAAAGAAAAACAGCATTTGCTAAGTCATGTAAGATGAATTTTGAAATTGCAGTGCAAGGCTATTCACTCTATCTAATTTACTAATGTAATTTAAACCCTATTTGAGTGTGGCAAATCATCATAATCTACACTAGGTAACATTGTAAAAAGGCAACGTTGGTATGTTTGTAAGTATGTATGTATGAGGTAATCTCCGAAACTACTGTTCAGACTTTATTAATTCTTTTACTGATTGAAACATAGACAATCACTATGTCCAATAAGCTATAAAACATGTGCAAAGCTGAAGGGAAATAGCTGGTCTATGATGAAAATGACAATTATAAATAAAATCAGTTTTGGAACACTGCAGACTAAAACTGCGATGGCTGTACCGAGGGGTGCTGATCTAACCTAACATTTTATAATGACAATAAGTCGAGATGAAAAATTAAAGCTTTATAGAATCTACAAATTAACCATACTTAGAAATGTCAATAGTAGTACATGACATGTGACACAGCTTATGGTTACACAACTTGTACTAGAACTGAAAAGAATAAAAAACTAGTTTTCAGAGCTCTTATTGTCTTAGTTCTGTCACATTCGTTTTCGCCAATAAATATAAGACAAAAAAAAAAACATTTTTCACACATACAATGATACCCAGTGATATAGCAAAAGGCCATTAACAGAGGCAAAGGTGCCCAGAATGCTGGCAGCATTGCCACGCTGGATGGCAATGCTCAATTTCTGTCTGAAATAAATACCAGCATTCTGAACTCCTGACGCCCAGTGATTAATATTCAGATACATTTTTACTTACTCTTCATGGGTTGAGTAGTTGTAGAAAGGACTTCTTTCATATCAACACATGGGTTTATGGATTTAGTATACAATACAATATAACTTTATTGCACACAAAAAAACTACGTGAAAATCTTAAAAACCAAAATATATTTTTCGGCAGCTAAAGCGATTTAGTATTTGTGTATGATTTAGTATGCTACCTTAAATAATCAGATTAACCTTTTTTTATTTATTTATTATGTAAAAAATATACATTTGAAAACACAAAGTATTAAAAAACTTAACTTTAACTGTGGAAAAATTAGATTGAAAGCAGAGGCTGCTTTCATACTTTCTTAGCATTTGCCACTGTTAATAAAACCATGAATAAACCTGGGAAACTTAAGTATTTTGTACTTATGGACTCTGTCTAAAATAAAGGACTTATTAAAAAAAAAAGTCTTAAAAAACTCTTAAAAGAAAATTAAGGACTTATTGCTGTATCTGTTTTAATTTGTAGCACTCATAATAACTCAAGAAAACGGTAAGTAAACGATAAAGATCTTTATTATAACAATGACATGGCAACTTAACTAAAAACTACAAGATACAACGTCACCACATCAAAACTGTAAGTTCAAAAACTGTTTTAAACATTAAACACACAGGTTTATAGTAGACTACTAATAAAACACCGTTGTGCGTCCCGTGACTGATTTTACGATACACATAGATTTTAGCATCAAAATAAACAGAGGATGTTCATGCAGCCAATAAACTTTTTGTCATTATTAGATTGAGATGTCGGTTAACGTCTTTCTCTGTTATGATCAGGGATAGGAGTAGGTAGAATGATTTTCATACTAACATTGTGATCCAATAGTGTTTGAGGTGTCCATATAAAAAAATAGCTATAAATACAACTAGCTGCGCCACGCGGTTTCACCCACGGTTAAAAAGTATCCTATGTGCTATTCTAGACTATAATCTATCTCTGTGCCAAATTTTATCCAGATCTGTGCAGCCGTTCTGGTGTGAAAGAGTAACAAACATCCATCCATCCATCCATCCATTCATTCTTACAAACTTTCATGTTCATAATATTAGTAGAAAGTAGGATTTGTTTGCCCTTGAACTATGACCTAACTGTATTTCATGTAAAATTTACATTTCAATTTAGTCTCCACCATCATCAGTATTTAAGAGCATTGCTCTTATCTGTGTCGCAGTCACATAAGATAGACTGTCCTCCTGCCTTGTCTTGTCTGTGTGTCTTGTGTGAGGTGTGGCGGTGTGGTTGACTCCAGGCTTGGCGGTCCTCTACTGTTTTATACTCTTGTACATGACATCTGCTTTCTGTTTTGTTTGGTCTAAAAATGTTGTTTTTGGCCTCACTTGCCTACTCGTTCTGTATATAATTTAATTTTAATGTTGCTATTACAGTAATAGCAGCATTAAAATTAAAGCATATATGTGGGGACATGAATGCTTTAATTTCAATATACTTTTATATAACTAACTAACACACCCAAAATCAGACAGTGAATTACACCTGGTTAACCACCAGCAGACTAGCATGGGCTTGGGACATATTGTCTTGCCACCGTTTCTATCCACACTTAGATGTGACAGAACTAGTATATGGATATGTTTGTCTCTTTCTCGCAGGATATAAATGGTGAAAAGACAATTTGTCACCAGCCTGTGCTAGCAGGTGTGCCTACTGTCAGATTGGACATAAACACAAAAGATAACAAATCTTTATTGTACACTAAAAATAAAAATTCTAAAATAATAAAGTATAAAATATGGAAGTATCATAACATTTTTATTATCAAAATATCATTCAGCAGTATAAGGGTAAAAATAATAAAATAAGCACCATATATTTATTTACATATTTTAAGCTAGTTTAAAAAAATTAAGTTAATATTAAAAAGTATGGTACCAAACATTTTCCTAGCAAAATGAAATAATGGTTACACTTGTAGCTTTTCAATAAGTTTCTCTGTGTCGGGGATGCCATGGAACGCACATAAAATGTGGACAATATGTCTGTGTGTATGATATTATATTATCACACTAATATTATAAAAGTGATGACAGCCTAGTTGGAGGGGGCCTGCCTCTCAAGCCGGCGGGAGCGGGCTCCTTTATAACCCCTTGGGGTACTTTATAACCCCGGGTAACACACAAAAATAAGTTATTCATGTACTCATCAACCTAATGTGAAATTTTTGACTGCCTTGGTGGCTTAGTTGGTAGTGAACCTGCCTTCTCAGCGTGGGGGCGTGGGTTCGATTCCCACCTAGGGCAAACATTCATGTGATGAACATTAGTGTTTGTTCTATGTCTGGGTGTTAATATCTATTTAAGTATGTATTTAACAATATCTAAGTATGTATATCAGTCTCTGGCAGCCATAGCTTTGCTTAGTTTGGGGTCAGGCCACCGTGTGTGAAAGTGTCCCGAATTTATTATATTAATTATTATTAAAATATTAGCCAAACCATCATTATCTCAATGAGTATAAAAATAAAGTTGATTTCGTTAATGCAGGATATTATTATACGACTTTGATTAAAGTTATCTATTCACATTCCTAATTTTAAATTATTGCACCTTACAACCTCTATTAAATGCAATTACAGCTCCGTATTGAAATCATGATTAACAAACTGCGCCTCGTGGCTTCACCTGCTATCTTTACCTTAAGTTTTTCTGGTTTAAGAGTCCGACGACCACTTTAGACTAACTTCGCATTGGCTTAAGGTATTCTATAGCCATTTCGTCTAGAAGAAGATGACGAGCGAAGAGAGCAAGTAACGATACTGACGAGCCTTTAGAGTTACCTACAGAGTGACAAAGTGGAATTTAATTTTTTTATGACTTTTGCACTTCTGTAATCATTCTTAAATAACTAAGAATTTCCCTTGTATTATGGATTCATTTAACAGCTAATAATGTAGACAACCTCCCTATGTAATGGAATTTTTGATTTGCTTTGTCTACCTATTAAATAAATCAGTCAATAGTTTTTCATAGCTCTATTTTCGCTTGAGAGCGTTTTTAAAAAAACCAAGATCATAGGGTCGGAGATATTGTTAATTTAATTGTACATGCTAAATTTCATCATAATCTGACAAATGGTTTTCAAGAAATTTGAGTAGCGCGTTTGTATGGAAATTTCAGAGCGTCGCGGCCCTCTTAATAAATAGCTTATGAGTTATTCCAGAGCATAAGTTAGTTCCAAAAAAGTAATGATAGCCTTGTCGGAGAAGGCTCGCCTCTCGAGCTAAGAAGATACATAGAAGGCAAGCACCATTTTGTTTATTGTGTGAACATAATATGTGCGTATTTTATGTCATCTGCTACATAACTGGAGCCCGGTGTATGGCGACAGGCTCGCCCCCTGTCACGTTTGGGAATATCGTCCGGTGAAATGTGGGTGTTGTTTACCTCTGCCAGCTCCTTCCTACCAAAATTTCATCTAAATTCTTTTAGATGTTTCAGCGTGAAAAAGTATCAGACAACCACAGTAGGCGCAAACGCAATTAATCTCTCTTTCTCCCTCTCCCTCTCTGTCTCACATACTCATACCTATATACAGTACACACCCGCATCCAAATGCACAGACCGTCTTACCCATACACTCAATAACTTTCGCATCTATAATATTAGTGTGATGTGATATTCTATGATACAATAATAACAAACAAAACAATTCTAACGAACTCCAAGAATGTAAACATACGTTGTAATTTTGCATATTGTTTACAAAAAAACGTATTATGTGGTCAATTTCACATGAATCACTGTGAATCACTGCCTATGAACTTCAGAAGTTCACGTCTAGAAATAACAGGATTGTTGTATAAAATTAATAGAATAATTTAATAGAAGTAATAGATTAAATTAAATGCTTTGCGTTCGTGATTATCTCCGGTTTTCCGGTCAGGAACTTGAAGAGATTATGAAAAGAGTCGCTGGCGCGAACTACACTGTTGGGTAAAGGTTATCACTCAATGGAGCGCCTCGGATCGCTTCCCTGGTGGTCAAAGACGGTCCACGAGTGGACGCCGCGTGGTCAACCAGTGAACCTCGCCTGGTCAACGAATTTCCAAGTAGTCTGTCGGCGATTGTCACTTATCCTCGCGGGCGGCGGATGGTCACCGAGTAGGCCACTCGCCGTGGCTCATCTCGCCTCGAGGCTTATATGACACCGATGCGTTAATTTATTTATTTATTAATAGGAGAACCAACAGCTACTTACATTAAAAATATACAATAAAATAAACTATGGATAGCCAATAATAGGTTCTCACGAATAGATACATTTTAGATAAGAAGAACACGCAAACACTAAGAGGAATAACAAATTAGTAGTATAGTAGAATAAATATTTAAAAAAATATATAAGTATATTATGGAAATACGCTCCACGACCTATGGCAGCTGGTCCTTAGGTAGGAAAAAATCACTGCTCAGCTGCCGCCTGAATTTAATTTGAAGTAAATATATTATAAGCGCAAATCCATGAAAGTTCTTATAAATAATTTCTAACCGCACGAGGTGAGGCGGTGCCGTGTCGGGTTCCGGGCGCCTCTAATGAGTGATAACCTTAAACTTTGGATCTCCGATACGGGAGAGGTGCAAGGGGTCGCCGCCAAAGATGAACCTGCGTATAGCTGCGACTAGGTAGTGCCAGTATCCTTTCTTGGTGGGGACCAAGCTATCCCTTGATGGGGGGCTGGGGGGTTAAAAAAAAAATCACAAAATGAATATTCAGACCGAAACATCCACAATCTAAAACTATTAGACTAGGTATTGAAATAATACCACCGTAATATTTTTCCCCACTAATTAGTTTGGTGGGGAAAATTACTTTCAATTATTTATTTGTACACAACTTAAAATAAAAACAGAAAATTAAAGAAAACTTAAACTATTAACTAAAAACTAGAACTTATAATAACTAAAATAAATTACAAAAATTTAAACTAGAAGACCATTAGTGGAAGGAAAGGTCCCCAGAATGCTGGCGGCATTGCCACGTTGAATGGCAATGCTCAGCTTCTGTGCAAAGTAAAAGCCAGCATTCTGGACACCCGACGCTTCCACCAATCGCCTGGCCAGGTCACGGAAAAGCCCCAAAGCGGCCGGCCCCCACGGACCCATCGTCTCTACCCCAAACGGAGCAAACATGTACACCCGGTCAAGATGTGCATACTTGCGCCGTTTGAGGTTTTCGGCTTGAGCGGCGGCAGCGCCGGCCTGAACCGATGTTCCTGGAAGGTGAGACGGCGCCATTGTGTCTACGCATGTTGCATCCCACACCAATGGCTGACCCACCTTCCAAGGTATAAGAGTCATCCCGTCGGGTCTTTTGCCGTCGTCACGCATCAGTCCATTGGGTTCTAAGACTGACGGGACGCCGGCACTGACGAAAGCCCGGCGGATGACGTCATTCAGGCTGGCGTGCCGCGGTATACGCCCAGCACTCTTTAGACACGATAAGCCGTGGTGGCCGAGGCGGTCTACATTGTCACCGCAATTGCAGCGGTGGGGCACCTGGCAAGCTGCGCCAACTCGCAGGGATACGGCTAAACAGAAAGTATTTTTATCTAATAAATTTCCAATGTTTTTGGATGGTAGAGCGTGTAACCAAAGCCCCGACTCCCAACGGGCAACAGCCAGAAGGCGAGCGCGCTCTGCGGATGAAGTTGAAGAGTGTAAAAGATTTTTATACTCTAAAGCACAGAGCGGCCCGTCCCATTGCCGCTGAGAGGAGGGGGTCTTGGGCAAAGATTCGTTTGGGCAGGCTGATTTCCAACTTTCCAAAGCGTCAGAAAGGAAACTAATTTCAATTTTTGGGAGTGATGGCAGTAAGATATCCTGAACTAGGTGTTGTGTGCTGAAGGCTGATGATAGAAAAGCTGGCAAAAAAAAGCTGGATATTTTACGTATGCCGAGACCTCCAAACCTTACGGGCAGGGAGGCCTGGCGCCAAGTACGTTCGTCAAAAGGTGTATTTAAAATGGCGGTGAGAGTATCCCTTTGAATGCTGTCGAGCTGTTGTAAGAGCAAGGGGTGGTTCCAAAGCTGACAACATCTAAGGGCATACGTAAATTTAGGTACAAAAAGGCAATATTTTATTATGAAATAAGCAACATGAGTATTAATTTTTTCCAGCCGGTCCGAACAAGAACGAAACAAATTAATTTTTTCGTCCACAAAATCAGCTATTGATTCATCAAAGATCGGAGACCCTAGGAGGCGAAGAGATTTTTTTGTCAGTAATTTAATATTTGGTGTAATTTGTTCAAAAAGGTTTAAAATTTCATTTTGCGAGTACGTCTTAGATTGCGGAATATAAATTTCACATTTAGAAAAATTAAGCGACAAGCCTAATTTATTAAAACCGGATATTATTAATTTGAGATCTTGGAGTACCGAGCTGATGTCACCTCCTAGGGTACCATCGTCGAGGTACCACACATTAAATTTAGAAACCAATTTTTGGATGATGGGGTTGATAGCTAAGCTAAAAAGAGCCGGCCCAAGCGGATCACCTTGTTGGCACCCTACTTCAGATGAAATTAAATTATTTTTATACACTAACAGCCTTAGAAATAAAGTTTTAAAACATGTGTACACACATTGTGTAACACAAAAGCTGAATAATAAAAATATTTTTGACTTAAACGTTGTGTACAGTTCGTGTACAGATGTAACAAAATCAAAGGAAAATAAACATTCGTTACACGGCCGGGTACCCTTGTTTAGCGCGTGTGTACGGGGTAAAGATGGCGGATTTCACTATAACAGCTGATCTAGACTCAGTAACTATGATAGAAACTGTGTAATGTTTTTCTAGTGTCAAAATAAAAACGTTTGTTTGGTAGTGTGACATTAGACACATTGTAGTGTTGACATTGATTGTTCCGTTCAGAAATTTGTTGTTAGTCTCCCACTATAACCAAAAGAAAATGTTTTCCTCTAAAATAGTTTATATCGACGAATTTTGGACAAGAGATTCAAAAAACAACATAGTTTATTAACATTCCTTTCCTAAAACGTAAATTGTACGTGCAATACTAAAAATTAGGGAGCTTTCTTAAAAAATAATTACTAAAAAACTATTTGGACGAAAAAGTTTCTAAACGAATTAACCAAAAGTTGCCAGACGAAAAAGAAAAAAGTGATAAGCATGTGTGTAAATACTCAATGCCGATTCACACTTTATTGCTCAAACAATAGTTACACGTTTGTGTAGCGCTATTTACCGACTACTCAATGTCTAACTGACCATTGGTTTAGCAGATGTTTATGCATTTTTTTATTTCTAAGGCTGTAAATGTGAAGGTGTGCCGTAGCATTGCCGAATAAAATTGTAAATCTGTGGAATTTTGTCTTTTACTTCGTTTATAAAAGCGGTTCTATGAACGGAGTTAAAAGCGTTTTTAACATCCACCTTCACGAGCACCTCACCTCCTTGCTTGTTTAAAAAAGTTCTTAACGCGTGTACTGCCGCCTCGCAGCCACCACGAGATCCGAAACCCAACTGCAAGGGACTAAATTCCTTACAGAGGGTTTCTTTAATACTTTTACAACAAATTTTGGCTGTGAGGCGGCGGTACACAGTACCAACGGCAATTGGTACTGGTGGGGAAAATTATATCATATATTATTTAAAAAACACTACCTCCTTAATCCAAGACAGCCCTGGCGTGCGAGCACGGAAATTTAAACTGACGTTTAAAATCGACTTATCCGACAAACTTGTATAGAAATTACAGAATTTGTTCAAAACTTCATAAGAATGTAATTAGCCCTACGGAAGACGCAGCGTGGAAAACCCTGTTTTACAAGGTTGTCCGAGGATATGGCTCTGATCACGGGAATCCGCTGGATGCGAACAGCGCGAGACGGGTCCTTGTGGACATCATTGGAGAAAGCAGCCGTACACCAGTGGACGTCTTCCGGCTGACACGACAAATTTACCCAAAACCAACAAAGCCGCTAAGGAAATATTTGAAAGTACTTGTAAACTGTAGTAAATTCTTATGCATTGAAACTGCACTTTCATTGCACTGTACGGTCTGCTAGCCCAGCAACGACCGTAAAAGGTTAATCACTAAAATTAGACGTCTAGGGGGCTTATTTGAGATTTGCATCTGACCTTTTTTCGTCCTTGTTGCTCTCGTTTAGAACGTTTTAGGTGTGAGAGTGACCAAGATAAAATCTTATCTCATCTTACGCGTAGGAATAGCCCTCCAGGTCAGAGCTATGAGAATGACCTACGCGTCGCAAATATTTTCACAACAATTTCCGGTAAGGTGTACTCATATTACTAGATCTGTGAGCTGAATCGGTTAAGAAATGCGACAGGCGGTGGTATTCACAACCATTTGGAAACGTTTCCGATCGGATCCCAGAAATTTCAAACTCAAATTGTTCGAATCTCAGTCTACTTTTATACATTTTGGAATAGGGAATCAATTAAAAATCCGATCCGATCGGAAGAATTAGTCACGTTTAAACTTATGAATATAGACTGAGATTGGAATAATTTAGGTTTAAAATTTTTGAAATCCGAACGGAAACGTTTCCGAATGGTTGTGAATAGGCCTGCTGTAGAGAAAGACAGAGATCCGAACAGAATTCGGACATACGAAAGCATTTTTGTCGAAATTAAAGCACAAACGCTTTGCTCACTAGGTCGATTATAAAAATTGAACGTGATATTTTGTCCCGCTTTCAAAGCACTTCTCCGTATTTTTGGCAGACCTAATTTCCTGTTTACGGACAGTTAAAGTAATATAATTACTACTGAACCTAAAAAATTAGGCTACACGAACATAGGCATATGAGTGCGTAGTTTTCAAGGCCGTTCGGCTCGAAGGACCAGATTAAGTAATATACCAAAGACGTACTATTGACCGAGATATATTCATACTAGCTGCACCCCGCGGTTTAAACCGCGGTTAAAAAGTATCCTATGTGCTATTTTAGACTATAATCTATCTCTGTGCCAAATTTCCAATGTGAGTAACAAACATCCATCCGTCCATCCATTCTTACAAACTTTCGCGTTTATAATATTAGTAGGATTATCGACCAAGCGAGCGATAGCAAGCGAAGCGTCTCTGCTTTAGCTTCGACAAAATGCTTCGTATGTCTGATTTCTGTCCGGATCTTTGTCTTCCTAACTAACTTCGACCTAGGCGACCTAGATTAACTTCGCATTGGCTTAAGGTATTCTATAGCCATTTCGTCTAGAAGAAGAAGACAAGCGAAGAGAGCGAGTAATGATACTGACGAGCCTCTAAACTTACCTACAGAGTGACAAAGTGCAATTTCAATTTTTTTTATGACTTTTGCACTTCTGTAATCATTTTTAAGTAACTAAGAATTTCCCTTGTATTATGGATTCATTTGACAGCTAATGATGTAGACAACCTCCCTGTGTAATGGAATTTTTGATTTGCTTTGTCTACCTATTAAATAAATCAAATCAAAAGTGACCCCTTAAAATGCGGATATTTTTCATAGCTCTATTTTCGCTTGAGAACGTTTTTAAAAAAAAACAAGAACATAGGGGCGAAGATATTGTTAATTTAATTGTACATGCTAAATTTCATCATAATCTGACAAACGGTTTTCAAGAAATTTGAGAGCGCGTTTGTATGGAAATTTCAGAACGTCGCGGCCCTCTTAAGCTATTGTCTTGAAATTTTGTGAGTTGGTTCGATAAATAAATTACTTATAGATCTTTTTTTTAAACCAGTTTTTTTAATTGTTTCAAAATAGTGGTAAGTAGATACAAAATACAAAAAAAAATGTAGCTCACAAAATTTCCCGAAAACCGGTTGAGGAAATCGACCTGGGGGGCTATTCCTGCGCGTGAGATGAGATGAGATTTTATCTTGGTCACTCTCACACCTATGACGTTTCAAATGAGAGCAACAAGGACGATAAAATGTAAGATGAGATGATCTCAAATCTCCGAATAGGGACCCTGTAGAGGAGTACAGACGCCGGCCGCAAGGCCTCCAGCTCAGAGCCACTAGTAATAACTGTTTCAAATAGAACATGAACATGTTTTTCCAGCTAACCTCATAATTTAAAATGCCCTTGTTAAATAAAAAATGAATACCAGCGCAGCTTTCCCCGTTCCCACGGCTCGTGCATCCGTCTCATTATTTTGTCATTATTTCCTCCTTATTAATATCGCATCGGAATAGTTAAAAACAGTGTTTTGTCTTCTTCGATAGAGTTTAAAATTTAAAAAGAAAGGAAAAAAATTGTGCGTGGAGTCTCAAACGTGGAAGAAGTGAAATGTCTGTATATATTTCTTTCTCTCTCCCTCTTGCGTTGGAATATTGGACGCTACTCGTTGCTAACGCTCGCGCTGGCCTGTAACAGGTATATTATCATACGCATTCACGCTCGCTCTATCTCTTTTTATTCGTTAAACGTTTAACGCAACCATGTTGGAAATCGCATTAGAAGTTTAACTTCAAAAAGACTGAACACTGTACATCTATTCCGAGGCTATACAACGTTTATTAGTGGTTAGGGTTACTTCATAAGTATGAAATTCTTGGAAATAACTTTTTCCTCTGTCAATTTGCTTTCTAAGTAATGTTTGCGCGATCACAATGCGAAGTGGTTTGCGCTTCTAACTACCTACCTAGTACCGTATAATAATTATCACCATTAGCTCCTAATATACACCAATGTTGCGTGCACAGGCCTTCCTTTGTTGCTGCCAGGAGAAGTGCTCGTGTTGCCTAATTTAGCATAGAGACGGAGAAACGGGTGCCATTTGAACGCACTTTGACTGGCGCGTTGGGCAATTATATAAATTACTAGCAGAACGCAGCTCTTATGCAGCTAGTCACTTCAAGTGATCACCGGTGTCATTATCGATTTTCTGATAATCCTAATTAATGTTATAAAGAAATATATAAATAATATTCCGAAGACGGGTCTGAGCAGTAGCGCACTTGTAGCGCCTCACTCAACTGCCGTCTTTGTACTTCTTCACTCTACAAAACTTCAAGGCTAGAGTGAATAAGTACCTTATAGGTCGTCGTGCTCCATCTTAGACCACAACGTCGCTTAACATCAGGCGAGTTGGTGGTCAAACGACGACCTATTCTACATTAAAAAAAATATATGCGAAAGTGAGTTTGTTTGTTTACGCTTTCACACTCTAACTGCTCATCGGGAGGCCTAGAAATTCTGACATCTGGGCTAGCCACTCGGCCTATACGAACTTGGTTGCTTGCTTTTGCTCAACCGATCGTCATAAAATTTGGTATACACGTTGTCAAGGGTACAGAAAAGGACATAGGGTACTTTTTAACACCGCAGGGCGCTGCTAGTAGCTAATAATAGCCATAGTTAAATACAATGAAATTAAACTGGCATACCTACTGAATGGGACCGGCCTGTACAAAAGTCCCAAACAATAAAATGTAATTGTAAAATTGTCGATATTCACTAAAACAACTCAATAGAGTTGAAAATCGTCTCGCTAAATCAAGATTTACTTAACTCTACTTAATAAGTAAGAGCCTTCTTAAAAGTACCAGGCGAACATGTCAGGCATGGAGTGAACTGTTTAACATTCCGCCTTCGAGCCGTCCGCACAATGGGACCAGTTGTCTACACCATGTAGGATGAAAGTGTCGACGCGCGCGCGGCATACTTTATGATTCTTTTGGGAAAGTCAGTGCACTCGCGCTACGATTTTTATCAGTTATCTTAATGGTTTCGAGGTATGTGCACTTGTGCAGTTGTTTTATGGGAGCCTGGTCAGTGTGAAGCGCGGGTCTGGGTGTTTCTTGAACTTTCTTGTGACGATGCAGTGCTCGGACCAACTTGCCTTTAACGAACTTTGTTGCTATGATAGATGAGGTGTCGACGAGGTCAGATGTTACGTCACAGGTCGTAGTTTCAAATCATAGAACAAGTAACATCATTAAAAGAAAAACAAAACACCCGTCTGCAAATTGTACCCTATGTCACTGCTACTATCAAGACGATTCAAATGACACCTCACATGTCGAAATCCATCGAGCTGTTTAGGCTGTAGGGCATGCCAAAGAAACCTCATACATACATACCCACATACATGCATACATACACTCGAAAAACATAACCATCCTTCTTGCGCAGTCGGGTAAAAAGAACTACCAATCGCACCGTAACTACCGTTGGATCGTTTAACAATTTCATTCAGTTCTACCCATACAAAAGTTGCTTGGGCAAAATTGCTTTAGGGGTAATACTGCTCTTAAACTACCAAATCAAATCAAATGTCTTTATTGAATTGGGTATCGAAGACACACTTATGAACGTCAAAGTTATAAATATTACTACCAACTTGTTCGAAAAAAGAGCCCCACCGAATCTCTATCCAATTGATCAGTTCAAGCATTATAGTTGGTTATTAAGTTATATGGAAAAGAATAAGTGAATACTTTGTTTAAATTCCTGGCTCACCCCGCTCGCATTTAAAACAATTTTGCCAAAGTCACAAGCTTAATTCCTACAAATTCCTTAAAATAAAAACCGTGGGAGGATATAAGCTACTGCCATGGTATAATAATATACTCCGCCAGGTATAGCATTCAGAAACACATAGTGACGTCAATCGATGCTTAAGCAAGACCGAAATAAGTAATTTACAACAAGTTCAAAAGAGACGGATGACGATGACGTCACCATGTGTTTGTTAGACCTTGTTTTTTTGGATCATGGCTACAGCCAGTCTCATAGCTATTTTAATACTCCACCACCCCTATAATGAGTACTTACATTACACCTAACTTAGCAATGCTTAATTTAGAAAAGCGTTTGGCCTTAAACGTTTAAAAATATCGCTTACTTATTATAGAAAAGTACCTGGATGTCCGAGCTTTGCTCGGTATTTTTTTTTTTTGTGTTTTTTGGAAAATAAACAATTGATTTTAGTCTAACCTCAAAGCAAACACTCATTGACTTCGTGTTACTTAACAACGCCATCTGCTGTTGTGTCGTTAAAGCAATTAGTTCTAACTTACAAAAAATAGTATTATTATTCGCCAATAGATGTCAGGAAGAGTCATATTTTTGTTATTTTTCTTCCAAGTTTATGTATAAGTTGATTATCCATAAAACACGAATAAAATGACATTTTTTAAAAATGATTCCTAGCTAGATCGATTTATCGCCCCCGAAACACCCTATATACTAAATTGTATGAAAATCGTTGGAGCCGATTCCGAGATTCCAATTATATATATATATATATACAAGAATTGCTCATTTAAAGATATAAGATATGGCAATTGTGTTGCGGCTTTTTATAGTCTTAAATGTCTAATGGCTACTTGCACTAAATGTAAGAATTGCCTAAGTCCTTGCTTAACTAGTTTAAGCTACTCCTAGCTAGCTCCTACCAAATTTTTTTTTTTATTACTTTAGTCTTGCGTTTGGCCGCCGAAATGCCTGATGATAAGTAGTGATGCGGCCTACGACGGAGCACGCTTGCCTAGAAGAAACCGATTCACTCGAGACTTGAAGACACCCAGATTATAAGTGTCAGGGAACACACACTCCGGCAGAGTATTCCACACTCTAGCGGTCCGTATGAGAAATGAGGAACACACATCTTGCACGGACCATTCGTTTAACCATTCCTTAGACTCTTAACTTGATGTGAACTAGAAATGCGAATACTTCGCTAGGAATAGTTCAAAATAGTTAAGCAAGGACTTAGGCAATTCTTATATTTAGTGCAAGTGGGGCATAAGAGTAAGACAAAGCCTTAGGAGTCTGGCGACCACTTTAGACTGACTTCGCATTAGCTTAAGTTCTCTATTACCATTTCGTCTAGAAGAAAACGACGAGAGAACAGAGCAAGTAAAAATACTGACGAGCCTCTAAACTTACTCGTATCTACAGAGTGACAAAGTGCAATTTCAATAATTTGTATGAATTTTGCACTTCTCTAATCATTCTTAAATAACCAAAAATTTTCATTGTTAAATGGATTTATTTAAAAGCTGATGATGTAGACAACCTCCCTATGTAAAGGGATTTTTGATTTGCTTTGTCTGTCTATTAAAAAAATCAGTCAAAAGTGACCCCTTACAAATGTGGATATTTTTCATTGCTCTATTTTCTCATAGGGACGTTTTTTAAAAAAAAAACTGCCACATACTATCATAATCTAGCAAATGATTTCCAAGAAATTTGACAAGCTCGTTTGTATGGGAAATTCAGAGCCTTAAGTTGTTACCTAAGGGTTAATTATTACTTAAGTTAATACCCTTAAGTATTAGGTTTAGGACCCAACTTTAGTTACAACTCTCAAGAAAACTTACTCGACCTTCCAAGGATGCACCGGTGCATTCAGCCTCATCGTCTTACTTACGTCTCTGTTAAATTGTAGGTCAGTGTGTTTGTTCTGTAATCGAGCTAAAGACGTCAAGAAAAGTCAGACTCAGAAGCCTTAAAGCGGCTCTGCGGCTTTAGACCCCACGCACCATCGCAAATCGCAATGCTGTGGGTGTATTAAAAGCTTATTCTTTTTTTTTAATTGTTTTATTGGCTTAGGCTTGATCGCCATCATGCCTGCTGATAAGCAGTGATATAGCCTACGATGTAGCATGCCCTAGAACGCCCCTACGCACTTGAATAACACATAGGATACTTTTTAACCGCGGGTGAAACCGCGGGGCGCAGCTAGTTTGATAATATAATGACCGTAACAGAAACCGAACCGAGCCAGCAAAGTTGAGCGCATCTTCAAACTTCATAGATCGTACCAAAATAAGTAGCAATATTGATCGCTCTCCATTCACCAGGGCCATCGTATAGCTCGCTTGCCCGTTACAACCTCAGATCAACCTAGAGGAAAGATGGAACACTGCGTTATATCTCGCTGAAGCCACTTCTCTTTAAACGTGTGCGCGTGGTAATGTTGCCATGAAAAACATTTACAATTGCACGAAAACTAATATTAATTCCCAAACTCTACGTTAGCCATTACCGTTCCAATACACAACCTTAGTAGATTTAATATTCTAAAACGGCTCATATTTGTAAGAGTTTAATGTTACGGCTTTTTCAAAATTGACTTGTATAAAAACTGCACAGTTTTTAAGAATAAGAATAAAAATATTTTATTGACAAACAACAGAATTAAATTATACACAGTTAATTACAGAATATATTAAACACATAAAATAACCTCGATGTAGTCCTGGCCACACTTTTACAATGCACTATGAATATTTATATACACGAAATTATACCTGTAGATAAATCAATGTAGATAATATCGAAGTAAGAATGACCAAGCGAGTAGCGTAGTTTTTTTGCGTCAATGTGTGCGTATATATACGACATATACGACAGTAGCGTAGTTTTTGGATGGTTTTTGGCTTCACCTAAATCATTCGTCTTGCGCCATCTTATTCTCTAGGTCGATCTGAGGTGCAATAAAACGTGCAATGGCATGTCAAATCTCCAAACTGAAGCCAATAAAAAGGCAAGGGTTTTTGCAGACGAGCTAATTGATCCGCCACTGAAGTGTGAAAGCTGAAAAAGTTAGGCTTTTTGCGTGGACTAAAATTAGGCGTTGAATCGTTCTTGTTAAGGCGCCGTCATAGCACGATTTTTCACCCACACACGCGTTTAATTTTTTTTTTTTTAATCTATTTTTTTTTCGAGGCTTTTATTGCTGTGCGATTAGCTGCTTCATTTAGAGTTGAAAATCGCATATCATATTTCATGGTAAAATGAGATCGACGCGTAAAATATTTTTTTTTTCCGTTTTTAGTGGAATAAGTCGTAATAAGAACTCAAATAAGAATAAGTTGCTCGGTTAAACTTTAGAGAACCAATCTGGTTATTTAATAGTCGAAAAAAAATGTGGTGTAATCGCTGAAAATTTAGAGAACAACGTTCCGATAGTTTTTTTAAGAAGATACTTTTTGTGATTTTTATACGATTTTTAAAATTGTTCTTCGGTTAAACTTTAGTTGGTTGTTTCTTCTACCAGCTCTATTTTTGTGCACTTAATCATCATAATTCTTCATATCAAACTAGGTGCAATAATACCAATCTTCCCTCTTTTTAATATTAGTGTCGTTTTTTTTTTCGAAAACGAGACAAGTCTACGTCTGTCTTGCTCTCGCGAAAGTCGTGCCGCGAACGAAGTAATGATTCCACTTTGTAAAAGCTTATCAGATATTTGCCTGTTTATTCGTTCACAATAAAGGCAGTCTATTTATAGATCAAATCGGAGTTTGAAATAAACTGAGCTAAAATAAGATATCAGTCATGCCTTCAAGATGTGATGAAATGTGATTGTTGTAACAAGAATAAGTTACGTTATTAATATGAGTTTGTAGATTATGAAATACTAGCTGCGCCTCGCGGTTTCACCCGCGGTTTAAAAGTATCCTATGTGCTATGCTATACTATAATACATCTCTGTGCCAAATTTCATCCAGATCTTTGCAGTCGTTTCTGGCGTGAAAGAGTAACAAACATCCATCCGTCCATTCTTAAAAACTTTCGCGTTTATAATATTAGTAGGAGTAGGATATGGATGTTGGGTTTGGTTATGTACAAAATTTACGAAGTAAAACAAGTTGTATACTTGCTTAAATTGTAAATTTAGTAATATTATACTTCAGCGGCCCTGACACTGTCCAATTTGCAGTATGCTAACATGGCGATCACCTCACACACACACCTCCATTAATATCTCAAAAGCGGAGATTGGTCTTCAAGCCTCGAGTGAATCAGTTTCTTCTAGGCAAGCGTGCTCCATCGTAGCCTGCATCACTGCTTATGATCAGGCATGTTAGCGGCCAAACGTAAGACTATTAAGTAATAAAAAAAATATTGACTAAAGGCGAACCTCGTACAGTAACCAGTACTCATATCGTTCTGCCGTAACAGTTCGTCGCATCAATTCAACGAGCCGAGCCGCTCGAGCACGCGAACTTTACTCGAGGCTCGCAGCAAACGCGCTCAAAGGGTTCGCCAAAAGCCGACAGGATCAAAATCAAATCAAATATCAAATATTTTTTCAAATCAAATATTTTTTATTTTGGCACGAAACATAAGTACAACATAAGATATGAATCCACTGACTCCGAACTAGTGAAAACTGTGTTTCGGTAGCCAGTGGCTACTCCCATTAATAAACCTAAGTTTGTTATGTGCCTGGTAAAACAGAAGGTGTGAGTGTGTGTGTGTGTGTGTGTGTGTGTGTGTGTGTGTGCACGCGGGCGAGAGATCGATATGTGTATGTCGATGAAATGATCTTAAATAAATAAAATAAATTTGTATGCTAGATGGACAGATGCATAATATTACATGTTAAATATAGTTACCTAAATTTTAAAAACTTTCAGTAGTCAGGTAGCAATCAATTAATGGGGGGTAGTAAAGAGATACTCTGTATTGTCGTAATCAAAGTTCTTTAGAATATCAACTACTTTTAGCTTGCATTGAAAAAAGTTAAGAGCGGGCATTGAGTCGTCAGGGCAAATTTTGTTGTACAGGAAGGGACCTAGGTAGTTTGTGAAACGTCTTGCAAAAACTGTACGGGTTTTAAATGGTTTACAAATTTTATCTTTGCGTCTTTTATGTTTATGGTGCTTTGGTTGAGGAAGAACTTTCGTGTGCTGAATCAGAATGACCTGGAGTATAAATAATTGTCGGACAGTTAAGACTTTACATTCTTTATAGAGTTCTGTAGTGGGATAAAGGCGTGGTTTAAAATTGGATATTTTTAGTATGGCTCGTTGGGCGATTTCTAATTTTTTAAGACTTGTCTTACAGGCACCTCCCCAGCTAGAGATACAATATGACAGTAAAGATTGACATAAGGAATAGTAAACCGTCTTAAGGAGTTTGGGATCTGCAATATTTCTTAGTTTTTTAAAAATTGGAATGAGTTTTCTGATGCGCCCTTTAAGATTAGAAATATGCTCATGAAAAGAGAGATTACTATCAATGTGTATACCTAAATACTTAATTGATGTAGTACGGGATAAAACTGGGCAAGCACAGTAAGTCTTAGGGCAATTTATAGTATGAAAACGGATTTTAAAAAATTCAGACTCTTCGGGTTGTGAAGAGTTTAAGATTGAGAAGGTAATGAATTTTGTCTTGCTTACATTTAAACTCAGTGCGTTCCTATAAAGCCATTTATTTACAACGTCAAAGCCGGATTGAGCCGCAAGAAAGACACGTAGCCAGGATTTATCCCTAAAGAGCAGTACAGTATCATCAGCAAAGGTGAGAATTCTAGAATCTCTTAGATTAAGGTTGCAGAGGTCATTTATAAAGCACAAAAAGAGGGTAGGACCTAGAATACTTCCTTGAGGGACGCCGTATGTTACAGGAAGGAAGTCACTGACGTATTCTCCTATCTTGACGCATTGCTGCCTATCAGAAAGATAGTCTTTTAGAAGTTGGTGTGGATGACCCCGAATTCCAAGAGATTCCAACTTATCCAAAAGGCTAGGAATTGGCACAGTATCAAATGCCTTTTGCAAATCAAGAAAAATAGCAAGGCATTTGTCACCGTCATCCAT
Source organism: Peribatodes rhomboidaria (assembly GCA_911728515.1). Taxonomy (NCBI): domain Eukaryota; kingdom Metazoa; phylum Arthropoda; class Insecta; order Lepidoptera; family Geometridae; genus Peribatodes; species Peribatodes rhomboidaria. Next base: position 8,112,337 of record OU452189.1, read on the forward strand.
ACCCTCAACAATGAAGTTTGTCAAGTTTGAAACAGCATCCGCTGTAGAGATACCTTTCCGAAAGCCATACTGATTTGGGCTGAGTAGATTTGATTTTTCTAAGTAGGATATAAGGCGTTTGTTAATTAGGCGCTCCAAAATTTTTGATAGTGCAGGTAGTACTGAAATGGGTCTGTAGTTCGTATAAGCTAGTTTGTCGCCGTTTTTAAAAATTGGATGAACTAGAGCTTTTTTAAGTGGGATAGGAAAAGTTCCGGAAGTAAAGCACAAATTACATATGTGAGATATAACAGGAGCAAGAATAGCAGCATTCTGTTTCAGGATCGAGGATGGTATGCCATCACAGCCAGGAGAACTATCCGCTTTTAGACTACTAATAGTGTAGTATACTTCTTCAGGGTCAGTCTCTAATAAGACAAAAGAATTAGGCGGTTCAATGGATGATTTTTTATCTATAGAACTAGGATTTGTATCTCGTACTATGTTCTCTGCTAAAGATTGTCCAATTCCTACAAAAAACTTGTTGACTTCATTTACAATGGCATTTGGTGTATCTTCTATAGAGTCAAGTAGTACAGTATTAGACGATTTATTGGTTTTGAAATTAGACACTTCATTTATAACTTGCCAGGTTTTTTAATACTAGATTTAGCTTTCATAAGTTGTTCTCTTTCGTAGTCCTGCTTAGTTTTTTTGACTATTGATCTGCAGAAGTTCCTGTACCTCACATAAGTAATTTTAAGCGTTTCGTTATCAGGGTTACTGCGTAACTTTGTATGCATTCTATCACGATTTCTGATACACCTTAGTAGCCCTTGGGACATCCATGGTTTAATAGGTGTTAGTTTGCGGGAAAAGGAAACAGCTACGGTGTTTTCTTTGACCAATAGCGTAAGAGAAGATAAGAAATATTCCGTAGCAAAATCACAACAACCAGTGGACATGATGGGACTGAAATTAAATTCTGCTAGTTTTTTTGAAATTGTATCATAGTTAATTTTGCAATTAATTTTTTGTTTTTCATTTTTTATAGGCAGGTTTAGAGAGAGAACAACAGGGTAATGATCAGTAACACTGCATTTTACTACTAAAGTAGTCGCAGCAAGGGAAGTTTTGAGAAACAAGTGATCTAGGCAGGTTTTTAATCGAGTCGGGAATGTGTGTGCGGGCAATACACCGTAAGTAGATGTTAGCAGAAGATAATGGTCCGCCATCACATGAGTAGTATTTGACGTAATATCAATATTAATGTCACCTATAATAGCTATATTTTCACAGGACGTCACCGTACTTAAGATGTTATCCAGCGAAGAGATAAAAGTACTGCAATTATGAAAACAGGGTGGCCGGTATAAAGATATAATAACAGTGTCACTACCTAGTTTAGTAACTAAGCAGTTGCCGTCTAGGAAATTTGGTTCGTATGTAATAGCCGAGATAGTTTTTTGAGTATAAACTACCAGACCATCGTTTTGATTGTAAGATATATGGGAGTAAGAACAGTCATAGTTAGGTAAGTTAGGTGGAGGGTTGTTTTCAGATGTCCAACATTCCGACAGAACTATCACGTCCGGGTTTATCTTCATGATTTCTATTGCCACTAAAAATTCGTCTAAGTTACACCAAATACTGCGTATATTGATTGAGATTATACACAAACGTTTATTTGGCTTGCTAAGTAAGAATGGAACTTCGGAAGTATCACATAGGTGGGAGTCAGATACGGAAATATTATCTATATTACTTGTAATTATGTCTATATCCAGAATAGAAACACAGATGATAAATAGGCTCTGAGATATGGTATTTCGAGGTATTTAGGACTATTATATTGTAGACAGTTTCGACGTTGAGTTGTTTAATCATTTTAAAGAGTATATTGAGAGAGAAGTGTACTATAAGTATATTGAAGAGATATATTGGGAGCAAGACAATCATTTTGTCGTGAACACTACGAACTAAAATACTTGCCCACGAGTAGTATAAAAGAGTAGTTGTTTTTCTAAAGTAGTATAGACTGGAAATATTTTGTTGATAAATCTCGATAAAGTATGTGTGTATTGCGTAGTAGTGTGTGTATAAGGTGTTGGTGTATTTGTGTGGTTGTATGTGTAATATTATGGTGAGTAATACAAATGTGAGTGTATTAACACAAAGATATTGCGGAGGTAATAGTAAGTTAACATATATCCAAGAGAGCTGTATAGGATGAATAGTACTCTTCGTTATCAGGTCATTCACCTCTAAGCTTGTCCAGGTCACATTCGGCTGATATACGAATTTGTGGTGCTCCCTCTGCTTTTCGCAGGAATACACGTCCGTACGAAGTCCAGCAAAAGGTATATCCATTATTTTTTGAAAATTCCCGCGCATGATGAAAAAGCTTGCGCTCCTTTTGTGTTAGGTTTTCCGAGAGGTATATCGGCTTATTAGGTCCACTGACATCAATGTTGGACGTACTTAGTTTGCGGTTGCTGTGCTCCTTGTTATATTTTTTAACAGAGTTCATGAAGCTATCCCTCAGGGACACTGTTGTGAAATCAGCGATTATCGGCTTGACTGCAGCTTTTGTATTTAGCCGGTATACATCTTTAATCTCGTTATTCTGGAGTGGGATGTTAAGAAGTCCCGCAACCTTACTGAGTAACTTCTTTAGGTCATCCTTTGTTTCCTTCGGACTCGCTGAAATATTTCTAATTTCCAGGCTGGTGCATCTGGATTGACGGTCTTGCAAATCTAGCCTACTTTCTAAGTACTGTATGTAGCTTTTGTCGGCTTTCCGTTCGTTTTCTAGCAAATTTAGCCTCTGAATAACTTCATCATACTTCGACGACATGAACTCAACAGAAGTTTTAAGGTCGTTAATGGAGGCTAAGATTCCATCATACTTGACCTCCTGCTGCTTCTGTATCATCATAAGCATATCCATTACTTCAGACTTAGACATATCCTCCGTATCAGGGCGTTTGCGTTTTGACGAGATTTTCTTTGCAATTTTATTAACTGAAGAAGACTCACTAACGTTGCTGATAGAAGAAGCAGTACTCATGCCCGCTTCTTGAACAATTTCGGCAACGTTAGGTTCAGAATGACAGTGTTGCAAAGGTGTTGAAGATACCGATGCCTTAGGAGATTGAATTTGTTTCGGTGGCGTGCGTTTTAGTGGCATTATTCGCGTAAATAAATATGCCAACAATAGTAAAGTTGATCGTCGCTTTTAACCGGCCCTCAGTACTAGGCTCTCAGCAACACAAGGAGTTCGGCTACGATCCACGGGCGATAAGCAAGGTGTGCGGCGCAGGAGCGACGAGCGAAGCGACAAGCGAATCGAAGTATAAGTTATAAGTAGTTATAAAGTGTGATGCTTACGGTCGTATGTGTCGACAAAAGTACCAGGAGCCCAGAGCAGCGTAGAGGTGTTTTGGTACAGTAGATATCAACAGGTGGTTGTCAGTTTAGTAGCACACTTGCATAGATAGCTCGCTGCCACCTGTTGCGTTCCCAGCGTCTTCAATGCGTGCGAGGGCAACAGAGCATCGGCGCACACACAGTTTGTCTTGTTTCTTCGAAAGTAGCAACCTCCTTAGCTCTTCTGCACTCCTAATTTATGAAATTTTTGTTTTTTGTAAAAATGATTTAGTAAATATAATTTAATAATTGGCACTAATTTTGCACACGTCTACTCAGTTACGAGGTCCAAGGGGGAGAGGCATCGCGTGCTCTTGACGAACGGCTCGGCTTGTTTGCATCGTCATACAGTTAAGTAAATAACCAATGTGTAAAAATCCGCCAGGATCTACCCAAAACGGAAAAAACATCGTTGCCTGCACCTGTCTTTCCACCTAAACACAATCCGGGGATGTTTAAGAGTAAAGTGAATAGGTATCTCCTAGGCAAGCGTGTTACACCTTCGATCACGTCGACGTCAGTGGTCAAACGCATGCCTAGTCTGTTGTAAAAAGAAACAGGGCAAGTGGTCTACGAGGCAAGATATTTTGGGAACCATTAATTAGTTAGAGAAACCTATGAACGTTGTTCGCATGGTACTTCTCAGAACAATGTACGAAAGCAAGGAAAACGTGGGTGAATCCGCGGGACGCGTGTTGTTTACCATTTTCTGTACTCTGATTCATGCTGTTGTTCTATCGAGACAATCATCAAACGAGGCATTTCTTGGAAGTTTCGTATGCAGAGATATTTGTTCATTATTTGTTCATTCTGCATTACTCTTTGGTAGGACTAATTCCCAAAACACGGGTTTCTTACACCCAGTTTGGTTGTTAGTGCCAACAATAACATAATGTACTTTTCAAAAATAAATAATATTGAATTTTTGAATTTGAATTACATTTACTTAGCATATCGTTACGCCTTACTCCCGAGAGGGTTGGCAGAGGTGTAGTTCAACACTCACACTTCGCCGGACGATACTCAGGCCCAAATGTGTCAGGGCGCGAGCCTGTCGCCACATACCGGGCTCCAGTCATGTAGCAGATGACGTACAATACGCACATATGTTCACACAATGAACAAATTGGTGCGTGCCGTCGGCTGGGTTTGAACCCGCTCTCTCTGGCCTGAGAGGCGGGCCTTCTCCAACTAGATTATGGCATTTAAATAGGCGGAAAGGCGTGACGATATGATGCTATTTTTCTGTTTTTATGTCAGTAAAGATACAATATTCTTTATCTTCCTGCACGAATTTCAAATTCATTCATATAAATATACACAAGTAATATAGAATTTACAAGAATACTAAACATTTGCCTTTTTGGGCTTTGATCTTTAAATTGGTTTGGCTCTCTTCGTTATAACTGATGATATTTTTAATTTTTTTACAAGCGCCCCGCGATTTCACCCGCGGTTAAAAAGTATCCTATGTGCTATTCTAGACTATAATATAATCTATCTCTGTGCCAATTTCATCCAGATCTGTTCAGCCGTTCTGGCGTGAAAAAGTAACATCCATCCATCCATTCTTACAAACTTTCGCGTTTATAATAAAGGACACAAAACAGTATACAATCATAACATAGTTAGAAAAAATATACAATATTAGTTTGGTTCCAGAACATATTCTTAAACATGTGTACACATAGCGTAAACAAATTTTTGAATCAGTTTAGTGTAGTGCTACATTTCTTAACATAATAACCGATATGATAATATAACCGATTAGCTGTGCCCCGCGGTTTTACCCGCGTCCCACAGGAATCGTTATTTTTTTAGGGATAATATCTTAATTTTTTCTTTCATAAGATCCGTCTCCTGGCAATAATACACAACAAAAAAAAATAGCTAAAATGTTGCATCTGTTCACGCGTGATGCGATGACCAAGGGAAATAGTGATTCATTAATATATAATTATGTAAATAGAGATGGTAAGCCGTAAAACAATTCTGTCTACCACACAAGCCCCACCTTTTCGAATTATTTCGAGTACAAGTGTGCCAGGTTTAGCTTCTGATTAGATCTTAGGTGATCGTAGGTGCGATCTTGACTCCAGGCGAGAACGACTGAGGAGCAAGCCGCCTTCTAACATTACCTACAATTACGTCAATACAGTCCTTACATGTTGCCATGCTAGGTATCAGTCTTAGTGACAAAGTCCGAAATACGGAAATACGACGGAGGACGAAAGTCACGGACGTCGGAAACCGTATAATGAGACTGAAGTGGCGCTGGGCAGGACACGTGGCTAGGTGTGGTGACGGCAGGTGGAGTAGAGCCCTGACAGAGTGGTTACCGATAGCAGACAAGCGCTCCGTCTGCAGACAACCGGCACGATGGGTCGACGACATCAGACCCATCGCGGGTCATGCGTGGATGAGATTGGCACAGGAAAAGGAACAATGGCGCGGGGTGGAGGAGACCTATACCCAGCAGTGGGTCGATACGGGCTGATAATGATGATGATGATGTTGCTTCTGTTCTCGAACATTTACTGCCAAAATTGGGTATATCAGCCATGTGAGGACACAGAATCAGTAGCCTCCCAGTAACAGCAATTGGTCGCCGTAGCCGAAATCGGCTTGGCCTGCATTAAATAGATCTTAATGTGTACCTAGTTGATAAATTTGTCTATAGGGTTGTATATAGGTATATTTGTATATAGATAACTCACCGAAAAGTTCTTAAATGCTCATTGCACTCATCAATATGAACTACTTTTACTATGAAGCCATTCCTGAAATATCGATAAAAACAGCTTTTCCATACAAAAAGTTCATTAGTCTGAGACAAAATGTATGGAACAGCTGATTTTTTTTCGCGATTTCAGAGTTCGCCCCATAGTAAAAGTTGTTCATATTAATGAGTACAATGAAACCTTAAGAGGTTTTTGGTGTGTTACCTATAACCCTGTATATAACTACAGAGCATACACACTAGCACTAAGCGAACATGAAGAAAAGTTACTGACACATTAGTAAGTTAACCGAACTAATGTGTAAGTACCATTATAAGTAGAGTTTAGAAGAAAACTTAACTTCAATTCAGTCTGACCCAACGCTGACATACATAAATAACATGCAAAAAACCGGCCAAGTGCAAGTCGGAGTCGCGCACGAAGGGTTCCGTACCCATTATCTGTAAAAAAGGGATGAAAATCATGGTTGTTGTATGAGAGCTCCCTTAAATATTTATTTTATTTTGCTTTTTAGTATTTGTAGCGCATTTGTTATTTGCTGTGTGACTGTAGCCTGGTGTATCTGTCACATTTGGGACTGAATATCGTCCGGCGAACGGCTAACTATCTATCTGCTGTCTAACTATCACGGCTCATGAGATACAGCCTGGTGACAGACGGACAGCGGAGTCTTAGTAATAGGGTCCCGTTTTATCCTTTCGGTACAGAACCCTAAAAAAGTAGGTAGGTATGTACAGCAAATAATATATCGGAAAATACTACCTAGCCTACTTAGGAGATACTTTAGCAAACCACTTAGAGACCACAGATTAGCAGCCGAATTCCCCATTCGGACCAAATATTTTGATGATGTAACTGTTCGTTTGGCTTACCGCAAAGGCTCTGGTTAGGCTGTGGCTATTTTGGACGAAGGCTGACATATTGTGACGTGACAGAGGTAGGGTTTAGGACGTCGTAGAAACACAGATTGTGGATTTGTTTGATTCTCTACCTATACATGGTTATAGGTAACTCATCAAAAACCTCTTAAAGGTTCATTGTACTCATCAATATGAACAACTTTTACTATGAAGCCAATCCTGTAATCGCGAAAAAAAAAACAGCTGTTCCATACAAAAAGTTCAATCACCTGAGACAAAATGTATGGAACAGCTGATTTTTTTTTGGGATTTCAGAGTTCGCCCCATAGTAAAAGTTGTTCATATTGATGAGTACATTGAACCCTTAAGAGGGTTTTGGTGAGATACCTATAACCATGTATGTATATATGTGAAAGTATGTGGCTCTTGTCTGACTGTTACCTCTTCGAAACTAAACGGATCTTAATGTTCATCAAGGAAATAGTGTGCAGTTTGTGAATCATCACACTTCACACTAGATTAGTAGAGGCTCGTGAGCTGTAGACGTCCTCTACAGGTTGCATTGCTCAACCGATTATCGTGAAATTTTGTGAGCAGGTCCGATAGTTCTACAGATGTTTATTGCGATGGCAGCCTAGTTGGGAGAAGGCGCGCCTCTCAAGCCAGAGGGAGCGGGTGCGAACCCAGCCGACGGCACGCACCAATTTGTTGGTTGTGTTAGCATGTGTGCGTATTGTGTCTAGTTTTTACAATAAAATCCCGAAAAATATAACAGGGCTCACCGAGGGAAAATTCAAATCACATGTAAAAACTACATTATTGAAAAGAGGATATTATAAGGTTAAGAATTATTTAGAAGATAAAGATGTCTGGAGCCTTCCACTTCCGCCAAGTAGCCACTAGTATTTATAGATATTACCTAGTTGTAAGCCAAAATTTGTGAGACTGTAAGTAATTTATTTATTATTTGAAAAAATAATGCCCCTCAGTTTCTTGCCTGTTCTTCTGAGTAGAGGCTTTTTGTCCGAACAAGGCGGTCGAGTCTATTTAAATAACTTTGACGTTCACAAGTGTATCTTTGATACCTAAATTGAATAAAAACATTTTGACTTTGACTTTGCCATCTGCTACATAAGTGGAGCCCGGTGTATGGCGACAGCCTCGCCCCCTGTCACGTTTGGGACTGAATATCGTTCGGCGATGTGTGGTTGTATTACACCTCTGCCAGCCCCCCTCGGGGGAAAGTCGTGACGGCGATATGCTATTGCCTAGTCTGTTTTTGTTTTTTTTTTTAATTTACCTGTAGAGGAAGATAGGGATCCGGACAGAATTCGGACATACGAAAGCAGTTGGTCGAAGCTGAAACATAGACGCTTCGTTCGCTAACGCTCACTCGGCCGATAATTGCGAAAGGTCGAAAGGATATATGGATGTTTGTTACTCAATCACGCCAGAAAGGCTGAACGGATCTAGATTAAATTTGGCTCAGGGATAGATTTTTGCCTGGAATATTCATTGGCTCATTGGATGCTTTTTGACCGCGGGTGAAACTGCGGGGCGCAGCTGGTACAGGATGTTTTATACCGAAATTTGGGAAAACTCAAAAGTACGAGGTAAAGCAAACATAACTATCCATGGTAAGGAAAAAGAGTTCTTAGTAAACTAAATTAGAAAATTAGGTTACGCATCTGAAACCATAGGTTAGAGCAATGATTACCAAACTGTTTTGTCTCATAGACCACTTGCCATGGATTTCGGTTGTCGACTTGGGTTAGCATTTTTTTTAAGTACCCCTTGTAGGTTGTCGTCGACCCTACCAGGGTTAGCAAGGGCCAGAGGCAAAATGTCTTTCGACCGTTTTTATCTCGAGAGAAAGAGACAAACATATCCGTATTCTCCTAGCTTTGTCACATCTAAGCGCGGATAAAGTATTTAAAGTACCCCTCGTAGGTTATCGTCGACTCCACCAGCGCTAGCACGGTCCAGAGGCAAAATGTCTTTCCACCGTTCTTATCCCGAGAGAAAGAGACAAACATATCCGTATTCTAGCTTTGTCACATCTAAGCGCGGATAAAAAGAGTGAAAAGACAATTTGTCCCTGGCCCGTGCTAGCCCTATTGGGGGTCGATATTAAGACCACACATTATCCAATCTGCAGTATGCTAGGTCAGCTAGCGTGCTAAATTTCGATGGTAAAATCGCAGTTTGACAGCAATCCATTTTATTTCTGTCGCACGGGCACTGCCACACCAAGGGCCGTATTCAGAAACGGCGCATGTTCATGAACCTCGATTTAAAACTGTTTTTACACGACTGCGCAAGAAGGAGGGTTATTTTTTAATAATAATAAGTTTTTATTTTTTGTAACAATAACACAAGGCATTACAAAGGTGAGTATCGATGACACCTGCAGAAGTATAAAACTGAGTCGCAGATGTCAACGCCCTCGTCCGAAGATTTTTTACAAGAGTTAAATTAATTTAATCTAAATATAAGAATTATTTTCGAACAATTTTCGAAAATAAAGAAAACTATATATTAGAAGAATTGTTCAAGCATTAACATTAACATAAACATTAAGTGGGTATAAATACATAATGAATTTGGATGAAGTAAAAAGGTAAAAAAGCAGGAGTGTATGGTGTAATATGTCCATGTGTTTGTGTGTGTGTGTGTGGTTTATCGTTAGGTGAGTTATTTTATTGTCACCAAGATGTCTTCTGTGTCCTGGTAAGATGAGGCTAGGAGCCATGCATGACATTTTTTTTTACATTTATGCAATGTAAGGGAGTAGATACCTAGTCAAGATTGGGGAGCACTGTTTAGCTTTTTTAAAAATAAAAGACAATTTTGAATTAATAACTATTCGTGTTCGATACACAGGAGTTGAATTATAACTAACTCTAAAGCTAACTTAACTATGGCAAGAAGCCTTCTTATCTCTACGGCACGCCGGACGGCCACCGTGAAGCCAGACGCATGGTCAGCGGAATGTCCGCCTACGCCTGTATGCGTATGTTGCCGGTATGAGGACCGACGTGCATAACTCCTCCCTCATTAAGCTCGAAATTAACGGAGGAATTTTCCTGAGCCCGGTAATTTCGGCCTAACCAATTATAAAAGAAATACACAAAAATTAATAGTAAGATTACATATAAAATTATTGTTCCAACACTGATGTTTTTCGTAATTACGACACTTTTATTTTCACTGTTTTGGCCCATAACACTTTCACTTTTCATTAACACGTTAGACAGGTGTTGAAGATCTGTGAGGTCCAGTCCTTTCAGGTTTACAGGTTCAGAAGACGCCTTTTCAGCTGGAATTACAGTAGGAAGATTGACAATCGGTATTGCTGCAATATTAATTTTTCCCGTTTTTCTTATGTGTCTTTTCATGACGGTTCCGTTTATTTCCGCTTCACAATCATCATCAATAGTCACCATGTAAGTACCTTGAACGTGGTGATAACTGACGTCATCTTTGCAATTTTGGGTGAGAATGAGAATGGATTTAGTGAAAAGCATCCATCGATTTTCTTGTATTTTCTCTACTTTCAAGTCCTCCAACTCTACTAAAATTGGGTGACACTGGGTTGTATCTGCGGCAAAGTTGATAAGGTTGGTGACGCAGACATCTTTAGCTCGCATGGATGAGTAGTCTTCTTCGCATAGAAATAAGGACTCTTCTACTTCCTTACATGGGTGTGAGAACGACGCTGTTTTCGACCTTTTCGCTAATAGGTAAGGGAATTTAGGTAAAATGAGGTGAGTTTGGTTACGGGTATTAGTAATAGGTAAAGGGATGATTTTATAATAGGTGTACACATCGTTTTCCACAAGGGGTACATCCAAAATGAAAATTATTTGATTTTCCTTTGCATACGCTTTTACCTCAATACATTGTTCTAACTTAAGTAAATTATCTGGATTTACAGGAAACATCAGTTTATTTCTTAATTCTATTTCTCTAAACATAGACAACAGTTCTTTAGGGTTTGTAAGTGATTGATGTAAAATTCCTAGCTTACTAAATGCTAGAGTATTTTCTATTTCGTCCAGTATTGTATAAAGCGTTTGGAAGTTATGCAAAAATAAGTGGTAAGTGTTGGTGATTTTCAAAATGTTTCGAGTATTATTTGTACTGTTTAATTGTTTCCGAATCTCCCAAATTGCTTTATCTAACTGAATGAAATTATACTTAGTGCTATTGGTAATATTCGTTAAGGACTTAATTGTTTCGACGACAATTGTTACCTTTTGGTTTTCTGCATTTTGTTTCGTTTTTATATCCTTCAAAAGTGTATCGTATTTTATGGCGTCGTCATTATCTAAGTTTCCAGAAATGATTTTAATTATAGAGCCTAGAGGGTTTAAAAGGCCACGTTTGCTACGCCTAGTCGGCAGCAGTTGATTCAATTTTTGCTCTGTAATGTTTTTGATAAAATCTGTCTGAGTTTTTATATCGTTAATTTCCGCGTCTATTGGTTTTTTATCAAAATACCTAATTATATGCCTATTAAGGTTTGCGTATCTATTAGTGTTAAAATCTAAGTCATCTCTAACTAAACTTAAATCTAAGGTCTTAATTATGGCCCACTTATCACTACTTATAAGGGCTTGGCCCTCTTTAATTGGAAATATTCCCGGATTGTTCCTAATCCGCTGAAGTAGAAGGGCCTGGGTAGCTGCCACCTGCATCAGGATCAGGACGTACCTGCGAAGGACGTTTTATATCTTTTATTGGCGTTTTGGTCTCACGGCCTTTGACCTTAACCGGCACTATGTTTCGGACTGTCTCTCCTACCACTTCTGCTTTTTCGTATCGAGGTTTATCTTTCCCTCTTCTTACGTTCACGCCTTTAATAAACACTGTATCTCCTTGTTGTACATTAAATTCTTTTTCACCGCTATGTTTTTCCTTAATTTTGACCTTATTTGCAATAGATTTATTTGTTAAATATTCATATAGGAATTTTATGCGTTTTTGATGATCTTGGACTAGTTTTTGGGTATATTGTTTGTTGAATTCTACATTAAAAGAGTTTTTGGAGTCAGTGTGACCAAACACTACTTCTAACGGGGTAAGGCCAGTACTGGAATGGATAGTTTCGTTATAAGACATAAGTGCGTAAGTAATTATGGATGCCGCGTCTGTCATCTTTTGTTCGTATTTAGCCAGTCGGTAGATTTCAATCAGAGTCGAGTGAAATCGTTCAACAAGCCCCATTGAATTTGGGTTATGAGGGGTGCCTATATGTAGGTCTATTTTGTAGAAACTTAAGGTTTCCTTTAACAAAACGTTATTAAATTCTGAACCAGAGTCAGCGCTAATTCTATTCGGAACTCCGTACATAGAAAAGTACTTTAAAAGGGCTCTAATTATTTCCGGTGTTGTTTTATTACTTATTTCTATGGCTTGACCAAGTTTGCTAAATGCGTCTACTATTGTTAAGTATGATTTGCCTTCTATACTAAAAACATCCATAAAAATCTCTTGGAAAGGTTTTGTTTGCGTTTGTGTGAGTTGTAATTCGGGTTTTAATGGTTTTCGGTCATATTTCATAGTTTTACAACCTGCACATGTATTTATGGTAGTGGCTACAGTTAAATCCATATTATTCCAGTAATAGGTTCGCTTTAAACGCATGAGTGTTTCTTTAATTCCTCTATGGGTGGTTTTTCCAATATGGTATTTTGTTACTATTTCCCTTTGTTCGTTTTCATCCTCTACGTAAATTACTCTTTCTGTGCATTCTAGAATTTTTACGGTATTTTTCTTAAAAAGGAAAATTACTGCTTCCGCGAATTGTTTTCTGAGAGTTTCGTGTTCAAAATAAATAAAGTATTTAATTTTTGGTTTTATATACTCTTTTAAAAATGTCTTTACTAATTCCGGTTTGTCTAAAGGTAAATGTACTTCTAATATTTTTTGTCTAGGTCTAGACAAATCTTTTACGGATAGTTCTTCCCTAAACCAAGTGTGTACTAAGATTTGGTTTGGTTTAGTGTCAATTGCTTCGTTCAAAATTGGGATGCCTGATGAGTCTGTTTCGTAAACTGAGTGTTCCGTCCCTGAAGTTTCAGAGGCTGTAATAGTACCGCTAGATGGGGATGGAATAGAATAGGGTGATCTAGGATCACGCAATGGAATGGATAAAGTTTTTCCAGAGTCTGATGATAGTGTTATATTATCGTCTACGTTGACTTGCATTGATACATCGTCATTTTCTATGGCATTTACTTTAATCCGGGAAAGTGCATCTGCCACGCAGTTTTGTTTACCATTTTTATAAATAATATCGTAATCGAATTCTGCGAGACGCAATTTCCATCTCGTGAGTTTACTGCTTTGGTCTTTTATATTGTTCAACCAAGCAAGGGGTCTATGATCTGTATATATAATGAATCGTCTACCATAGAGGTAGGGTCTGAAGTGTTTTACGGCCCATACTATTGCTAGTAACTCCTTTTCAATTGTACTGTACCTAGTTTCCGCGTCGTTTAGGGTCCGACTAGCGTATGCTATAGGCTTATCGGAACCTATAGGACCTTGGGACAACACCGCGCCAATGGCATAGTCAGAGGCATCTGTGGTAAGCACAAAAGGTTTTGTAAAATCCGGGTATTGTAAAATTGGGGCGTTAACCAACAATTCCTTACATCTCTCGAAAGCTCCTCTGAACTCGTCTGTTAATTCAATCTTATTACGTTTCTTCAAACAATTAGTAAGGGGTCTAGTTATTTTGGCAAAATCTCTAATAAATTTTCGGTAGTATCCTACTAAACCTAGGAAACTCTTAATCTGTGTAGTAGTTGTCGGAATTGGGAAATCTATGACAGCCTGAATTTTATCGTTATTGGGTTTAAGACCCTCTTTCGTTATCATATGACCAAGATAGAGTACTTCCTTCCGGAAAAACTCACACTTATCTAGTGTCACTTTTAGGTTGGTTGCTCTAAGTCGTTCAAAGACTAAACGTAGTTTTTCTATGTGTTCTTGGAGACTAGATGAGTATACTATTATATCATCTAGGTATACAAGACAATGCAGACCTTGTAGACCTCTAAGCACATTGTCCATCGCACGTTGAAAAGTGGCTGGGGCTGTTTTCAGCCCGAACGGCATACGGGTGAACTCGTAATGTCCCGCTTGTGTGGAAAATGCTGTTTTCAGTCTATCCTCCTCTTTTACTTCTACCTGATGGTATCCGCTAGCCAAATCGATGGTACTAAAATACACAGATTTACCTAATTTGTCAAAAAGGTCAGCTATGTTGGGCAAGGGATATTTGTCGTCAGTTGTTATTTCGTTGAGACGTCTATAGTCTATTACCATTCTAAATTTTCTTTCGCCTGAAGCATCGGCCTTTTTAGGCACTAGGTGTACCGGTGCACTCCACGGGGAGTGTGATTCTCTAATTACGTCATTTTGAAGAAGCTGAGTGACTTGTTTTTGGATTTCTTCGTTGTAAACCGGGGGATGTCTGTACGGTCGGATGAATATAGGATCTTCGTTTTTTGTCCTAATTTCATGTTTTACGTTATTTGTAAAGGAAAGTGGAATTCCGTCACAATGAAAAATGTCCCTAAATTCGTAGCATAATTTTTCAATAGCGTCACGCTCTTCTTTATTGGTGTGGTCTAAACGGAGCCTTGTTAAATTTTCTTTCAGGAGTTCATCAATCTCACATTCATTCATAGTCGTATTTACTCTACATTCTTTTCTTTCATACTTTGTAACCTTCAGTGGTTTTGCGAATGATATTGAAATTACGTCTTCAGAAGCATTTTGAATTATAGTATATGCAAATGAGTCTATGCATGTAACAAGTGCACCTGGCATTCTTACGCCTTTTCCAAAATCTGTAAACTCTACTATGGCTTCTGCATTTTTAAGATCAGTTGGGATTTTAACTCGCGTGTCTGTTCTTGGTTCTAAAGTTATTTCGTGAGGTGGGTTGTATAAAATCGGTATGTTTGCATAGGGCGTCTGTAGAATTTGGTTTTTCATATCAATTCTAGCTTCTAACAGTGTTAAGAGGTCGCTACCTATCAAACCGTCATAACGGCTATCTACGTCATAAACGTAAAACTTGTGTTTACCTGAACATCCAAAAGTTTTTAACATTGGTATGCATATAGCTTCGGTGTGTTGACTACAAGCGTGGGTGCTGATTACCTCAAAAGGCTCATAGAGTTTGAAAGCTGAAAAGTATTCATTTGCCTTTGCGGGGCTAATGAATGACCGTGTGCTTCCGGTATCGATCATGAAACGTGACTTAATTTCAGGAATTTCTACGTGGGGTAGTTTCAACAGAGAGTCACAGTTTAACTCTATTACTTCGGGAGAAAATTCTATTAAGTCGGGGGCAAACTGGAGGCCTGTGCATGAAAATTTTCAATATCGTTCGACTCTTGGTATTGGTAGTGACAAGCGTCATTAACTGCGTCATAATTTTGGGGGTCAAATGTTTCCAAATTATAAGAATAATTTTCATCATAGTCACATTCTTGTTCCGGTGAAGCCTCGACAAGTTCATTATTATAAAATTGATTTTCATTTTCAGCTGAAGCATTTAACATATTTTGTCTTAACGGACGTGCCGTACGCATTGAGATGTCGGAGTTTTCTAGCGGCTTCGGTCGTTGAAAGTTTTGGTTCGGAATGCCGAATTTAAATTTTGGTTGCGCTTGTCCAAACGTTAACGCTGGTGGTGGTCTAGCGAAATTAGGGTTGAATGGGGGTCTAAAGGGTTGACCCTGTTGAGGTGTGCCCGGAGTGATTCCTTGTTGGCGTGGAATACCAAATTTAAAGTGTTGGGGTTGGTTGCCAAACCTGAAATCTTGGGGTTGATTTCCAAATCTGAATCCTTGGGGTTGATTTCCAAATCTGAAACCTTGGGGTTGATTTCCAAACCGGAAACCTTGGGGTTGCTGTTGGGGTAAGCCAAATCTAGCGTTTTGGCTATTCATTGTCGGTGGATTCGCTTGAGAATTTCCAAATTTAAAATTATTGTTAGGTGTAGTGTTAAGCGTGGGCTGTGTTCTACTAGGTGTTATAGCCTGTCGTTGTTTCTGCTTTGCATTGAATTGACTCATGAAGTTTACCTCCTCGGTTACTATGCTGAGGGCTATTTCTAGATTAGGGCACCCTTTCAGGCGCACAATGCGGATCAGATCTTCAGTCAGGTTATATAAAAACACATTCAGAGCCATGTTGTTATATACAATCATTTTTGCCGCTTTTACACCCTCGTCGGCAAGTAGGTTTACTTTCGCGAATAGCGTACTACGCATGTGTTGTATCCTATGGCAAAACTCTATATATGATTCGTTTGAATTAATTTTCATTTGTTCTAGTTCTATAGCTATGCAATCTTCGGAACGGGGGTCACCAAAATGTTGTACAAGGACCTCCTTAAGGGCGATCCATGAGTTGATATCTTCTCGCTCACTAAGTAGAGCGGCTGCTCTACCGTGTAGCCTGCTTGTGATGGCGTGAAAGACGTACGCCTGTTGAGCTGCATTATTAGGGGTTGCGTACCCGTTATAAATGTATTGACTTTTTTTAATAAACAAATTTAGAAGGTTTTCTTCCCCTTCGAACTTAGGTATAAGACAGAGAAGGTCTTTTGGCACTATTCTAATTGTTTGCTCCATGGCAATTAATTCTTAATTATAACACACACGGTAAAATAAAACACACAATAAAATACAATAAAATAAACGACGATAGAGGTTCGTTTAGATACAGTAATACAAAACACACAATAAATTAACGACGATATAAGTTCGTTTTTTTAAAGGAAAATCAAATAACTGTTTTCTAACTAGCAAAAATAAATGGGAGAGGGGGAATGCGAAAAGGTCTACTCACAATACTCTCGTCCGCATTCTTCTGCTGGAGTTAGGTTATTTGTTGTCTTTTTTCTAAAAATTTTCACCAACGAGACGTATTTCTTTGGTTCGAGGATTGCCTCAGAAAACGCGTTCACTGATTCTAGTACAACGGTTTACTTTGTTCGTCCGAACAGCACGTATACTTTGGCGGACGTTACACGGCAATCCTACCGGCTGCGCCAGTCAAGATTGGGGAGCACTGTTTAGCTTTTTTAAAAATAAAAGACAATTTTGAATTAATAACTATTCGTGTTCGATACACAGGAGTTGAATTATAACTAACTCTAAAGCTAACTTAACTATGGCAAGAAGCCTTCTTATCTCTACGGCACGCCGGACGGCCACCGTGAAGCCAGACGCATGGTCAGCGGAATGTCCGCCTACGCCTGTATGCGTATGTTGCCGGTATGAGGACCGACGTGCATAACTATCTAGTTGTCTGTTTAATTTATTGTACAACATCGAGCTTATATGGTAATAATGCCTGCTTGCCACAGCCGTCCGCCTTTTTTCGATGGTACAAACTCTATCAGATCTCCGTTTTGTATTCACGAGGTTAGGATTATATGGAAGATGAGCATGTTTCCTTAACACCGTTTGCAAAATAAAAAGTTGCCTAACAGTTAAAACTTGGCAAAGTGAGTATAGGTCGCTAGTGGGAAAGCGAATAGGTTTGTTGGAGAGAACTTTTAGGACAGATCTTTGAGCCCTCTCCAGACATAACATTATAGATTTTCCGGAGCCACCCCAGGAGGTTATGCAGTATGATATGACGGATTGGGCTAGAGCAAAATAGATTGTCTTAAGGTATTGGAAGTCGATAACTAACCTTAGATTTTTAAAAACAAAAATCAGTTTACGCACTCTAGACACCAAAGATGTAATATGATTCTTCCAAGCCAATGCACTGTCTATCATGACACCCAAATATTTGACGCAATTGGAACGTTCTATTAAGGCGCAATCACAATTGGCAGAGGCATCGCCTTTAGCACACGAGTGAGCACGTAAAACAAATGGGAGTGATGGTTGACCAGTAATATTGGGAGCAAAAGCAATAAAACTTGTTTTGGAGAGGTTTAAAGTTAATAGATTCGAACTCAACCAATACATTACTACTTGTAAAGCGTTCTCAGAGAGTTCGCGCGCTTCCGACCAAGTACGGCCATGAATGAGAAGAACTGTATCGTCAGCGTATGCTATTAGTTTACAATTTGGGAGCACCAGGCTACATAATCCATTCACATAAACCAAAAACAACGTAGGCCCAAGGACGCTTCCCTGCGGAACACCGAAGCAGAGCTTTTTCTCGCTACTCGTGATTCCATCAATAGCGACTTGTTGTGTGCGATTGGTTAGATAGCTACAGAACAAATCTAAAACAATGCCTCTAATGCCAATGTGCTCGAGTTTAGTAAGAAGATTAGGGATAGAGACAGTATCAAATGCTTTAGAAAGGTCTAAGAAAATACCTATAGTCTTCAGTCTTTTTTCAAAATTTTTCACTACAGTATCCGAGAGTTCTAAGACAGAGTCTTCTGTAGACTTTCCGCATCTAAATCCGAACTGGTTGTTTGAAAGAATTTTGTTTTCATTTATAAAGTTTACTAGGCGCTTGTTAATAAGTTTTTCGAAAATTTTGGAGATGACTGTTATTTTTTTCGAGTGTATGTATGTATGTGGGTATGTACTATGATGTATGTATGAGGTTACTTTGGCACACCCTGCAGCCTAAACAGCTTGATGGATTTCAACTTGTGAGGTGTCATTTGAATCGCCTTGATAGTGGAAGTGACGGCACAACATTTTGCAACCGGGTTATGTTTTTTTTTTTTATGATTGAATGGTCCCACGTTTGACCGCAACACATGGAAAGTGAGGATGCGGTCTAAGATGGAGCACGCTTGCCCATGAGGTGCCTATTCACTCTTGTCTTGAAGAGACCCAGGTTGTATCCATTGCTGGGGAACACCGAGGCAGGAAGCTCGTTCCACTCCTTGCAGTTCTGATTAGGAAGGAGTTTTAAAAACGCTTCGTGCGGGCTTTATCTGTGCCGTGTTTCTCTACTAATAATGTTTCTTGTTATGAATAGAAAACGAGTTTTAAAGAGAGAGATTCAAGACAGCGTGGTTTTAGCATGAGGGCCTAAGTTAGCATACTGCAAATTGGCTAATGCAACGACAGCATTAGCTACAGTTCCTCGAACTACCCACTGGCAGCCCGAAGAAAATCGGTCAATACAACAAGCATCAATCTACTAATCAACTGAGAGCCTGCAAAAACAACACAATACAATTACGGGCGTGCGAACCTTCCTTAAGATCTAAATATAGACTAAATATAGACCATTCACATCGGTATCACCTGACGGTAAGTAGAATGGTTTCTGTGCGGAAAGTAAAAATAGGGAGAATGGTCCTTTGTATGCAGATCTTGTGATTTGATTTAAGGATTGTGATAAATGGCTGGCAAAGGAAAATGCACGGTATGGGGATAGCTGTGGGTTGTGATTAGAAGACAGAAATAGAATATGGCGTTTTTTGGACCGACTGCGCAAGAAGGAGGGTTCTGTTTTTCATGTATGTATGTATGTATGAGGATTCTTTGGCTCGCCCCACACCCTGAACCGCTTGATGGTTTCGACATGTGAGATGTCATTTCAATCGTCTTGATAGCGGAAGTGACATAGGGTACAACATTTTGCAGCCGGGTTTTTTGTTTTGCTTTTAATAATGTTACTTGTTACTTTTAATAATCGACCGAGGGAACGAAGCGTCTATGTTTTAGTTTCGACAATAATGCTTTCGTCTGTCCGGATCTCTGTCTTCTACAGATCGTATTTCTCAACCGATTCTCTTGAAATTTTGTGAGTAGGCTTAATAATACTGTTTATAGAATTTTTTTGTTGAGTCAGTTTTCGGAAGTCTTCCAAAATGGCGGAGGTATGTTTATTGTTTTTTTTTTTCACGAGAATTTGTTGAGAAATGCGACGTAGAGGAGGACAGATGCTGGGCGCAAACTCAACTCACAGAAGTACACTAGTAAATAATTTCCTGACAGTTTTTAGTATTCTTGTCAGTAAATAAGTAATAGAGACAGTAGGTCATTACCAGCGACTAGCGAGGTAATTTACAGCTGTTAGCTAGTCGAAAATCGCTGTTTGTTTACTTTTCACGTGTCTAAGTAGACATGTGACTTAATCAATTAAGAACGTCTAGAATTTTTTAGAACGACTCTACGTTCATCAATCTAAAAGTTTCGTCTTAAGGAGGCCGCGACGCTCTGAAATTTCCATACAAACGCGCTACTCAAATTTCTTGAAAACCATTTGTCAGATTATGATGAAATTTAGCATGTACAATTAAATTAACTATATTTCCGCCCCTATGTTCTTGGTTTTTCTTTAAACGTTCTCAAGCTAAAATAGAGGTGTGAAAAATATCCGCATTTTTAAGGGGTCACTTTTGACTGATTTATTCAATAGATAGACAAATCAAATCATAAATTCCATTACATAGGGAGGTTGTCTACATCATTAGCTGTTAAATGAATCCATAATACAAGGGAAATTCTTAGTTATGTACTTAAAAATGATTACAGAAGTGCAAAAGTCATAAAAAAAATTGCAATTGCACTTTGTCCCTCTGTAGGTAACTTTAGAGGCTCGTCATGATCTCGCTCGCTCTCTTCGCTCGTCTTCTTCTTCTAGACGAAATGGCTATAGAATACTTTAAGCCAATGCGAAGTTAGTCTAGGTCGCCTAGGTCGAAGTTAGTTAGGTCGCCGGACTCTTAAATTTTAACGCTAGCTCGATACTCGCTCAAATCGCTCGACACGCGCAACTCGCTCGACTTACGCTCAACGTGCTCCAATTTTTTCGCTCGCCTTTTTTCGTTTTTCAAGTAGCAACCACTCGAAACATTACAGTTATCGAGACGGTCTATAGGGAGCTGTAGAGCTGCATTGCTAACGTTAGGAATCCGTGAGCTCCTTTTAAATATTCACGCAGGGACGGATACGAATGCCTATATCATAATAGGTAGCAGAGGAGACAGGCGCAGATCGATAACTTCCGATGAGATAAAACGCCTTTACGGAATCTGTAGTGTATGCGGTTGATCGACAACTTTGACATTTGCAGTTGACATAATCAGTTTTGTCGATGCTAAACGTCTAATTTGGAATTTTTGGTCGGTAAAAGTCAATGTTGTCGATCTCAAATATGTCAACGTTTTCGACATTTCCGTTATTGTGGTGTAGGAGCTGATGCTTTAGCTTT
This sequence comes from Peribatodes rhomboidaria, assembly GCA_911728515.1. NCBI lineage: Eukaryota > Metazoa > Arthropoda > Insecta > Lepidoptera > Geometridae > Peribatodes > Peribatodes rhomboidaria. Next base: position 8,133,527 of record OU452189.1, read on the forward strand.
GAAGAGTTAGATCATGACTTGATTATGATGTAATTTTTTTTATTGAACCGAATTTTATTTGTCATCTAGAACAGCGGTTAGCCAACACGCGGCCCGTAGGCTGCATTCAGCCCGTGGCCCTTCCTTTCCTGCGACTGTTTTACGAAAGAATGAACGAATGAATGAATGACTTACATCAACAATTACTTGCAAAGTTGAAGTAGAGCAAACAGTCAAGAGTAGCGTTCATCGCGCGAGTCTAACTTTGCGAATTGATCGTTCCGCGGACTTCCCCGTTCGATCACCAACACTATACGTACAGGTAGATAGATACCCTGTTATCAAAATGATGACCAAATGCGGCCGACTCTATCTCGTATTGCCACTAAGTAGCCTATGCCTGCCAAAAGGTTGCCGACCGCTGCTGTCGAATTTAGCTCGTTTCAAGTCTCGTTCTAACCTATCTGAACGAACCCATGGTTTAAAAAAACAAGGTCTAGTATTCCGGGAGCCAACACGTAATGACGTCACTCGTCATTGTCATCGTCTCTTTCGAACTAATTGTAAATGACATATTTCTGTCTTGCTTAAGCATCGATTGACGTCACTACGTGTTGCCCACGTGGCCATTTTTGACTCCGTGTGCTATACCTGGCGGAGTATATTATTATATCACAAGCTGCGCAACGCGGTTTCACCCGCGGTTAAAAGTCCTATCCTATGTGCTATTCTATTCTACCTATCTCTGTACCAAATTCCATCCATATCTGTTCAGCCGTTCTGGCGTGAAAGAGTAACAAACATCCATCCATTCTTACAAACTTTCGCGTTTATAATATTAGTAGGATGAGTACCACGACCTAACACGTTACTTGGTAGCGCTCACAGCGTAGCTTGACTAGGTGTTCGTAGCCGATCACCGCTGCTAGCCAACGGACGAAACGGTCAGTCCTAGGATGGCAACCGCGGTGGCATTTACAACTGAGCGCTACCGTGGCTCGTGTGACCCGTTAATTTGTAGGCTCCGGTTGTTCGTTCTATGACAACAACCGTCAAGCCATGTCAGAGGCCATCGGGTGGCCTAGAAACTTTGTCATCAGGGCCTAGCCACTCGGCCTATACGAACTTGCTTGCTTTTTTTTACCTAAGTTACTAATCTGTTCTGTTTAATCTGTCTCTTATGAAAGCTGACGTGTCGATCCCGCTCAGATATTATGATTTGGAGGGAGACAAACACAGGTGTCCCCAAATATCATCCAAAACGGGATACGGGTTCCGTCGACAATTTTTCCCTATTTTAGGCAGATGGGAAGGAAAAATGTATTTTTAATATAGGGTTTAGTTCACTGTGCCTCTTTTTCCTTGTCATAATTTTATCAGGAATTCACCTATTTTGTTGACGAATATAGATTATCCTTATTATGATAAGATTATCCTTGTTAAATTAAAAAAGATGATATTATCGTATATTGTGGGATTTAATATGATTAGGTACTATAAGTATTTATGGTTGACTATTTTTAGCTGAAATTTCCAGGAAAAAGTTGAAAGACACAAATTATGTTAGTAAAATAGATTGCTCTGAATTTCTTACGTTTTTTTTACTATCAAAGCTAATAGGGTCAACTGGGGCAAATGCGTCTCTGGGGCAATTGCGTCTTTCGAGTATTACTGACAAACCCTTCACAAAATGGACAAATATCGCCATCTTGTACAAGTTATTGCAATTAAAGATAAAAAAATGTAGGTGGCGCCTAACTTATAAGGTATAAACTACCTAAATTATTTTATCGCTAGCCAAATTGTAATTTCTTTTTAAGAAAATAAACTGATCAGTTTACCGGTATTTATTCTGAACCTCTCAATGATCAACACAGCTCAATATGTAGACGCCCTCTCCCCTATTTTTACGAAACACCATCTCCGATTTGGGTAGTCATAACCACGAATGTGGTATGAGTAATTTTTAGGAGACGCAAGGCACTGAAATCCTAATTTCTTGACGCTTAAATATGTCTCTATCGTTGGCAATTTCGTTCATATATTCTAACAGAGTTTGAGGTTTTATAGTGTAAGTTTACAGTTATTTTGCATTTCATAATTTTTACTTCTTACACGCTCTTTCAAAGCAAATTTTCGGTCATAGTTTTCCAAAATGCTTACATTTAGATTTAGAAAGCAATTACCACGCAGTTTTTTTTCGAAAACATGTAACATTCGCGGTTATGAATTCCCATCTCCGTTATAGTTTACCAAAATCACTTTGCATACGTCGCTGTCGACAATAGGCCGGCATAATGAGGCCATTAGCATATTCGTTGCATTACAGACGCGTAACAATCGTCAGAATGGCCCTATGCTCGGGCCACGGCGAGGAGCACCAGTAGGATGTCTCGTTCCTTAATCTTTTTAGTGTCACTTGACCACAGATTACAGCGTAAGTCTACGTTTTCACCTAAGATGGGCGAGGATGCGTATCTTTGTAGTGTCACTCGACCACAGATCACAGCGTAAGGCTCCGTTTTCACCTGGGATGTGCGAGGATGCGTAGCGAGCGATGTGTTTCTCAAGAACCAATAGAATTGCTCCATCTGAGCGAGGCTAGGCAAATGAAGCGATTCTAGTGGTTCTTAATAAGCACATCCCTCGCTTTGCTACGCATCATTGCACATTTCTGGTGGAAGCGCAACCTGTAACCGTTGATAGCTCGTATTTTTTCATCTGTCACAAAATATATATGTAGAGCGCAAAATAGCATATAAATGTACAGTACCTGGATGACCGAGCTTTGCTCGGTATTTTTTTTTTTATTGTGTTTTTTGGAAAATAAACAATTGATTTTAGTCTAACCTCAAAGCAAACACTCATTGACTTCGTGTTACTTAACAACGCCATCTGCTGTTGTGTCGTTAAAGCAATTAGTTGCTCACAAAAAATAGTATTATTATTCGCCAATAGATGTCAGGAAGAGTCATATTTTTGTTATTTTTCTTCCAAGTTTATGTTTAAGTTGATTATCGATAAAACACGAATAAAATGACATTTTCTAAAAATGATTCCTAGCTAGATCGATTTATCGCCCCCGAAACCCCCTATATACTAAATTGTATGAAAATCGTTGGAGCCGATTCCGAGATTCCAATTATATATATATATATACATATATACAAGAATTGCTCATTTAAAGATATAAGATACTTCTCGTTAATTGGATTGAATTTCTGGGACGCCTCGAAACAATTAATATTAGTAGAAATGACTACCTCGGTGGCTCAGTTGGTAGTAAACCTACCTTCTGAGCTTGGGGGCGTGGGTTCAATTCCACTTAGGGCAAACATTTATGTGATTAACATTTGTGTTTGTTCTATGTCTGGGTGTTCTATGTCTATATAAGAATGAGCTTAGAAAAAAGTATAAATATCAGTCTCTGGCAGCCATAGTACAAGCTTTGCTTAGTTTGGGGTCAGACGACCGTGTGTGCAGGTGTCCCGAATATTTATTTACTTATTTATCTGACTGTTACTTTGACCACTTACTTTTTTTCTCTGTCCCTCTCTAGTCAAATATACATACGTATGACCGTAATAGTAAGTTGTCTTTCTGCACGGTATGTCATTCCCCTGTGACTCTGGAAGAGTCAATGCGGAGACAGACGTGTGAGGTCGCCGCTTCGGCCGGTTTATTGTCTCTCATTTACTCGTTTTTGGCCAATATTAGTCGGAAACGTTTCTAGAGTTTAGAGGAAATATTGAATTAGATGTAGCTGCTTACTTTACTTATGTAGGTACTCATCAAGTCATTAATTGCCCGTGATGCCTCCGCTTAGACACTGCTATGAGCAGGGGTAGTACAGTTTTTCGGTTCAAAGTCAAAATGTTTTTATTCAATTGAGTATAAAAAATTTTCAATAGCCTCGACCGCCTTGTTCGGAAAAAGAGCCACTACCCAGAATAACAGGGAAGAAACTGAGGGCCTTATTTTTTTTCAAAATATAAATAAACTAGCTGCCCGTCACGGTTTCACCCGCGGTTAAAAAGTAACCTATGTGCTATTCTAGACTATAATCTATGTCTGTGCCGTTTGGCCTGTGTTCAGCCGTTTGGCGTGAAAGAGTAGCAAACATTCATCCATCTATCCATTCTTACAAACTTTCGCGTTTAAATATTAGTAGGATTTGCAGTACGTGTGAGCTAGCGTGCTAAATTTGAATGGTGTAATGGCTGTTCGACAAGTGCGATCGCACGGGAACTGCCATGCTAAAGCGGCCAATAGACTATCCAATTTGCAGTATCTTATACCTTTAAATGAGCAATTCTTGTACATATATATATAAATATAATTGGAATCTCGGAATCGGCTCCAACGATTTTCATACAAATTAGTATATAGGGGGTTTCGGGGGCGATAAATCGATCTAGCTAGGAATCATTTTTAGAAAATATCATTTTATTCGTGTTTTATCGATAATCAATCTCAACTGAAAAATATGACTCTTCCTGACATCTATTGGCGAATAATAATACTACTATTTTTTGTGAGCAACAAATTGCTTTAACGACACAACAGCAGATGGCGTTGTTAAGTAACACGAAGTCAATGAGTGTTTGCTTTGAGGTTAGACTAAAATCAATTGTTTATTATCCAAAAAACACAATTAAAAAATATAAAAAAATACCGAGCAAAGCTCGGCCATCCAGGTACTGGTAACTTAACGTGGCAATTCCAATACAATAAAAAAATTACTATGTCCTTTCCTATACCCCAGACAACGTGCATGCGAAATTGTATGATGATCAGTTGTAATTAAGGCGTGAAAGCGTCCCAAACAAACTCACTTTCGCATTTATAATATTAGTTAGGATTAGGATTGTATGTAATAGGTCCTCAAGCAAGTAAATATATAAAAAAAATTGCTAAAAATAGCTGCGCTTTTTTTCGGAAAAAAATGACCCTAGGTCCTTTCCTGTACCCCCGACAACGTGCATGCGACATTGTATGATGATCCGTTGTAATTAAGGCGTGAAAGCATCCCAAACAAACTCACTTTCGCATTTATAATATTAGTTAGGATTAGGATTGTATGTAATAGGTCCTCAAGCAAGAAATTGCTATACAGTTTTTTTATACCCGCTTCGTTAACTTTTCTCTCAAAATGACATATATATATACCTATAATTCTACATCTCTTGGTACAGGGTCAACTGGGACAAATGTGTCTGTGGGGCAATTGCGTCTTTCGAAAATTACTGACAAACCCTTCACAAATTAGGCGCTAGGCGCCACCTACATCTTTTTTATCTTTAGTTGCAATAATCTGTACAAGATGGCGTTAATTACCTAATTTGTGAAGGGTTTGTCAGTAATTCTCGAAAGACGCAATTGCCCCACAGACACATTTGCCCCAGTTGACCCTACATCCAAATTGTTAATTTTAACATGCAGTAATTAACTAAATTAAGTACCCGTTTAACAACGCACAGAAATTAACCTATCACGCAAAACGAACCACACAAAATATTTGCCTTACAAATATGCTTTTGATGTAGGTATTATTGGTGTAAAAAAATGTGAAACTAACCATTAACAATTTTATTGGCAATGGGAGCTTAATTTATTTTATTTCTTTCTAGATTCATGAAGTATCAAAATTTTTAAGCCAGAACATTGAGCAATTGGATCAAGATTTCTGAAACAAAGACTCACTGCGTGAGGTAGGGCTTTTTTTTTTTTTTTGGTGGTTGTACTAACACTGATCTGAATTAATTCATATACTACATATATTTTAGGTCCTTACGTATGAAATTGGCGTTTTCTACGGGAAGAATAAAAAGTCGATTTTTTTTTGTAAAATATATTTAATTAATCAAAGTATGCACCGTTGTTATCTATGCACTTTTGCCATCTTATGGGTAGTTCATTGATCCCTTTACTATAAAAACCATGGGGGCGAGAATCAACAAACTCTTTGAAGGCGGTTTGGACTGCTGCATCGATTGGAATTTTTTTCCTTGTAAGAAGTTGTCCAAATTCCGGAAGAAATGGTAATCTGTTGGAGCAAGGTCCGGGGAGTACGGTGGATGTCGCAGACATTCCAATTGTAGCTCAGCTAACTTAGTGGTTGTTTGTTGTGCAGTGTGTGGTCTTGCGTTGTCGTGAAGCAGCAGTGGCCTAGAGCGATTGACCAATCTCGGTTGTTTAACAGCTAGTTCTTCCTTCATGGTTTGCAGTTGCTGACAATAGATATCTGCCGTAATCGTTTGGCCAGATTTAAGAAAGCTGTAGTGAACGACACCGGCGCTAGTCCACCAAACACTTACAAGTAACTTTTTCTGAGTCAATTTTCGTTTAGGGCAGGATTTGGCTGGGTCTCCAGGGTTCAGCCATTGCGATGAGCGCTTTCGATTATCGTACAATATCCACTTTTCATCACAAGTAATGATTCGATTTAAAATCCCTTCATTATTGTGTCGGTTGAGCAAAGTAACACAGCAGGCGACCCGTGTTTGCAAGTTCGATTCACTCAATTCATGAGGTACCCATCGTTCGAGTTTTTTTACTTTCCCGATTTGCTTCAAGTGGATTAATACAGTTTTGTCACTTACCCCGAAGACTGCTGCTATCTCTGAAGTGCTTTGTGATGGATCCGCTTCCACAATAGCCTTTAATTCTTCGTTTTTCACTTTGATCTCCGGCCGTCCACGGGGTTGGTTCTTAAGGTCGAAATTTCCAGAACGAAAACGTTGAAACCAAAAACGTACCATGCTGTCTTTAGCGACACCAGCGCCGTACACATCATTAATTCTTCGAGCTGTTTCTGCAGCACTGGTGCCACGGTAGAACTCGTACTCGTAAATATACCGATATTTCATGTTTTCCATTACGCGGTAATAAGCGACGCCAAAGAAAAAATAATGAGGAAAATAACAAATGAATGACTGTATTCCAAAGAAAAAAAAAACAGCTAAATGAATTTATTAATTTGAATTTCGAATTCTTAACCAAAGAGGAGATATTTCAGATCAAATTGATCAGTACGACAAAACGCTGATTTCATACGTAAGGACCTATAATATATACATTTTTTATGGCCATTTATGTTTTCTTCAGAGCTTGGAACGAATACTCATTGAATCTAATACTCAATTTTCATACTATGCTAATACTGGTGGCGCTTATTTTTTTGTATTTTTAACCACTTCAGAAATGGAGGAGGTTCTCAATTAAATAAATATATAAATAAATTCGGGACACTTTCACACACGGTCGTCTGACCCCAAACTAAGCAAAGCTTGTCCTATGGCGGCCAGAGACTGATAAACATACTTAGAAATTTTAAAAACATACTTAAATAGATATTAACACCCAGACATTGAACAAACATAAATGTTCATCACATGAATTTTTGCCCTTGGTGGGAATCGAACCCACGCCCCCACGCTCAGAAGGCAGGTTCACTACCAACTGAGCCACCATGGCAGTCAAACTGAACAACTGGGGTATAATGGAAACTGAACATTGTATTTCCCGACCAAGTTACGACTGAACGCCAATCCGACACCGATCTATAAATACTCAGTGCCAACAGTACAAAAGAAAATTCAAAACATCCTTTACTGCAGGACCGAAATAGTTTTCCTGTAACCTTGACACGGCTTATCATAACATCAACAATGCTAGGCTTCGACTGGGAAGCTCCATTGATATTATCGACAATGTAGGTACATACGAGTACATATAGTAGTGAACCTGTCTTCTGAGCTAGAGGGCGTGGGTTCGATTCCCACCTGGGGCAAACATTCATGTGATGAACATTTGTGTTTGTTCCATGTCTGGGTGTTACTTATGTATTTAAGAAAAATAGTACCTGGATGTCCGAGCTTTGCTCGGTATTTTTTTTTTTTATTGTGTTTTTTGGAAAATAAACAATTGATTTTAGTCTAACCTCAAAGCAAACACTCATTGACTTCGTGTTACTTAACAACGCCATCTGCTGTTGTGTCGTTAAAGCAATTAGTTGCTCACAAAAAATAGTATTATTATTCGCCAATAGATGTCAGAAAGAGTCATATTTTTCAGTTGAGACTACTCAAACGCCTCCTTGTTATTTTTCTTCCAAGTTTATGTTTAAGTTGATTATCGATAAAACACGAATAAAATGACATTTTCTAAAAATGATTCCTAGCTAGATCGATTTATCGCCCCCGAAACCCCCTATATACTAAATTGTATGAAAATCGTTGGAGCCGATTCCGAGATTCCAATTATATATATATATACAAGAATTGCTCATTTAAAGATATAAGATAAGAAATGTATGTACATATATCAGTCTCTGGCCGCCATAGCACAAGCTATGCTTAGTTTGGGGTCCGTGTGTGCAAGTGTCCCGAATATTATTATTATATCGCCTTCCCCCGATGGGGCTGGCAGAGGTGTACATAACCCACACTTCGCTGGACGATATTCAGTCCCAAATGTGACAGGGGGCGAGCCTGTCGCCATATACCGAGCTCCAGTCATGTAGCAGATGACATATAGTACGCACATATGATGACATATATGTTCACACAATGAACAAATTGGTGCGTGCCGTCGGCTGGGTCTGAACCCGCTCCCTCTGGCTTCAGAGGCGGGCCTTCTACGGCTAGGCTACCATCGCCACCATCGACAATGTAGTCAATGGATAATTGGATTCAAGGAAAAAATTGTATACAGACAGACTTGTGTATCACACTGCTAATATTATAAATGCGAAAATTTTAATCGTTTATTTTTAATTAAATGGCTTTGTCACTTAGCGACCATATCGCCCTGTAAGTCAAATGAAGCGTCTCTGTTTCAGCTTCCACAAAAATGCTTTCGTATGTCCGAATTGTGTCCGGATCTTATCTTCCTACAGGTTGCATTTCATAAACGATTCCATTTTCCAAAAAAAAATCTCCTCTTCTCTCCATTTTGAAAAATTTCCGAATATTTATTTACTCAGCAAAAAAGACTATAAGTAACTAGCTGCGCCCCGCGGTTTCACTCGCGATTAAAAAGTATCCTATGTGTTATTGTAGACTATAATCTATCTCTGTGCCAAATTTCATCCAGATCTGTTCAGCCGTTCTGGCGTTAAAGAGTAACAAACATCCATCCATCCATTCTTACAAACTTTCGCGTTTATAATATTAGTAGGATTCGAAAAGCACAACCCTCCTTCTAGCCTAGTCGGGTAAAAATAGCTTGATTCGCAGGACAGCCATCAAGATGACACATTTGTCATACATCTGAGCTGGGGGGCTGAGCTACCCACGTCCGTAGGAGTGTACTCTATTCTGATTCCCTACACGTGGTCCCCGGGTAGTGCTAACCGCGTAGCAAACTCTGGTGGGAGGCTTCGGCCGTGGCTAGTTACCACTGTTGGATTTTGAGGTTTAAATTCAAAAATAGTACCACCTACCTAGATTAGTTCTTATTAAGGATTGACACAGTCAATGTGATTAGACTCTGTCAAGCCTGACATGTAGTTATTGTAATTGTTCTGTATTATCAACAAGTTACAAAATATAAAACAAGTCTCATGACCCAATTCCATTTACTTTATTTCTATCAACATTAGCATATTTCTATCAGGTTATGGGCCCAGATCTGTTCCTGTTAAATAGAATGTGGTGGTAAAATGGAAGCCATGAGTAACATGAGTGCCATAAGTATCGACAAGCTGGTTGGTCAGTCCAACTACGCAACATGGTCGTTCGCGGTCGAGATGTTACTGATAGACTTAGATCTTTGGGATTGTACAAAGGAAGATTACAAGCTAGATACAGCTGAGGCAAAGAAGAAAGATGCCAAAGCTAGGAGCAAGATTTGTCTCATGTGCAAAGAAAATATTTTCCCGATGATTATGTCACTCAGTACAGCTAGGGAGACATGGCACACGTTGCAGAAGGCGTATGCGGATAGCGGCCTGATGCGCAGATTATATTTATTGCGCAGGCTATTTAACGTAAAACTTTCATCGTTTTCAAGCATGGAGGAGTATCTTAATGACGTGCAGTCAACAAGTCAGTCATTAGTCAAAATCAAGGCGGGATTAGATGATGAATTCGTCGGAATCATAATGCTGGCGGGTCTCACGGAAGATTTTAACCCTCTTGTTATGACACTGGAGCATTCCGAAATGAAGATCTCAACCGAGACGGTGATGACAGCGCTGCTGAAGGAGAGTTTACGGAAAGATACGCAAATTGGGACTCAGAGTGAGACTGACACAGCAATGGCAGTACGGAAAACCAAGAAGGGTTTTCAAGGATTATGTCATTTGTGTAAAAAGAAAGGGCACTTTAAGTGGCAATGCCCAGAACGAAAGCCTGAAAACAAGACAGACACTTCTACGGGTAAGAATAGTAAGGAGACGTCGGGATTGATCGCCGCTTTGTCAGCAACGGTTGGCGAAGGGCAGTGGATCGTGGATTCCGGAGCAACGTCTCACATGACGTCTGACATGTGCATTCTAGAAGATAGAAAGGACATTAGTTCTAAGTGTGTGACAACTGCGAACAATGACAAATTAGTTTCTAGCAAACAGGGGAATGTGTATGTTATGGGGCGTACCGTTAGATTTGAAGACGTTCTTATGCTTCCGGGTTTAACGTCTAACTTACTGTCTGTAGGTAAGATGTGTAACAAGGGTTACACTGTTGTTTTCGATGAGGCTAGTTGTAAGGTTTACAATAAAGATTGTAATGTATCTGTATTTGGTAAGCCAACACTGACAGCACCACTGCAACAAGGATTGTATGTTTTTAACAACCATTATGCAGCGAGGGTTCTGACGTGTCCTCAGGGTACTTATACTGATTCATATGATGTATGGCATCGAAGATTAGGTCACCTGAGTGGACCTCTTATGGTGAGATTGAAAAGTATGACAGATGGTTTAACTTTTAAGGAGGTGGGCACGGAACCGTGTGAAGGATGCTGTAAGGGGAAGGAATGTGTCAAGAAGTTTCCGAAAAGGAAGAGTAAGAGAGCAAAAGACTTACTTGAGCTTGTACACACGGATCTAGCAGGTCCAATGGAGGTGGAATCTTGGGGACGTAATAAATACTTCCTAATATTTGTGGACGATTTCAGCAGGAAAACTTTTTTGTATTTGCTGAAATCAAAAACCGAAGTACCTGCTATTTTCAAAGAATTTAAAGCATTGGTAGAAAACCAGACAGGAAAGAAGATAAAAAAGTTGCGTAGCGATAACGGGACAGAATACATCAACGAAGAGCTTCAAAGTTACCTCAAAAAACATGGGATTCAACACCAGAAATCTGTTCCATACACTCCACAACAGAATGGAATAGCCGAACGTACAATACGTACTATAACTGAGAAGGCTAGATGTATGGTGCATGATGCTGGTCTTGACAAGAAATTTTGGGGAGAAGCTGTTGGATGTGCCACGTACCTGAAGAACCGATCTCCAACAATGGCTCTAAAGGACAAAATTCCAGAGGAGGTCTTTACGGGAGAGAGAGTGGATCTATCCAATTTGAGAGTATTTGGATGCAAAGCTCAGGTTCTGGTAAAGGATCATAGTAGGAAAAAGTTTGATCCAAAGACAAAAGAAATGATCATGACTGGGTATTCTGGTAAGGCGTACCGTTTTATAAATTTGAACGGTAACCCAAGGAGGATCGTAGTCGCGCGTGACGCTACTTTTATGGAAAAAGTTCCTGTAGTTAATAAAAAACAAGATGTTGTTTCAGTAGCTCCAACTGATTCTGTCACAATACAGAATGTTTCCAGAGTTGAAGTTGAGCCAATGATTCAGTCTGAGGATCCTGTTTCAGGAAATGTTCAGGATATTTCAAGAAATTCAGAGGGGATGTCTAGTAGGTCTGCCAGTTCGGAACGATGTTCTAGGCCTACTACGCCGGTGGAATTTTTTGATACTGTGGAGACTGAATTTGAACTTGATGCTGACAATCGAACAACAGATGTGCAACCACACCCGAGATACCCACAACGAAATAAGGTGCAAAAACGGGAGAGAGATATGGTGTACAATTACAATGTGTCGGAGAGTCCTGATCCTATTTCTGTAAAAGACGCAATGGAGCGTTCGGATAAGAAATTGTGGGTTGATGCAATGAAGGACGAGTATAATTCCCTTATTGTTAATAAAACATGGGAATTAGTAAGTCGGCCATTGGATCGAAATGTTGTTAAGTCAAAATGGGTTTTCAAGTTAAAAGTCGGTGCTGACGGTAGTGTTCAGCGACATAAAGCCAGGTTGGTTGCTAAGGGCTATACGCAGAAACCTGAAGAAGACTATTTTGAAACATTTGCACCAGTAGTCAAAATGTCGTCGATTCGTCTTCTTCTAGCATTAGCAGTTGAGAAATGTCTAAACGTTCATCATATTGACGTGACAACAGCTTTTCTCAATGGATATTTAGAAGAAGAAATATACATGGAGCAGCCTGAATTTTTTGTTCAAAAGGGAAAAGAAAGCTTGGTTTGTAGACTGAAGAAGGCTATTTACGGTCTCAAACAAGCTGCGAGATGTTGGAACCAAAAAATTCATGGGCATATTGTATCGCATCTGGGGTTTGTTAGAAGTAAACATGACCCATGCGTGTATTTAAAAAGAAAAGGTGAAACCGTGACAATAATAGCTCTTTATGTGGATGATTTTTATATTTTCACCAAAGATGATAGAGAAGCTGAGACAGTTAAACGACAGATAGGCGATTTTTTCAAAATAAAGGATTTGGGACAAGCGCGGGAGTGCTTAGGTATTCATATTCTGAGAAAGAATGGTGAATTGTACCTGTCTCAAAAGGCATATATTGAAAAAATACTTGAAAGATTCCAGATGTCAGAAGCTAAACCAGTGAGTACACCTGTGGAAGTTAACGTGAAACTTAAGCCGGGTAGTAAAGAGTATTCAGACCCGCGTTATCAAGAAATTGTTGGTTCGCTGATGTATTTGGCATGCTGCACAAGACCGGACATTTCATACGCTGTCACGATGTTGAGCCAGTTTAATAACTGCAATGATTCAACTCATATGTCAGCATTGAAACGTGTGCTTAGATATCTAAAAGGGACTCTAGAACTGTCGCTGCATTACAAGAAATGTAATAGTCTTATGGTTGCCTATACAGATGCAGATTGGGGTAACGGGCCTGATGGGAAGTCCTTCACAGGCTATGCTCTAATTTATGGTGGTGCTGCAGTGGCATGGCAGTCAGCTAAGCAGAGATGTGTTGCACTCAGTACAGCAGAGGCTGAGTACATTGCCATTTGTGGAGTTTCGAAGAAAGTGATTTCTTTAGGGGGCTTGTACAGTGAATTGGCAGGCACTGTAGACAAAGCTGTAACAATTTATAGCGATAGCCAAAGTGCAAGCAAACTAGTACTTTCTCCAGTATTAGGCAAACGCTCAAAGCATATTAACATTAGGTATCACTTCGTCAGGGAATTAGCAGAGGAAGGAACAATCTTACTTAAATATTGTGAGACGGGAAAAATGCCGGCCGATATGCTTACGAAAGGAGTTGGGCGGCCTAAACATACATTCTGTTGTAACAGTCTAGGATTAAGTAGGGATGTTGTGTGAGCAAACCTATACTTAATGTTGTTACTATCTAAGTGTAAAGGTTTGAGTAGGGATGTTGGATTTTGAGGTTTAAATTCAAAAATAGTACCACCTACCTAGATTAGTTCTTATTAAGGATTGACACAGTCAATGTGATTAGACTCTGTCAAGCCTGACATGTAGTTCTTATAATTGTTCTGTATTATCAACAAGTTACAAAATATAAAACAAGTCTCATGACCCAATTCCATTTACTTTATTTCTATCAACATTAGCATATTTCTATCAACCACTCACCGGACCAAGCCATGCCGTGAAATGACCTAGTCGTGTTTCGGGATGTAGTCCGGTGTAACCGTTCCGAAGACGGGTCTGAGCAGTAGCGCACTTGTAGCGCCTCACTCAACTGCCGTCTTTGTACTTCTTCACTCTACAAAACTTCAAGGCTAGAGTGAATAAGTACCTTATAGGTCGTCGTGCTCCATCTTAGAGCACAACGTCGCTTGACATCAGGCGAGTTGGTGGTCAAACGCCGACCTATTCTACATAAAAAAAAAAACATCAAATGTCATTCATCTAGATGGCTGTCCCGCGAATCTTGCTGTGTAACGAACTATAGGTATTATGTTGTATGAGTGCACACTGGGCTTATGTCGGAGGCTAGCCTAATTAGTCAACCGTGGCGTGTCAGCGGAGACGCTAGTTCTTGCGAACAAAACGGAACTTGAGCAAAATGAACTTTTAACAAAATGTAGTGCAAATATGAGTGATCACGAACAAGCGTCCGGATCGAGCGAGGATGGCGATGATAGCGGCGAAGAAAGGTTAGAGATCTCCTCGTTTTAGGCAATCGGTTAAAAAGGATGTCTTTCTGAAGATTGACATTCGAAAAATCACGATTATCTCTGACTGAAAGATTCAGTGAGCTTCAATACATACGAGTATGAACATATGTGACTAAAGTATTGTTTATATGCAAAAATGTGATGTGTTTAGTTTTTATCCCACGACGCAAAAGAGACGGGGGATTATAAGTTTGACACGTCTGTGAGTGTGTGTGTGTGTGTGTGTGTGTTTTTTCTACAGAGGTTTGGAAAAATACACTTACGTATCATGAGGCCTTGCCTGGGTATGTCGGACTCGATAAGTATCCCTACTGACCAAAATCTTCCTCTGGCACCAACCTCTACTTCCCCCGCGGGACCGCCGGTAAGCATTACTTCGCGAGGGGAGGCTCTAGCTATTTCTCTTCCTTCTAAATCTTCCTAGCTTCTATCTAGCTGTCTTATTTCAGCCCGCTTCCTTTCCATATTTCGTAGTTCCTGGAGAACTTCCGTCGCGAAACAACTATGGCCTGCCAGGCTCCCTCCGAGGAAAGCATAGCTTGTATTAAGGTCTCTGGCTATATTTGTGTGTGTGTGTGTGTGTGTGTGTGTGGCATCGTAGCTCTCGAACGGATGAACCGATTATGATTTTGTTTTTTTCGTTTGGGAGGTGAATTAATCGGAAGTGTTCTTAGCTATACTTGATGAAAATCGGTGTCGCCCCTGATACGGTTTTATAAATTTATAAATTTTTATTGATAAATTTTATTTTTTTAAACACCCGCAGTGTTTAAAAAATTAAACATTACGGAAGGACATATCCAGCCCATTTGATTGTACATAATGTACATACCAAGTTTAATCTTAACCGGATGAATTAGTCGTTTCGAAAAAAAAATAATACCAAACTCGTTTTTATTTTGAACCGGTTTCCAAAAAGGAGGAGGTTCTCAATTCGACTTTGTTTTTTATTTGTTATATTTATATATGTTACGCGATTATTCCGCCAACTGTGAATCGATTTTTATGTTTTTTATTTTTATTTGGTAGATAATACTTTATATTGGTGGTCCCATCCCATATACATTTTATTAAAGTCGGTCAGCGGTTTTTGAAACATCAAATAAAGGCCAAAAAATGGTTTAAATGGTTTAGTTTAGTCGGTTTTTTGAGCTTTGCAAAGTCTGTTCGACTAGTGAAAAAATAGTGCGTGGAGTCCCTCCGCGCGGAAGAAGTGAAACTTTTGTGTATCTTTCTTTCTCTCTCCCTCTTGCGTTGGAATATTGGACGCTACTCGTTGCTAACGCTCGCGCTGGTCTGTAACAGGTATACTACGCGCGTGCGTTCGAGTGCCACGCTCTCGCTCTGTCTCTTTTTATTCCCCCTCCCCAGGAGCGTTAAACGGTTAACGCAACCTTGCTGGAAGTCGCATTAGAAGTTTCAATGGAAACGCAATGGTATTGAAAATACAACAGAGGCTCTTCACTCGATTCTACAGATACGAATTTATTTTTTAAAATAAACTGGGAAACCCAAGATCGAATTGCTAAACAAAAACCAAGACTATTTTAGTTAAGGTCCATGGTAAGGCGCGGCTGTTGTCTCGCTCGCGGCACTGTTATATTAGACTAGCTGCGCTCCGCGGTTACACCCGTGGTATAAAAGTATCCTATGTGCTATTGTAGACTATAATCTATCTCTGTGCCAAATTTCATCCACATCGGTTCAACCGTTGTGGCGTGAAAGAGTAACAAACATCCATCCATCCATTCTTACAAACTTTCGCGTTTATAATATTAGTAGGAAGGATATCCCATCCCATCACCAATACTATATGACTATTTCTATCTTGAAACATTTACCAAAAAGTACATGCTCAAAGAAGTCTATAGATAACTTGCTCGTTGTGATTTCGGATAATGCACCTAGAAAGAGACAGCGACAGTGCTCTCTTTCACTCTGTCTGTATGTTCTAGTCTACATGTACAATTAATTGTGATGCTAATACTCGTAATTGTTAATGAAATCTTTTGAAACTGACTATACTTGTTACCACCGGTCGTACAGTTAGCGAATTACGAAAAAATGTTACGGCTGGTAATTTATTTCTGAGTGTCGATAAAGTGTAGATGGTTATAGTTAGAAACAAGTAACATTATTAGAGAAAAACAAAAACCCGGCTGCTAAATGTTGTACCCTATGTCACTGCCACTATCAAGACGATTCAAATGACACCTCACATGTCGTAATCCGTCAAGCTGTTTAGGGTGTAGGGCGTGCCAAAGAAACCTCATACATACACATACTTACACTCGAGAAACAAAACCCTCCTTTTAGCGCAGTCGGGTAAAAAACTAAAAAATACGCTTTACGAGTTGCGTTCTAAGGGTCACTTGCAGAAGCTCGGGCTATCTTTTTAACTCTGAATTAACTGCTAATTAGAGGTTAAACGGATAAACTTGATCCCCCATAGAAGCTTTAACACAATATTAGAGTTAAGTCTAAGTTAATTAACTCTGCGTTCGAGTGGGTTCGATTCCCACCTAGGGCAAACATTCATGTGATGGACATTTGTGTTTGTACTATACATACATTCTTAAATAAATAGACAATTAACACTCAGAAGTGTTAACTATCTATTTATTTAAGTAAGTGTCCCGAATATTATTTATTATTATTTTAAATAACAGTTAGAAGTAGGTATTTAAAAAAAATGTTCTTTCTTAATATTTTATTTTTGGGGGTATACCTCTAGCGTACCTAGCGTCCCATCGCAGAACGCTGCTAATATCTACCTCATTGTAGATATTTATAGCGGCTTCTATAGGTGATACCTAACTACGTCAATGTCTAAACATAGGACCTATAAATTACCGACGGACAGTCCAAAAGACACCATCCTTCGCTGAAACATTCTTTGATGCCAGCGACGTTCCTCCTTTCATTCAGACAGAGGATCATTATATGTATAAAAACTTTTTGGTAACAGGATTCCTCGACACAGGCTTTGCCTAGTGAGGAAACTGTTGTTAATTTACCTCTTTTTTAAAAAAACTCCTCTGCTGGTTATATTACTACCAAGTTTTATAATTTATGTGTATTTTTTCTTATATGTGTCGTATGTATATTGAAGCTAATAAACATTTTCATTTTCATTTCATTTCATTTTACGCTACCCTCAGATCAGCCTAGAGGAAAAGATGGAACACTGCGTTACATCTCGCTGAAGCCACTTCTTTTTAAACTTGTGTGCGTGGTAATGTTGCCATGAAAAACATTTACAATTGCACGAAAACTAATATTAATTCCCAAACTCTACGTTCAGCCATTTCCGTTCCAATATACAACTTTAGTACATTTAATATTTTAAAACTGCACATATTTGTAAGAGTTAAATGTTACGGCTTTTTCAAAATTGACTTGTAAAAAAACTGCACAGTTTTTGAAAAGAACCTCAAAATGTAGTCCTGGCCACATTTATATAATGCACTATGTATATTTATGTACACGAAATTATACCATAATCCAATGCAAATAATGTCGAGGTAAGAATGACCAAGCGAGTAGCGTAGTTTTTGTATGGTTTTTCACTTGGCTTCACCTAAATCATACGCCGTGCGTGCGCCATCTTAATTTCTTGGTTGATCTGAGACGTTACCACATCTGGAGTAAAGTGAATCTCACACTCCATGTCAAAGTCAAAATGTTTGCACTCAATTGGGTATCGAAGATACACTTATGAACGTCAAAGTTATAAAAATGACTCTATCGCCTTGTTCGGAAAAAGAGCCACTGCTCAGAAGAACAGGCAAGAAATTGAGGAGCCTATTTTTTTTCATGCGCCGTTTTTTTTTAATGCCGTTGGCAAACAAGCTAACGGGCCGCCTGATGGTAAGCGATCACCGTTGCCTATGGATACCTATAATACCAGAGGCATCACAGATACGTTGCCGACCTTTAAGGACTCCATTGACAACCCGTTTGAAGAATCCCATGCATCCCATGATGAATGAGTTGGTCGGATTGCAGGAGGGAGCTCATTCTACAGATTGCAGGTGTGCAGCAAAAAGCTGTACTGAATCGTACTGTACATAGATCTACCGAATTTTGTAACGTTACCTTTAGTATCGTTCGTTTAGACGCAGTCCGTCCAACACGCATTCCGTCCAATTCCTAAATCAATGTCGCGGCCCGTCCAAGACGCGAATCGTCCAATACACAATCCGTCCAACACGCAATTCGTCCAAAACGCATTCCGTCCTACACGCAATCCTTCCAATTCCTAAATCAATGTCGCGGCCCGTCCAAGACGCGAATCGTCCAATACACAATCCGTCCAACACGCAATTCGTCCAAAACGCATTCCGTCCTACACGCAATCCTTCCAATTCCTAAATCAATGTCGCGGCCCGTCCAAGACGCGAATCGTCCAATACACAATCCGTCCAACACGCAATTCGTCCAAAACGCATTCCGTCCTACACGCAATCCTTCCAATTCCTAAATCAATGTCGCGGCCCGTCCAAGACGCGAATCGTCCAATACACAATCCGTCCAACACGCAATTCGTCCAAAACGCATTCCGTCCTACACGCAATCCTTCCAATTCCTAAATCAATGTCGCGGCCCGTCCAAGACGCGAATCGTCCAATACGCAATCCGTCCAACACGCAATTCTTTCCAAACCGCATTCCGTCCAGCACGCATTCCGTCTTACACTCAATCCGTCCAACACGCAAACTGTCCAGTTATACAAAATTTAATCGAGACTATCGTCTGTCTCTATATATACCAGGTTGTTAGATAGATAGATAGATAAACTCTTTATTGTTCACACCACAGATAACAAAACAACAACAGAAAAATAATGATAAAACTTATTAAATAGTGTAACAACTGGCGGCCTTATCACTAAAAGCGATCTCTTCCAGGCAACCTGTTACTAGAAATAACCTGTTAGCTGTTACTAGAAATAAAAAGACTTGAGACACTACACCATGGTTTTTTAAACTTAAAGATACTCTTAATTGATTTAAGGGGGTGTGTTACGTCTCAGTTTGTAAATACGGCGTAACAGGTTGAACACTTTCCCCCTTACTAAAACCGTTGGATAGCCTCGGAAAAGTTATATCCCTACCGTCTACGAAACTGGAGTTTGGAAACAGTGTTTTGTCTCTTTTCTTTCTGTTACAATTTTAATTGGATCGAAAAAGACAAAACACTGTAAACCCATTCCGTGGCTATACAACGTTTATTAGTAAAAGAAAGGGAGTTTAATTTTGATACTTCAGGACATGATTTATCAATATGTACATCTACACTATATAATATTATAATGAGGAAAGATTTGTATTTTTTTTTCACACCATCTGCTCGACAATGACCAATTAAATATCACGTAGTCTCAACGTAAACCAAGACATTGCCTCCCTAGGGAGATAATGTTGTATGAAACTCCCAAGGGAGTTTTCGGGCAAAGAGGTTAAAATTGAATAAAAACTCAGCAAAGGGACGAGTTACTCGAAAATGGAACTGGCCGCCACAAAAAAAAGAACGCAAATGCATGAAATTTTAAAACAAAATAAACGGTGTTTTTTTATTCCTCATTTTTGGCGCTGCACGTCGTGTGCATTTGCGAGTGTCTAGTAAATTACGTATTTCTTAGGAGTAATGATAATCAAGTGATTGCTACGAAAATTGCCTTTTTGGTTTGCAGCCAAAACTCTAAAAAAACGGTGTTAAGTACATCATATTAATCAGTTCCTTTTTATTGCCTCGCAGAAGGTGTGAAAAGTAGAGTATTCACCTCTGGGTTATCCCAGAGGTGAATACTCTACTTTATAGCAGTGTCTTCGTCTTGGGCGGCTTGAAGAGATGGGTCTTTAGTCTTTACTCACGACTCTACATAACTCCCTCACTGCGCTCAGGAGTTAACTCTAGAGTCCCTCGTTACGCTCAGGGTTCAATAAGCCGCCCGTGACGTAAGACACTGCTTAACTCCCTCGATGTATAATCTACTATTGTATGTTTGTAACGAATAAACTTAAAAACGAACGGTCCGATTTCAAAAATTCTTTCACCATTAGAAAACTACATTATCCCTGAATGACATAGCGACAAAAAAAAAAAGACGCAAGCGAAGCCGCGGGCAAAACAGATAGTTCATTATATACGGCAGCTAATTATTCTGCTACTTTTATTCCGAAAAAATAACGCTTTCCGTAGTAACAATAATAAAGTCTTGTTTATTTCCTTAGTATAATTAAATTCTCTACATTTCATACAACATTTTTTTAAATAATTTTTGATGTGATATTAATTTATTTTGTGTTCTTTTTTATTTTCATACAAAAACATTTTATTATAATTTCATTATATCTAATTTAAACCTTTTGATTGTATAAAATTATGTATAAATGTATGTTTATTCTTGTATTTATTTGTTTATTAAGGACCTCCTTGGAGAGCAAAGCCTCCTCCATTTTTCTCCACATAGCTGACCTTAGCTTTTTCTCTTCAATGTATTCCTGCTGTTTATATTATTTCATCGAGCCATTTCTCTGTCGGTCTACCTGGGTCTCTTGCCAATCGGTCCGTTCCATGCAGTTATCTATTTTGCCCATTTTTCATCACTTATACGTGCAAGTATTTGCTTGCAAGCTTTCTATAGTATAGCGGGTGAAATCGCGGGACGCAGCTAGTGTCTGCAAGAAACATACTGAGTGTTAAGAGTCCGGCGACCTAACTAATTTCGACCTAGGCGACCTAGACTAACTTCGCATTGGCTTAAGGTATTCTATCGCCATTTCGTATAGAAGAAGAAGACAAGTGAAGAAAGCGAGTAATGATACTGACGAGCCTCTTAACTTACCAACAGAGTGACAAAGTGCAATTTCAATTTTTTTTATGACTTTTGTACTACTGTAATCATTCTTAAGTAACTAAGAATTTATCTTGTATTATTAATTCATTTAACAGCTAATGATGTAGACAACCTCCCTATGTAATGGAATTTTTGTATTGCATTGTCTACCTATTGAATAAATCAGTCAAAAGTGACCCCTTAAAAATGCGGATATTTTTCATACCTCTATTTTCGCTTGAGAACGTTTTTAAAAAAAAAACAAGAACATAGGGGCGAAGATATTGTTAATTTAATTGTACATGCTAAATTTCATCATAATCTGACAAACGGTTTTTAAGAAATTTGAGTAGCGCGTTTGTATGGAAATTTCAGGACGTCGCGGCCCTCTTAACCATCATAATTCCATAACTGGTCAAGAAATTTTCCAAGTGGAAAACCCTTGAGTAGGTGACCCAGTTAAGGTTTTAGTCATGTCACTGTGAGTTGTAACAGTAAACATGACTAAGGGCCGATTTCACCAGTGAATATAAACGCGATTAGCTCATTTTAAACTTGGTTTACGTGAAAAATGAGGTTAAAAAGTAATTTTGCATATCACTAAACTTAGTTTAATAAGTCTCGATTAGTAGCATAAATGGTGAATTCGGCCCTTAATAAGGGTTAAGGTTTGGTTTATTTTAATAGGTGAACTTCCTATCCTACTAATATTATAAACGCGAAAGTTTGTAAGAATGGATGGATGGATGTTTGTTACTCTTTCACGCCAGAACGGCTGAACAGATCTGGATGAAATTTGGCACAGAGATAGATTATAGTCTAGGATAGCACATAGGATAATTTTTAACCGCAGGTGAAACCGCGGGGCGCAACTTGTAAAACATAAAAAATACATAATAATAATTATTTAATTTATTTAATTTTTTTACATCCCTGATCTGTGTATGAGACCACCTCTAAAGTATGATCTCTCAAACAAAAACAGAATCATTAAAATCGATTCTCCCAGTCAGAAGTTATGAGGTAACAAACATATTTTTTTTTTAAAACAGTCGAATTGAGAACCTCCCCCTTTTTTGAAGTCGGTTAAAAAACATGTTAATCACCCTTACCAGCAGTTTTTAAACTTGTAAGATTTGCTGTCCCGTCCAGTTTTTTTAACCTTAAAGTTTACGACGGTTTGCTTTGCTACGCAGTGCTTCATGAAATATGCCTGTTGTTTACCTGGAAATCTGGATCTATCTGGAGCCCGGTGTATGGCGACGGCCCTTTCATATTTGGGACTGAATATCGTCCGGCGAAGTGTGGGTGTTGTATTACACCTATGCCAGCCCCCTCGGAGGAAGGGCGTGACGATATATTTTACCTGGAAATGCCCTCGGTCAACTAGCTAGTTTAACTGTCTCCAAGCCTAAAATTCTATCTCCAAGCCTCTACTGACCTCGACAGCTACTACAGCCTAGGCGTATTAAGAGGTTAAGATGCGCCAATGACATTTGGAATTCGGCGCTCAGCTGGTTTTAGCGCCTCTAGTGATCAACGCTCGAAGCTTTTGAACATTGAGCTAGCATTTCTCAAAGACTAAACAAATTCAGACGAAACACCGTGAAAAAAATATTTTTGCCTAAAAATGAATGCCCTCTGTGATGTTATGCTTTATTGTAATGTTTTGTGACTAAATTATTTGAAGCCAAAAAAACAATCGTAGACCACGGACTCTCTGAAGTGTGAGATATCTTGGTTCATCGGATCTTGGTCCCTCTCACTTTTATGATTTTTCAAACGAGAGAGACATTGACCAATACATATCTCGTGCGTAGGAATAGGGGGAATAATATAATATCGTAAGAATAGCTCTGGAGGGCTATTCTTGACGCGTGAGATGTTTCTTGGTCACTCTCACTATGACTTTTAAAACGAGAGAGACATTGATCAGAAAATATTTCTAGCAAGAATAGGGCTCCTGATGGGCATTCTAAGAACTCCGGTACCAGGGATAAATCACTCAACCTATCTTAAACCAATGCTTACAACATTTCAAAAATCTCATAACAAAAAACATATTGACTAGGACTAGCAGAGCTGTTCAATCGACGGCCCGCTTTAAAAATGTATTCTACGAGTTGATAGTACTAATCTGTTTTATATAATTAGTAGGTAGTATAAAAATGACTAAAATTGTTGAAAATATAGTGGACCCAGAACTCACAACCTCATTATTTTCTCGATAGTTTCTTGCCTGATTTTGCTGAAATGTTCCTACTTGAAGTTAAAAACGCGTTTGTGTTTAATATCTTTTTCATCACTCTCGCTCGTAAAAAGGACTTTATTACATCAGTTTTAGCTCATAATCCGAGCTATTAAGCACGTGTGCTGTTACTTTACCATTATCGCACTAGTAACTAAACTAGACTTTTTTTAAATAAATCAACAAGAGTTTTTTTTTTACTTTTCTTAAATTCTTAATTTAAAGTATCATAACTACGTAATAACAGTAAATAAACATTATTTTTTTATCAAAATATTGACAATTAATTAGGTATGATAATTTAAACAAAGTATTCGCTTTATTATTTTGCCTAGGAAAATTTTGATGGGTGGAAAAGCAGCAAAATGCGCATACATTTTCAGAAAAATGTATTGACTAATGCAAGTCTGTGTTTTTTCCCCTCGCATGTGTGATGAAAAACGTCAAATGAAACGCGTGTGCGTTAATAATTACACTATTGGCTCCATTAGTGGGCTCGCATACGGCTCGCGCTATAATACCTCCTCGAGTGAATGACAAATACAAGAAACTAACGGAACGAGCTTTTTTTTATCTACGCGTACGAAATCGTGAGCAGCAGCTAGTAGTTAATATAGAAAAAAAATCCTCTATAGCTGGACTAAAGGGGTCTTAGATTGGATATTGAAAAACCTTTTGTAGCTGAAATACATGTATAGTGCTTAGATTTTAGCAAACACCAAAAAAATAATCAAAATAAACCGAGATTCAAAAAATATCAATAAATCAAATGCTTTGAAGGCAGTAATCGCTCAAATTAACACATCCTTAATCTAACACATGAAACTCAAATGTTGGTTTTATAGATGAAACATAAATCCGAGCGAAGCTTGTAGCTGGGAGTTTCCAAGCAAAGAGGTTAACATTGAATAAAAACTCAGAATAGCACTGTAAGAAGAGTTTATTTGAAAATTGAACTAGCTACCAAGAAAAAAATACGAGCACGTGTTCCACGAGCTGCACGAAATTTAAAATAAAAGACTGTACCTTATTAGTAACTTTTTATTAGTTATGAGAGAGTATAATATTAGACAGTATTTTTAGTAGAGAATTCGCTTCTAGGATAAAGCAGTGTGTGTGTGTGTTGTCTTGGGCGGCTTGAACCCCTCGCTGCCCTCAGGACTCATCTTCCCTTGCTGCATTCGGGAGTTAACTCTAGATTCCCTCGTTACGCTCAGGGTACAATAAGCCGCCCGCGACGTAAGGCACTGCTTTGTGCCCTCGGTACATAATCTACTATTGTTACTCTTTATTCACAAAAAGGGGAATTTAGAAGCAAGACCTGTTTGCTTTTCTCCAATCAAGTCTATCGATTGTTTGTCGCAACCAAATCCATTGTGTCTTGATATTTCCTTCAATTTTACGAAGAAGAAGCTAATGTTATAATACGCCAATAACTTTTGTCTTTCTGTTCTTGTTCTGCTTCTTCTTCGACGATGAGATTCGGCAATGAAGACTGATATTGTTGTTCCTAAAAACAATATTAAATGATAATTAATTTGCAACCATACTAAGTCCCAACGCTCGTATCAATAATTTATTTATGTACATTGTGTACACAAAAAAATAAAAAAATAAAAAAAGATTACCAGTTTATTCGAAGGTGAAAAAGTCCCTGTTCCTCGGATGCTCTGATACCCTTCGGCTGATTTTGAACTAGGCATCTGTAGATAAAAATATAGGATAAGTTTTTAGTATTTTTATTAACTGAAACGGAAGTTCTTCACTCGCGCTTCGCACTCGCTGAGTGAATGGTTGTACTGGCGTCACGCATGCCCATAGCAGTTCAGCGCCACTCTGATTACAAGTAGTGGCTCTATGAGCAACGTCTCACAAATTACATATATCCGCTATTTTAAATAAAACCTAAATTTACAAAATTTCACAAATATCGGTTGAGAAATGCGATCTGTAGAGGAAAACAATCGGACATCCGTGCAATCAGACGCTGGACGCCGGACATACGACAACTTCAGCAATAGCATTTTCATTTGGCATAGCTCTGACTATGCACTATGCTTGTCACCCTAATAATATAAGATGTTAAATGTCTTTTAACTCACCTTAGTTCAGTACTCGCATTTGTCGTTGGCTGAACGCTTGTGTTTAAATTTTGATAATTTCATTGATCTCTGTTTCTGAAAAAATGAAATAAAGCAATTTAAAGATATTAATTACACAATATTCATATTACTCAAAGCGTCTCGTTTGTCTCTTTCCATGATACCATAAAATATAAAACAATTACCAATCTATAATCCCAGTTTAAAATATATTATTAATCTAGTCTTCATGCAATAGAGACTAGATTAAAATAACTATTAAGACTAGATGCAGGTTGGTATCAGTTACCAAAGAAATTGTTGTATATAATAAATATAAATAAATAACAATACATACAATAGTGACTCTGTGAGCTGGTGATCTCATCAAAAAGGTTTTTTGAAAATTTTCCAATTATGCGGAGATATATCTTTTTTTAAATCACATCTCTGCCATATTGAAAAATTTCCAATAACCGCCTAGACATGAAAATTCTTTTTAAATATCGGACTTACTCACAAAGTTTCAAGAGAATAGGTTAAGAAATGCCACCTGTAGATTAAGACAGGTCTGGACAGAGATCCGGACAGAAATCCAGACGGAATTCGGACATACGAAAGCATTTTCGTCGAATCTGAAGCATAGACGCTTCGCTCGCTAACGATCTCTCGCTCGGTTATTGTTGTAAGAAAATGTAATAACTTTTCTATCGAATTCAATGGCCATGACTCGGAACACTACTTTCTGAATGCAAATGCTTGACTTTTTGTATTAAATACTATTTTTACTAAAAAATACTTTATTTTGATCAAAGTGACTGATCAGAGTGTTAGTAAGCATATTCTTTCAAATAAAAAATAAATGAGTAAATAACGAAGTTATGCTGCAACAAACATTTAGTAAAATTTATACAATGTAATTGAGTGCGTCCTAATTTTTGAAGTCGGTTAACAAACCAGGATAAGTTAGAAAAATATGCTTACTACACTGCTAAAAATAATAATGTATTGCGGACCGTGGTTGGTCAGCTATAACATAAAAATGTGATTGTTTCTAGTTTAGGTAGGTTAGTTTAGGAAATGTGCTATACCAAAAACAAAAATTAGTATTAGTCATTTACACCGTTCGCACGCAACGACCGCTTTCCGATATTGACATCGTAAGTACACATAATAATTATCATTATTTTATTTTTACCAGATTGTTCAAGAAGGATTACTTATTATTATTAACTATAGAATACTCCCCATTTCTGTTATTAACTAGGTGTTGGGGCATCAGCAAGTATGCCACAGCTTCAATTTGAAATGGCTTAGGTATATTGACCTTAGTATAATTTTTGTGAATAATTGAATCAAATGAAATCACGAGAAAAAAAAACAGCTGTTTCATACAAAAAGCTCATCGATCGTCGACAAAATGTAAGCAGATGCTTTTTTCCCCGATTTAATTTACAAATAAAAAAGTTTAAAAAGTAATCGTTGTTTATAATGAAGAGTACAGTGACCCCCGTTTGGCTTAGTACACCCTATACCGATAACCCTGTGCAATGTACAAATGTGACACATAAAGTTACATTTGTACATAACAAAACAAAAACACAGTTCTGTCAAGTCTTGCACTTGGATAATTATCATGAGCAACATGTACAATGGGGCCCGTGCCGTGGCGTGATGATTGTAGTACAGCACGACGCTGCGCGACCGCGGCTCGTATCACAGCAAAATAAGGTTCATGGTCGCACAGCGTCGGCGGCTAAATCCAACAATCATCGCAATAAGGTGTAATGGACGGTGAAGCCCTGAGAGTTAACATAGGTCGGAGGACACGTCTGTAGTTTTCTATTAAGTATTTTTATCAGGAAAACAAACGTCAGACCGAATCATATGCCACTAAAAACTCAGACACTAGGGTTAGTCACTTCAGTCTACACAATAAGAACAAACGGGTAAAAATATTTATGTGGTAATTAAATATTAATAGGTAGGTAGGTACTTACCACTTAGCTACCTAGTTGGAGTCCAATTTTTTTGTTACGCCTAGCTGCCTTGGTGACATCTCCCATTTTCATCGGATCAACCTTCTGTACCCTCTACTCACAACGCGATCAATTATTGTCCAAATATTTTCACTAGTAGTAAAGTCACTAAAAACTTATCAAATGTCTTGAAAAACTACTTTTTTTGATTGTCTCTGGATAATTAAGCACTGTTTAATTGATGATTTACGTACAAATAGAAAAAAAATGCGAAAATATTTTTCGGCAAGGCGAGTACGTCCTTCCTTCGTGAGGCGCTGGCGCCGACTGGCCCGTCCCCCGCAAAGGAGCTCGCGGGTGTCAGTGGTCACGTGATCTGACGAAATACTTCAAAATAACACAAAATATTACTAAACTAACTCAATTTTAGCTCTAAAAATATGGTAAAAGGACGATCAATCATATTTTTAATTTCCTATCCGAAGATGTAAAAATATATGGTAACGTAATCTCCGAAAGCACGGTATTGCACGCCATGAGAACGAAAACAACGTCCATTTAATATTTTTTTACTCGCAATCTAGTAAGTAATATAATATTTTAATAAGACTAATTAATAGGTAACAGAATGATCTTATTGGTGATATTTTTTTCATATCGGTAGGGTCCGTAGCTTCTTCACTATTACGTGTTGAATAGACGCATTTGGCGAATATTCAAGGCTTAACATCTTCAACCACGTCTTTAGTAAGGCCCGCATGCTAAAACGACGCTCAGTCTTGATTCTCGATTTAAAACTGGTTTTACCATACTTACGTTCGTATACTAAAACGACGCACAGTCTTGATTCTCGATTTAAAACTCTGTTTTATCAAACTTAAACCTTAGACTGTCTTGCGCCGTGCAGATTCCTCAGAAACCCACTGTTAGCAGACTGTTAGCAGGCCTGTATCTGTAATCATGCAATGTATCTATTTGTGAATAAAGACATTTGATTTTATTTGAGAAAAAGAATCGTTTGAAAACGATTGCAACTTGTCTAAGGCACGCTTCCTTCGATCATACATACATACATAGATGTCGTGTCTCATTAAAAACCAGGCCTCTATAGTGGCACCGCATCGACACTCAGCGTTCTATTCAAAATAATCAAATACGTAAAACTTCATTTGAATTTAAGCCTTATCATTTCGCAATAACGTTGATGACAATTGCTAAAGTATCTTAGCACATTCAGGCGTCGCGACACCGACGCGATCACAGAGCGACTGACAGCGAAACAAGGCTTACACTTGATCCAAGCCTAGCTTTCAAGGTGCCGTTTTTGTATTGAGACTTGTTGGTACCTATCTCATAATCCAAAAAAATTAGGTCAAGCGTTCCGGGAGCAAACACGTAATGACGTCACTCGTCATCGTCGTACATCTCTTTCGAACTATTTGTAAATGACTTATTTCGGTCCTGCTTATGCATCGATTGACGTCACTATGTGTTGCCCACGTGACCGGAATGCTATAGCTGGCGGACTATATTATTAAATCATGGTATATCTGATCAAAGCCCGTTGCAATTGGCCATTCCTGAAGCTTGTCCAGATCGCCCCTTCATCTACATCTTCTTTACCTAATAGCTAACTCAAATGGTTTCATTTTCCAGGTGGGCGGCGTGGTCAGCCATGGGTTGCTTCGGCTCTCCCGGGGACAAGCGAGGCAGCGAGGGCGACGACATAAAGTCGCAGAAGAAACGCAGCGAAATCATCAACAAGCAGCTGCAGAAAGACAAGCAGGTAACGTACTCTACGTTGTATTATGTATGTAATATATATTTAAATATCATCCATCCATCAGCCATAGGACGTCCACAGCTGGACATAAGCCTCCCCCATAGATCTCCAATAAGACCGGTTGGTAGCGGCCTGCACCCCCCCGTGGTCTCCATTCGAGAACTTTTCGACCCCATCGGTCATCAGTCCTCCGTGTTATGTGCCCTGCCCACTGCCACTTCAACTTGCCAATCCGCTGGGCTATGTCGGTAACTTTGGTTCGTCTACGGATCTCCTCATTCCTGATTCGATCTCGCAGAGAGACTCCGAGCATAGCCCTCTCCATAGCTCGTTGGGCTACTTAGCTCGTTGGGCTACTAGAAGCTTAATAATGAGGCCCATAGTAAGAGACCACGTTTCAGTGCCATAAGTCATCACTGGTAACACACACAGGTCGAACACTTTCGACTTGAGGCACTGAAGTATGTCGGACGAGAAGAGAGAGGTATTCAAATACCACATTCTATAAAACAACCAAGTTCTGGATGAAATTTGGCGCAGAAGTAGATTTTAATCTGGAATAACATATTAACCACGGGTGACACCGCGGGGCGCAGCTAGTCTACATTATGAAGGAAGTTCGTCAAACTTGCCTATTCCGTTCAACTATCTTGCCGTTGGCTGGCGAGTAGTTATTTGACCGAGCGAGACCGAAGTGAGAGCGAAGCGTCCCCATTTCAGCTTGGGCAAAATGCTTTCGTATGTCCGGCAGCGTCCGGTTGTCCGGATGTCTGGCCGTTCTCCTCTACAAGTCGCATTTTTCAACCATTTCTCGTAAAATTTTGTGAGCAGGTTCAATAATTAATATGGTTTTTATTGTCGATTAAAGTTTTGGGATATTTTCAAAATGATGAAGAGATATGAGACATGAGAAGACTCGCGAGGTCTTCAGCCCACAGAGCCATTAGTATGGTAAATACAATACGACTAATTAGTCGTGAATTAGCAAATTGGCTAAGAGTTTGTGGCGATGCGATGAAATGGGGATCGCAAGATCTCAGTTCGAAGTGCACTAAGTAACGTTAGTATTGACTGAGTGAAGGTCTTAGGTCTTAAGTCTACTGGGACAGCTCGCCATTTGTGTGTATAATGTTTCCTGGTTTATACACCACTATTTGTAAATATTAAAAATAGTGGTGGACTATTAGAAGCGATGACAGCCTAGTTGGAGAAGGCCTGCCTCTCAAGCCAGCGGGAGCGGGTTCGAACCCAGTCGACGGCACGCACCAACTTGTTCATTGTGTGAACATATGTGCGTATTGTATGTCATCTGCTACATGAATGGAGCCCGGTGTATGGCGACAGGCTCGCCCCCTGTCACATTTGGAACTGAATATCGTCCGGCGAAGTGTGGGTGTTGTATCACACCTCTGCCTACCCCTTCGGGGGAAAGGCGTGACGATATGTTGTATGTTTATTTTTAAGATACTAGCAAAATGATTTGCAAGCCTGAAGTAATGCCAAATTCAAGTGGCAGTGGGCAGGGCACATTGCTTGTAGAACCGACGGCCGATGGGGCAGAAAGGTTCTGGAGTGGCGACCACGAACCGGAAAACGCAGCGTGGAAAGGCCTCCCACAAGGTGGAGCGACGACCTGGTGAGGGTCGCGGGAAGTCGGTGTATACGGGCAGCAGTCCAGCATTGGACGTCTTAAGGGCTGACATGATGCCAAAGATGATGAGCGAAACTTTACAGGCTGATTCTCTACGTCATGACAAACAACTTTTACAAAAAGGACCAACCCTGAAATCGCAAAACAAAAATCAGCTGGTCCATACAAAAACATTACATTAGTTTACCGGCTACAATATGTCAATTAAATTGTATGTTCGAATCCAGGACTTTCTGCTTATAAGGCAGACGTTACCAAGTAAGCCTGTACACTTCAAATATCATCCAAATTTGGTCTGCGTTTGTAATTCAGTTACGTAACGAGTGATTTAATGTTGATGATGTTTACGTGCCATCCCGCTCGTTCCAACTTACTCATCATACGTGTGAACGTGACAGCACCACCTGACTTACGCAACAAAGCATGGGAGCATAGGGAAAGCCCCATCAAGCCTTTTGAGACCCTACAAAATTAAATGACTAATTTATGAGTATTTATAATTACAATGTTTGTGGTA
The DNA here is from genome assembly GCA_911728515.1 of Peribatodes rhomboidaria. Taxonomy (NCBI): domain Eukaryota; kingdom Metazoa; phylum Arthropoda; class Insecta; order Lepidoptera; family Geometridae; genus Peribatodes; species Peribatodes rhomboidaria. Next base: position 8,165,036 of record OU452189.1, read on the forward strand.
TTCGCCATCGAAATAAAATAAGGAAGAAGCGGCACGTGTCTAATTACAAGCTTTTATTCAACTTGCAATGTACTCGTATATTGTATGGATGTGACCATGTTTGTTCGGGTGGAATCTTGCAACTCAATTTTGAAGCAGATATCTTCAACCGATGGAGCTGACATATTGTAAATGTTACCGGCAATCTGTATAATTCAGATATTGAATCAGGATTAGAATACTTTTATTGTGACAATGTACATAGAAGAGGAAAACAAATATTAAATACACAAATTACAAATACAAGTGCATTGTCACAGAACCGACCCCTACACTTGTTACTGATTGTACACAACCAGCGCTGGTCTTCTGGTTTATTATATACAAAACCTAGGCAATGTATAAAATGTTATATACAGTTATCCTACACCTAGTATAAATAAGTTAATACCGGATTATGCAGATTGCTGGTAACCTATACACGTTTAGTTTGGATGACAATGCATGGTTAGTTGTATGACGTCATTTGAACACCCAACAAGGCGGATTTTTAATGCACTACTACAATATGGGTAACGTAATAAATAAATAAATTAAAAAAGGGTAAATGTTAAGGGTTTGCTGAGAGTAGCTCAAAAAGATTATTTTTAGCGCAATAAATTTTTTGTTGATTTTTTTTTTTGTACACACACATCCAGTTTGCTTGTAGTTTGTTGTGCGACTACAGTATTTTTAACGTGTTGCAATAACAAAGATAGAGAGACGTAAAACTTTTACAGTCGCTACAGTCTCTTTTACCGTAAAAGAGACGAGACAACAATATCTATCACTGTTGCGGGTGGTCGCGTTTTTTTGTGACTACGCTAAATTGTGTGCAGCACCTAATTTAAGCGGTCCATTGTTAGGTTTTCGTACCGCATCTCCCTTATAAATGATCGAAGGTATTTATAATAACAATGTTTCTGGTATGCGCCCATTAAATATTTTCCGCATAATTATTGTCACATGTGATGAGTGACTGGTATTTTGAATGAGTAATATTGTCGTGTGTGTGAATGTTTATGAGGTTAAATGGCTTGTATCAAGATTTTATGAGGGAAGTATGATTGTATTTCAATTTATGGCTGTTGCTTTTATGAAACTAATTTTATGAGTTAGGTTCGTGAGTAGTTTGTTTAATTTTATGAGAAGCAACAGTGTACATTGAGCTGGTTAGTAAAACTACGTACATAGCGTTACGCCTTTCTCACGAAGGGGCTGGCAGAGGTGCGCAGCACCTACACTTCGCCGGACGATATTCAGTCCCAAATGAGTAAGGGAGCGAGCCTGTCACCATACACCGTGCTTTAGTTATACTAATAGGACGATACTATCGTATCGTTTATATATATACTCTGTAATATCCTACTTCCTATCCTATCCTATCCTACTAATATTATAACCGCGAAAGTTTGTAAGAATGGATGGATGGATGGATGGATGGATGGATGTTTGTTACTCTTTCACGCCAGAACGGCTGAACAGATCTGGATGAAATTTGGCACAGAGATAGATTATAGTCTAGAATAGCACATAGGAGACTTTTTAACCGCGGGTGAAACCGCGGGGGCAAGCTAGTAGTTTATACTATCGTATCGTCCTTCGTAAGCCGCATCGTTGCTTAACGTCAGGCGATACGGTGGCCAAACGCAAACTAATTTATTATTGAACTAGCGTAGCGACCCGCTCTGGCTTCGCAAGATTCCTTTAAACCTTCTAAACCTTCCGTGAAAAATGATCTAACTGATGTTGAAAATAGCATCAAAATCCGTTGCGTGCTTTAGGATGAGTTAGCGTTTAATGTACAGACAGAGACAGATAGACGCGGAAAGTGACTTTGTGTTATACTATGTCATTATATGCCTATATCCTCATCCCACTTAAGTGGGGTCGGTACAGTATGCACACTTTCTCCATCCATCTCTTTCACTCTTCATCTCAGAAATAACTTCCTTCTCTTTCACGCAATTCATCCATACTTTCTTCGATCTTCGGTCGATTTTGTTTTCTTTTTTTTTTTACTAGAGAAATCAAAAAATCTGTTGTTTTGTTACAGCTGTATCGGGCCACGCACCGGCTGCTGTTGCTAGGCGCCGGCGAGTCCGGCAAGTCGACGATCGTAAAGCAGATGCGCATCCTCCACGTCAACGGGTTCTCGGACAAAGAGCGCCGCGAGAAGATCGAGGACATCAAGAAGAATATACGCGATGCTATACTTGTGAGTATCGTGACCGTTAGTTCGCCCTTTCGATCAATAGATGGAGTCAGAAGTAAATAGAATTAAGTAGTGTATCATCCACGTCAACGGGTTCTCGGACAAGGAGCACTGTCAGAAGACCGAGGACATCAAGAAGAATATACGCCATGCTATACTTGTGAGTATAGTGACCGTTAGTTCGCCCTTTCGATCAATAGATGGAGTTAGAAGTAAATAGGAATTAAGTAGTGTATCTTCCACGTCAACGGATTCTCGGACAAGGAGCACTGTCAGAAGATCGAGGACATCAAGAAGAATATACGCGATGCTATACTTGTGAGTATCGTGACCGTTAGTTCGCCCTTTCGATCAATAGATGGTGTCACACGTCAATAGGGATAGGTAGTGTATCCTTCACGGGTTCTCGGACAAAGAGCGCCATGAAAAGACCGAGGAATTCAAGAAGAATATACGCGATGCGATACTTTTGCGTTTTTCGAAACCTTAGTCTTTTCGAGCAACCGCTCTGCCGCCACAATTCAGTATGCCTGGAGTAACGAATGTTCTACTTTAGCGCAGTTTTCAAAAGACACGCTACAAGAATATCGCGGACATAAAGAAGATTACATACTTTTTGTGAGTGTTGTAATTTAGTTCTCTTTTTCGATCGATAGATAGCGTGATGCTAAATACCGAAGATAAACAGCCTACATCTTATTTGTAATATTTTGTACCTATCTTAGGTATGTTTCCATATAATTAACAAACATGTTTAGAGACATTTTTTTTACAAAATTAACCTGTTCATTGTAACGTTTCAGACAATCACCGGTGCAATGAGCACTCTAACACCTCCCATACCGCTAGAGAAGGCGGAGAATAAGGCGCGCGTCGATTACATACAGGTCAGTTATCTGTGTATCTCTGTTGTATTGTAACTCCTAAACGATTGGACTGATTTCGATTCTGTTTTTGTTTGATTGAAATGTGACTAGGCTGTTACTTTTTTTGTTTTATTTTTTCTTTTTAAATTTGATTGTTTTTAAATTTAGTGTCCACTAAAATGTGAGCGGGCATTCGCTCGCGTGTCTGTAATGAAAAATTTCATGAGTAGCGCTAACTGGCGCGCGTGTGCGATCCGTGCGGTTGAATACCTTCCACTGCGACCACTAATACCAGTCTTGATTATGAGTGAACCACTCACCCTATAACACTGGCCTACAAAAAAAATGTTTTGGTGCAGCTCTGTTCGCATCTGTAGTCGGTAAAGTAGGTAGTATGAACTACATTGCTGCTACTAGATGTCAGCTGACAGCTCTGGTTTACCTTCAATTCTTTTTTAAATTTTGTATGGTTTTATTGAAAATCAATCCATGTTATAACTACTTTTATGACATTAATCGTATAAATTTATGATGGCAAGTAATTCAAGAAGTTGCATTAATGATCCTGATATGTGTTGTTACATATGCGGTAAGTATACAATGAAAAATCAACAGAAACCGATCAATGACATTGTATTCTGTAAACTTTCTTCCTCATAAACAAAAGCGTGACTAGTTTTCTCGTATCTGCTCACAAATCAAAACCCAGAATCAGGTCTAAAATCTTAGGCACCAAAATGAGTGTAGACCAGTGTAATAAACGGAGTCTGAACGAAATCCGCTCCACTCGCAGTGGAAGACGTACATAATACTTGTTGTCGGAATGATATGTGATATGTTTCATTGTAGCTCCAGGCTTCCAAACCAGTCACCAGAGTATGCCCGATTAAACGATTTGCATTTGTTGTTACATTGCAGGATGTGGCGTCGCAGCCCGATTTCGACTACCCAGCGGAGTTTTACGAGCACACGGAGGCTCTGTGGGCCGACGGCGGCGTGCAGCGCACGTACGAGCGCAGCAACGAGTACCAGCTCATTGACTGCGCCAAGTAGTACGTATCTACTGACACACTGTCTGTCCACTAGTCGCTAGACTAGTTGCACGAGCACACGGAGGCTCTGTGGGCCGACGGCGGCGTGCAGCGCACGTACGAGCGCAGCAACGAGTACCAGCTCATTGACTGCGCCAAGTAGTACGTATCTACTGACACTCTGTCTGTCCACTAGTCGCTAAGCTAGTTGCACAAGCCCACGGAGGCTCTGTGGGCCGACGATTTGGCGAGCGTCGCGGGAAGACGGTGGATGAAGCGTGAGACCGGTCGTTATGGGGGGAGGCAGCCGTCCAGCAGTGAACGTATCCCAGGCTGACATGATGATTAATTCATAAACATATCGGTATGCCCTTTCCCCGGGCTGGCAGAAGTGTATTATTACGCTCACATTTCGCCGGACGATATTCAGTCCCAAATGTGACAGGGGGTGAGCCTGTCGCCATACATCGGGGTCCAGTTGTGTAGCAGATGACATTAAATAAGCACATAATAAATTCACTTGAACAAATTGGTGCGTGCCTTCGGCTGGGATCGCCTCCGCTCCTTCTGCGTTAACAGGAGAGCTTTCTCCAACTAATCAATTCAACCAGTTTGCAAACTAGTCGGGCAACCCGTCTAATATCCCTCGTGTCTGTCCACAGTTTCCTGGACCAGGTGAATATAATAAAGCTGGCGAACTACACTCCGAGCGAGCAGGACATCCTGCGCTGCCGAGTGCTCACCTCTGGAATATTCGAGACGCAGTTCGTCGTCGACAAAGTCAATTTTCAGTGAGTAATTACAAAACAATACAATATGTTTATTTTGTGGAAAAGTCTTTGTCTTAATTAGGCGTACAACCCTGTGTCTTAGGACTCTGGGATATTAAAATGTATCAGATACAAAACTTACTAACTTTGTGCTCACTATTAAAGAAAGATTAAAATGTGTTATTTAAATTTGACAAAAGCTAAAGTTTTAACATAAAGTACTTTGCTGTTTCTTAATCCTAGAGCAAGTTTTAGAATATAAAATTATAAACCTTATGACCATAACTCATCTCATGCGTAAAGAATAAGGAGCCTGGGCCTAAATAACTATTTCCTAATCTGTTGCTGGGCTATAGCTAGTGTTCGCCGAGCGAGAATCATTTAGTCGGCGAGCGTGACTCTCAGCGAGTATTGCGACAAATTAGTCGAGCGAGTTCTCGCCGGCGGTGTGAGCAGTCGGCCATCAACTATTAATAAATGTGTCTCTTTTATACACACGGGATTTATATCTATTGTACGTTTCTTGAGCGAGTAAATAGTCAATATTTTGTAGCCTATGAGTACCTATATGTCTAGAGAGAGTTCCGTATTATGAACGAAAGTGACAGGCCAACTTTTATATATTAGTGTGCGTGATAGGTACGTCTTTTACTGGGGTTGCGTCATACATTTTGTTCATTTAGAACCTAGCTAGTTGGCTGTTATTTTTTTTGACGCGTGCAATATTTTTTTAGCCTATCTGGACATATCCTTTATCAAAGTTCGTAGCTTACTCGCCGACGATGCCGGCGATCGGCCTTAAGGCCCGGTATTACACGAAATCAACGAAAAAAGTATTTTGATTGCGCCTAGTTTGATGTGAAGAATTGTGATGATCAGGTGCAAAAAAATACAGCTGGTAGGAAAAACAACCAAAAATAGTTTAACCGAAGTAGAATTTTGAAAATAATTCTCATTTTGGAAAAAAAAAACACAAAAAGTATCTTTTTAAAAAATTGTTTGACTGTACTCTGAATTTTCAGTGATTACAACAGATTATTTTTCGATTATTCAATAGCTAAATTGTACTCTAAAGTATAACTGGGTAACTTACTCGTATATTATTTGTGTTCTTATTACGATTAATACCAATCAAAACTTCAAAAAAATGTAATTCTAGGCGCCGATCTCGTTTTACCTTCAAATATGATTTGCGTTTACTAACTCTAAATGAAGCAGCTTAAGTAAACGTGTGTGTGGGTGAAATATCGTGCGATGACGGCGCCTTAATACTGATTAAAATGACAAAAAATAATTATTCTAGGCACCGATCTCATTTTACACTCAAACCTGATTTGCGATTTTCAACTCTAAATGAAGCGGCACAAGTAAACGTGTAGGTAGAAAATCGTGCTATGACTGCGTCTTAATTCTTCCTTCTTTCCTTCCAGCATGTTCGACGTGGGCGGTCAGCGCGACGAGCGGCGCAAGTGGATTCAGTGCTTCAACGACGTCACCGCAATCATATTCGTGACCGCCTGCTCCTCGTACAACATGGTGCTGCGCGAGGACCCCACGCAGAACAGGCTGCGGGAGTCGCTCGACCTCTTCAAGAGCATATGGAACAACAGGTGAGGGGTCGATGCCAGAAGAAAAGAAAAAAAGGAGCTTGAAGGACCAAAATTCAAAATTATGCTTGTCGGAGCCCCAAAAAAATTAATACAAAAACTAGCTCGAAGGACCAACATTCGAATGTCTGCTTATATAAGCTGAAACTATGCTTATTGTTTTCATTTTCTGTGTGCTTCTTTACTGTTTATCAGCTTTTTGTAACACTATAGAAAAATATTTACTCCAAAACATGTTCGTATCAGAAATAGAAAAAAAGTGACCAACAATTACCCAAAACAATGTCTATAAAGGCTGGAAGGAACAAGATCAGAGAGAATGGTATATAAAACATAAAAAAATACTGGCTGGTTTTGAGCAGAGTTTACATAAATCTTACAGTTACTTCTTACAGTTAAGTAGTGCATAAATATCGTTGATAAGATGCTTTTTAAAGTTTTAAGTCACTTAATGTATTTTATTTACACAGATATGATGACACGAGTGATAGGTAATTTTTATTCGACTGCGCAAGAAGGAGGGTTATGTTTTTCGAGTATGTGGATGTATGAGGTTTCTTTGGCACGCCCTACAGCCTAAATAGCTTGATGGATTTCGATATGTGAGGAGTGAAAGTGACGATAAGTGACAACATTCTGCAGTCGGGTTTTTGTTTTTCTTTTAATAATGTTATTTCTTGCAACAATGTTTTTATACGTCATTACTGAATCGATTTAAAAAAAATTGGTTGTCTGTAAAGTCGGTTTACTGACGATAGTTGAACGTGACAACGTGCTCACTCAAGTAGGAGAGAGACGGATGTCGAACGCTGCCAACGCAAAGGCCGATTGTGCTTCTTTGTCGCTAGTTCCGCGCTCTCGCTTGCACTTCAAGCCTTACATGGAACGCCTCAGAGCGAGGTAACGCCGCATTTTTTCGTGCGTGCAGCCGGCTCTATCGAATTATAAGACGTTGTCACGTCAAAAAGTATTTAAATTTTCTTCCCCAGATGGCTCCGCACGATATCCGTGATCCTGTTCCTGAACAAGCAGGACCTCCTGGCCGAGAAAGTTCTGGCGGGCAAGTCTCGGCTCGAGGAGTACTTCTCGGAGTTCTCGCGGTACTGCACGCCGCCCGACGCCGCGCCCGACGCGCGCGACCACCCCGAGGTGGCGCGCGCCAAGTACTTCATCAGAGACGAGTTTCTGGTAAGTACTTCATCAGGGACGAGTTTCTGGTAAGGAACGGTGATCGTCACCACTATCGTGTTCCTATCAGACGTGTTAAATAAAACTCAATGCTCAACACGTCAGAGAGTCAACACGTCCTGAAGATGCCTCGTGGAGAGGCGAAACACGTGTCGACGAAGTGCTCGAAGAATAGGGATTTTTTATTTTATTTTTTAATTGCTTTTTTATTGTATAATTTTTTAATTGTATTAATTTTTCGATAAAATTTTGTTGTAAATTTCATAACATTATTTCTGTTAATTTTCTTATTGAATTAGCTGCATATATCAAATTGTATGAAGTTTTTTAGTAGATTTCATTAAATTTGGACTGTTAAATTCGTTAGTTGAAATATCAAATTAGATTAAATTAAAAAATTAGATTAGTTAAATTATTAAATTAGATTAGTTTAAATTAGATTCTAAAAACAATTTGCATGAAGTTTTCTAGTAAATGTCAGTAAATTATTATTTTAAAATTCTAAATTAAGAATAGAATAGAAAATTCACATTCCTTGATGTACTTAATGCGACGTTAAAGCGGAATTACACTAGATATTAGTTCAAGTAACAATTTTTCAATGCTCAATCTTACTGTGTCAAAATTTATTTTCTATTACTTAAATAATATTTTTTTTCCCTACCATCTTCAACTAACTCACAATTACAATTTTCACAATTACAAAGTAAACGGGTGCGAGTGCGACGGTATGTCCTCGCTCTCGCACTATATAAATATACGCGTGAGGTTCTTCTCGCGCTAGTAAAGCGCGCGCCGTACGCGCAGGATGCTTGTAGCCGCCGCTCGCAGTCACTACACCACCATCATCACCCTAGGTACTGTACGCTGCCCGACGCCGCGCCAGGCTAAAGCCCTCCTCCCTTAATCTAAACACTCTTTTACTATTTATCTATTTTCACGCTCTAAAATAGATAGATAGATAGATAAACTCTTTATTGTTCACACCACAGACAACAAAACAACAAGAGAAAAATAATGATAAAACTTATTAAATAGTGTCACAACTGGCGGCCTTATCACTAAAAGCGATCTCTTCCAGGCAACCTTAGGATGGAGAGGATACGACAAATGAGTATGGGACAGGGTGTGCAAAAAATAACAAAAATAAACATAAGATTGATACAAAGAAACAACAACAAGACATCGAGTATTATACCTATACACCTACATAAACTATTTAAATAAAACTTACATAAAAGTACATCATACTAATATAATACATTCTAGTACTTAAAATACCTATACTTAGTTAATAAAATATACTAATTATTACATACATAACACTGATATATAAAACAATCAAGGCAATTTTGATTAATACAACTTTTTTACGGCGTCCTTAAAAATAGCAAGTGAAGGAGCATGTCTAATAGCGACGGCATGTCTAATAGTTGAAAATATCGTTTTATTTAGTGTTTTTGTGTACAGCTAAGTAAAGCCCCAAGCCAAAATCGTACCTATCTTGATTAAAGCTGACTTTCACCTCAGTCGAGGAGGCCCAAACCAATATCCTGGATCTGCCACTTGTGATCTTCATTCATTGTGTTTGCATCTGACTTCTGAATATATTTTTCTCTTTTACTGTCCCATCTTTGATGCAATCGGGTCCAGGTTCGTACGGTACTCACGTATTGAACAACAATTGTGTAACCGCGAAGCGTATACAAGATGCTGGTTTTGGATGTAGATATACGTCAAATTGAACAACTAGTTAACCAAAAAGCATGAAAAAAATCGAGAAAAGAAGAAAGAAGGCGAAAAAATCGAGTCTACATACAAAATTGATCTCGTGTCTAGTTACTTTCTCTAAATACTCGATTATTTTCCTTCCGAATTTTGCAAACTGATGTTCTAAAAGTAGCTCACTTTGACGGGTACAATTACACCCTCAAGTATTACTACACACAAAACCAGCACCTCGTAAAGTATTGCACAAACTAAAATACCTTATTACACTTGCAGCGCATCAGCACAGCGTCCGGCGACGGCAAGCATTACTGCTACCCACACTTCACGTGCGCCGTCGACACAGAGAACATCAAGCGCGTGTTCAACGACTGCCGCGACATCATCCAGCGCATGCACCTGCGTCAGTACGAGCTGCTCTAACACTACACTGTACGTACGCCCTGTATGTAGCGTCGACGACATGTTAAAATGTTGGTCACTGGTCACGTTGATCACGCATTTGAACGCAGTCGTCGACATAACATAGGTATGACAGGAGTATTTAGCCAATTACCAATCCAAGTTGAACCCTGGTAAGTACGAGCGCAATTTATACGCGTAGCTCACTTTTAACTGGTCGTAACATTATTGTAGTCTCATTTTGATATGAAATGAACAAAGCTACTTAGGACGTGATTGTCAACTTATGTGTGACAGGAGCATTAACTAATTAAAGTTGAACCCTGACAAGTACGAGCGCACTTCGAATGCAAAGCTCGCCTTTAACTGGTCGTGAACACAATACTAGTTGCATTGCGTTCTTTCGTTTTTTTTTTAATTGACGGCCAGGAAAGTTGACAGACGAGTCCCTTTGATAGGTGTAGGTATTTTAGATACCCAATTGATTAAAAACATTTTGACTTTGAGTTTGGTGCAGTCTGCATTTTGATGTTTTTTTTTCGACCCAATTGTTAAACTAATTATTTATATGTAAATATTTGGGTACCAACAGCTTATACTTATTATGAATAAACTAAAAATAAGATAATATTAATAAATAATGACAAACAAAAAGTGTCAACAACTACTTACATAATATAGAATTTATACTTACCTAGCCCGCGGTTTCACCCGCGGTCCCACAGGAACGTTTTATTTTTGCGAGATAAAAAGTACCATAGGTCCTTTTCTGTACCCCAGGCAAAATGCAAGGTGTTTGCAATAATTTCAAGACCATCGGTTGAGTAGTTGAGACGTGAAAGCGTTACAAACGAACAAACTCACTTTCGCATTTATAATACAAATTATATTAAGTAGTTAAGATCTAAAAAACAAAACAAATTGATAAATACACTGGAGTATCAACAAATATATAAATATTGAATAAATGTTCTCTATTCATAGAAAAATGTATTATCTCTGGTCAAAATCCGCCTAGCTGACGCCACGCTCGTACAGATTACTCCTCTTACACGAAATCACCAAAAACAAGTATATTATTTGCACCTAGTGTGATATGAATAATTATGATGATCAGGTGCAAAAAAATACAGCTGGTAGAAGAAACAACCAACTAAAGTTTAACCGAAGAACAATTTTGAAAATTATTCTCATTTTGAAAAAAAATCACAAAAAGTATCTTTTTAAAAAAAATATCGGAACGTAGTTCTCTAAATTTTCAGCGATTACACAACATTTTTTTTCGACTATTAAATAGCCAGATTGGTTCTCTAAAGTTTAACCAATCAACTTATTTTTATTTGTGTTCTTATTACGACTAATACCAATAAGAACGGCAAAAAAATGTATTTCTAGGCGCCGATTTCATTTTACCATCAAATATGATATACGATTTTCAACTCTAAATGAAACGGTTAAGTAAACGTGTGTGTGGGTGAAAAATCGTGCTATGACGGCGCCTTAAGAGTCCGGCGACCTAACTAACTTCGACCTAGGCGACCTAGACTAACTTCGCATTGACTTAAGGCATTCTATCGCCATTTCGTCTAGAAGAAGAACACGAGCGAACAGAACGAGTAATGATACTGACGAGCCTCTAAACTTACATAAAGAGCGATAAAGTGCAATTTCAATTTTTTTAATGACTTTTGCACTTCTGTAATCATTCTTAAGTAACTAAGAATTTCCCTTGTATTATGGATTCATTTAACAGCTAATGATGTAGACAATCTCCCTATGTAATGGAATTTATGATTTGCTTTGTCTATCGATTCAATAAATCAGTCAAAAGTGACCCCTTAAAAAGGCGGATATTTTTCATACCTCTATTTTCGCTTGAGAACGTTTTATAAAAAATAACAAGAACATAGGGGCGGAGATATTGTTAATTTAATGTACATGCTAAATGTCATCATAATCTGACAAATGGTTTTCAAGAAAATTGAGTAGCGCGTTTGTATGGAAATTTCAGAGCATCGCGGCCCTCTTAAAAGTTTATTAACTAAAGTATGTATCTCTTGTTTTCAGAGTATGTGTCACTGCGCTAGGCAACCGCCGCGGCCGCCGGTCGCCGTTCACCAATTGACACCAATGTCCGTACAGCAATATTTTACTATATATTACTGTTGTGAATTCTAGGTAAAATAACGCGCGGCACGACCGTGGGACGCAGGGGAGAGCGGGGTGAGGAAATTAAAAAAAAAAGCTACGAAAAAGTTAGGTGCGCTAACGATCTGTCAAGTTTTTTAAAATGTAAAACCGGCGCCAAACTACCAAAAGAACGAACGAATAAATTAAGTATGAGAATGCGACATAAATGAATGAACGAATTAAGTAAGAGAATGTGTTCATTCATTGTCTTGATCTGTAATTTCTCAGTGCAAGCAACTATACAAATGCCAAATATGAGAATTGAAATGCGGCTAAAACCAGTTTGGCCCAGTTCGTACTGGACTAAACAAGTTTCGCCCAGTTTCTACTGTGGTAAAATCAGTTTGAGCCGGTTTTTACAGAGCCAAAGCTAGTTTGATCCGGTTCTGACAGGACTAAAACGAGTTTGGAGCAGCTTTTACAAGTCTAAAACGAGTTACATCCAGTTTTTTCGGGATTAAAAACTAGTTCAATCCGGTTTTTGAGAATGGACTAGTACGCTCCTCCTTCCTGGTGCGTCTCGCGAACGTGCCGCGTAATGTCATACCAAATATTGTATTTACGTGGTAATATTGAAGATCTTTCACTTAGTGATCAACTGATAGTTTCACTAAAGACTCCTCTTATTCACGAACGTTCTATAAAATAAACTGTTCTATAAGGAAAAAGTTTCTATTCCACGCGTGACGTTTCTTGTCAGAGAAGTTGATAGATCTTTTTATGGCACTGGTTAGTTTATACATCGTTTCTGAATAAGGGAGTTTGTTATTCAGAATCGTCGGTGAGGCTTGTTTGAACCAAAATGGGTCTCTAAGGTTTTTGAGTAAATTGATTGATTGACATGTTTTATATTGTCGAAGCCATACTTTTAAATATATTCGATATCTCATAGTGAAACTGTCTAGTTTGTGTCATTGTCGCAGTCGAATGGTAGAATCCGCCGTTTCACGAAACGGCTAGCTATTTTGCAAAACAGCTGGTTTGAATATGGCGGATCAACGTTCAGTAGGATTGTCGTTTAGTCTCATTGTGATCACTTGGTAAGTTGACTAATTAACATGTGTTGCGTAAATGAAAAAGGTTAGATTTTCAAATTGTATTTATTAATTTTTTAAGGCATTTTTTTTTTAATTCGCAAGAAACTTGAAAATAATTTAATGCAATACTGTTTAATTGAATTGAATTTAATGTTCATGTCAGGCAGCGCCGCGAATTTCTGAATTACATTACGTCTAGGCGCATTGAAGAACGTGAAGCACGCATTCAGTGCGGCAAACGTTCCATTCAGCCGTTATACACAACGGCTCAACGTCGATCCGCCGTAATGCGAAACAGCTCTGTTTTATAAAATGACTCGCCATTTTGTAATACGGCGGATTCTACTATTAGACTGCGACATCACTACTATCCTAAATATCTGACTACCCTCTTTCTTAGCGTGGCGCTTCGATTGGGTTCGCTTCGATTTTTAAAATTAAAACTGTAAACTCGAATAAACGATTACGCTTTATCGATTCGAAATCTTATCGAACAATCGAATCGACTCTCGTATGTGATTTCGTACTTATAATTTCGATTTGAATAAGGAAAGTAAGTTTAAGCTTTTTCAATTCCCGATTCCGGACCTGTGGTCAAATTGCATTCGCTTCAAGTGACAAAGTTCTACAATCGGAAACGCTCGAATCTTAGCTGCTGATTGGACGAGCTATGGACCATAGATAGAACTGACAGCCTAGTTGGAGAAGGCCCGCCTCTCAAGCCAGAGGGAGGGGGTTCGAACCCAGCCGACGGCACGCACCAATTTGTTTATTGTGTGAACATATGTGTCATCTGCTCCGTGACTGGAGCCCGTTGTATAGCGACAGGCTCGACCCCTGTTACATTTGGGACTGAATATCGTCCGGCGAAGTGTGGGTGTTTACACCTTTGCCAGCCTCTCGGAGGAAAGACGTGAACTATAGAAATATCACGTGATCTTCAAATTCAAATTGTTTTTATGCAGAGACTAAAATTTAAAGATAGATTATAATTTAACAATGTTTTGTCTCACCGTCCTCTAGTCAGGGCATGCATTTTTTTTTAAATTGATTCTCATTAAGTATATTACATTATATGATTACATTCATTCATTATCATAGTAAAAAATATATAAAAATTATTAAATAATACCAACATGTCATTTAGGAATTCATTGACAGAATAATAAGTTTTTTCATTTTAAGCCTAAATTTGAAAATGTCAATAGGTACTATTTACAGTACCCGGCAGTAAATATTGCACATCGACCTTTGGAAAGAGACTTCGGCTTCGTAGAGCGTTATCTCTTTCGCACGACAGTTCGTTAGTGTGCGACAGAGATAACGCTCTACAAAATAGAAGTCTCTTTTCAAAGGTCGATGTGCAATATTACTCGCCGTGTACTGTATTTCCTTCATACTTTGCGACAGTTTATTGTAGATAGTACATCTCCTAATAAACGTGCTGTCAATTTATGTACTCACTCTATAAAACTTCAAGGCTAGAGTGAATAAGTACCTTATAGGTCGTCGTGCTCCATCTTAGACCACAACGTCGCTTAACATCAGGCGAGTTGGTGGTCAAACGCCGACCTATTCTACATAAAAAAATAATAATAAAGATAAAGATAATTTAATTAACGAAAGACACACACACAGGAACTTAAATACAAAAAGTACAATGTACAAGAACATGGGACAACAAAACTATAGACTGTGTAAGACACGGAACTGCTGTACGGTGAGCCCCAAACTAAGCTCGAGGCTTGTAACTTGGGGCTCGGGTGAGAGACAAAATGGGTTTCTATGCGTGTTCCGTCGTTAACACTAATAAGAGAAATGTGTGTGTGTTAATAATAATAATGAAGCGTATCTGCGGTATGGTTCACGTAGTCTATTTTTATGTCTCTCACTTAATAGGGTCTCATAATTACTTACATACAACAATCTTATTGTCAACTCACACAAGCACACACACACACGAACGCATACACGCACACTTAACACACTTACTAGGAAAACTGTACTTTTAAACTTAAATTACTAAAACTCAAATTCAAACTTTGATAACTGTAGATATTCGCTAGGACACCTCTTTAATGTAATCAATTTTTGTCCTTTTGGTTTCCACGTTACGGGCCTTGAGCCTAGTGACGGACCGCAGGGATATCTGGGAATTGTCATTTTACTTACAGGGATTATTTATTTTTTGTTAAAATGTAAATAATTCGTATTTTTGGAAATAAATTATCTTATCTTAACGCTTCCAAATAGCAGCTAGGGTTCCAGCGTCAGAAATTGTGGAAATGGAATCTCTTGGAAGCAAATGCAATGTGGCTATGCGCCCTAGTCTCACCAAATAGTTTCGACGATTCGATTTTGTATCGAAAACGAAGCGCAACCGAATCGAGAATAAACCACGTGATAGTGATGTATGAGATGGTGTTTCCGAACGTTCCGTTCACCCGATTAGCTGGCAACTGTCGATATCTTATGAAATGTTATTTCACATCACTAGTGCTTATGTTTTCTTGTGAATTTTACGAATGCCGGATGGTGGAAAACTGATCTTTCTGTAATTAACAGAAAATGTAAGAATCATGTTTTTATTTATTAAATGTGAATTAAAAATGCTAATAATTTTAAGCATGAGCTAAATAATACTTAAGTAGACGTTTGATGTGAATTATTTTACAACGTTGAACCTGATCTTCTTTTGTGATAGTGATGTACGATTTTCGGGTTGTGACGTTTCGGTTAAACGCTTTATCGATAACTTGAATTTTATCGAATCGACGTCTCTTATAGTGAATTTGTAACATATATTTAATTCCGTTGATACGTATTTATATCGATTTCATATACTACTCCGTCAAAGTGATACTTTTGTGAATGAAATAGGGTTGATATTCGCGGACAGGTGATCGGTGTCTAGGGATGTGCCAAAAGCGCTGTGTCGATACCATTTTATATTAAGGATCATCGATTTTTAATCGGTTCAAGTCGAGGCTAGTTCATAGTATTCTTCACTTCTCCGTAGAAAAACACACAAGCTTACAAAACTAAACAAATGTTTTTTTTTTTAAAATAAATGCATATCATTTTAAATTGTGTGCAAGCATTGTTATGCTCAATTTAGGCCAAATTATGATTATTTTATGTCTATTTTGAAAGCCCGAATATATCTTTGCAATATACACCCACTATATAACATTATAGTTGAATATCCTTCTTTTAGGTTGATGTCTTTACTAATATATGAAATAATTGTTATGTCTGTATATTTTTGATTACAGAAAGATATATTTTTATCATTACTTTGTGACCCTTTAATTTTTGTCACATAATTATTTGGTTCAAACTTTTTTTAAAGATTTACGTTATATTTTTAGTTTTATGAATTGTATGTCTTCCAATAATTGTCTTTAATATTTTTATTAACATATTCATTGTTTTATTGAACGGCTAAACGTATATAACAGCTACGTTTATTTCTAGCACAATTTTTACTAAAATATTATGTAGTAACAAAAGGCATATGCTTCGCTGTAAATTTTAACTTAGGTTATTTAAAATATTTTTTAATATTATGAGCTTCTAGTGTAATAATATAAGGTCCAAAGATGCAAAGTCGGTCGTATGAGATGCGGCCATCGATATATCGTAATCGTAGCAGTATTTTAATTTCAAACATATTTTCAAAGAATAATTGTTCTATTATTATAGTTCTATATATTTTTCGTTTCGTTTTAAGAACACATTTTAGCCCTAAGTACAAAATGTTACTAACCTATCGCTCTAACATTAATAATAATTAATAAAAAAAAATAGCATTATTATTTATGGAGATATTGGTTTATGTACTTACCCATGTTCTATTTTAAGAAATCTTTATTAAGTAAATATAAAAATGATCTATTTCTATATTTCCTATCGTTATTTAATTCTTGATGAATCTAAAAAGAATTTTTGATTTAGTGTAATGCTATTTCCTAAAATTAGACACAAATATTTTATATTACTCATCGTTTAGAGTTATCGATATTTTTTTTATCGACAGTGTCACGTCACTAGAACTTTAAACGGTTGAATAATAATTTTGTTATTCGTTATAGTTTAATTTTATGTTACTACAATGTAATAATGGTCCTTAATATAACAATGTTGGAAGCGGGTGTTTAGTTTTTGTGTAATGTGCCATATGTAGTGTTGCCAGGCGGAAACACCATACACTAAAATGTTACCATACTTAAAAAAAAAAATCAACAAAATATGAGCAAGAAATATAATTCCTTCCTATTGTATAAATGTAACGCTATTTTTTGCTTTCTAATTGTAAAAGTTAATTTTCAATATTAACTAAGGAATTTTCTTTTTGTGTTAAGTTTTACTTATAAATGTAAGTAGGATTGAAAATATAACATACATTATGTATATGGATTAAATTAACTGAAAATAATGTCGAAAATAACTTACTGGGTCGTTTCTTCGGTAAGCTAACAAATTACAATACTACATATTATAAGAGTGCATTATCATAGTCAAATATACCTACAGTAGGACGCATTTAGTAAAACAGTCCATCTCTATTGAAATTGTCAACTATGTCCGCCACGTGTGTTTACATAGTTTGAACATACATTAAAAAAGAACAGATTGTTAATGCGAACATTGAGTAAACTTAAAGAAAAAATCGTTCAGTTTTAGGTTTGAGTTGTCTAAAGAATTCAAATGACATCAATTTGGTACCATTTTCAAAATTAAACTCAATTTTTACTATTCCAAAATTGTTTCCGGCTACATATTTCTGTTTTTTTTTTTTACGCTGCGTACAGACCAAAGTAAAGAAGTAACCAACGATATGCTGCGTCTCGCTTTATTTTATTGAAACGAAACGGGACTAGCGAAGTTTTTGGCATTCGCTGGCTTGGTCTGTACGCAGCATTACACTTCAAAAAGTAAGGCTATAATCGTCTGTATGTTTTTTTTTTCGTCTGAAAAGAGACGTCGTCAATTACAATACAATAATCTAGCCCAGGATAAATATTCTAAAATCTAGTCAAGTTGCATATGTAAACGATGTTATTTCTACATTGTTGACGTTCGAACGTTGTGATTCGCGTCACGTAAAAACAACGCTGGAAAAAAGTGAACGGGTGTGTGTTTGCGCGTGTGTACACTCGCGCGCGAAAGTATTTTGTTAGTAGTAGGTAGGTAGGTTTGGTTTTAAAAGTATATTACTTCATATATTGGTTATTGGTAGGTACCTCATACCACCAAATAGACCGATTTTCTAATGCGCAGCTTGACAGGCAGCGTTTTTTTTTACATGACGCGAAGTATAATAGCTGATTGGACCAGTTACGAGCTACAGAAATATGACGTGATCAACTACCAATCAGCGCTAACGTTCGACCGTTAACGATTTAAGATATAGAATCGCTTGTAAACGATTGTAACTTGGCCAGAGGGCCTGATTGGTTTAATTTTGAGAATGGTGCAGTAAATATGACGGTATACTTAACAAAATACAAATACGTAACGTCGCAGAGCTCAAGTTAGTTTAGAAATTCGGCACGTTTACCCTCTACGTCCGGTAACGGGCTTCACACCAGACATCATGCCACTATAGCATATCACAGTACAATTTCTTATGCATTCTTTAAGGTCAGAACCCACAGAAGTGCACGCCGGGACAGCGTTCGCGATCCGGGACGAAATTTTTTTGTAAAAGCTGCACAGACTATCACTCGTAACAGTCAAAAAGAAATTCACTGTCAATGTCAACCAATACGGACAATTTTGCGGGAGTTCGCGGCAGAAGTGTGGTACTGCCTTTACGTTCAAGTTTTTAAGTGATCCTACAACTGCGCCGGATTGCGCCCGCTTTTTTGTGACAGGACAGTTATAAACTCAAACATAACTAATTCCATACACAGCTTGATTCACGGGACAGCCATGAAGATGACACATTTGTCATACATCAAATGTCATTTTGACATTTCTTAAGTTATAAAAATGTCATCTTGACGGTTGTCCCGCGAATCAAGCTATGATAACAAACTATAAATAACCCATCTCGGATTGCGATCGCTTTCCGCGGCGTTTGGTAAATATTCTTAATAGTTGGAAGAAACATTCAAATTTATTTTTGCACAAACTTACATACTTGATTGGTCTATAAAACTCTGAAACTCTTATCCAATGATTAAAATAAAATTGTTCGCGATTAACTTGCATCCTTAATTTACCGAGTACTAAATAGTGCCTGTATAAAGAAAAAAACTAACCGTTTCAGAGTTTGCAACATATTGTTGTGTATCTGACACTTCTATGAAAGTTCACGTACAACTAGGGTTTTTTACCATCAATATTGTGAAAATCGCCTATATAGGCGACTTAATAATAAGGGTTAATAATATTATTAACCCTGTATTTTTAGAGTTTAGTACCAATGTACTGAACCCTAAAAATAAGGCAACGGTTAATCCATATTCTAAGGTAGAACACACACTGATTTAAGGGTCGTTGCCGATCATCCGTGAAATTTGAAATCAGCTTCCCATCGATGATATAGCCAAGTACCTACAACATGGGGATCTTCAAAACTGTTGTTATCAAATAGTATTAATCAGTCGCTATTGTAACTGTGATACCTCATATTTTACGAATAATACGTAAACCGTGTCGCTTACCATCGGGCAGCTCGTCTGCTTGCTGCCCTCCTAAAGTTATTCATTAAGATTTCTTAGATTGTTTTGCAGTGTTTAAATAGAAGTGTCAGATAAGTATACTCACTCACCAGTCAGCTTAATTTGCAAAAACACAAAATTACTTAAACGCCAGCTCAAAGTATAGTATTTATACACCACTTTCTATGCTCACTTCAATTTTGGTTGTTAATTTCCTTCAGAGACTTATGAATACGTAAATGATTTTATATTTTTCCTTTAAAGCATTCTCTTTGCACAAACAAATGTCTCTTAAAATAAAGAAGTAATATTTAACTGAAAGGATTTCATAGAGTTTTAGAAGAATTACTAATAGGTATGTGTATTCGTTCTTGATACGCAATCAAAGGCTCATCGTGGAATTTGACAAATAGTTACAGCAAGGTTACTGTGACTAACAAGAAAATTAAGTAATTTATAAAAAAATACAAGAAATTAATTCAGCTACATTTTCTAAGACTACTATTGTAACTGACGGAAATGTAATTAATTGAATAAAATTTTGTAACTTTTTTTTTATGTATTATCTTGTTAGTTACTATAGCGTTCGCTGTAGGAAACATATTCGAATGGAAAATATCCGAATAATAAACAAACAGAGAAAACCATCTCGAATGATTGTGTAGAATAAAGATTAAAAAAAACTAGAAGATGTAAGGTCGATCACGTTTTGCAAGCGAGCCTCTAAGGAAACATTGTAAATTGCTATCCGATCCCCACCCTTACATTTTAAGAAATTGCAATAAACAAGTGATTCATAATATGTATAAAAGTAGTTATAGATCATAATTTTCTATGTTTTTTCAATATTTAGATGGAATACTGCCAGTGTCGTGACGTGTATGAAAATGTAATGTGTAGAATGCGGCTTTAGTTACTGTTGTCACGAATATTTTCATTTTATTTACGTGTTTTGTAAACTTTGACGCCGGACTCGTAATGTAGTGAGTATACCGTAAATTTGTTTCGCGTGAGCTCCTCGACTAGTAGGTAATATAACGTCCGTTGCCAATAACCAAATAGTATTGAAGGATTCCTCGTTTTTTAATAATCTTCATAGGACTTAAGTGTATGTACTTGCGCACAATTTGTACCGGAGTGCGGGAGCGGGTCGAGTTTACTACGGTTCATTTCGTTTTCTGAAGTTTGAGGCGAGGAAAGACTAAATTAGTCCAATTTAAAAACCAAACAAACTTTGTTTCCAAGTCTCCAGTTTTCCAAACGTTTGAAAGAGTGATTCAAGTAGAGAATTTTACTCTAAGGAACCGTAAAAATCCATCAAAGTTAGTCTCCAGTTTTCCAACTTGGAACGTTTGAAAGGGTGATTCAGGTAGAGAATTTTCTTCTATGGAACCGATAAAATCTATCCCACAGTAACGTTGATATTTAGCTAAGAAGATTAATAACTTCATAATCATGCATAATTTACTTCTCAATAACTCTCTAGCTGTGGGTTAGAGTGTGATGGGCTTTAACACACATAGTAGGTATGGCAATAAAAGTCAAAAAACAATAGTGCCAAAATCTTGGACCACAGCCCATACGAATTCGGTCATTCCCCCTATATAAGATTGGTAGCTTATTTAATTAATGTAAAAATAATTCAAATTGAAATGAATTTTGGAGTTTAACATTAACGTTGATCACTCCGGTGTTTCAATCCAGCACAGTCGCGATCATGTATTCAAAATGTTTGTACCAAAATTAAGATCATTATTTGACTCCAATCGTACAGTTCTAGAATAACATAGCCGGTCTGTATCAGTGAAAAGAAATAGCGAAATGAAAGTACGGAGCTATGAGTTACTAAGTTAGTGTGATTTTGACCTCATAGTAATTCAGTTACGATATCAAAATAACATGATTTTGTATAAAAGAAAAAGTTTCAGTGGGCGTACTATGAAATACGCTAGCAACGCTAATGAGAACCGATATGGCACATAATACATTTTCTCTGTGCCGTGTCAGTTTTCATTAGCGCTTGCTTATATTTTTTCCGGTGTATGGCGACAGGCTCGCCGCTGTCACATTTGGGACTAAATATCGTCCGGCGAAGTGTGGGTGTTGTAATACACCACTGCCAGTCCCTTCAGGACAGACGTGACGGTATATGTTTGTTGTTGCTTATTTACGGCCGCGTCAAATAAAGCAACTCAAAGCTGACGTGACGAGTTGAACCGTAGCGACCGCAGCGCCCCTAGCGCCGAGTACTCGTACCTCTCGAGTAATAAAGTGCAGCGACGGCCTGCAAATATTTTTGGTAATGTTATACCTCCCTGTCCGCATACGTTAGATCTGTCTCGCTATAGATATTATTACGATGGCATTTAATTAGTGCTCATAGATTTTTTTCCATTGTAGCACAAAAAAAAACTATATTTTTCTCTCAATTTTGTCGGTAGAAACATTGTTTTCGATAGATGATAATATGTTTTGTAGCATAGCTCACTTGGTTCACTCGGTTTGACGCCAGAGCTATGCGTTCGCAGCGACGCGGACGGACCGCAGGGCATAGTGTATTTACTCTTAATACCTACGTTTAAATATATACTGAAAGTCTATATTTTTAACAAATTTAATTTTTAATAAAATATACCTGTGAGCATCTCTGTTTAGATTAATATATGGATATCTTAACATATATATTAATATAATAACACGTATAAATATCATTTTTACTTATTAGCCTACATAAATACCTAAATTACATGCATATATTATTTTTTGTCTTTAGATATTGGAATATTTTTATTGCCAATTTAAGTAGTAACTTTGAGACGGAGAGCAAAGGCGGAGAGCATATCCTGAAGGGACTTCTACAATACCAGTTTCATTATCTTAGGGTTGAAAATCTCTATACGAGAGGTCAGTTGCAGCATTTGGGAATTCATGCTTCTAAGGGTGCTCTTAGACGGCCCATATTTTCACTGCAATACTGGCCCGGTTATATAATCCTACATTTCTAGCATGAACGTTGATGGCCGGGCTACAGTCGGCAATATTGCCAGCATTGTAGTAAAAATATGGACCGCCTAGGAGCGCCCTAAGGATCGTGTGTTCAAAGGATATTCCTTCCCTTTGTTAACTTTATATGCAGTCTGGTCTGTTTTATAGGTTCATGTTTGTCGTCTCTTGTTGTTGATACGTTCTCGGTGTACATTGGGCAGTGTGAAAATTATACTGATAATGTTGACCAGCTGATGCTAAAATCGCTTTACTTCATCTACAGCTACTACATTGATGATCTTCATAGACATTTCTCTCGTATTTAGAACTGCTGATGGGTCCTCCAACAATATACCTTATTATATTATTGTACCACTAAACTATCCTCTTCAAACAGTTGTTTTTGTCAAGGGTTGAGCTCAATCTTCGGCTTTCCGACCTATTTTGCTTGCAATTTAAGGAACGTCAGCATTCTCTTTTTGATAACAACACCTGATGAAAACGCCATGATTCAATTTGAAATGTTAATATCGTAGTAGTATATATTCTTATTACAAAAGGATCTGTCATACGCCACAAGCTTAAATTAAGGCGGGGTTCTACGTAGTCGTTTATATCGTTGCTGGTCACATTAGCTGCATATAGAGGACCGAATTATCCATAGAAACAGTGTAAGCAACTACCGTGCCTATGGGTCACGTGCTGCCTGGTGGCCTCGAGGGTATTGAGAAAGAAATCAATTGCAATTATTTGACTACCTAGCCAATTGTATTCAATTATGTGACCGCATTCTATTTCGTCCCATTTTTACAAAATCAAATTCATTTGACGGGAAGCCAGGTTTGATAATTTTAAAAGATTTTAGATATTTATTAGATGTTTATGGCAACATAAACAACATCTAATAAAGTTATATATCAAATGAAAATTCGTTTATTTTGTATGGTAGAAACTTGTAATTTTTTTTAAATATATTTACTTACATAATGTACGTATTTGTGTAGAACAGTAAGTAGGTAAATATGGATGATACTTGTTTATATATTTTAAGATTTATGATGTATTTTAAGATGCTTATATTTTATTTAAACAGAGATGCCTACATACCTAATTAATGAAATTCCTAAAGATAAAAATGAAATTTTTAATATTTATGTGTATAGTAGTGTGTACCGCGGGGTGACTATAACGAACGCTTATAATTTTTATTGTCTCCACAGAATCGTGCAATGGGAATAATATAATTTTACTGTCCATGAAATTAATAATTCTATAACTGATGTGTACAAAAATCAGTATGTTTCAGGCATTTTGAATCCGACTTAATGTATGTAAAAATAAATGTTGTTTTAAATTGTGATTTTTATTTTTGTTCCCTCTAATCAACAGTGCTATCTACATTTAAAATACAACAATCTACCTTTAAAATTGTAAAGGTACATTCATAGTTCAGCGGCTCACAGGCTAAACAAAACTAAAATTATTTTCAGCGCAAGTTAAAATTACTTCTAGTTATATGCTCGCTAAGATCAAATTAAATTGCAATAATGTACCGCACGGAATGGCAACGCCGCTTTTAAGCAAAAGTTTGAATTTGTTTTGGCGCGAAAACTGTTATTTGATTATTATGGAATTTGAAAATTTTGCTGCGGCAATTATGCCTTAATTTTTTTTTCCTTTAAATGAAAACTCTACGTTTGATAGTTTCATTGATTCAACATGCGTAAGCTGGGGTGACATCACTTCAGCTACACATAATGAACTTGAAATTTTTGCTGCCAATGGCAGCTATTAATGCCTTAAATTTTTTAACCTATAATGCATAGTCATATCTTCTTTCGTTTGGAAGATATGAGATGAGTAGCTAAAGTGACGTCACTTAAGCTTTCACAGTTTTTTGATCATAGCTTCAACATTTTTTAAGTAGCATCGTTCCGATTTTTTCTGCGTTGTGGAGCTATTATGCTTTAATTTTCTAGCTATTGTCAAAAACCCTAACCTCACTGGTGTGCCCGTACTGGATGAGCGAGCTGAGGTTATGTCACTCCAGCTAGCACATTAGTAAACGGCTCATATTAACGAAGTTCTTGTGGCAGCTTATCAAAGAGTAAGATATTTGATTGCAGCTATTAAGCTCTACATATTGGCATAGGCAGAATTATTATATCACCTATTAGGAAGCTGTAGTTACGCACATTATCCAAACTTTCGCATTAAATTTATAATATTAATTTCCATTTGGCACGAACTAATACATTACAACGATCTTTAGGCACTCGAGTGAGGGCGCCAGTGTCGTTTAATTTATTTCTTGAAAAACAAACAGCTTAAAAATGGTAATAAAAATTTAGATAGGTAGTTAACCTAGAAGCACCTAAAAATAATAAAAAGGCCAATGGTGCAAATTATAACATAGGTATACCTACAGTTATGAAACCGTCAAAGCCAGACAAAAAACCTGACGTTTACTTATCGGTACTTTATCTTGGTAGGATAGGTAGGTAATCTCCATCCTACTTCCTATCCTATTAATTAATTTAATCACACTACTTAATATTATAAAGGCGGAAGTTTGTAAGAACGTATGTATGGATGTATGTTTGTTAGGTACACTTTCACGCAAAAACTATTGAATGGATTTTGGTGAAACTTTACAATAATATAGCTTACATATCAGAATAAGCAATGGGCTATAATTTCTAAAGATATTGTGTGAATTATCCAAAATAAATAACGATGTGTCAAGTAAGTAGGAATAAATCTGCCATCTGCGAGCTATTCTGGAGTGCGCCGCAAAAACGCCAAAAACCGTTGGAGTTACACGTAAGTAGTGTATGATGGAAATGTTTATCCAACAAAAAAGTCCGCGATTGCATGTCTCTGTCTTTTATGTGTACTTAAGTCATTATCGCCAAAATAGTGACCAAGAATACAATAAAACGGGATAGGTCATTTATTTCTAACGTAGTAACAATTGATCCAAGCTTTTTCACACCATCTGCTCGACAATGACCAATTACATTTCACGTAGTCTCAACGTAAAGTAAGGCATTGCTTCCCAGGGAAGATAATGTTGTAGGAAACTCCCAAGGGAGTTTTCGAGCAAAGAGGTTAAAATTGACTAAAAAAACTCGGCAAAGGGGCTAGTTATTCGAAACAAGTTATTCATGAAATTAAAAAAAAAAGCTGTGTTTTTCTTCTCATTTTTGGCGCCGCACGTCTTGTGCATTTGCCAGTGTCTAGTAAATTACTTACGTCTTAGTTGTATTGATAACCAAGTGATTGCGACGATAAATCATTCCCCTATCAATTGAAGTTTTGTAGGAACACGAAAAGTCGCGCATCGCAATGTTTGTACCATTAGCCTACACTCGTGTACAACGTGTACGTTAACGAACCAGTAAAAAATAACAATGCAACATTATTGCACTTTAACACTCGAAGAATCACAAGTTTTAGAAAATAATGGGTTCCTACAAAGTCACGACGCCTCATTTTTGATTCACAGCCAAAACTCTAAAAAACGGTGTTTGATGGAAGTATAACATATTTTCTCAGTTCCTTTTTGCAGTCTTGCAGAAGGTGTAAAAAGTATTCACTTCTGGGAAAAAGCAGTGTCTTTATCTTGGGCGGCTTGAACCCCTCGCTTCACTCAGGACTGTACAAAACTCCTTCGCTTCGCTCGGGAGTTAACTCTAGAGTCCCTCGTTACGCTCAGGGCTTAATAAGCCGCCCGTGACGTAAGACAATACTTAACTCCCTCGGTGCATCATCTACTATTTTCGCATCTGGTATTTAAGTAGATAAACTTTGTCTTTTACACTACATCATTATTTTTATAAATTTGAATAGTTATGACGATAAACAACCGAGTACGCGATATTATGATGCGATCCTACGGCGGGCGTCAGCGACGCCAGAATGGCTAAACGGATCTGCATGAAATTGGGCACCTACAAATTACACCTCTACCAGCCCCTTCGGGGGAAAGGCGTGACGATA
The DNA here is from genome assembly GCA_911728515.1 of Peribatodes rhomboidaria. Classification (NCBI taxonomy): domain Eukaryota; kingdom Metazoa; phylum Arthropoda; class Insecta; order Lepidoptera; family Geometridae; genus Peribatodes; species Peribatodes rhomboidaria. The sequence goes on from OU452189.1 coordinate 8,191,746, forward strand.
TGTTGTTTTACTCAGTTCAGTTTATGTGAATTTATACATCCGAATGCCTAATTAATTTCAATCCTTAGTTCCGTTTTCGACCACGTGTCAAAATATCCTTATAGGTCTGTAGCATGGACGTAGAAAAAAAGTTAAGAAAAAAAATAATAAAAAAATAATTAATTTAAATTTAATTTAAAAAAAAACTTTTTTTCAACTGCAACACATACAAAAGAATGCAGTCTATGGTCTGCTGTGTGACGTTTTGCGAGCGAACTGTCAAAGGAATGTAGCGGATGAATGAATGAATGTAGCTTACGGAATGAAGGAGTAGCGCCTGAGTCACCCGCCCCGTCCAACCGGACTTCTCGCTGGAGCACGGAAGAGGACGGACCTAGTAGTGTTTTTCTTGGGTGTCTTTCTGTAGTATTAATCTTGGTGTCCATTAGATTCATACTGGAATTACCTACATATTGTACATGGTTTGGATTAATAGAAGTATTAGTTGTTTACATTTACATTAAGGTAGTTTTGAATACCGTCCCTTCAGAAATAGTTTACATCAGAAGTGGGATGTAGTTTTCTCGCGCCATAAAAGAAATAGAAATACATCGATAAAGGTATCAAAACAAAAGATACCGGAATTATTTTTAGCAAATCGTGTAATGTTATTAGGTATGTCTGGCAACTAACTTCATTAGATTAGCAGTACTAGATGAAACGACGAGCGTGTATGAAAAGACTCATGGAAGTAGAAGAAGCGAAAGATGTATGCCAGAAACGTAGCAAGTGGAGAGAAGTGGTATCTGCCTACCCCTATGGGAAACAGGCGTGACTATATGTATGTAGATAACCTGAAAGACGGCTATAGGCACTCGCCAGAATAGAAGTAGTGAGTTGAAGCAGTGACTTCCTAATACTAAAGGAATGATCTGGACCAGGCACTACTTCGGATTAAGGGAGTGAGCTAAGATAGCTGAACAGTAAGTGAATTAGTAGCTGATAAATGACCTAAAAGGTTGCTATAGGCACTCGCCAGAATAGTGGTAGTGAGCTGAAGCAGTGACTTCCTAAGACTAAAGGAATGATCTGGACCAGGCACTACTTCGGATTAAGGGAGTGAGCTAAAATAGCAGTCGTACAGGGAATTTCTAAGCCTAAATATATATCAGCTTTGGTTTAGATGGTCAGTACTATTATAAAAAAAAAAGAGATACATTGCAGAACTATTGAGAAACCTAATAGACCTTTCTTTCGGTGTTATGATTGATAATGAAGTTATTGAATGAGATAACTAGTTACAAAGTGGTAGAAATTCCCAAGTCTAAAGGAATCAAATGATGAAAAGGTTGCTACTGAAGTTCTATCTATTTAGGACATCATGAGTCATGATAGGCCGAGCTTAAAGATTTTAACAGCCTTTAAAATCATGTGTGTGTTGACAGATACGTAATTCATGTGCAGAGTTGGAACCAATGTAAGAAGCGTGCCTGAGGGCATGCACGGCGCAGGAGAGCCGTGTTAGCAACACATACAAAAGAATGCAGTCTATGGTCTGCTGTGTGACGTTTTGCGAGCGAACTGTCAAAGGAATGTAGCGGATGAATGAATGAATGTAGCTTATGGAATGAAGGAGTAGCGCCTGAGTCACCCGCCCCGTCCAACCGGACTTCTCGCTGGAGCACGGAAGAGGACGGACCTAGTAGTGTTTTTCTTGGGTGTCTTTCTGTAGTATTAATCTTGGTGTCCATTAGATTCATACTGGAATTACCTACATATTGTACATGGTTTGGATTAATAGAAGTATTAGTTGTTTACATTTACATTAAGGTAGTTTTGAATACCGTCCCTTCAGAAATAGTTTACACAACGTTCATGGTCTGTAGAAACATATCTGAAACAATTCTCAGATATTTAGATTTCTCTCGAACAGGCTCAGTACAACATTAGAATGAAACAAGATTTATAAAAAAATATGTTTATTATCAAAAACCAAAAACACGTCATGTGTTCAAACAATTCTAAAAGAAATAATATCAAATAGCGCATGCAATTAGAAAAACATTAAAGTAACAACATACCAAATAAATATTATTTACAATTCATGGCGATACTAAGGTACAAATCTTTGGGTTGCCAGAATGTAATGCAAAATTACCTATAAGGGACTTGATACACAAAGGAGACGGGGCGACGGGACAGGGTTGATTTAAAGATAAAATGTATGACGCCCTACGATCGACATTTTGCAAACTTTATAGAGAAAAAAAAAATAGGGGGCGCCTTACACAGTACAATACGTATTATACAGCCAATTTGTAAGTCTCTATCACAAACATCCAATACAGTAGTACTATATACTCTACTGAAGTCTACTGTGGTCTCTACGTTAAATGGTTAAACGCGGTATTTTCGTAAACGCATGGTAAAATAATATACTCCGCCAGATACAGCATTCCGAGCCAAAATGGTCACGTGGGCAACACGTAGTGAGGTCAATCGATGCATAAGCAGGACCGAAATATGTCATTTACAAATAGCTCGAAAGAGACGATGACTAGTGACGTCATCACGTGTTGGCTTCCAGAATGCTAGACCTTGCGTAAACATTTTTGGTCTGTTTTAAATTTCGTTTTTTTATGAACACTAAAATTAAATAAGTAGTTTCTTTAGCAAGCATCATTATGGTCCGGAAAGAAAGAACTGAGGAATGTAGTATGTCATGGTATAATATACTCCACCAGGTATCGCGTTCCGGTCACGTGGGAAACACGTAGTGACGTCAATCGATGCTTAAGCAACACCGAAATAAGTCGTTTACAAATAGTTCGAAAGAGACGATGACTAGTGACGTCATTATGTGTTTGATCCCGGACTGCTAGACCTCGTTTTATTGGATCATGTAGTATTCCAAAACGCGCTCCCCGTCCGCTTTGTATAATAAGGTCCTAAATCAGAGGTTAGGAAAATTACAACAGTAAAAAAAATAACATACTTTGAAAATTGAATTAGGCAAGACCTCTAAACGGAAAAAAATATAAATATATAAAAGTCCAATATTAAAATTTGACCATTTTATTACAATGACCACTGAATTACAAGGAATTTAAGGGATCCAATTCCGAAGGCTTTAATTAACTTATGTAGACTTCCTTCAGAGTTGGGTCTAATATTAACATATGAGCAAAAGATCTAAAAATAATATCATTTGACTTAACAAGTCACACATTAAAACACAAACCAAGAAAGTAGTTTCACAATAATCGACTTAACAACTAGTTATTAGACTATTTAGCCTACATTTTGGTCCAATTCCGGGACCCGTAACTTATTGAACTAGGCCTTAATTTAGCTATAAATATAATTAAAATAGGCCTTAATGCAACTATAAATATAAGCGTACTCACATGTTTCAACTGACCTAAATTAGAGAGCTAAACTAATATACGATCGTGTCTATTCTATTGTACCATATTCTAAACTAAATTTGACGGCTCTAAAATTTTCACCGTCTTTTACAAATGAAATTGAAAAACGCGTAAGTTTTATTCTGGATAGATTCGTTTAGTTTGGTGAGCGCAAATGAAATTGAAAGACGCGTGTATATTTTCAGTTTCGTTTTAGTTTACGGTGTGGTACAATAGAATTCACGCTAATGCGAACCTATTTTGCAAAACTCAACCTATTTTGCAAAATAGTTAGTTTTGAAATTTTACAGTAAATACTTTTAGCAATGTTTCATTTAAAATCAATAAAAACTACTTTTTGTAGCAATAATATTTTATCACCTGACAAAAATCGCGTCGAAGCCAGGAACCCTATTTTTACGCGTCAGTAATTTTCTGGTCATTGTCTCTTTCGTTTGAAAAGTCATAGAAGCGAGAGTGACTAAGATAACATACACGCGTCAGAATAGGGGCCAGGTACATTCGACTAAAATCAGTGACGATGCAGTGGATTACACTGCATTTAGGGGCCCTGACATATCACATAGGTTCGCATAGACAATGAGGTATTCAAACAGTATGTAAACTAAAAAGTAAATGCATTTGCACTTAAAATTTACCTTTCCATAAATTCTAGCATAATTCTAACTTAGGCCTAAAAATCTCCATCAAAAAGTTCTAAAAAAATACCAATTATTATAACTGGTTTTATTATATTGTAGCTTAAAAGTTAAACAACGCATACACATACTTTTCCGCCTTAGCAATAAACGTTGTATAGCCTCAAAGTAGTTGTACACGTTTTGTCTTTTTTAATTTTTAAACTGTGAAAACAACAAAAAACTGTGTAACTATTCCGAGGATATACAGTGATTATTGCTAAGGTTCATGTCTATTTTATAAAAACATCATCAAAAAGAAATAGACCTTATTAAATCTACCTTACTTACCTTAGCTTTTGATACCTTACGCCTACAGTGGTTAAGCACTAAAGTTAGCTTTAAACCTTAGTGGTCATAGACCTAAAAATGCTTTAAGGCTGCAAATATCGTAATCTTGCTTGTTAAGACCGGATGGAAAAAATCCACCAATTAGATTATTTTGCTGTTTAAACGAAGCAATACTATTGGTAGATAATTATTTACCTCGCAGGTCTCCGGTGGACATACTTAATAGCAAGATTTTGCCTGCACTTATCACTCTATTAAGATAACATACATGTACTTTTCCAGTACCTCAGTCTATGTCTAGTATTTTAGTAGCTTAATAGTAAGTTAAGTATCATTATACTAAATTCAACTTACACTAAAATTGAGGCACATTTTGACTACTTTATATTGGTATGTTTTTTTTAAAAGAGAACATCACATGCTCAGCAAAAATTGGTTGGTCCCAACATACCATTAAAATTACCAGAACTGTTAAAGCCTTTTCAGATCACATACTTTTTAGTACATTAAAACTGAAACGGTGAGAGACAAAAACATACAGTACCGCACGAGTTAAAACATTTGAGGTATACTTAATTATGTTTAGTACAAATCTTCGCTAAAGGATGTCATCAACCACCAGCCCAGCCCCAAAGAACAAGTCTAGCAGGCTTTTAGTTAACTTTACATGTGTGTAAATTTAGTACAATTCTTGCTCAAAATTTAAACCACTTCCCAGTGTCTGATTGAGCTAAAATTTGGCATACCTACCTATGTAGGCACAATTACTATTATGAGGTAGGTGAATAGTACAGTGGAGCTGGTCTGACTGTACACTTGGAAGATGTCATATCGTCATATCGATATGACATCTTCCAAGTGGTCTGACAATACACTTGGAAGATGTCATTTCGTTATGACAGACAGATTTGACAGACCAGTGGAGCTGGTCTCACAATACACTTTTAAGATGTCCATGGCCATAAAAGCTTGTAATTGTTTTTATATTTAAGCTTATCTCTTTAAATTCGTGATAGGCATTAAGCTAATGACACAGTTTTTCAACACTCACGCCTTTTCCACAATGACGCGGCGGTGATAATGACATTCGAGTATGTTGAATCTCACTCTATGTCTGTGATTTCCTTATAACTGCATTTCTATCCATATGGCATCGCTATGTTACCGCGTACCGCCGCGTCAGCGTGAAATCAGCGTTTATACACAATATTTTCAACACACAGTCCAAATACACAAAAGTTGTTTTCAACATTTTCAACACACAGTCCAAATATACAAAAGTTTTTCACAACATTTTCAACACTCAGTCCAAATACACATAAAAGTTCTCCGTCCCGCTGTATTTAGCAGCGAAACTCTTCCCGGCGGCGGTGGGTGCGCTGAAGGCCACATCATTAATGGTGAGCGCGGCTCCGTAGAACAAGGATGCGCGCGCGCAGTCGAGCAAGCGACGAGCCACGCCGCGGCGACGGTGGTTGATGTGCGTCCAAATACGGGATATACCACATCTGGGGAGAGAAAATGCTTGATAAATATTGTTACGCCAGTCGCAGCCGATGATGAAACTATACGCTAATCTGTTGCGATGTTTACAACTACCGATAGGTAACGCAGATTAGACAATAGTAGCAGCTCGAGTCGCGCGTCCCATTGTTAAAACCGGAACAAATGGGTTAGGATAAAAGGAATGAAACGTCGATGTATCCGAAGTCGATGGCCTAGAAACTCTGATAGCTAGGCTAGGCTAGCCCATTGCTCTATACTAACTTCCCTGCTTTTTTTGGTAGAGTTCTAGCATTGTCAGTCTGTCCACCTATTTTTAAAGCCTGATCAATTTATCTGTCACATTTAGGTTTCACTATTCCATACCAAAATGGTGAAAAGGACCCCAATGGTGACACTTCAATGTCACTGCCTGTTGCAACCAACTAATTATTATCTTACTTGACCGGGTAGTCCTCAACACTGCAGCAGTCCGGCTCGCCAGGAATCAACTTGTATGCTTTGGTCTTCGTTTCAGCGATGAGGCAGCCTACTATCTGCTTCTTCTCTATGTACAGATAGGCCTGGAACAAAGATGTATATTAGCCTTAGACTTAGGCCCAAAATTTTGACTTGAAGAAAGAAAGTGCAGGTGCTTGTAACACAGATTTTCTTAACCTAGCAGAGGCATTTGAGCAAAAATAACTCTTGTAACCTATGATCATATTTCCTAAGTCACTAATTTATTAACAACTGTAATCAAAATGGTTGCAATACATAATATTTGATTTGATTGATTAGTGGTGATAGCAGACTGGTTGGCACATTCAACTACCACTCTGCAGTCATAACATGTCACGCCTTTTTCCCGAAGGGGCTGGTAGAGGAGTAATACAACACCCACACTTCGCTGGACGATATTCAATCCCAAATTTGACAGGGGAGAGCTTGTCGCCATATACCGGGCTCCAGTCATGTAGCAGATGACGTACACTCCGCAATCGTGGGTTTAAATTTCACTTATCAGCCTGATCAGTCAAAGTAAGACAGAGTGAGTGACAATACCAATTATATAAAAATAGTTAGTTCTAGAGACTTCGTTTGAAAGCCTGTTCCTATTTGACTGCCTCGGTGGCTCAGGTGGTAGTGCACCTGCCTTCTGAGCTGGGGGACGTGGGTTCGATTCCCACCTAGGGCAAACATTTATTTGAGGAACATTTGTGTTTGCTCTATGTCTGGGTGTTAATATACGAGTAATACCTATTTAAGTATGTATTTTAAAATATTTAAGTATGTATATCAGTCTCTGGCAGCCATAGTACAAGCTTTGCTTAGTTTGGGGTCAGGCGACCGTGTGTGGATGTGTCCCGAATTTTTATTATTTATTTAATTACCTATATAAAAAAATAAATATATATAATTATATTATAATTAATTATATATATATATATATATATAATTAATTATATATATATATATATATATAATTAATTTTATATATATATTTATATATATAATTAATTTTATAAAAAAACTTAATTACCCGTGTTCGTACGGAGCAGTGAGCATACCTGATTTTCAACATTCCTTTACACAATTTCAAACTCAGTCACGCACACTCACACACACACACACACACAAGCGCGCGCGCACTCACACACACACACTCAACACACTTACTAGGAAAAATTGTACTTTTAAACTTATATATTAATAACTAAATTCATACTTTGATAAATAACTGTAGATATTCGCTAGGACACCTCTCTAATTTAGTCTATTTTCGACCTCTTGGTTTCTACGTTACGGGCCTTGAGCCTAGTGTGGGACCGCAGGTATATTCTGGGAATTGTCTTGTTATTTTCAGGAATTTTTTATTTTATGTATAAACTGTGAAAATGTATAATTCGTGTTTTTGGAAATAAATTATCTTATCTTATCTTATTTATTTATTAAATCAGCAGTGTCTCCGCCTAAAACGACACAATCAATGAATGTCCATTGCTCACCTCTCGAGGTACGGGGTTCTGACAGGGTTAGGCGATTCTCACACTGCTCACGCGACGGTACGTGAAGTGCTTTTTGGACATTGTACCAGCAGAAAGGACAGCCGGACAGACATACGAAAGCGTTTTTGCCGAAGTTGAAACAGAGACGCTTCGCTCGCTTGTTCAACATTGTTTTTACATTTTTTTTTATTTGTACAGCATCGGCTAAGTCACCGTCTCCACTAGTACTCACAGTCAAGGAGTGCTGGTTGCTGGCAGTGAGCGCTCCCTCGTACCCGAGCTGCGGGTGTATGACTCTGCTCAGTACGTCTCCACTAGTACTCACAGTCAAGGAGTGCTGGTTGCTGGCAGTGAGCGCTCCCTCGTACCCGAGCTGCGGGTGTATGACTCTGCTCAGTACGTCTCCACTAGTACTCACAGTCAAGGAGTGCTGGTTGTTGGCAGTGAGCGCTCCCTCGTACCCGAGCTGCGGGTGTACGACTCTGCTCAGCAGCGTCTCCACGCGCCGCCAGGCCGCGTCGCCGCTGCGCACGCGCAGTATGCGCCAGCTGCCGTCCATTGCTCGCTCGATCACATGCTCGTCTTTGCAGCCCTGTGGAGATTGTTCCTTAGTTAAGTCTTAAGATTTTTTTTATTATTCATCTTTAGTGCCTTAATACATCCTTGTATTTCCATCGTGTGGAAATGTAAACTGTATCTTTGAGTTTTTTATTTATCTTTAGTGCCTTAATACATATTTGTGATACATACAAGATTTAAACTGTATCTTTGAGTATTTATTAATCTTTAGTGCCTTAATACCTATTTGTGATACATACAAGATTTAAACTGTATCTTTGAGTATTTATTAATCTTTAGTGCCTTAATACCTATTTGTGATACATACAAGATTTAAACTGTATCTTTGAGTATTTATTAATCTTTAGTGCCTTAATACATACTTGTATTTCCACCGTGTGGAGATTTAAACTGTATCTTTGAGTATTAATAGTCTTTAGTCAACGAGATTAATGTATTAGAGGAACTGATCCAAACAAAAAACCAAGGTTGAATGAGTGACCGCAGGTTTGCTGCAGCGTGGACTACTAAATTGCTAATTTACATCCCTCCAGGTTCACACTTTGATTTCAGTAAATTAGCGCTGCTCCGTACACAACCACACTGCACGCGTGTCGAGACCACACTAATTCAAGGTGCAAGGATTTCAGTGCACTGGAGTGGACGAAAGTTTGTGTTCGGATGATGAAATCTAGCATGTAGTACATATATATGCCTTAAGTGCTTTTTATGTATATCCTTATGTATGCCCGCTGTAACCCGATGTTAAAAGTTAACTAGCACTAGGCCTTTCTACTCAGGTTACAATACCTCAGTTTTTTATTAATACTATAGAAGAGAAATCACACCTCACACTAATATTATAAAGGCGAAAGTTTGTGAGTTTGTGTGTATGTTTGATAGATAGATAAACTCTTCATTGTTCACACCACAAATAACAAAAAAAACAAGAGAATAATTATAATAATACTTATTCTATAGTGTAACTACTGGCGTCCTTATCACTAAAAGCGATCTCTTCCAGGCAACCTTAGGATGGAGAGGATACGACAAATGAGTATGGGACAGGGTGTGCAAAATTAACAAAATTTGTTACTTCATCACGCTTAAATGGCTGGACTAATTAAATGAACTAATGAAAATGAACTAATTGAATGATTACTTTTAAACCGCGGGACGCAGCTAGTCCTCACTAATCCTACTAATATTATAAACGCGAAAGTTTGTAAGAATAGATGGATGGATGTTTGTTACTCTCACGCCAGAACGGCTGAACAGATCTGGATGAAATTTGGCACACAGATAGATTATAGTCTAGAATAGCACATAGGATTTTTTCACCGCGGGTGAAACCGTGGGGCGCAGCTAGTAATACTATAAAATCGAAAGCTACTCTTGTCTGTCTGCTTACAGCTTTTCACGGCTGAACGGCTAAACGGATCGTGACAAAATTTGATTATTATAGTTCGGCCGTTCAGAGAATGCGTTCCTGACACCTATCAGTTAGTCACGACTAGTGATGGGCACAACATAACACTGAGTTCGTTACCGTTCCTCCAAAATGAACCGCCGCATTATTTAAAGATTATTTTCGTTTTATATTGGCGGAATCATTTAAAATTTATATTTTAGTTATTTAAGTGGAAACAAAAAAAAGGTAATATTAATTTAATAAAATTGTTTTATTTATTCTTTGTTACAAAGTTACAATCTGTATTTCTAGTATAAAGATGCTACTTTCTTTCGCGCGTTCGGTTTGGTCGTAGTTTTATTTTTATATTTCATAAAAGTTATCATAGAGTCCATTATTTTCAAATTCTTAAAAAGAAAAACAAAACGTATTAATTTTTAGATATAACTGTATAAGAACAGACTATGATACTATTATTACCTGTTATTGTTAGTACAGCACTACAAATATAAAGCGCTGACATAACCTTGTAATAGCGCAGTATAGATTTAGAAAAATATTGTTTATCAAGTTATTTGACACTCAGTTTGGCACAAAATTATAACATTAATTGATTATTGATATAATAGTGTTGTTTTAATGTTCATCAATTGTTAAAACGGTAAACAACCAGCAAAAATATTTTTATCGTAACTGCAACGCCATTACAAAGTTACGTCGTCAGTTCAATCGCGACGTGTCAGGAACGCATTCTCTGAACGGCCGAACTATAGTTACAGTAATTAACGAGGAAGTTTTTTGGACACAATTATCTGCATAAACGCAAACGAAGTCGCGGGTAACAGCTAGTATTATATAAACTCACGTTAAACTTCAGCACATCAGTAGCGTTGTGGTGGACTAAGTGATCGTGCTCGTCTTGTGGGTCGCCGATCTGAAACAAATTTGAATCTTATCTTACGGTACGAGCTACATAAGTAACTTTGTCTTTCTGCTTGTAGGCTTTTCACGGCTGAACGGATTAGGTATTCTATTGCCAATTCGTCTAGAAGAAGACGACGAGCGAAGAGAGCGAGTAATGATACGGACGAGCCTCTAAAGTTACCTACAGAGTGACAAAGTACTATTTAATTTTTTTTATGACTTTTGCACTTCTGTAATCATTCTTAAATAACTAAAATTTTCCCTTGTATTATGGATTCATTTAACAGCTAATGATGTAGACAACCTCTCTATGTAATGGAATTTTTGATTTGCTTTGTCTACCTATTGAATAAATCAGTCAAAAGTGACCCCTTAAAAATGCGGATATCTTACATAGCTCTATTTTTTTTGAGAATGTTTTTTAAAAAAACCAAGAACATAGGGGCGGAGATATAGTTAATTTAATTGTACATGCTAAATTTAATCATAATCTGACAAAAAAGGGCGTTTGTATGGAAATTTCAGAGCGTCGCAAGACTTTTAACCTTGATTTTGATTTTCGATACATGGAACATAATTCTGACTTGACCAATTCTTGTTCCTTCGAGCCTGCTTTGGGTAATTTTTAGTCCTTCGAGCTCGCTTTGTGTCCGTTCCTGATCGGAGCATGTTTGAGAGTAAACATTTTACTTTAGTATAACAAACAGTTAATAAACATCAAAGAAGGTTGATCATTAGATCTTTCACGAGGAAGGTTTTCGGATACTATTTTCTGGGTAAACGCGAACGAAGTCGCGGGTAACAGCTAGTTAAGTCATTAACCAGTAAAGTGGTACGTACCTGGTAAATGGCCCCGCATTCAATGCACTGCGTGGCTCCAAACTTTTTCTGTCCCGCGTCTATTACATACTGGTCGCCGACACTCTTCAGGAGAGATTTCTTGCCCGATTTTTCACCTACAATATTTAATTTATATATTCAAATATAAATACATCAATGTCCACTTATAAAATGACAAGAAAGATTTGATTAAATGTAATAAAATTGTTAATAAGTAAATGAATTAAAATTTAACAAAAGTGAACATAATAAACTAAAGCAAGTACTTTTTGCCCGACTGTGTAAGTACATACTCGAAAAACATAACCCTCCTTGGTTATGTTTTTCGAGTATGTATGTATGTATGTGTGTATGTATGTATGTATGAGGTTTCTTTGTGCACGCCCTACAGCATAGACAGCTTGATGGATTTCGACATGTGAGTTGTAATTTGAATCGTCTTGATAGTGGAAGTGACATAGGATACAACATTTTGCAGTCGGGTTCTTTGTTTTTCTTTTAATAATGTTACTTGTTTTTTAAAGTACTTTTTAAAAGTAAAACTATAGCCAGTTTCTTTAAATTTAACCACAGACTTATACAGCGTTATAGGTACCTAATCAAAATTATGATATTGTTCATATTGATGAGTACAATGAACCCTTAAGAGGTTTTTGGTAAGTTAAAGTCAAAGTCAAAATGTTTTTATTCAATTTAGGTATCAAAGATACACTTATGAACGTCAAAGTTATTTATATAGACTCGACCGCCTTGTTCGGATAGAGAACCTCTACTCAGAAGAACAGGCAAGAAACTGAGGGGCATTATTTTTTCAAATAATAAATAAATGACAGTCTCACAAATTTTGGCTTACAACTAGGTAATATCTATACATACTAGTGGCTACTTGACGGAAGTGGAAGGCTCCAGACATCTTTGTCTTCTTAATAATTATTAACCTTATAATACCCATAGAAAACATAGAAAAATTCATAAAAACATAGAAGATGAGGTCAAATTTATTAAAACGCTAAAAGATATATTCATCAAAAAATGTTTTTATACTCTAGACCAATTCTTAACCGACAAATATTTAATAGAATAAATCCATTATTAATTTATTCATGACCATGGATACTCGTCCTTCAGTCGGATTCTTAGTAATATTTTTTCCTTCAGTAACAGATGATGGGATGATGATGATGAGGTGATGATGAAGACGATGAATCCCTCCCCTTTTCCCATTCCAGTAAAGTTATGGATACTTTACTGAAACTTTAAGTGAAGTTTTGTAGAGAACACGAAAAATCGCGTTTCGCGATGTTTGTATCATTTGCCCACACTCGTGCACGTTGACGAACCGGTAAACGTTAATAATCCACCATTATTACAATTTAACACTCGAAGAATCACAAGTTTTAGAAAATAATACAAAAACACGACACCATCTTTTCGGTTCCCGCCAAAACTCAGAATAAATCCAGTCCGAACAATGTTGCCATACCCTATCAGGGTCATTATGTGATACAATTTTATGTGTTTACCTTCAAGAACTGCATGTACCATAATGGAAGCAATAAATTATTGAGTATTGAGTACCCTCTTTTCATTAATGTAGTTTTTACATGTGATTTGAATTTTCCCTTAGTGAACCCTGTTATATTTTACATATAACCATGTGATTTGAAATTTCCCTCAGTGAGCCCTGTTAAATTTTACATATAACCATGTGATTTGAATTTTCCCTCAGTGAGCCCTGTTATATTTTACATATAACCATGTGATTTGAATTTTCCCTCAGTGAGCCCTGTTATATATTTTTACATTTAACCATGTGATTTGAATTTTCCCTCAGTGAGCCCCGTTATATTTTACATATAACCATGTGATTTGAATTTTCCCTCAGTGAGCCCCGTTATATTTTAAATATAACCATGTGATTTGAATTTTCCCTCAGTGAGCCCTGTTATATTTTACATATAACCATGTGATTTGAATTTTCCCTCAGTGAGCCCCGTTCTATTTTACATATAACCATGTGATTTGAATTTTCCCTCAGTGAGCCCCGTTATATTTTACATATAACCATGTGATTTGAATTTTCCCTCAGTGAGCCCTGTTATATTTTATATATAACTATGTATATTACCTTTGGAGCTGGGAGTGGTTGTGCCTGGGTTGGGGTTACTGAATATAGGAAACAGTTTCGATGACTTATCGTTGTTTGAAGCACTATCTGAGGCTCGCAGCGGAGATGAAAGATCTGAAAAAAAAAAAACATAAATTAGTAACGATAAGAAGGTAGGAAGGAAGGCTGACAGAAAGTCTACCGTCTGCGGGGGCTCTTAGCAAGATCGGTTCAATTGAAATCTTTAGTAATAATATTAATTCAAGCGATGGCAGCCTAGTTGGGAGAAGGTCCGCCTCTCAAGCCAGAGGGAGCGGGTTCGAACTCAGCCGACGGCACGCACCTATTTGCTCATTGTGTGAACATATGTGCGTATTGTATGTCATCTGCTACATGACTGGAGCCCGGTGTATGGCGACAGGCTCGCCCCCTGTCACATTTAGTACTAAATATTGTCCGGTGAAGTGTGGGTGTTGTATTACGCCTCTGCCAGCCCCCTCGGGGGAAAGGCGTGACGATATGTTATTAATGAATAATAAAAAGGTTATTAACATTGCATATTTTTTGCTTGCAAAAGGTCATCATAGGCGTAGAATTGTTGCCTTGTAAAAACTACAACAATAGAATTCTATAATGGACTTTCGTTATCGTCCAAGTAATTAATTTAAATACAAATAATTATTGGTCTTACGTAATTGTCCTTACTGTTGTATATATTTTCTTTATGACTAGCTACGCCCCGCGGGTTCACTGGAACCTTTCATTTTTTCAAGTACTCTATTGTTTAAAAGCGATGATAGTCTAGTTGGAGAAGGCCCGCCTCTCAAGCCAGAGAGAGCGGGTCCAAACCCAGCTTTCTGACAGCACGCACCAATTTCTTCATTGTGTGAACATATGTGGGTATTGTATGTTATCTGCTACAAGACTGGAGCCCGGTGTATGGCGACAGGCTCGCCCCCTGTCACATTTAGTACTGAATATTGTCCGGTGAAGTGTGGTGTTGTATTACACCTCTGCCAGCCCCCTCGTAGGAAAGGCGTGACGATATGTATGTATATTTATTTTATGACTATAGCTACGCCCCGCGGGTTCACTGGGACCGTTCATTTTTTCGGGTTTAAAGTACTCTATTTTTATTGTTAACTTACGCTAAACATACGAATTGCCTAAGAACTAGTTATATGTACTCCTAGCTGGCTCCTACTTAATTTTTTTTACAAAAACCTCAAGCCATTCCTTAGGAGAATCTTAACTTAAGCGAAAATTCCGCTAGGAGTAGTCTACAACTAGTTAAGCAAGGACTTAGGCTATTCTTATATTTAGTGCTAGTGGTCATGTCTTTTTCTGTAACTACAAAAATCATAATCCTTATCCCACAAGGCGATAAAGGGATAAGGAAGTCTTTTACAAGTATTTTACATTAGCGGCCACTGGCGGCCCATTGACCGCCACCGCAGACCGCGTCTGTCTGGGAGACGCCTTAAGGGTTCCGCGACGGTCTGATTTTTCCATACAAACGCGCTTGTCAAATTTCTTGGAAGCTATTCATCGGATTGTGATGTTTCTTTATTTTTAAAGCCCTCAAGAGAAAATAGAGCTATGAAAGATTTTCGCATTTGTAAGGGGTCACTTTTGACTGATTTATTTAATAAATAGACAAAGCTAACCAATAATCCCTTTACATAGGGATGTTATCTACTTCATTAGCTTCTAAATAAACCCATAATGCAAGGAGAATTTATTTTTAACTATTTAGAATGATTAGTGTAGTGCAAAAGTCTAAAGTTCGTCAGTTTCTTTACTTGCTTCTTCACTCGTCGTCTTCTTCTACACGAAATGGCAATAAAAAAATTTGGCTAATGCGAAGTTAGTCTAAAGTGGTCGCCGGACCCTTAAGTGTGGTCGGTACAGTATGTACACTAGCTCCATTAATCTCTATCACTCATCATGCCAGAAGTACCAGCCAACGTGTACGCGAAATTTGATGATGATCGGATGAGTAGTTAAGGCGTGAAAGAGTAACAAACAAACAAACTCATTTGCGCATTTATAAAATAAGTTAGGATTATTTTATGATTAATTATGTTAACAATTGTAGATATCGTGATGAAGGGTCGTTATTAGACATGATTCCGCGTTATAATATTAATAATCATACTTTTATTGGTTATTTTTCTAATGATTCATGATTAAATGAAATCAGTAATCTGCCTGTAGAGCTCAATTCACATCGCGGTGAGTGCAGCCGGATTGCTAAAATTTAGTTTTTACATTTACTTATTATTTATTTATCTTATTATACTATTTACTTATTAATTATCTATTTAAGTGTGTATTTAAAAAATATATATATATACTAGCTGCGCCCCGCGGTTTCACCCGCGGTTAAAAAGTATCCTATGTGCTATTCTAGACTGTACTCTATCTCTGTGCCAAATTTCATCCAGATCTGTTCAGCCGTTCTGGCGTGAAAGAGTAACAAACATCCATCCATCCATTTTTACAAACTTTCGCGTTTATAATATTAGTAGAAAGTAGAATTAGTAAGGGGACAGTATTTTGTCTTTTCCTGTAAACTGTTTCAGACAGCACACTGTATAACTATTACGAGGGTATTCAACGTTTATTAGAGAAGAGCTAAATGATTGGTACTTACCGGTAGACGCAGTCTCGTGTAGGTTGGTCTCTGTAGAAGCGAGAACTGCTTCAGCGTTGATGTTGTTTGAGTGCGCCATTTTCAGAATCTGTTCGTCCAACATTTTGAGCTCCCGCTCAATCTCGTCTAAGTCTGGCAACTCTTCTTGTGCTGAAAAGTATTGCGATTATAAACTTTTTTCTCATCCATAAAAATAATAAATAATTCGGAACACTTGCACCCACAGTAGCCTGACCCCAAACTAAGCAAAGGTTGTACTATGGCTGCCAGAGACTGATTTACATACTTAGATATTTTAAAAAATACTTACTCAAATAGACGTTAACACCCAGACAAAAACAAACACAAATGTTCATCACATGAATGTTTGCCCTAGGTGGGAATCGAACCACGCCCCCAAGCTCAGAAGGCAGGTTCACTACCAACTGAGCCACCGAGGCAGTCAACTTACCATACTTTATTAATATAATATTATAGAATCTGTAAGTGTAAGTAACTCTGTCTGTCTGTCTGTCTGTTTGTAGACTTTTCACGGCTACACGGCTGAACGTATCTTGATGAAATTTGATAATTAGTTACAGTATATCACGAGTTTTTGGATACTATTTTCTGAATAAACACGAAAGAAGTCGCGGGTGAGAGCTAGTAAAACATAAAAAGCAGTTCTTAGACCAAGTCTTAAAAAAATCTTTCTAATTTTCTCCATGCGTTCTATTTTTAGCCCTGAGATGTCATCTTGGTCACTCTTACTTCTATGACTTTTCAAACGAGAGCGACAAGGACCAGGAGCGCTGTTCCTGCGCGTGAGATGAGATGAGATTTTATCTTGGTCACTTTCACACTTATGACGTTTCAAACGAGAGCAGCAAGGACGAAAAAAGGTGAGATGTAAATCTCAAATATCCGAATAGGGCCACAGAAACTATCTCGACTTGTAAGAATAGGGTCCTAGGGGATTTATTCCGAACTATTTATCTGGACGACTTTTGGAAGGAATAGATGGAACAGGCCGCTTCAGTCCTGATTTCTGAGTTTTTAATTTATATTTTTTTTAAACTATCTGTTACCCGCGACCTGTGTATCCAAATACCTTCCTCGTGAAATACTGTACCTAATTATCAAATTTCATTAAGATTCGTTCAGCTGTTCAACCCTGAAAAGCCTACAAACAGACAGACAGACAGAGTTACTTCCGATTGTATAATATTAGTATGAATAGTTAATTAGATAACGAAAAAATATCAAGTATCTCACCTGGAATACCATTTTCCTCCACAAGAATATATCCTCCTTCCACGGGTAAAAACTGACCACTTTTAGGAGCTCCATGATGAGCTTCGTGACTGTCAGGCTCTGCCATCACCACGTCTTGTGTATGTGGCAATGTTGTCACACCTTGTGACAAGGTTGTCACACTTCGTGGCATATTTGTCACACTTTGTGGCAAGCTTGCCACAATTTGTGGCATAGTTGTCACACTTCCTGGCAAAGTTGTTACGCAAGCCACGGTTGGCGACATAGTCACAGTTTGCTGTACTGACGCTACGTTTTGTGACTGCAGTGGCAAAGTGACGTTTCTGGCGCCCAACTCCACAATGACAGCTTCTGTATCTCTCTGCATGTTGACTGCTGTCACCGGGACAGCTGTCACAGGTTGGAATATTTGATTGGTCGCTTCAATGATGGAGCTATTGAAACAAGGTAGTTCTGGTTTTGACAGCTCCGGTTCTGGGATTTCGTCTTCTTCCCATTGGCTGAGCAGAGCTTCGATGGTTAGTTTTTCTTTGTCGAAAAAGTCCAGTTTGTCTGGAATTAATCGTGTTAAGTGAGTAAAGTATAAATTAAAAGTTTGAAATTAAGAAGAAATGATTAAATGAATAAAAAAAAATTAAAAAAACCTTTGACACCGATTTTCATGAAACATAGCTGGGAACAATCCCGACTCATTCACCTTTCAAACAAAACAAAATCGAATTCATCTCGAGTCAGAGAAATCGGAGTTAGGAGTAAGCTGCGATGGCACAGACAGACAGATAAACAGACACACACAAACACACATACACACACATAGACAAGTCAAGCTTATAACACCCCGTCGTTTTTGCGTCGGGGGTTAAAAATGGGTACCACACGTTGTATAACCTTGGAATAGTTATATAATGTTTTGTCTTTTTCTTTTCTTTAAATTTTTAACTCAAGCAAAAAAGACAAAACACTAGCACCCTTAGCAATAAACGTTGTATAGCCTTACTAGCTGCGCCCCGCGGTTTCACCCGCGGTTAAAAAGTATCCTATGTGCTATTCTAGACTATAACCTATCTCTGTGCCAAATTACATCCAGATCTATTCAGCCGTTCTGGTGTGAAAGAGTAACAAACATCCATCCATTCATACATACAAACATACAAACTTTCGCGTTTATAATATTAGTAGGATTAGCCTTACTTATCCGTTATACAGCATTTATTAGTGAGGAAAGCTATAAATAGCAAGATTATTTTCTTTGAGTTAAATAAATTGAATGAGTACCTATAATATAATAACTATCATTGAGAGATCATTTTCAGCATTTTTTTAACCCCCAAACGAGATTTTTTTTTTTTTTTTAATGTGAATTAGTCGGGATTGTTCCTAACTATGTTCAATAAAAATCAGTGTCGGGAGTTTTTAA
Organism: Peribatodes rhomboidaria; assembly: GCA_911728515.1. Lineage (NCBI taxonomy): Eukaryota > Metazoa > Arthropoda > Insecta > Lepidoptera > Geometridae > Peribatodes > Peribatodes rhomboidaria. Next base: position 8,210,779 of record OU452189.1, read on the forward strand.
TTTTTTTAGTATTTAGAGAAATAAAATAGGTGATAAATAGCAAGATAACGAGTTATTAAAATAAACTAAATATACGTATTTATTTAATAATTGAAAATATTACATTTTTAATTATTGAGATAATAAATAATATTTAACGGCCTCAAGCACAAAGACCTTCATTATTTCCCAAACTGGTTAATCAGTTTTCGTAAATAAGTACACATTAAGTCGTCTTCATTGTCTTTTAAATTAATGAGCGTGGTTCAAAGTTATGCTAATGTTTTAGTACGGCCCGGGACATCGATAAGTTTCATACTAACGTACCGTAACGTACGTTCTCGCTAATTGGATTAAGAGTCCGGCGACCTAACTAACTTCGACCTAGGCGACCTAGACTAACTTCGCATTGGCTTAAGGTATTCTATAGCCATTTCGTCTAGAAGAAGAAGACGAGCGAAGAGAGCGAGTAATGATACTGACGAGCCTCTAAACTTATCTACGGAGTGACAAAGTGCAATTTAATTTTTTTTTATGACTTTTGCACTACTGTAATCATTCTTAAGTAACTAAGAATTTCCCTTGTATTATGGATTCATTTAACAGCTAATTATGTAGACGACCTCCCTATGTAATGGAATTTTTGATTTGCTTTGTCTACCTATTGAATAAATCAGTCAAAAGTGACCCCTTAAAAATGCGGATATTTTTCATAGCTCTATTTTCGCTTGAGAACGTTTTTAAAAAAATCAAGAACATAGGGGCGGAGATATTGTTAATTTAATTGTACATGCTAAATTTCATCATAATCTGACAAACGGTTTTCAAGAAATTTGAGTAGCGCGTTTGTATGGACATTTCAGAACGTCGCGGCCCTCTTAAGACAACAATGACTGTAATGATGATTACATACATAGATACAAACATATCGTCACGCCTATCCCCCGAGGGGGCTGGCAGAGGTGTAATACAACACCTACACTTCGCTGAACGATATTGAGTCCCAAATGTGACAGGGGGCGAGCCTGTCGCCATACATCGGGCTCCAATCATGTAGAAAATGACAAACAATACGCTACAATATGATAATACAAAAAAAAAGGTTGAGGAAAAAGTCTTTTCGCATTACAGTATGTATGAACTTGTAATAAAATCTCTTTGGCTATACTATTTGTATCTGGCTGATTTTGGTATCTTGGAATTTTAAAGAACATAATTCTAAATTCCAATTAGGAAAATGTGTGATTTTCATTTGTTTTTCGTACTGTCAAGATGAGTGAATCTAATGAAGAAATTCGTTACGTTCTAAAATTTTACTACAAAAAAGTTAAAAATGCAATGTAAATGAACTATATTGAAAAAGATTTGAATTTTCTTAAAAAATGAGAAGATTTTTTTCCCCAACCTATTAAATATTATATTTTATTTTATTTGTGTGATAAGTTTTCAACCCCTGGCCAGACGGAAGAGTCAGTGCAACACAATAAGACCCCAAATTGAGCACAATAATGCTACGGCTATACTAGCGGGATTTAGCAAATATACGAGGTATCGCGAAAAGTATGGCTAAGTAGTACGTTTGCGATGTATTCGGGCGAATACGAATGGTAATCGTGGCGGTACGGCAAAGTCAAAGTCAAAATGTTTTTATTCAATTTAGGTATCAAAGATACACTTATGAACGTCAAAGTTATTTAAATAGACTCGACCGCCTTGTTCGGACAAAAAGCCTCTACTCAGAAGAACAGGCAAGAAACTGAGGGGCATCAACTGAAGGGCAACGGCTGTCGGTAAACTGACGAGCATCAAAGGGTTTTGAACAAGTCGACTAATTATTTTGCATAATGTAAAGAAGAACATCGCCGATAACCACTTTGTTTTTAGCGCGACAACGCGACACTAATCGCGCGATAATGCATAAGCATAAGCCGAAATTGGACAAACGTCAATGAACTTTTGTCTCAATCTATTTGGCGTAATAGTTTGCTTTCTTCGGAAAACACTCGACACGACACGTAACGGTATGTTGATTCAAAGATATGTTAATTCAAATGGGAACAACTTTTTTTTTGCAATAACACTTTTTTGTTTGCTATTTATTAGTAGTAGTTAAAAGCAAGTCGTAAAAAACTTTCTTGCCTGGCAAATTAATAAAGTGTAATCAAAATAGAACGAGTAATTTCTGCATAAAGTCTACAAGAACATTTATATTTTATTCAAAGTCAAGTCAAAGTCAAAATGTTTTTATTCAATTTAGGTATCAAAGATACACTTATGGACGTCAAAGTTATTTAAATAGTTATTAAATAAAGTTATTTAATATTATGTATGTCCAGGACGCTCTTAACAAAGATGTTTTTGTGGAGGTTAATTTCAATATTGTAAGACAAATGTGAGATTTCATTTAAATGAAACAGACAATGGAAGGTATTACCTAATTAAATTGAGTAGTTAGAGACTGTGGCAGTAGGTTTCTAGAATATAGTTTTGTTTATTCATGTATCTATTTATATAATTTTAATTACATAGAAAGAATACTTTTCTATTTTTAACCGCCGACCCAAAAACGATGAGGTGTCATAATTTTGACGTGACTGTGTGTGTTTGTGATCTACTACTAATAATAATTACTACATGACTGGAGCCCGGTGTATGGCGAGGCCACCTGTCACATTTGGGACTGAATATCGGTGAAGTGTGGGTGTTGTATTACACCTCTGCCAGCCCCCTCGGGGGAAAGGCGTGACGATATGTGTTAGGCAATTCTTATATTCAGTACAAGTGGATGCAAGTGCTATTCCGAGGTTATTCAACGTATATTGCTAAAGGGGAAAATGTTTATACCAAACTGTCCTAGAAGGTACAGTTGCCTAGTATAGACTGATTCATACTTAATATCGGCTGTGAAGTGCGTCGCAAGCGAGACTCTGCGGCGTCTCGCCTCTGTGACGCGCGCGTGTACCTTCGTTTTCGCTACTGCGCAGCGTTTCGCGCCTAACTTCACAGCCGTCATTAAGGTTGAATCGGCTGCACTACAAGACTAATGGTGATTCAAACTCAATGGCGACTGTGAAGTGCGCCGCAAGCGAGACTGCGGTGTCTCGCCTCTCTGACGCCTGCATACCTTCGTTTTCGCTACTGCACAGCGTTTCGCGCCTAACTTCACATCTGCTATTAAGTTTGAATCGATCTGTAATTGGTGTTGATTGTAACACTCTCTAAAACAAACTTATTGGACTAAAATAATGTGCATCGTTTCTTTATGTGCCTTTTTCTCAGTTATTGAAATTGCTTTAATTGTATGGATGGACATAGAACTTTTTTTCTACGTCCATGATTGTATGCTGTTAAGTTTAGCTGTATTTAAAAACAGATGGTGTAGTTTCAACACAAAATTTAAATTTAGTTAAAGTCAATTTTTTCTCCATCCATGATTGTATGCTGTCAAATTTGGCTATTTTTAAAAACAGATGACTCATGACTAAATTTAAATTTAGCTAAAGTTAAGTATTTATAAGACTTACCAGCTGCCAGGTCTTGTGAAGAATTTTGACTCGCCATTGACACATTCGGGTTCTCATTAGTAAGCGTCGAATTATTCAACATCGACGAGCTAGCTGTACTATTTCCTTCATACTTCTTGACTATGGTCTTGTGATGCTTCGGTTTTCGGATTTTGTGCTTTACTCCCATGTTAATTTGGCCCGGTTTCCTTTTACGCCTAATTGAACGGGAGTGGCTGAAAGATCTACGGTGAGATGTGGTTGCTTCTATGGCGGTTGACAACTTTGCTGTAACACTCTTGTTGAGCTCAGGGTTAGTTTTTCCGTAGAAGGACTTAGCAGAGAGTATTTCTTTTAGTCTGTCACTGTTAAAGAGAGAGAGACGGGCTTTAGGAGCGTTTTCTAGTCTCGGGTACTTGGAAGTTGGACCTTGTTCTGTTAAGCTTTCGTTCCGAAGTCGTTTGTGACTTTTCTCACTGTCGCAGGTTGATTCTGGACTTTCGCCTATTTCGATGGCGGAGCGGCGATTATGACCGATTTTGGGAGGAGAATCGATCGCTTCAGACGTCTGAGGCGTTTTCAGCATTTGAGACGGAGACATGTTCATGTCCATTTTCGTTAGACACACAAAGGCTGTTTTCGAAGGAGATAGACCAGCTTTAATTGGAGAATTCTTCTTCTGTTCAAGTAGAACACCTTTGAAGCTGTTGAATCTAGGCGTCATTTTAGACTTCCGATTGGAACGCCTCAGAGTTTTCGTTGGCGTGTTCTCTTTGGAGTCTGTTCCGGAGTCGGTGTCAAAGGTCAGGTCTTTGAGGGAGCTGCTGCAGCTCTCTGTCTCGGCTATGAGGCTGGCGAGGCTCTTCCTGGCTCGGCTTGATGTGGAGGAGGTTGTGTGGGCGCTGGCGCAGGAGTGCGTGGAGGAAGGCGTGCCAGGGTGATGCTGCAGGTGTGGCGTGGCTGGCGTCGAAACGGAACCCGTGCATTTTGTATCGGGACATGAATATCTGAAAAGACATTGGTAACTATATATCCATACTAATATTATAAATTGAAAGGAACTCTGTCTGTCTGTGTGTTTGTAGGCTTTTCACGGCTAAACGGGTCTTGATGAAAATTGATAATTAGGTACAGTATTTCAGAAGGGAGGTTTTAGAGACACTATTTTCTAAAAAAAACGAACGCAATCGCGGGTAACAGCTAGTACGTAAAGAGCTAGTTTCGGAAGAACTTGGACCTGTGGGGCTATTCCTACGCGTGAGATGAGATAAGTTATCTTGGTCACTCTCAAACCTATGACTATTCAAACGAGAGCAACAAGGACGAAGCATGGTGAGATTGAATTCGTAAGAACAGCCCTCCTGTTTCAAAAATACTTTCACGAATTGAAAGCTACACAATTACGAGACTATAAAGAGAGCACAAAGCCAACTCTTTTTTTTATGAAACACTCTTGACTACTGCTTCACGAAAAACCTGTCACAAGGTCACAAGCACCATATGAAGTGAAACTTCTAATGCGACTTCCAACAAAGTTGCGTTAAACGTTTGACGTTCCTTGGGAGGGGGAATGGAAAGACAGAGAGTGAATGCGTGGCACTCGAGCGCAGGCGCGTAGTATACCTCTTACAGGCCAGCGCGAGCGTTAGCAACGAGTAGCGTCCAATATTCCAACGCAAGAGGGAGAGAGAAAGAAAGATACACAAAAGTTTCACTTCTTCCGCGCGGAAGGACTCCACACACAAATTTTTTAATGTTCTCTGGCTTCACTTGATAGCCTATTCCAATTCAGAGCTAGCTGTGATCTTTAACCTAATATTAATATTAACTAGCTGCTCCCCAAGGTTACTCGCGGTTAAAAAAGTGTAGCCTATACAATACAATATAATACAATACGTCTTTATTGCACACCAAAAATACAAAGTAAAACAAACGTAAAGAAAAAAAATTAAACAATAAAATATCATTCGGCAGTACAAGGGCGGCCTTATCGCCTAAAGCGATTTCTTCCAGGCAACCTTTGGATGGACAGGACAGAACGAAATATGACAAACGGTCGGTAGCATACATAAATACAATAGTAAACAAATAAAATATAATAAAACATATCTACACATATACCTTTAGGTACATATAATACATAAATTAATATATAATTTGTAAATATATTTAAATAATATAAATATACATATGCCTATGTGCTATTCCAGACTGTAAACTATCTCTGCGCCAAATTTCATCCAGATCCGTTCCGCCGTTCTTAAGAGTAACAAATATCCATCCATTATCCATTTATCCATTTTGAAAAAAGGCCAGGGGGCCTACCATGCCATCTTATTACCAAGATTGTTACGTTTTGTTTTCAACGCTGTGCGACTATGGACCTTATTGCGCAGCGATACGATTCCCTTATTAGATTATACCCCTAGTTAGGAGTACCCATAACCAACGAGCATGTATGAAGGGACTCATGGGAGTAGAAAAAGCAAAAGATGTGTACCAGGATCGTAGCAAGTGACGAGTAGTAGTAGTGAGTAGAGAAGCTTCGGGAAAAAAGACTTGATTGGATGGATACCTGGAGAAATGGATACATACATATATCTATCCAAACTCTCGCATTTATAATATCAGTGTGATAATATAGTAGGAGTAGGATAATTTGGGAGTAGGATTATTACCTTGTCTGATACTTCTTCAAAGTAAATGGAGACTTGATGAAGCTCTTCAAATCTTGGTTCTCTATCAGCATCCGAGTGTGACTTCTCGTCTCACCTGGATAAAAACAATCAACAATAAGATGAATAACAAAGATAATAAACTATAAAATATTTACATATATGGTAGATATGAAAATTAAATTTAAATACAATGAAATTTAACATCATAAAAACTGCAACTCTTGATACTAATTTTATTAATGTGTGTGAATTGTTTAATGAGTTAAGGATAATTGTATGAAAATTAATTAATACAATACATAATGATTGTGGTTAAAAACCTTTGAGTGACCACATTTTACCATTGTGATAATACAATATTTACATAACATAAAATAAGTAAAATAGAGGCAAAAAGCTTACAAAACTTCAATTCAACTTAAAAACTAACGCATTTATGTGCTCGCTGAAAGTTCTGAAAGTTCCATACAAACGAAATGTACCAAACTACTTAGAAACTATTAATTACTTAGAAACTATTCATCTAATTGTGATGAAATTATTTATGTGCATGTGCAGTTTTTGAACAGATATCTGATTGAAGTGTGCAATTGAATAGGCTAGGTCTCTTTATGCAATGTCTTAGTTATTTTTTTTTAACACCCATCCTTGAGGGAAATCGAGCTACAAAAAATATTTAGATTTGTAATAGAATAGATTATACTTCATTTGCAACAGGAAACAACAAAACACATTTCATGTATGCTTATAATTTTTTTAAGTTGTACTCTGAGTGCATACAAACTTTGTGGGTTCCTGATTGGTTGTGGGATGTTGTTCCAACATTTTGACTCAAAATAGTGAAAGCTACCAAGATAGTAAGGAGTCACTTTGGATTTTTGATTTCGTCTATCCTACTTCCTACTAATATTATAAACGCGAAAGTTTGTAAGAATGGATGGATGGATGAATGGATGTTTGTTACTCTTTCATGCCGAAAGCCGAAACGTCAGCTGATTGAAAACAGATACTGTTTGTCAGACATTTTGTATTTCAGTGAAGTTGTCAAGCAAGTCGACAAGATTTCGTGCTGGCACAAAAATGTCGTTGTACGATCGGCTGTACAAAGCTTCATTAAATGTTACAAGGATTCCTTGTCAATAAATACAAAAGCAAAAATAAATACAATTGTCAAGCAATACAAAAAAAAAGAAACGAATTTTGGGTACCGTTAAAAGATGAGCACAAAAAAAATATGGTATCGCAATATGTTTTCACAAATGTTGTTCTTTTCTATAATATATAATTCACTAGTAATTTAAGCATGCATGCAGTCTTATGCAATAAAGACGAGTATGAGCCAATTTTTTTTTTTTTTTAATTTTTGCCTGTTAAATGATTAAAAATCATAATTTTGAATTACTATGTGAAAACTAAAGGGGGAGGGGGACCCTCCCTCCCCCCCCCTCTTGGCATATACTACCAGTGGTCACAGAGGGGAGGGAGGGGTCGAAAAAACTAAAAAAATAGGTCACGTAGTATGGGTACATTCCCTTAACATGATGATTAAATCTTAACCATCTGTTTTAATCAATCAGATTTATATGTTAGCGAAATAAGCATTTGACAGCATCAGCAATGTGACATGCATGACAATCAATTTTTAGAATTTATGTGAAAGTTAAATGACAGTTAACCAAACTGACCTAATAATCTAGATTAGAGAAGCAGTGGTTAGCAATTTTCTGTGTGCTTATCTGTCTTTCATTGAGAGCAAATTGACCCAAATATGTTTAGAAATATGATCTCATTGTTAGTAACAATATTGTATATTTGTGTTAGTTCTGTCTGGTTGTTAATATCTATTTAAGTATGTATTAAAAACTAGCTGCACCCCGCAGTTTCACCCACCGTTTAAGGTATCCTATGTGCTATTCTAGACTATAATCTATCTCTGTGCCAAATTTCATTACGATCTGTTCAGCTGTTCTGGTGTGAAAGAGTTACAAATATCCATCCATCCATTCTTACAAACTTTCATGTTTATAAGAAGGATATAAATACATGGGTATCAGTCTCTGGCAGCCTTGGTACAAGCTTTGCTTAGTTTGGTGTCCGATGACTGGACAAAAATGTCCTGAATATTATTAACTAGCTGAGGTTGATAGTGTTAACCATGGTTAAAATGTGACATGTGCTTATCCAGAGTGTAAGCTGTCTCCATTCCGAATTTCATCTAAATACAAAGATCCATTTGAAAGTGAAGAAATAACAAAAAAACTTACACAAACTTTTCAGATTCATAATTATTATCTTTCTACTAGAATACACAGGAAATATACTAAGAAATATAATCTCACAATAAGGAAGGAGCTTTGCCTGTTTGTTGTCTGTTGACTCAACAATTACATTTATTTTAGTGAAATTTCTCAAGAACAAAAAGTGGTTCATGGAGACAGATGAAATACCATTTTTACTAGGTATAGTAGGAAAAGTTAAACTGGAAATTTCCAGATAAAAACAACAGCCTAGCTCGTTGTGTACAATCATAGTTATTTAATCAAACCAACACAGTACAGGTCATTGACCAAATATCTTGCCAAGCTGAGACATAACCTTGTAGCTATCCTTTTACCTTGTTCAGAAAACCTTGAAATTCGGGTTTCTGGTTCAACTATCATATTGAGGTATTGTTATAAAGGATTTAAAGTATATTTTAATAAGGGTTAAAGTTAAACTTACGCCATGGCTTCCTCTCTGGTGTTTTGGGCGTGTTGTGGTCATTTTCGTCGCCAGAACTGGAATCCAAGGTGCTGATGATGCCCAGGTCGCAGTCCTCACTGTCGCTCTCACTTTCCACGACGGGCAGACGTCGGTGCTTGGTCAGGGACTCCCTCGAGGGCTCGGAGCCGGATAGGAATAACCCCTTCTTTCTCTCAGACATTTTTGGAGTATGGTTATGCGGAGGGCGCGTGGAACGACGAGGCGTTGTCGCTGCCATTATTAAAGGCTTAAAGTTTTCGTCAGTAAAGGGAAATTAAACAAAAAACTTAACCCCAAACAGGTCGTAAGCGCGGCAAGACCCACTTTGCCGTGGTTTTTACATCACTGAAAGGATAGTCCTGTCACTTTTAATGAATAATTAACTAATTATAGCATGTAATATTGCAATCACGTAAATATAACGCAAGAGACTTTAGTAAAAGTATCGAAAAAACAGTAAAGTAAACTTTTATCAAACGTTACACACCGAGTCGAGAAACCATTGTTGTTTGGCGCGTAAACACCTGTCAGGTTGGCGTTATTGCCAGGTCAAAAAATGAGACAGCCTAATTTTGTCAATGAAGAGTTTAATAATTTCTTCAAATTTGCAATAATTACCTACTAATATGATGACTACTTGATTAATATAATTATCGTAATAATAATAGTTTGAATAATGAATACTATGCATGATTAATCCAAGCACCAATGTTTTTTGTTTATGGCGACATGCAGATGTGCTAAAAAAACGCGGCATTTTTAAACAAGATTCCCCAACTTTATTAACACTATTGAGGTTTTACAGTTTTTCATTACGTATTTTCAATGTTTTTCATTTATCAGGGTTAGATCAATTAAGTCGTCCTTATTGAGTAAAAACCTAAATCCACTGCTCTTAATTTATTATAGTGCTATATATGAAGTTGGTAACTTTGAGATCATGGACACAGCTACAGACGAAAGCATGGAAATTAATGAGAGAGAGAGAGAGCGAGAGAGAATTTTTAACTGATATTCATTTGTTTTTTTTTTTACCCGACTGCGCAAGAAGGAGGGTTATGATTTTCGAGTGTACATATGTACGAGTATGTATGTATAAGGTTCCTTTGGCATGTCCTACAGCCTAAACAGCTGGATGGATTTCTACTCGTGAGATGTCATTAGAATCATTTTGATAAGTAGTGGAAACGATATAGGGTGCAACATTTTATTTATTAGGTATGTAGATGCTAATATCCGAGTGCCAGAGTACTCGTATTATATAATTTGCTTTCAGGTATTTGATGGTTTCGTTATAAAATGTTACTTGTTTAAATAGTTTTTTTGGGCGAATTTTTGGCTTGTTATAAACGATTATGGCTTAGTGGCTCTCCAGGTTCTCGAAATTGTGTTTTCGCTTAAGAGCCAAAGAGCCCTTAAATTGTGTGAGCGAGAAAGCAATAACGCCAGTTAAAGGCTCTTAAATAATAAAAAGCAAATTTGTCACATACGATGAAAATGCTATAATTAACGCTATATTTCTAATCCTAACAAATATTATAAATGCGAAAGTGAGCTTTTTCGTTCGTTTGTTTGTTTGTTTGTTTCGCTTTCATGCCTTAAACATTGTGCAGATCATTAACAAATTTTGCATACACGTTGTCAGGGGTACAGAAAAGGAAAAGGGTACTTTTTACCGGTTCCTATGGGATTGCGGGTGAAACCGCGGGGCACAGCCAGTATAGTACTATATGTACTGTACAATACCTTTGACCATATATTACAACATTCCCAGCCATCTATGTATTATTAGCTGTTACCAGCGACTTCGCTCGCGTTTATTTAGAAAATAGTGTACAAAAACCTTGCTTGTGATATACGAGTAACTACTCGTAATTATCAAATTTCATTAGTGTTTGTTCTATGTCTGGGTGTTAATATCTATTTATGTATGTATTTAAAAATATCTAAGTATGTATAACAGTCTCTGGCAGCCATAGTACAAGCATTGCTTAGTTTGGTGTCAGGCGACCGTATGTGTGGAAGTGTCCCAAATGTATTATTATTATTATTTATTATTCAGATCCGTTCAGCCGTTTAGCTGTGAAAAGCCTACAAACAGATATACAGAGTGTTACAAAAACACTCATCCGCCAGGTGCGCATTCAGTATCGACTGGAAGATGCAAGCTAGTTTCAATTAAATATTGACCAAAAAAAATGCAACTACGAGTATGCGCGTCTTGCCGCTATAGTTCTTGAACAAAAGTCGCCAACATTATGATCCTGTGGGGCTATTCCTACGCGTGAGATGAGATGAGATTTTATCTTGGTCACTTTCACACCTATGACGTTTCGAACGAGAGCAACAAGGACGAAGAAAGGTGAGATGAAAATCTCAAATCTCCGAATAGGGCCCTTTGTTATTATTTTTGGAAAATTTTCTTTTTTCTTGTGTTTTTAATCCGGACATAATTCTTGCCAGTTTTAACGTGCATTTTTTAATAACTAACCCCCCTCTACCTGTATTGCCTTTAAATAATAATGAAAGATTTATGTTAACAAAAGTCACGGTCCCCGGAGTCCGTGGAGTGTAATTTTTAAATAAAAAAAAATACATTTCTTTGGTGTTACTTGAACTAATATCTCGTGTAATTGGACTGTTAAATTCGTTAGTTGAAATATCAAATTAGATTAAATTATTAAATTAGATTAGTTTAAATTAGATTCAAAAAAAAATTTGCATGAAGTTTTCTAGTAAATGTCATTAAATTATTATTTTAAAATTCTAAATTAAGAATAGAATAGAAAATTCATATTCCTTCGTTAAAGCGGAATTACACTAGATATTAGTTCAAGTAACAATTTTGAAAATGAACTTCCGCAAAGTAACGCCTGATTCAATCAACTATTTCTTTGGTGTTTTTGCATGAATACATATAAGTGTGTGTACATGTCCTTCAATAATACAACAGGATTTTTGTAACATGCTGTCAACCCTACAACTGGTAGAAGCATTCATGATCCAAAAACACAAGGTCTAGCTTTCCGAAGCAAACACATAATGACGTCACTCGTCATCGTCATTCGTCTCTTTCGAACTATTTGTAAATGACTTATTTCGGTCTTGCTTATGCATCGATTGACGTCACTATGTGTTGCCCACGTGACCGGAATGATATGCATGGTGGAGTATATTACTATACCATGGAAGCATTGTTAGCTAACTATCAGAGAAACTTACTAACTTTTTTTTGATACTTTTTTTTTTTGTTTGACGCCTATTTTGTATTTTTTCATTATTTTATTTAAATTCAATTTTATTTTTTGTATATTTTAATTAATAATAGTTTTTTTTCGCTCTTAATTCCTATGCATGCCGTCTCCACTTATAATTATTGTGACATTTTTTTTTTTAAGTAATATTTTATTGAATTTGGTAATGTTTTGGTGTACACGATGTTAATAGACAAATAAATAAATAAATAGAAATATACCAATAGAAAAAGATTTCAAAGTTATCACGTTTAGTCTCATAATCGGATCACCGCCGCAGGCACAAGATGATTTTGTATTACTCGTACCTTCATCGTGTGGTATTTGGTTGGCACATAAAATATTAAGCATAGCATCTTCATCGTGTGTGACGACCTTAAAACCATGTCTTTTTTTTTCTAAAAGTAAGTTCTAGATATCTAGCTATAGTAACTATAAAAAGCTTGCAAAGTTCCTGAAGCGTAAAAAATAATGAAGAATACGGCCACGGGTAAGTACAAGTATAAGTCATGCATCGTCGGATGTGGTATTTTTTGTAACGTTGTTGATGCAACACGCGCTCTTCGCAAGCAAGACGCGGAAATAAAGGGCAAGAAATGAGTTTAAAAGTAAAACCTATTATGACAATTAATTGGATACATGATTATGGTAGATTTATAAGAATATTCTACGCATATTTTTTCGACTAGCGACATTTAGCACGGTAAAGTTTAACAATCCGAGAAAAAATATCTATTTGATGGTGTAAACCACGTCAAAACCCGTTGCGTGTTTTAAGAGTTAGCGGAAATACAGACAGAGATAGACGCGGAAAGCGACTTTGTTTTTACCCGACTGCGCAAGAAGGATGGTTACATTTTTCGCGTGTATGTATGTAAATATGTATGTTTGTATGTAGAGTAGAGAAGAATATAAAGATTTTCCTGCACTTACCTTGTAGAGTAGGCAGATATAAGTTTAGTACTAAATAAATTACCTTAAAATATCAGGAGCTTACCCATCTATCCTAGCCATAAAACTAATAATATACTTAATTATTAATACGGATAATTATGAATTCAGGAGTGAGTTTGTTTGTTTGTTTTTGTTTGTTTGTTACGCTTTCACGCCTCAACTACTAAACCGATCCTCATGTGCATACAGATACATGTGGTCGAGGTACGGAAAATAACATAGCTCGGCCAGGCGCGGCTGACGCGGGCACTGCGTACTCTCAACGTTGTCGCGGCTGATCCAGATTTGTTCTATTGTAGGTACTCTGGGCTCAGATCAATCTAGAAGAAAAGATGGTGCACTGCGATCTCACTGAAGCCACTTCTTTTTGAACGTGTGCGCGTGGTAATGTTGCCATGAAAAACATTTAGAATTGCACGAAAACTAATATTAATTCCAAAACTCTACGTTAGCCATTTCCATTCCAATATAAAACCTTAGTAGATTTAATATTCTAAAACTGCACATATTTGTAAGAGTTTAATGTTGCGTATTCTTCAAAATTGACTTGTAAAAAAACTGCACAGTTTTTAAAATTACCTCAAAATGTAGTCCTGGCCACACTTTTATAATGCACTATGTATATTTACCATATTTATAATTTATGTACACGAAATTATACCATAAAACCAATGCAAATAATGTCGAGATAAGAACGACCAAGCGAGTAGCGTAGTTTTTTTGCGTCCATGTGTGAGTGTTGTGTACCTATACGACAGTAGCGTAGTTTTTGGATGGTTTTTGGCTGCACCTAAATCATCCGCCGTGCGATGGCGCACGGCGGTTATTCTCTAGGTTGATCTGAGACTCTGGGTGAATTCACAAACATAGCACTACATAATTCTATTGTGATAACGTAAGTTTCTTAGGATATAGTTAGTTAGTCCTTATTACTACACTATCGCAGGTATACCTGTAATAATGATAGCTGTAGTTGTGAAACAAATAAATAAATAAAAACATTCCTTTATTTCGAAAAAAATAATGCTTCCTGCGGGACTGCTGGGGAAACCGCGGGGCGCAGCTAGTCCTAACTAATATTATAAATGCGAAAGTGAGTTTGTTCGTTCGTTTATTTGTTTGTAACGTTTTCACGCTTCAACTACTCAACCAATCGTCTTGAAATTTTGCATACATGTTGTCTGGGGTACAGAAAAGGACATAGGGTACTTTTTATCCCGAAAACTAAACGGTTCCTGCGGGTGAAATCGCGGGGCGCAGCTAGTAGGTAGTAAAATTAAGAAGTAGGTACTCTCCCAATAGTGAAAAAGAATAGGTAGGGTCAACTGGGGCAAATGCGTCGGTGGGGCAGTTGCGTCTTTCGAGAATTACTGACAAACCCTTCACGAATGAGGCAACTAACGCCATCTTGTACAGATTATTGCAACTAAAGATAGATAAAAGATGTAGGTGGCGCCTAATTTGTGAAGTTTGTCAGTAATTCTCGAAAGACGCAATTGCATCATTGACACATTTGCTCCAGGCACACGATACAATTTTAAGACTAGATAATTTGACTAGATTGGCAATGAAATTGTATCGTGAAAGAAGGGTAGAAAACGTTTAGCTTGCACGGGGTGTTATAAGTTTGACATGTCTGTCTGTGTGTGTGTGTGTGCATCGTAGCTCCCGAACGGATGAACCGATTTTGATTTTTTTGTTTGAAAGGTGAATTAGTCGGGAGTGTCCTTAGCCATGTTTGATGAAAATCGGTGTTGATGAAAATTGCTGTCGCAGGTTTTTTTTTTAATTTTTTATCTATACTTATTCCGTATCCCTGCAGGGACCCTATTCGGAGATTTGAGATTCTCATCTCACCTTTTTTCGTCCTTGTTGCTCTATTTTGAAACGTCATAGGTGTGAGAGTGACCAAGATAAAATCTCATCTCATCTCACGCGCAGGAATAGCCCCCCAGGAAATTCTCGCGAGTCTGTCAAAGTCTCTGGGGGGCTATTCCTGCGCGTGAGATGAGATGAGATTTTTCTTGGTCACTTTCACACCTACGACGTTTCAAACGTGAGCAACAAAGACGAAAAAAGGTGAGATGAAAATCTCAAATCTCCGAATAGGGCCACTGGGCTTGACAAAAAGTATTGACGCAAATTGCATCTCATCAACCGACAGGCTCTCAAATATTGATAGGTATTTTACCAAAGGCAGCTAAGATATAATCAGCAGTGCACAGTCTCCGTCGCACACTTACAAAATGTGTTTAGCCATCTCTTTCTGCCGTGATAATTATTTGATGCAAAAACAGCTGTTCATATTTTGAGTGGCACGGCCTTCGGGGTCACGACTGGTTTCTTTAGTAAACAAAACTGGTATGTAAGTGAGTAGTTGAGTACTTAAGTAGCCTGCTAGCTAATTATTTACTGCCGCAGTATCAATTTGTAAGGTAATACGAGATGAGTTACTATTAAAGCGCTATATCCCTACAAAATACTCCCCATTACATAGATGTTTACCCCATTAGGGTCAACTGGGGCAAATGCGTCTGCAGGCCAATTACGTCTTTCGAGAATCGTCTACTGACAAACCCTTCACAGATTAGGTGCTACCTAGTACATCTTTTTTCAATCTTTAGTTGCAATAATCTGTACAAGATTGCGTTAGTTGCCTAATTTGTGAGGGGTTTGTTATGAATTCTCTCAGTTTTTTTGCCAAAATTAGTATTTTGGATTGAACAAATGTAATTTGAATTAAGAGTAATTATGATAAAAAAAAAAGTCCGAAAATCGGTGAAACGAACCGCAATTCTGATGGACATGATATTATACTAACTTAAAACCTCTCCTGCCCGACTTCTTTATTAGGGCAAATCTGACTTGGATTGGTTATGTTAGAAGACTAAGGCGGGAGCGAAGCGAAGCGGAGCCTAAGCCTTCGAGGTAATTTTTTTTATAAATATCCGTACTTAAATGACTTAGCTAGGCAAGTAGTTAACGTTAACGATCCAAGTCGATTTGGCCTAGCCGAATGATTGAATGGCTGAATATCATCATCTCACCTTTTTTCGTCCTTGTTGCTCTCGTTTGAAACGTCATAGGTGTGAGAGTGACCAATATAAAATCTCATCTCATCTCACGCGCAGGAATAGCCCCCCAGTGGCCCTATTCGGAGATCTGAGGTTTTCATCACACCTTTTTTCACCTTTGTTACTCTCGTTTGAAACGTCATAGGTGTGAGAGTGACCAAAATAAAATCTCATCTCATCTCACGCGCAGGAATAGGCCCCCAGGAGCTATTTGAACGGCGCTGTTTAGTGACGAATGAGCGAGAGGCAGATAGATAGATGGATGTACGTGTCCTTCTCGCACCGGCACGCGCTGGTGTGCCCGCTTCAGGGATGTCTCTTAGTGCTTCTCGGTGATCGCTCGTGGGGAATTAATTAAAGTTTCAAAGGCTAGGCTGTAGTTGGCGTCGACATATCCACTAACTCATAAACAATTCAACGGATTTTGATCAGTAAGATCATACCTCATCAGTAAGATGTTTTTTTACGGACTTTTTACAGGCACGATGCGAAGCCAGGGCTGGTCGCTAGTCTAATACGCCTAAAAATAAAATTGCAAGTGTAAATTCCATCCTGCACATTTTATAGTCAAGGTGCATTAACTGACTGACTGACTGTAAAGTACCTATATAGCCATTAGGAGAAACAATTGGCCGGGATTTCGTCGATTGAATAATTTCTCACCTAAATGCATCTAGCGTCACTGATGTAACTCAAAACAATATAGGTCACAGCTGGGATTTGTTTACGATACGTAATCGGAGCGGCGGGCGACCATCTTGGATTTTACTACGAGCCCGCCAATGGGAGAGGAGGAGGCGGCGCGAGCGCGGGAAAATTACTTCCTTTTGCCAGTCACAGAAAAAAAGCTACTGTTCTATGTTTGAAATATAAAGATTTTAGTGAAGCTATATGCTCGTAACTCACATCTGTCAACGTGTCAACTCTCACGCAGTGATACAGTTGCAGAGAGTAGCGGTTGGGTGAGAGTATGTCAAGCTGGTGTAAATTTTGATGGTGAGAGGCAGTGAATGTGCAAGATGTTTGGTACTTTTTTACTTTTTATCCACAGACCAGTGAAGAGACTTCGTATTAAGTACCTACCTACTTATTATTTCTATGATGATCGTGTTAAGATAGCGGTGATGGTCTGGTGATTATCATGAGAAGGGATTTATGCAGCCTGCTGATTATTGAACACGCGTGGAATAGGTATTTATGACAGCGAACTTGCAGCACCTAGAACAGTTATTCCTAACCTTTTGATTATACGTTTTTGAAATCAGGGAAAATCATTTTTCTTAGTTAGGCGTGAAAGGTAGGAAGGTAGGAACCACATTCTATCTCATCTCTTAGTTTAGGAATTTAGGATCCAACAATTGCGTTATTTATTGTCCCCGTAGGTTTACGGTTTACCCTGCGGCTGTAATTACCCCAAGGTTCGGGGACTAGACAAGGTGGGGGGAAGGGGTCAAGGGTGGGACGAGGGGAGGGGGTAGGCTGTAGACTGAACCTATACCTATGTATAATGATGTACTATGGACTACAAGGCGATGTGAAAATAGTTTTATAATTTCGATAGAACATTTTTTTTTTTGTACTTAAGGCCCGGTTCTATCACGAAATCAACGAAAACCAGTATTTTGTTTTTATTTGTTTTATATGAAGAATTTTCATGATCAGGTGCAAAAAAATTACAGCTGGTAAAAAACAACCAACAGTTTAACCGGAGTAGAATTTTGAAAATCATTCTGAGTTTGGAAAAAAAATAATCACAAAATTGTCTTCTTAAAAAAACTGTTTGTGTGTGGACCTCTAAATTTTCAGCGATAATCAACACATTTTTTTCGATTATTAAGTAATTATTTGTTTTTGTTTGGCTCCATACATTTAGCCTCGTTTCTCTAAACTTTCCGGCGCTATAATGAAATGTATGAAGCCAAACGAGAACGAAAAAAGTTTTCGTAACTATTAAAAACTCATGGTAAGCCCCCCCGTATTGAGTTTAAATAGGTTTATAACTACTTATAAATGACAAAGTAGGTTTATTGCATCTAGACTTTCAATATTGCCAACAGAAAATGAAACTTTGTAAACAGGTGGTTACTGGTTACCTACAATAAATGTCATATTATTAACTAGTACCTACCTATCTATGATAGTCTACCTACAGCTATATTTATCTGTAAAGCTGTGTTCACATAATCATGAGAATCTGTGAGTGGACATTAATATCTCATTGTCATCAAAGTCCTTCACTGAAACCGCAATGGAGCCGTAGAAATGTTCAATGTCAGGTGAATTAGAGTTGCCAGTATGCGTTTTAGCACGAGTTTAGTATGTTCTCCCATCGTATAAATAGTTCCTCTATAAGGTAAAAGACTGAAGACCTTGCGAGTCTACATTGTAAAATATGTTTTTTTTACGCTTTCAACCCCCATTTCTCCGCTATTTTTATATTTTTTTCAAAAACTGATTCAGTAAAAAAATCGATTTACCCACTTATCTACTTAAATGTTGGGATGTGTATCTTTTTTTTTTATCTAATAATCAGTATCAAACCTGGGAGGCTATTCCTGCGCGTGAGATGAGATGAGATTTTATCTTGCTCACTCTCACACCTAAGACATTTTAAACGAGAGCAACAAGGACGAAAAAAAGTGAGATGAAAATCTCAAATCTCCGAATAGGGCCACTGTTCACAAATATTCAGAGGAATAGGTTGAGAAATGCGACCTGTGGCCCTATTCGGAGATTTGTGATTTTCATCTCACCTTTTCTCGTCCTTGTTGCTCTCGTTTGAAACGTCATAGGTGTGAGATTGACCAAGATAAAATCTCATCTCATCTCACGCGTAGGAATAGCCCTCCTGTAGTGGCAGACACCCGCACAGACATACGAAAACATTTTTGCCAAAGCTGAAACAGAGACGCTTCGTTCACTAACGCTCGCTCGGACGCTAAATCTGAAACTGCCAATTAGTAGGCAAAAAAACAATCTCTAGTGCAGTATGATTACGGGGAAAACATCATAGATCTATCAGGAGATCAAAGTAGGGGAAACACGGGAAACATCCCATAAAGAAAGACTGACCCGAAAAAGTTACCCTTTCGCTGGGTAGACGGGTAAAAACGCTCAACTGGCAACTCCGTGCAATTCGGGCAAAGAGATTGCGTTCTGATAAATGACGTTCGCAACACAATGTAAGGTAATTTGGATTATTTACATTGTGATTGTGATAAGTTAAGTTTGACGCGGTAATCTCAGTGTGTCATCGTCATTACAGATTGACGAAATAACAGCGGATCTAGATGTCACTGTCTTATTGAGAAGTCAGTAAACATTGAGGTAATATAGAACTCAATTATAGTAACTACATGGTTTCTGTGGTCTACTACAGAAACCATTTGGTTACAGCGCTGACCTAGAGGTCAGTATTTTCCAAACTATCTAAATCATAATTTCCTTCCTATCTCTTAGCTATCCATAGTAACTTATAAATACCTTAATTAGGTAATCCTAATTCCATCTGTCCCCTATCGCCCCCTGTCACATTTTGGGACTGAATATCGTCCGGCGAAGTGTGGGTGTTACCTCTGCCAGCCCCCGAGGAGGCTGGCAGAGGTGTAATACAACACCCACACTTCGCCGAACGGTATTCAGTCCCAAATGTGACAGGGGCGAGCCTGTCGCCATACACCGGGCTGCAGTCATGTAACAGATGACATGCATAGAAAAAGTTTACGGTTCCTGTGGGACCACGAGTGAAACCGCGTAGCGCAACTAGTGGGACATAAACGAACAGGGGAAACCGGGGTCTAGCATGCTGCAAATTGGATATTTGTTGTATTAGATAGTTTTTTATGGATGACTATGCTGTTGGCCACTGGGGCCTCGACACTCGACACTCGAGCATACCGGGCATTAGGGGATCTAGCATTTTCTAGGTTGGTAGCGAACTTTGGGGACCACTAGTCTAAGAAAATAGCTTCTAGCTATTTACTCGTAGCTTCTAAAAACGTTTTTAAAAAATCGGCTTCCAGAGTCCCAAGATGAGATTTGATAGACCGTAAACTTTTTTCGTTTTTTTTTGGCTCCACACATCCACACATTTAAGAGTCCGGCGACCACTTTAGACTAACTTCGCATTGGCTTAAGGTTTTCCATAGCCATTTCGTCAAGAAGAAGACGACGAGCGAAGAGAGGAAGTAATGATACTGACGAGCCTTTAAAGTTAATTACAGAGTGAGAAAGTGCAATTTTTTTTTTTAATGAATTTTGTACTTCTCTAATCATTCTTAAATAAAAGATTGTCCCTTGTATTATGGATTTATTTAAAAGCTAATGATGTAGACAACCTCCCTATGTAAAGGGATTTTTGATTTGCTTTATGTTTCTATTGAATAAATCAGTCATAAGTGACCCCTTAAAAATGCGGATATTTTTCATAGCTCTATTTTCGCTTGAGAACGTTTTAAAAAAAAACCAAGAACATAGGGGCGGAGATATTGTTAATTTTACTGTACATGCTAAATTTCATCATAATCTGACAAATGGTTTTCAAGAAATTTGAGAAGCGCGTTTGTATGGAAATTTCAGAGCGTCGCGGGGCTCTTAACTTAGTTCTTTTACGTTTCCGCCAGGGGCGCTTTGTTAAAACGTTAGGAGCCAAACCAAAACGAAAAAGCTTACGTACCTATCAAAACTCATACTAAGCCTACTAGTAGATAAACAACAGGGGGGCTATTCCTGCGCGTGAGATGAGATGAGATTTTATCTTGGTCACTCTCACACCTATGACGTTTTAAATGAGAGCAACAAGGACGAAAGAAGGTGAGATGAGAATTTCAAATCTCCGAATAGGGTCCCAAGTGCAGCTAAAAATGTTTCCAGAAATTAATTACAGGTCTACAACCAACCTTGAGTAGCGAATAATTTTGCAACTTGCACTAAAAAAATAACAATAAAATTAGCTGCTTATTATTCTATTTCCTACTGTGTGCGTACCTAGTAGCGTAGCATACTTAGTTACAAATGGTGTCGTAGCATTGAACCCCCAATGTAATAGGTATTCTGAGGTCGCCGGGTCAAAACACATACACAGCCACTTACATAATAAGTACCTACGTCAGTCGGTAAATCTAATAGAAACATGGTAACTTGTAACAAAGTATGTTGTCTATGATTAATTAAGATTGTACAGTAATATTGTAACCATTCCGCGCCTGACCGCAGGCGGCAGCAGCAGGGGGGCTATCCCTGCGGGTGAGATGAGATGAGATTTTATCTTGGTCACTCTCACACCTATGACGTTTCAAACGAGAGCAACAAGGACAAAGAATGTGAGATGAGAATCTCAAATCTCCGAATAGGGTCCCAGACGACAAACTTCTCTTTTTTTTTGTTTGCTTCCCCATCCTGAGGAATTTGGCGTTGCACGTCTTGTGCTATCTAGGCTTCACTTAGATCCATACGCCTTGCGCCATCTTATTCTCTAGGTTGATCTGAGGCCTACCAGTAATGCATTTACTGGTAGGCAGCATACTGATCGACCACACCAGCAGAGCTATTACACCAGTGCACCTGGGGAGCAAATAGAAAGAGATAGCGAGAGTGAACGCTACTCGAACGCATGCGCGTAGTAAGAAAGATGCACAGAAGTTTCACTTCATTTTTTTTTTCACTTCCACACACGTTCTCCTGACACCAAACTAAGCAAAGCAGCAAACAATGGCTGCCAGAGACTGATATACATACTTAGATATTTTTAGAGACATACTTAAATAGATATTAACACCCAGACATAGAACAAACACAAATGTTCATCACATGAATGTTTGCCCTAGGTGGGAATCGAACCCACGCCCCCACGCTCAGGAGGCAGGTTCACTACCAACTGAGCCACCGAGGCAGTCAAATTTTCTTTTATTTTTTAATTTCTTTTATTTAGAAGTGGCTTTGTGAGCTGATGTCCTCGTGGACGGCGACTGTCCGGCTGTCTTCATCTACCGTCGCTATGATGATATGCTTGTGTCTAATTGCCTATGATTTTTTCACTGACTCCTAAAAAGGAGATGGTTCTCAAGTGACTTTCGTCTTTCTTTTTGTAGGTATGTTACACGATAACTCCGGCAATTATGAATCTAATTTAATTAACACTTTTTTGTGTGGTAGATCACACTTTAGAGGTGGTCCCATATAGGTAAATTCTATCAAAATCGGTCAAGCAAGTTTAAAATTTCAACAAAAGTAAGACTAAAAATTGTTTACATGGATGACGGGAAATCGCTTTTTTAAGCTTTTGATTTTTATATTAATACGCAAAAATCATTTTAACTTGTGCATAATGAGCAGTCATAATTTTAAAAATCATAAATCATCATTAAATTAAAAATAAAAAAAAACGTCCAAAAAACTAAACAAAAATTTCGTTTTGAAAATATTCTACTCTCCTTGAGTGGTGTGCTGCAAAATGCTGCTGTTTAAATAATTGTACCTAAGTATTTCTTTTAACTACTTAGAAGAATGAACCAATCAATAAGTTTACTGTGTAGGTCAACGAGATTAATGTACCCACTACACACTACATAAAGGTACCTATGTACCTATATCGATGGTTTAGGTATTTGGAATATTTTAGTCAAGGAACATAAATTATTAGAATCAACTGAGTAGGTACCTACTATCTAATTGGGTAGGTACCTATCTATTTCAACTTCGAATTTTCAACATACCAAATTTAAAAAAAAAAAAAATTATTTAATCAGTGTCATAGTCCCACACTGCTGGGCAAATCCCCGATTTTTTCATGCTTCGTCTGTCTCGTATCCTTCCCATGAGTTTTAAAAATTAGGGTAACCATAAACTATTTCGTTTGGCTTCATACATTTCAATAAAGCGCCCCTGGCGGAAACGGTATGGACCTAAGTGTATTTATGGAACATTTGAAACGGTATGGACCTTAGAAAAATGCATGGAACATTTCACTTAAGTTAATACCGTTTCACAGATCATTACAACCCGGTTTATAGTCATTGGTAGGTATGGAGCCAAACAATAACGAATAAAGAACTATCAAACCCTCACTATTACCGTAATAGGTACCTATCTACTTTTATCTATTATGTGCTAATATACCTACCTAACTATTAAAACTCACGGGAAGGAACCAACACCACAATTAACAGACAGGCTTATGAGGCTATTTGTTTTTAATTAAATAGGTACAAAAATTTCACTAAGCGTTGTACATTTTTCATTTAATTTACCTATTTACCTACTACTTTTATTTTTTTATCTAGTTCTAGATTGATCTGAGTTTGTTATTTGCTAGGTATATACTTTTGATCATACATATAGTCAAGGCACTTATTCCCCTCTTTCACGGATTTCATCTACAATTACCTATTTTCATATCTACGTTTATTAAAAAAAAAATCAGCAACCATAGCCATTATATGCAGCCAATTAATTAAGGATTCTCGAAGTTAGAGTAGCAATGTAAAAGAAAAATTTGATGATTGTTTACAATCGACCCATCAACCTTGCATTAAATAATCTTATCGCATAACTCAGCAACTATTGACACTTTCCCCAAACCACGTTAACGAGGTCGTGCAACTGCAAACGCAATGTATAATTAACAATTCTAAATTTCTGATGCACGCGCCAAAATAGTGCTTGGTTTGCAGTAAAAATGAAAACGTCATTCACGCAAAACAGAGACTATGCAGTGTCGATACTTAAAAAGGTTCTTTATTCATTGACGCGTTAAATAGTGATTTAAAATGTTGTAGTGGAATGAAGGCAGCGTTTTACAACGCTGGCAACGGTGGTTGAATTTCGAATGTGAATGACGTGGTACGTGTAGCTATCTCATCATCATTGATAATGCTCGGTTTGGCAACGTCGCGCTCGCTCACCTGGCTCGCTACCTGCGCACTGTCAACAGGGGGGCGAAGCAAGCAAGCGCCAGTCGATCCAACGATCTGACAGACACGCTCGTGTCGACCTCTCTTTGCGTTTTTTACATCAAAAATATTCCATCAAACAGTGTTTTGGACATTGCCAGGAAAAACAGACGCAGTGATTCGCGTACCTGAGTGCGTCCGACCGTGAGAAGTGAAAATCGAAACGTGCGCAGGACTCGTTTGAATTTGGAATCATTGTTCGTGGTTCGTTCACCGCTCAAAAGCTGGCTTTTTATTTGGAATCCGCCGGGACTAGACTCGAGACGTATTCGTGTAACCAATAATGTGAGTTAATTCTAGATTTTCACCAACAGCGGAAACGGCTTACGTAGACGGCTAGCGGTAAAACGGCGTCCGCGCCGCACGCGAGTTCTTGTTCCATGTTGAGTAACCGTCAGGTTTCTAAAAAGTGCTTTCGACGCGTTTAACTTGAAGAACACAACACGGGACTTGAATTTTTCGGCCCGTGTGACACTCCGCCTACGATAGTGCGTCCGAGAAGTTTTGATACTATACCGTTAGAAAGTTGACGATTCGGGACAGTGGTCAGAATTGGAATCGAATGGACAGTGTGAGAGTGAGCTAGGGTTGTCAACTCGGTGGACGGTGTTATAGTCGGGAGGTGCGAAGTGCATGGCGCGATGATCAGCGGAGGCTGGGTTTGCGCCCTTCACGTGAGCACCGCGGGCCTCGGCGGTGCCGCGCTGGGCTCAGACGAGGAGGAAATCGTCTACCTAGCCTATGTAGTCATCGACGTACTCACTAATCAGGTAAGTTTTTATTCATATTCAGAGCAATTCAGACCCTTATAGGCGTCAGTCAAGCAGAAATCCGTTCTAAAAAGCGCACGAACTAGATTCAGCTACTATAACAGCTACTCAAGTGAATAATTTAGTTTTTAAAGATATGGTTGTTAATAAAACTAAAATGGATGATGATACAGCTACGATAGTTAACCATATTATTAAAGAAGATATCGGTTTAGAAACTTAAGAAAGAGTCATCCATGTTCCACAGATTGTGTTTGATAGCGACGGCGTCGCTCGCAATTAACATGAACATAACTAGTTTGTGAATGTAAACTCTTGAGAAACATAATACCTACCTAAGTTATATACTTATAAATATAAATACTTTTGATAAAACCAAGTTATCCGCAGTTCTTTTTTGTAAATTAAAGTTTTTTTTCAGTATAATAATAGATACTTAAGTAATCTAATGACAGGAATGTTTTAGCACAAATTTTCCACTACGCTGATACTTTCCTGTTACTAACTGTAGTCTTCAAATTTTGCTCATATACATGACTAGAAATTATTGTTGTCAAATCAGACATGACAATAATAATGCAAGATATAAAATTTATGAAAATAAATCTTGAAAGATTAAAATTCTATTTGTACCTAATTGTTACTGGCGTCAATTAACGTAATTTTTCTAAGTGCCCAATCACATGATGCTTTAGCATCTTTTGACTTGTCTATTATGTTGTTTGACTTGCCATCATTATCTATCTTAATGACTAAACTCCAAAACTCAAATTTTATAACATATAAATATAATAGCAACATTGACTTAACTTACTAGTATAATCATTTACCAGTAAGCTATTTCTGAATGCACAATTTTGCACTTGGCTTCCACGATTGAATATTCAACATACTCGTAAATACAAACATTTCTATCCAAAGTTACTTTAACATGGTATTTTAACACCTTATTTAAAAAAAATGTCTGTCCTAAGAGACTAGTTTCCAATAATCTTGTAAGGTGTTGTTAAATACAGATTCAAGAACCTGAACAGGTTCTATTGTTTCACTTGAGGGCTCATTTATGCTGTAATTCCTTTATACCAGCAATAAATGGTAGTTTCTTTGTAATGTATTGTTCCTTAGCCAATACAATGTTTACCTGTTACAGGAACTACTACAAAATGCGTTTTTATGGCCAAGATATGAAGTAACTTCAATTGGCCTAAGCAATCTGTAATACAAACTAGGCTTGGTGAATACACTTTTATGGCTTGAGTTTTTCTTTCATTGCAATTAAATAAACCTTTAAAACGGCAAAACGTAGTATAATAAAATAAGGTTCGCATTCTAGTTTTTTTCCAAACTAATCGGTAGTTTTTCAAAACTTTAGTTGCAATAAAGATTCGCATCGCATCGCAGACTTCACATTTATCATAAAAAAATATAATAGGTATTTGTTTCATTTTTGTGGCTTATACTTACAGTAGCAGTTAATAATCTGAATATCTATAAAAATGTACATCATGGACAGACAGACCAGATATAAATAATTAAATTGCAGATTTTACTAACTTTTTTCTATGTTTTTATTTAAAAAAATATACAGATACTTAAATACATCATAACTATTGGTTTTTAACTTGCTGTACTCGTAACTAGAAGTTCAGTACATTTATATTTGTATTGTAAGTATCTATTGTGCTTTATAGTTTCATAGCGTGTATTACTTGGTCAGTGTTTACAATCTACTGATATCATATCAGTGATAACACGTGAGATATGATTTACTTGTCTCTTGCGCATAGATACAAAAACAAGCTTTCATCAAAACACATTTTCTTCGCTTATTTGCCCAAATTACAGTAGATTTCTAATAGAAAACGAAAAATTTGTCTGTCCATAAAACGTAGCAGCCGGATGTTTTCGTTATTATACGCTTTGTGTAATGTTGTTGTCGATGTACAGCAAAGTCATACTATGTTTTGATATGTTTGCGTAATTATCCAAATAAATATGTACTGTACATAAAGCTTATGATTACCTTTTGTATTTACCTATTGGCTAAACTCTATCACTAGGTCAGATCTACAAAAACGGATTTAAATCGTCCAATTTTACCAGCTCGCATGATAGCGCAAGTTTTGGATGGATTGATAAACACAATTTAAATTTGGTTTGTTGTCTGACGCAAAAACGATTTGATTTAATATTAGACTTTGATGTAAAATACAAAGTCAAAGGTATTATAAAATTGTAGCTTAGAACTGGTAAGTAATGGTGAGTGAGCACTTTTGTGGATTGACATGGCGTGGCGTGTCGCTTTCTCACGCAAGACTGGTTATTGTTGCAAATGTCTTAAGACAGAAATAAGGAAACTGCAAATAGTAGTAAACGACCTTCCTGGATCAGCCCGTATAGCGCGTCTGAATTTTGAGCAAGAGTTTCTAAGTTCAATTCCCAACCGGGCTGACATATTTTGTATGATGAATTGCCAGAGCCACGCCAGAGCTGATATTTAAATGTTCTCACTGCTCTGGCATTCAAATAAATCACAATTATAAAACATG
Organism: Peribatodes rhomboidaria; assembly: GCA_911728515.1. Lineage (NCBI taxonomy): Eukaryota > Metazoa > Arthropoda > Insecta > Lepidoptera > Geometridae > Peribatodes > Peribatodes rhomboidaria. The sequence continues at coordinate 8,238,231 of OU452189.1, forward strand.
AAATAGTATAAATTAATAAAAACACGTAATTAAAATTTCCTAAACTCCCAAAAATTGGAAACTGGCATATTTGTCAAATTTGCCAAAAGTCCACCAACTAGCCTAACTGACCAGTCTCTGACGTAATCAAACATATCATGGTAGTTATTCGACTATTTTAGTAGATGTTACCACGGCATATCTTCAGGCCATTGACACCACATCACCACACTGACCATACACCATCTTCAAATATTAAAGCCTTACCTAAGCTGGATATACTGCTGTCTGGGTATTCAAATTTAAGGCAAAAAGCGTATTCAACTTTGATTCGTATAATTTTTAAATCAAAGTTCAAATTATACTTTCACATAATCAACATCCTGACTTTACTATTCTGTTGCTAAATATATTAGCATAACTTATGAATTTATATTCTTACACGCTTCTCCTCTATTAAGTATTCTTATAATTATAAAATAAAGCGTTTGCATTTATTTACATTCGGAAATGTTTTCCATACTAATGACAAATTTATAACTTTTACGTATAGGGACCCGTCCCCAAAAGATTTAAAAGCTTTTGTTTATTCATTACTCATCACGTTACGTGATGCGAGTAAGTTTTCATAAAATTAAAATAGTTGGCATAATTCCTTCAATTACAATTTAAATTAGAGCTAATGTCTAAAATAATTTAGTTAAATGGGTCGTACGAAGATGCGAAACGAATAAATAACTCTTAATTGAACTATTACAATGCGATATGCTTTGGAATTGCGCGCTTATTAACCTTGAAAAACTGAAGTTAAGGTACCTATATGTTTTTTAAATCTTTATTTATTGTACTTATTACTCTATCTTTGTCTCATAATCAGGGTTGCTTTGCTATCCACCAAGGTAGGATAGAAGGAAGAGGATGCTATTAGATCATACATGAAGTGAAGTCGTTCCATTTAACTCTGTTAAATATTAGATTTGCCATTATTAGATTTAACATTTTACCACTTATGAAGGACTCGAATACATATAAGTTACCTACTCCAGTAAAAATTAGTTGACTACAATATTATATCAATACTACTATTTCATAATTATACTATATATCTCTTATATGTAAGTATGGATGTAATTAGTAAATCTAGAATTTCCATTAAAGTTTAATACTCTGTTGTAGTCTGTATTTCCATTAAAGTTTAATACTAAGTTTAATAATCTAATACTTTGTTGTTGGCTTAAATTTTAAATGTTTTTTTGTACTCGTATCAAGGTTAAATTATACAATACTAGTGACCCACCCCGGCTTTGCAAGGTACCTATAAACCTTCCGTGAAAAATTATCGACCTAACGAGCGATAGCGAGCGAAACGTCTATGCTTTAGCTTCGACAAAACTTCACGAGAATCAGCTGACAATTGCAACCTGTAGAGGAGATAGACGTCGGCCGTGAGGTCTCCAGTGCATCAAAATCTGTTGAGTGGTTCAAAAGGAGTTAGCGGATAGGGAAACAGCCAGAGAGAAAGAGGGATAGACGCGGATAGTGATTTGGTTTAATACAATGTAGAGAAGAGAAGGTAAACCTTTGTATTTTATGGCTATTATGGTATAAAGTAGACCTAGGTTCAAAGTGCACCCATTTAAATAGATAGTCCTGTATTTTTCTACTACAGGTACCTAGAAGTTTTAATAACATATCAAAGCAAATTAATTGATTATCTATTTAACAATTTATCAAAAAAGTCACCTACACAGCTGGACGCTGACTGCAAGGGTATTTTTTACACGACTTAATTTGTGTAAGTAAATAAATTTAAATTATACGAACAATAATTTAGACGTGACTGCATAATTAGTTCGGTAAATGTCGGGTTGCACACGAAAATCGTCCTCTAATTTGCAATCTCTGAAAAGATCAAAATTATTTGCGCGGCGTATTTTTAGAAAAATAACAACGTCGGAATTGGATGGAAAAGGGAGATGTGAAATGATTCGAATTGCGATTTTAGTTGGCTAAAATCGTTGGCTTCTTAGCCGATTTTTTGACGAGTTTCTTTGGCTGTCACATCTGGCCCCCTTTTCTGTGACTCGTGGAATATTATCTTGGTCACTCTCACTCCTATGACTTTTCCAACATGAGAGACAGAAACCAGAATTTATCTCACGCGCTCAGGGGGCTTACCACAACCTCTTAAAACATCATTAATTAAGCCTTACTTCGTAATTTCGTACCATGACCACCCTAAAAGTATTCCTGTTAACGTTTTGATATCGCTTAGCAGTTTTGATGACGTCACTCGATTTCGTTCATTCAATCCAAGGAACATTTGCATAAAAACCGTACCATGACCTCTAAAGTATTCCTGCCGAGCTGTCAAAATAGCAGGAATGATACAAATTACAACGATTGTTAAAAAGTTGCTCTCCGTGTAACTTTTTCTATTTATTAGTGAGTTTTTGCTGTGTTTCTGAGGTTCTATTTGTAATATTTAGCAAGAGGGCCGATGATTTGGAAACTTTTGAGTTTCTTGAAGCAGATAATAGAAGCTCCGTACTACGAAGGGCGCCTTCAGACGGGCTCCAGAAAAAATTTCAGCCCTTTTTCACATAGTTTTTTTTTTTGGCTAAGTCCGCTCCTTTTGATGCACTTGTTTCTTCTTAGAATGAGCCTTCGGCTGCAGACTCCTATCAAAGCACGCAGCGATTTCACTGTGGGTTTTTAAAAAGTCTCACACGATATCGAACTGCTTCGCTGAGACTGCGGCCGCTATGACAAATTATTCTAAGCATTAAATTCTAGATATCACCAAAATAATTTTCACAAATTTTAATTGTAAAGCAATTGAATTTTAATTTACCTTCATGATCATGGGTAGATTTAATTTACGTTTTTGAGGGGAACCGAAAAGATGGTGTCATGATTTTGTATTATTTTCTAAAACGAAAACTCGCCTTTACTGAAAGAGGGAAAGAGGAGAGGGATTTATCTCACTTATCATCATCTTCATCAGAGATTTAATGAAAAATGTTATGAGAAACATACGGATGACTAGGTGGTATGGCTATGTTGCCTCTAGCCTGCCCTATGGGACAAAACAAAAAAGATAAAATTTTTGACATTGTTCATACAACCAAGTGTCGCCAGATGTTTCTTATGAGCGATTGTACGCTGGTGAGGAAAATAAAAATTCTTAGGGAAGAAAATAATAAGAAACCGTAGTGTTTTTACTTGCAACTTGTAAAAACCGTAAGTGTAATTTCCCTGTATCGATAGGATATTGAAGGCACGATTTCGCTATGCGGTCGTACTATTGTACGACCCCGATTGTACGATTTTTACATGGCAAAAATCGTATGATTACGATTGACATCGTACATCTGGCAACACCATACTCCAAAATACGCAAAAGTACCACAGAGTGTATAAAGGCACTTGTATCGTACATTCTTTTGACATCACTGTAGCAGGAGTAAAAACGTTTTAAAACATTATTGTTTTTAATGCTTGTGGTATGATACAAAACAATACTTATTAAGGAATGTAACAAAACGTTCCTGCGCAATGATGTTTTTGTAAAAGTTCATGGTAAGCCCCCAGATCAATCTAGAGGAAAAGATGGAACACTGCGTTATACCCACGTATCTCGCTGAAGCCACTTCTTTTTAAACGTGTGCGCGTGGTAATGTTGCCATGAAAAACATTTACAATTGCACGGAAACTAAGATTTATTCCCAAAATCTACGTAAGCCATTTCTGTTCCAATATGTTGTATATTGGAACAGAAATGGCTTAGTAGATTTAATATTCTAAAACTGCACATATTTGTTAGAGTTTAGTTAGAGCCGTAACATTAAGTTACGGCTTTTTCAAAATTGACTTGTAAAAAAACTGCACAGTTTTTTAAAAGAACCTCAAAATGTTTCCTGGACACACTTTTATAATGCACTATGTACATATATTTATGTACACGATTATACCCGCAATGCTCATAATGTCGAGTCAAGCGAGTAGCGAAGTTTTTTTGCGTCAATGTGTGCGTGTTGTGTACATATACGACAGTAGCGTAGTTTTTGGATGGATTTTGGCTTCACCTAAATCATACGCCGTGCGCCATCTGATTCTCTACTGAGCTTACGCGTAAAAATAAGGCCCTGTCTCAACGACGATGGTCGAGACATCCATGTTTTGTGACGTTTATGCACAAATGTTTTTTAACCCCTGACGAAAAAAGGCGGGTGTTATAAGTTTGACGTGTGTGTGTGTGTCTGTCTTTAGCATCATAGCTCCCGAACTTAGCTCTCGAACGAATGAACTAATTTTGATTTTGTTTTTTTTTTTTTTATTTGAAAGGTAAATTAGTCGTGAGTGCTCTTAGTTGTTTGAAGAAAATAGGTGTCAGAGGCTTATTTTTATTTTTAAATTATTTCTTTATTTAAATTATTTTTATTCTGATACTTATCTGCTATTACACTTCGATCAGATACCTATACATCTAATACATATACCTTGTAGCGCCTCACTCAAGTGCCGTCTTTGTACTTCTTCACTCTACAAAACTTCAAGGCTAGAGTGAATAAGTACCCTATAGGTCGTCGTGCTTCATCTTAGACCACAACGTCGCTTAACATCAGGCGAGTTGGTGGTCAAACGCCGACCTATTCTACATAAAAAAAAACATAAATGTCGTGTCTAATAAAAAATCAGGCCTTTAAAGCAGCACTGCATGGACAAAACGTTTTATTAAAAATACGAGGAATCAAAAACATATGATAACGTTGATGACATTTGCCAAAAGTGTTAAAAAATTTGCTAATTTAGGCGTCGTGACACCGCGACACCAACACGACGCGAACACAGAGCGACTAACTGTGAATTACACTTTTCAAGGTTTTAAGGTGCCATTTTTCGTATTGAGACTTGAAATCTATATTTATATCTAACTAGCTGCGCCCCGCGGTTTCACCCGCGGTTAAAAAGTATCCCATGTACTATTCTAGACTATATTCTATCTCTGTGCCAAATTTCATCCAGATCCGTTCAGCCGTTCTGGCGTGAAAGAGTAACAAACATCCATCCATCCATCCATACATACAAACTTTCGCGTTTATAATATTAGGATCTAAGGCTATACCTATAGGAAAGTTTAATTTCGTGCCACGATTCAAAGTTCAAAATGGTCTTGTCTCCGACTTGCGCCAAGTGGCGCTACCATCGCAAATACCGTGGAAATTTCATTAGTTCCCAAAAAAATCAGTCGCTAAATAAAAAGTTCAGCAGACATTTCTGTCAATAGGATACGACAAATAACTCATAATTTCATTGTGCACGAAATAAATTGATAAGCCTTATCGCGCAATCATCTGAGCCCTGATAAGAGATAGTGTAACGTATACCCTACATTATTTATTTGGGAAGATTGCTGGCGACTGATTGTGGAATGATGTGAAAGTATGTACAGACCCATTCGATATGACCCAACCTATGGGTACTAGGAAAATACATATTGCTGGCGAGTCAAGGAAAATTTAACGACACTGTACTGCTGTTAAATTGAACTTTAAGTCAACTACGCAACTCACAAAATACAGGGCAAAATTGAAAAAAGGCGCGCGACCCTCGATTTTAAAAGTTTTTCGGGGGGGGACTAGGAGTAGAGGCGCCGGTGATAGCGATGCAGCGCCTGGAGTCAACTGTCCGTGAGACTTATTTCAAGTCTTACTTACTACGGGTTCCAGCGAAACACAAGGCAGCACTACTCTCGCCTGAGTTCTGGCCAAAAGGGCTAGTGTTCCGGCGCTACTGGGAGGCCGCACAGAGAGCAAAAGCCCAGAAGACATAGTTAATTTTATTAATTTCATTTATATGTATGTTAGTCTGTAAGGTATTTATTTTCTATGGGCCTCTATAACTTGCATTGTATGCAAGTTATATTGCTTGAAATAAATGGATTATTATTATTATTATTATTATTTTGAATTTTGAATTTATAATTGTTGATTGAGGACTTCGGTCAAAAGCCTGATTGATGCCTGATTTTCCTAGTCAACACTGGTTTTTAACAAGTTATGAGTTTTGACTGCAACATGTACGACGTACTTAAAGATAATTTCGTTATTATTATCTATCGCCAATTTGACATTTAGAATCGACCAAAAATAATGTTCGAAGACGAAACATACCAAAAAATATAAATGTTAGAATCGACTAAACTGATTTTCTTGACGATACCTAGATGTCTAACGAGATCGCTAAAAATCGATCGATCGATTCGTTTATTTGAAATGTTGTATCTGAACAGCGCGGCCGTTTACGTATCGCTAGCTGATTCATCCAGTTAGCGCCCGATTCGCATTTTGTTCGCCGCTGTTCGACCAATACGCGACAAAGAGTCAGCCAGCAGGGGGGCTATTCCTGCGCGTGAGATGAGATGAGATTTTATCTTGGTCACTCTCACACCTATGACGTTTCAAACGAGAGCAACAAGGACGAAAAAAAGTGAGATGAAAATCTCAAATCTCCGAATAGGGTCCCAGACAGTCAGCCGCTCACACTTTGCTTAAATCAGCACGAAGCCATAAAATACTGCCAAGACTGGGGGGCTATTCCTGCGCGTGAGATGATGAGATGATGAGATTTTATCTTCGTCACGCTCACGCTTATGACGTTTCGAACGAGAGCAACAAGGACGAAAAAAGGTGAGATGAAAATCTCAAATCTCCGAATAGGGCCCCTGAGCTGCTGCCGTCTCGATGTGAATTGACCCAAAAACACAGAATAAGTAACAGTAGGTACCCACAAGGTTGCAAAGTTTGCGACTGTGTTAAACGATTATACTGTCATTATTTTACTTAATCGATTATAATATTTCCAATCAATCCTAATCCATCCAATCGATTGATAAAGCGTGGCATCCTTGATTTAAATAATACTTTTTTACAAAGTTTTGGCTTAATACGTAAACGTATTACACATTTTTATTCTACAGATAAGATTATTAAAAAGTAAAATACCTATGTCCGTTCTATTAATCTCTACCATGCAAATATTTTTAGGCTAGAAAAAATAAACAATTAACATGATACTTACTTACCCACTTGCCTAGCAATACCTAATAATTCCGGAGTGCGATGTAATCCTACTAATACATTATAAACGCGAAAGTTTGTTAGAATGGATGGATGTTTGTTACTCTTTCACGCCAGAACGGCTGAACAGATCTGAATTAAATTTGGCACAGAGATAGATTTTATAGTCTAGAATAGCACATAGCATACTTTTTAACCGCGGATGAAACCGCGGGTCGCAACTAGTAAATTCTATAAAAGTGTCATCTCTGTGTCATTATCATTGTCAGCCGGTATTGCCTACTTGCCTTTGATAAATGATATGTACAGCCAAATGAACTGAAAAACATTGTAAGGGCCAAAAAAAAAAAGCAGCAAGTTAAAAAAAAAGTTAGGTTAGGTAGTTAGGAGCGTTAGGTTCCAAATAAACAAAATGTATGAAGCATTATAAGACTTACCTGTTACGCAAACTAATACAAAAAAGTTGGCCTGTCATTTTTCGTTCATAAACAGTACGGAACTCTATCTAGACATATAAGTACACATAGCCTACATAGGTATTCATTTACAATCATTCGGAAACGTTTCCGTTCGATTCCAAAAAAATTAAATTCAAATTATTCGAATCTCAGTCCGTATTGAGAAGTTTTCAAACGTGATTCATTCTTCCGATTAAGGGGGCTATTCCTGCGCGTGAGATGAGATGAAATTTTATCTTGCTCACTCTCACACCTATGACATTTCAAAGGAGAGCAACAAGGACGAAAAAAAGTGAGATGAAAATCTAAAATCTCCGAATAGGGCCACAGATCTACATAATATACTCGATTCCCTATTCCAAAAGTTATAAAGTAGACTGAGATTCGAACAATTGAGAGATTGAAATATTGTGGGATCCGATCGGAAACGTTTCCGAATGATTGTGAATAGCACCGCTGATGCGGACAGGCCCCTCTTCTTATACACCATCCATCCCAGCCGACATCGCGATGTCTATTGGCGTTGCGTCTTGAAAATACTTATAGAGAGTCAATGAGCCCCTATCAATGATGACCTCCTAGTCTAGTCGGAGTTCGACTGCTTCATAAGCAGGAGACCACGGGTTCGATTCCTGGCCGAGCAGATGTTTGAACTTTGAATGATGAATTTAAATATCTGTTCCGGGTCCGGGTATTAGGTAGTTGTCTGTCTTTATGTGTTCCATAGCTTTTTTTTTGCTTCCCCATCCAGGGGAATTTGGCGTCACACGTCGTGTGCATTTGTCAGTGTCAAGTTAATAGTTATTTACAAATGATGGAGTGATGATGATAAGGTGATGAATCCAACCCCTTTCCTCATTTCTGTAAAGTGATGGGTACTTTACTGAAACTTTTAATGGGGTTTTGTAGAGAACACGAAAAGTCATGTTTTGCAATGTTTGTATCATTTGCCCACACTCGTGCACCTTAACGAACCGATAAAGGTTAATAATCCACCATTATTACACTTTAACACTCTAAGAATCACAAGATTACAAGATACAAAATAATACAAAATTACGACAACACCTTTTCGGTGCCCGCCAAAAACTCTTCACTATGACTTTTCGGACTCAGGGAAACCTAGTGGAGAGCTATGACTACGAGTGTGTTAATGTTGTCAGTTAAAAACTTTCGTTTTTAAAAAATTAGGTACCCAAGTATTTTAAGTTTAATAATAACGTCCGTGGGTAAAATTCAAATAAAAAAACGACACCCATCATCATGTGAACGTGAAAAAGAAACAAAGAACATCTTCACGTCTTTTAATTTTTACACTGATTATACCCTACAGAATGTACAGATAGATACCGCATTACGAGATCATTGATGCGACAAAACTTATCGGTGCTGAGACAAAGCGCTTTCATTGGCTATCACAAGATTACACCTAGCCAGTATTTTTTTGAATCTGCACACAGTAGCTCAGATTTTTGATTTCTTGCTATGTATCGAAGCTATCAATATCACCGAGATAACGAGTAGCTTGTTTTACACTCCAATCAAAATTAAATTTAAATCCGTTGCGTTGTTTCACCACGAAAAAATAACACATGTTTGTCTTCAGATCATCTAGAGATAAAGATGTAACACTGCGTTATATCTCGCTGAAGCCATGGCTTAATAACAACAGTAATGTAGCCATGAAAACTTTTAGAATTGCACGAAAACTAATATTAATGCTCAAACTCTACGTTAGCCATTTCCGTTCCAATTATACAACCTTAGTAGACTTAATATTCTAAAGCTGCACATATTTGTAAGAGTTTAATGTTACGGCTTTTTCAAAATTGACCTATAAGAAAACTGCACAGTTTTAAAAAAGAACCTCAAAATGTCGTCCTGGCCACACTTTTATTATGCACTATGTATATTTATGTACACGAAATTATACCATAAACCAATGCAGATAATGTCGAGGCAAGAATGACTAAACGAGTAGCTTACTCGTAGTTTGCGTAATATATAGTTTACATTTTTGCGTCAATGTGTGGTTGTTGTGTACATATACGACAGTAGCATAATTTTTGGATGGTTTTTGGTTTCACCTAAATCATACGCCGTGCGCCATCTTATTCTCTAGGTTGATCTGAGTATTTGTCATACCTACTCACATAATATTAGCACAGTGTAATTAATCGACTGATATTAGCGTTAGTGTAATACTGTGATTAGATTTATCCGACACTGGCCCACTGGCCACTACGCAAGTTAAATTCATCCCTCGAAGGTATGTAATTTGACCGACGCCTGGAACGCTTTTTTCATCCTCAGTGCGGTATCTACAGGGGGTTATGCATGAAATTCAATAAAATTAAGTATGAGAACTGAGCGAACATTGTTTACGTATTTCAACACAGTCGTAGGATCTCCATAATTACTACCTAATTATATCTACTGCTTGATATTATAGTGATTTTGATTTGATGTAATCACAGCGAGCAAGTATAAGTACACTCATTATCTACTTGAAAATCTAATCAAAAACATTGTAAGTTCACTCACTAAGATGATGGTTGTCCGGAATAGATCGATTTAACGGTAGGACCGGGTAAGACCGTATTTTGTACGTTTCTTATTATTTTAATAGTATCCAGTGTTCTTTTGTAGTGCTAATGAAGTGTTATGAAATTGTTTCGATTTCAAAATTGAACATACCTACATATGTTCAATTTTGTAAACTATCTAGTAGGACAACTCACTAAGGTGTATGATAAGACACGGCTTCTTAAACAAAGTAACGGAAAAACGTAACCACGTAAAAAATTACTTGCGTTTCCCTGAGCACTCATTATAAATATCAACAAGAAAATTATTCTAAAAACTTTGTAATACTGTTTTCAATGCATTTATAGAGGCAAATTTATTAAAAATACATTATGCAATTTTATGTCTAACTAGCAGCGCCCCGCGGATTCACCCGCGGTTAAAAAGTATCCTATGTGCTATTCTAGACTATAGTCTATCTCTGTGCCAAATTTCATCCAGATCTGTTCAGCCATTCTGGCGTGAAAGAGTAACAAACATCCATCCATTCTTACAAACTTTCGCATTTATAATATTAGTAGGATAGGTCGGCGTTTGACCACCAACTCGCATGATGTGAAGCGACGTTGTGGTCTAAGATGGAGCACGACGACCTAGAAGGTACTTATTCACTCTAGCCTTGAAGTTTACTAGAGTGAAGAAGTACAAAGACGGCAGTTGAGTGAGGCGCTACAAGTGCGCTACTGCCCAGACCCGTCTTCGGAACGGTTACACCGGACTACATCCCGAAACACGACTAGGTCATTTCACGGCATGGCTTGGTCCGGTGGGTGGTAACTAGCCACGGCCGAAGCCTCCCACCAGAGTTTGCTACCCGGTTAGCACTACCCGGGGACCACATGTAGGGAATCAGAATAGAGTACACTCCTACGGACGTGGGTAGCTCAGCCCCTTAAAATACCTCTTATTGTATTACACCTCTGCTAGTCCCTTCGGGGGAAAGACGTGACGATATGTCTATGTTATGTCTACTAAATTTGTCTTTGTACTTTTAGTGGGAAATAAAACTAGCTAGATATAATATAGCGTGTCATATTTTATATAACTACGATTACATAATTGTAATAGACGGGTAAATGCGTTTATGTGGTCATGAGCTCGTAAGTAGCCATTAGCAGAGTCGAGTAGAACAATAGCAGAAATACAGCTTCGAAAAGGTATTGCTAATCTAAGCTGCGTCAGTAAAGAAACGACTCGAAACGAAACAAGCGCTGATCGTGTCGTCTCACTCGGTGGGATTAGCAATATTGTGTGATTGTGCGAGCGAGATGACGTGATTGGCTCTGCTTCTTTAAATTCCTTTTTTAAATTGTTATATGGAATACTAGCTGCGCCCCGCGGTTTCATCCGCGGTTGAAAAGTATTCTATGTGCTATTCTAGACTATAATCTATCTCTGTACCAAATTTCATCCAGATCTGTTCAGCCGTTCTGGCGTGAAAGAGTAACAAACATCCATCCATCGCTCAGCGTCGACAAGAAAACGTAACCATCACTCACGGCATAAGACGGCAGGCCCTCTGAAGATATCGTCGGAAAAACGATTGTTAATTTGTTCTAAGCAACTCTAATAGCCCCTTGACTTAATTAATAACTAACCCCCCTCTACCTGTATTCCCCTTAAATAATAATTTAAGATTTATGTTAACAAAAGTCACGGTCCCCGGAGTCCGTGGAGTGTAATTTTTAAATAAAAAAAAAAAAAAAAAATAGCCCCTTGCACTGAATATAAGAATCGCTTAAGTCCTTGCTTAACTATTTTAAACTTTAAACTACTCCTAGCTAGCGCCTACCTAATTTGCACGAACCTTAAGGCCCCGTATTACACGAAATCACCATAAACAAGTTTCTTTTGTGCCTAATTTGATATGAAGAATTATGATGATCAGGTGCAAAAAAGTACAGCTGGTAGAAGAAACAACTAGTTAACTAAAGTTAAACCGAAGAACAATTTTGAAAATCATTCTCATTTTGGAAAAAAAAACACAAAAAGTATCTTCTTAAAAAACTATCGGAACGTAGTTCTCTAAATTTTCAGCGATTATACCACAATTTTTTTCGACTATTAAACAGCCAGATTAGTTCCCCAAAGTTTAACCGAGTAACTTATTCTTATTTGTGTTCTTATTACGATTAAAAACGCCAAAAAAATGTACCTTTAAATGTAAATGTAATTTTACCATCAAATATGATTTACGATTCTCAACTCTAAATAAAGCAGGTTACATAAACGAATGTGTGGGTAGAAAATCGTGGAATGACCGAGCCTTTAGTCTTGGTTTCATCTAGCCCGGCGACCCAGTGCCATTACCAGACAAATGGCATGATGACGAGACCGGGCCAGCAGCCATTTCTTTTTAGGACACTTTTAACTTTATGTGACCGATAAGCAAATATTTCTCTATTACTTTGTTGCGTATTTTGCGCAACTTAGACTGGTTTAATAGCCGTGGACCTGCTAAAAGTCTATCCATGATTTCTTGCCTAAAGCGCCTGTACCAGGCTAAGTGTAACCGTTTCGAAGACGGGTCTGAGCAGTAGTGCACTTGTAGCGCCTCACTCAACTGCCGTCTTTGTACTTCTTCACTCTACAAAACTTCAAGGCTAGAGTGAATAAGTGCCTTAAAGGTCGTCGTGCTCCATCTTAGACCACAACGTCGACGACTTGGCGAGTTGGTGGTCAAAAGCCGACCTATCCTACATAAAAAATAAATAAAAAAAATTGCCGCGAGCGCCAGCAAAAGCGCTGATACGCCATTCCCATTGATCAAAAAACCATTAAAAACCAATACGGACAGTTTCGCGGGCGTTTGCAGCTATCTCTTCTCTTCTCTGTCATGGCGGTTGTGCAAATTCATGCATGTACAATGTTCGTTCGCGTCAACTTCAAGTTCCCGGAGTTCTTTCACCACTGATGATGAAATGGATGACAGTGCAGCCATAAATAGCCAAATCCAAATTAAGTATTTATTTTACCAAAAAACAGGCCAATTTTTAAAACCACAACACAACACAAGGCAATTTATTTCTTTAAATAATAATTACTAGCTAATGGGCAGGATTTCGTACCCGTTGCGAAGCTTCTCGGCCTTCGGCACTGTATGTTTGAGCCTAAAAACCTAGGTGACAGCCTTTGGTCTCTTCACGGGCTATATTTTCACTGAATTTCACTGTAATATAGGCCCGACAATCTTTTGAGTGTGGCCTTGTCATATCGTCATAAGTTTCTAGCATGGCTGAAGATGCCGACGGCACGCACCAATTTGTTCATTGTGTGAACATATGTCCGTATTGTATGTCATCTGCTACATGACTGGAGCTCGGTGTATGGCGACAGGCTCGCCCTCTGTTTTATTTGGGACTGAATATCGTCCGGCGAAATGTGGGTGTTGTATTACACCTCTGCCAGCCCCCTCGGGGGAAAGGCGTGGCGATATGTATGACGATAAAAATTGCTGGGCTACATGCATGGGACAATGTTGCCAGTATTGCAATAAAAATACGCCCAGTCTAAGAGCACCTTATATCAAATGAAATGAAATATATTTTCAAGTGGCAACAAAAAAAGTAATACGGATATTATGATAGGAAAAAGCATGTTTTTTCCTCCAAAACTGGGGCCCTATTCGAAGATTTGAGATCTTCATCTCACCTTTTATCGTCCTTGTTGCTCTCGTTTGAAACGTCATAGATGCGAGAGTGACCAAGATAAAATCTCATCTCATCTCACGCGTAGGAATATCCTCTCAGTGGCCTTATTCGGAGATTTGAGATTTTCATCTCACCTTTTTTCGTCCTTGTTGATCTCGTTTGAAACGTCATAGATGTGAGAGTGACCAAGATAAAATCTCATCTCATCTCATCTCACGCCTAGGAATAGCCCTCCAGGGGCCCTATTCGGTGATTTGAGATTTTCATCTCACCTTCTTTTGTCCTTGTTGCTCTCGTTCGAAACGTCATTGGTGTGAGCGTGACCAAGGTAAAATCTCATCTCATCTCACGCGTAGGAATAGCCTTGAAAAACGTATACCACTGAAAAATTGCTAGGAAACGAAATAGTTTTTTGGTACATTTTCTACTAAGGCAAGGCCAGGTCAGGAGTACGCCATAACCGACGAACGTGTATGAAAAGACTCGTGGAAGTAGAAGAAGCGAAAGATGTATGCCAAGATCGTAGCAAGTGCAGAGATGATGTGGTCTCTGCCTACCCCTATAGGAAACAGCGTGACTATACATATGTACTCGTATGTATGTACATTTTCTACTCAGTGTTACCAGGCTGTTGTAACGTAATCCATACCTAATTGTCATTATTATCTTCCGCAAAATCGTATAAACCATTAGCTGAGCTCCTAAATTATTGTTAGCAAACCTTGCATTTTTTTCCGTAAGTACAAGAAGGTCGTTTGTTATTAATTAGCGAAATCATCTGCACTTAAAATGATTAGTAAAATTTTGTCTCAATTTGTGAGCCGTATGCGGATGGACCAAGTCCAAGTCCGTCAGACTTTTAACAACATTGCCTTCTCCTTGGGGGTCTTAGGGCGGCATTCTTAAACGACGCTCAGTCATAAGTCTCGATTTAAAACTAGTTTTACTGTACTAAAAAATAGTTTAAGGTTCGGTCATTCCACGATTAACTACGTAACTTGCTTTATTTAGAGTTGAAATTCGTAAATCATATTTGATGCTAAAATGTGATTTACGATTTTCATTAGTTTTATTCTACTAAAAATTAGTTTTCATGACTAAGCGTCGTTAAAGTGGCAGATTGGGGAAGCTTGACAGTTTACGATAGGTTTTAACAGGTAAATAGATAAGAAAATACTCGCGAACCATTTCTATTCTACTGTTGCTGTACTCCTTTTTTCCTTTTTAACCTAGGAAAAGAGCCTGCCCTAGTGTGTCCAAAACTTGGCGCTAAATTTTTTACAAAAATATCTGGGTTATGGGGACACTTTCGCACGCTTCCGCGGCTCCGACACGACAACGGACACATCACCATCTTCCACTTACTGTTACTGTATTTCTAATCTTCTATCGCAAAATACGATGACATTTGACGTTGACGTTGACAGGATTGGTTGCATGACTTACAAAAGTTTCGGATTGGTTAACAAAGATTTAGTAACTATTATGAAGGATGAGAAGTCAGGATAACTCGAAACAACGAATATAAGTTTACATTTATCATTCTGACGGTAAAAATAAACCACACTGACTCAGCAATTCAGCATTTATTCTAAAACATCAAAGTTTCCCTGACAAACCAAACAACAAAAATTAAGCTTGTCATTAAAAGTTTTTACATGAGCTTTTTATGACAGCTTACGCGGATCTAAACCACGATTTTTTTACCCTCAAAATTCGTAGTTATTTCATTAAAGTTTCACAAAAACGATCAATATTTATGTAAATAAGTCCCAAAAGCTAATTAATGGCGTCCTAGAGATGGAATCGTGGCCTCGGAACTGGTTTTAACTGGATATCCGAGACGCCATGTTAGTTTTTGTCAAACTAACATGGCGCCACCGCCGCGACTTGCTTTGCGTCAACTACACGTAAATTACACAGACAACTTTCAGTAGAACCAATCTTACACGCTCAGATCAACCTAGAGGAAAAGATGGAACACTGCGTTATATCTCGCTGTAGCCACTTCTTTACGAAACTTGTGTGGGTGGTAATGTTGCCATGAAAAACATTTACAATTGCACGAAAACTAATATTAATTCCCAAACTCTACGTTAGCCATTTCCGTTCCAATATACAACCTTAAACTGCACATATTTGTAAGAGTTTAATGTAACGGCTTTTCCAAAATTTACTTGTAAAAAAACTGCACAGTTTTTAAAAAGAACCTCAAAATGTCGTCCTGGCCACACTTTTATAATGCACTATGTATATTTATGTACACGAAATTATACCATAAACCAATGCACATAATGTCGAGGTAAGAATGACCAAGCGAGTAGCGTAGTTTTTTTCGTCAATGAGTGCGTGTTTTGTACATATACGACAGTAGCGTAGTTTTTGGATGGTTTTTGGCTTCACCTAAATCATACGCCGTGCGCCATCTTATTCTCTAGGTTGATCTGAGCTTACACGACTATCTTTTTATCCATCTGATATTCGCGCAAGGAAGTGGCGGCCAACTACACATTATTATAAACTTACTTTAAAGGTAAACATAAAAATAAATATTTAAGGTGTTAAACTGTAATTTATTATAAGTGTCAGATTTGACGCGGAGTCAGCGCAGTACGACTTGCACCTACTCCACAGAGCTCAAAAAGATTCGTGAAAGGACGAGCCACTATCGTGTTTACAAAACAAAAACGACAGCTTCCTGTACAAATTTATAGTTCCCTCAGTTGGCCACCTGCAAATATAAGTTAGTCACATTAACGCAAATAATTTAAAGTTTAAAAAATGCCAATATTTTTTTTACTGTGTACTAGCCTACGTCTTTTGGGTTTATCAAGATAGTTTCTGAAGGTTGTTGCCTAATAAAGCGCCGGCGGATGCTTACCATTAAACTTTAAATAAGTACTACAGATTTAATAAGCTGTAATTAATAGCTGCCGTAGATAATCAATCTGTAATAAATATAACCTAGTTTGGTAGGAGTCATTATATTTACTAGGGAAGTAAGCCTCAATTCTAAAGGATTTAGTGGACAGATCTATACTTCTCTCAGTGGCAGAGTTTGATGCGTTTTGGGATGCGGTAAGGATTCAGCATAGGGAAGTACTTAAGCCTCAATTCTAAAGGATTTAGTGGACAGATCTATACTTCTCTCAGTGGCGGAGTTTGATGCGTTTTGGGATGCGGTAAGGTTTCAGCATAAGGAAGTAAGCCTCAAGTAGGATTTAGTGGACAGATCGGTACTTCTCTCAGTGGCGGAGTTTGATGCGTTTTGGAATGCGGTAAGGTTACAGCATAGGGAAGTAAGCCTCAATTCTAAAGGGTTTAGTGGACAGATCTATACTTCTCTCAGTGGCAGAGTTTGATGCGTTTTGGGATGCGGTAAGGATTCAGCATAGGGAAGTACTTAAGCCTCAATTCTAAAGGATTTAGTGGACAGATCTATACTTCTCTCAGTGGCGGAGTTTGATGCGTTTTGGGATGCGGTAAGGTTTCAGCATAAGGAAGTAAGCCTCAAGTAGGATTTAGTGGACAGATCGGTACTTCTCTCAGTGGCGGAGTTTGATGCGTTTTGGAATGCGGTAAGGTTACAGCATAGGGAAGTAAGTCTCAATTCTAAAGGATTTAGTGGACAGATCGATACTTCTCTCAGTATTCTCTGTTATAATTTTCTTATTACACTCGTGCGAAGCCGTAGCGAGGGCGCTAGTATCGCAATTACCTACTAAAATATAGATCTAATTAGACAAGGACATCGATAACAAGTCTAGATAACTCAATTAAGCCATCAGAATTGGGGCTAGTATATATTTGAAAGGATTTTTTTAATTTTACCTACGGACAGAGATATTAATATTGGTAAGTAGCATATTGTTGGTTCAGCTGATCAAATTTTTCAATTTTATGCTATATGAAATAATACATTGATATATTCATACATTTAATTATCATACACACACGTGACTGTCTGTATATCGTTTATACAGACAGTCAAGTAAAGTACGATGACTTAAGGTCGTCACTCATTATATCCACTCAGGACCGCCTCGACTCGTTGTCAACGGGTGGTCCACGGGTCGACGCCGCGTGGTCAACGAGTGAACCTCGCGTGATCAACGAGTGAACGTTGCGTGGCCCACAAATTTCGTAGTAGTCTGTCAGCGATTGTTACTTGCCCTAGCGTGAACCACTCGCGGGCGGCAAATTGTCGTCGCGTAGGCCACTCTCCATCCGTTGACAGCTTACGACCGAGGCGATCTGCAACTGATGTTCTGAGCGAGCAAACATCCATAGAAGTTCATGTAAAGAATACAAACCGAACGAGGCGACGCGGTGCGGGTCGACTCTAATGGGTGACGACCTTCACAAAACTGTACGGAATGGAAAAATAATGAAGCACCATTCCACATTATTGCCGCGCACAACCGCGAAAGCCGTTTTCGGCTTTTTGGGCAATGGTGTAGAGCCGGTGTAAAAAGCTACATTAAAAAGCTAAGTTTTCTGGGTTGACAAACAAATAAAATTGACTAATATTTTGAATCTTATCACTTCGTACTCTAACATTCTTTGACGTCACTGACCTTAATGTAGTCAGTTCTTCAGTTTGATTCAGAAAACAGTGTTTACAATCATTCGGAAACGATTCCGTTCGGATTTCAAAAATTTCAAACTCAAATTAATCGAATCTCAATTTATTTTATACATTTTGGAATAGATAATCGAGTATTAATCCGATCAGAAGAATGAATCACGTAAACTAATACGGACTGAGATTCGAATAACTCCTTTGGGACCAGAAAGTTGAATTCTCATAAATGTAGAGTTAAAAAAAGTTGAATCTTAAAATGTTGAGTTTGAAACAGTTGAATTTGCAGCATGTTGAATCCATTTGAGTTTAATTGTTTGAAATTAGAACGAAAACGTTTCCGAATGATTGTGACACTTCCATTAGTTTTCTCCAACCACCAAGAACGACTACTTAGATATTTAGATAAAATACTATACTATATAAATTATAAATACAATATATACTATGCTATATATATTTAGAGAAAATAAATACTATACTAACTAAACACATAAGTAAGTAGACACTGAGTTGTAAGTTTATCTCCTGATAAACACTCGCTCTCATTGTGAGCGCATAACGTGAGCGGAGCGTAACGCAGTTTCTTGAAGTGTCACCCGGCAAACCAATTTATAAGACGTTGTCACGTCAAAAAATAAATCAATGTGGTTTTCCTCCTTTACATCCGGTTTATTTTTAGCTCTGATTTTAGAAAAAACACGTAAACAAGTCTATCAGACGTGCTATGGTACGGCGATTTCAGTTTAGGTGACGTCTTCCAAAAAACCGTGACGTTGGAATTTAAGTATTGAGCTGTCAAATTTGACATCTACGCAACGAAACTCAACAATTTTATGACACATTCTTGATCAGATATAAATAAGTATAACATTAACCAGACAGGGCTTCTGTTTAAATTTTTTATTATATAATTTAGATACTACACTGGAGCAATAAATTTTTTGTTCGTCATTTTCATAATTTGCATTGCCGTCAGCGTTGCTCAATAGTTTGCACATACATAGTTACATATTTTATAATGTGCGATCATTTTTACGGGCCGTGACAGCCAAATTTAACAGAATAAATGTACCCATCAAAAGTAAAAAAAAACAAGTAACATTATTATAAGAAAAACAAAAAACCCGACTGCAAAATGTAGTCTGACACTTTGGATATAATTAAAATGTCACATAAACTATGAAGACAATCCAAATGACATCTCACATGTCGAAATCCATCAAGCTGCATGTTAAGGCTGTAGGGCGTGCCAAAGAAACCTTTTCCATACATACATATTATACATACATACATACGTAGGTACACTCAAAAAGCATAACCTTCCTTCTTGCGCAGTCGGGTAAAAACAAAACAAACCTGGCAATAGTGGCTATATTTATAAAAACAATTGACTACAACTACAACCTCATTAATTCTCCAGCGTAACAAACTTAGACGGTAGATATCAAACCAATGTTAATTATAAGTAAATATTAGTTTTATCTAGAACAAATCTAGATCAAATCAGTGCCCGGGTCGGCTGAGATCAGCAGACAAGCAAACACGTAGCTAATGGATCAATTACACGTAATTTGCTCTGAAAGTGACACTAGAGGACGCAGAGGGCACACCTTGACTCCGCTAATGACACCACTCGTACAGCCTGTACTGAAGCATAATTAAATATTACATTAGTGTACAACAATGAATAGATAACTCTATTTCAAAACTTAGATTTACGTTTACGATGAACAAATATTGAATAATACCTATCTCTAGGTTGTTATTTTTTTAATGTAGAATAGGTCGGTGTTTGACCACCAACTCGCCTGATGTTAAGCGACGTTGTGGTCTACGATGGAGCACGACGACCTATAAGGTACTTATTCACTCTAGCCTTGAAGTTTAGAGTGAAGAAGTACAAAGACGGCAGTTGAGTGAGGCGCTACAAGTGCGCTACTGCTCAGACCCGTCTTCGGAGTAAATTGTTGTTAAAGAGTGCTACTTAACGGACCACATTTTTACTGCAATCATTGTATAATAATATACTCCGCCAGGTATAGCATTCAGAAACACGTAGTGACGTCAATCGCCTAAGCAAGACCGAAATAAGTCATTTACAATAAGTTCGAAAAAGACGGATGTAGATGACGTCATTAAGTGTTTGCTGAATGCTAGGTGAAACCTAAACCTTGTTTTTTTTTGGATCTGGATTGCAAGACTGGCCCGGCAATACTGGCAAATTGTCCACTGTAGCACGGCCATCATCAGCCATGATAAAAATGTATGACTAAATAGTCGAGCCACACTCAAAATATTGTTATGTCAGTATTACTTTAAAACATGGCCCGTGTAAGAGAATCCTTCATAGGGCGAATAAAAATGATCACGTAAATGTAGACAAACAATTTTCTACCAAAATGTACTTTTGCTTCTTCAAGGATGAAGTTTGATATCTCTTTGTTACGTATTTTCATAAAAAACGGGTCAGATTTAGAAACTCAGATCAACCTAGAGAATAAGATGGCGCACGGCGTATGATTTAGAAGAAAGCTGGCGAAGCCAAAAACCATGCAAAAACTACGCTACTGTCGTATATGTACACAACACGCACGCAAAGAAACTACGCATTGGTTAAAGGTAAAATTTCGTAAACATAAAAATACAAAGTGTACTAGAAAAGTGTGGCCAGGACTATATTTTGAGGTTATTTTTAAAAATTGTGCAGTTTTTTGAACAAGTCAATTTTGAAAAACCGGAACATTAAACTCTTAAAAAATTGTGCAGTTTTAGAATATCATATCTACAAAGGTTGTATAATGGAACGGAAATGGCTAACGTAGAGTTTGGGAATTAATATTAGTTTTCGTGCAATTGTAAATGTTTTTCATGGCCACATTACTATGCACACAAGTTTAATAGAGAAGTGGCTTCAGCGAGATATAGCGCAGTGTTCCATCTTTTCCTCTAGGTTAATCTAAGATTTAGCAAGTGACAAGATGCGGAAGACACTGCATACAGAAAAGTTATAGTGAAATATAATACGCTGATTGAATTAACTAAATCTCTGAAAGCCTGAACACAGACAAAATATCCGTGAGCGCCAAATTAGCTCGAATCGTTTTCTAACAGCCTCATATTAAATTACTATTACCTAACACGGATACCTGCCCAATTCATTATGGACTGGGGGCCTACCATGTTATTGCCATGATTGGTTACGTTTTCTTTTCGACGCTGAGCGACCGTGAATCGTATGGCTGAGCAATAAGGTTCGTGGTCGCGCAGCGTCGAAAACGAAACGTAACAATCATGGAAATAAGATTACATGGTAGGCCCCCTGGCATTGATTCTGAGAATAGTAAATTTTCTGTTTAGTTTTTCCTCAAATATTTGAAGACGATTATCCGAACATTAAATCCCATGTTTGATACTTTTTCGCGGTGCTATCCGTTGAAATTATGAGCTATTCCATTTTTTCCCACACATTTTTTCTTAGAGGTAGAATGGGGTAAAGAACGCAAAAAATCCGTCTAGCTCATCCAGTGGGATTACTTTTATATTTATTCATATCTACTACTTATGTTTCTAAGTACGTTCGTGCCAGCGTGGTGCCAGCGATGAGTTCCAAATTCTAATTTTTCCAAGTTCTAATATTGGTCACATTATTGATTTTATCCAAATTCAGTTTTTAATTTTATAACTGCGTAGTAAGTACGTCTACAAGTGTGTCACACATGGGCCCACTTGAATTGTACACTCGACGCCTAAACCACTCTATGTTAAGAAGAGCCTTAAGACTTTCGCCTTGACCAGTTGCCCAAATAACTTTCCAACCACCAAAAAGGCAAAATACACAATTCCCAAAAACAGACCAGCGAAGTCAAGATAACTACAATTTAATTCACCATTAACAGACCATATTCATTACTATATCTCCTTTTTGGAGCAAGCCAAAGCAGGTGATAATTTTGTACAAGTTGACCGCCATCGCGTGAATGTTGCAAACCGACCAACTTAGCTGTGCAGTTGGCTAAATGGTTAAACTAAAATTTACCACAACAAGCCGTCAGTTTTGTTCTCAAAACGCGGTGGTGGCTTCCCTACTTCACTGTACAGATAAGTTGGTCGCTGTACCTTTTCATTCAAAAATTGAGATGCAAAAAAGGTCAGAAGCGAAATGAGCTTTTGAGGAAACTGGTCGTCTCGGAGAGTTGGTGAAAGTTATGAGACGAGTATACAGCATGTTACAAAAACCCTGTTGGATAATTGATGGAAATATACACACACTTAAAAGTATTCACGCAAATTATTCCCTACACGTGGTCCCCGGGTAGTGCTAACCGGGTAGCAAACTCTGGTGGGAGGCTTCGGCCGTGGCTAGTTACCACCCACCGGACCAAGCCATGCCGTGAAATGACCTAGTCGTGTTTCGGGATGTAGTCCGGTGTAACCGTTCCGAAGACGGGTCTGAGCAGTGGCGCACTTGTAGCGCCTTACTCAACTGCCGTCTTTGTACTTCTTCACTGTAGAAAACTTCAAGGCTAGAGTGAATAAGTACCTTATAGGTCGTCGTGCTCCATCTTAGACCACAACGTCGCTTAACATCAGGCGAGTTGGTGGTCAAACGCCGACCTATTCTACATAAAAAAAAAAAAACCAAAACAAATACACGATAAAAAAAAAAAGTTATGACCGGTTTAAGAACGCAAGAAAAAAGGAAATTTTACAGAAATGTTTACAAATCTGTATCATAAATTGGCGGCTTTTAATCTAAGAAAGTAGCGGCACAACGCGAATAGTTTACAAATAAAACCGACGCGATTAGTGTCTGCGTTCGCGCTTTTAGGAGGGCGGAGCGCGATGTGTTTTTAAAACTTTTAGAGTCAATAAAGATTTATAAGTAGCATAATTGCATTCTCCAGTCGATACTGGATGCACACATGGATATAACTGGGTTTTTGTAACACCCTGTATTATAGGCATAGGTAGGGAGGGCCACCTGTCAGTTCGCTTATTTCTTTTGTCGAAAAAAACGAAAACATTTTCTTTGATTCTCATTTTGCCTCATGTCCCTGGTCATTTAATACTATTAGGATAATAACAATAAGGACACAACATTACATTTTCGAGTTTTGAAAATGAAAATCTTGTACGAAAATTATGGCTGGGCCAAGCAGTGCGTGCTTAATTTACATAAAACATTGCATTGTCAGAAAAATTTAAGTTAATTTAAAACTGTTACTTTGACCAATCTCTAGTGTATTTCCGCTCAAACGTCGCATTGAGTAGATACACCAAGGAATATGGGTTCCAAATCCTGAGTAATTTTTTATTTTCTTTTTTAATTTGTTTTTTTTTTTAACTAATTTAATGAAATTTACCAGAAAACTGATTCAATAAACTATTTGAAGCTTATTTGTTACAAGCTGCGCCCCGCGGTTTCACCCGCGGTTAAAAAGTATCTTATGTGCTATTCTAGACTATAATCTATCTCTGTGCCAAATTTCACCCAGATCTGTTTAGCCGTTCTGGCGTGAAAGAGTAAGAAACAAACATCCATCCATCCATTCCTAAAACTTTCGCGTTTTTAATAGGAGTAGGATTAGTTTTTTTATTTATAACATAACATATCGTCACGCCTTTCCCCCGAAGGGGCTGGCAGAGGCGTAATACAACAACACACTTCGCCGGACGATGTTCAGTCCCTAATGTGACAGGGGGCGAGCCTGTCGCCGTACACAGGGCTCCAATCATGTAGCAGACGACATACAATACGCACATATGCTCACACAATGAACAAATTGGTGCGTGCCGTCGGCTGGGTTCGAACCCGCTCCCTCTGGCTTGAGAGGCGGACCTTCTCCCAACTAGGCTGCCATCGCTTTTTTTAAATGGTTTTATTAGTTTAACATAACAGTACATGACACAAAATGAAAATCAAACAATTTATTTCAATTTATTTTAGACATTTTATTCATAATTAATCGTTTTAATGGCAGAACTTTACTGATAAGGTTTACTGTAGTTAGGTTATTTTTCAATTAATGATCAGATGATTGGATGGCTAATACATACATAAATGTATACTTATTGTATTAATTACGATAACCCTTATTAGAAGATATAACAGCTCACAAGTTACCTATTATGGTATAATTATAAATATTAATTATAATTATATTTATATTATAACAACAACATGAATTGCAATCACAAAACAACACACATTTGTTGTTAACGTTTTGGAGAAAAAAACTTTGTTCACCAAACAATTTTTTTAACACGCGAGACGCAGCCGCGCGTGCGCACTCGCCTTGATAAAGATTGCCGAATGCGGTTGAAACTATAGTCGGAATAATCGTACGTGAGTAATTTCCGTTTCGTAAATCATAATGTGTGAAAACCACGTCAGTTTCCATAATAAAAATTTTTTTTGGCGTTCTATGTTATAGATATTTACCACGCCATGACCTAACCAACAAAACCACACATTTTCACTAAACATCCTAGTGTGTAACACAAAAATCACACTACCTAATACTAAAACTGCGATTGTTTTGTCAATGTGTAACTGTGTAAGTGTGTATAAATGTGAAGTAACAAATATACAGTTTCACACTCAAAAGAATAAACGCATTTTGATGAAATTTGGAATGGAGGTAGCTTATATCCTGGACTGACACATTGGCTAGTTATTTAACCGCAGGTAAAACCACAGGGCGCCGCTAGTACTAAATGCGCATTCCCTAGTAAGTAGAGTGTATTGACATGTACAATGAAGAGTGTTTGTACAAATCTTGTGTTGGTCTCACGTCAAGAAGATGATTTCATAGTTACTTTTGTGTCTATGACGCCATATAGTAGATACACAGCTGATGTTGCCTGTAGGCTGGGTTAGGGCTATTTTGCGCCGAGGTAGCCCTAATGAGATAACGTCACTAGTAGGATAGGCCGTCAGTGGCGAGATTCCCACAAAACCACTCTGTGCCGGCACCCGGGGCTGGTTCGGTTGGTTGGTTGGTGGTATCCATAAAGGATTTACCCAAGGTGAAAAAAAATAGCGCAAAATAGCCCTAACGCTACTAAAACCCAAGGGGGTTTTTAGTGGGTAGGCCGTCAGTGGCGGGATTCCCACATAATCACTCTGTGCCCGCACCCGGGGCTGGTTCGGTTGGTTGGTTGGTTGGTGGTATCCATAAAGGATTTACCCAAGGTGAAAAAAAAATAGCGCAAAATAGCCCTAACGCTACTAAAACCCAAGGGGGTTTTTAATGGGTAGGCCGTCAGTGGCGGGATTCCCACATAATCACTCTGTGCCCGCACCCGGGGCTGGTTCGGTTGGTTGGTTGGTTGGTGGTATCCATAAAGGGTACCTATACCCAAGGTGAAAAAACAAAAAGAAAAAAAGGGCTATTTGGAAAGGTAACCTAGTAGATCTCATAGTAGAGTAGATCGATCGTTAGATTCGTAAGGCATTTTTAACCCCTGACGCAAAAATGAACGGGGTGTTATAAGTTTGACGTGCGTGCGTGCGTGCGAGTGTGTGTGTGTGTGTGTGTCTGTGTGTTTGAGAAGTCATAGGAGTGAGAGTGACCAAGATAACATCTTACACGTTAATAGGTTGAATGCACAAAGATGCACTTTTCACAATTAATGCTGTTCAATTTTTGTTTTAAGCTATGTTTGATGAAAATCGGTGTCGAGAGTTTTTAAATAAATAAAATAAAGTAAAATTAACATACATATTAACATTACATAGGGAGTTTGTCTACATCATTAGCTGTTAAATGAATCCATAATATTATACAAGGGAAATTCTAAGTTATGTTAGAATGACTACAGAAGCGCAAAAGTCATAAAAAAAATTGAAATTGCACTTTATCACTCTGTAGGTAACTTTAGAGGCTCGTCAGTATCATTACTCGCTCTCTTCGCTCGTCTTCTTCTTCTAGACGAAATGGCTATAGAATACCTTGAGCAAATGCGAAGTTAGTCTAAATCTAAAGTGATCACGGACTCTTAAAGGAACAATATTGAAGATTAACTTCCGCAAAGTAACGCCTGATTCAATCAACTAACGATATCTTGTAGGGCATGTAATATCGGAAGGTTTTCAATTCCGATATTAGATCTCAATATCGGAATTGCACATTTTCATTTTAATGGTAGATTTAGTACAAAAAAAAACTTTTTAAAATCATATTGTTTTATTTTAATGCAAGACAGCCTTATTAGATCAACTGTGCGAGTTTTTGGGGGTTCTACTTCGCAGCCATCACACTCTATTGAGTCTTCATCAATGTCGCTTTCTGAGCCTGAACAGCTAGTGGATATCATTTTGTGCTGGCTTTCCAGCACAGTTTCGAGTTGGGCTTTGACGATAATCTTTGTTTTGTATAAAGTATATGTGACGGCGAGCTGAACGCCGTGTGCGACAGACACACAGACAGACAGAGCTGATAGTGACCAGGAATGTATGAACCCATTTTTTTCGTAACACTAGCGCCATCAGTAGTACGACTAATAATATCTTCCTCAAGGAGGATATTGAACTTAGCAAGTTGCTCGCGCAATATTCCCAGAGCTGCAGCAGCTGTCATGGATCCTGGTAGTTTGACGAGCCCAAGAACCTGCTTGAATCTCTTGAATTTGAAACCTCCAAAAGCTCTACAATGAAGGTTTATGTATCTCCTGTTTCTAAGAGAGATCCATTCGTTGAGGATCAACGTAAACCGTTCTACATTTTCTTTCATAACTGTTTTGGTTCAAACGGTTTTACATTTGGCTGGTTCAACATGACCGAAAACAATTTTTGCAAAAATATTTAGCATTTTAGGTAAATCGTGTCCACTTTCTTGAATACTTGACGGAGATCTTGAGATTCAGAAATAAACCTAAAACTTCCTTCCGATATTGAATCACTTAATATCGGAATTGTAATATCGGAACTCGCGTTCCGAGATTCCGATATTACGATATTCCGAGATTCCGATATTCATGCCCTAAAATCTTGTTTCGGCACCAGATCAATAGTTGTAGTGTCAAATCCGCATATTTCGACCAAGTCCTTTAAGTGATATTGCGTCACAAGTCAGAGCCCGCTAATTTGTTGCATGCCGAGCTGTTTATGATGTAATTAACAGCAGCTTTGCTATAAACATGTGTTTGTTTATACTTTTAGCGGCTTTTTATAGATGGTCAAAAGGCTAAGGAAGATTGATGGTATGTGTCTACAGAGACACTCTGAAGGTGATGTAAATTGAATAAACGTTCAATAGTGCAAGGAAGTGACCTTATTGTGTTTTTTTTGACAGAAATTATGAATTTAGAACTTCGGTTATAAATAGGGAAGAAACTGTACGAGAAACCTAAAAATGGCCGCATAAATTAGGTGCTGCACACAACTCACCGTTAGTCACAAGCGCAACCAGTCGCAACAGTGATAATTATTGTTGTCTCGTTCTCACTATAGTATCTTGTATGTCTCTCTATCTTTGTTATTGATACACGTAACTCTTGCTCTTACACGTAACGCTCCGTTGACAACTTGACAGTATTATACTGTCAACGGAGCTGTGTATTGTTCGTTTGCTGGTAGTCATATTGAGTACACGCGCTGTGTACTAGAAATTAGACTCGTGCCGTTTCTTCCTTATATTATTTCGATGATTCAGAATCAGCATAATTTTTATTGGTTAGAAAGTTCTTAAAATATGTTAGGTTTTAACAGCTTCTTCTATACATTATTTTTAAAGGTGATATCAAATGAAAAATTTCCGAATTCCAAAAAATGAACCGCTTTTGATTTTTTTTTGTTTTGACGTGACAACGTCTTATAAATTGGTTTGCCGGGTGACACTTCAAGAAACTGCGTTACGCTCCGCTCACGTTATGCGCTCACAATGAGAGCGAGTGAGAGGCACGCCCGCGAGGTTAGCCCGCCTAAGAGCGAGAGAGACAGACATAAAAAGTCGTTGTCACGTAAAACTTTCGCCCGTATACCGACTTTACAGGCAACCAATTTTTTTCTTTATGTTTGATTAAAATCGGTGTTGATGAAAATCGGTGTTGGAGATTTTTTAAGCTTTTAGATTATAACTACCTACTTGTTAAAAAAAAAGACAAAACACTGTATAACTCTTCAAGAGGCTCTACAACGTGATTGCGTAAACTTTTTACTAAATCTACTATCTACCCGCATATCTCCTACTATTAGTAAAAAAGTTCTAAAAATCTGGCAGTACTTGTTCTAGTGGTTATCCATTTTTACCTACATACAAACTTAACGTCTTTCTAATACCTATTAGTTTAAATGACTCGAGTGTAAGCCAGTCTACGTACACAAGGATGTGTACTTGCCCTATGTACAGTTCATATATTGCACAGGTACTAAAACAAACACCCTGACTCTGGGTCAATTGTTTTCTAAGTATTAAATGACTATTAAAATACTCAAAGTCGTTTGCATTCGCTAATTGCATGTAATTTGAACTACGAGGAAGCAAAAAGTATTATTACATTTAATTAATGTACGTGTTTCATTAACAGTTGTCTGCCATTTATTTTAACTTTTAATCGACTTTAAAAAAAGGAGGAAGTTCTCAATTAGGTTGTGTTTTATTTAACTCTCATTTAGAAGCCTTTTTCAAAAAATTAATGTGTAGGGTCAACTGGGACAAATGCATCTGTGAGACAATTGCGTCTTTCGAGAATTACTGACAAACCCTTCACGTATTAGGCGTCACCTACACCTTTTTTATCTTTAGTTGCAATACTCTGTACAAGATGGCGTTAGTTGCCTAATTTGTGAAGGGTTTGTCAGTCAGTGATTTGTCAGTTTAGCAAACGCAAAATTTCATCACAATTTGACGAATAATTTCCAAGAAATTCGACAAGTGCATTTGAATGGAAAATTCAAAGCTCCGGACTCTTAAGAGCTCCGGGGACTCTTAAGAGTTCCGCGAATGATGATTTAGGAATGATTAGAAAAGTGTAAAAGTCATAAAAAATATTGAAATTGCAATTTGTCACTCTGTAGATAACTTTAGAGGCTCGTCAGTATCTTTACTCGCTCTCTTCGCTCGTCGTCTTCTTCTAGACGAAATGGCTATAGAAAACCTTTAGCCAATGCGAAGTTAGTCTAAAGTGGTCGCCGGACTTTTAACTTTTGGTCTAACTTGAAGAGGTTTTTTTTTAATGTAGAATAGGTCGTCGTTTGACCACCAACTCGCCTGATGTTAAGCGACGTTGTGGTCTAAGATGGAGCACGACGACCTATAAGGTACTTATTCACTCTAGCCTTGAAGTTTTGTAGAGTGAAGAAGTACAAAGACGGCAGTTGAGTGAGGCGATACAAGTGCGCTACTGCTCAGACCCGTCTTCGGTAGGTTACCAACAATGCCCTCTTGGTCCATGTACTGGGTCACTTCGTAGAAACATTACATAAAGAGGTTATTAACTATTCAATCATGAAGAGCTTGTTATGTATGCCTATTTCCGCTTAACTAATCAAGTTAATGCTTGCATCGATTACTCATTTACATTTAGATCGCATTCCTCACGCATCTTTGATATGTTTATTCGAGAAGCTATTGAGGTACTTACCAGGAGGGCTATTTCTACGCGAGATGAGATGAGATTTTATCTTGGTCACTCTCACACCTATGACGTTTCAAACGACAGCAACAAGGACGAAAAATGGTGAGATTGTATCTCACTCCGTAAGAATAGCCCTTCTGGAATATGTTATTTAAACCCTTTTGTGTAAGTTCTGTAAGTTTTTACCGGACCTCCTGCATGCGCGCGCCAAAATTCGTCTCGTTACTTTTCGTCATGTGAGAACGTGACAAGGCTATGTGTAAACATACGTCTGTCTCGATGAAAGAGCCGAGATACCGTTGTCGCGTTGCGCGTACTATGCCTGCTGGAGTAGTAAATGTTTGTCGAGTGTAGTGTATGTATTAAGTTGCATTATATGTATACTTTTTTTTTTGCAACATTTTGATGTTTTCTTTTGCAGCAGGCGGTTTATATACATATATATAAATGTAAAGAAACCTGAGATAGGGGATAGAAACCCTAAATAGGGTTATCAAGAAAGGATATAAGTACTACCTAAACCAAAAGGGGACCTTTGTATGTAGTATATGTATATTCAAAATTATTATGAACTAATGTCGTGATTAAAATCAGCTGTTCCCTTAATAAGTTTATTGATCGTCGACAAAATGTATGGAACAGCTGTTTTGTTTCTTAATTGCAGTGTTGTCCTAAGTAAAAGTTGTTCACAGCCATTCATAATGAAAACCCCCTTTCGGCTTAGTACACCCTTTCCAAACAACCCTGTATTGCAGCACAACGATAAAGAAGATCACGATAATGATGAACAAAACAGAACAAATAAAAGCATAGCAATCGCAAAGTGAAGGAAAACGCTGCAAATGTCGCAAATGTTGTAAATCGGCATCTCGCGTGACCCGATACACCTTGCTCTGACGCTTCGTCATTTCCTACAGCTGCTCTGCTATTAACGCTATTACGCAGTACCGGATCTGAGTACACTTCATAACACTTTTTTTAGGCTCGCTACGAGTTGCTGACGACTGACACAAAATATCCGTACGACGCACAGTGCGTAATTTTCATAATCTAGATGGACAAAAGTCTTGGACCCAAATTGCACAAGTTTTCTATGCCATAAACTGTATTGAATGAAATTGAAAGACATTGTCAAGGTTTTAAACATATATTGCAACATTATATAAATAACCAATAACACAAACATGACAATACACAAAGAAAAAAACAATTATTGGAACGTACAAAATAACACTAAAAAATTCAGAGAATTATTAACTAGGAGGATTAGTTTTTAAGAATCCGAATACAAATGATAATTACTGACACTGAATGCGACGGAATTTAGTCAGCACAATCAGATTCTTCAAATTCTCGATGGGTATCAGATTCTTCAAAATCTGATTGTTCTGATTGAATTCCTTCATGTTCAATGTCAGGAGTACTAATTACCAAAAGCTCACAGACTTCAGGAGTCCTTTTGCCACGTCTAGTTTTAGGAGCAACACGTAAGGTTGCAATTTAGGGGTCTGAAGTTATAAGTAACCTATTCAATAAGTCTGTATTCGTGTCCACTGTTGATGTTTTTCGCGTAAACATTTCTCTGAATTTCCTATTGTGCTTATTTCTAGCCTCTTGTGCTTCTTCCGAAAGTTGGCCGATTGGAAGAACACAAGAAGCAATTATATCTTTTCCGCGGAAAAGTATTTTATGGACGCTTACGGGCATTGAGTACCATGAGTACTCCTTGATATATAAGTCTGGTCCACCACAACCCCTGTTCACAACTATATTTAGACCTTTCAAGTCAGTCATAGTTTTCAGTACCTACATCTTCTTGCATTTTACATAATCGTAAAATCGTGTGATCCATTAGACTTTGCAACTCAATTTCGGCGTACGTTTCTGTGACATTTATTTTGTTTTGCCGCTTTAACTTTATAGTAAGGTGGATACATTTTCTTGTTAATTCCCTTAACTTGCTCTCGTATAATATCATATTGGTGTGTCGAGAGATTCACATCGACCATTAATGCAAGAGCTTGATCAGCCGAAAGTCCTTCTGGTTTTGAGCTCTCTAAACACTTCCGCGCTTTTTTCATTACAGTACCTCTCCTAGGCGAAAACACTTTAACAATTGCTGCTGAATCCTTTTTACCTTCCTTGCGAAGATGAAGTTCGGTTGCCATCGATATTTCTTCCAGACTCTATGTTTCTAGAAGATGTTGAATTCGACGTGTTTTTGTTTTGGTGCTCGAACTTTCAAAGTCTTTTTGCGCTTCCGAACGCGCCCAAACTCGTTTCAGATGGTGACACACCTTTGAGTGCTTCAGTGGCAATATCTGGTAATGGTACGTTTCCTTCTAACCACGCACAATTTGTGTTTAAGAAACGATCTCGATGTCTCACTGACTTTGACCATTTTTCTTCGATTTTTTGACAAAAACTTCTTATAGTCACTTTTAAACTTCGTATAATGTCATCCGAAAAGGACGGGCTACCAAGTTCTTGCATTATGTAATGTAACAAAGCATCCGTTCTTATTTCTTTGGCGTTAGCAAACCAAACGTCAAAAAAATATCTACGCGAAATTTGCGAAGGCATTCTGAAAATTAAAAAAAGTTGTATGAGTGTCGCAAATATGCGCAATCAAATTAACGTTTTTCCTGTAGTTAACAAGTAGTTCTTTCGAATAAATATAATAAAGGATCTGTATATTCCAGTATAATGTACTAAAACTCAAACACAAATTCACTTACTAGTATTTTGATTAAAAAATAAACTATCTCTGTTCAATTGGTGCTCGTAATTAAGTTTTTTGACATAATAAGAAAAAAACATATGGAAACTTACCTTAAAACTCCCAAGAAAACAATAACAACACACAATCACTAGTAGCACACAGACACATAGTATATTCAACGAGCAAACTTAGCCGAATGACGCGATCGCTTTGAAAGCTCGGTCGACGAAACTCAGGTATCCGCTTGTTCTGACCATTTTTCTAGTGTGTGGGGCGAGTTCTTGGAAAATAAACCGTAGTGACACGTAATACGTTTTGTGTTCTTTGAGTATAAATAACTATTTTAGATGCGTAGACTAGTGTAGAATTTGACTTTTGTCCATCTAGATTATGAAAATTACGCACTGTGCGACGGCGCGAGTATGGACATTTTAAGAGTCCGGCGACCACTTTAGACTAACTTCGCATTGGCTTAAAGTTTTCCATTGCCATTTCGTCTAGAGGAGTATGACGAGCGATGAGAGCAAGTAAAGATACTAACGAGCCTTTAAAGTTACCTACAGAGTGACAAAATGTTTTTTTTTAATGACTTTTGCAATTATCTAATCATTAATAACTAAGAATGTCCCTTTTATTATGGATTTATTTAAAAGCTAATGATGAAGACAACCTCCCTATGTAAAGGGATTTTTGATTTGCTTTGTCTATCTATTGAATAAATCAGTCAAAAGTGACCCCTTACAAATGTGGATATTTTTCATAGCTCTATTTTCGCTTGAGAACGTTTTTTTTTTTTAACTAAGAACATAGGGGCGGAGATATTAATTTTATTGTACATGCTAAATTTTAATAACAATTTTCAAGAAATTTGAGAAGCGCGTTTGTATGGAAATTTCAGAGCGTCGAGACTTTCATCTTAAAAAAAAACGCAACGTGTATTAGGACGTTGCGTTTGTAAATATCTTTTTTGACAGGCGGTTGATATAATAAGTTAGCAAACTTTAGTCTTTTTTTACGAGTCAAAACTTGGCTGCGGTTCTTAAAATAGTCGGGATGTTTTTTCGTGAATATGCAAATGAAAATTCATAATTTGATAATTAGTTGCAGTATATCACGAGGACGTTTTATGGATACTATTTTCTGAATAAACGCGAACGAAGTTGCGGGCAATAGCTAGTAATAAATAGAGCGCTAGTTTAAAATAGACCAACAGCGTCTCTCCTGCCCGACTCCTCTATCAGAGCAAATCCGACTTGTATTGGTCAGGTTAGAAGACCAAGGCGGGAGCAAAGCGAAGCGGAGCTCCCTACTCCTTAGCCTTCTTGGTTATTTTTTTATAACAACCCGAAACCCCCCTACTTAAATTACTTAGCTAGGCAAGTAGTCAACGTTGTCGTTCGAAGTAATTTTGGCTAGACGTTTGGTTGAATGGCTGAATATCGTCAAGAAGCTACTCGAACGGTGCCGTTTAGTAAAAAGGCTAGGCTGTTAATTGAACGGCGAATTAAGGCTGCGATAGATCCAAGTCGTTTGCATGTACAGAATTAGAGACTGGTCATTACTCATAGTGACCAGACTTCTCAAATTGCCCGTAACATAAACCTACATTTAACCTAAAGTTGTATGTTTTTTCGGAAAGATAAAAACCCTCTGCAAGTTAATTCTGAAGGAAACTGAAACAATTAAATTAGGAATTGTGTTATTGTACTGACAAGACAATGGTTCACCTCCCACATTCTCGTTCTCTGAACAACAACAATAGCAAGGTCACAGAGATTTTTGGAAAATATGATAAAGAGCTACCAATTTATGAGTACAGTTGGACAAGTGAGCTAATTATAAATTCGTGGCGCATGGCTGGTAGTTCTGGTTAGAAAATACG
Source organism: Peribatodes rhomboidaria (assembly GCA_911728515.1). NCBI lineage: Eukaryota > Metazoa > Arthropoda > Insecta > Lepidoptera > Geometridae > Peribatodes > Peribatodes rhomboidaria. Next base: position 8,272,755 of record OU452189.1, read on the forward strand.
ATGGTGGCTCCACTTATCAATTTGCAAATAAGTTGGTCTGTAAAACAAATGAATAATGTTTTTGAAATCTGGCTTGGCACGGTTTGTTCAGTCTGAAAAGATTTAATTAGGCGAAGATACGCCAAGCTCCGCCAGAGAAATCCTGACATTGAAATAAAGGCCCTACTTTCGAAACACATAGAGATGAATTTCCAAAAACTACGTCGTGTATTCAATGGAAAACAAATAAAAATTCAGGCGTTCATTTGAATTGCAATTAAAAAAGTTTCAGAAAGCAAGCTGAAAGTATTTTTATCTTACTTACGTCATAGGATTTAGGGTTCACATTTCAATGACAGAATAATCCCCATTCATGAATAGTGTCAAAATAAACACATTTTATCGGCGATATACTCGTACTTATATTGCACATCGACCTTTGGAAAGAGACTTCGACTTCGTAGAGCGTTATCTCTGTCGCACACTAAACGAAACTGTCGTACGAAAGAGATAACGCTCTACGAAGCCGAGAAGTCTCTTTCCAAAGGTCGATGTGCAAATGAAATTAGCAGCACCATGCTGAGCACTGACCTTTTTTGTCGCATTGGACATTGCAGCGACAACTGAAACGTTAATTGTATAAATACTTGTTTCATGTCTTTATGTAAATATTTAATTTATTATATTATTGCCTGTTACTGTTTTATTATGTATTCGGTTTTTTGTTGTTGTAATGTTTTGTGCGATCAAATAAATTGTTTCTTTCTTTTTCTTTCTTTCTTTCAATATTTATCGCTGGGTACCGTACTAGATAGTTCAACCGGTCTACGATTCCTAAAAAAAACTTGTAGGGCTGTCTACCACTTAGTTACACCTAACTTCTCTAAACACACTATTAGATATACTAAGTTCGTTTTTTTTAAACCTAAACCTTGTAAATAAAAAAAAAACACAAAAAGCTAATTTCAAAGAATTATTTTTCAAAGTGGCAACCCTAGACCCTACCCACTATTGTCACTGACATTTGACCGTTTGCATACGCAATGCGTGTCGCGACCCCACTTTTATTTTACATACAATGTAAGTAAAAAAAATTAAGCACAAACTTACTTACCTTGTAGCGCTCGTTAAGTTTCCAACCGTTGCCTAAAAGTGAAACTTAAATACTTAATGCTGGTTTTGGTTTATGTCAAAGTGACAATGACAACTGACAAACAAAATTACATAGCTTTGTTTTTTGCGGTTAATTTTGATTCAGAACTGGTAATAAACTGGTTTCCCGTTTTAAAAGAATTGTATTAAAGGTACATAATACTTAAAAGAAAATTATGAGGAATAATATCGTATTATTAAAAATTTAATGGCTCGAGGTTCTCGATTAAAATTTTATCTTTCAAACAACATCTTTTTTTTGTCATAATTTAATTATTACATAATTACATTTAGTACATGGATAAAATCTTAAAAACATTTTTACATATGACTAAATTCTAATCTAAAAGCCCGTTGGCAGAGGGAAAGGTGCCCAGAATGCTAGCAGCATTGCCACGCTGGATGGCAATGCTCAATTTCTGGCCGAAATAAATGCCAGCATTCTGAACACCTGACGCCTCCACCAACCGTTTAGCCAGGGGGGCTATTCCTGCGCGTGAGATGAGATGAGATTTTATCTTGGTTACTCTCACACCTATGACGTTTTAAATGAGAGCAACAAGGACGAAAAAAGGTGAGATGAGAATCTCAAATCTCCGAATAGGGTCCCTGGGGGCCTATTCCTGCGCGTGAGATGAGATGAGATTTTATCTCGGTAACTCTCCCACCTATGAAGTTTCAAACGAGAGCAACAAGGACGACAAAAGGTGAGATGAAAATCTCAAATCTCCGAATAGGGCCACTGGTCCCTGTCCCTTTTTTTTTAAATATGCTTCTCAGTTTTTTGCCTGTTCTTCTGTGTAGTGGCTCTTTTTCTGAACAAGGTAATAGAGTCAGTTTTATAACTTTGATGTTCATAATTTGTATCTTTGTTATCCAATTGAAAAAGACATTTGACTTGAGGAGTTTTTGGCGGGAACCGAGAAGATGGTGTCGTGATTTTGTATTATTTTCTAAAACTTGTGATTCTTCGAGTGTTAAAGTGTAATAATTGTGGATTATTTACCTTTACCGGTTCGTTAACGTGCACGAGCGTGGGCAAATGATACAAACATTAGGAAATGCTACTTTTCGAATTCTCTACAAAACTCGACTTGTTATATGTTGGCTTTAGCCTGCCCTACGGGCAAAACAAAAAAAAAACGTCTGACTTGACACCAAAATTAACTAAATCAAAAACCATCTGACCTCATTAGAGGTGGACCTCATAGATGCGTAGTACCAAAATACTACCGGCCATTATCATTAGCTATGTCCACACTGTGCCTTTTTTTGTTCATTAAGGGCATGCGTCATAGCGCAGTCAACAGAGCATGAGGCATGCCCCTAACGCATGCGCGATGACAGTTGAAAGCGAAGCGCGCGCTGTGATACACGTCTGAACTAAATGACCATATTGACGTTGCGTTCGTTTACGCATTCAACTATTGAAAGCGCCAAACGGAAGATGAATAGAAAGATGAAGAGGAAAATTGAAGATGAAAAAGGCACAGTGTGGACATAGCTAATCAGAGAGCACAGAACCGCACACAAGACATTGGCAGAATTGTGGCAAGCCACAAAGAAAAGTTGAAGTTGAACTAAATCAAAATCAGTTATATCAATAATATATGATCCCACAGGCAAACACACACGTTAAAGTTGTAACACTCCTGTCTGCTCCGAGGTTTATTAACAATAACTAAAATAGAAATGTTGATCACTAACTTCATTAACAAATGTTAACTAAGTACTTATTTGAAGTTAAGTCTAAATTCTAACTACCGTAACTGGGACCCTATTCGGAGATTTGATATTTTCATCTCACTTTTTTTGTCCTTGTTGCTCTCGTTTGAAACTTCATAGGTGTGAGAGTGACCAAGATAAAATCTCATCTCATCTCACTTGCAGTAATAGCCCCCCTGCTTTATACTACAATTTGTACTCGTAATCCGCCATGTTAATCAGTCCAGGCGCCTGATTGGCTACTCTTGCGCATACCTAATCTCATTGTTCTTTCATTGGCTGGAATGAGCACGTCCCAGTTTGAAATTAGAACCGCGTGGGCTGATCCGCTGGGAATCTGATGTTTACGCTTTGCAGCCATTTGCCACGCACTGAAAACGGCGGCAAACGTACGTTTTTAGTGTTCTTTAGCTAACTAGGAACCTTTACAGTTTAGCCATGTTGTCTGTCTGTCTGTCTGTCTGTCACAGTCCTTTTAGACAGTAAAAGAATAGGGCCTGGATTGTACTAATAAATTGTCAATAAATTGTTTAGGATTATTCTCAGAAGCAAGAAAAGATTTCAAAACAGGTAAGTAATCCATGAAAAAAAAAATGCTCGCATAGAAAAAGAGTCAATTTGAGTCAATTCATTAACAATTTATAAACAATTGGTTTTAAGAATTCGAGGGGCAGGGTTAGGGTCAACATAAACCATTTTTTTTTCATTTGCTGGGTGAACGCCATTGTTTCATACTCTCTCGTTTGATAAGTCACTAGAGTGAGTGAGTGAGTGACTAAGATATTAATTATCCTATTCTAAGGATGCCTGGAAGAGATCGCTCTTAGTGATAAGGCCGCCAGTTGTTACACTACAGTTAAAGTTTTTCTGTTCTGTTGTTTTGTTATTTCTGGTGTGGACAATAAAGTGTTTATATATCTATGTATCTATCCATCTCAAGCGTCAGAATAGTTCCAGAGCTTAAACACATACGTATTATAACTCCAAATGCCACATAGGAATGAATTTTGTGCCTTAGTGCCTCTCCCTCCCGTACTCTCTCTCTCTCTCTCTCTCACACACACACACACACACACACACACACGCGCACACACTTGTACTTATATTAAGATACTTAATATACTTTATACTTAATTGATCGATCGTAGTTTAGTTGTTAATATGTATTAGAAATTTTAAAATTATGTATAAGTAGTATCTTTCCTTTTTTTAACATAAAGTAATCAGTTTTGGCCATACTAAGAAATGTATCATCGTTGTATTATATATATTATGTAGGTACATAACGCTGTTGATTACACGAAACAAATAAAATAATAAATACAATTTTGGTAATATATTTTTAATGCTGTAAAATATTTTTTTATGAATACCGTTTAAACTTCAGCCCGGTGGTTAGACGACATAAAGACGGCAGAGGATAATACTGGCACAGGACTAGTATATATATGTATAGTACATATTATATAGTAGTAGCGCTCTGTATATAAAGCGCTAAATTTATGCTCAGCAGTGGGTGGAAAATGGTTGAGGATGATGTCCAGTCCGTTGGCAGTAGTTGCCATTCTGTAGTAAGTAGACTTTTGCCACGAACACCCGCGAAAGTATTCCTATATATTGGTTGTTAAAAGGGTTTTTACACCCTGACGTAAAAACGACGAGGTGTTACAAGTTTGACGTGTGTGTGTGTGTTTGTGGCATTGTAACTCCCGAACAGATAAACCGAAATTGTGTTTTTTTTTTTTTACACCCCAACGCAAAGACGACGGGTGTTATAAGTTTGACGTGTGTGTGTCTCTCTCTGTGTGTGTGTGTGTGTGTGTGTGTGTATGTGTGTGTGTGTGTATGTGTGTGTGTGTATATGTGTGTGTGTGTGCGTGTGTGCGTAGTGTGTTGCGTGTGTGTCTGTCCGTGGTATCGTAGCTCCTGAACAGATAAACCGATTTTGATTTTGTTTTTTTTTTACACCCCAACGCAAAAACGACATGGTGTTATAAGTTTGACGTGTGTCTCTCTCTCTCTCTCTCTCTGTGTGTGTGTGTGTGTGCGTGTGTGCGTAGTGTCTGTCTGTGGCATCGTAGCTCCCGAGCGGATTAATTGATTTGTTTTTTTTTTTTTTAATTTGAATTAGTTGGGAGTGTACTTAGCTATGTTTGATGAAAATTTCATAATTGTTGATAGAAATCGGTTTCGGGGTTTTTTAAAGTTTTAATTTTTACTTGTGACCATTAGGAACGGCGTATCGGCACTTTCTCGGGCGCTTGCAGCCAGTCAGAAACGGGCTTTTAAAAAATCACTTGACGCCTTTTAGTTATTTGTTCTCTAAGCTTGACGCTAAACTCGCGTCGATCTGTGATTCAAGTTGTTGATGACATGAAGTTCTGCGGTCTGTGTCGAAACTGTGAAGCCACAAAACATGGAATTAGGGCGAGCACTTCACGTTTATATCTCAAATCGCTTACGAACCGCACTCATTGAATTCGTGGTAAAAATAAAATATAGTAGGTACTTTACGATATGCAGCTTGGTACAAAAGGGCAAAATCATGCATAAAGAATCAGCTCCTAACGATACAGGGTTATCGGTATAGGGTGTAACATGGTATAATAATATACTCCGCCAGGTATAGCATTCAGGAACACGTAGTGACGTCAATCGATGCTTAAGCAAGACCGAAATAAGTCATTTACAAGAAGTTCGAAAGAGACGGTTGACGATGACGTCATTATGTGTTTGCTGAATGCTAGACCTTGTTTTTTGGATCATGGGGTGTACTAAGGGGGGTCATTGTACTCATCATTATGAACAATCTTTACTATGGAGCCAAACCAAAATCTCGAAAAAAAATTTGCTGTTCCATACAAAAAAATCATTGATCGGACGACAAAATGTATGGAACAGCTGTTATTTTTTTCTTGACCCCCTTTCGGCTAAGTATACCCTTTTCTGAAAACCCTGTATACAGGTTGTTATAAAAATTTGTATTAATACTTGAAAGATTTACGCTACCCGTAAAGTGTACAACTTTTAGAATACCTACAGGTTTAAAAAATAAAAAACAAGTCTCCACACAAAATAGTCATGTGATCAATCTATTTCTGAGGTAATGTGTGGAGACTCTATTTCTTGAAATGTCACTTTGACGTGTATAACAATCCCCTTGAGTAAGTATTATTAGTTAATCTTTTGTAACACTTTGTTTAGCAGTTTGATTAGTGTGACGGGCGTATTCAAATAGCTAATGGATCTATTCTAGTCGAAATGTTCTGTTTCGTTTTTACACGTGACGCTGCTCATTAGCGGGAAGTTGACAAAACACTTTCTTAGCTTATTAGCGAGTTGGTAAGAGGGAAAATAGGGCTATTTTTCACAACACAATTTTACTTACTCTTATGGCTACTTGCACTAAATAAAAGAACTGCTTAAGTCCTTGCCTAAGCAGTTTTATCTAATCCTAGCTAGCTCCTACCAAAATTTTTTTACACACTTAGCCATTCCATAGTACGAGAATCTTAACTTCGCTAGCAGTAGTTTAAAACTAGTTAAGCAAGGAGTTGGGCAATTCTTAAATTTAGTAGCTATTCGTTTTGATTTGTTTTTGAAACTTTGATTTAAATTTTGTTTAAAACCAATTGAATTGAATTTAAATCGTTATCACGTGAATTAATTGAATTGAATTTAAATCATAATCACGCTAATATTATAAATGCGAAAGTTGGGATAGAATATGGATGTTTGTTACTCAATCACGCAAGAACGGGCGAACGGATCTGGGTGAAATTTGGAACTGAGAGAGTCTACGAATCCTACTAATATTATAAACGCGAAAGTTTGTAAGAATGGATGGATGGATGTTTGTTACTCTTTCGCGACAGAACGGCTGAACATCTAGTAGCAAATAATATGTACTACTTACTTTTTAACTGCTAGGAACACCGCAGAGCGCACCTAATTTTTTTAATATTTATTGTTAAACTATTGTGCTTAATTCGATTAAAAATCGTGACGTTAGAGGTAGAGCTTTATTTGTTTAAAAATTTTAACCAACTTCAAACTCGTTTTTTTTTTGTATTTTGTACAAACTTACGCGATTACTCCGCATATGATGATTATTTTATTTTTATTTAAAACTCGTGCATTCATAAGTTGTCAGACGCTTCGAATTAGTTTATAAAAATCTTGATTATAAGTATAGTAGTAGAAATAACTCTGTCTTTTTGTAGGCTTTTCACGGCTAAACGGCTGAACGTATCTTGATGGAATTGGATAATTAGCAACAGTATTTCACGAGCAACATTTTTGCATACTATTTTCTGAATAAACGCGAACGAGGTTGCAGGCGACAGCTATTTTGTCAAAATTATTTTCTTTACCAAACACAACTGCAAGATATTTACATTATATCTCATTTCAGACTTTTATTCACGTATTTTTAAATGAAGTTTCATCAAAAGTAATTTGCCTTTGTAATCAGCTATTATAAAGTAAGTTTATTCTTAAATATGACGTTACGTCACCTTGTGTTGATTCAGGTTAATTGTTTACTTGTGTCCAGAATATATACGCAGCGGTACATACATGTAATTTAAGTCTAGTTTTTTGATATTATATCGACCTTGGATTTCTTGTTAGGCTAGTTTAGGATATAAAGGGTGTTACAAAACCCCTGTTGTATCCGCGAGATGCATCCAGTATCGACTAGAGGATGCAATTATGCTAGTTTAAATTAAATATCCTAGTAATATTATAAACGCGAAAGTTTGTAAGAATGGATGGATGGATGTTTGTTACTCTTTCACGCCAGAAAGGCAGAACAGATCTGGATGAAGTTTGGCTCAGAGATAGATTAAAGTCTAGAATAGGACATATTTTAACCGCGGGTGAAATCGCGGGGCGCAGCTAGTTGACTATAAGATTTGCACACACATCGCGCTCCACCCTCCTAAAAGCGCGAACGCAGCCACTAATCGTGTTGGTTTTATTTGTAAACTATGCTGGTCGTGCCGCTACTTTCTTAGAATTTAGCCGCTAACATGTGATACAGATTTGTTAACATTTTTGTAACATTTACGTTTTTTGAAGTGAAACTTCTAATGCGACTTCCAACAAGGTTGCGTTAAACGTTTAACGCTCCTGGGGATGGGGAATCGAAAGAGACAGTGAGAGTGAATGCGTGGCACTCGAACGCATGCGCGTAGTATACCTGTTACAGGCCAGCGCGAGCGTTAGCAACGAGTAGCGTCCAATATTCCAACGCAAGAGGGAGAGAGAAAGAAAGATACGCAGAAGTGTCACTTCTACCGCGCGGACTCCACGCAATATTTTTTTTCTTGCGTTCTTAAACCGGTCATAACTCTTGCTATTTTTAACGTGCATTTTTTTGGAATATTTGCATGTACTTATAAGTGTGTGTACATGTCCTTCAATTATATAACACGGGTTTTGTAACATCCTGTATGGTGATTAGACTAACTTACTCGGTCAGTTAAGTCTAAGCATCAACAATTTTTTTTACATGATATAAAGTATTAGGAGTCCGGCGACCACTTTAGACTAACTTCGCATTGGCTTAAGGTATTCTATAGCCATTTCGTCTAGAAGAAGATGACGAGCGAAGAGAGCAAGTAACGATACTGACGAGCTTTTAAAGTTACCTACAGAGTGACAAAGTGGTTTTTTTTAACGACTTTTGCACTTCTCTAATCATTCTTAAATAATTAAGAATGTCCCTTGTATTATGGATTCATTTAAAAGCTAATGATGTAGACAACCTCCCTATGTGACGGGATTTTTGATTTGCTTTGTCTATCTATTGAATAAATCAGTCAAAAGTGACCCCTTGCAAATGCGTGTTCGTAGGAGTCTTTAAGAAGGAGGATTAACAGTTATTTTCTCTTTTTCCAGATAATAGGAGAGAGAGAATATGCCGTGCGCCCAACGAGAAGACCCTCGGAGGAGCTGCAGACCGGGCACCCCCTAGCAGTAGTTATACAACAGGTAATTATTTGTTGATTGAATCAGGCGCATCTCAAGCCAAAGGAAGCGGAATCGAACCCAGCCCATGGCACGCATCGAAGTGTTAATTGTGTGAACATATGTGCGTATTGTATGTCATCTGCTACATGACTGGAGCCCGGGGTATGGCGACAGGCTCGCCTCCTGTCACATTTGGGACTGAATATCGCCCGGCGAAGTGTGGGTGTTGTACACCTCTGCCAGCACCTCGGGGGAAAGGCGTGACGATGTGTTATGTGATTACTAGACAACAGCTGCCGCGACAAGCTGCATCATTATGTTAAAAGCTTCAAACTGACGCGAGTCTTGTATAGACGAACAGAGAAGCAACTATTCGAGTCCCGCGTGCGCGGGATTCGCGTCAGTGTAAACGAAGCACTTACATTACGCGACCCTATCCGTAGGGACAGTACGTAATTGTTTTTTACAAACTAACGGGTCGCCTGATGGAAAGCGATCACCGTCGTCTATGGATACCTGTAACACTAAGGTTTTCTCTGGTGGGTCTTTGTACTTCTTCACTCTACAAAACTTCAAGGCTAGAGTGAATAAGTACCTTATAGGTCGTCGTGCTCCATCTTAGACCACAACGTCGCTTAACATCAGGCGAGTTGGTGGTCAAACGATGACCTATACTACATTAAAAAAAAAAAAAAAGGGAATCTTTAATACTAAGTTGCCCATAAAATACTTAAGACACAGGAAGTCAGGGTCCCCAAATCAAACGACAGAGTGATTGCGACCTCTCCCTACTTCAGGAAGGATTCACGATAGACAACAAGGCCCAAAAAATCGCGTAACGTAATAAGCACTTTAGCAACATTGTCTTTCTGTCCATACGTTGATCGGTCCATTTGCACTTAACATAAGAACTGTCCAAGTTCTTGCCTGACTAGTTTAAACCACTCCTAGCTAGCTCCTACCTAAATTGTCCAGCCTAGACCTTAAATTTAATGGTTTAAGCCTTAAATCATTCCTTGATGACTCTTAACTTTATGTGCCTGTTAAGCTAATATTATTAGGTTATCGGGCACATAAAGTTAAGAAAAAGTTAAATCATGTCTTGATGCCAGGAATGGTTTAAGCCTTAAATCATTCCTTGATGACTCTTAACTTTATGTGCCCGATAACCTAATAATTTGCTAGGAGTAGATTAAACTAGATATGCAAGGACTTAGTTCTTATATTCAGTGAAGTAAAGACGACCTGATCCAGCCATCACCGTTCTTTTATAATTGTACCAGGCACACCAGTAAGAGACACCTTCTTATGGTGGAAATTCCGCCAAAACCACTAAGCGTTTCAAGTCAACTTTTCTTGTAAGAACTGCAGAGATGTGGAGCTCGTTGCCTGCGTCTGTCTTTCCACCTAAATACAATCCGGGGGTGTTCAAGAGTAAAGTGAATAGGTATGTCCTAGGCATCGTCGTAGGTTTGATCTCGTCGACGCTTCCCATCAGGCGAGTCAGGGTTCAAACGCATGCCTAGTCTGTTGTAAAAAAAAAAGTAGTCATAAGTGTCGCGTCGCGCGCTGTTCGTATAATTTACTTTGTGCGATGACCAGCTGCTCTATGGAATTGTGGATTTTCCACTTACGGTAACTTACTTTTACGGAGGAATTCAGTAGAATCCGTAAACATGCGAGTTGTCTATATAGGCATTTCCTATTTATAAATGCAATTGTAGACGTTCAATGCAATTGTGGACTCATTATAGCGGTCCTACTATAATACGAGGTGCTGGTTTTGGTTGTAGTAATACTTAAGAGGGCACGCTGAAATTTCCATACAAACGCGCTACTCAAATTTCTTGAAAACCATTTCTCAGATTATGATGAAATTTAGCATGTACAATTAAATTAACAATATCTCTGTCCCTATGTTCTTGGTTTTTTTTTTAAAAACGTTCTCAAGCCAAAATAGAGCTATGAAAAATATCTGCATTTTTAAGGGGTCACTTTTGACTGATTTATTTAATAGGTAGACAAAGCAAATCAAAAATTCCATTACATAGGGAGGTTGTCTACATCATTAGCTGTTAAATGAATCCAAAATACAAGGGAAATTCTTAGTTATTTAAGAATGATTACAGAAGTGCAAAAGTCATAAAAAAAATTGAAATTGCACTTTGTCACTCTGTAGGTAACTTTAGAGGCTCGTCAGTATCATTACTCGCTCTCTTCGCTCGTCTTCTTCTTCTAGACGAAATGGCTATAGAATACCGTGAGCCAATGCGAAGTTATACCCGTCAAAGTGAACAACTTTTAAAACATACGTTTTCAAAACTCGAGAAAAAAACAATATTGATTGATGATACAAAATTGATCACGTGACTACTTATTTCGTATTGAGACTCGGTTATTTTTTCGGTTCACTTTTACGGGTATAACTAAACCCTTAAGTACACCCAAAACCAGCATCTTTTAAAGAAAAAGAAAAAAAAATCTTACTGAATACTTCTAAAAATATTTATCCACTATTTCAACATTTGACTACCTCAGTGGCTAAGTTGGTAGTGAAACTGCCTTCTGTGCTTAGGGGCGTGGATTTGATTCCCACCCGGAGAAAACATTCATGTGATGAACTTTTGTGTTTGTTCTATGTCTGCAACACTATCTATTTAAATACTTACTTACCTATGTATTTAAAAATATGTATGGATTAAATATGTAGGTATGTCATAAGTTTCTGCATTTCCACTTGCACTTCATATTTTAGGAATTGCCTAAATCTTGTCTTAGTTTTAAGCTACTTCTAGCGAAAAATTCACTTTTTGGGCCCATAAAGTTAAGATTCTCAATGACTTAAGGTTCCTGTAAAAAAAATATAGGTAGTAGCTAGCTAGGCGTAAACTAAACTAGTTAGGCAAGGACAATTTTTTTATATTTCGTGCAAGTGATCATGGAAGCCATTTCAAGATTTTCTTAGTTTGAGGTCCAACGGTCGTGAGTGCAAAAATGTCCCAAACATATATTTAATTTAAACTTATAAAAAACTTACAACTATAAATTAAAATGCACACCTATTTGAAACTGTAATTAATCTTTTTGTCTGAGCTGACAGAAATATTGTATTTACTTATAAGTCAATTCACAATTTTAAATGTTATCTGGCTTAAAATCTCCCACTCAAGGAAGTTAACTTCTTAATGCACGCATACTTACCTAAATAAAAAAATATAAACGTCAGAAACATTAAAATATAACCCAGTAAAACTTAAGGCTTGACAAAGGAAAACCAAAGACAAGTGTCCGTATTTTTGATTTCTGTTGTTAAATAAAAAATCGAATTCCCGTTTTCCGAATTTCATTTTGTAAAAAGTGGGACCTATCTGTCAGTTTATCCTTTCAAATTAAATTAGGATTTTTTTAAATCGTAAGTACAAACATGAAAAAAGTAACATTATTAAAATAAATACAAAATACAAAACGCGGCTGCAAATGTTGTACCCTATGTCACTTCCGCTATCAAGACTGTTCAAATAACACCTCACATGTCGAAATCCATCGAGCTGTTTAGGCTGTATGGCGTTCCAAAGAAACCTCATACATACATACATACGTACACTCGAAAAACATAACCCTCCTTCTTGCACAGTCGGGAAAAATACAACCGAATTGATAACCTCACCACTTTGAAGTCTGTTAAAAATAGCAAGATTTGTAACTTTCAAAGTTAGGGAGGAGAAGGAGAGAGCGGGATGAATTCCTTTCTTATACCTTACCTTAATCCCTACAAAAAAAAAGAAAAAAATGCGTTTTTTTTTAGGGTTCCGTACCCAAAAGGAGAGAGAAAGATAATGTTGAGATGCAAAGATGAGATTGCATGAGATACAGCCTGGTGCAGACAGACAAGAGGACAGTGGAGTCTTAGTAATAGGGTCCCGTTTTACCCTTTGGGTACGGAACCCTGGAAACTAACACCTTCTGGCTCCATCAATAAATCAGCTCCGAAACACCTAATTACAATGTTGTCATCCCAATCACATACATCCTACTATCCTATACTATCCTACTTCCTTCCTATCCTATTATCCTATCCTACTTCCTACTAATATAATAAACGCGAAAGTTTGTAAGAATGGATGCCTGGATGTTTGTTACGCCAGAACGGCTGAACAGATCTGGATGAAATTGGGCACAGAGATAGATTATGCTCTAGAATAGCACATAGGCACTTTTAAACCGCGGGGCGCAGCTAATACATAAATAACACACAATTAAAGGTACACAAAGTATTATTTTGATAAGACGATTAAATTGACTTCTTAAATTTTATTACGTTGTTTGTTAGTTAGTTCTACACAACACAAGAGAAGCTAATTAAAGTGTGTTTAGTGAATAAATTAAGAATTTTATAATTATGTTAAAAAGGATTAAAAACCGGCCAAGTGCAAGGCGGACTCGCGCATCGAGGGTTCCATACAAACCTGTAGGTATATAATTTATTTTGTGACAGCTTAAAGGTATTATAGACCTGAGTGTTTGATATGAGTTTAAATTTAATACCTCTACGCGTTCATGAGGAAAGGGGTATTAAGTTTAAAATTATTAAAAATATTTTTATTAAATTAGGTACATAACTAAAAATTTATGATTTTCGCAATTTTTCCTTTTTCTTTTTTCCTTTTTTTAGACAGTGCTTTGTACCAAATTTCAAGATTCTGAGCTCACGGAAAGTACCCTGTATGTTTTGATTCTCTTGCGAGTGTCGAAAATTTGCAGCATAAGCCGCTGGTATCTCTTGATTGCGTTGGCTTAGAAGTTTGATTTTTTCACAGCTCCAAGGGACAGTGCACCTAAGTATTTAATATGAACTTCAGGTTGATATCTCTACGCGTTTCTGAGAAAAAGCGTCTTGACAGACAGACAGATGGACAACGAAGTAATCCTATATAAGGGTTCCGTTTTTTTTCTATTGAGGCACGGAACCCTAAACAGTGATCCTATAGGAGTTCCGTTTTTTCCTTTCGAGATACGGAACCCTAAAAATCTCTAATATCCGTCTCCAAGCCCAAGATAAACATTCAGACATGCACCAGTAAGTCACATACGTAGCCGCTTTCTGTGTACAGCGTGTTTTGAAACTTACAATCGGACACTACATAATACAAGTATATAATTTATACAATTAAAAAATCATGAACTAAATCTAAATTCTATCTAATCTATTCTAATCTAATTTTAGGTGTCTCAACTAGTATATTGTATTTAATACATTCTGTAAAATCGATCCTGTATCGCGATGATAAACTATAGTTGGAGAAGACCTGCCTCTCAAGCCAGAGGCAGCGGGTTCGAACCCAGACGACGGCACGCACCAATTTGTTCATTGTGTGAACATAAGCGCGTATTGTATGCCATCTGCTACATGACTGGAGCCCGGTGTATGGTGACAGGCTCGCCCCCTGTCACATTTGGGACTGAATATCGTCCGGCGAAGTGTGGGTGTTGTATTGCACCTCTGCCAGCCCCCTCAGGCGTGACGATTTGTATGGATGTATTTACATCCTGTATAATCATTTAATTATACCGTTTCGATTAACTCACGTCATGCGTCAAGCGTGTTGTCGATCGAGTATTTAAATGCGCCCATGGCCCTTATTCTGTCCTGGTCGAGATTATCTCCATCCTTGTCTCTTTCATTTCACACGCCATAAGATAGAGAGAGATAGACATAATCTCGACTGCGGTACAAAAGGCTCAAACGCCCTTGCACAACTTGTTTTGTAAATAGTTTTTGACGAAATCTCCCTTTCGGGGAAACGTAAAACCGAGGTGGGTTTTACTGGTGATGTAAGGTTAAGTGCTAATTAAGAGTTGGTTTATTAAGAGCTGGTTATTTTCGTGAGTCATGATAGACTAGTTTCAGTTCCATTGTAGACCGCATTGGAGACACCAAGAAAATATGTTTTTAAGTTTCACAACGTTAATTTTTAACAAGCAGCGACCCGCGGTTTCACCCGCGATTAAAAAGTATCCTATGTGCTATTCTAGACTATAATCTATCTCTGTGCCAAATTTCATCCAGATCTGTTCAGCCGTTCTGGCGCGAAAGAGTAACAAACATCCATCCATGCATTCTTACAAACTTTCGCGTTTATAATATTAGTAGGAAGTAGGATAGTAGGATTAGAAATTCATAAAGCTTCATTTTTTATGCAAGAGAGACCAAAAAGAATCCATACTCTATGTTAAAATGAAAAAGGGTTGCACGTTATGTTTTTATAGAGGCCTATGCTCAAATTTATTTGAACACTAATCATTGCTTAACATGAGACGAGATGTGGTCAAACGCAATTTTAACGAATCCATCCTATACTAATCCTACTAATATTATAAACGCGAAAGTTTGTAAGAATGGATGGATGGATGGATGGATGTTTGTTACTCTTTCACGCCAGAACGGCTGAACAGATCTGGATGAAATTTGGCACAGAGATAGATAGACTAGAATAGCAGATAGGATACTTTTTAACCGCGGGGAAAATCGCGGGGCGCAGCTAGTAATATTATAAAATCGAAAGTTAATTTGTATGTTTGTAGGCTTTTTACGACTCATTCTGCCGTTTGAATGCCGTTTGAAACGGCAGAATGAGTCTTGGTGAAATTTGATAATTAGTTACAGTATTTCTTGAGCAAGGTTTTTGGATACTATTTTCTGAACAAACGAAGTCGCTGGTAACAGCTAGTAAAAAAAATGCTCACTAATCATTAGTAAAATTTGCTTTACTTAATTATTTTTTTGCTTTTTCTCAGGAACAATGTACACTATTCAACAAAGATTCGAATCGATTTAGTAAAAGTTGAAAATCCAGTTGCAAATTTTGAATTAGAGAAAATTTCAAAACTAATAACTAAACGGAGTCAAGCTCAATCCGTTTAACACGCCTTTCCCCCGAAGGGGCTGGCAGATGTGTAATGCAACACCCACACTTCGCCGGACGATATTCAGTCCCAAACGTGACAGAGGGTGAGCCTGTCGCCATACACCGGGCTCCAGTCATGTAGCAGATGACTTACAATACGCACATATGCTCACACAATGAACAAATTGGTGCGTGCCGTCGGCTGGGTTCGAAAACGATCCCTCTGGCTTGAGACGCGAGCCTTCTCCTAACTATACTCTGTCCAACGAAACGAGCTAATATGGCGCCCTCTCCCTTGCACAATCGTATGAAAGTGATAAGGACGCAGCATCGACTTAAATTGCCAGGATTGGTCAGTGGGCGTGACTAATTCTTAAAAATGTAAGGCTGCGTTTACATTGCCGTCTACTAAATCTAACTAAATCGTTCACTAATTATTTTTTTTTGTAACCTTAATAATTGTCCCACTGCTAGGCAATTCTATCATCTAAAAATAATATTTTTACTTAAATAATCTTAATTCTTAAATCATCTTCAATTGAAACAAAAAAATGGAATATAATAATTTTTATTTTGTTTCGTTGTGTACAAAACGAATATAAACATAATAAACATAAAACATAAAATCATTTATGAACAAGGTTATATGCTAGTATTTAATAAATTAAACAAAAATATTTTCCTTTATTCGCTTTCTGATGAATCACTTGACTCACTTGAGTCATCCTCCAAGTTTATTAAGAATTTTTCTTGCATTGTTTCCATATTTCTATCCATGACATCCATTCTGGGTTCTACAACTTCTACCACATGTCGGATGCAGTTCTGCCAGTTGCTGCTGTCAACTTTTGTAATAGCTTCGTTTAATAATTTTTTTGGACTGGTTTGTGGAGAGGCCATTGTATGAAATAATCAGTCCAAAAACACGCCAAGTCAACAGGTAAGTAGGAATCAGTCCAGTAAACAAGCAGGGTCAACGTAAAACCGAACACTGTGAACACACTGAGAAGAGCACCAAACAAGACGTCCGCACCGCACGAGATACAGAATCGGACTGATATTTGGTCGCAATGTAAACGCGCCCTAAGTTCCTTATCTCCAACCAATGATGTTCCGCGCTTGATTTCCCTATTAGCTCGTTTCGTTGGACAGACCATAGGCTGCCATCGCTTTTAATTTTTCAAATTTTAACATAAAATTTTTAAAGTTTAATTAATAAAAAAAAAGATAAGATACTTACACACAGGTCCCTACATAACTTCAAAACTCCGATAAAACAACTGAAACCTTCCATTACATTAAGTCCTAACCAGGAGGGCTACTCCTACGCGTGAGATGAGATGAGATTTTATCTTGGTCACTCTCACACCTATGACGTTTCAAACACGAACAACAAGGATGAAAACAGGCGAGATGCGGATGGCGGAATAGGGCCCCAGATCGAATCCCACCAAAATTCAGCATCAAAACCGGCTTTAGAGAAAGCGGTCCACTTATTTCCTCTCACCCTTCATTAAGATCACCAAAATACTGGTTAGTAACTGTACTTCGGCGGAATAAGTGCACTTTCTGCACTGGGAACCCGGAAATTGGTGCACCGTGCACTCTTTTAAATTTCGTACGCGATACTTGTTTTATTTATGTTTAACCAGCTTTTGCCCGCAACTTCGTTCGTGTTTATTCAGAAAATAGTATCCATGAACCCTCCTCGTGATATACTGTAACTATTTATCGAACTATGAATAACTAGCTGCGCCCCGCGGTTTCACCCGCGGTTAAAAAGTATCCTATATGCTATTCTAGACTGTAATCTATCTCTGTGCCAAATTTCATCCAGATCTGTTCAGCCGTTCTTGCGTGAAAGAGTAACAAACATCCATCCATCCATTCTTACAAACTTTCGCCTTTATAATATTAGTAGGAAGTAGGATAATCCGTTACCAAAGAGATCAGAGTCCATCATAAAAAAAAAAATACTGGCTGGTTTTGAGCGGAGTTTCAGTTTAAGTTGTCAGTTGTTATTTTAGTACCAACTACGTAGTATTCTGTAATGTTGTCTGACGCATTTGGTAAGCGGCGCTTTATTTTTTATTAATTTACAGAATTTCATGACAAATAGATTTATTTATTCAGAAAAAAGTATTCAAAAACCTACCTTTCTTCCTTTTTATATCTTTTTATATCTATTATGAAATTTTGCAAACACATATTCAGGGGTTCAGAAAAGAAAATAAGCTATCTTTTATCCTGAAAAAAAAAAACGGTTCCTTTGGAACTTTAGGTGTAACCGCGGGGCGCAGCTAGTTAAACCACAAGTTCAATAAAGACAGTACAGTGGCTCTATTCGGAGATTTGAGAATACCTTTTTTCGTCCTTGTTGCTCTCGTTTGAAACGTCATAGGTGTGAGAGTGACCAAGACAAAATCTCATCTCATCTCACGCACAGGAATAGCCCCCCAAGATAAAATCTCTTCTCATCTCACGCGCAGGAATAGCCCTCCATTACTCTAACAGTTGTTCAGCATAGATTTTCACAATCATTCTTAAACGTTTTCGTTCGGATTCCATTAATTTCAAACTCATATTATTCAAATCTCTGTCCTTATTCATAAGTTTTTTAACGAGATTTATTCTTTCGATCAGATTTATACTCGATTCCCAATTCCAAAATGTAAAAAACACTTTGAGTTGGAACAATTGGAGAACAATTGGAGTTTGAAATTTGTAGGATCCGATCGGAAACGTTTACCAATGATTGTGAGCACCGCAGGTAAGGAGTACCGAATACCGACGGGCGTGTGTAAAAAGACACATGGAAGGACATAGTCACAATATTTGCCCTGAAGGCCTACCATGTCATCTTATGGTACTACATTATGTTATTTTTACGTTTTGTTTTCGGCGCTGCGCGACCATAGACCTTATTGCGCGGCGATAAGATTCGCGGTCGCGCAGCTTAAAAAAAAAGGTAACCATCATGGCTACTCAGATCAATCTAGAGGAAAAGATGGAACACAGCGTTAAATCTCGCTGAAGCCACTTCTTGTTCAATGTGTGTGCGTGGTAATGTTGCCATGAAAACCATTTACAATTGCACAAAAACTAATATTAATTTCCAATATACAACCTTAGGAGATTTAATATTTTAAAACTGCACATATTTGTAAAACTTTAATGTTACGGCTTTTTCAAAATTTACTTGTAAACAAAAAAAGCACAGTTTAAAAAAAAAAGAACCTCAAAATTCCTGGCCACACGTTTACCATGCACTATGTATATTTAAGTATCTACACGAAATTATACCATAAACCAATGCACATAATGTCGAGGTAAGAATGATCAAGCTAGTAGCGTAGTTTTTTTTTGCGTCAATGTGTGAGTGTTGTCTACCTTAGATACGACAGTAGCGTAGTGTTTGGATAGAAAGAAAGAAAAATATTTATTTGACTTACATTACACACACTTATACAATAGGTAGGTACATTTTGACAAAAGTGATGAATATTAAAGGTATTCGGCGGTCGGTAAGGCGCCATCTTATTCTCTAGGTTGATCTGAGCGTGGCTATAAGTTGTATTTTGATAATTGCAACAAACGAACAGACACTCATATAAAACTCAACATGCCCAGTGTAAGATTGGAATTATTCAGGAACAACTGCATTTACATGGCACCTCTCATTTATAATTCCCTTCCAAAAATAATAGTAGATTTGCCTTTTAATAAATTTAGTACGGAATTTAAAGTTTTTACACGACAAAGGAATTCTTGGACAAAGCATCGTGTCGCTACCATATTTATCACGATAAATATTAAGTTTTTTTGCCAACATTCTCATTTTTTTTAAATAAGTATTTCTATATGTTTCTATTTGACATTTATTTAATTTCTTAACATTTAATTGACATAATTAATTTGCTCGCCTAATGTGAGGTAGTTATTGGCTGTTCAAGTGTTCAAACCTAAATTAAGATCATTGTAACCCATTGACGAGCAAATAAAGAAATTCAATTGAATTGAATTGAATTGAATTGTCAAGATAGCTCCCCTGTACTCTGTCCATCATAGGTACTTACCCTCCTCACCTGCCACCGTTCATCGCAGTAGCCGACCAACGCAGTAATTTCCACGATTTCCGCCGCGTCCGCCAACTGTCCCAGCGCGGCGCATCTTTGGGACGCGAACAGGTTCTAACTGTACCGGGGTTGCATAACGCGGGTTCGATGCCCGCACGCGGTTTTTATTCCGCCGTTTCGCTACGTAGACGCTGTTATTTATTCTGTATCGCCTTTCTCTGGGAATGGTGATGTGTCTGTTTTTGGATGGGTGTTCGTGAGTGTGATTATTACATAGAATATAGGTACTTAAATACATATAAAAAACACGTTTATCTCATCCTGGATTAATCATCAGTACAGCTCCGATATACCAAATCATAGTTTGTCATCCGAACTAGTACCTACCTACATATGCCTACATTACGACATTCACTAAGACAATTAGTAGCAGGTTATTAAAATTAAAATATTAAAATCCCCGACAACCTAAATAATACTTACTAATTCTCCTTTCAAACAAAAAAAGACCAAAATAAAAATTATATCCGTCCGGGAGCTACGATGCCACACTCACACACACGTACACACACACACACACTCACACACACGCACACACACACACACACACACACACACACACACACACACACACACACACACACACACAAACACACACACGCACAAACACACACACACACACGCACAAACACGTCAAACTTATAACACCTAGTCTATCTTGCGTCAGGGATTAAAAATTTACTTCTAAAATTTTAGTACTCACATTGTTTGTTAGTTAATTACAAGTAAAGCTAATAAAAGCGTATTAAAATGCTCCAGTCTAAGATTGAGCATTTAATCTACCTACATTTAGCCATGTCAGAGGTCTTTGGGAGCTCTGAAAACTCTGACACCAGGACCTAACCTCGACCTACACGAGCTTCCTTTTTCAATACTTAATACTCAAATATTTATTGCTAATATTAATTATGTAGTCATGCAGGTCTTCTAAACATGTAATATGTAAGAACACAATAATTTGACCCTGTTAGAGTATGGCAAGAATTTTTATGAAACGATTTATTCTGTCATCTAAGTTATCTGCTGAAATCTGCTTTTATTTCCCTACTACTACTTCCGAAAAAAAGTATTAAAATCCTTCCTCGTCATAAACTATACGACTGTAACTAGTTTTCAAATTCCATCAATATACGTTCAGCCGTTTAGCCGTGAAAAGCCTACAAACAGACAGGCCGACAGATCTACTTTCGGTTTTATAATTTACCAACTGTTATTTACGTCTTAGTTCGTGTTTATTCAGAAAATACGAGTAGTACTCGTATCCAAAAACCTTCCTCGTAAAATATTGTAACTAATGATCAAGTATAGATTAATGTGTAAGTATGAATTTATACATTGCTGCAACTACAAAATTAACGCCAATAAAATCGTATACAAAGTTGAGATTATTAAAAAGCCATTCGTAGTGAGTGAATTTCAATGTATGACTTGTCTGTAATTACTGTTTAGGAACGCCCCCGTCGCTAGAGAGGCTTAATTGACGTAAATTACACGTCGGTAGACGGTTTAGAGGTAAAGGTGCCTTCTTAACTACACCAACATTGTAAAGAGGTGGTTTGGTAAGGTTGTTTTTTTTTCTTGCCCCGTAGGGCTGGCTAGAGCCAACATGGGCATACCGCCTTGTCATCCGTATCAGTTTTTCTCACATGAGTTGCTAAATATAATATGACGATGATAGAGGAGAGGGTGATGATAGCTGAGATTAATCCCTCCCTTTTCCTATTTCAGTAAAGCCGTGGATATTTTACTGAAACTTTCAGTCGAGTTTTGTAGAGAACTCTACAAAGTAGAGTAAAATAGCATTTCCTAATGTTCGGATAATTTGCCCACACTCGTGCACGTTAACGAACCTGTAAAGCTTAAGAGTCCCGCGACTCTGAAATGTCCATACAGACGCGCTTGATAAATTTCTTGGAAACCATTTGTCAGATTATGATGAAATTTAGCATGTACCTACAATTAAATGAACTATATCTCCGCCCCTATGTTCCTGTTTTATTAAAAAAAACGTCTTCAAGAGAAAATAGAGCTATGTAAAATATCCGAATTTGTAAGAGGTCACTTTTGACTGATTTATTCAATAGATAGACAAAGCAAATCAGAAATCCCTTTACATAGGGAGGTTGTCTACATCATTAGCTTCTAATGTAGTCCACAATACAAGGGAAATTCTTAGTTATTTAAGAATGATTACAGAAGTGCAAAAGTCATTAAAAAAATTAAATTGCACATTGTCACTCTGTAGGTAACTTTAGAGGCTCGTCAGTATCATTACTTGCTGTCTTCGCTCGTCGTCTTCTTCTAGAAAAAATGGCAATAGAAGACCTTTAGCGAATGCGAAGTTAGTCTAAAGCGGTCGCCGGACTCTTAATACTCCACTATTATTATGCACTTTAACACTCGAGAACCATAAGTTTTAGAAAATAATACAAAATCACGACACCATCTTTTTGGTTCCCGTCATAACTCTCTCATAAGGTTGTATCTAAGGGAAAATTTCCGGTACTGTACAGGGGCCCTATTCGGAGATTTGAGATTTTCATCTCACCTTTTTTCGTCCTTGTTGCTTTCGTTTGACGTCACAGTGACGTTAACGTCACAGGTGTGAGAGTGACCAAGATAAAATCTCATCTCATCTCACGTGCAGGACTAGCCCCCCAGGTCCAAGTGCCATCTATAATAGGCTAAAACGTGAGCAAAGTTGCAGGATTATTTATTTACTCGCATCTATGCCGTCTTTAGTAGGAGGAATATACATTTTGGTAAGGCACATTTTGGGAAAGGGGCATTTTGAAACAAGGATGTGTTGGTACCTGGGGACATTTTGCGAAGGAGACGTTTTGCGGCTAAATGGATTTATCGGGTAGACTTACGAAGCCAAAAAAAGAAACACTGCATGTTACTACATGTTATTTTGTATGAACATTTATTCAAAAAAGAAAACACATTTTTTGCGAAATTAGTTACGAAATCAACCAAAACATTTTAATTTTTGACTCCGTATGTTTTGTGGTAAGTTGCCAGTTCTAACAGCATAACTGCACTTGACCATTTTATGAGTACAGTTGCCTTGTCTAGCCACAGTGTGGACGAGAGTTTATACAAACATAACTGTAGGTTACACAGCATTTGTATACACTATACATCTGTATACTGTACACTTTTAACTATGTCTTAACTTTAAACTTAATCAGTGTTTTCGAAGGCTATCTAGTTTTAGGACGGATGTATCTACGTATCCTACCTCTTTAGATCGTTACAAAAAGTACTTACTGGCTACTTTTTAGTAGTTGTTTTTTTGCGCGCGAATTGTGTTTAATAGTCTGTGATTTTTAGCAGCATTATACATTTACTGTAGCACGGTGCGGGTGACGCGTTTATTGCATAATTTACTACAGCTATTGATAACTTACTTGTAAATCGCGGCAACTAAAACATATCGTCACGAGGTGTAATACAACACCCACACTTCGCCGGACGATATTCAGTCCCAAATGTGACAGGGAGCGAGCCTGTCGCCATACACCCGGCTCCAGTCATGTAGCAGATCACATACAATACGCACATACGAGTATGTTCATACAATGAACAAATTGGTGCGTGCCGTCGGCTGGGTTCGAACCCGCTCCCTCTGGCTTGAGAGGCGGGCCTTCTCCCAACTAGGCTGCTAACTATCAGGGTGAAAAGGATTTGTCTAATGTCACCCGCACCATATTGCAACGAAAATAGTATAGCGACATCAATTTAGTTATGACACAGTTGTGTTAATTAATTATTATTGAAAGTGAGCGAAAGTGTTATTATGTCGGTCTCAGCTGTGTTATTGGAAACTTCCAAAACAACATAACAACATTCACTAGAGGTTATATGTATAGTTATAATAGTTATAATGGTAGTTATGTTTATTTCCCAAAGTTAAGATAACTTTAGTCAATAGAGTTTGCTTATATTTTTTTATTTCTGAAAATTCCAAAACACAAGAGACAGAACGGAAATAGCAATTATTCTTTAAGTATGTATTATATTTATTAATTTAAAAAAATAGTTTTTTTTTCAGTTTGGAAGTGTTATGATTTATGTCTGAATTATTGTTATTTTTTCGTGTCTATTACCTTAATAGGACGAGATATGTTAGGATATATTTGATCCAAAAAACCAAGGTCTCTAGCATTCAGCACTTAATCAACACATTCTGACAACTCAACACAATCAACACATAATGACGTCATTGTCATCTGTCTCTTTCGAACTTGTTGTAAATTACTTATTTCGGTCTTGCTTAAGCATCGATTGACGTCACCACGTGTTTCTGGATGCTATACCTGGCGGATATTATACCATGGGATGTAACATGAGATGAAAGGAACATCCCAACCAATCACGAACTAGTGATGATGACGTACCTACTATCATCTATTCTATACTGACGACTCATCAATCAAATCACTTCGATTGGACCATCAATTCTCGATAACTGCTAATAACTACACATCTGTACTATTGAAGTTTTAATTTACGCAGCCAAAGGTTACTTGTTGCGTCTATTCTGCTTAAATTGCTTCCGGGACCTGCAGTAGGTAAACTTACAAAGACCTGCTGTAAATGGTCAAATTATAGTCGTTTCAATCTATTGAGCTACTAAGTACTGTGTGGTTGGAGATGACACTGCAATATGCGATGTCCCAGTTAATTGCAGCTCATAACACTTTGTCAGTTGCTAGGAAAATATAACTTTATGTCATAAATATGCCTTAAAGCGTTTTGCTTGTAGTGTGCAGCACAGCACTTTTCTATACTCCACTCCTAATCCAGACTAGAACCTATCTTCTTTACGAATTTTACTGAAATCTGTTGAGCCGTTTCAGCGTTAAGTAAACCAACATGGTTTGTCACTCCGATCACGCGAATCGGATTACGTGCCATTGGATTACGCGACATTGTCTTATCTTACAACTTTCAAATACAAAATGTGGATTTCGTTCAATAAATTTACACAATTACATATTTACATTTTTTTATAATGTAGATGTGATTAGCAGTGACGGATTCAGGGTTTTAGTTTTGGGGGGTCTTCTCTTGACAGATGAGGGTGGGCCGGGGCTAGCTTATCAGGTGTACACAAAATATTTAGTACACAAAGTACTGAAAACACAGACCATTTTTGTCATTCATGCTTCTTCTTGAGCCCTTAGCCCCGAGCCTCCTGGATCCGCCACTGGTGATGAATGTAACAGCATGAAAATGTAAACATAAATGATATTGCGTACTTCAGTTCGCACAAATTATTTTCTTTCTAATCTCATTGCATATTTTTAACTGTTTCAGTTCGACGATTTCGTGCGATCTCTCCAAGTGGACCCTCACTCTCCCCTCTTCAGGCTTGTCACAGACGGTCAACCGCCGCTCCGGTATGTAACACGATGCTAATTAATATTTGTTTCGTCAACTACATTCACCAAATTTAAGGTTTTTTTTTATACTGAATTTTTGAAAGGTAATTTAACCAAAATTATTTACACACTAATATTATAAAGGCGAAAGTTTGTGAGTGTGTACGTGTGTATATTTGTTACTTCTTTACACTCAAACGGGTGGTAGGATTTTGATGAAAATTGAAATGGAAGTACACACGGTCGTCTGACCCCAAACTAAGCAAAGCTTGTACTATGGCGGCCAGAGACTGATATACATACATACTATTAAATACATACTTAAATAGATATTAACACCCAGACAGAACAAACACAAATGTTCATCACATGAATGTTTGTCCTAGGTGGGAATCGAACCCACGCGCCCTAGCTCAGAAGGCAGGTTCACTACCGACTGAGCCACCGAGGCAGTCAATGATAATTTTTATGTGTTTTTTTTTTTATAAAATGAGGCAGATTTTCAGAATTATTCTTCGGTTAAACTGTTGTTGGTTGTTTCTTCTACCAGCTGCATTTTTTTGCACGTGATAAAACCAAGAGTACAAAAAAGCGGCATCGTTTTATGGTCGACATACCAACACCACGCACGAAACACTTTGGTTCCTCATTTCTCATACGGACCGCTAGAGTGTGGAATACTCTACCAGAGTGTGTGTTCCTTGACACTTTTAATCTGGGTGTCTTCAAGTCTCGAGTGAATCGGTTTCTTCTAGGCAAGCGTGCTCCATCGTAGGCCGCATCACTGCTTATCATCAGGCATGTTGGCGGCCAAACGCAAGCATATTAAGTTAAAAAAAAACTAGGTGCGAAAAAAAAAACTTGTTGTCGTTGATTTCGTGTAATACCGGGCCTTAACGATTATCTCTGTCTTAAAACTTACGATCACCACGATCTCAGATAAGTTCACTACAAACAGCTAAACAACTCATGCATGATATTATTTAAATCTGTTTACGTAAGTTAATAGTTATCTAGTGACGTTTGACCTTTGCCAGCTGATCCACGTCATCAGATGTCCTTCGTAGGAAAGCCAGCGTAAACAGATCAGTTGTAAAGCGACAGATACAGATACTGTATTGTATCTGTATCTTTGTATTTGTATTCTATCTGTATTTGATCGTATCTTTGGAGTTTATATTTATTTATTTGTTGTTGCCAGTGGACCTATAATATACAAAATTGTTAATTAGTTTTGCCCATGATTCTGGTTCCACATATCGTCACGCCTTTCCCCCGAGGGGGCTGGCAGAGGTGTAATACAACACCCACACTTCGCCGGACGATATTCAGTTCCTAATGTGACAGGGTCGAGCCTGACGCCATACACCGGGCTCCATTCATGTAGTAGATGACATACAATACGCACATATGATTTTTACTACATATCTCACATATTCTGGTTTCACAGGTATTTTATAGATGTACTAGCTGTTACCAGCGACTTCGGTCGCGTTTATTCTAAAAATAGTATCCAAAAACCGTCCTCGTGATATACTGTAACTAATTATCAAATTTCATCAAGATCAGTTCAGCCGTTTAGCCGTGAAAAGCCTACAAACAGACAGACAGACAGTTTCTTTCGATTTTATAATTCTAGTGTAGATGTGGATTTTTTAAGTAGATTTTTTAAGCACCTACCACTAAAAACTAAATTATCCCTGCTACTATCTGTGCTTAGATCAGGGGCCGCGGAAGTCGGGGGCAAAGGTGGCCAAAACCATGGGCCCCCCATTTAAAATTGCAGCAGGGAAATGAATGAAAGACGGAGTCACTTTTCACAAGAAATTTCCGATTATCGAAAAAAAGCGAAAATATTCACTGCCTTCTGCTCCTACATGAATACGAGTAATATCCGTTCGACAAAATCTTTTTGCGATTACAACTCTATTTTTCTTCCTCAATGCAAAAAACAACCACAACTCATAACTGTAGGTAGATTGTTAAAGATTCTTATCAAAAAGTCTTAATAATTATGGTCATCTAATTACCATTAGCTTTCCCATAATTACCTTTTACCGTCCATAATCAGCGTTGAATACAGCGGTTCTCAAACTTCGTTCAATTTATATTTTTACCAGACTGCCAGGAAAGGTTAGATAGATAGATACTCGTAAACTCTTTATTGTTCACACCACAAATAACAAAAAAAAACAAGAGAATAATTATAATAATACTTTTTTTAGTGCAATAACTGGCGGACTTATCACTAAAAGCGATCTCTTCTAGGCAACCTTAGGATGGAGAGGATATGACAAATGAGTATGGGACAGAGTTATGTTTTTTGCGCGTCTCTTGTATGTATGTTTGTAAATTTCTTAATTACCTCATTAGTTCCAAACGGCTGTATGGATTTTTATTGTTATCTTCGTCTTAAATCCCAAGTGTCTTTAGATACATGTGCAGTCTGTTTTTTAATTTTTTTATCGGACCTACTTTTTATCTATAAACAATATCGCAATCGCAATGTTTTTTTTATCCTGAAAGAACACGAAAGGTAATTAATTAGGTGAAAATTTTGATAGGTATACATTTTGGTGCTTATTGACGGATGTTATGATGACATGACGTAAGTTAATAAAGCGCTTTATTTCAAGAGTCCTAATAAAAAACACTTAAGAATATAATAGTAAAAAAAAAAATTAAAAACATAAAATCCTTGTAAATAAAATTTTCAACCACGAAGCAAGCACGCAGAACTTTCTCGTACGGCTTAAAGTTATAAAAGGTCGGCAAAGTATCCATCATGCCTTCGGTGTTAAAGTATCCATAGGCGACGGTGATCATTTACCATCAAGCACCTGTCTGCTTGTCTTCCCCCATGGTGGTATAAAAAATACTACTTTAACACTGCCTCTAACCATCCCCCTTGCTAGGGCATGGAACGTTGGAAAGTATGCAACTTTTCCCTACTTGTCCCACTTTGCCTTACCAAGTGTCTCACTTTGCCCAACAAGATACCCTCTTGATGGGGCAAAGTAAATACCAAAAACACATTGACTGAATTGAAACAAATTGAGAAAGTAAACAAATTTGCCCCACTTGACCCTCTTTGCCATGCCAAGTGTCTCACTTTGCCCCACTTGACCCTCTTTGCCATGCCAAGTGTCTCACTTTGCCCAACAAGATACCCTCTTGATGGGGCAAAGTAAATACCAAAAACACATTGACTGAATTGAAACAAATTGATAAAGTATGCAAATTTGCCCCGTTTGACCCTCTTTGCCTTACCAATTGTCTCACTTTGCCCAACAAGATACCCTCTTGATGGGGCAAGTAAATACCAAAAACACATTGACTGAATTGAAACAAATTGATTATGCAATTTGTTATTGGTATTTACTTTGCAAATATAATATTTACTTACTAGAAATGTACACGCTTCTCATGTTTTAAACGAAATATGGTCCTAATTCGCCCTACCTTCCTCCCTTCCTAAACGCCCTTCTTCAAAAGCTTAACAACCACAGTCCAATTTAATTCCCATAGTTCAATGGACACGGGAGCCCATTAAGACAGTTCATGCATTTTAACCCAGAATATTCACTAGTATGTATATGAAAACATGAATATGCCACAGAATATTCAGTAGTGTGTATGTTGAAACATAAGTAACTGATTTCCCGTGCAGAGCCAAAGGTCACTGCATCCGGATCGGGCCTGCATAATTTTGCGTTTGAATAACAGTTTTTTGTTCATTTGTTGTCTGTAGACCTACCACGTAATTCTACTGCTAGTGATGCGAGAAATTATTGTCCTTGGCTATTTATTAATATCTAACTGATTCCACAGGTAATTCATTTTTTAGAAGTATTTACCAGCTAAATACTAAAGTACCTTGCTAGCTTGCTACTACGGGTAGGAGTCGGATTCAATAGGACAAGTGCGGAAACGCTCTTAGAACGTTTCCATACATATTACACATCGTCACGCCTTTCCCCCGAGGGGGCTGGCAGAGGTGTAATACAACACCCACACTTCGCCGGACGATATTTAGTCCCAAATGTGACAGGGGGCGAGCCCGTCGCCACTCGACTGACATTTATATTCGGATCGGACGCAATCGCATCACATCATCATCGACCGAGCGAGCGTGCGAGCGAAGCGTCTATGCTTCCGAAATCCGAATTCTGTCTACAACAACAACAACAACAACAACTCTTTATTAAAAACATAAAATAATTACAATAGTACTTAAATAAGGCTTAACTAAGTTTTTAATGGGCGGCCTTATCGCTCAAAGCGATCTCTTCCAGGCAACCTGAATGGACAGGAACATTTATATAAGTTGAGGCCTTGAAAATTCTAATACTAATACAATAGTAATAATCTAATACATAATTTTACAAGACGTAAAAAATAATAAGATAAAAATACACAAATAAATACTAATAAGTAGACGAAATAAATATAATATAAATACTTTAAAAATGTTTAAAAAATAAATGTCACTAATATATAAATAAATACATAGTGCGACTTTTGTGACATACATACGAGTATCTTACTATCTTTCAAAACGGCTATTGTTTTGAAAGATAGTGAGCCTTGACACGACTCTTAAAGACGTTTTAATCTCTTTCTTCCTCTAAAGGTCGCAATCCTGCTAATATTATAAATGCGAAAGTTTGTAAGAATGAATGGATGGATGGATGGATGGATGTTTGTTACTATTTCACGCCAGAACGGCTGAACAGATCTGGCTGAAATTTGGCACAGAGATAGATTATAGTCTTGAATAGCACATAGGATACTTTTTAACCGCGGGTGAAACCCTTTCATATGTATCCTCTCCATCCTAAGGTTGCCTGGAAGAGATCGCTCTTAGTAATAAGGCCGCCAGTTGTTACACAGTTGTTTTAGTTTAAGTTTTCTGTTTTGTCGTTTTGTTATTTCTGGTGTGAACAATAAAGTGTTTATCTATCTGACTGCCTCGGTGGCTCAGTTGGTAGTGAACCTGCCTTCTGAGCTTGGGGGCGTGGGTTCGATTCCCACCTAGGGCAAACATGTATGTGATGAACATTAGTGTTTGTTCTATGTTTGGGTGTAAATATCTATTTATGTATCTATTTAAAAATATCTAAGTATGTATGTCAGTCTCTGGCACCCATAGTACAAGCTTTGCTTAGTTTGGGGTCAGGAGACCGTGTGTGGAAGTGTCCCGAATTAAAAAAAAAAAAACTATTTATCTATCTACTCGAAATGTAGTCTAACAAGTCTTCTCCATGATTCCAGACAATGCCTCCACCCCGAAGCGTGCAGTAAGGAACTCCCGCTCCCAGCCTACTACGCACGCTTCCACGACCTTCGCAAGGAGTACATCCGCGCGTACACGCTGAGGGCGGTGACGCCGCGCGCGCAGTCGCCTCCACCGCCGCCTCCAGACAACCCCACCACGCTGCAGGATATGTTAAATTGTATCCTTTTACTAAGAAAAAAAAACCCCGACACCGATTTCGTCAACACCGATTTTCATCAAATATAGCAACGAAGCATAAAAACACTTTCGACTAATTCACCTTTCAAACTAAAAAAAGACAACATCAAAATCGGATCAACCGTTCGGAAGTTACGATGCTACAGACAGACACACTCACACAAACACACACAGACATGTCAAACTTATAACACCCCGTCGTTTTGCGTTAGGGGTTAAAAAGAGAGATAATACATTAAAAAAACAGCAAAGGGCAACAGCAACAATAACACTAAGGCTGGATCACACCAAATGCAGGTAAGTATACAGTCCGTGTGATTTCCGATCCTGTTTGCGAAGACCAGTAAAGTATGTAATTCTATGAAAGACGTCACACCGAAAGCAGTCCGGTTCCAGTCCGTTACAGTAGCGCGTGACGCACGGACTGCACGTTGATATACAACGAAAAATTGACAGCACGCACACGGAACGGACTGCAACTGGATTTAGTGTGTTTTAGCTCTTGCTACAAGGGGTTTTAGCTCATTAGGGGCTTAGCTCTATATTTATATTCTATAATAAATATGTTTATTTATATTATATTCCATATTTATTTATAGACTTTTCGCTATAAGCTTATTACCTTTAACATTCAACTTCGACAACCTTTTCACATTCACGTTTTTCGGGTGTTCTCGGGGCGTGTCGCCGGGAGTCGGTATTGCGCTGAAACACTCCAAATCCGGTTGCAGTCCAGTCCAGCGTTCCGTTTGCAGTATTGGTGTAGTCCGATAGGCGTCACATCAAACTGCACGCACATGGACTGTGCACTGCACACGGACTGCAGTGCACACGGATTTGTTGTGACGTTCAGTAAGAAAGTCCGTTGAACTTACCTACGTCACTCGCAAACTACACTGCACGCACCTTACTGGCACGCACCAGTCCCGCGCCTTACGTGTGCCGCCGCGTGTGCATGACGTCTTCATTAAATTTTAAACATTACTGGTCATCGCAAACCGGAACGGAATGCACACGGACTGCACCTGCAGCCTTTAGTCACATTTACTAACGCAATGCATATTGTAGTCAAGCCCTAACAATGAGGTGGACCCCCTACTAATTTGCCTTGTCATATTCACGAGCCAAAAGCTAGATGGTTACTATTGACAAAATAAAGGCGCTATGGCACTCACTGTCATTTCTATTATTTGGGACTCCACCACGGACACCGACGGAAAGCAGACGCGGCGACCCTTCAGTGTACTTTCATACAAAATTTACTAAAGAGATGCACCGCAAGTCGCAACACGTACAGGCAAAACGGGGTGTGGACGCGACGCTTGTCATCATCTGTGAAGGTGCCATGTCTCCGCACCGTCCAATCCGTCCATGTCTCGCCCTCGTGCGACGTCTTTTCTGTCTGGCCAGCGCCTTTCGCGCGGACATCCGTTGCCGCGCATCCGCCGCGTCGTTCATTGCACCTATGAAAATCAGTCGCACGCGCGCGCGTCTGTTACTGCCGCTTATAAGGGCTCACGGGTCAATTTTCGCCGTGCGGCTAGTCGCTTCACAAATCGCCTCGCCAAGCCACATCGCTAGCCCATTTACACAAGTGACTAAAATAGCATTCGGCTCGGTCATTCGCTCGCTTGAAACACTCATTCATGTAGCAGGCGATCGCTTGCAACTAATCGTTTACACGGTCGATGTTAGTCACCAGCCGTATGCGGCCGGTCGTCGCGCGGCCAAAGTCGGATGCTACCCATCTTTGGGGCTTTCAGATTTAGTCATTTGCGACCTAGCTAAATTGTCATTTATACGTCGATTTTCGCCGTGCGACAAAAATTGTGCGACTTCAGTCATCTGTGTAAACCCCTCATTATTCAATTTGTCAATACAGATAATACAACGTGCTATAATACAAGTTTTGTGTGTAGTAATACTTAAGGGTACGTAAGGTGTTCTACCCGTCAAAGTGAACAACTTTTTAAACACAAGTTCGCAAAATTCAAGAAAAAATAAACGAAGTCTTCATACAAAATCGATCACGTGACTAACTATTTTGTATGGAGACTCGATTATTTTTCATTTGAATTTTGCAATCTGTTATTCTAAAAGTTGTTCACTTCACTTCCGTTAATGTTATCTATTAACACTCAAAACCAGCACGTTGTATAGCGCTAAGTATCGAAATGATTCTCCAAAAACTACATATAAATAAATATTCTTAGACATCCCTACAGATTTAGGTATAGCTTCATACACAGGTGATAATATCTACGCCGGCGAAGTCAAAGACATGGCCAGCATTATACAGAGGATAATCGCTGACGGTGAGTGGTTCCGTAGCAATTTTTTATTTTTATTTTTTATTGTTCTTAGCTTGTAATTCACCTCATATGCTACATGGCTATGTTTAGCAAATTATATCTTCATGTACTTAAAATCAATCAAAACTCTCATAACGAACTAGAACTCGGTTGAACATTTTGAATGTTGAATATTTTCTGCGTTGAACTGTTAGGCTCGAATTATACAGACCTGACGTAAGGCGCAGACGCGGCGCGGACATGGGTGAGGCGCAAAAACTGAGAAGCGGCGAGCCTATGCCACGTCGGTTGTGTGGGTATAATTCTAAACACATCGCTTTCATACATTTTATTTGAACAAGTTTTAAAGCGGTATCTCATCTGGACCTTGTCAGCGCCACATTCTTGATTTACGTCCGGTCTGTACCTATAATTTGCGCCTTATAGTAAATATGGTATGGTGCTACACAATGCATTGCGGCATGATTTTTACACGCTCTCACGCCTAGCAAAGTAGCGTTTAGATTATTTCGGAAACCCTAAAAACTCTACTACCAATCATTTTTCTAAATATCTATTATATCCTGTTTCAGGTTTCCGGTTAGAACTGCCAGAGACGATCGACTTAGTTTTAGAAACTGGAATTTGGTGAGTTTAAATAAGGTTTAATTATGTTTATGCTAACTGTTTATACCTACTTATATATTTTTATTCTAACCAAAGATTTTTTAAATTTAATACGTTTTACATTAACGGTACTTCTCAGCCGGAAGATGTCCACTGCTGGACAACGGCCTATCCCAATGATCTCCACTCTATATTCATAAGTTTTTAAACGTGATTAATTCTTACGATCGGATTTATACTTGATTCCCTATTCCAAAATGTATAAAAGTAGACTGAGATTCGAACAATTTGAGTTTGAAATTTCTGGGATCCGATCGGAAAAGTTTCCGAATGAATGTGAATAGCACTGCTGGTCTCATGCTGCTCTCATCCTGCGTCTTCCTGCGACCCTCACCAAGCCGTCAGTCCATCTTGTGGGAGGCTTTCCCGCTTTACTTAAATACGCCTGACATACAATATTAAGCAACGCACTTATTGCTTTTCAAAACAAATCAGGCGCTTATCAATTGACGATGCCATGACCTCAGTAACAGTAATCTTTGATTGTTGCATCAGTCTGCTGTTATTTCGCAACTCGATGTAAATGTGCCTACTCATTTGTGTATCTAAGCACATTATAATGATGATGACAGATTTTTTCAACACAATTTTGCAAAGTTTTGACAAATTATACGTGCTAAAACTTCTTGGCAGCATGTTTAGTTCGTACTTGACGGAAAGCTACCAGTGTGTTCCTCTGGAGAACCCAAGTTCTCCAGTGTGTCTATCAGTGTGTTCCTCTGGAGAACCCAAGTTCTCTAGTGTGTTCCTCTGGAGAACCTGTTCCTCTGGAGAACCCAAGTTCTCCAGAGAAACACACTGGTCGGGTCGCGACTAGTTTAAGACTAGGCGCTTCCCCCTAGTGATTAGCCCTGATGCCAGCACTAGAATATGGTATCGATGACCTCCCTGCTTGTAAGATAAGATAAGAGCCTACTAAAAGGGGAACTCTGGGCTCGGGTGGTTGGAGATAGGGCTGTAGCCAAACACTGAAACGAGCCCGAGAGATCGAATGATACGGTGGCCCTTTCGCTGTCGTACGGGCAGCTGTAACAAGACAGCATTTAGCTGGCCCGAAAGAATCAAAATGCGTGGTGGTGTGGGTTCCCGTGTGTATCTATGCAGATCCTAGAGCCCTCCATTAGGCACCAAGTCCTATGTAATAGAGAGTATTCTGTGGTACCAAGGCGGGTCGCCATGGAGGTTTTAATAGCTTCAATCCTACATAACCCGGTGGCACCCCGTAACTGCCTCGATGGCTCAGTTGGAAGTCACCGTGCCTTCTGAGCTTGGGTGTGGATTCGATTCCCACCTAGAGCAAACATTCATGTGATGAACATTTGTGTTTATGTTTATATATGTATGTGAATCAGTCTCTGTCAGCCATAGTACAAGTTTTGCTAAGTTTGGGGTCAGACGACTGTGTGTCCCGAATTAATTTATTTACGTTAGCCGAATAGCTTGCGAAGATTTTCCCCCGAAAATAATAATATAATAATAATAATAAATCTTTATTGACACAAATTTAGGGACTTACAAAAAAAATATCATTTAGGTATATAGGAGGTACATACTAAAAGAAAAGAAGGCTTGTGGAAGGAAGTGATAGATTTTTTTCTTTTCTGTACCATTGGACTACCGTACAAACTGACAACTAACCTACCGGATTAATTAATTATCAATGTTACACCCACGTGAGGCGTGTATAGCATATCTAACCCAGATTAATAAAGTACAAGAGATTATTGATTGTGATTAAGTTTTATCAATGTCCAGTAGGAAGAGATAGCTGATTGTTTTGCAATGATTTATTGGTTAACTACAGAGCTGATGATTGAGGCGTAATATTTGTTAGCTGAAGATATTGTAAAGGTGGTAGGAAGGCAGTGGATAAGCCTAGCGGAGGGCCTGTATCGTAACATATTATTATACATATAAAACCATGATGGTTCCGTTTTGTTTCTAACGCTGCGACCGCGAATCGTATCGCCGCGCATTAAGGTTCATGGTCGTGTCGGGAACAGACCTAAAAGAATTACGAGCTGAAGAGGAGACTCTATACTCAGCCGGGCTAGCACGGGCCGGGGACTTTCCTCCATTTTTATCCGCGCTTTGATGTGTCTCTATCTTTGTCACGTCTAAGAATACGGATATGTTTGTCTCTTTTCGCAAAAATGGTGGGAAGACAATTAGTCTGTAGCCCGTGCCTGCCCTGGTGCAGTGGGTGCGAAATTGACGACACGGGTGATGATGATTAATTATGATACAATCATGTATATATTTTATCTAACGTCGGCAATGAGATAATCATGTGCTACGTAGTTAGGTACTGGTAGTAAGCCTGGTTCACACTTTGATTAGTGCGAGTGCAGGTGATTAGTGCAGGTGCTTAGTGACTAGGTGTGGACAGCGACTGATTAGTGCAAGTGATTAGTTGGCTGTGTAGTAAAGTGAATAGAAGCGTGTTCTATTTTTTTGCGAGTGGACTTCGAGTAGCCACGTCCCGCGCGCCCTCCCTTCCCCCTCACTCGCAGCGTGCCTGCCACTAAACACGTCTCGGACAGAAACAGTGAATTGGACACTACTCGCACTACACACCTACACTCGCACTAATCACCTGCACTCGCAGTGAATTGGACACTACTCGCACTACACACCTGCACTCGCACTAATCACCTGCACTCGCACTAATCAAAGTGTGAACCAGGCTTTAGGTGTAATGTAAATGCTGGCCAGGGCTTAAGGCATTTAAAAAAGTACAGACATACTGGTCTAATGCTTAACGAGTAACATTATTAAAATAGAAACAAAAAACTCGGCTGCAGAAATACCTATGTACCCTATGTCACTTCTCCTATCAAGATCATTGAAATGACACCTCACATGTCAAAATCCGTCAAGTTGTTTAGGCTGTAGATCATGCCAAATAAACTTCATACATCCATACATACATACGTACGTACACACACTCGAAAAACATAACCCTTCTCTTTGCACAGTCTGGTAAAAAACAATTAAACCAACAATTCAAAAAATACAATACATAAGAGATTCATGAGTAAACTGAAGAGTAGGTATAAGTAAGTATAAAAAATTAAATAACTTATTAATAAATAACAGTGTGACTACTGACCAACTTATCTGTAAATACGCCCAAATAACAACACTAAATATATTCGATCATTTCGATTAGATATTGCGATGGTGGCGCCAACTATAGACATGAGTAGGTCAGTACAAACTTGTCAATAACTTCTCCAGTTCTATTAACGCCCTTCAAGGAACCAATCAATAGGAAAGGTCACGTTCGGAATGCACTCTTTTTTTACAAAGTATTTTAAAAACACGTGTTCGCAATATGACACGAGCATTGAGCATCGTCCATTCCAGATAGGTACTAATGACAGCAAAAAATTTCTTGTAGCTTATTTTTTGTCTATATTTTGTTTTGCTTAGTTTACTGAAATAGGGCAAAAGGCCACGCCACGATTAGAGCATATTTAAATATTCGTTGTATATTTTTTGCTTGACTGCCTCGGTGGCTCAGTTGGTAGTGAACCTGCCTTCTGAGCTAGGGGGCGTGGGTTCGATTCCCACCTAGGGCAAACATTTATGCGATAAACATTTGTGTTTGTTCTATGTCTGGGTATTAATATGTATTTAAGTATGTATTTAAAAATATCTAAGTATGTATATCAGTCTCTGGCAGCCATAGCACAAGCTTGGGGTCAGGCGACCGTGTGTGGAAGTGTCCCGAATTTATTTATTATATTATTTATTTATTTTTTGCTGGAATATGCAGTAATTAATAAAAATAATAAAAAATAGATACTTACTGAAAATAAAACTGTTTTAAAAAACTATGTTCATATCTGCCTATAGGTAACTGGCATACAAGTTACGGATCAGAAATTAAGGCTCCCAAGAACAGTAACAAAAACTTCAGGGTTCTTTTTTTAACATTTTTGCACGGAACTCTAAAATATAACACTAACGATATAGTTTTTGCTATAAGCATAAGGTTTAGTGTTTGTGAATTTTGGGTGTCCTTTTTTAATATCTAACAGGGATAAAAAATGCTAAAATAAGACATATTTTTACACCTACAATAAATCAAAATCAAACAAAAATCAGCTTTAGTTACCTTTTGGTTTCTATAAGTAAATAGGTACTTATTTACTGAGATTATTATCAAACTGCTTACAAAACAACATAGACGTCCTAGGGGTCAAATTACGGACAAAGTGTATGTCCTATACTAACATTGTAGCATTGCAATAAAGTCAAACAAAACCAACCTTTAATAAAATTAAAAACATATAATGTAGGCATATACCTACATCGTACATCTAAATTTTTGCTCATTCATTAACCTGTATTCTACTACTACAGAGTTTCCATTTTTTTCTTCTTTGACGTCAACACAACACCTTCTAATAGAGGTTAAAAATTCGCGCCACCTTTTCTGAGGGTGATTTGGTCTTTTAGCTTTTGGGATGTGGGGATAGCTTCCCTGTTAAAATCTTTGCCTGGACTCGATTTGCTGAAATAGTTATATCTTTAAACTCATTATTTACAGTACAGCCCAGCACGCCAGCCCAGCTTCTTGAATGGCACGTAGGTGTACCTACCAAATACCTATCAAAGTCTGCTCTCAGCATTGCTTGCAGCTTTCTTCTCAGCATTTTCATTTTGTAAAGAATGTACGGTATTAGAAAATAAACTGATCAAGCCCCTGAGGAACCCTAAAACCTCCTAGCCCTTGACAAACGCCAGCAGCAAAGGAAATGTCCACAATCGAGTCCAACCAAATCTCACAATTCAAAATCATAACAACTCAAGCATTGTTTCTTGGCATCGTCGACCGGCGCAGGCGCACGATCGTCACAACGCGTCACTTTACTACACCCCGCGCATTCCGCCGCCTCAATTCGACAGAGGTGGACGTCTAAAGAAACGTTCCTCAGAAACCTTATCTTATATTTTATGTTTTTCGTGGTGGTGTAATAAAAAAGCGATAAGCCATCCGGGACTGGCAAGTGTTTGGCTAGTGATAAGTGCTTTCAGGACTCTTGGCTCTCCACGTTTGTCGTTTATCGGTCTTCGGCAGCAACTTGAAGATAAGGAGGTGAGCTACGATAGCTTATGATAATTAGCTTGTGCAGGGATGACGATAACTTGCTCGGCCGTTTCTAATTCTAGAAACATTATTTCTACCCTTCGTCATTCCTAACTTCACCACAACAATTGACTTTAGAGAATTTGACACCTTGTAATCTCTGATTCAGCGGAAGCCTTGAGTCTTGGTGTATAAGACTATGTTTATCTAGGTTAATAATGCTAGGTAAACGTGCTTAATCTTAGACCGCAATCATTGACTACTCAAGTAAAATGACTGAGGCTTAAGTTTCTCCCTGCAGAAAATGAGACTCGTATAACATGAACATATTTTACAGCGTAGAAAATGAAACTCGTAAAGTTATGAGCAAATTTCACAGCGCGTTTGATTGCTTTAAACAGAATTCTAATCGTTTGCAGTCGTTCTGTAATTCTCTTTTGCGCAGATCTAATGCTTAGGGCGCTAGAACGGAAAGGTTTACATTCCAAGCTGTTCCGCGCCGCCGTATTAAGTGTAAACAATTGCAATTCTGTCTTTACCAACGTCCCTAAATCCCGTATTACATTCCGCGATTTCTTGGACCCTGCCCGCAGAGACAGAGTGTTAGTGCTTTAAGATACAAGAAGTCAGGGTCCCTAAATCGGACGACCGAGTGGTTCCTTCCACCACCCTTCTGAGAGGGACACAATGGCGCCATTTCAATGGTTTCTTTTCTAATAATTAGCAAATCACCTGTTCGCAAAGTTAGTAAGTCGATTAATGATTTAGCCGTACATTGTTGACATTTAACTCATTGGATAGTTGTCAAAAACATTTGGTAGATTGCCTTATCATGTTTTGACGAACTTTGCCTTATTGTAATTTTTTAAGGTTTAAAATCAGTTGACAAAATTGATTACCATCTCATGCTGTCCTTTAGGTAGGCAATCTTTTCCTGAAGTCTATTCCTTGAAATCCCAATTTTTTAAGATTCAAAATCAGTTGGCAAAATTGATTACCATCTTTAGGTAGGTAATCTTTTCTTTAAGCCTATTCCTTGATGTCCCACATTCATCTTCCTCATCTAGCAATTTTCCAGTTCTCAATCTGAAATTGTTTAAACGTGTGATGGACTTGACATCATTACACTTCGATAGGATATAGCTACTCTTACTAATCAAAAACAAGCTTACAAAATGAACACACTGAAACTTTTAAACAAGGTCATTGAATCGGCAGCCGAAACGAGGCTAAATTATACCTTTACAATATAACTTTACATTACCAGAATACAAAAAAATATGCCTACCAGGCTTAGTATCACTTATTATTCAAATTAGCAAAACATGTTGTTTTCTACAACCTTTCAACAATGCTAAATCATGGAATTAAGCATTGCAAAACTAACAAAAATCAAAGCTGGCGATTAATTTGATTCCACTAGACTCAGATTTCAGACACTTGAGTTTAGTTGCATAAACATTTACTTACCGCTGCAGTATCGTGTTTTATTTCAGTGGAATTTGTAAGTACCTACTCACCCTTGTCATAGATATTTCTGAGAACTTACGGGTGACATGGGGTTCATTAAACGGCTAAGGCCTGAATTATACAGGCCAGACGTGAGGCGAGGATGCGGTACGGATACGAGGCGTGAAACTGTAAAGCGACGTCCGTGCCGCGTCAAAACAAGACATATCAAAACACGTCGTTTTCATACGTGTTATATGAAGGACCGGGTTCGAACCCAGCCGACGGCACGCACCAATTCGTTCAGTGTGAGCATATTATGTGCGTATATGTCATCTGCTACATGACTGCAGCCCGGTGTATGGCGACAGGCTCGCCCCTTTCCACATTTTGGGACTAAATATCGTCCGGCAAAGTGTGGGTGTTATATTACACCTTTGCCAGCCCCCTCGGGGGGAAGGTGTGACGAATGTTATGTTATATAAATAAGCTATGACGCGGCACCGCTCCTGAACCTTGTCCGCTCCTCATCGTCGCCTTACGTCCGGTCTGTATAATTCAGGCCTACGGTTGGCACAACGTAGCTCTGTCGATATGTTACAAATATGAAATACCAAGATTGCCAAGTGATGTGATGACTGATGGTAATTGACTATAACTTATATTTCGTCGTCTATTTATATGACACTTATGGCATTACGTACATAAATTAGTACCGAGCGAGCGCAAAGCACGAAAGGGTCTCTGTTTCAGCTTGGGCAAAAATGCTTTCGTATGTCCGGATGTCCGTTCTGAAATGAATCGAATGATTGAATCGATTCTCGTGAAATTTTGTGGGCGATTTCGATAATAATTATATACGTTTTTGTGGTCGTTTTTTTTTGAATTTATTTAAAACTAGATGCGCCCTGCGGTTTCACCCGCGGTTAAAAAGTCCTATTTGCTATTCTAGACTATAATCTATCTCTGTGCCAAATTTCATCCAGTTCTGTTCAGCCGTTCTGGCGTGAAAGAGTAACAAACATCCATCCATTCTTACAAACTTTCGCGTTTATAATATTATTAAAGGAAGGAAGGAAGTAGGATAGGATAACGGAAATACCTAATATATGTTTTTTTTACATTATCGCGAGGTTTTCAGCTCACAAACCCATTAATAAAAAAAAATTGTAAGTAGGCATGTATTCTATACTAGGTGTTTCTTTAAATGCCGAACATAATAATATTCTAGCTAGGAAATCATTGTAATCGTCATTACAACCAACTTTTATCATAGGACCAATAAAACCGCGAAAACAACATCTGTTCCGTAAAAAAAAAATCATTTAACCTCGACGGAACAGCCGATTTTGTTTTTACGATTTCAGTCATGATCCCATAACAAAATCTGGTATAATGATGAGTACAATTTTGTCCTACAATATGTCCATCGTTCTGAGATACACGGTGTATAATCACCAGCTAGTTGTGGCGCGCGGTTTTACCCGCGTTTCTAAAGTAGCCTATGTGTAATAGTAATCCAGGGTGTCAGCTACCTATACCGAATTTCATTACAATTGGTTCAGCCGTGTGAGCGAGAAGAAGTAACAAACATACAAACTCACACACACACACACACACACTCAAACTTTCACTTTTATATTAGTAAATTAATTATGTATGAAAAATGCAATTTCCATTAACGCCTGATACCTATACTGATACTGTTTCTATTTTCATATTTTTTTCTATAGAATAGGTATGTGCTACGTATTTTTCAATTGAAGTTATGCTACAGTTCTTTTTAAAGCCTGTTAGGCGAATTAAAATGAATCCTACTAATATTATAAACGCGAAAGTTTGTAAGAATGGATGGATGGATGGATGTTTGTTACTCTTTCACGCCAGAACGGCTGAACAGATCTGTATGAAATTTGGCACAGAGATAGATTATAGTCTAGAATAGCACATAGGATACTTTTTAACTGCGGGTGAAATCGCGGGGCGCAGCTAGTCGATCATAAAAATTACCAATATTCCACTTTTGTTTTAAAAACAAGTTTTTTGCAAAAGTTTTTTCGGTTTTATCATTTTTAATTGATACTTAAAATTTATGCGTGATAATTATAACTACCTAGCAACTATCATACCAATGTATTCTCGGAGTACAATTAGGTTGTTATCATGAATACCTATCGGTACCGGTGGCGTACAGTGGAACCGATATGACTGTCGTCTTGTACAAAGAGTGTTGCCTAGAAGACTATATACATAGTCGATGTACTATGTACATAGTATTGTAGGCAACACTTTCTTCTTTCAAACAACTTCAACTTCTTTCAAACTTCTTTCTTTCAAAACACTTTCCTACAATACTATGTACATAGTACATCGACTATGTACATTTTTTTTTAATGTAGAATAGGTCAGCGTTTGACCACCAACTCGCCTGATGTTAAGTGACGTTGTGGTCTAAGATGAAGCACGACGACCTATAAGGTACTTCTTCACTCTAGCTTTGAAGTTTTGTAGAGTGAACAAGGAAAAAGACGGCAGTTGAGTGAGGCGGTACAAGTGCGCTACTGCTCAGACCCGTCTTCGGAACGGTTACACCGGACAACATCCCGAAACATGACTAGGTCATTTGACGGCATGGCTTGGTCCGGTGGGTGGTAACTAGCCACGGCCGAAGCCTTCCGCCAGAGTTTGCTACCCGGTTAGCACTACCCGGGGACCACGTGTAGGGAATCAGAATAGAGTAAACTCCTACGGACGTCGGTAGCTCAGCCCCCAAAACGTACATAATTATGTAGTCTTGTAGGAAACATTTTTTGTACAAATGCCTCGCGGTTGTAAAATTACGGCATATAAAGCCGGAACCTGACTATTGCCGCGGACCGTTTCGTTCCTATTGGTTAAAAAGCTTTTGAGAACCAAAAGTGGTACCTGAAGTTCAGCTAGCGAACTCTGGCGGTAGAAAAAAAAAAACAAAAACCCTCATTCTCGTCTTTAGTTCAGATCTGTCTATCTGTCAAGTGTCAGTCAAAGTCAAAGTCAAAATGTTTTTGTTGAATTGGGTATCATAGATACACCTAAGAACATCAATGTTTTATAATAAAACTCGACCGCCTTGTTCGGAAAAAGAGCCACTACTCAGAAGAACAGGCATTTAAAAAAAAAAAAAAACAAATTGCTGTCTTACAATTTTTTGCTTACAACTAGGTAATATCTATGTACTAGTGGCTTCTTGGCGGAAGTGGATGGCTCCAGACATCTTTGTCTTCCATTCAGTAGTGAATTCTAAACATTCATTATCTGTATCTGTACATGTATGGATCATTTGTTATTTTCATTGCTTCAGGCCCATGTACACCATTGG
Organism: Peribatodes rhomboidaria; assembly: GCA_911728515.1. NCBI lineage: Eukaryota > Metazoa > Arthropoda > Insecta > Lepidoptera > Geometridae > Peribatodes > Peribatodes rhomboidaria. The sequence goes on from OU452189.1 coordinate 8,316,377, forward strand.
ACTTGGCGATTAATTATTTAACCGTCTTTTGTTAAGGTATAACTGATTGAATGGGCACTTAAAAAAATATTGAAATTGCACTTTGTCACTCTGTATATAACTCCTCAGTATCTTTACTTGCTCTCTTCGCTTGTCGTCTCGTTCTAGATGAAATGGCAATAGAAAACTTTCAGCCAATCTGAAGTTAGTGTAAAGTAGTCGCCGGACCCTTAACAAGCAAACCCGCGATTAAAAATCCTATGAGCTATTCCAGACTATACTCTATTCAATTCTATTCTCTGTGCCAAATTTCATTCAGATCCGTTCAGCCGTTTTGGCGTGATTGAGTTACAAACATCCGTACATCCATCCACACTTTCGCATTTGTAATATTAGAGCGAAATGTGAGTAGAGTCATAGCTAAACGAAGTCCGATAAACAGTGAGACACTGATGGGACCAAATCCTACTAATATTATAAACGCGAAAGTTTGTAAGAATGGATGGATGGATGTTTGTTACCCTTTCACGCCAGAACGGCTGAACAAATCTGGATTAAATTTGGCACAGAGATAGATTATAGACTAGAATAGCACAAAGGATACTTTTTAACTGCAGGTGAAACCGCGGGGCGCAGCTAGTATATACATATACATACTTTATATTGTCACGCCTTTCCCCCGAAGGGGCTGGAAGAGGTGTTGTACAACACCCACACTTCGGCGGGCGATATTCAATCCTAAATATATTGTACATATACTTTATTGTATTGTTTCATTAAATTTTAAATTAATACAATTATGTAATCTGTAAATGACGTTGTCAAGTGTATAGTAGTTATACCTGACCCGAATAAATGAATTGAATTGAAAATGTGACAGGGGGCGAGCCTGTCGCCATACACCGGGCTCCAATCATGCAGCAGATGACATACAATACGCACATATGTTCACACAATGAACAAATTGGTGCGTGCCGTCGGCTGGGTTCGAACCCGCTCCCTCTGGCTTGAGAGGCGGATCTGCTCCCAACTAGGCTGCCATCACCTGTATAAACCAACTAACTAACTAATTGCAGCTTAGTTGGGAACCACCTGTTCCCAACTAAGCTGCAATCGCTTGCCAAATACAACCTTTAAAATATTACTCAATGATTAATAAGGAACATTTTATGGTACTGTTTATCTGCACGACGTCATAAAATGACTTGACCTCTTTGACGTTATCTATTTAATATTCGCAATCATCAAATAAGTACTTTAATAATTCGACATGTGATACTTATGTCCCTTATTTTTAACCCCTGACGCAAAAACTACGGGGTGTTATGAGTTTGACGTGCCTATCTGTCTCTCTCTCTGTGTGTGTGTCTGTGTCTGTGTGTGGCATCGTAGCTCCCGAACGGATGAACCAATTTTGATTTTGATTTTTTTGTTTGAAAGGTGAATTAGTCGGGAGTATTCTTAGCTGTTTGATGAAATCGGTGTCGAAGTTTTTTTAAAATTATCTGTTTAAACATGTGTTACTAGCAACGCTAATTAACAAGAACTAATGTTATAAGCTAGCCAAGGTAGTTAGCAAATATCAAAATTCATCCATTCTTTTGAGCGCAAACAGACTCACTGAGAACTTTCCCATCTTTTCTATCTCCTTTCTTCTTCTTTATCTAGCTTTTCTTTTATAAATAGTATAAAATAAAGTCGCTTTTCGCGTCTGTCTGTTTGTCTATATCCCGCGCGCATTTTTCTTGTTGTGCTTTTCTTTCTTTTTTATTAAATGTTTAACTTAAACTCGTCTTCAAAATTTTATTTTTTCTATGTTTAAATGTCTTGAATTACAATCTAGATCATAAGTTTTTTTTTTGTTGGTTTTATGTTTTGCAATGATTGTAATTTGTGTTGTGTACTATAAAATAAATCCGCCAACACGTAAACCACGCAACGGATTTTGATGCAATTTTCATTGTTTGTGTGTGTGTGTGTGTGTGTGTGTCTGTGTATCGTAGCTCCCGAACGGATGAACCGATTTTGTTTTTTTTTTGTTTGAATTTTGAATTAGTCAGGAGTGCCCTTAGCTATGTTTGACGTAAATCGGTGTCGGTTTTTTTTTATTTTATGTCTAAAATGAGAACGCCTTAGGACGACGCGGACATTTCTCCTTAGCTCCTTTTGGATAACGAGTCGCGGAAGAGACGGATCATTTGTCGACCGGCTTACGACATTCACACATCTGGTGGCCATCTCTGCTAAACCAATGAATAGGAGTCGCATTGTATTGTCTGTATCACGGACGGTTATAACAGTGTCCTAATAATTTGTCGTTTTGTTGATTTTTTTAAATAAAAATAAAAAAACCTTATATTTTCAGTTCTAACAATACACTTACAAATGTTGATGCCTACCTACACTTAATTAGCTTTAGAATAAAAATTTAAACTTTTTTTTTTGAAGTTATACTTCTTTTGGCGCGATAGAGAATATTATATACACAGATATTTAGAACACGTGTTTCGTAAGAGTACAATTAAACAGTAAATAAATAAATGTTATTTTGGTGTTTTTATTGAATCAATTTCATGTACGACGGTGATAGTATTTACTAATAATTTATTATTTATTAGTATATCTATATTTATTGAATTTTAGTGATAAAACTGATTTGAATAAACTGTTTTGAGTGCATTTATAGATTTGAGGTTAAGAAGTATAACTTCTAACGCGTGTACGTAAGTACACACACTCTTTTTTTATTTACATAAATACTATTATTTTTTAAATTAATTATCAACACAAAATTATAAGTGAGCATTAATTTTTACTATTTTTTTTTAAGTTACCTACTTATATGTCTTACTAGCCTATTTGTTAATCCAGGGTATAAGCTACCTCCATACCAAATTTTATGAAAATCCCTCCATCCGTTTAAGCGTGAAGACGTAACAAACATACACACTCACAAACTTTCGCCTTTATGCAAATTAGTGTGATAGTAGTCAAACTTTTCTATGACACGGTACTAATAATAAAATTTCCGTGAAAAATTACCTAACTGATGGTGATACTCAGAAGAACAGGCAAGACAGGCAGGCAATTCTACTAACCAATTGTTTTAAAATTCTTAATAAATTGCCTGAATTTGATACTTTTTGTTTGCCAAAAATAGACAGTTAATTTACAATTTAAAAACAATAACCTACTTAGTAGAATCCAGGCCCTGCGCCCTGTTTTTAAGTATGGTAAAACAAGTTTTAAATCGAAACTCATGACAGTGTCGTTTTAGCATGCGGGCCATAAGAACCATTTTTTCGTCGATTACCTTACCTATTAAAAAGATAAGTTACAACTAAGTTCAACGTAACTTTGAGGCTTGAAGGCCGATAAAGTCATTTATTTACAACCCACACGTCCTCCAACCTTGTATGACGTCGATACTAATTTCTAAACTTAGCCAAATAAAGCACTAAATATTTTGTCATCTCTTTCTCAAGTAACGAATTTAAAGAGACGGAAATAATTTTAATTTTAGTGCCGTGAAATTAATTAACTTTAATTTAAACTAGTTGTTCGCTTCGAACGGAGACCATCCATATCCATATATTCCTCGGTGGCTCAGTTGGTAGTGAACCTGCCTTCTGAGCTTGGGGGCGTGGGTTCGATTCCCACCTAGTACCACCACAATTTATTCCCACCATTTATGTAATGAACTTTTGTGTTTGTTCTATGTCTGGGTGTTATTATCTATTTAAGTATGTATTTAAAAATATAAATGTTTGTATATCAATCTCTAGCAGCCATAGTACAAGCTTTGCTTAGTTTGGGGTCAGGCGTCCGTGTGTGACAATGTCCTTTTGTCTATGTGACAACTTTCGCCTTTATAATATTAGTGTGATTATTCTGTGACAAAAATGCTTTCGTATGTTCAAATTTCGGATTTTTATAATTTTGCGGATTAAAAAAAAATCTAAAATAGAGCCATAGGCCATTCCCATACTGCTCTGCGCTACCTATGCGACGATAATGCGCAGGACGACGAGCTAAACCACCCGTGTCGTCGCTCTTATCAATCCTTACTGATTATAAAATTGAAAGGAACTCTGTCTGTCTGTCTGTCTGTTTGTAGGCTTTTCATAGCTAACCGGCTGAACGTATCTTATGAAATTTGATAAATAGTTGCAGTACTCGTATGTCACAAGGAAGGTTTTTGGATACTTTTTTCTGAATAAATCAATCTTTTTGTCATGAAATTCTGTAAATTAATAAAAAATAACGCGCCGCTTACCAAATGCGTCAGACAACATCACAGAATAGTACGTAGTTGGTAATAAAATAACAAGTGACACCTAAAATTAAAACTCCGCTCAAAACCAGCCAGTATTTTTTTTATAAATCATGGACTCTGATCTCTTTGGTAACGGATTATTATTCATAACAAGCTGCGCCCCGCGGTTTCACCCGCGGTTAAAAAGTGTCCTATGTGCTTTTCTAGGCTCTATATAATCTATCTCTGTGCCAAATTTCATCCAGATCTGTTCAGCCGTACTGGCGTGAAAGAGTAACAAACATCCATCCATCCATTCTTACAAACTTTCGCGTTTATAATACTAGCTGTCACCCCGCGAGTTTGTTCGCGTTTATTATTTATATATTGTATATATGTATATATACGCTGAGCTATCCTATCTGTTAAGTTAGATCGAACTGCACACGGTGTGCAAATTTGATTGAAATCGGTTAAGTAGTTTAGGAATGTATAGCGGACAAACAACGTGACACGTAATTTATATATATTAAGATTAGTAGGATTTGATAAATAGTTGCAGTAAATCACGAAGAGGGTTTATGGATACTATTTCCTGGATAAACGCGAACGAAATTGCGGGCAACAGCTATAGTATTATATATTTATTTCAAAATAAGAGGTGAGAACAATCCCAGCGAATATACATACATAAAAGTACACATACGAATGCGGGACTGACGGACGGAGAATCAAAACATTGGCTTAGCCACAATGAATGTTACTGATAAGTATTCTTCAGTCATTCTGCAGAGCCACTGTCAACTGATGTGTAGTCTGTGGAATAACTTACATTGTATCGATGGGCGCATGCATGGTATAATAATATACTCCGCCAGCTATATCGTTCCAAGTCAAAAATAGCCACGTGGGCAACACGCAGTGACGTCAATCGATGCATAAGCAAGACCGAAATAAGTCAGTCACAACAAGTTCAAAAGAGACGATGATGATGATCAGTGACGTCATCAGGTGTTGGCTCCCGGAAAACTAGACCTTGTTTTTTTTGGGTGCACAATGTCTTTCAGAATGGTGTAGCAATACCGCAGAATAAATAATAGTACTACGTAGTAATACCACGTAAGAAAAGAACCAGAGATTTAAGGGCCGATTACGCTTTGGTTAAAGGTAGTTGGAGCAATTCACTTAGCATTAGCACGTGATCAATTTTGCTTGGATACTAACTCTTTTTCTTTTTCTTAAATTTAGCAAACTTATGAACTAAAAGTTGTTTACCTTGACGGGTTACTAGAACAAGGGTAGAACAAAACCTTTTAGTAAAACGTGATATTAAGTACTACAGTCTTCTAAAACACATGAAACTTAAGTTAGTGGATTTTGGGCCCAAAAATGTCTGGTTTAAACCAGAGATGTTAGAGCCGGTTAAGCTTTGGTTTAAGTTAGTTGGTACAACTCAGCCTTAGTATATAGTTTTTTAGGGTACCGTACCTCAAAAGAAAAATACGGCACCCTTAAAGGATCACTTTGTTGTCCGTCTGTCTGTCTAGACCCTTTTTCTCAGAAACGCGTGGAAGTATCAAGCTGAAATTCATATCAAATATTCAGGTCTACTGTCTCTTAAAGCTGTAAAAAAATCAAACTTCTAAGCCAACGCAATCAAAAGATACAGCCGTTTATACTGCACATTTACGACACACGCAAGGGAATCAAACCCGTGAACTCAGAATATTGAAATTTGGTACGAAGACACGTCATATAGCAGAGATAAAGAAAAAATTGCGAATAGCACACTTTTTGACTTACATCATATAATTAAAATATTTTCAATAATTTTAAACTTACTACCCCTTTCCTCATGAACATGTTTGTACGGAACTCTCGGTGCGCGAGTTCAACTCGTACTTGGCCGGTTTTTTTATATAGACTCGATTTTGTTACCGACTTACCTACCCTTTTTTCAGACAGATGAATTGTGTGGAATATCCAATTCACGCGCAACCCCCACAAAGAGATTGTGAGCTAAAACTATTCGTCGAGAACAACGTAATTTCATTTATCTTTCCATCAAGCAATCGCCAGCTATAATTGTGCGTGTAATCTTTGTAGATAAGCTTATCCTTCCTTTATAAGTAATCTACGAGACAATCAATAAAATAAATATTTTTATCACTGCAGTAGTAGACAGCTAAACGCTATCATTATCCAAGCACTATGGCTTATTCTGTGTCATATATTTAAGTGCAAACTTTGTTAAAAAAACGTTGTGATGTGGTAGAGGATGTAGTGATAAAGATTAAGAAAGGGATGCTTAGATGGTTTGGACACATTGAGAGAATGAATAATATAATATTAATAATACATTTTTATTTCAAAAACTACATGGTAAAGATAAAAACTATCAGATCCAAACATTTTTTTAGGAACAATAAAATAATTTAAAAAAGAATGAAAGGAGATGAACGAAACAGGTTTACATGGCGTGTGTGGATGGGCAAGTTGGTCAGGGTCGACCTAGGCGCACGTATCTCGACCAAATTGAAGACGTCTTAAAGAAATGCCAGGTCAAGAGTACCCGTAACCGACGAGCGTGTGTGAAAAGACTCATGAACGTGGAAGAAGCAAAAGATGTATGCCAGGATATAGCAAGTGGAGAGAAGTGGGCTCTGCCTACTCCTATGGGAAAGAGGCGTGATTATATGTATGTATGTTATTCCTAAGGTACGACGAAATATGAAGATAGGGTTCGAACATTTTGCTATGCAAGCTGGCATATCCACCACTATTTGAACTACATTAATCGTAAGCGGGAAATTTGAAAAAATCTAGCTGGCAGTTGGTCGATATTCCACTAAGGTTAGAAGCCCTTTATTTAGCAAGAATAACCACAACACTTCTCACATCAAAAACCTTAACAAAAAGTTATATAAATGGTCACCATATTTTTTTTCGCACTTTTACAAAATCGAAAAATGAATCATATTTAGCCTTGTTAAATCTTCAAAATCTCTCTATTGGAATTTGAAAATTGAATATCATCTGCTACATGACTGGAGCCCGGTGTATGGCGACAGGCTCGCCCCCTGGCACATTTGGGACTGAATATGGTCCGGCGAAGTGTGGGAGTTGTATTACACCTCTGCCAGCCCCCTCAGGGGAAAGGCGTGACGATATTAAAATAAACACGACGATAAAGGCGTGAGATTTGGGGGCTCAGCTACCCACGTCCGTAGGAGTGTACTCTATTCTGATTCCCTACACGTGGTCCCCGGGTAGTGCTAACGGGTAGCAAACTCTGGTGGGAGGCTTCGGCTGTGGCTAGTTACCACCCACCGGACCAAGCCATGCCGTGAAATGACCTAGTCGTGTTTCGGGATGTAGTCCGGTGTAACCGTTCCGAAGACGGGTCTGAGTAGTAACGCACTTGTAGCGCCTCACTCAACTGCCGTCTTTGTACTTCTTCACTCTACAAAACTTCAAGGCTAGAGTGAATAAGTACTACCTTATAGGTCGTCGTGCTCCATCTTAGACCACAACGTCGCTTAACATCAGGCGAGTTGGTGGTCAAACGCCGACCTATTCTACATAAAAAAAAATATATAGAATTTGGAAATTTTAGAAAATCAACATAAAATAAAATTTACGAAGATGATCATCGTTTATTTCCCTCAAATAATTATTAAACCCGCGTTTCCGTCAACTTTCAATTTTGTCCTAACACGATCTCATGAAGCGTAGAACCTACGATATGAATGGCGCTACATAACCGCTCGATGGCGACCTCTGCCCTGCGACCGTCCGGACGTCAATGGCAAAGCAGTTTATTCAACAATCATGATATCATTCATAACCAGTAGTTACTAGACTGATAACAAACATGAACACTTTAGTAAATATCTATCAATTAAGCGAAATCACGATACATCCGCGATATCTGCTAATTGTCGTTTTGGTAGCTCTGGAAAAGTCCCAACTAGATAGCGGAATCTTACTCGTATCTAGTTGGGACTTTTCCGAACAAAACCCAAATTCAACGAAATCAATCGTTCAACTGCATTTTAATGAGCCAACACTGCAGCAGCAATGTACGACTTTATACGACACAACATGTTGTTGTCTGGCTGACTAAATGTTCACTTATGTAAACTACAAAAGTAACATTTTAATAATTTGAAGCCGTCGGACGGAACTGGTACCACGCACGGTCGTGCAACTTCGCAAATATTTAGACATAGACAGACAGACATTTATTTGTGGCAAAAAAAACACAGATTAAAAATATGTACACAGAATACAGATTAAACAAAAATAATAATAAAACGAAACTAAGTAAACAGGTAAAAACAGTGTACGTATTTTGGCTTTTTGCCACAAACCAGCCGCAACTCAGCATGGTGCTGGTTGTGTCCAACCAGCGCTGGTCTTCCGCTGCGACCGGCAGGTGACGTCACGCACGAGCAAGAGCTACTAGGATTACGACTATTACTATTTTGACATAATCGTTGTACGGCAAGGCCGCTACCAACCGGTCTTATTGCAGATCTACGGGGGAGGCGTATGTCCAGCAGTGGATGTCCTATCGCTGATGGATGGATGGATGGATAGCAAGGCGTGCAACAGATATTGATGACAACAGCACCCTATTCCCAATCATTCGGAAACGTTCCCGTTCGGATTCCAAAAAATGTAAACTCAATTTCTTGGAATCTCAGTCCGCAGTCATAAGCTTTTAAACTTGCTTCTTTCTTCCGACCGGATTCGATTTCCTATTCCAAAATATATAAAAGTAGGCTAAGATTTGAACGATTGGAGTTTAAAATTTTGGAAATCCGATCAGTCAGTTGCGTTTCTGAATGATTAAAAATATGGGTGCTGATTAGCAACCGTTGTTGTGTTAACCGTCGGATTTTTTAATGTATGTTTCCCCATTACTTAAAGACGGCTGGACGGATTTGGAAAACTCTTATTTTGTATGTTTCCCAGGTGGTCCTATCCCTTTTGTCAGATCAGGGTGCCTACCATCTTATTGCCATGACAGTTTTCTTCGACGCTACGCGACAATGGACCTTATGTCGCGGCGATATGATTTGCGGGTGCAACATCGACGAGTAGGCCCCCTAGACACGGCCAGATTCTGGTTGTGGGTTGACGGTTTTTTAATTTTATATTTTCGTTGTTGCAGCTCAAAGGACGATGAGATCGACGGCAACTGCATAGTGCGCGCGAGAGGCCTGCCGTGGCAGTCCTCCGACCAGGACATCGCCAAGTTCTTCCGGGGACTTAATGTGGCCAAGTGAGACATTCATTTTAACTCTATCTTAATAGTTAACTGTACCTTAACTGTACTCCTTGAAATTAAAAAAAAATCTGCCTAAGCAACGATCAAGAATAAATTGCATTAATGTTTTGAAAAGGAACCAAATTTTATTGTTATTGTGCATTTTTGAAATGCAGCTAATTCTTCGTTGGGGAGGAACAGTGGTCGAAGCGGGTATGTCTGGTCGAAGGACAGAAACGAAGGATTCTTGGAATCACGTGTGAATCAGTTTCATATAGATACTCAATTGCAGACCGCATCGTTGCATAAAATCAATCGCGATTACGGTTAAACGCAAGCCTATCGACGAATAATAAGAGCACCTACTACTACTTTTACCCACCTAGCTAGTACTTTTGATTTATTATTAAATACCTACGTCAGATGTGCTGGGTCAGAATGAGCTGGAAGGGCCCGGGTGGCTCCCCACAAGTCAGGGGCCCGAGACGGGGTATAGCCCCCATCATACCTACCGTCTGGTTTGCGGCAAGACCCGCAAGTCAAGTCTGAGGGGGGCCCGCGGCAGCTGGCCCAGCTGGCAAATGCCACCCTGACTATATGGCCAGTCGAACCCTGCCTACGTCTGTTTGATGTACATATAATTAAATAGCGTACTTTTCTTTCCATTGCGCAGGGGTGGCGTAGCCCTCTGCCTGTCGCCGCAGGGTAGACGAAACGGCGAGGCCCTAGTGCGGTTCATAACGCAGGAGCACCGAGACATGGCGCTCAAACGACACAAGCACCACATCGGCCCGCGGTACATCGAGGTGAGAATAATATCTTGGAGCTTTACATTTTGGCGTCCACCTGGGGAAAGACTTTTGCAGGTTATTCTGCTGCCACGACCACGACATGTTACTTGGGAGTAGTTACTTGCGAGTATTGCAGACCATGAGGAGATTGAACAATTAATACCCTATCTCAGAATGAAGTAAGCGGTACGGCGAAGGGTTTTGTTAAAAATTCAGCAATGCCCCCTTAGCAGGTTACCTAATACCGCGGCCTCACATTGGTTTAACTTGAGTCCAAGCTTGGCTTCAATTTGAAATGGCCAGTATTACTACTACTTAAATGGCCTCATTACTGCGTGATTGACATATTGGCTTTAGTACAGTATCTATTTAGTGTCCAAAGACTGATACACACATTGGTGTCTAGGCCCCAAGACCCCGATTGATGCAAATATGACCAATGATTGGCCGCGGCAAAAGGCAAATTATTACGAAATTGACTTCGACACACCACCATGTCCTCATCCCGCATCTCCAGCAGTAAATCCTCGAAAACAGCAGATCATTTCCTCACATTCATCTACCCATAACAGCGAGAGCCACTTCGCGCCGTTGCCTTTCTTGGCCTCTAAACCTGACCAAACCTAACCAAGACGAGCTAAAACAGCCATATTATGGAACCTAACGACCAGTCTCGGGTACCGTCTCAGTCTCGGGTCATTCCGTACCAAAAAAGGCCTTTTCTGTGCCAAATTAATAATGATATTCTTTCTAGGTGTACCGTGCCAGTGGTGATGACTTCCTCTCGGTGGCGGGAGGAGCGACATGTGAAGCGGCCGCCTTCCTGTCCCGAGGGGCGCAGGTCATAGTGCGCATGCGCGGGCTGCCCTACGATGCTACGCCGCAGCAAGTGGTAAGATTCATGTCATGACAGATTAGCAGGCGTACCAACTTTAACAAGCACGTTGGATGTAAATTATCATCGATTTGGGCCTTTAGAGAGCTACTTGTAATATAAGCGATAAGTGACCATTGCCATTAGCAATGGTCATTACCGCTTCTCTGTCAAAAAGCGCAGCTCAAAGTGTGCTTGCGCGGGCTGCCTTACGATGCCACGCCGCTACAGTAAGTGGTTAGATCTAGCCTTGTTCTTAGGGTAAGATTATGCCATGAGTATTACAGATCAGCAGACGCACCAACTTTAACAAGCGCGTTGGATTTAAATTATCATCGACTTGGGCTTTGAGAGAGCTATTTGTGTAATTGTGTAAGCATTATGGCAATAGCCATCACGTGCCAGCCTGCTTGTGCCTACTTCCTCGCGTCATACGAGCTAGCTTGATCGCACACGATTACCATGGCCAACATCCTCAAGGCTGAAGCACACCAAACGCAGGTGTGCACTGTGCAGTCCGTGTGCATAAGTATAAAATTCTATGAAAGCCCTCACACCGAAAGCAGTCCGTTTCCAGTCCGTTACAGTAGCTGCATGACGCACGGACTGCTCGTTGACAATGAGAAACTGACAGCACGCCTATGGAACGTACTGCATCTGGATTTGGTGTGTTTTAGCTCTTACACTTACACAATACCTAATTAGGACTTCGAAATGGAGGAACTTAATTGCGAATTTTACTCTCCACACAATCATCTCTTCTCTATCTCTTCTCTACATGGTATAAAACAAAAGTCGTTAGCTTCGTCTCTCTGTCTTTCTGTCTTTATATACTACTACTACTGCTGATGCGGCTTTCACCATCAGTTAGAGATAGTTTTTTACGGAAAGTGATTGGTACCGTGTGAAGTCGGAGCGAATCGAACATAAAAACGACTGATTTTGTGCCCTGTTTTTACAATTTCGTCGTTTACAAGACCGGAATTTTTCCATTGGAGTTAGCTAACACATAAACCTATTCTAGACTTACATCAGGCTAATTTGAGCGTTGCAGAATAGAGAAACCAGTCCATGCTGGTAAAATTTGTAAGCTTTTGAGCTGGGGGGTGCTGAAATTTAAACCGATTTTAAACATTCTTTCACCAGAGATAGCCCAACAATCCCTATATGGCATAGGCTAAGAACACACGCAAATCCACGGGCAGTTTTATTTTTATTTTATAAAGAATAGGTCAATTTTTGACCACCGACTCGCCTGATGTGAAGCGACATTGTGGCCTAAGATGAAGCACGAAGACCTAGTAGGTACTTATTCACTCTGGCTTTGAAGATACCTAGGTTGTAGTTAGTCGGAAAAACAGATGGTGGCAAACGATTCCAGTCCCTAGCCGTTAAGATCAGGTACTCCAAGATAAATAAACAGCCATTATATATCACAGGAAACTGTGACATTCAAGACGATTTCATAAAATCATTCCGCGTTGCATGGCCTGATTGCGACCCTGACCTCTTGAGATTATGTTAGGTAGTTTGAACTGAGTTCTCAATTCCACTTTTCAGTTTATGACTTGCTGATAAACTGCTCGTATAGTTACTTTGGTACAGTCATAAACATTTTTAGTTACTTGCAATTAAAAAACAAGTGATTGTGTACTGCACATTATATGGCTTATGAAGACGATATGAAAATTGCCCATTTGTGATGAATCGGTCAATTATGTAAAGTCCATCTTGTTCGGGGTTGTCATAGGATCTTATGCTAACCCATTCGCACCATCATAGATCATGTCTAGAGCCTTTGTCAATACCATTTTCTCTTCTGAAGGTCACAGGTCACGTCCCAAAACAATTTTTTTATTACTAGCTCGATTCATTACATTTACACCTCTTTCCCGTAGAGGTAGGGCACTTAGGCAGTGACCACTTCTCTCCACATGCGATCCTGGCATGCATCTTTCGCCTCTTTTACTTCCATGAGTATTTTCATACACATTCGTCAGTTACGCGTACTCTTCACCTGGCCTTTTAAAGCCTTTAAAAGCTCCATGTCCAGTCATGTGTCTGTGTGTGTGTGAGATAAAGAGAGAGAATATCATATTATTTCCAGCAAAGGTTTATGCTAATAGGGGAAGAGCCAGTAGCACCTAGTAGTAGTGCCAGTAAAAGTGAAAATCATTATCTTTAACACCTCTAATTCCTACCTTTCTTCTCTCCAGCTGGATTTCTTCACGACAGGCGACGATCCAGTCCAGGTCTTGGACGGCGCGGAAGGCGTACTCTTCGTGCGGCGAGCTGACGGCCGAGCCACTGGAGACGCCTTCGTGCTGTTCCCTAAAGAAGAAGACGCGGCTAAAGCGCTCAGCAGGCATCGGAAGCTGATCGGGGCTCGGTATATAGAGCTGTTTAGATCTACTACTGCGGAAGTGCAGCAGGTGTGTTAACCTTTTTTTTTTATTCTGTTATCCTGACTTCGAACTGTTTCCTAAAGAAGAGGACTCTTCTAAATCACATAGCCGGCATAGAAAGTTGATCGAAGCTATGTTTAAAGAGCTGTATATGTCAACCTCTGCGGAGGTGCAGCAGGTGCATCTTCTTTTTATTTCTGTTGTATTGGTTTGTCTTAGTATTGTTATTATTATTATTATTCTTCTTCTTCCTAAAGAGGAGGACGCGGTTAAAGTACTCGGCTGGCATAGACAGCTGATCAGGGTTCGTTTTATAGAGCTGTTGAGATCCACTACTGCATAGGTGCAGCAGGTTGTGAACCTGCTTTTGTTTGACCTGTATTTTATTTGTTTTGGTCTACGTTCGTGCTAAACGAGAAATAGGTACGCGGCTAAAGCACTCAGCAGGCATAGAAAATTGATCGGAGCTGTTTCCGTCAACCACTGTGGAGGTGCAGCCTTTAACCTCCTTTGAACGACCGAAGTTTTTAAACTGTACAATTTTTGTTAGTGTTTTTCCAATATTCTTAAGTAGCAATGGATAGTCTAAAAATGGTATTGTAGAAATCTGTAAGGCAAGATGACGAATGCCAGCTGTTGTCTTGTTTAAAAATAATATGTCCATCAAGATATCCATAGGCATATCCCTCAAGATTCAGTTAGGTAAAAGTGTAAAGTGTACCGCTAGCGTCACAAGTCCACACGCCACTCATGTAACGTGTTTGGATCATGAAAATCGCTGGCCCTAATGTTGGGGCCAATGGGCCAATTATATTTTCTAGATCCACATGTGGGGCATGCGTTAGGGCCAACCTGTGGAGCCGGTATTTAAGTTACTACGTACCTAATTATAAAAACAGTCATAGCAACGAATTACTTACTACCTATAGGTACATATATTAACAACTAGCTGCGCCCCGCGGTTTCACCCGCGGTTAAAAAGTATCCTATGTGAGATTCTAGACTATGATCTATCTCTGTGCCAAATTTCATCCAGATCTGTTCAGCCGTTCTAGCGTGAAAGAGTAACAAAAATCCATCCATCCATCCATTCTTACAAAATTTCGCGTTTATAATATTAGTTGAAACAGTAGGAATTAGTAGGATTAATATTTGAGTTGCAACTAAAAAAAAATAGTAAGTAAATAAAGTTCTCATAATGACAAAGTCTCTGTAATATCTCAATACGACCAGCAGCATGGGCGTACCCAGCTTCTGGCGTAGGAGGGGGCAAGTCAGATTTTTTAGGTCGGATCGTCCGTTGACGGCTGTTGACAAAACAGCACACAAACACACCTACATGAGTCATTAGATGTATGTAGTGTAGTGTGTAGGGCAAAGGCAAAAATTTCTAGGGCTGTTTTCACTTTCGGATAAAAACATTCTGCTTGTTGGATTAATTCCGTTATCTCCAAATCTTCGAAGTCCTCCTACTAGTAATTAGGCGAGTTTGATTAGTAATTAGGCGAGTTCATACATGTTCTGCGAGATTTTCAAGGGGGGGCAGCTGCCCTCCCCTGCCCCCCCCCCCTGGGTACGCCCATGACCAGCAGTTTAGGTATATACGATGCCTTCTGATCGTGGTTTGTTTAATTTAACTTTTGTCACCGAATAAAAAATAGTACCTACATATTTGTTACGATTAATTTAATAGTTTATAAAATATTTAGTTTATGCATCAATTATTATTTCATTGTTATGAAATATGCCTACTATCTGTAATATCACTCTTATTTGTAATACAAAGTCCGTCGATCAAAATATGCTAATCTTAACAAAACGCTGTATTCATAAACAACGTTATCGAAAACACTCAAATCGTTTTGCAACGCGCTTGAAGCCTCGTTTCGCTGCCTTGTGCAGAACAATGCGGTTAATAAATCGTACATGAATAAAGCAGATATTTACGGCTTTGTCTGTGTTACCTTGGTACTGGATACTTAGGTTGGCAGGGTTACACGGAACGGTGGTAGTGAGCCAGAAGGAGGTGCTTGTGCCCGTTATGAACAACTTTAAGTAAGTAATATTATTCAAAATGTAATGTGCCATTTTAGCTATCGATCGAATTTGTGTTGTACCTATTGTGATGTACCTAGCTTAACTCAAAACGTTCTGGTTTTTATAAACTGTAAGTTTTGTGAAATTGATAAATAAATAAATAAATAAGTAAATAAACTAAAATCGCGAAAACAAGTCAGTATTATCTTGGCTAATCTAACAAGCCTAACAACGCCTCGTAATCTAAAATCGGCCATTAAATTAAACGAGGATACTTGAAAAACATTACCGTCTTTTGTCAGTCGGGTAAAAACACAGATGTTTTATGTCGAGTCACTGTTATAAGTGACAAAAACATGAAATCAAACAACTCTACTGATTGACCAGTCATTATGACAACAAAAATAATGAGTGCGAGTACAACCACATAATAAATAATATTATATATAATATGTACTATACAACTTCTCTATACTAATGAATCCATAGATTTTGGTGTCCAATACACATTGCACCTAAAACTTTTTAGGTGCAACTTTGTAGGTTTTTGGTTTTGAGTTTTCTTACTCATTTAAACTTATTACTAAGGACAGAAATGCCGACAAGCTAATTGATGTCATATTTCCAAGGAACAACGTCTAATTAAGTTTGAAAAGCAATGTTTAACTTTTAAAAGCTCGAAGACACTAAATCCGGTTGCAGTTCGGTCCAGTGCAGACACAGTTTGTGAGTAATGGCAACTTTTTTTTAATGACTCTGCTGTTGGCCACTGAGGCCTCGACAGCGTACCGAGTATTAGGCAAGCGCAGATGGCGCAGGGCCTTAAATAATGCTTACTCCTATAGGCGACGAGCGCAAGGTAACCTCTAAGATACGGCCTCGGCTTGGGCTGTCGCCGAGGGAGGGGAGTCGAGTTGTCCCGGTAGCCCAGAAGGGGTTTGCTCTAGGGCCCTAATTGGGACGGTTGAAGTTAAAGTTAAAAAAAAAAGACTTTTAACAATGGCTAAACCTTGATCGGAAAGGGCGGTGAGAACGACTCCAGTAAAGTATGAAATTATATAAATATGAAAAAATATAACCAGTCACCATGCAGTACATTGCGGAAGAAGAAGAAGAAGAATTAATTGCACTGCACCGGACTGGACCGCAACCGAATTTGGTGTTTGAAGTGTGCAACTCGACTAAGGCAAACTCACTAAAACACTAGCAAGTAGTTTGCCTCGAACGTAGACCGCGCATTTCTTCGTAACTTCTCGTCCGATTTCGCTTATAATTGAAAACTGTATTTGCATGAGCTACTTGCCTGCAAAATTTCAAGAAGATTGAATCAACGATATCAAGGTATTGTCGAAAAAAGAAATGCCGGGTGCCTCTGAGACCTCGCTCAAGTTCTCGTCGGAAAAACAAATGCCGGGTGTCCCAGTGCCTCTGAGACCTCGCTTGGTCGGTCATACTTTAAAGTTAATTAATCATCTATTCAATTGCCTACAACTTATATTTTTTATGTTTCAAGCCCGCCCTTGAAACCGATCGGTAAGTAAGGCATGCGAGTTTTATGATTTTTCGTGCATTTGTTTGTAAAGTGCTAATAATTTTATGCAACGGCACGACTTGGCTAGAGCACTATCGTGTTTTTTTTTTCTGTTGGTTCCCTTGAGTGTAAGAAGGGACAATCCGTATATTATTATTTGCTAATGCTTTTTTTATTTCAGTTTTGTCATGAACGTTTTTTTTTACTTAATTTAGTAAAAAGTTTACTAATATCTTCGCATGTTACTAAAGCCGCTATTATTTCAAGAGCTACTAGGTATTTCATTTAGATTAAACCAAGAGCATTTTAGTTAGTTATTCATTTTTTTGCTTTAGATATCTATTTGTCGTATGTAGGATACTGCAAGAAGAAGAAAACTAAGAAAAACAGCTTTATCTTGCTTGTTTGTTCCTTAGTCCATATAATATCGCTACAATATTCTAATGACCTGGAACAAAGAGAGACGGAGAGATATTGTGAGGCGTACATACAACAGCGGGATATGGCTGAGACTGACGTTGCTTAATAATGGCGAGAGGTCGTGCGCTAACTACCCTCATTTCGGTAACAGCCAAATAATGAAGAAGAAAAAAATACCTACCTACACAACAGTGTAGCTAATTTTGAAATAAATTTATTTTGATGACATGCTGGGCTTCAACAACATCTGTCCTGCAAACAACAATACTGCATGACAACCACCGCTCAGCCAAGAGCGCAGCAGCCTAGAAGAAACTAATGGTACCTTCACCATACTTCACAGGTCCTAAACCGCTCGCTGGAGAACCGAACGAGCCAGAGCAGCACTCCGGCCGCCGCCCCGCAGCCAACTGAGGGTCTCCTGCCGGTCGCGTTGGTCCCTCAACACGTTATCACCTCTGGAACTGCTAAGGACTGCGTGAGACTGCGAGGACTGCCTTATGAGGCGCAGGTAACATTCATTGCTGAACATAATCGCACGTGTGTCGTTTGGAAATCAGTTTTTTTAACCAGGAACCGTCCCGCAAGCCCGAGGGTCTCCTGCCTTGCCTGGGTTGGGCTGGTCTTGCAATATGCAAACTTGCGCACACGAACCATATTTAACAATGAAGTAAGGGTAAAAACTAGATGATAACAGTAATTCTGTTTTTCTTTGAAAAATCGCTTCTCGATTACTAATTCCGAAAGCCAGTGGCCGATCCTGGATTTTCGTTTGGGAATGGTTGAGACATTTGCGAGTACAGAATTTTTTGACTATTGTGGACCTATATTTTGATACTTTGGGAGTGTTATTGAGCTCTTAGTCAGCTTCCCTGATTCACTACTGGCAAAAGCTTGTTTTTACCTATCTCAAAAATGGGGATAAGATAGGGTATACCGCATATTAGAGATAGATAGGTAAACTCTACACCATAAAACGCAAAACGTAAAAGCAGCCTTATACTTAAATCCATTCTTCCCAGGTGGAACACATCCTGACATTCCTCGACGAGTTCGCCAAGAACATCGTAGTCCAAGGCGTCCACATGGTGTACAACGCGCAAGGCCACCCCAGCGGAGAGGCCTTCATCCAGATGGACAGCGAGGCCTCCGCCTTCCTCTGCGCTCAGCAGAAGCACCATCGATACATGACGTTTGGGAAGAAGCAGCGGTATATTGAGGTAAGTCCATCCCAAAACTACCAATAACTAATGGTACCTTTTAAATGAGTCCTCGACCGCACGTTACAGAGGCGTGGAGGTAAGGGGTCAGAGGTGATTGAGGTAGGTCGTACTCCTTTGCCGCCTTACTCTCGCATCCCTTTACAGCGCGTGCGAGGACTCATTTTAGCAGTACCCCTATGGAAGTAGTCAAATATCTAGAATAAACTAGAATTAGAACAGTTTCATTGTAAGGACATCCTTTGCTACACTGTAATTTTACAACTGCACTGCTGTTCTGGTTCCATTGAACACGCAATTAACAAGTAACACTCAGACCCAGATTAGATATCACACTAAAATTATAAAAGCTAAAGTTTGTGAGTGTGTAGGTGTGTATGTTTGTTACTTCTTCACGCTCAAACGGATGGACGGATTTGGATAAAATTTGATATGGAGGTAAATCATACCCTGGATTAGCACATAGGCTACTCTTTAACCGCGGGGCGCTCAGCTACTTTGAAATGAAATGACAAAGGCATGGAAGACCAAATGTGCGCAGGTGTTCCAGTGCCAGACCCAGATTAGATATTTGAAATGAAATGACGTAGGCATGTAAACGCAAATGTCGTGCGCAGGTGTTCCAGTGCTCCGGCGAGGACATGAACCTGGTGCTGACGGGCGGCGTGACCCCCGCCACGTCCCCCAAGGTGCTGTCCCCCGGTACGTGTGTCCCCCCCCCGGCGCCCGCGCCCGCGCCGCGCCTGCTGGCGCAGCACATAGCGCACCAGAGCCTGCTCGCGCGCCAGCACGAGAACCTCCTCCTCGCCTCCCTCCGCCCGCCCATGCTGCCCATGCTCCCTGCGTACGCGCAGCTGCGCGCCCCCTCCCCGCAGTACCAGCTCAACCAGCTCAACCAGCTGAACCAGCTGCCCCAGCTGCAGGCCGTCCTGCCTTCCAAGCGGACGTATGACCGCGCCTTCGCTCAGACTGAGGCGAGTCCAGCGAAACGTCCTTACACGGTTCCTCCGCAGATGACTCCGATATCCCTTCCTGTTTTTTCGTATGGCGGTTCTTACGGCGGTTCAGCGCCGGTGTTTTCGTATGCTAACTCGAGTCCTATGCTGTCGTATGCTAGCGCGTTACCGACCGCGATGCCGACAGCGCTGCCGGCGGGTTATGGGTCAGCGCTGACCGCGGCTGGTCTTCCCGCGTCCATGACTTCTCCCTTCCCGACTCTGTCGATGTTCCCCTCTTATCCGTACTATCCCGGTATGTAGGGTTGCTCAATTTTTGTCAACAGCTTGATTACGTTAGCATGCAATCACAATCGTCTCATGCTAGTGTATGGCGCGATTATGATTGCTGACGACTAACAGAAACAGGCTGTTGATTTTTACTCACGACTTAATACTAACAAAATGCACAGATCTACTTCAAGCTCTATGCCTAAAGTTCTTAGGTTCATTTTTGATAAAAAAAGTAATGTTTTTTTTTCTAAAATTATTTTACATCGCGTACTTACTTTTTATTTACCTATATTGATTATTATTTACTTAGTATATTCGAGTCTGTGTTAGTTATAGCACTCAAAGTACCTACGTTGAAATATTTGAGGGTAGACAGAAATCTCGAGGTACCTGATGATTAACTTGTGAAAACAAAACAAAAGTAGCCAAAATAATGACACAAGCTAAAAAAAACGTCTAACGGACAGACAATAAATAATACTAAAAAGACGTTAGATTAAAAATCGCTGCTAATTTAGCAGCAAGTTAAAAAGTCTTAGCTGCTAATTAACGTGCTAGGTTATTTTTAACAGGGTATAAGTGAATGACAATAAGCTCAAGAGGGGGCTTATTCTGTAAGCATGGTTGCGATGGTAATCGTGTGCCCTCACGTATATATGACGCGATTAAGTTCGCGCAAGCGGGATGGCACGTGATGACCATTGTCCGTTACGCTTAGGCCTCGTTCAAGAAGACGCGGGGCGTAGCGCAGCGCGTGCAGCGTAGCGTCGCGCGTATGATATAACTGAACATAATAGAACGCGCGTAAAAACGCTCTTACCTGCAGGCCTAGCTGTGCGCGCGATAAAATTCTTTTCAACACTTTTTGTCGTGTGAGAACGTGACAAAGCTATGTGTGAACATACGTCTGTCTCGATAAAAAGAGTCGACACACCGTTGTCGTCTGCTGGAAGCGTATACTGAGAATGAACAAATAGACAAGTCAATAGCGTATCCAAATGAATTGCTATAGTCGAGGTACTTCATATAAACGACGCGTTTGTTGGGCACAAACGTATACTGACTTTGTGCCCTACGAAAAAAAATACATACTAGGACAGAGAAAAAATACATTTTCATCTCTGTCACTCTTATTGAGTACTGTATTTAGCCATCCCGAGCGAACATGTCATTACCTTCTCAAGTCTATTAATTCTCAGTCTACGCCTGGAACTCTATTCTGCCGCGTGAGGTATCTTGGTCACTCTCACTCGCATGACTTTTCTAACGAGAGAGACAGTGACAAGGCTCATACATGTATGATTGATTTGCCTGCGCTACGCTCCGCTCCAAAACGAGCCTTTACACAATAAAGCCGACCACCAATGTGCCTTATATGAGTTTTTCAAATCTTTACTAATTCGATTTTTGAATTAAAAAACAACTGATTACGGCAATCATTGTTAATTAGGTAGTTTAATGAAAGGCATCTATTGTTAGGCAGCTCTTTGTTAGGTTAAGAGCTTTGTTGAATTTATACTGACTTTACAAGTTTGTTAAACTCTCATTAAATGTTTTCTTAATAGGGCCCGATCTCGTAAATAACGCGATGGTTTTATTATTGTGTCTTAAGCAGTCATATCAAGTCGTACTAGAATCTTTCGGCAATCTGATTACGTTTGCTGTGGCTAGCAATCGCAACCGCGTCTCGTTCGCGGTTGTTAATTGGAATACAGAAACGTTTATATAAGCGAAGTTGAAGAAATTAAAAATGTATTTAACTGTTGAAAACGTCTCGCTCGCTGTTGTTTAAAAAATCGGAAACCAGAAACGTTTAAAACTGGAGTTAGAGAAATAAAAAATGTAGTTACTTTTGTTTTAAAAGTTTTTATTAAAAATAGCTATAACTATTTCAAACATTGAAATATTATGTAATATTGTTTTTCAAAATTGTTAAACAATAGAATAGGTATGTTTCATGCCTGAGATTGGGCACAACTAGGCTTAGGTTACTTAATACACTTATTAAAGACTCGGCGACCGTTTAAAATGAAGTAAAAACGTTTATTCGTTCCGATAAATCTAGAAATCATTACGGAACCCGAAAAAATTAAAATATTTTTTTAACATTTTAGTGTTTATCAATTAAAAATGTCATTTTTATTATTGACATTTAGCGTTTATCAATTAAAAGTGTTATTTATATTTTTGACATTTAGCGTTTATCAATTAAAAGTGTCATTTATATTTTTGACATTTAGCGTTTATCAATTAAAAGTGTCATTTATATTTTTGACATTTAGCGTTTATCAATTAAAAATGTCATCTACATTTTTGATATTTAGCGTTTATTAACTAGAAATGTCATTCTTATTTTTGACATTTAGGTCAAGCCGAGTCTCTACCAGAGGTTGTTATATCGTAGCTATTTAGATATTATATTTCTTTATGCTTAACATGAGTTAAACGTTGTGATTTTTATCATAGACATTCCATTATGAAAGACAATGATTTTTGCCAATTTTTCGAAGGCTGAACACAAGTCTGACGAAAATGAGTACTTATGATGTACTTTAAAATCGATACTTAAGTTTGATTTTTGTTTTTCGAGTACAATGCACTTTTTGCGATTAGTTTACACATGATTTTATTGATAGGTAAGTAAATGTTTAGTGTGTTGTTTTTGTTTGCATATTTGCACATTTATGAGATAAATGTAGGATTAATTTTCTTTTGATGTCTTTGGCTGGCGTACGCTCCCGAAAAGTTTTTTCTATCCTACATCCCCATATTCCCCATTCCCCTAAAATCCTAATCCTTCCTTAATGTTGCCCTAAATTTTCTATAAGATATTATCACCTAACAGTAACGCAAATCCACCTAGCTTAACGTCATCGTTACTTTATACCTCACACCACATAGTGTAGTCATTGTCTATTATTTAATTTTATAAATAACAATTTTATTTACATATTTCCAAAAAAGAAAACTGCTAACATGACAAATAGTCTACCATCGACATATGTACCTACTTCTGTTTTTTTTTTTGGGAATATGTGTTTAAAATTGGGTGATCTGTATAATGGATATTTAAATTTAATTAAGTTAACGTCATTGTTGTATGGTGTTGCCATTGTCTCAATATTTCACAAAATAGGTTTATGGGGCTTCAGTCACAAAACACGGTGTAATGGCTAATCTTTGTTCTGTCATATTTTAAATATTAACTGTTATTCTCGCAAAATACTTAGAAGTTTACTGCAGACGTTTACATTTTAGGACAATAATTTAATTATGGCATTAAAAAGAAAATAAGTTAAATAAAACATATTATTTTTACAAGTCTCAAAATTTATTTAAAAAATTACACGGTTTAATGCCATAATTAACTTATAATAAAACAATAAATTCGTTATAAAAACTGTTGACAAAGTCATTCAGAAAATGTATGAGTTGGGTGCCAATAGTTTTATCGACGAATTTTCTGTAATTTAAATGCATTTCTTTGTTCATTATGGATTTAAACTGTTGTATTTGGTGTATCCGTGCAGGGGTGTTTTGGAAAATGCATGAATTTTAAACGACCGGTAAGTTTATGAAGTTAGGACACTTATTTAACTGGAACTTCACAGGGTTTATGACAATTTGAAATTAGCTTTGATCTCCAGTTGTATCACATCGTATAAAATAAAGTAACAATCGATACGACCTATTTACAGCGTGATTAAAAGGCAGCTATAGCTTTACAGCATGTGCTGACTCACGCCATGTGGTATGCATGACCAGTAAGTGTGTAACTAGTCTCACTCAGTGTTTTACAGGGGGCTCTAACTTGCCCGCTTATATACGTTTTCCACAGCACATCGCGACCGGACACCTTTAAAACTGTACGTCAGATTTGTATAAGACGACTTTGACCTTAGCTTTCACACTGGTACTTTAACCTTTGCTGTTTGGATGATTCTACAGGACGTTCAAAGCTTACAATGTTGTCAAACTGGGCACATAGTAGAGCGGTGGGAATTAGCTGCTTTGATCCAGTTACTGTACATCCAAAGCGCTTTTTAAAGTATCAAGAACCAGTTCTGGAAAGCGGTTACAATTTCCTCCAGTCATTAATGCAATCTTCTACACAGCTTTCTATTCTATGCTCTTCTGAAGCTTCCTTTAAGCTTTTATATTCGATGTATCATTACAGAGTTGTTGGTACAGAACGGGTATTTCAATAAGGTTTAGTGCATGCCGGTTCGTTTTTGTGTGGTTTGTCGATATTTAATCATTATGGCGGTATTTTTATAATAGAACGGCTACAAGTGGGATCACTAAATTATGACGATATCTAGCTAAACGATGTCGTTATATCAATTTCAACTCGAAATTTTCGAGATTTGTCTCGTGCGTAAACATTTTAAAGAACTGTCATGCAAAACTTAATTTTATTTCTGACAGTTTTTTAAATTAATTACTTGCAGATATGTTTTTCAATCAGTACAAGCTAAAAATGTGGAGACATAGTTTGAATACGTCGCGTACTAAATTTTATTGAAATAACTGTCATTATTATTTTAGTGACTGGGGGACGTGGTGTGAGGATAGTCATCGATAGATAGATCAACAAAAAATATAGTAATATTTTTTGTTGATTTTTGGGGTCACAAAAAATAGTCAGACCAACAAATGTGTTAAGCATTATAAAAATGTTTTTTCAATTATAAAGCAATGCGTGACACATTTTACCTTTTTAATCATGTAAATGAAGTTTTATATCTAACGATAACTACTATGTTGCGTTGAATCAGTTTTTATTGTCTCGTTAGATCTTTAATCATTTTATAATCTTTAGTTTTTTTTTCTAGTTACATTTAGTTTATAAATAAATCAGTAATTTACGTGTTAGAATAACATTGCGAGTTTCTCTGGTGTGTGGTTGTGCTATATGTATCTTGCGTCATATAGAAAATGATATAGATTTATTGATTTGTGAAGGAAGGGTATACTAACCTAGCTTACTCTCAAAGGCCTCGTATTGTCTCTGTATGTTTACTAACTTTCTGTCGATCATGATTCTGGGTGGTTGGGAAAAGGAGAAACTGGTAAGTATTACATTGATAAAATAATTTTAAATTTACATAAATTTTAAATTTTATACAATTTTTTTTGTAGATTAGCTTCAAAGTTTTAGAACAATAATTGTTACTCCCTACATTGGATATTTATAAGTGAGGTTATATAATATTACAACGTTGATTATTTTCTGGCATCCAAGTCAGCTTATGGTAAGCTATCATATTTATTCGTAATAAGTATATACAGGGGTACTGGTAATCAATTCGCATCCTTTTAAGGGCATATTCTGTCCATCAAAACAAACATCTTTTTTTCTACGACTTTTAAACATTTGCATTTTTTTCTTCTATCCAAAATTTCAAATAATAATTTGACCGGTCTAAACATAATCAAATCTAAATAAACAGCAAGCGCCCGCGTTTAGATTGAGACACGCGGGCGACGGCTCAGATGCTAGTCGTAGAAAGAGTTATAAAGTGTGAAAAAGTGAGAAAACCGCAAAAACTTAAAAAAAAAAGAGAAATTTGTTGAGGTTCGGGAAAAGCTGTAGATTAAAAGTTGTTTTTTCTGATGTACAGAATATGCTCTGAAATGGATGCTTATTGATTACCAGTAACCCTGTATATTATCGTATGTAGGTATATGTTCACTTTATTATGACTGACAGTTAAAAGAAGACCATTTATAAGCGATTACAAATTAGGCAAAAGGGGCTCTATGTCTTTAGTTATAAGAACTAAGAACACACATTTACACACTCATCTACTAGTATTCTTTCCTTCACAAGATGTATTAGATACCTAGCACAATCATCCTGACCCCGCCTTCTAACATAGCTTTATTAACTGTAATTCGTTAGTCTGTCAAATGTATGGGAACTTGTCATGGAGGGAACATATGTATTTTATCCAAGTGAAAAACTCTTCACACGTAAAGCACTTGGCTTCGTCAAATCTACCTATACTGGACAGGCAGTTTAATGTTGTTTTTATATGATTTTCAAGAACTAATTTATTAATAGTTTACTTGACACTAATTTCATACACAATATGTATAGAGCCAAAACACAAAATAAAAATAAGAACTGTCAATTTTAATAATTATTTTAAATTAAATATTGATAATTTTAACGAATTAAACGATCAATAAAATGCGTATGATAAATAGATAGATATTTGTCAGCTTCGAATGTTGAATGCTCATTATATGACAAAACAAGAGCTAAAACTAGCTTGCAAAACCATTTTTTTCTTGCATTACGTAATAAAAAAGTCTTGAAAATCTTATAACACAACATTTCAGTCCAACGTGGTCCAACCTTTGCATTTTCTACATTTTGATCTGCTTTGGACAATGCATGGAACTACAGGTGACAGACTTGTCTCAGGAAAGGGTCCAACGCTTAGTGTGTCGTAGAAGAAACAAACTTATGCTTACAACTATCTTTCTCTAAACATAAAAGTGACAAATACATTTTGACACAAGTCGTTTTGACAGTTTGTGTTAAAATTTACAGTCACAAGTTTAGAGGACGAGTTAAGTTAATGGGATAAGGTCCTAAACGCCTTTAGCGGCTGGGTCTCTGTTAGTTGTGCCATTGGAGTCCCATCAGTATTTAACAAAGGCGTAAGTATATTTTCTGTCATTGTTGTGGGTTCACATGAAATAAACTCTTTCTTACTCTTGAATTTATCGCATTGACTCGTATATCTTGTTGCGGCCTCAACTTCGCTTTTGCTTAAATAATGCATGATTATAAAAGCACTGCATTAAATGTCAAAAGCACCATCGTGTTTTTTTTGCAATGTCAAAAATGTTGTTCTTAATTTTGTCAATATGTATTTCGTAAATAACTCGCTGGAAGTGTGATTTGAAGGGATTTGAGGTCACAGCAAGAGGTGCTAAAGTACTAGGGTAGGTACTAGGCGTGCATAAGTTTGGTAAAGTCCGCAGCTTGGTGGTTGGAGGCAAGCGACGACGTGTGTAACAAACAATAAGAGAATATCAGTATTGGTGTAAGTGCACTGCTTTGGTGGACTGTTAATGCGTTCTGAGACCCTGGTGAGTGTTCATCTTGTTTTTTAATATTAATTTTTACATTATTGTGTACGTCCTGATTCGATATTCGCACAAAATGCTCAGCTTTCAATCTTCCACTGTTTACTGTACTGATATGTTGGCTCAGCATTTTTAGATATTAATCTACATAGATTTAATACGGGATTATCATAAATACCATGTTAGTGCTATTAGAGGCTCTGGAATCAACGGGCGGTATATTGGGAAACAAGGGTTTAAATTATGACGTGGTACACAGCACGTCTATAGATTTAACTTTAAACATACTACATATTTCTATACATATTCATATTTATACATAAAACAATGTAATCATTGGTTAAATTAATCTAGAATGACAATTTTACTTTAAAAATAACAAAAATATATTATTCAATCTTCTAGTGTGACTAACCAAAAATGCATGAAATTTATCGGAGCAATGTTTTTTACCATTAAAATACAAATACTAAAAATTATCGGATTTGATAATAAAATCTTCATTCCTTCTTATATTTTTTTTAAGCCGTGACGATATTTTTTTCATCTATTATTTTTTTATAAAGAATTTTAGGTAAACCTACATCAATAAGGTATATTTCCCCATAACTATTTACAAAAAAGTTATTTTTCGTAACGTTTATTTTGTCTAGTGTTATCTTCCCTAACAACATTGGTACCCACAGGTCCCCTAACCTACTACTACCCTGCCATGGGCGGTACCCTGCCGCCTCCGCCGCTAGTCTACTGGGGGTACCCGACGCCACCCGTCTCACCAGCGCATTACTACCATCAACCGCACCACCCGCAACCTATGGTAAGATCTTTTTATTCACACTACAAACAACAAGACAGCAAGAAAAATCATAAAATAATTACAATAAAACTTAAATAAGACCAAACTAAAAAATCTAAAACAAACTATACTAATCTAAAAGATCTTTGATAAATGATATGTCCAGATGGACTGAAAAAACATTGCACGGGTCAAACAAAATAACAGCCACCTGTTAGGTTCTAAATGAACAAAATGTATGACGCAGCCCTAGTAAAAAACGTACCTGTCACGCACACTAGTATAAAAAACTGGCCTGTCATTTTTCGTTCATAACTCTCACTAGACATTTTTAATGTCTACTCATAGAAAAAGTAATTTACAACAAGTTCCAAGCCATGCCTTGTAATGTCGTGTTTCGGGATGTAGTCCGGTGTAACCGTTCCGAAGACGGGTCTGAGCAGTAGCGCACTTGTAGCGCTTCACTCAACTGCCTTCTTTGTACTTCTTCACTCTACAAAACTTCAAGGCTAGAGTGAATAAGTACCTCATAGGTCGTCGTGCTCCATATTAGACCACAACGTCGCTTAACATCAGGCGAGTTGGTGGTCATACGCCGACCTATTAAAGTACATAAAAAAAAAGTTCGAAAGAGACCGATGACGATGTTGTCATTACGTGTTTGCTAAATGCTAGACCTCTTTTTTTGGATCATGATCAATCAATCAAATTTTGACAGCGATCTGAAAAAGATTTCTCTCTATTTTTAACTCATTCATTACTGAAAGTTCAGCATTTTTGTTAGACAATGCCTTAGTCCTTACCAACATTACGGAGTTGTAAGTATTGTGTGGTACACAACTAAATATTACTTACCAAAAAAAAAGTTTCTTTGTTAGGGAAAGAAAAGAAAAACAAGATAGCCCTTTCTTTTAAGAAGAAATACTTTGACAGATTGTCTTGCTGTTTTTATTGTCTATTATTTTTTGTAATTGTTACATTTATTTTATTTTAGATGCCAGAAGTAGTGTCCGTCAATGGTGGCTCGCCCATCCCCATTCCACCCCCAGCCGCGTGTCCTGAATGGCCGATATTCATGGTCAACTAAACGCAACTATGTGACGTCACACCTCATCCGCTTCACAAACATGACGTCACCGAGTCAAACGAGTAGAAAACCAAAATATGCACAATATAAAATGACGTCACAAATACCAACATAACATTTCGCTAAAAAATATTGACGCAATCTTTATTGTTGTAAATCGTATAAAAAATAAATTGACGTCACAAAATACAGAAAATATTTAACTACTTAAATAGTAAACGAGAAAAACGTCATGAAAAAAAATTCTTCGCTATCTACTTAATAATAATATCGCAACATAATGAAAGTTAAAACTTAACTACTTAAATTATAAATAATTTAAAAGAATATAATATAAACGAGAAAAATATAATATATTGACATTACTTAATATTTAACACAATAAGTATGTGTTGAAAAATGCAAATGTTAACGGTTAAAATATAGAAATATTTATTTTCAGTTTTCTTGTTTTTGTTTCTTTAAAAGTTTTTTGTTTTTCTAACTTTCTGTGATCTTTACTATTTTCTTGTTAGTATTCAAATTCTATTTTTGACTATGTCAACTGTTAAAGTAGCTACATTTTTTTCCGACACAAATATGCATTAGAAATAAAAAGTACGATATTTTTTTTTTAAATAATTTATATCCAATTTTTGAATATTCTGAATGAAACATCACTAGTATCCACAAAGATTACATTCATAATTATACAAAACTATGCATATTATTATAATGATGATTAAACTAAGTGCATAAGAAAATCGTGATTTTCGTAGTTTAAATTTAATGAAGTTTTTGTATTTAAAGATAAAAATCTGTATTTTGTCTCGTTTGATAGAGATGATTTTTGCGTTTTGTTTTTAAATTTTAGATGGTCTATCATTTTGTTGTTGACTTAGAAACTAGTTGACTAGAAATCTATGATGTAAAAATGAATCTAAAGTTTACTAAGTGTAAACACAAATATTTATTTTAATGTAAAGCTGCACTTGGCACATATAATTACATTTTTAAGTTTTTTTTATACAAAACCAAAATTGTATATTACATATATTTTTACAATAATGGTTTAAAAGACCAAATAATTATTTAAGTTTCATGCTGCTTCAGATTTTTGAAAATAATATTTGCTGCTCTGATAAATAATATGAAATAGTTATTAAATACCATACATAAATATAAACAACGAATGTATAACACAGTGATATATCGGTGCTGTTGTTATTTATTTTCGTATTTTTAAACCAAATATATTTAAAAAGAAGTTTGAAATACTTGCTCGTTTAGACTGTAAGTTGAAGCTCAACTAGTGGTAATATATTAATAGTTATATGTTATGTATATTGTATACAAAACCATAAATAAATATGCCATAATTTAAGCTTAGATAATTGCTATATGAGCAAAATGGACGCTCATAAATTTGACATTCTGCTCAGAGGTCATTGTTTTTCGCTCACTTTTAGATTTAAAATGCTTTTGAAAAGACGATATGAATTTGCTGCAACGGTCGCTATTTTAACTAAGAAATGTATGATTTCGAAATATTTGCTGTTAGTTTTGAATTAGTCTTGCCCAAAAGAAAGGCCAGTAAATTCTGGTATTAAGTTTGGCGATATATTCCCTCATAAATGCGTAGCGGCTTAGAATAGTAATGGCCACTTGCACTTTATATATTAATTGCCTAATTCTTTGCTAAACTAGTTTAAACTACTCCTAGCTAGCTCCTACCTTAATTTCTTTGAGCGAACCTTAAGCCATAAGAGACTCAACTTTATGTGCCTGACAAGCTTCCGATAAGCGAATTTTTCGCTAGGAGTAGTTTAAACTAGCTATTTAGTTAACTAGCAATTCTTATACTTAGTGCAACTATTAGTGTTTTGTCTTTTCCTCTCTTTAAGAGTTTTAAACTCGATTGAAAAAGACAAGACAACGTTACTATTCCGAGGCTACTGGGTTTTTTTTTATTATAACTATAAGATAGAACTACATTCGCTGATAATTTTTAAACAACCGAATTTGAGTGTACCTAAATATTTAATTAAGTATAAAAATAACCTAAATATTAAATTGTGTAAAAACAACTGAAATGATTACCACAATTGAAAAAGCATAAATGCTCAAATTAGAAATACCTACACTCAAATTCCGTTGAGACGGTAATACACAGATTTGACCAAAATCTGGTCTAATCACATAATCTCGTAGTTCTACAATATTAATACTATGTGCTAAGCTAAGTATTTAAATAAAAATAAACTACCTAAGATAAGCCACGATAAAGCTTCCTGAATTTAAAATTCAATTGTAGATTCAAACTGAATAACTTAATAATTTTATTTAAAAGTGAATAAAGCCAAAAAACTAGATATATTTTGCAGTTATAATAAAATACAGAAAAGCCCCTTATTTTACAGGAAACTTTAAATGTAATAACTAGATAAATATAATAATTTAAGCAGGATGAAGCAACGAACGAGCACAATTTTTTGTCTATGAAGCAATAGTGATTACGATGGTTACGAGTGTTGCTGACAGCTAGCGGAATCAGGCTGCAGAACCCACGGTAGTGTCAAGCCAAATTCGACCTTGACGTCATTCAGAGTTTCAACGTTTATGTAGAAATCTAACACAAATTCCGAAAATTAAAATGTTAAAACTACTCAAAGAATGTATTTTTCAAGTAAACATATAGGCGTATACAGAGTTATTATAAGGTTAGGGCTGTACTGAGCTAAAAGCACGTATAAATAGTACTCGTTATTCTAAACAACTTTTACTAAACCAACCTTATACATGTGAAAATAATTTTTATTTCGCGATATCCTGGTTGGGTAAGTAGTAAAAGTTGTTAATTTAAAATAACTTCTCCATGTTTTTGGCTCATTCGATTCCAAGTTCTTATATTCCTGTAAAACTATTTTAGGTCATAATTTATGTTAACTACTATTTCTAGTTAGGTATTGTATTATCGAAAAAAAAAACAACAAATCAAAATATCTTCCATTAGCGTAGTACCTAAAATAAGGATTCTAACCTATAAAGTAGGTATGTCACAATGTGACGCTAAAAATAGTTAATTAACAAGTTAAATAATTCGTTAAAAACATTACATTAAATTGTCTTGTCAAATGTTAAAGTTGTGAAAAAAATCATGTTAAATTTTTTTTTGTGTTATATCTTCTCTAAGGTGTCAAAATGCCTTGTGTTTGATAAACTGCGTTGCTATATTTTGTATACTGATTGTTATTTATGTTAGATTAAGGAACTAGACAATTTGAAACACACCGATTGTTTATCAAAAATCTATGTTAGCAGTTTACACAAAATATAAAGATGTGTATTTTTGTGGATACTTTTCTCGACACCTGCATTGTACACACCTTCATGCTCTTTCTTAAACAAAACAATTCTTGACTTTGGGATTTTATATTTTTTTCTAAGTTTTTTAAATTTATTTATTTGAAAATGCTGATTACTTACTCTATCAATCAGAAATTCAGAATCGCTTTGTGTTATATTGCTCTCGCGTATGTTGTATGTGAAATGGCGCGAAAGACTTGTTTTCATTGCGATGGGAAGCAACAGTGAGCATAAATTAGCCTGCGCTCTGAAGCATTTGGTGTGTTTCGATATACCTAACCTAACTAACTAGATTTATGTATATTTTAATTATAAACCATGACAAGCAGACACTTAAGAAAGTAAAAAATGTATTTACTTAAAAAATATAATATATTTTAGTAGGTATTTCTTTATATATTATAATAATTCACAGTACAATTATTTCTTTCTGTGAAAATAAAATAAGATCAATTTGTTGTGATATTGTATGTTATTTGAAAAGTATACTTTTATATAATTTATATCATTATTTACTTGTTCTGGAATTATAGTTGTTATTACTAAATCGAAATAAAATAAATATATATTATACTAATAATATATTCTTATAGCGTTTACTTAAATTTTTGTTACTTTTATATT
Organism: Peribatodes rhomboidaria; assembly: GCA_911728515.1. Lineage (NCBI taxonomy): Eukaryota > Metazoa > Arthropoda > Insecta > Lepidoptera > Geometridae > Peribatodes > Peribatodes rhomboidaria. The sequence continues at coordinate 8,349,349 of OU452189.1, forward strand.
TGAAATTTTAATATAGTTTTCAGTCCAGTGATATTCTCTTAAAAGTGATCTTAAGTATATAACATAGATTGTTACCTATATAAATGTTAATACAGGCGGAAAAAATAAGATTATTTCAATACTTATATTCTTCGTTTTTATGTACATAGTTTTTGGTATCTAATGTTTTATACTATTACAGATAGATAATATAGGTATATTTTGATGTAACACAGCAGTATGTCTAATGACTTATTTTTTTTTTTCAAAATAATATTGTTAAAGAATGTTAGGACTTATGTACAAAGTTAACATATTATCTTGGGTCCCTTTCCTTATCAGTAACATAAAAAAGGGATGGCAATATCTTTAGACCTGTCAAATGTAGTTTACTTTAAAAATATGACCTAAGAAATCGACGCCAATATCATGTCATAATAGTAAAACTATACAATGTATACCTGTGTTAAATAGAAAATGTTATAAAACATTTAACATTTCATTAAGTTCTACTTACTGAAATGTTAAAAATAAAATTTGTAAAAAAAAAATATGTAATGGCAGTTTCTAAAAAATATTTCCGTCTGTATTTCCCATATTTCTGTTATTTATAGTTTTAATGTAGTTAATGATAATTACAATTAGACTATAGATTTTAAAATAGATAATTATTTTCGTATTAGAGTTTATCGTGCAATTTTAGCAAATATAGACAAATCAGATATTAAACGCCAAAACGTGTTTGGTTTAGTTACAAAGTAGTGAATGTTCTAATAAATAAACTATGCCTAGTTGATTTCTGCGTTTTATTTTTTAATAACCTTGTACTATTTTCATTTTAGGATGGTGCTGGTGACATTAGACAAATCGTTCCTTTTCAATCCTAAAAGTGTTCGAGATTTACAAAACATTACATGAAATAGCACTCAAACATCAGCCAGCAGCAACCTAAATGTCGATAGACTAAAATACTGAATCACCAAGAACTAAGCAACGAACGAAATAAATACGGTTGTCACCCGCACCATGCCGTAGTGAATAGAATTTAGTTTCTACCCGCGGATTCGCTCACTAGCGCACTCGAATTAGCTTACAAAAGGAATTCAAATTACCGGAATAATAAATTATGAGTTTCTTTTTTTTTTGTTTTTAATAGAAAAAAAAAGTTGTGAAAAATTGATGAAAACCAAATTGGTAGATGATTCCATTATTTATAACTTTATTTATAACCATTTTTCATGTAAAATTGAAAAAAAAAGAGTTGCTAATCAAACTAAAATTTACCCGTTTTTTGGGGTATAAATCTGAAAATATCGATCCTACGAAAAAACATGATACGCACCAAAATTGTAAAAAATTTAATTACTTTTGTCATCGCCGTCTTTTGGGTAAAATAGAGTTATTTAAAAACACAACTTAAATTCAAGATGACGCAACAGATCGATTACCACGCAAAACAAACTTTAGACTTTTAGTCCAGTCGGGGCAGACGTAAAACTAGCCTGAAATAGAAAAAAATCCGGGGAGCGATTTTTTTTTTAAACGTCGAGGGGATGGTTGGAAGTATAAATCTCGATTTTCTAACCAATCCCGGTAAAGGGTTCGCCGCCATCTTGTTTTAAAGTTCAATTTTTTCGTTTTTCTGAAATAACTCGTTAATTTTTAACTTTAGAGTAAAAATGGCGTTATTCAAAGTTAATTTCTCACAAGTTTGGTCATGATCATTTTTACGCTAGGATTAATATTTGCAGAGTTATACGGCGCGAGCAACGCGAGTGCGGCGATACACGCACGGAGTGTCCACACGCCTGGCGCGTGGAGCAGCACTCGTTGCTCGCGCTGCGCCGGGGGATTACACACGGTTGTTAGGTACTCGAAGTTTGTTGCAATAGTATATAAATAGCCTGTGTTATTAAGTTAATAAGAAGACTATTAATTGTCCGAAATCATTTTATTTCTTATTTTAAAATCGGATAAAAAAATGTTGTACGCTACTGCAGCAGTGAAGAGGCATTGCCCCTTACTATCAGAATAGCATCTAGCTCGTTTAAAAAATTGTAGGCAAACACGCGACGCGTGTAACGGCTGCACTGGCGTTACGTAGGAGATAAACACACACGTTTGTTTTGCCGCACGATTGTATTGAACTTGGGTTTAACGGGACTGTATTGACTGACTGATTGTATTGAACTTGGGTTTGACAAAACACACCGTATGTGTTTTCAGCAGTCAAAGGGTGAAACATATACTGACCTCTCCGACTTGACGAGACGGCGTGACGGCGTCATCAGTTGGTCTTTCTTCTTAGTACTACGCAAATTAAACCTGCTATGGACGCCCCTACGTCGACATCTATTTAGGTTAGCATGGGTGAAGAGGGCTAACTGGTTAACGAGCACACATGGTAGGTGTAGTCTGTGGTATAGTTTTTAAGCTCAAAAAACCAAATTAAAAAGTAACTACCAGTGGAAGAATAGACTTAGTAAAATAAAACACCAAAGTACATCATTTCGATTTATTCTTACGTCACCACAAATAGTATGACACATTTTTACAGGATGGATATCTTATAGTTAAATCTATTTATCGTATAATATTGACTTCCCTCGGAAAATGTAGACAGAAAAAAAAATGTTGCACGAAATAACAACGGAATACCACCTCTATCGAACCCACCAATAGGGACTTATCATTTACACAGCGAAGTGTGCCTATAGGTGATTGTTGGACGTGGGACGAAATCCCACGTCTCCGGAAGATACATTAATTTATAAGACGGTTAAATAAAAAAATAAAATTTAAGTTATTTGTTTTTTTTTGAGACGCATTTATCCGACAAACATCCAGTTCCAGAAAGCAATATTAGACTCGATTTTAATAGTTCTTTTTTTTTTAAATGGAAATGTCAAACGAGGCATTTTGTCAACTGTTGCATAATGATCATAGGGAAAGGTTGTTTTGTACAACATCCATAAATTAATGAAATCATTAACATTCATTATTCACTACGTTAAGGTTCATTAATGTTTGTCTTTGTGCAGCTGGGTGGCCAGGTAAAGTTCATTAATGTTTGTCTTTGTGCAGCTGGGTGGCCAGGTAAAGTCGTCTCAGGCAGTTTAAGGGTTAAGTAAGTATGATAGTTGAAATTGTTTTTATTTCTTAGTTACTAATTCTACATAATCCGAGGGAAATATAAATGTAATCGGAAAGAATAGGCATGAGGCATGATCCCAAGAAATATATCTTATTGTTCAAACTACGAAGACGTTCTAATCCTTTTTTTAATATCACATTTGAGTGTGATTCGCGAACACTCAAATCATTCGGGTCCGCATTCTAAAACGACGCTCAATCATTAAAACTAGTTTATAATTTACTAAAAACTAGAGATTAATGATTCAGCGTTGTTTTAGAATTCCGCTCTTAGGAGTTTCTCGACGTTTCAAGAGTTTCTCTTTCGTTGGCTTTAGCAGCACTTTTCAACAAAATCCGAAAGATTTCGTTGACAGACTGTCTTTTAAAAAATAGCTGTCTTTGTTATTCCTGTCTGTTAGTCAAGGACGTTAATATTATTGCAAGTTTAGGTCATTAGAGACGTCAAGGTTAGCTGTATTGCACACTTGCGCTGTAATCAATGCGAGTGTGTTTGTGTATACTGTATAGTGTGTCTGTGTGTGTATGAAGGGTAAGAGGGTCCTCGTAACTTGAACAGAATAGAGTACAGTCAGTAAACAAGAGTGTTGTCACAGCGATAACGACGTTTAAACAATACTACTCTTTAGTAGACATCTAGTAAATAATTTCGAAATGTCGCACATTGAGCTATTACGTCCTACATGTTAGAGGAGACACAGCATTACTTTGTAGTGTCCCATCCCATTGTGGCATATCTGCCAAACTTAGTCACTCGATAGCAATCGCTGTGTCGATCAAGACACGTGATACAACAATACTATGAATATTGATAGTTACGTTAATTTTTCGTTATCGTTTGGTGAATACATTTCAGCGAAGCGCCCCTGGCGGAAACGTTTAGGTACCATGTTAAATATATGGAGTCAACACGATAAAATATTACGTAACTATCAAATCTCTAAAGGTATTGTTATATTATACTAGCTGTATGATACAGGTAGAGAGTACTGTTGTAATATTCGCATAAATATTGACCAGAATATGTATAATAATTAATTAATAGGCGGTTTGTGGAGAAAGCCAAGATTCCACATTTTTTTTAAGTTTAGTTTTTGTCTGTATTCTGTGTTTTTTGCCACAAATAGATTATTGTCTATTGTCTATAATACCACGACAAATATCAAGCATATTTATGCTTTAGTTTTATGCGAATATAATAATATCCTCCGCCAAGTGTAGCATTCAGTAACACGTAGTGACGTCAATCGATGCTTAAGCAAGACCGAAATAAGTCACTTACAACAAGTTCGAAAGAGACGGATAACGATGACGTCATTACGTGTTCGCTGAATGCTAGACCTTGTTTGTTTGGATCGTGATGCGAATGATTTTTTTTTAAGTGGTGAAAAAGCGAACACAGTAGCTACAATTGAATGGGACATGACAATGTAATGCATTGTCTTCTCTAGTACGTAATACATAATAATGATGTAGCTACATAAATTTACATCGAAAAGATTGAACGCCTAATTTTATCATAGATCGTACACAAAAACCTTATTCTAGGCGCCTGAAGAACTATAATGGCATGCGCAGACGACATACAACTCTCGCTCTAATTTCAGCAGAATTTCCATCTCTTCCTCTTCTTGACGACGCACACCGCAGTAAAAAAAAAACCAGGCATGTCGTCTGCGCAAGCATTAATCATACACACAAAAATCTCACGATTTAAAAAAAAAAACGCTTACACTTGGCAGGAATAAAATTGTTCGCTAAATAAAATTCGGTTTTCGTCTACGCTAATATTAGATTTAAAAAAAAAAAGCATCCAAAATTCATGTAGAGCCCGCGCTACGTCACAACCACCTATTCTGATCACAGTTACTTAGTATAACACTACTACATACGCCATCGATCATTAATTGCCCGTGGTACTACCACTTGGTACTACTAGTAGTACGAAACGAAACAAAAAAATAAAAAAAAACATATAAAGCCAGAGGGAGCGGGTTTAAACCCAGCCGACGGCACGCACCAATTTGTTCATTGTGTGAACATATGTGCGTATTGTATGTCATCTGCTACATGACTGGAGACCGGTGATTGGCGTCAGGCTCGCCCCCTGTCACATTTAGGACTGAATATCGTCCGGCGAAGGGTGGGTGTTGCATTACACCCCTGCCAGCCCCCTCAGGGAAAGGCGTGACGATATAATTATGTTATGCAATATTATTGTAGATGTATAAGAGTAATAGAGCTATGGTACATATAATTTCCCATTACACAATTAGCAGTCTAATAATGTAATAGGAAATTTTAAGTACCCCGGTGGCTCAGCTGGTAGTGAACCTGCCTTCTACGCTTGGGGGCGCGGGTTCGATTCCTACCTAGGGCAAACTCGCGATGAAGATTTATGATGATTTGTTCTATGTTATATTTATGTATTTAAATATACAAGTATGCATCAGTCTCTGGCAGCCATAGTACACAAGCTTTCCTTACTTCGGGGTCAGACGACCGTGCGTACAAAAATGTCTCGAATATCCTTCTTAGCAGTACTATGTGATAAGCCCACGGGCAACAAATGAACCTTAAATCAAGACACATACAACCGAATTTCCAATGACCGCCGCTATGATATGAATGAAGCCCTAAATTAGACATAAAAATAGCACATTTGAGCGTCTCCAGCTCCACAACTGTAGTTGAATTCATAAGTGATTCAATGATTGTTTTTTTTTTTTACAATTACGATTGGAATGCTTGCGTAGTGATGAGTAGATTAAACGTAAAAACACCTGATTAGTACAAAAATAAAAATAAGTTTTACTAACATTAAATGATTTTTACAATGTCACACATTGCATAGACCGCGATTAATTAGAATTAAAACCGTTATTCAGAAACTTTCAATAATATAGTTTTTACTATGGATAAGACTAGTGACTCTGAGCTCTAGACCTCGCGGCCGACCTTTGGCCTCCACTACAGGCCGCCTTCAACCGATTGTAGTGAAATTTTGTGAGCTGGTTCGATAACACTGGCCTACACTCATTTTGGTGTCTAAGATTTTAGACCTGATTTTGGGTATATCCTATTTGGAGTATTTCTGACTGATAATAGACAATGTAAATTATCACTCTTTGCAGATGATACTAAAATTATGGGCAATCCACTTATTGTACACAACATTATCCAAAAGGACCTTGACAATATCTACCAATGGACCTAAGGCTGGTTAATAACTTTAAATGAAGCTAAATGTACAGTACTACACATTGGAAAAACAAACCCTAGATTGAAATATTACAAACACAATAATGAAATAGAAGCTTTGTAGTGTCAAAAAAGGCCTTGGAATACACAGTACTACAGATTTAAAATGGAAGACTCACATCATAAATGTAACTAAAAAGGCAAACTCAATTCTATACATGTTAAGGAAGGCCTTCTCGTACCTCAATGAAAATCTGTTTATCAAGGTCTATAAAACATACATAAGGCCTCTACTGGAATATGCATTCCAAATCTGGAACCCATGTTTTAAAAAGGACATTGAACTTCTTGTAAAAGTACAACGAAGAGCTTCAAAAATGGTGTCATCAGTACGAAAGTGTTCTTATGAGGTTCGACTTCAAAAGCTGGGTCTAACAACTCTGGAGGAGCGTAGGCGACGAGGCGACCTCATAGAAACCTACAAAATACTGAAGGGGCACTACAACGTACCAGACATGACACATTTATTCACATTGAGCGAGAACACACACTTGAGGGGACATTCCCTTAGACTAATTTCGCAGCCACACTCAAGCAAACCCAAAAAACACACTTTGCCAAACCGTATTGTGATGGACTGAAATAGGTTGCCAGTGACTGTGATAAATGCTCCCTCAGTTAATTGCTTCAGAAACAGACTTGACAATTACTTAAAAAAACAACACACAAATGTAGTGAAGTGAAGTGCACTGAAATAAGACACGCATCAGCTTAAAGCTGCCAGTGCCAACAAATAAAAATAATAATATTTTGTGAGCAGATACGAGAAAACTAGTCACATTTTTCATAGCAGCTCTTGTTCATGAGGAAGAAAGTACAATACAAGTGAATTACCGTGTCATTAATCGGTTTCCGTTGATTTTTCATTAATACTCACCGCATATGTAACAAAACATATCAGGATCGTTCATGCAACTTGCCATCATAAATTTATACGATTAATGTCATAAAAGTAGTTGTAACATGGACTGATTTTGAATAAAACCATACAAAATTTAAAAAAGAATTGTAGGTAAACCAGAGCTGTCAGCCGACATCTAGTAGCAGCAATGTAGTTCATACTACCTACTTTACCGACTACAGATGCCAACAGAGCTGCAACAAAACAAAAAAAAAATTGTAGGCCAGTGTAATTATACACATTTTTTTTTTGCCGAGATTCAAGATAATCGGTTAAGAAATGCGACCTATTAAAGAAGGCAAAGATCCGGACAGAAATTGGACATACGAAAGCATTTTTGTCGAAGCTGAAGTAGAGACGCTTCCCTCGCTCGGTCGATTTTTCAAAACGCTAAATAGCTAAATCTAAACAAGCTAAAGTATAGCGATGGCAGCCTAGTTGGGAGAAGGCCCGCCTCTCAAGCCAGAGGGAGCGGGTTCGAACCCAGTCGACGGCATGCACCAATTTGTTCATTGTGTGAGCATATGTGCTTTGTATGTCATCTGCTACATGATTGGAGCCCGGTGTATGGCGACAGGCTCGCCCCCTGTCACATTTGGGACTGAATATCTTCCGGCGAAGTGTGGGTGTTGTATTACACCGCTGCCAGGCGTGACGATATGTTATGTAAAGTATACCTATCTTTGTTATTGCTGCATATAAGACAAGGACATCAATACATATAGCTATTTGAGATTTCGAAATTGAGCGTTCTGAATTGGGTGTAGTTCTGTCCATTTCTCGCGGACGGCAAGTGTCTTGTGCGAAAACGAGACAGCATAATTTAGTAATAGCAGGCTTATTGAATGTTTCTGAATAAGACCGGAATACACACTAATGTACTTAATTATGTTATCGAATCTATGTTAAGATTTGTCGATGGTTTAGCAAAATCTTTATCAAATGATTCTACACATTACTGAAATATTACAGTACCTTGTAAATAAAAAATACATATTCGTTTTTCTTTTTGTTCACGCGCACCTACGCGTCACACGGTGGCGATAAGCGAACATCCAATCACTGTCCAATAGCCGATGACGTCACGGATCCTGATTGGACGACCGCTGCTCGCTCCGTGATTTGTTCGTACGTTTTGTTTCAAACTTTGCTAAACCTTCCACTTTAAATGGAAGTATTCTAAATGCGAAAGCACAGTGAAACAATTAGACGAAGCAAAGTCAGTACATACCCCGACCCAAATGACATCTGTCATCAACATCTGTCATCATTGTAGTTTGTGTGTAATATTTGTATGTGTTATCAAAGAGGTCATCCTCTTGGAATAATACGATAAACACAGTTTTGAAAGTATATTAAAATAATCTAAACAGTTCTAGCAGACATGACACACAACACTCAATTCGAAAAACAAAAGTACAAAATCTACAGTATACAAAGCCCAAAGAGTTCTCACTCTAACATCTTCTCTCTTTGTCTACTGTACCACTCATACGAATTTCTTTACATAGCATACCAAGTCGTGGCTTGTAGAGTGGTTTTGTTAACATATCTGCTAACTGAAACTCCGAGGACACTTTCTTTACTAACAGAATTCCATCCGCTACACATTCCCTTATGAAAAAGTGTCGAATTCTTACATGCTTCGTACCTTTGTACTTACATAAATTGTCCAACGACAACATGAAATGTGTTGGTGTTGTAATACACCTTACCATCTCCTTCGAGGGAAAGGCGTGACGGTATGTTACGTTATAACAAAATAAAATAGCTGATTTCCGTTGGACAATTTCAGGTTTTTCTAAGTGGTTTTTTTCGGGGCCTACGACTGACTTTGCTTCAATGTATATTATAATTTACAAAATGTACAACGAGTGAGCCTTACGTACGATTACGTATTATTTATAATAATATGAAGTGTTACAATGATTTAGGGACCGAGAGTAATATAAAACAATGGAAGGTATAAAGTTATATTAAATGCTATTTTTTAATATTTTGTTCTGGGACTCTCTATTCTGAGGCGTGAGATCTTCAGTCACTCTCACAGCCAGTAGCAGAAATAAACTAACTTTTAAAGCCGTCATTAAATACTAATCTTTCATTTACTTGTCGCAGAAAGCAATATTAGACTCGATCATAATGGTTCTTTAATTTTGAAAAATGGAAGTTTGAAACAAGACATACTGTATTACTGTTTAGGTAACTATACAGGGTTATAGGTAACTCACCAAAAACCTCTTAAAAGTTCCTTGTACTCATCAATATGAACAACTTTTTACTATAAAGCCAATCCTGAAATCGCGCAAAAGAAAACCAGCTGTTCCATATAAAAAGTTTATTAGCTTGAAACAAGATATATGGAACAGCTATTTTTTTTTTGCAATTTCAGAGTTTGCACCATAGTAAGAGTTTGTTAATATTGGCGAGTACAATGAACACATAAGAGGTTTTCGGTGAGTTACCTATAACCCTGTATAAGTAATGTTCCACATTATCTTATGCTAAAGTTGTTTTGTGCAACTTCGTTAAATTATTGAAATGCGTTTATGATTAATTACGTAGTAGGGCATTAATGTTTGTCTTTACGCAACTGGTTGTCACTCTTAAGACTTTTCAAACGAGAGAGACAAGGACAAGATCAGGGTGATCTCACGCGTCGGAATAGGACTCTCTAAAACATACCTATATTGGTTATAAAAATATTTTTAGACATCTTCTACAGGGTGTTTTATTAAACGACGTACATATTCTATGTTATCTTCGTACTCATCATTATGAACAACTTCTATTATGGGACCAACAGTAAAGTTGAGGAAAAAACCGCTGTTCCGAAGCAAAGTATCATTCAACCTCGACAAAATGTATGAAACAGCTGTTTTTGTTGTCACAATTTCATTGTTGGTCCTGTCATAAAAGTTGGTCACAAATGAGTACGATGATATTCTAGAATATGTCCATCGTTAAAAAAACCCGCATACATGCATAACACATGCAACTATCTTTATCTTTACAATATGTGTAACAGAGAGAACACTAAAAAGTAGAATATTACTCTCGTATAGGTAAATAAATCGCGCGTTGTAGGTGATATTACAAAATAAATTAGAGAATACTAAAGCAAGCACCGGTAGAGGTAGAAATAGCGTTTAATATCGAACTTGTAGTGAATTAACAAATAACTACTTAAGGGTCAGACAGCGCGTCGCTAAATAGACTCCCGCATTACAACATCACCCTACACTAATAATATAAATGTATTAAAAAAAAACTATCAAAATCGGACTTCTCTGTGAAAAGTCATCCATAATTTAAAAAAAAAAACTTGTCGACTTTTAAACCTTCTCCGTTTCGTCGTTTAAAAAACTTGGATGGATGGATATTTGTAAGGGTGCTCCTAGCTAGACTATTCCTAAATTATACAGGGGATTACGAAAACCCTGTTGGATAATTGATGGACAGGTACACAGAATTCTAAGTATTCATGCAAAAACACCAATAAAATGCACGTTAAAAATAGCAAGAGAATTTTTACAGAAATGTTAATAAATTGGTATCACATGTTGGCGGCTTTTAATCTAAAAAAGTAGCGGCACGACGCGAATAGTTTCCAACAAAACCGACGCGATTAGTATCTGCGTTCGAGCTTTTAGAAGGGTGGAGCGTGCTGTGTATATTTATATATATTTTATGTGTATATTTTTTTATCAATATTTAATTTAAAGTAGCATGATTGCATCCTCCAGTCGATACTAGATGCGCACCTCGCGAATATAAGAGGGTTTTTGTAACACCCTGTATATATTATAAGATTATTTTAGTATAATTTATTTTTTACTGCAATACTAACCCGGCATTGCTAGAAACATTACCATATGGCCGGGCCACACTCAAATTATTACCATAAAGGTGGCCCGTCTAGAAGCACCCTTACTCAATCACGTTAGAACTGGTGAACGGAACTGAATGAAATTTAGCACAGCGACAGATTATGGGACAAAAAAGTTTTGAATGAAAATTACATTTTAGCTAAACTTTTATAATGTTGTTCTCAGCCACCATAACCAATTGCGGTTTTAAATATTAATAATCTTGATAAATTTCTTAAAAAAGTTAAGTTGCGCGTGCGAAATAGCTTGCGCGCTGTCTGACCCTTAAGCTTGGATTAATTTCACTACAAGTTACGCAAGTTTAAAACACGCTTAAGTTAGTTTGGAAGTACATATTATTATATAATGCATATTTATTACGATACACTGATTTTAAAACCGATGTTGAGTGTTCATTGTTCAATGCAAAAATGTCAAAAAACTAAGTGATTTTTTTTTGAAATTTGAATATTTTTTGTTTGTAAAAGACGGACAGTTCAATCCACGAAGACACTTCTAACCTTTTTCTTTTATTAGAATCAGCAACTAATATTAAAAGTACAATTTTTTTTAGTACCATGTACATTTTTCACGTTTGAGTACGGTTTCCCAGAAAATTTCTTGCAATGTTACCTAGTGTAAAAAGATTTTAAAAAGTTTTGTTCATCTATTGTTTTTTCTATTTTGACAGGTTGACAGTTTTTGTCTTAAAATTTAGATATTATAAAAAGATAAGATCGTATCTGCGTGGATAGAACTGTTAATTTGTTTTTTTTTTAAATATTCAGCTTTAAGTTTAAAAAAATATCAAAAATCAACACTCAACGTCGTTAATATAATTCTACAGACTATGGCAACGCAGTTTCGAGTCCTTCAACCGACTAACACAAAATGACAAGATACACCTGATCACCTGATTGTACCGGCCTACAATTCGTTACCCGCTAACTACCTAGCTATCTCTCTCGCACTCTCTTTCTCTATCTCTCTCGCTCCCAATAAGTACTGTTCAGAATCTGGAATCAAAAGATTAGATGTTAGAAAGAGATTACAAGTTGGGTTCCAAGTCAATATCAAGGTAAAAATTAGAGCAAGGAACGAAGACGGTTTGGTATTTACAAAACGTTTAGTTTTGTCAATGAAAAATGCAAAATACAGTAGAACGCTGATTCTCCGAATTAATTGGGACCGGGGTCGATTCAGATATGTAATCATAATTTCGTATAATCGGACATAGACTGGTAATAAAGAAAAACGAACTGTCACACATAGCATAAACTTTATTAAGTTTAACAAACACAGTTCTACAATAACGCTGACTTGAACGTCTCGATTAGAGAAGTTACAATCCTATCAGACCTTAATAAAAATACAAAATACATTTAAAATTCACACATGTAGTGTCTGCCTCTGGGTTCCAACCATAACAATCAAAATATATCTGGACTCCAACGAGTTCCAACTTGTTACAACAAAACAAAAATTACTTGTTTTGTTTTATATATTAAGCTTAGGACCCATTCGGATAATTGGCGATTCGGTTAATCTGCGTTCTACTGTATGTCATTTATGGTGTTGGCAGTACATATTGTGGGGGGCAAACACAGTCGCCGGTCCTAGAGTGCACTAGAGAGTCACCTGTCGCTCACTGGCGGTGGAACTCCTTGATGCAGAGTGCGCAGGACCAGGAGCCCTCGGGCGGCGTGTCGAGCGGCGGCGCCAGGCAGTACATATGGTAGCCGCGGTCGCAGTCGTCGCAGAACAGGAGCTGGTCCTAAACACAACGACATAAAGTTGAATATCCTTAAGCACCATATGGTCACAGTCGTCGCAGAACAGGAGCTGGTCCTAAAGCCAACGACATAAAGTTGAATATCCTTAAGCACCATACGGTCACAGTCGTCGCAGAACAGGAGCTGGTCCTAAAGCCAACGACATAAAGTTGAATATCCTTAAGCACCCTACAGGTCTCGGTGTGTCTCCTCGAGAACACCCCAAAAAGAGTGAATGTGACAGGGTTTTCCAAGTCTCAGAGTCTCAAAGAGACTTTACGCCGTGAGTTTGTATTTTAGTTGTTGAGAGCAGATCAGTCTCTGTGTTTGCACCGCGCACTTTTACATACCCCAAGACAGTAGACATACCCTCTACTGGAGCAGTTGAAGATGCGCCGAGTACAGAAAGTTGCGCGAACGTAGTCTACACCCAAGGGGGTACCCACCAGATAGTATCAAATTATAGAACCTTCAAAAACTCAGCTGTATCGATACCGTTGATTTTATCAACTCTATGGTGAGTTATTCCTTAAAGACCGCTAGCAGGTCTAGCATGCACGCCGCGACAAAATTATGTCGACTGTTTTAACGAGACAGACATATATTTACACGTAGCTTTGTCACGTTCTTACACTACAAATTTTTCGTTGGGAAGCGCATGCGACGCCTGCAGGTGTTCTTTTTGGGTGCACATTCGACATACAGGGTGTCAGGTTTAACTCCCTTCGTTTTATCTAGCGCCCTGTAGGCTCAGATCAACCTAGAGGAAAAGATGGAACACTGCGTTATATCTTGCTGAAGCCACTTCTTTGTTAAACTTGTGTGCGTGGTAATGTTGCCATGAAAAACATTTACAATTGCAAGAAAACTCCAAACTTTATGTTGGCCATTTCCGTTCCACTGTAAAACCTTAGTAGATTTAATATTCCAAAACTGCACATATTTGTAAGAGTTTAATGTTACGGCTTTTTCAAAATTGACTTGTAAAAAAACTGCACAGTTTTTAAAAAGAACCTCATAATGTAGTCCTGGCCACACTTTTATAATGCTCTATGTATATTTATGTACACGAAATTATACCATAAACCAATGCACATAATGTCGAGGTAAGAATGACCAAGCGAGTAGTGTAGTTTTTTGCGTCAATGTGTGTGTGTTGTGTACATATACGACAGTAGCGTAGTTTTTGGATGGTTTAGGCTTTACCTAAATCATACGCCGTGCGTCATTTTATTCTCTAGGTTGATCTGAGCCTGTAGGTCGCTAGTGTTGTGCAATTTAGTTTTGTGTAGTGTTGTACTCACGTCATTATCGCTGGTTCCACAGATGGAGCAACATTTGCACTCGATGCACTGCCAGCGATATTTGCGGACAGACACTATCATGTTTACCGTGAACTGGAGGCACGTCGGGTGACCTGCGTACATATAACACGTATATAACAGCGTGCCAGAGTAATGTGGTTTCTGTAGCTACCTACACTACGTCTAGCTATTCTTTTTTAATGTTATCGAATTAGGCGTCAGATCAAAGCAGTCTGTAGATCCTGGCAATCGCAACTGAGTAACTTTGTCATTTATAGTTTTAGAGTATTTTGAATTTCATTGATAGGTTTGCGTTTGAGCACCAACACTCTCGATCTTAAAGCAATGATGCGGCCTACGATGAAGCAAACTCAGTTATTTAGAAATCGATTCATTCGAGACTTAAAGACACCCAAAAAATCGTGGTGGCATTCAACATGTCAATCAAAATAAATCTGGATTACTTAAGTTTAATCAAATAAATATTCAAATAGCAATTGTAAGGCACATAACATTTTCTTACCTTATAAATCTTCAAACATCTTCATTTTTGCAACTACAACTTCGAATGGACAAAAATAAAGGGAAAAAATGTAATGTGCCGAACAATAGTGAAATAAAAAACATAAAACAACCCGCCAACAGATATACCGAGACATTTACAACAAGAAAAGTATGAGACGATGTCGTTAGGAAGTGCACACATTCACTATTTTTCAGCACATCGCGAAATGAAACTAAACATCGAATTTATAGAGAATTTAATGCATAACACGTTACAAAATTAAAAAGACAGTATGTACTCTGTTGTACCACAATATAGAAAGGGTGTTACGCTAAAGGATCGATTCGAGTCATCGCGCACTATGCTGACCAAGATCACAGCTTTTACAACCAATCACGACGCGTACAAGATGGAATGGTTGTATAACATAACGCGTCGACTATTTGACCAAAAATCTGGCTGCATAGTGCACGATTACAAAGCAAGTGTGTTAACAAAAAACTCCAATAAAATATTTAATTCATATTAATCTATTAGTTTTGTGAATCGACCACTTCGCCGTGCTATTATTACTATTTTCATTGTGGATTTACGCTAAAAGAAAATATGAATAAAATGTGTAACATACAAATGTTCGAATCTTTGGGTTGACGCTACTATGCACTTCCAAACCGGCATTTCTGTACTTTTCTTATGCCAAATAACAAATAAGTGTAAAAACAATACGTGTACACTATGACTTGATCTTACTTACTAATGTACTCATTGATGTTGTATTCTAATATTTATTTAGTGTCAGACGATTAAAACATCACTCGGCTAATAAGAAATTGTGAAGGATATCTGCTAAGTGTGTAAGGTGCGTGTAACTTTAAGACAAAAAAGACCTGGTGTTTGCGACCAGACCACAGAATTATCTAGGACCAGACCGGATAATGCACATCGACCTCATTTAACCATAGCTTCACAATGTCTACTGTTAAACATAAAAAGCACCCAATTGATAGTTTCATACAATATGTAGTTCGGAAAATTAAACATTCTTTTTTGGGCAAAAAATATTCTTTTGATCTTATGACACTAAACAAAAATATATTTAGTAAATTATAAGAACTGACATACTCAACAATGGTATTATGTGAAGAGTTCTTTACAGCTCTTAGTTAAGTATACAATACATATTACTGATTATAAATTGTTCTAAGAAACACATTTTTCACAATTTTTGAATATCATATTTTGGATAAAGGGTAGTACATAAATGTTTTTATGAATCTATAAACCAAACATTTTGTTACAAAAATTGATAAATTAGGTAACAATTATATGTATTATGATGTATTCCGGTTACAATTACACATATCGTTGACATAGAATAAAAAGTCTCAACACTGTAGCCAAAACGAAAGCGCGCTAATCATGTCCTCCTACTTCCACAACCACACAATATTGCTAGTGTGAAAGAGAGGACGTGATTCTCGCTGCTTAGTTTGGATTTGGTTCTCTGACGCAACAGAGAGTGTATATTTCTTAAAATTGTATCTATCACTTTTCAAAGTGATTACATCCAGCGACTACAGATTATAAAGGCACAAAAAATTATATTTTCCCATTCAACATTATTTCATTATATTTAACTCCATTAAAGGCCCTATTCATGTCGATAAACAGCTAGATCTAAACTAGCTAAAAGTTCTGTCCTTGTCTATGACGCAGTAATGACAAAGACAGGTAAATTTTTAGCTTGATTAGAATTAGCAGTTTAGCGATAATTTACTTCTTGATATGCAACGTTCAACCAGTACAGATATGATGATATATTTCATATATTTGTTAGACCTTATCCAGAATGCTAAACTGCTAAATTCACACTAGCGAAAAGTATCGTTGTCCTTGTCTAACACGCATGCAAAAACAAGGACAGGCATTTTTCAGCTAGTTTAATTTTAGCAATTTAGACCCGTATGTTAATACGACGCACAACCATGAATCTCGATTCAAAGCTGTTTTTATTGATCCGGTAGTTAGACCGCTGGCGTAGATATAAGCCAGCGTGCGCGGCGGAGACTATTGGTACCACGAGAATATATAGCGCCAGTGGCGCGCACTGACAAAATCCTGCCTCAACTAAGGGGTATGGTAGAACCAGTTTTAAATCGAGATTCATGACTGCGCGTCGTTTTAGCATGCGGGCTATAAAGTTCTGAGTAGAGCCTAAAGTCAGATTTTTATTGCGAGTGGTATTGTATAACTGCATATTAAGGCACCAAATACATAAACACGCCCAATCAAGTGTATATTCGAACAATAATTTTAAGTACACAACGTCAAAAAGTTTTGATAATGGTCGCATGGTAACATTTATACCTATAAAGATACCTATATATTTAACTATATAGCTAATATTCTATATAAATTGTCATAATATAATTAACTTATTTCTGTACCTAATAAGAGATACAATATTTATTCTTATAATATAACAAATAACTAAAATTTAAGTTATAATAAAACACATTATAAACTTTAACTATAGGAATGATAGAATTAACTTTAAAAATCCAAAACAATTCAACATTTAGTTTAAAAAAAAATAGTTCGTTTAATAAATCTTTGGGTTATTTTTTACTCACGTCACATTGAACTAAGTACGTTAAAACATTTTTTTTTAAATAAAAACAACTGTAAAAATCAATTTATTGAGTTAGACCTTTAACCACTACCACAGATAGCGAAAATCATCACATTTACAAGTGAGGGCTACCGTGGGTGACGCGTGAGATTGTAGGTCCCGATTGTTTGTCTTAAGCAGAGACGGACTGATACTGTGTCGTTGTAACGTATCGTGTTCGCGTATCAATTTAACGATCTTGTCGGCCTTTTCGCGTCCTTTGAAGCGCGCTCGCGGCGATCGGATCAACGCATTAAATTGATACGCTTACTCGATACGCTAGGAGGTTCGGCTTCAGTCAGTCTCCGCCTTAATAACAGCTACCGTCAAGCCATGTCAGAGGGCTTCAGGCAGCCTAACTGACGCCATGTCTAGCGACTCGGCCTATACAAACTATTTTACTCAGCTATATTAAATCCTTTAACAGATGAACAACGAATATTTGAACACGCCTCGACTATATTCTAAGTATAACAGCTGTAAAAATGAACAACAATTTTGTTCCTACTTACGACCACGCTTTAAAAAATCTACTTATTAAAAATTCTAACGACTGATAGTGAGACAACGCACAGCCTAAGTGATTGGGCACATCGTGCGACATGCATCTGCGACAGATCGACTAGACGCAACGACAGGCTGCAGCCGATAATTCTCATACACATCACACACTCGATATTCGAGTTACAAGTCGCAGACGCAAGTCGCGGAAGACGCGTACAGTGAACCGGTGGCACTAGAAGCGTTAAGTTTTACACAGAAATTCCTTACATAGAATAGAATATAACGTAGGTGTGCAGCAAGAAAGGATTTTGGAAATCCAGAATAGATTTCTCGATTGCCCTAGGATTCTCACACTGATCCGAGACACTAGCCGTTGCGCGTGAGCAAATTTGTAACGCGTTTTGTAAGGATACTACGTGTTGCTTTGCATTCCCGCAGAATTTGTAGAGGTAGGTATAATCCACTAAGCACGAATAAACTATGGGATAACCTTGAAATCGAGAAAAAAAAAAACGGCTGTACAATACATTTTGTCGACGATCAAACGAACTTTATGTATGGAACAGCTGTTTTTCTTCTCGATTTCAAGGTTGCGACATAGTTTATTCGTGCTTTGCTAGTGGAGTATACCTCTACCAATTCTGCGGGAGTGCAAAGCAACACTTATAGAACACGAAGTGGTAAAACACTTGATAACCCTTCTCCGCGCGGGAGATTCGGATAGTCGCACCACACACTGTCAGGTACCGCGGATCAGTGTGAGAACTGTCTAAGGGGCTTAAATATGAGATAATAACATAGAAGGCCGAGCAGCAACGCGAACGAAGCCGCGGGCATCAGCTAGTCAAGCATAAAAGGCACTGAATAAGCTCTGAATCAGAAGGGCACATTTTTGGCGTTCGATTTTTTATGTCACTTTCATACACCAGGATTCCATCCATGCTAAGAAAGTGAGCGAAAATGACAATCTCGAGGGCGCCAGAGTCCAGGCCCAGACGAAATGACGTTTACCGTAGAACATAATGGCGTTTGCGTGCGATGTAACGTATACATTATATGACTGATTTGGCGACGCGTGACTAGAAAAGCTAGGATTACGGAATGACTGATTCCTTTCATGATGAATATTTAGGTATGATTTATTCACAGATTAAACAGCTATAGATACCGCACTTTGAGACGATCGAAGCGCACAACGAAGCGACATAAACACACCTGTTAAATCACGTTTTTTTAATTAATTGCTAGGCACGGCCAGGGACTCTAAACAAGTTTATATCGCTTACAAGCGATTCTATTTCTGCAATCGCTAATGCTCGAAATTGAGCTGCTGATTGAACGAAATACAGGCTAGATAAATGTCACGTGATTTGATTGTCAATTCGTTCAATCAGCAGCTAACGTCTTGTAAGCGATTATAGAAATACATATATAAGGTTGAAAGCGATTTCAACTTATCCAGGCGTCAACTTGAGTTAGCCTATCTGTGGGAACGGAACGCTTTGTCTCAGTCCCCACAACCCGCACTCTTCTCAAACTTTGGCAACCTTTTTCCGGAATTATATCTGGTACCAGGGTATCTATAGCAAGTAATCTGTGAAACTTTTTGACTGCGGAAGAATGCAAGAAGCGAAATCAACAAATTCAAACACGAATAACATAACATAAAATAAAATAAAAAAGAAACAAAATAGAGAAGCACCATAATTATCAAAATGAAAATCCGAAATTATTCTGAATTTCACATAGATTTTAAAAGAAAGGAGTTAATTTACAATATATTTGACATAAAGCGATGCTATTATGACTAACGAGGAATACGACCTAAAACATTAAACATATATTTTTTTATAAATGGAAAATTTTGAAAAAATAAGGCACATTCTTAACACAAGTATTAGGGTTAACTGGTACAAATGTCTCTGGGGCGATTGCGTCTTTCGAGAATTACTGTCAATCAGGCAACCCAAAGCCACCTAGCCTAAATAGTAGTTACAATAATCTGTACTAGATGGCGTTAGTTGCCTAATTTGTGAAGGGTTTGTCAGTAATTCTCGAAATACGCAATTGCCTCAGACTTATTTGTAACAGTTGACCCTAAATGTACAACAGTTAACTTGACAAAATAATTATTTCTTAATTTGGCATCACTTGATTGATAGTCAATTCTTTATTATAACATGGCAACACCCTAGATCACGACAGACATGCGATGCTTACTTGTTTTATATTTATTTTAGGATATATTACACATCAAATATAATGTACAGTGCGATAGCGTAGAGTTGAATGGCGGCGCCACTATCGTTTTATCGATACAAACTGACAGTTACCCAGAGAAAGGAGGATAGGAAAATGGTCTATGCGGGAAAAAACCGGGAGTTGACACCCGACTACGTCACGTTTTATCGTGTCTCTCGAACTTGTTGTTAAATACTTGTTCCGGTCTTGCTTGAGCATCGATTGACGTCACTGCGTGTTACCCACATGACCAGTTTTATACCTGTCGCAGTACATTATTATACCATGGGTCTTCGCAACAAGCTTTTTTCATAGAAGTTTTTTTCAGTTAAGTTCAGTACATAGGCCAAAGTTTATAGATTGTAACCAGTGATCGAATATTCGGATACATATTGAAGCTCACTTTTGCCTCCAAAAGCTAAGAAAGTATGGAGGCTGCTTCTAATTTTCCCAGGCTTTTTAAAATAGCATTTTATTAACTGAAGGTTAATCCCATTATCAAATATCATTCATCCATTAACCTATCGATTGACAATTATTGTATGACATTAATAGCGTAATTTACTCATTTGCACGCCTGACTTGGCACGGGCATTTTAATAATTTATATTAAAATTACCTAATGACTAGCAAATAAACGAAATGAATTTGAAAGGTAGCATACTAAATCCTAAGCGAATACTAAATCCAGACCTTATAAGTACCATGTTCCTAGCAAATAAACGAAATGAATTTGAAAGGTAGCATACTAAATCCTAAGCGAATACTAAATCCAGACCTTATAAGGTGTGCGTAACTTCAGCTTCCTCATAGGTGATAGAATAATTTTACTTATGCCAATATTTAAAGCATAATAGCTGCAATCAAATATCCCAGTCTTAGTTTAGCTGCCACAAGAACTTCGTTATTATGAGCCATTTACTATGTGTCAGCTGGAGTGACACAACCTCAGCTCGCACATCCAGTACAGGCAAACCAGTGAGGTTAGGGTTTTGGACAATAGCTAGAAAATTAAAGCATAATAGCTGCACAAGGTAGGAAAAATCTGAACGATGCTACTCAAAACATGTAGAAGCTATGATTAAAAAACTGTGTGTAAGCTGGTGTTGTGTCACTTCAGCTACTCATCTCATATCTTCCAAATGAAAGAAGGTATGATTATGCATTTTAGCTCAAATTTTAAAGCATAATTGCTGCCATTGGCAGCAAAATTTTCAAGTCTCTGGGTTATATACTTTCCGAGTTATATGCTAATACCTATGTGTAAGCTGAAGTTGCGTCACTTCAGCTGACACATGTTGAATCGACGAAACTATCAAACGTAGAGTTTTCATTTAAAAGGCAAAAATTAAAGCATAATTTAGCTTAACTTCAGTGTTATTTCAGTTGTTCCATGAAGAATCAGAAGACCAGGGAGCTCCTAGTCTAGTTATCTCGTCTTCTAAGTTCATAAGAATCTATCTTTAAAATAACATAAGTACATACCTAGTTTCATATAGTTCAGCGGCTCTCAGTCGTTTTTTGTTAGCCAAATTACAGAGAACAAGCCACGCCAAAACCAATAACCTTCGTCGTTGTTTAAGTTCATAAGAATCTGCCTTCAAATTTTACAGGTGCATTCTTAGTTCCATATGGTTCAGGGGCTCTCAGTCTAAACAAAACTAAAAGAATTTTGAACACAAGTTAAAATGACTTTTAACACTATGCGCGCTAAGATCTAATTGAATTGCAATAATGTACCGCACGGAACGGCAACGCCGCTTTTAAGCAAAAATTTGAATTTTTTGGCGCGAAAACTGTTTTTTGATTATTACGTGGAAATTACGAGGTCTAGGAATCTGAAAATTTTGCTGCCTAGTGCAGCAATTATGCTTTAATTTTTGCCTTTTAAATGAAAACTCTACGTTTGATAGTTTCGTCGATTCAACATGTGTCAGCTGAAGTGACGCAACTTCAGCTTACACATAGGTATTAGCTTATAACTCGGAAAGTATATAACCCAGAGACTTGAAAATTTTGCTGCCAATGGCAGCAATTATGCTTTAAAATTTGAGCTAAAATGCATAATCATACCTTCTTTCGTTTGGAAGATATGAGATGAGTAGCTGAAGTGACACAACACCAGCTTACACACAGTTTTTTGATCATAGCTTCTACATGTTTTGAGTAGCATCGTTCAGATTTTTCCTACCTTGTGCAGCTATTATGCTTTAATTTTCTAGCTATTGTCCAAAACCCTAACCTCACTGGTTTGCCTGTACTGGATGTGCGAGCTGAGGTTGTGTCACTCCAGCTGACACATAGTAAATGGCTCATAATAACGAAGTTCTTGTGGCAGCTAAACTAAGACTGGGATATTTGATTGCAGCTATTATGCTTTAAATATTGGCATAAGTAAAATTATTCTATCACCTATGAGGAAGCTGAAGTTACGCACACCCTTATAAGTACCATGTTCCTAGCAAATAAACGAAATGAATTTGAAAGGTAGCATACTAAATCCTAAGCGAATACTAAATCCAGACCTTATAAGTACCATGTTCCTAGCAAATAAACGAAATGAATTTGAAAGGTAGCATACTAAATCCTGAACGAATACTAAATCCAGACCTTATAAGTACCATGTTCCTAGCAAATAAACGAAATGAATTTGAAAGGTAGCATACTAAATCCTAAGCGAATACTAAATCCAGACCTTATAAGTACCATGTTCCTAGCAAATAAACGAAATGAATTTGAAAGGTAGCATACTAAATCCTGAACGAATACTAAATCCAGACCTTATGAGTACCATGTTCCTAGCAAATAAACGAAATGAATTTGAAAGGTAGCATACTAAATCCTAAACGAATACTAAATCCACAGACCCCGGAAACACCAAATTTTCAATTGAAAGAAATGCTCTCAACACTAGCCAAGCCACGAAGTTTAGGTAAATATGTGTATATTTGAATTTTTGATCACTGATTTTTTATCCATACTCCAGATTAGTTCCTTCATTTACGCACCTCTACAGATGTCGCACTGTATGCATTATTTAAATGTGAAATCAATAAATTACACAATTTAATTGGTACGGACTAGTTATTTCTAAAATGTCGCTTTTTATCATTGTGTACATAAATACATTTGATAACTATATTTGCTCTAGAGATAAAAACTTTAAAAATACAACATTGCAGTGCTTCGCAAACACGGACATTTGAAGTTTAATAACGAAATATTCTTTGCTAAAATAAGTACTTAACTGGAGATTAAAATAACCAAACATAACTTTTTTCAATGGAATGTTTTTAACACGTAATATATTGTATATAACATCTATGCGTATATATCCAAAAAACTTTGGTAGATGATAGACTGATCCCAAGAAAGCGCTTCTTTATTTTAATACGCTGCGAAGACTCGTACATGCTCGTACGTGTTTCAATCGTTAAGAAAACGTTTTTTTCGTTTTTCGTTTTTGTTTGGCTCCATACATTTCAATGAAGCGCACCTGGCGGAAACGTAAGGAACTAAGCTAAATATAGTTAGTAAAAATAGCTAAAGATATATACTATAGATATGATATAGATAGATATTTTTTTTTTGATGGTATATGTATGTTGGTCTGTACAATATACAATACAATATATCTTTATTGCACACCAAAAACTACATGAAAATCTTAAAAACTAAAATACATTTTTCGGCAGTACAAGGGCGACCTTATCGCCTAAAGCGATTTCTTCCAGTCTGTAAGGTATTTATTTTCTATGGGCATCTGTAATTTGCATTGTATGCAAGTTATATTACCTAAAATAAAAGGATTATTATTATTATTCTTATAAGCTAAATGTATGGAGCCAAACGAAAACTAAAAAAGTTTTAGTTAACTATCAAAACTCGCGGTAAGCCCACAGGTGAGACTGACTGGAGCCGATCCTCGTATCGAGTACGCGTATCGTTTTGCCGTAACAGTTCGTCGTATCAATTCAACGAGCCACAAACCTGTCTGCTTTTTTGCGAAGCCTTTTAAAGCTTGCTCGCTTCGAGCCTCGAGTCAAATTGCTCGTATCATCGTAGCGTATCATGGCTCGCCGCGACTACCGAACTGTTACGTTACACGATACGCAAACATGACATGGTACGAACAAACGTTATCAGTCAATCACCGCCTTACGGCCAGCGGCGATCTTCGTTTGTCACAGCTATCTCTTTTTAGCGACGTAATGAGAAATACACCGGGTTACGGGAAATAGAGGTATTAAGCCGAAAACAGGTATAAATAATCATCATTGTAAATAACTTTTACTATGAGATCAAGCCTGGAAACTAAAAAAAAAAAGAAACTGCTGGAGGGCTATTCTAACGGAGTGAGATTCAATCGCACCATTCTTCGTCCTTATTGCTCTCGTTTGGATAGTCATAGGTGTGAGAGTGACCAAGATAAAATCGCATCTCTTCTCACGCGTAGGAATATCCCCCCTGGTCCATAGAAAAATGTTGTTGACCACTAGCAGAATGTATAATTTTTTTAACGATTTCAGAGTTGGTCCCATTTTAAAAGTCATTTAAAAAGATTAGTACTTAATTATTTTTTTCAGGCTTATTACACCTATTCCCCGTAACCCAGTAAATATGTCTCCTGCTGCGATTTCAACAACGTTCAACGTAGAAATCATAATTCGCTGTCATCTTCAAATATTGGGATCAGTCGTAAAAAGCGAAAATTCATATCACACAGTGATGAAACTTGTGACGTATATGCGATAAATAAAATCTATTCGACATAGCAATATATTTAATATAAGTATACACTTTTGGTTACAAAATATTGGTTGGTTTTGGTCCAAGACGATTTTCTACACCTACTTCTTGATAACCTCCGTTTATTTCCATCTCTACTTTAAAGAACTACGTACGCTACTATATTTGTATTACTGGGCCCCTACTGCCATACTTATTGCGATTATTGTCAGGTTCAGCCGACGCTGCGCGACTATGAACCTTATTGCGAGGCGACACGATTCGCGGTCGCACAGCGTCAGCGGAAGCAGCTAACAATCATCGCAATAAGATGTCTCGATACGGGTCCTGTACTTTTTTTCAACTGCTCTGATATTGTTGCCAATTAACTTTTTAGACATGAAAATGAAAAGAAAGTGTTAATTTTAGTTTATATTTGTAAACCAAAGATATCAACGTCAAAGTCTACATTAAATCGAAATTTAATTGACAAGCTGAATAAGATTAATACTTTCGTCACTCTAACTCTACACTTTTGCGTTCACGGCAAAAGTCGCGAAAGCGTCGCGGAATACGCCATTCCTATTGGTCGAAAACGCTTTCGCGGGCGTTCACTGCAATAATGTGCAGGTGTTGAGATTTTTCTTGTCTTATTCAGGATGTCAATAAATTACGATTTTAATAAGGACTTTGGCGTCAATTTGAAGGCGGCGTTAAGAAATTATTTGTCTTATTCAGGTTGTCAATTATAATGAGGACTTTGACGTCGATTCTGTTGGTTCACACAATAAACTAAAATAAACATTTTTAATTTTAATGTCCGAAAAGTAATTGGCAATAATATAAGAGCTAGCTTTACACAAAGATCATAACAAACGACATAATCATTCATAACTTCAAATTACGACTTCACGAACGCGAACCACTCGCGAACCACATATCGTTCTGACTGTAGGAAAATTGCGAAAAACGCCATCTAGTTCCATTCGCACCGAACTAAAACATACAACTGTTCGCTAAATTCTCACCAACCAGCTACATATCTTTCAAACGTCAACCAAAACCAACTTTTAAGCCGTCTAAAGCGTAGGGCTTTGCCGAGACGGCGGCGAAACAGCATTCACATATTCATCCTTTAACAGCTTGGTCTGCCTCGCGAAGTTATCGAAAGCATCAGCCGAGTAGGACATGGAAGTCAATATCTCGACGACGCCGTTCAGCTTGATGTTGTCGCGCAGGTGTCGGTGACGCTCGCAGACCCTGTTCTCTGTGTGGTAGCAGGACTTACCTGAGCGACCGCAGTCGGAGCACGAGACCAGTTCCTCGGGGGTGCCTGTCTTCTTGTTCTCGCGGTCGTCGCCGAGACAGAAGTCGCAGTAGGGGGATGGGGAGGCCTGGAAGGGATGGTTGAGTTTAGGGTTTGATTTTTACGGAATTTTTAGACTTTTGAGGTCATTTTGAAGGCGTGGTATCCTACCGCGTCAACTATAAGTTATTAACGCCTCAGCTTGGCGTTAGTTTTTTATTTTTCGATATGATAAGACTAGGCGTTTGACTACGTCTGTTGATATTAACATAAAAAACCATCAAATGTTTCATAGTCATCAAAATCATTACCTTACATTCTACACAATAATATTATAGTCTGCGCCATCAACAAAAGTGCGCTCCGCTCCACAAATCTCTTATATTGCAGTACGCAACCAATGCAGTAAGTGATTGGGAGGAATAGGGCGCACCTTCGTGGATGGCGCGAACTATATCCATATATTTACAAAAAAAAAGGTAGTTTGCACGTTTGTAGGGGCCCGTCTCCGAAGAGTGTCTATTTCTCTTAGAAGTTCAAGCGCGTACATTTTTATTAAGTCTTGATAGCTTCGTTGTTTGTAATAACTTTAGTTCTCATATGTTCCCTAAAGCTCATCTGCTCTACTTACCTTGGTATCCGGCTCCGGCTTTAGCTTTAGCTCCATAACGGGCGGAGCGGGAGCGGGAGCGGAAGCGGTAACGGGAGCGGAAGTGGCCGGCAGGGGCACTACTTCCGACGTGGAAGGCACGGCCGTTACCGTTAGCAGCTTGCGCAAAATAGTACACAACACAATACATACACGAAACACAGTAGCATCAGTTCCTTGTAAGCTGTCAAAAGCCGTGGCCTCGCGGTTACTGGGTACCAACCATGACAGTTACCATAGACTGAGTTTCGAACAATTTGAGTTCGAAATTTGTGGATCCGATCGGTAACGTTTCCGAATGATTGTAAATAGCACCGCTGGTCGTCATTTTTACCATGGCATAATAATATACTCCACGTATAGCGTTCCGGTCACGTAGGCAACATGTAGCACGTAGACACGTGACAATCGATGCTTAAGCAAGACCGAAATAAGTCATTTACAAATAGTTCGAAAGAGACGGCCGACGAGTGACGTCAATACGTGTTTGCTCCCCTTGTTTTTTGGATCCTGGTTTTACCTTTTTATCTCCCTCCGGTTTGAGCTCGATGGGCGGCGCGGGCGGCGCTGGCGGCACGAGCGGCGCTTGCGCAGAGTCCGAGCTCGATGTGTCTGCGGAGGCGGGCCGGGGCGGGGGGGAGGGGCGGCGAGGCGCTGCGGCCGCCACGCCTGCTGTAGGAGGAGATGAGCGTTACGTATTGCGTACGTGAGGTTTTGTTGAAGAGGTTTCTGGAGAATAGGGTGTTAGATGTGGGTGGTTTTGTTGAAGAGGTGTTTGGGGAATAGGGTGTTAAGTATGAGTGATTTTGCTAAAGAGATTTTTGGGAAATAGGGTGTTAAATATGGGATATTCTGCTAAAGAGGTTTTTGGGAAATAGGGTGTTAAGTATGTGTAATTTTGTTAAAGAGAATTTTGGCAAATAGGATGTTAAATATGAGTGATTTTTTTAAAGAGGTTTTTGGGAAATAGAGTGTTAAATATGGGAGATTTTGCTAAAGAGGTTTTTGGGAAATAGAGTGTTAATTATGGGTGATTTTGCTAAAGAGATTTTTGGGAAATAGGGTGTTATTTATGGGTGATTTTGCTAAAGAGATTTTTGGGAAATAGGGTGTTAAATATGGGTGATTTTGCTAAAGAGGTTTTTGGGAAATATGGTGTTAAGTATGTGATTTTGTTTAAGAGGTTTTTGGGAAATAGGGTGTTAAGTATGAGTGATTTTATTAAAGAAGTATCTGGAGAATTCCCCTGATACATATAGTGTATTTGTGATTGACTTTGTTATAGAGGTATCAGGGAATAGGGTGTTAAGTTTTAGCAGTTTTATTGAAGTGGTATCAGGGGAACAAGGTGGTAGGTCCGAGTGATTTTTTTAAGGGGTATCAGGGGAACAGGGTTTTAAGCATGAGTAATTTTGTAAAAGAGTTATCTGGGTATAGGGTGAGAAGCGCAGAATTTTTATCTAGTTAGACGCCGCGAGTGCACCAACTTAGCGTGTTAATAGCCGGTTATAAGTTTGTTTTTGCGCCAACTAGAGCGCCGCTTTCAGGCCAGTTTATCTCGTGACGACATCGTTGATAGATTAACTCTTTGTTGTTTACACCAGTAATAATAGAAACAAAAGAAAAATATAGTTTACGTCTCTAGTGTGACAACTGGCGGCCTTATTGACCGAACGAAGCGAGCTGTCAGAATGTTTTGGGACAACTCGGCTTTTGTTTGTCTGACAATAACTTGAGAATCGTCGATCCGATCTTTGTAAAATTTCGGAGTCATGTAGTTTTTATCAATGGAATTTTCGAGTTCGTATATGAGCGAAATTGGACGAGGGGTTGCGGGGTTACGCGAGGTCTTTGTTGCATGCATGCATGATCGTATAGGCCGAGTGGCCAGCCCTTCGGTAACCAATCACCGATGTTAAACAGCGGACCTCACGGTCAGTCTTTAGATGGGTGACAATAGATTGCATTTACAGCTGAGCGCTACAGTGGTTCGGATGACACGTTAAATCGTAGGCCCGGTCGTTTGTTCTATAACTCCAATCGTCAAGCCATATCAGGGGCCTTCGGGCGGCCTAAAAACTCCAGGTCTCCTCAGGTCTCTTAACAGGTCTCCGTTTGAGGCGAATTACTAGTTATCAAAAGCACGTTCAGTTTTTATAAATGCAACTTGAAGCGCTTGATAAAAGCGCTTTCTAACAAGATAAAAGTCTGTAGTTTTAAGCATGAGTGATTTTGCTAGAGGAAAAGATAGTTTTCCGCGAATTTAAGCTCAACGGAATGTATCCTACTAATATTATAAGCGCGAAAGTTTGTAAGAATGGATGGATGGATGGATGGATGGATGGATGTTTGTTACTCTTTCACGCTACACAGATCTGGATGAAATTTGGCACAGAGATAGGTTATGGTCTAGAATAGCACATGGGATACTTTTTAACCGTGGGTGAAACCGCGGGCGCAGCTCGTTTTTGTATATGTTGCAGGGCTTGATGTTAAGCATTGATACAGCCTACGATGGAGCACTCTTCCCTAGAAGAAACCGAATCACTCGAGACTTGAAGACACCCAGCTTATTATTATGGGGAACACCCACTTAAGCAAAGCATTTTACATTTAACCCTTAACCAATTAGAGCAATTTATTAGTAGCTACAAGATATAGTTAGCCATTGGCCGAATCATCTGTTAGATAGCGTAAAAAACATATATGTGGGTATTTGTTAATAATTTAAATGTAATCATGCGCAATCACGGGCGAAGAGCGAATCAGGAGCAGCGTTTCATTCAGAGCTTGACACTAGCCGAGTCAGCTATCACAAACTATATGAGGGCTAACATATTCTTATAAAAAATTGATGTATTTTTTTTTTAACAATGCAGATAAAAAAAATTGTGCCGCCGGCAGCAGGGCAGGGCTCGAGCTACCAGTGATTTAGGGAAGTCAAAAACATTTTTTTTTAATCTGACGCTCGACTTAATCGTATCAACTTGAATTTTTGCACAGATATAAGTGAGTTTGCTCACACATTAAGCTGCAAAAACTAAAAAAAAACACTAATAAGTAAAGAACCGCGAGCGAGTTTTACAGGTGTTTTGTCAAAGTACATATTTGTAGATGTATGAGGCAATCTGTCGGCTTATGTGAAGTTGATATTTGATAAGCGTCGGATATGAAGTCAATCTCTATCAGTTAATGTAAAAAGCTCATAAGGTTAATGTTGAGTCCGACTTGAGTTTTTGGTACTATGTGGCAATGAAATAATTATTATCGCACAATAAAACAAAACAAAATGTTAGCCCCCATCGGTCAAACCACGAAAGAAATGCGATCTAACCTGCAGCTACGCTCGGGTTGTTCAGAAATGTCACGTAACTGTCTTGATATTCCGTTGCGGGCGTGACGGGCTGAGGGGCGTGCGCGGGGGGAGTGTGGGCGCGCGAGTCTCGCGAGTCGCCGTCCGAGCCCGCGGCGGGGGCGCCCGAGCTCGAGCCTCCCGCCGACCCTGGCGGGGGGTCCTTGTGTGTGTGCGTGTAGTGGTACGTCAGCCCGGGCCGGGTCTTGTACTTTGCGCCGCACACTGTGGGTAGATCGGTGATGGTGAGACTAGTTATTGGTTCTTTTTAGTAAATGCGTGGATTTGGGAAAGAAATCTTTTGTATGGTTGGCATGTCCTAGTGCTCACACATGTTTTAGCATAACTTAAAAAAATATAATAATAACTGTGATTTAGTATGATGTAGAACACTACATTTTCATTTTCACTCTCTGATGATCGTAATATCGTACAAAGTTTGCTAAATTTAGTTTTTCTCTATTGAGTTAGTCAAAAAATGTTTCCTTCCCATATCCACGCAAGAAAAAAACAAATTAAATTACTGAAAAGTCAACTTACCGTGATGCCTCCTCCGTCAACAGTGTATTTCTAAGTTTACCGACTTCACGAAAAGGGGTTTACGTATAAAAGCCCGCGTCGTCAGAACTGAGCATAGAGGAGGCACCACGACGGATCGCGTGACAACATAGCAGCAGCCTTCCAGAAATTATCCGTCATCAATCAAAAAAAAAAATATGAGGGTAGGAAAAATTTTACATGAACGCTTCGAAGTTTGAAATTGGAATTAAATGTAAGGAGTTGATATCACTCTATCGCAAACGCTCGCGTATTGCATCGGCAGGGTTTTGAGTTGTTCTGGTACAATAGAACTATTTTTGATTCAGTCACTCGCACTGTGATAGACGTGAGTGTGACAGAGACAGAAACAATATCAAGTGCACCAGAATTCCCTATTCTTGAGCGCTCAAGATTATCTCTCCCACTCTCTAAGCGAGATAGTGACTAAGGTAATCTTTAACGGGCAAGAACAGGTTCCCAGGACCTTTATTGAGTAAACATGGTAGCAATGGTAATCGAGTCCCATCTCGCTCTCTCGTATGCCGCTAGTAAGTTGGCGCAAGTGGGATGGCACTCTATAATCATTGCCATCATGCTTACTCAATTAGGCTGCGCACTCACCGGAGATGTGATAGGAAAATGAGTGGTGCCCGATGAAAAAATCCACCAATAGAATACATTCGCTGTGTAAATGCAGTGTTTCTATTGGTGGATATTTTTATTGCGCACCGCTCATCTTCCTTGCACATCTCCGGTGGACAGCCTTAGGCTGCATGTCTACTGGAGCAGAGAGGAGAGAAGCCGAGCTATGCCAATATTAACCAATAGGATTGCACATCTCCGTTCTCTTTGCATGAGCAATTCTATTTGTTAATATTGTCACAGCTCCGCTCCGCTCCTCTCCTGGACTCCAGTGTGCAGCCTTAGGGCTCAGATCCTACTAAAGCTATAATAATTAGTAAAATGGAAGCGTTCATGTAAAATCGTTATTTGTGGAAAGCCGTCGTGATCGGCCCGTCTATGTTCGGTTCTAGCGACGCAGGCTCCGTGGGCTTTGATTGATGACTTCAAATCAATGGATCCGCCCGTACGGTACACAACAAAGATATCAAAAATAGCGCAGAAATTCGATTTTGACAGTTGTGATATTAGGTGGAAAATCCTCCTTGGAGGTATTTTTTTTAGTAAATAATAAATAGGCAATATCAGCGCCATCTCGGATTGGCGGGCGTCAAGCGCCAATCACAGTTGACGATTGGGCGCTCTCTGATCGCTATCGCGTGATGAACAACGTGGTTGCTGTATTCAGAAACTTGCTATAGACCTGTTTTGTTTTAATATAATTTGTCTGGTTTACCTGTGGTTCTCATAAGTTAATAATCTTATTAAATAACATTTTATGAATTTTAGTTTTCTTCCAAAGTAAAAAGACACTTAATATCACAACAAAGATCCAAAAATTTTGGAGTCCAATCAAGACATCATATTGAAATAATATAAAAATTAATATACATTGCATAATTTTATTCGTTATTCAACATAAATATTTCTTGTATAAATTCATAACAATCTTTGGGTGATAATAATACACTGACATGCAAAAGGGGGAATAAAAAAATCCAAAACTTACATCTTTAACAATTGATTGCACTGGGGGCCTAACATGAAATTTTTTGCCATTGATGACGCTGCGCGATTGCGAATCGTATCGCCGCGCAATAAGGTCCAAGGTCGCGCACCGTCGAAAACAAAACGTAACCATCATGGCAATAGATATCATAGTAGACCTCCTGATCTCATCCTAGTCTAGTTATCCACAACATTTATATAGATTTCAAAAAATTATTTTTATATATTTCAAAAATTTGTATTTTCATTTTTGCACGCCATTGTATTTCGGACCTAAGAATAACATTTATACGTTTGATATTTGCTGCTTTGTATTTTTTAGAATACTAGTAATAAGTGCCACTCGGCGAATGTTTTCACGATACATTTGAATTATAACTAAAAAATAGTCCAATTCGCGAAAATACACCCTGTATTTTATACTATACTTACTGCAGCATGGTGCGGGTGATTGATGCATTAATTTATTTTTCAATTCACAAGCTCGGAAAGATTCTGTTTATCGTTTGAAATCTGAGTGTAAACGTGTATTTTATTCGCTAGCGTGGAAAGAGTTTTTAAAATTCAAATCTTAGAATAATCGCACTGGCCAGCACGACTGCATGAAAAAAAAAACATTTTCCGCGCTGTAGTGAGATGAAAAGCACCTTTGAAGCCTCGCTACGATCGAGTCTATTTTTCTTAGAATTTTCCTTGGATTGTTAGAATCGTTCGCTTGCTCAAGTGCAAATTACTTTGCAGCCATGCATAACAAATAACTGATACCCGCGTTTATAGCTTAATTTACTAGAGTTATTGATTCCGTGTTGATATTTAGAGCGTTGCTGAAGTTTTAAGCCATGAATTGTGAATCGCGACACCTGTCAAGGGTGAAAAGGGCAGATTTGTCTGTCACCCGCACCCTTCTACAGTGAAGATAGTGTAATCGCTTACAGAGCGCGTCTGCGTGAATTGAACCATCTGCTTGCATCAACGATATTCAATTCATCATATCACCTAAAACTCAATTTCATACACGTACAAGAGATTTCAGACATAATCTAGGAAATAAATCTTAACACCACCGCACGCAATATCGATGTTTTTTTTTTGTCATTTAAGAGTTGTCGAAATCGGTTTCTGTCGACAAAAATGCCAAATATGACGTTGAGAATCGACAAAACAGATTTTGTCGACAACAAATGTCAAATTTGTCAATCCATGAAATGCCATACTCGTGCTGTGGTAAGATTTATTTTTAAAGGTTTTAAATAACGTACAATGACTAAAATTTTGTAATAATACTGAGATTTTGAAACGAATACCAAAATTTGTGTAAATTGTATGAGGTTCGATATTTGGAAGTTCTTGTAATGGGAAGGAAGACTTGGAGTGTTAGCTGTAGACAAACAAGTGCATAGTATATGCATGCCACCATGCATTGTCACGCATGTGTACATGCGTGCACAAATGAACATGCGTGCATGGCATATCATAACATTGAAACAAGCGTTTGTAGCAGATCTTAAGGTGGGTTCTATAGAATAGGTATATTTGACAAGACGGTTTAAAAAATAGTACAAAACATTAAACAAAAGTTAAAAAACTAAATAGGCTTTAAAAAATGATGAAAATGCTGCAAAAACAAAAAAAAAAACATATAAACAAAAAAAAAACGCTAGATATCGCAAAGTAAAGCAAAAAAAATACAACTAAATTAATCAAAAATTAAAAGCGCAAATAAATACTAAAACTACTACTTGATTTAAAAACATGAAATAGTTTACCAGGGACTAACAATATGTTAATTAATCTAAAGACCTTGAAGAATCGACTTACTATTTTGGCACAGTTGATTAAAAAACCGAAAACTTTAGTCATTGTTTGAGATGATTTCAGATAACAGATCAATATAAGTATAATATATTTTAAATAACGATACCATACCATCGAGATGTGAAATGTGAGATAACCCTTAGGGCAAAACTCCACCAAAGTTGCGTTATGATATAATGTTAAAATAAAATTTGGATATAACCATAAAATTTAATTTACTTCATTCCGTTACATCACTTTGTATAACCATTAAAAATACGCAAAACCCAAATACAAGCTCATAACATAATGATTTATGAAACGGGAATTACTTACGTGCAATTTAGTCGATTATTCCGACTATAGTCCAGGCATCAAAGCTATGCGAGACGCAGCCGCGCGCGCGCACTCGCCTTGATGAAGACCGCCGAATGCGGTTGAAACTATAGTCGGAATAATCGAGTAAATCATACGTGAGTAATTCCCGTTTTATAAATCATATTGTGTGAAAACCACGTCAGTTTCCATTATAAAATCCAAGCTCAAAACATTGTAAGCTCAACTGGGGTAAACGCGTTTTTGGGGCAATTGCGTCATTCGAGAATTACTGACAAACCCTTCACAAATTAGGCAACTAACGCATTATAAAGTTTATTGCAACTAAATATAGAAAAAAGGTGTAAGTTAGTACCTAATTTGTAAAGGGTTTGTCAGTAATTCTCGAATGACGCAATTGCCCCACAGACGCAGTTGCCCCAGTTGACCCTATTACCAAATACATAAAAAAACAACACAAACTTAATCAATTAAAGCCACCCCTTACCAACTCCCTTTTTTTTGTTGTTAAAAATTACACATATCAAAAGCTTCGGTGGAATTATTTCCTAGGATACGACCGTTGATGGATTATGGACCGATACCACAGAAAACTATACAAGGTACACCGACAAATATGTGTCGGCACTTTCAACGAAGAAAATAAAGAAAAAATAAATAAAACTATCACAGACACATGAGTCAAGCATTCAAACCAATCAGTGCTAAGAAAATTACGCCTAAACCCAATAACATTTCCGAATTTAAACATAACACATAATAAAGCTCTGTGATTGGTTAACTAAAAAGCGTTTAACCAATAACGGAACGTTATTTCGTGATCTACATTTTAAATCCAAAGATTCGATAGGATTACAGCAGTTTATACGTTAAATTGCGATTCATAAGATTCCGTTTAGAATAAAGTAAACGTGAGCCCTTGAGAGGGTGTCACATTGGAGATTTGTTATGGTAATTCTCTCTTATGATCACTCTGTTAAAATTACTAGTTGATGAAACCCTAAAAAGAGTATTTAATCCACAAAAACACTTCAACTTCCTTTAACGGCTTAGGGCTGTGCTGTCATGTAATGTTGTGTGTGTGCTAGTTGTATCATTACACACGAATCATATATTTTATGTTAGGATGTGTTGGGATACAGCTACACACATTAAGCTAATGTGCCAATCACGAGTAAATCATATCATACTTGAGAGAGTGAAGGGCATTAATTTATGGAATGACCAAACAACAACGAGCTATCAGAAAGTCTATCGTATTGAGTGTCATCAAAGAGAATAAACACAACAAAACGTACCTAAAGCTAATTCTATCCATAAATAACGCAACCACCCACGCTTCCCGATCGCAGATACTCTGTGGCAGTGTAACTACTACTATAATGCTGTCAACACATTGCTGGCCCACACCACCCGATCACTTGAGATCTGAAGCACTTTGACGTTTGTGATATTATCTGTCACTGTCACTCTCATGATTTTTTAACGAGAGAGACATTGACCAAGATAACGCCAAAATAGCGCCATTTAGTAGATAAATCTTTACAAATTAGAGTAAAATCAGAATCGATCAATCAGCTTCCTAAATACATCTAACCACTGTGTCAGTGTCTTCTTGTAGGCTTAACATACATTAGCAATACGTAATTTTATTGATTATTTTTGTAGTGAGAACGTGACAAGGCTATGTATAAATATACCTATCTCAATAAAAGTGTCACTGATCAATCGTGGATCGTGTAGCGCCTCGGATCGGGTGGCGTGTTACCAATGTGTTATCAACTTAATTAATATAATTATGCTAGATTGGTGTTCTAAATTACTTCAGATGAACAATTTTTCTTTGAACGTGATGGAATTAATTGACGGTGAACAATATGAAAATAATGAAAACATTTTTTTTTATAATTTAGGAAGAGGAGAAAGAGAAATGGACTGTGTGGAGAATAGAGAAGATTCTAGATAAAAATCTGAGTATATCTCAAATCTTAATAAAAATTGATTTTTAAAAGATTCTCCAAAGAAAGTGGCTTAATGCCGATGAAAAAAATTCAGATTAAAATAGAAATATGAAAACTTACATAACACGGGGAGTAATTATTGGTCACTGTTCCTTCCAACAGTGACTATCTTCTAACAATTGGATAAGGCGTCTATCACACTGCTCCGCACCAAGCGACAGGATAGAACCACGATTTTTAACGTAGTATCAGTGCCTCAGTATACAGGGTTATAATAGGTACCTAACCAAAAACCTCTTAAGGGTTCATTTCACTCACCAATATGAACAACTTTTACTATGGGGCGAACACCGAAATATCGAAAAAAAAAATCAGCTGTTCCATACATTTTGTCTCAGGTCATTGAACTTTTTGTATGGAACAGCTGTTTTTTTTTCTGCGATTACAGGATTGGCTTCATAGTAAAAGTTGTTCATATTGATGAGTACAATGAACCCTTAAGAGGTTTTTGGTTAGGTGCTATAACCTTGTTTAGTAAACGCGGGAACTATAACACACTGACAACAAGTTTCCGCGCGAGAGATTTAGTTCATCGCACCACGCAGCGTCGCTTACCGCTGAACAGTGAGTGACCCAAGATGATCAAGTCAAGATATACAACAAAACGGAACGAATATTACAACACTAAAAACATCTAAACTAAAAATCAATCTAAATGCACAAACTTTTCGATAAATAATGTTAAATAAAACATACGCCTACCTACAAGTTTTTTTTTTCAGACATTTTCCAAAAACTTCAAACATTGGTGCCTATTCTGTTTCACCATTTCTTAAACCAATTCGAAAGAACAGCACTGAAACTATCTGCATAACTCTTCATTTCAATAGGTGAGAAAAGGATGGAAATAATTCTAGAACTGATTTGTTTAGTTAAAAAAAAATGGTAAAACAGATAAAACGCATTTCTAATTCAGCCGCCTAAAATTTTCCCTACAAATTTTGTTAACTATCTTTTCATAATTTAGAAAAATCTACGGTTTTCTTTTTTCACATTAAACACCGGGATATGTATTAAAATAAATCTGTAAGGGTCGTCGTTCATTACGCCCACTCAACCAACATCAACAATGTAAAGCAAAGCATTGAA
The DNA here is from genome assembly GCA_911728515.1 of Peribatodes rhomboidaria. Classification (NCBI taxonomy): domain Eukaryota; kingdom Metazoa; phylum Arthropoda; class Insecta; order Lepidoptera; family Geometridae; genus Peribatodes; species Peribatodes rhomboidaria. Next base: position 8,386,953 of record OU452189.1, read on the forward strand.
ATAATTTCTCTTATGCCCCGGTCTCACCTTGGCTTAACTTTGGGTCCAAGGTTGGCTTCAATTTAAAATGGCCAATATTGAAAAAACTACATTGGCTTTAACATCAACATCGTGCCCAAAGACTGATCCACACATTGATGCCTTGACCCAAAGACATAAATTGGTGCAAATATGACCAATGTGTAGCCGCAGAAACAAAGTCAACCAAGCCAACCCCAACTGTTCAAACCGGATCTAGACCTTATAATATCAATGCAAAGCTGCAATAATAAAGATTTTCAGTCATATATATGAAAAAAAGAAAACCCCAGATCACAATTTTAATAAAGGTTCGAACTCACAGCAGCGGACGCTGTGAGTAAGCGGTTGCTATCAGAGACGGATTTTTTAAAAATTGTTTGAGTTTATTTATGTGTAGCCTGTCACACAAAAAGCTAGCGCTGGTTCAAATAGATGCATGAAGGTAGCGGTTAGTGATGTGCCACCACAGATCCGGATCGGTTTTGTGTGTCAGCCTCTTTAGTCAAGTTACAAGCTATTCTATTTCTACAGTCACTTATCGATCGAACATGAGCTGCTGATTGGACGAGCTGACAAAAATATCACGTGACATGTCAGCTCGTCCAATCAGCAGCCGTTCGATCGATAAGCAACTGTAGAAATATAATCTCTCGCAACCGAACTTTACAAATCGAACTTTACAAAGAATTCCGTTTAGGATGACAACCGGTTCCCCGCGTCGTCCGCTTCTCTGGTCTGGACTCACGAGATTCGCTTACTCACTAACTATTCATCGTAATATATAGATAACAATAAAAGGCATATTGCGACACTACTTGACAAACGCTCGCTGTTGTGGACGGTGCAGTGCCGGTGGACGCGTTGCGGTGGTTTTTAGAACTACATTTTTAAGGGACAACTGCAAAGACCTTTCTTAGATATTTTCTGGTCATTGTCTCTCTCGTTTGAACGGTCTTAGGAGTAAGAGTTAACATCTCAAGCGTCAGAATACCCCTATTCTGTTCTGTCAGATGTACAGCATGTTACAATACCCTGTTGTATAATTGAAGGGCAAATGCCCTTCAATTACACACACTTATAAGTATTCATGCAAAAATATTTTGAAAAATGCATTTTTTTAAGGGGGATTGCATTTACCAATTTGTTAATAAAGTTGATTTTGTTTTCCTTGTTTATAATTAAAAATACTGCTTTTTGTTTTTTGCTATCAAAACTGATAAGCCACCTTATTTGATTGCTGCACCAGCCCAAAACAGCCAGCGTCCCAACAAAATACAACATCATATTACATGCCAATGTACCATATGTTAGATTAAACTACAAATTACAAGTACTCATTGGCCCTTTCTCTATTTTACTATGTGATGCTTATATGTAGTATGATATAAGGTTTATATTTATTTTTGAGTTAGATTTCTTTAAGCCGGTACCAGTCTATTGGCGTATCGCGGCAATAGTCTGGTACTGACTATACATATGTGTGGTGCGACGCGATTCGAGCTTGTTTTTTTGACTTGAGTTTGACTTGTTTTAGACTTGAGTAAGCAATAGATATTGGGTTTCTTCTAGATATTGTCTTAACATGACATATCGTCACGCCTTTCCCCCGAAGCGGCTAGCAGAGGTGTATTACAACATCCACACCTCGCCGGATGATATTGTCCCAAATGAGACAGATGTCGAGCCTGTCGCCATACAACGGACTCCAGTCGTTGATATCGTCTTACGTGACTTTTGTTCCAAATTCCAACTCCAAGATCAATGTGCAAATCAAAGTATATTAAAAATTTATAGCTTTGTTCTAACATATGCCACTTGAATAGTTAGAGTATGGTATCTATGGGGGCAATCTCTAACCCTGTGTTTTTATCTCAACTGGGCTTCTGCATGGCAATTAGACTAAACTTCAGAATTCCTAATAATCCAGTGGGAATAAACTTTTATCAAAATGATGTACTTACTTACAGTATTATTTAAAAGTCACAAATGCCTAAATAGTATTTACCACGGGGGCAGCTGAGCCAAATCTAAGGAAACTCAAATTTCAAACCAGTCTCAAACGCGTCGCACCATCTGTAGGTTCTTTACGCTCAGTTTACAGACCAACTATAAAAGTAAATAACAAAATACATATACTGTTTCGAAACATACAATAAAATCCGCCAATTTTACCTAAAATTTGCTGTCTCGTTTTTACACATCACATTTCTCGTCAGCTAAAACTTGACAAAGCATATTCAAGATAAAATGAGATCGAAATTTTGTTTAGATAGAAAACTCTTCTTTGTCTTTCTTATGGTGAGAATTATGTATAAGAGATTCTAGTTTTATATTAGTGTATAGTTGGTCTGTAAGCAGAACATACATTGTGTATTTTTTTAACGAAATATACTATTGAAGCTCAGGTCCCTTCCTATCAATTATATTTATTCATTTATAACTATAAATTTTTCTATTTGTGTCGTTATATAAAAAGTGAAGCTTCCGATATAATTATCTAGTTGTAACAGACAAACTGTTAAAATGTTTACTATGTATTGCACATAGGGAATGTTTCGTTTCGCTAACGTTTTTCGTAATTTTCTTTTAATTTCGTTTTCAAATCCGTAGTTTCTTTTCAAATGCCTAATATTAAAAAACAAGAGGCTTTTTCGAAATTGTAGTAAAATATTAAAACTTGACAAGCCATAAATACGTTTTAAAAATATCAAAAATTCACTGGTAATAAATATTGAACTAACTTGAAAGAAATTATAAATTCATTGTGAATAAATTATTTAACTTTGAATAAATCATGAACTCACCCTGAATAAACCATGAACTTACTGTGAACACACCGTAAGTTCGTCGTGAATAAATCATGAACTCACTGGGAATAAATCTAGAGTCCTGTGTTAATAAATGATTTAACTTTGAACAAACCATAAGTTCACCCTGAATAAATCACGAGTTCATCCTGAATAAACGATTTAACTTTGAACAAATCATACAATCCTCCTGAATAAATCATGAATACATCGTGAACTATTTATTATACTGAATAACTTTTTAAACTTTGAACAAATCCTGAACAAAATAATCATGACCAAATTCACTGCAGATTTGACTTATGATCAGAAATTCACTGCAGAACCCGAAAATTCCTGTAAAATGCTTGTAATATTGTTATAGTTAGGACCTGAGCTGTGTTGTGCGGTTAGTGCCTCCTGCGTGACTTACGTTCGCAGCCGAAGGGCTTCTCAGCGTCGCCGGGCACTTCGTAAGGGAGCGTGCCTTGACCGCCACGCTTACGACCGCGACCCTGAGAAATAGAGAGCTCGTTTTAATGTTACTATTGATTAAACTCTCTGGCTCTAACAATCCTAACAAATATTATGATTGCGAAAGTGAGTTTGTTCGTTTGCTTGTAACGCTTTCACGTCTCAGTTGGCGTACGTGACGTCGTAGTATAGTAGTGTCTGTAGGTGGGCGTTTTTCAAAAAAGATGTACATTCGCGAATATATGGCGTCCAAAACTTTAGTTCTGTTTTTATAATTTATATATGTACGTACTTGAGTAAACGGCGTATTTGTTTAATGAATACATATTTAAGTTATCAAATTTACTATTATGTGCAACCTAACACTCGTTAGTATTAATTTATTATAGAAACAAACGGCAAAAAAGTGTAAAATCTTCATGTCCCACCTGCATGATTAGAACTTTCAAGTCTCAGAAAAAATTACACGAATTAAATAGCGCCACTATTTTATATTCTGTAGACAAATGTTGAACTTGTAAATACGATTTAGAGCTCTATGATGTCGTAATTGAGCTTAAACTAGCTCAAAATACTGTTTATGTGTTGTCCCAGGAATATGGCAGAACCGGAATTCCGGCAATAGTCACGATACATTTTTTAATACTTAGACAAAATATTACCCTAAACTATGGTTATTTTTAGTTTTTGGGAATATTAATCTTTACTGTAGTATAACCGGTATTTTGAAACATATCTCAGTGTAGTCAGGATCTGTGACGAAAGCGGGCGCGACACGTTGGTTGCGAATTGAAGTTCCAGATAGCAACGGGATTTTATGAGGTATGTAGCAGTTTATCAAGTTATTTGCCGTAATACAATCACAAATGTGGTATTAAACTATTGTATAACAAATCGCAAGGAGCCATTAAATGAATACAACAGCTTGAATTATTGTTTAAAGTTCAGTTGGTATCAATTCGTCACGTCAGGTTCGTCACGTATTGTATAGACGGAATCATTTTGTGACGCACCGGAACTATTAGGCTGGGGCTATATTTGACGAACAGTACAAAAAAAATCTTTTAATTATTCTATTATAAAATTTGGTACATGTATGTTTGTCATCACTATCATTGAAACGGCTAAACTTATTTGGAGAAATTTGAAATATAGAAAGCTATCGACAGGGGTTTTGTTCTAATCTAACTAAATTATTTTATTTTATTCAATTTTAGTTTTGATTGATTTGTCATGAGGGTAAGTTATTATTTGGAATGGCATTATAGGTAATTATTCAAATTAGTAAAATAGTAAGAAGTTGTGATCAAAAAACGTAAACAAAGACTGTTAAAAATAAAATTATGTAGGCCACATACTATGCTAGTACTTCACTAAATAACTATATAATTAAAATAAGAGTTAATATTCTTTCAGTTCTCTAAGTGTAAACATAGCTTATTTTTTTCCAGTTAGTCTCGTAGAACTCCAGATAGTCACTGTCCCAAATTTTTATGTAGACAATAACGAATACAATTCAATAAATGTTTAGTTCTTTGTTAATATATGTGGTTGTTTAGGACACTGATGTTGTATATTTATAATATTTGTAAGCCTTAAAGTTGACTATCATTAAGAAAGTATGTAAATGTAAACTTTTTAAGGTCAAAAGTTCCTACTGTGACGATCTCGAAAGAAAAATTATTGCTACGCAATAATTATTGTGTTTTAACTATGTTTTGACTTGGTGTTTCAAAGATTTTAAAGTTATTTAATGATTAATAAAGATAAATTAATATAACAACTCTTATTTTTCATTTTATTAACTTTTTGCTATTGTGACTAACCGGAGCAAATGCCTGTGAACTCTTACGTAAAAATTAAGATTATCGCGATGTGTTTCGTAATACTGTTATTTATTTTTGAATTTTACTTAATTTAAAGTACTTTTTATCAAATAAGATAAAAAAATACATAAAAATTTCAAAAAATCAAAATCAATTCCGGTTCGTCACGTGTACATCTTTTTTGAAAAACGCCCAGGTGTGTACGTGTGCAAGCTACTGACCGCTCGGCCTCTCTTGGCGGGCGCGTCCTCGGGCTGCGACTTGCGCGTGCGGCCGCCGCGCGAGCCCGGCCCGGTGGCGGGCGCGCCGCGCTTCCTGCGCCGGTTGGCGTACGTGTCGTCGTAGTAGTCCTCGTCCGACGCGTCCTCCGGCTCCTCGCCCGTCTCCATCTCCTCCATCGCCAGCTCGTCGTAGAACCATTCCTGGAACACGTAGGACAGGAATCATTAATAACTTACCATTTATTGTCATCTGCTACGTAACTGGAGCCGATATGTATAACGTATGGCGATAAGGTCGCCCCCTGTCACATTAGGGACTGAATATCTTCGGCAAAGTGTGGTTGTTGTACACCTCTGCTAGCCCCTTCAGGGGAAAGACGTGACCATATGTTATGTTTAGTAAATATATGGAACACTTGCACACGTTTGGTTGATCTCAAACTAAGCAAAGCTTGTACTATGGCTGCCAAAGAATGATACTAATGTGATAACACAAATGTTAATCAAATGCGGGCAGCAGGAGACTGGTCGTTGTGGAGATCTTTAGCAGCAGTCTAGCAGTGGACGTCTTCCATGGCTGACATGATGAAGTCCGCACTTGAACACCAACTTAACAGGTTAGTATGTGATGATGTGGGCGAAGATGATGCATGCTGACATAGAGATACCTATTCACCCTGGCCTTGAAAAGGCCCAGATTATAACTCTCTGGAAACAAGGCAGCCTATTCCTGGTTTGCCCACCTGTTATTTTTTTCTAGCTTGTTTACCATGTTACCTTGGGGTTAGCTCATCATGTTACCTTAGGGTCATTCCATCATATTACCTTAGGGTCATCTTTAGCTGCAGTCTGTGAGCCATCCCTGCTGTCGTCTCCAGCCAGCACTTCACCAGGCACGCCGGAGCTGTTCTCTCCCTCCCCTGTGGTGTCAGCGGCATCCGGCGCTCCGCTCCAGCCCCACCGGTTCGAGGACATTGTCAGGTACTGGCGCCGGGCTTTTCTCCATCTGAGATTCGTTCAAATCATCATTAGAGTTCATTTATTGTGTTCATATTTTTCAAAGCTTGTGATCAGGGTCTCTAGGAAAGTAGCATTCAACTTCAAGCGATTCTATTTTTACTATTACTAACACTCAACTGTTAGCTGACGATAAGATCATGTGGAATTTATATAGCTCATAACTAGACAAGACAAACTAGGTAAAAAATGTTGGTAGAGTTGAAGTTTTCTTGCAACATCCCAGGCTAAAAAAGGGTTTGTCTGTTTGCATAATACAGATACTTCCTTATGTGTACTTATTAGGATGTATTTTGTTTTCCTTATCAAAATTACTTTTTGTTATGTTATGATGGCACAGTAGATCAAAGCAAACCATACAATACAACACATCTTTATTGCACACCAAAAATACTGTTACGAGCTGGATTAGGATAAAAGGAATGAAACGTCGATGTATCCGAAGCGTATAGTTTCCGCGACTGGCGTAGCAATACAAAGTTAAAACAATCATAAAGAAAATATATTAAAATAAAATATCATTCGGCAGTACAAGGGCGGCCTTATCGCTTAAAGCGATTTCTTCCAGGCAACCTTTTGATGGAAAGGACAGAACAAAATATAACAGAATGGTCAGTGGCATACATAAATACAGTAGTAAACAAATATAGTAAAAATATCTATATGTATACCTATAGGCATATTTATCTAAATATAAATTAATTTATATTTATTTATTATTTACACCAGGATGTTTTTCAAATATCAAAATTTGTACTTAATGATTCTCATTTGACTTACCTTTGTGCAGGATATGTGTATACTTGTCCTTCTTTCTGGCCGGGCATGCGCTGTCTTTTGGTCATGAATAAGTTACAATGGCTCTGTGCAACACCTGAACATAAAAATGACTTATCAAATGATACACACTTTAATTATTATTATTATCATAGCTACTTTACACAGCGCTAACTTCATATAAAAGTACTTCCTTAACACATAACATTACTAAGAGGATAACAAAAAACCAGATTGCAAAATGTTGTACCCTGTCACCACCGCTATCAAGACAAATCAAATGACACCTTATGTGTTGAAATCCATTAAGCTGTTTAGGCTGTAGGCCAAGCCAAAGAAACCTTATACATACATACACTAAAAAAACATAACCCTCCTTCTTGTGCAGTCAGGTAAAAATAAGCAACATTTTACTCTCTACTTGTAGTGTAGCGATACTTAGTTACATTACTTACGTACTTATTAAGGTACTAGTAAGTATGGATACATCTAAAGACCTCTATTGCATTAACCAAAATACATACTAAACATACAAAATAATACAAATACTCATGTGTTTACTTTTCTGTTCTTCAGTGGGCGTTTATCGTTAGGTAACATCATTGATCGGCAAAAATTACATTACTATAAACCTAAATCAATACATACTAGGTGTGTTCTATGAAAAATCGATACTGACCAGTCTGGGTATCGATAAAAGGCATCCGCATTCTTCTTTCGGCACATAGTCTTGAGTTAAATGTCGAGGAGTTCTCAATAATTTCTTTATAACTGGGATCATTGAGAAAACTGTAAAAACAAATAAATACCAAATGAAAACATGACCTGCCCACCACTAATTCTCACAGTAAACATTGAACTTCGCCACAATTTTACATTCCTATTACAATTATTGACAAACATATTGTTTTGAGACAATCATACGTGATTTACCTTTCGATTTTTGCTAAATTCGAAGGATTTACTATCTGAATTTCTGCGGCCGCCATTTTATTAGCAGCGGACGCCACTTTTGATGACGTCACAGCACATCAGTCTAATCAATCAATATTCATGTCAAACATCAAGCCAATGTCAAACGACGAACGTCATTCATTTCATTCGTTCAAATTGATCGTTTCATTCGTTCTTCAACATATCCATTTCCTGTAAATGATGCTAGTTACTTATCTACAAAAGATACCATTTCCAAGAAAAAAAATTCATAACTTTAATTCCACAGGTTATTTCGGACATTTTAAAGTTTAAATCTGCCAAACCTCGATTCTATAGATTATTTTATTTATCATCATAGCTTGTAATCTAAAATTTAAAAACATATTCATATTTTACTTTATCTACCACTTATTTTGTTCCATTTTAACAACATTGTACTAAAGTTACCATTAAACTAGCAACACAAACTTAAACGTCAAGCTGTGACTGGCCATCGGTGGACGAATCGTGTGTCTGGCGCATTTTCAGTAATTGGTGATTGGAGATCTTCAAATATTACTCTGATTATTGGTTACCACTGTGCTGGTTAAGTTTGGGCCACATTTCTATTTACAAAATAATTTATTTCGTGTAAATTGTTGTAAATTAGTGCAAAATACATTGAACGACAAGTCGTGCGTACCGATAACAAGATGTCCGTGTGCTTCTTTGTGCCTGCGTAAGTTCCTGCATTCTTTTATCAGTATTTATTCGACGCACTTGCTTACTTATCAATACCCGGTGTTTTCGCACAAAAATTGCTATTCAAACGCAATTCAATAGAAGACACCCTGTTTAAAATTAGAATTTAAATTAATTATGTAGGCTCTATTTTACCTTTAATAATTTCATATAAAATAGGTAGATACTTAACATTTTTATAATTATGTAAATATTTTTTGTGTAATTATTATTTTATTATTAAATTCGGTAAAATTGTGTACTTTCTAATCAATTCAATCATGTGTAAATTAGTTAAAATACTTACTTTAAAAAATATTGAGAATCTATTTGCAAAACTATTAATATTTAAATTAATTACAGCGCCATCTGTAATTAGATGCTTAATATAGGTATTTTGGTATAGTCATCAACAGAACAACTCATGGTCACACTTTATCACGCCTTATCAGTTTATATTGTATTCTTTAATGAAATGCAACCGAAACAATATTGTATTGCTGAACACTTCTGCAAAGTATTTTTAATATATATGTACCTAGTTACTTACGTTTTTCAACATTATTAAAGATATTTTCTCAAACAGTAGTATAGTAGGTTCACACTTAATAAATTGTAAAATTCGTATTTTTTTAATGCAGAAGAAAAAGTTCACCAACTTTGAAATAGTTAACATACTTATTAATTTAAGAATTATACATTTTTAATATAGACTAAAGCCGCGTACACACTTACGAGAAAACGAAGACTGAAAAACGAGAACTTATATTTTTGATTATTGCACTTCAGGGATCAAGTGAATGCGAACGGCGACGAAGTAGATGGAGACCAGATTTGTGAGGAGAACAAGGCGGAGACTGCCGAGCAGACGCTCCAGCAGTTCTGGGCTAAAGTTATGGACGATCTCAAGAATGTTACTTCTGTATGTGTATTTCTTGCTTTTTTACTATTCGTATGCACATCTAATTTTCAGGTTTTATTGCATATTTGGATGGAAAAGGTTTAGTTTATAATCATAATCATTATTACAGGCTGACTTTATTATGTGTGCATGTTCAGCATGTTGCTATAACATGGCACACAATTTGTAGGTGTCAAAATCGAGTATCTTAATTTTTATACTTCACTAGCTGCGCTCCGCGGTTTCATCCAGATCTGTTCAGCCATTCTTGCGTGAAAGAGTAACAAACATCCAATCCATCCATTCTTACAAACTTTCGCGTTTATAATATTAGTAGTCATAACATAAACATATGTACATAACATATCTTCCCGCCTTTCCGAGGAGTCTGGCAGAGCTGTAACACAACACCCACACTTCGTCCATTCGCAATATTCAGTCCCAAATGTGACAGAAGGCGAGCCTTACGCCACACATCGGGCTTCAGTCATAATACATGACATACAATACGTGCATATGTTCACACAATGAATAAATTGGTGCGTGCCGTCGGCTGGGTTTGAACCCGCTCTCTATGGCTTGAGAGGCGGGCCTTCTCCAACTAGGCTAACATCGCTTCTAATGATGTGATTAACATATCTTAAAATGATGTATTTTACTGTTATAGTTTTATAACTAACTAGCTGCTCCCCGCGGTTTCACCCGCGGTCAAAAAGTATCCTATGTGCTATTCTAGACTGTAATCTATCTCTGTGCCAAATTGCATCCAGATCTGTTCCGCCGTTCTGGCGTGAAAGAGTAACAAACATCCATCCATCCATCCATCCATGCAGTCATCCATCTATCCATCCATCCATCCATACATACAAACTTTCGCGTTTATAATATTAGTAGGATGTAAAACACCTTATCCCTTACAGGAAGACTTCAAAACCCAGCCTCTCCCTCTGACCCGCATAAAGAAAATAATGAAGCTAGATGAAGAGGTGAAGATGATATCGGCGGAGGCGCCGGTTTTATTTGCTAAGGCAGCCGAGATCTTCATACACGAGCTGACGCTGCGCGCCTGGAGCCATACTGAGGACAATAAGCGGAGGACACTGCAGGTATAGACTGATTCAAACTTAAGCGGCTGTGAAGTGCGTCGCAAGCGAGACTGCGGAGTCTTGCCTCCCTGACGCCCGCGTATACCTTCGTTTTCGCTACTGCGCAGCGTTTCGCGCCTAACTTCACAGTTTAAATTTGAATCTAAGACTAAAACGAAGAGGCTAAGACAGTTATTTTTTAAAATACTTTTTATTACGTGATGCGCAATACTTGCTATTTCTGAAGTGTCGAGAATTTGTGTTTCTCTAGTTGTAAACATCTCGATCGCTTTTTCTCGATTCTAAAAAGGTCAGAAAGAATCATTTTGACTCAGAATAGATTTTGGCTCTGTTAGTAGTGAACCTGCCTTCTGAGTCTGGGGGCGTGGGTTCGATTCCCACCTAGGACAAATATTTATGTGATAACATTTGTGTTTGTTTTAAGTCTGGGTGTTAAAATTTATTCTAAAATCAAGTATGTATTTAAATATATAAATGCATGTAGATCAGTTCTGTGGCCGCCATAGTACAAGCTTTGCTTAGTTATGGGTCAGACGACTGTGTGCAAGAGTCCCGAATATTTATTTCTTTATTTACTATTCCAGCGCAACGACATAGCGATGGCGATATCTAAATCTGATCAGTTCGACTTCTTAATCGACATAGTGCCACGACACGAGATGAAACCTTCCAAGCCGCGTTTTGAAGGCGTTTGGAGTGGGAAAACTGAGCAGGTAATAAAATAATTTGCCAATTTTGAATAGGCATCCATAATTTTTTTTTAGTTTCAGCATATTGCACCGAATATAAATAAAATTATTATAAAGCCTCAAAGTGCTTTGCATACGATTATAGAAAACGGGCTGTGAAGCGAATAAAAAAGGAAATCCATAGACGAATTTCTTCTCGAGAATTCACGCTAATGTCTGGGGAGATTTAGGGCGGGCTTCTCACCCAAATATATGTAAATATATGCATTTCGGTATTTAAAATCGGTCTCATTTCTCAATAAATTTTCCCGAAATTTTGTGAGCTGGTTCGATGATAATATAATTATGGCTGAGTCTATTAATACGGGTACTGTACGAACAATTTATTATTATTCGTACAGAAGTCGGACGAATAATTTTATTTCATCAATTACTGTGCCAAATCAAAAAAAAAAAAAAAACTCAATCCGAATTACTCTCCTTAAACTTATTTCCTTGCCAACCTCGAAGTTATGGACAGGTGCAGACGTATCCTAGCGTTACGCCTTTGCTTCATCCCTTACCACTTTCTTAAAAAAAAAAACCTAACAACCTAACCTAACTTCACTTTTTGTTCCAGTACCCGTACAAATAGTCACTTCGTATACTAATCATCCAGTACCCGTACAAATAGTCACTTCGTTTTATTCGTCCAGTACCCGTACAAATAGTCACTTCGTATAATTTTATAAACAACTTTTTGTCAATTCAGTTTTTAGAAATTTTTCAAAATGGCATAGATTGTTTTACGTCTGCGCGAGATCTCCAGCCCACAAAGTTACTATTGTTGAATTGTATGGTTGCGACACGAATCGGAAGACGTAGTGTGGGAAGAGGGCCTCCCGCTAGGTTGACCGACGTTCTGGTGAGTCGGTGGTCGCGGGAAGCTGCTAGATGCGGGCAGCTGCTGGATGTGGGCAGCGCAAGACCGAGTCGTGGGAAGCTGCTGGATGAAGCGCAAGACCGGTCATTGTGGAAATCATTGGGGGAGGCCTTTGTCCAGTAAAGGGCGTCTTCTGGGCTGTCATGATGATGTTGGATGAAGCGCAAGACCGGTCATTGTGGAAATCATTGGGGGAGGCCTTTGTCTAGTAGTAAACGTCTTCTGGGCTGACATGATGTTGATGTTGGATGAAGCGCAAGACCGGTCATTGTGAAGATCATTGGGGGAGGCCTTTGTCTAATACTGGACGTCTTCTGCGCTGACATAATGATGATGCTGGATGAAGCACAACACCGGTCGTTGTAGAGATCATTGGGGGAGGCCTTTGTCTAATAGTGGACGTTTTCTGCGCTGACATGATGATGATGTTGGATGAAGCGCAAGACCGGTCGTTGTGGAGATCATTGGGGGAGGCCTTTGTCTAATAGTGGACGTTTTCTGGGCTGACATGATGATGATCTTGGATGAAGCGCGAGACCGGTCGTTGTGGAGATCATTGCGGGAGGTAGCCGTCCAGTAGTGGACGTCTTCTACGCTGACATGATGAAGTTGGATGAAGCGCAAGACCGGTCGTTGTGGAGATCATTGAGGGAGGCCGCCGTCCAGTAGTAGACGTCTTCTCGGCTGTCATGATGATGATGTTGGATGAAGCGCAAGACCGGTCGTTGTGGAGATCATTGCGGGAGGTAGCCGTCCAGTAGTGGACGTCTTCTACGCTGACATGATGAAGTTGGATGAAGCGCAAGACCGGTCGTTGTGGAGATCATTGAGGGAGGCCGCCGTCCAGTAGTAGACGTCTTCTCGGCTGTCATGATGATGATGTTGGATGAAGCGCAAGACCGGTCGTTGTGGAGGTATCCATCCTTATGTCGTATCATTGGGGGAGGTAGCTGTCCAGTAGTGGTAGTCTACTTGGCTGACATGATGATGATATTGGATGAAGCGCAATACCGGTCGTTGTGGAGATCATTGGGGGAGGCCTTTATTCATCAATGGATGTCTCCTGGGCTGCCATGATGATGATGTTGGATGAAGCACAACACCGGTCGTTGTAGAGATCATTGGGGGAGGCCTTTGTCCAGTAGTGGACGTTTTCTGCGCTGACGTGATGATGTTGGCGGTGGTTGCAGGGCGCGGCGGGCCCGGCGCCGGCGCCGCAGCAGCAGGTGGTGGTGTCGGGCGGCGCGCCGGTGGTGGGCATGCAGCCGCCCGTCACGCTCGTGCACCAGCTCGTGCAGGGAAACGAAGTGCAGAACATGCCCGTTTGTATTTTACTTATTTATTGTACAGGGAAAACAGACTGCTGCTAATTTTACACAGTAGATAGACGATAAGTATTAACACATAAGCCAAAGAAGTTTTCACTTCAATAGTTGCAAGTAAAAAACCCTCTAAAATATATAATTAACTAGCGACGCCCCGCGGTTTCACCCGCGCCGCGGTTAAAAAGTATCTTATGTGCTATTCTAGACATATTCTAGACATTCTAGATTATATCTATCTCTGTGCCAAATTTCATCCAGATCTGTTCAGCCGTTCTGGCGTGAAAGAGTAACAAACATCCATCCATCCATTCATCCATCCATTCTTACAAACTTTCGCGTTTATAATATTAGTAGGATTAAATACTTCATGCAAATAGTAATGCTTACAAAATTATTTTTTATTATTGACACGATTATTTACCAATTTATTTTTTTAAATTACTATCTATAGCATAACATATCGTCGAGCCTTTCCCCGAGGGGGCTGACCGAGGTGGACGATATTCAGTCCGAAATGTGACAGGGGGCGAATGTCGCCATACACCAGTCCTGTAGCAGATGACATACAATACGCACTTAAGTTCACATAATGAACAAATTGACGCGTGCCATCGGCTGGGTTTGAACCCGCTTCCTCTAGCTTGAGAGGCGGGCGTTCTCCAACTAGGCTATCATCGTTTCAATAATATAGCTTAATAGGTCCTATTCAGAAATGGTGAATGCTAGCGCGACCCCATCTCGTCCCACCTTGGCGGAGGACTGCTGACAGGGGACGAGTTCAATGGGTTCGATTCCCACATACCACCACAGACCTGTTGCAATCACTTCTAAGCGATTCTATTAGTACAATGCCTATAACTCGAACGGACAATGATCTCTGTTCATCGAACAAAGATCTTTCTGAAAATTTGCGGGCAAGTAATTACACTTTTGAAGTTCGAATACAAGCGAAATTAGACAACAAGTTTTCGAGATATGCCAAGTCTCCGTTGGAGGCGGACTGCTAGTGTGTATGAAATTAAAAAACATTATTTAATTAAATAAATAGGTACGAAGTATTCTTTTAAAAGTGTTAGAAATTTGTTATGCAAGGCTGCAAAGTTGTTTTTTAGCGTGAGTATTGAAACCTGAGCAAGCGAAGATTAAACCACGAGCGAAGCGAAGGATTCAAAAGTACGAGACGACGCCGAATAACTTTGCTGCCGAGAGAAACACAACTTTAGACCTCACTACAGCGAAGAAATTTTTTTTTTTTTTCATGCAGTCGTGCTGGCCAGTGCGATGATTCTAAGGTTCTAATTCTTAAACTCCACGCTAGCGGATAAAATGCACTTAGATTTTGGATGTTTAACAGAATCTTTCCGAGCTTGTAATGTTTGTAATAGTTATTTGTTTTTTCATGCAGTCTTGCTGGCCAGTGCGATGATTCTAAGGTTCTAATTCTAAAAACTATTTCCGGATAAAATGCACTTCTGCACTCAGATTTCGAATGTCAATCAGAGTCTTTCCGAGATTGTAAGGTGATTTTTTCTTAAATTTTCCAGTCCCAAATCCAGCTGACGCCTGCGCAGCTGAACATGATCCGGCTGCAGGTGCAGAACAACCCCTCGCAGCCCATCATCATCCAGGCGCAGCCGCAGCACTCGCCACAAATCATACAGGTACAGACTGATTCAAACTCAATGCTGTGAAGTGCGCCGCAAGCGAGACTGCAGCGTCTCGCCTCTCTGACGCCTGCATACCTTCGTTTTCGCTACTGCGCAGCGTTTCGCGCCTAACTTCACAGCCGTCATTAAATTTGAATCGGCTGCACTACAAGAGTAATGGCTGATTTACACATCAATAAGACTTGCAGAAGATACGAAGTTAATTTTTTTACATATCATACATACAAGTAACATATCGTCACGTTCACAGACCTAAGATTTTTTTTTGCTTCGCAAAAGACCAACGAAGCGTGGGACAGAGAAGTCTCCATCGAAATGTAAACTCCACAAGAGAGAAAGAGGTCGCCTACAAATAAAATGTTAGTCAATAATTCTTTTGTCATTAATGACAGCGCGCCACCTGGGAACACGCGAAAATTCCTACGATTTATATTTTTACTAAAATAATTATAAATAGACTCAAAACAGAGCAATTGTAACTAAATGCAGTTATGTCATCTTGTGAGTTTAGCAATTGTGATGTGAATCCAAGATGTAACCCACAAAATTTGTCGTTTCATGGGTAAATATGAAAATTCCATTGTGATGTTTTTGTCTAAATTTTGTCTAAAACATAACATAAATTGGTTCCAAAAACCGATTTACCAGCGGTATGTTGTTGTCGTTTCTTCGTAACATCTATATTTCCTAGATGAAAGCAGAATTGGTGATGAAATTCAGCATTAAAATATTAGTTAGTTTACGCTCGATTTTCACTAGAGATGGATAAAAAGATGACGTCATTATTATCGATAGTTTTTATCAAAGTTCATTAGGTAGGCGATGGGTGCAATACATAAACAAAGCATACATTTTTGAATCAATGCCATCAAAAGTAAATTGACATTCTTCCGAGTTTGTACTGAATGATGAGGCGTAAAACATTTTTGTATTAAATATAACTAAGTACCTTTAATTTCTGATCATCATTTTTAATTCAATTTACACATTTTGGGTGTCTTACATCCAAGTCGAATTTAATTATATTTAATTTAATTAAATAATATGTATGTAAATTATAAAAATGTACAAAACCAATGAGATAAGTATCATTACTTATCCTAATCCGTATACGAGTAAATTTGGTCAAGGGTCACAATTCGAAGCGAATTATTAGGATAGTATTACGTTGATCTTATTATTTACTTTTCTTATGTTAATTTAGATACGTGGTGACACTGATATCTAACTCTTCCGCCTAGCTTAACACCCGTTTAGTGATTAATATTCATTTTAGCTCAGCAGCGGTGTTATACTTGGAACAAATAACAACTCAATTGGTATGCGAAAGATTATATTTATCGACAAGCACCCGGAGGACCATTTTTGGTCAATCGATAAATTAATAAGTACTTTTCACAACACTAATTTACTCACGCATGCGCAAATGTTTTTTTGTATCACTATCGAATTGTCACTGTCGATCTTTTACATCCTAGATCTGTGGTCACGTTTTCCCCCCGAAGTGGCTGGCAGTGGTGTTTTCAACACCTACGCTTCGCTAGACGATATTCAATCCCAAATGAGACAGCCAAGACGAGTCGAGCCTGTCGCCATACACCGGGCTCCAGTTATGTAGCAGATGACATACAATACGCACATATGTTCACACAATTAACAAATTGGTGTGTACCTTTGGCTGGGATCGAACCCGCTCCCTTTGGCTTGAGAGACGAGTCTTTTCCGACTAGGCTATCATCGCTATCGCTATAAAATTCTCGAAGGCAGGTTAATTAACTCAGGAGTTATAAATGCCACTCTAATGTTCTAATGTCTGTTAACCCAAGGTTAGCTTTTAATTCTTGGTGATGCAAGACGATTTCGAGTCCTCCAAGCTATCGCATGACTAAATCGCTCCCTCCTCGTGCTCCTACTAAATACTCCTACTGATAGGAGCACCGGGACACCCTGATGCTCCTACTGAAATGTATGAAACAATTGTCTTTTTGTCAATTTTGACGTTTATAAGTGTATCTTTAATACCCGAATTGAATAAAAAAAATTGACACGTTTTTTTCAAAAATTTTGTTGTCATATTTTTTTTTTAATTTGGCAGGTGACGTCACAAGGGCAGCACCAGCCACAGCAGCAGGTGTACCTCGCGCAAGTAGCCACCACGCAAGAAGACTCGTAGGCTTAGCGCTAGTGTAGGTTAGACTTAGTTGAGGCTATGTATCCACTGGAGAAGGTAGAGGGAGAGAAGCGATGCTTAGAAAAAAAATCCTCCAATATCACTTCACTCGTGGCTCGGATGACACATTAAAGGTATCAATCACAGTGAACGATTCGCGCAAGGCCGTGCTAGCCATGCAGTGACTGGACCATGATCCAGAACAAGGTCGAGCATTCCAGGAGGGCTATTCCTGCGTGTGAGATGAGATGAGATTTTATCTTGGTCACTCTCACACTTATGACGTTTCAAGCTAGAGCAACAAGGACGGAAAAAGATGAGATGAAAATATCAAATCTCCGAATAGGGCCACTGAAGCCAACACGTCACTCGTTATAGTCATCCGTCTGTCGAACTATTTGTAAATGACATATTTTGGTCTTGCCTAAGCATCGATTGAGGTTACTAAGTGTTGCTTACGTGACCATTTTTGACACGAAATGCTATATTATTTTACATGGTTATAGGTAACTCACCAAAACCTCTTAAGGGTTCATTGTACATCAATATGAACAACTTTTACTATGAAGTCAAACCAGTGGCCCTATTCGGAGATTTTGAGATTTTCATCTCACCTTTTTTCGTGCTTGTTGCTCTTGTTTGAATAGTCATAGGAGTGAGAGTGACCAAGATAAAATCTCATCTCATCTCACGCACAGGAATAGCCCCCCTGTAATCGCGAAAGAAAAAAAACAGCTGTTCCATACAAAAAGTTCAATCACCTGAGACAAAATGTATGGAACAGCTGATTTTTTTCGCGATTTCAGAGTTCGCCTCATAGTAAAAGTTGTTCATATTGATGAGTACAATGAACCCTTAAGAGGTGTTTGGTGAGGTACCTATAACCCTGTATATACTGCTGAATATATGATTATACCTACTCGTACCATAGACTGGACGAAAGAAGCACGCTCTGCCAAAATATACGTCCTAGCATAAAAGCGCGCGCGTCCAAATTCTTCGTAAGAACGTGACAAGGCTATGTGTAAACATACGTCTGTCTCACCATACCATGGTCGCTAGGCCTGCTAGCTGCGAGTGCCGCGCACCTTGCGCGCTGTTTTCACACAAGGCTAGTTTAGTCAGGTGACGAGTAGTTTAGCAAGTAAACGTGTGCGAACGGCAAAGTTATAGTCGAGAACTTTCGTAACTTAGTACTTTAGTTTCGAAATTACTCGCCACTCGACTAAATTACTAACGTAGTCCGAACAAGGCTTTATGGTGAAGCAAAACGAGCATAATTTTGTAAATATGACATAGGCTACTCGGTTTATACGAACTTGCATGTTGAAGACTTCACTAATGTTGTTACACAGCGAAGTGATGCTATTGGTGTTTTTTTTCGTGTTGGTTGGTTGATTGGTTGATCTCGTGTCCCGCTCCAATTCCTCGTACATCTTCGGTGGATATGCAGCCTAAGAGGAGGAAATCGCTTCCCGCTCTCTCGCAATCGATATTTTTAATGTTAGCGCTATAAGTCCAAAGACAGGCCAATTTGCAGGCCCTGGTTAAATCACACAATCCCATCATACTAACTTACTATTTTTATTAGAGAGCAGAAAATGGGGTAACATTTTCTTAATATAAGATCTCTATCTCTCTATCTGATAAGGTATATTAATCTTGTGATTAATATACTCGTACCTTATCAGATAGAGAGATAGAGATCTTATATTAAGAAAATGTTACCCCATTTAATTTCAGAGCTTCATTAAAATTCATTGGTATTATAAATATCGAATGTACGAACAAGAGAGCGTAAAGCGGGAAAACGTTTAAGTCAGTCTAGCATATTTTTGTAATATTTATATTGTTGTTATTGATCTTAATCAAATTATAATTATTTTTATCGATCCTGTTTCTAAGATTCCTTTTAGTTAAGTTAGCTTAGCATTTTCTGAGACATGTTCGTCTCCATGATACCATTTTCTTGCTAAAGATCATCAAAATCGGTTCAGCTGTTTTATGAAATGGTAACAAACTATTCTTTTGCGTTTATTACTGTGAAGTCATGAAGAATGGTTAACGATATAGTAAAATTCGTTGGACCAATACCAAAATCACATTTTTAACTGGTTTTATCCTGCTTAGATTTACCCGAGTACTATAAAATAGATTATAACTGAATTTTCTGAATAAGTTATAGAAAACAATCAACATTATTTATCCGAAGTATTTCATAATACGAAACGTATTGTATATAAATGTCTCGTTATTTAATTTCATCGAATTAATATAAGGAAGAAGCGGCACGAGTCTAATTTCTAGTACACAGCGCGTGGACCCAATACAACTACAAGCAAACAGAGACTACACAGCTACGTTGATAGTATTATGTTACGTGTATCAATAACAAAGATAGAGAGACGTACAAGAGACTAGCGAGAACGAGATAACAATAATTATCACTGCTGCGACTGGTTGTGTTTGTGACTACGGTGAATTGTGTGCAGCACCTAATTTATGCGGTCCATTTTTAGGTTTTCGTACCGCATCTCCCTTATATTTGATCGAAGTTTAAATTAGTAAAAATCGTGTAAGTTATTTTAATAAAATAATTGTTTAAAAAATATTATTTTTTTATTCGAAAATAACAAAAAGGAAATTAACTTCAATGCATTTCAATCATAACAGAAACAATTAATGATATATTCAATTGATAACGAATTAATCTTAAAATTAATAAAATCGCAATCACATATAATTCAAATGATATTAAAAAATCCACAACAAATCTAAAGGCATGGCTACACTATGCGTAGCGTAAATAACAGTTTTTACTCTAATGGCGCTCCTAGACAGACCATATTTTTAGTACAATACTGGCAATATTGCCGACTGCAGCCCGGCCATCATCGACCATGCTAGAAATAATTAATAAATTTCTGGGCAACACTTAAAAATATTGTCGCAATATGACTGCCTCGGTGACTCAGTTTGCAGTGAACCTGCTCTGAGTTTGGGGGCGTGGGTTCGATTCCCACATAGGGCAAATATTTACGTGATGAACATTTGTGTTTGTTCTATGACTGGGTGTTGATTTTTATTTGAGTATGTATTTAAACGTATAAATATGTATGTTTATCAGTCTCTGGCAGCCATAGTACAAACATTCCTTAGTTTAGGGCCAGACGACCGTGTGAGCAAATAAATAAATTCGGGACACTTTCACACACGGTCGCCTGACCCCAAACTAAGCAAAGCTTGTGCTATGGCTGCCAGAGACTGATATACAGACTTAGATATTTTTAAATACATACTTTAATCCATATTAACACCCAGCCATAGAACAAACACAAATGTTCATCACATGAATGTTTGCCCTAGGTAGGAATCGAACCCACGCCTCCAGACTCAGAAGGCAGGTTCACTACCAACTGCGCCACCGGGGCAGTCAAATGTCCCGAATGTTTATTTTATTAATATTGCCGGACCAGAATTACAGTAAAAATATGGCCGGTCTAGCAGCACCCTGAACTCTGCTCTCTGTGCGCTCAGCGCCAGTCTGCGGCTCAGACGAGTGTGAGTGTCGCCTTAGGTCCGTTCGACTTGATCGAGCGCGGCCTGCACGTCTTCTTTTAGCAAGACGGCGACTAGTTCCTTCTGAGTCTGGTCCTGGCTCACCACAGTAGCCAGGTTCCTCCTCAGCTTTTCCATGAACTGGGATGCCAGCTCTTCAGATCTGAAATCGAATTGCAACAAATATATCGTAACGCCTTTCTCCCGCAAGGGCTGGCAGAGTACATCACCCACACTTTGCCGGACGATACTCAGTACCAAATGTGAGAGGGGGCAAGCCTGTCGCCATACACCGAGCTCCAGTTATTACGTAGCATATGAAATTCAATATTTTTATTTTAGGCAAAAATTATCCGTTATGCCTATTATGATTGACTAGCTGCGCCCTGCGGTTTCACCCGCGGTTAAAAAGTATCCTATGTGCTATTCTAGACTACAATCTATCTCTGTGCCAAATTTCATTCATATCTATTCAGCCGTTTTGGCGTGAAAGAGTAACAAACATCCATCCATCCATACATATAAACTTTCGCGTTTACAATATTAGTAGGATAACAACATAGCATATCCACTAGTAGGTGTCTTTCAACTGGCATGTCCAACCACCGGCACATTGTTTGCATAATAAAACACTCCTAGATATTATTACACCCAAAACCAGCACCTTGTAGTGTTCCCACTTGGATTTTATCAAGACATTTACATTATTTAAGTGCGTTACCTCTAACCACCTCACAATTTTCTACAATCTCGGCTTTTGAACCATGTACACAAAAAGAAGTTTTAACTATTATTAATAACTTAGATCCTAACTGCAGTGTTGGTCTAGACGGCATCAGTACCAAAGCAATAAAATGTATAGGTAGTTTGATAGTAGACAAATTGACTAGATGCTTTAATAAATCGCTGGAAGATGGGATATTCCCAGATAAGTTAAAGATAGCGAAAGTAATACCAATTTACAAATCGGGACCAAA
The DNA here is from genome assembly GCA_911728515.1 of Peribatodes rhomboidaria. Lineage (NCBI taxonomy): Eukaryota > Metazoa > Arthropoda > Insecta > Lepidoptera > Geometridae > Peribatodes > Peribatodes rhomboidaria. The sequence continues at coordinate 8,409,046 of OU452189.1, forward strand.
AACAGATCCTGGCAACTACCGGCCCATATCTGTACTGCCAGTAATATCGAAAATCTACGAAAAACTGTTACATACTAGATTAGTAAAATATTTAAATTCCATAAATTTCATTTCGGAGCGACAATACGGATTTAGGCCCAAAAGTAACACAATCACAGCAACCATTGACCTTGTCACCAAAATAAAACAGAACATTGATAAGAAGAACTTAGTTTTAGGCATTTTTATTGATATGAAAAAAGCGTTTGACACTGTCAGTCACAATCTACTTTTAAACAAATTCAAGACTATCGGTATTACTGGCAAAGCATTGCAGATATTTGAATCGTACCTCACAAATAGATCGCAATTGGTAAAATTTGATAATAACACTCAAAGCAATCCATTACCTGTATCGTGTGGAGTACCACAAGGCTCGATCATCGGCCCCGAGATGTTTGTGGACTATATAAATAATATACACGACTTAGGTCTAAATGGTGATATAACACTCTATGCAGACGACACATGCCTATTTTATTTTGGTACATCCATAGACGTTTTAGTTGCACAAGCTCAACATGATTTAGACTCTCTGTATGATTGGTTCCAGTACAATTTGTTAACCATAAATATTTCCAAAACCTGTTATGTCATATTTAAAGCTAAAAACAAACCAGTTCCTCCACACTCACCTTTAACTATCAACAATGTACCTCTCCAACAAAAAACTAATGAGAAATACCTTGGTTTGTACTTGGACTCTCAATTGACTTGGAACATCCATATCGAACACATACAACGAAAACTAACAGCAGTACGCGGTGCACTCCGTAATATTGTTCAATGCATTCCACATAAATTACGAATCACAATCTACAATGCTCTAGTCAAACCGTATCTATTATACCTAATAGAAATTTGGGGGTGTGCTGCCAAAACAAGAATAAGTAAACTACAGAGACTACAAAATAAAATCATTAAAACACTCTTCAACTATCACTACCTAACATCAACTAAGAAAATTTACAAAGAAACAAAAATAATGAACATCAAAAAACTATATAAATATAACATATGTATCTTTATTCGAAAAACATTGGCTAAAAATATTCACACCAACATAACGTTCACAAAACAAAAAAATGTTGCTAACCGCCGAACTCGGCGAGCTAGCTATCTTGTTATTCCGAGGCATCGAACAAATTACGGCAAAACAATGCTTACGACTGAGGGCGCAAGACTGTACAACTCGCTACCCTCACATATAAAAAATGTAAACTTGTTTCACGCTTTTAAAAAATCTTTGGGTGATCACATCATTGCAGATCAATCATTAGTTTAATCAATGGAATGGGCGTGAAACAAGGTTAAAAAAAAAATGTTATTTTTATTTGTACTTAGTCGGTACGACGACGACTCAATTGTTTTTTAAGGTAGTAATGTTATCGCGTAAGTGACATATATGTCTTTGTGATAATAAATTCTTTGAAATTGAAATTGAATTGAAAATTGAACATTTTAATTAAAATGTTTTACATATTTTAATTAAGAAATGGCTTTGAAAACTTTTCTATAGAAACCATCTTACTTAAGAGTCCGGCGACCTAACTTCGACCTAGGCGACCTAGACTAACTTCGCATTGGCTTAAGGTATTCTATAGCCATTTCGTCTAGGAGAAGAAGACGAGCGAAGAGAGCGAGTAATGATACTGACGAGCCTGTAAAGTTACCTACAGAGTGACAAAGTGCAATATCATTTTTTTTATGACTTTTGCACTTCTGTAATAACTCTTAGTAACTAAGAATTTCCCTTGTATTAGGTATGGATTTATTTAACAGGTAATGATGTAGACAACCTCCCTATGTAATGGAATTTATGATTTGCTTTGTCTATCTATTGAATAAATCAGTCAAAAGTGACCCCTTACAAATGCGGATATTTTTCATATCTCTATTTTCGCTTGAGAACGTTTTTAAAAAATCCAAGAACATAGGGGCGGAGATATTGTTAATTTAATTGTACATGCTAAATTTCATCATAATCTGACAAATGGTTTTCAAGAAATTTGAGTAGCGCGTTTGTATGGAAATTTCAGAGCGTCGCGGCCCTCTTAACTTTTTATGGCACATCCAATTACCGCCAACACTCTTAAATATTCCTACACCCAAAAACAGCATAAAGATAGGGATAAGGAACTACCCTTCCAAATAAAAAAAAACGAATCGTTTTCGTATTTTTTAAAGTTCCTGTCCATCCAAAGGTTACCTGGAAGAAATCGCTTTAGGCCATAAGGTCGCCCTTGTAATGCCGAAAAATTTATTTTAGTTTTTTGAGATTTTCATGTAGTTTTATTGGTGTGCAATAAAGTTGTATTGTATTGTATTGTATTGTATAAGTTAATTTTTTTTATGCAACCAATTTTGAAGTCAGTTTAAAGAAAAAATATTTAAAAAAACACCTACCTTTTCTCAGCTGCCGCATATATCTCTCGCTGTTGCCTCTGCAGGTTGCTGAACTGGTCTTGAACTTCGTTAAAGAATTCCACAAACCTGGAATACAAACAGATGTTTTTAATGATCCTACTCATAAATGTCCTAATCCTAATAATGATCCTACTCATAACTGTCCTAATCCTAATAATGATCCTACTCATAACTCTCCTAATCCTAATGAATCCTCGCGAAAGTTTGTAAGAAAGGATGGATGGATGTTTGTTTCTCTTTCACGCCAGAACAGCTGAACAGATCTGGATGAAAGTTGGCACAGATATAGATTACTAGCTGCGCCCTGCGGTTTCACCCGCGGTTAAAAAGTATCGTATGTGCTATTCTAGACTATAATCTATCTCTGTGCCAAATTTAATCCAGATCTGTTCAGTCGTTCTGGCGTGAAAGAGTAACATACATCCATCCATCCATCCATTCTTACAAACTTTCGCGTTTATAATATTAATATATATAAGTAGTAGGATAGTCTAGAATAGCACATAGGATACTTTTTAACCTCGGGTGAAACCGCGGGGCGCAGCTAGTATATAATAAAGACTAATCCTACTAATATTATAAACGCGAAAGTTTGTATGTATGGATGGATGGATGTTTGTTACTCTTTCACGCCAGAACAGCCGAACAGGTCTGGATGAAATTTGGCTCAGAGATAGATTATAGTCTAGAATAGCACATAGGATACTTTTTAACCGCGGGGCGCAGCTGGTATATAATAAAGACTAATATATAATAAATAATAAAAGTTTGCAGGTATGTGTTTGTTTTCTACTTCTACACGCTCAAGCGGATGGACGGATTTCGATGAAAATTAGAATAGAATAGAAAATACTTTATTTGCAACAGGAAAAAAAAAAACACATACTTAACAAAAAATAAAGACAGAAAAACAGGTTTACTGCCACAAACCGGCTCCAACTCAGCATAATGCTGGCTAATGGAGGTTAACCAGCGCTGATCTTCCGTTGGAAGCGGCGAGTGACGTCACACACGTCACAGGCAAGGCAAAAATTAAATCTTAATTTGGTGTGGAGGTACTTTTAACCGCGGATAGCGGATTAATAAATATCAGGACACTTGCACACACTGTCGTCTGACCCCAAACTAAGCAGAGCCTGTACTATGGCTGCCAGAGACTGATATAAATACATATAAAATTTTGAATACATACTTAAATAGATATTTACACCCAGACATAGAACAAACACAAATGCTCAATAAACTGATTAAGCCATTTCTTAGGAGTAGCATAATTTTATGTACCCGATGAGCGAATACTTCGCTTGGAGCAGGCTTTAAAACTAGGCAATTCTTATATTTATACAAGCCGGCGATTCTTTTGGCTAGATAGCCAATAGAGAGCTATTGGCTCGAAATTTGAACTTGCGATTTTATTTTGCTCATTATACAAAAATTACACACCCAAAACCATACAAATATTAAGTTTTTCGCGATTCCCGAGCTCAAGGAATCGAATTACATGCAAATTCCCGAGAAACAGGTAGCCGTTTAGGAGAAACGTGTCAAGGAAGTTTTGTAGAGCGCCATCTCGCTCCGTCTTGCGTTTTTATCTCGTTCTGGATTTTCAAATCAAATCAAATCGTTTATTTGCTTAATACAGTCACATAGGTATAAAGGTCTTAAAATTATTGTCTTAGGTATAGTGTATTATGTCTGCATGCAGACGTGCAAATATTTAATGTTGTAAACTATTTCTTCTTATAATTTTATTTTACCGCTAAAATTTAAAAATTCCTTAATGCTATAAAAACAGTTATGGTGAAGCCACTCAGTCAGTGACTTTTTTCACTTTTATTATTCACGGTTATACGTACCTAATCAAAAACATCTTAAGGGTTCATTGTACTCATCAATATGAACAACTTTTACTATGAAGCCAATCCTGTAATCGTGAAAAAAAAACAGCTGTTCCATAAAAAAAGTTCAATCACCTGAGGCAGCTGTTTTTTTCGCGATTTCAGAGTTCGCTTCTTGGTAAAACTTCTTGGTGAACTTTCAAGAGGTTTTTGGTGAGATACCTATAACCCTGTATAGTGCAAGTGACCATTAAAATTTTCCATTTCGACAAAGTAAGCCGTATACTCACTTTTTACTCGTGTTTTGGTTACTTTCGACCAGACTGGTGTCTATTTTCTCTCTTACATTTTTAAGGCTGTCGCTGACCAGGGCCCAAGCATTGGTCTCTGTAAAATAATATAGGTATTTAATTAACTGAAACGGCTCAACAATTTTCCATGAAACTTGGTATGGAGGTAGCATGTATCCGGATTTAAAACAGGTTATATCTCTCACTTATACAACGTGTTGTTTTCCATTACCGCGGAATTTGTAGAGGTAGTTATATTCCACTAGCAGAGCACGAATAAACTATACAGGGTGACTGGTTGAACACTTTAGATATTCTGGATTATCATAGTACTCATCATTATGAACAACTTTTATTATGGGACCAACGCGGAATTCGCGAAAAAAAAATCAGCTGTTCCATAGAAAAATGTCAATGACACTCGACAAAATGTATGGAACAGCTGTTTTTTTTTTCGCGAATTCTGGGTTAGTCCCATAATAAAAGTACTTCATAATGATGAGTACTATGATAACCTAGAATATCTAAAGTGTTCAACCAGTCACCCTGTATAGGGCAACATTAAAATCGAAGCAAAAAGGAGCTGTTCCATACATTTTGAGGACGATCAACGATTTTTTGTATGGAACAGCTGTTTCTTTTCTCAATTTCAAGGTTTCCCCGGAGTTGATTCGTGCTCTGCTAACAGATTATAACTACCTCTACAAATCCCGCGGGATGCGCAACAACACGTTGTATAAGTGAGAGTCACAACCTATGTCTTAAATCCGGATACAGGCGGTATTTTTAGTAAGTATAGGTATGTCCTAGCAAAATTTTTATGACTGATTTTATACATCTTAAACCACTTTTACTATGGGATGAGACCAACCCTGAAAACTCAAAATAAAATCAGCTGGTCCATACCAAAACTTACAAAATGTATGGAGGGGCTGTTTGGTCACTTAATAAAAGTTATTGTTATATGATTAGTTAGAGAACATCGAAATAAAATGTGGAAGAAGCGGCAAGAAGTCTTATTTCTAGTACACAGCGCGTGGACCCAATATGACTACAAGCAAACAGAGACTACCTACACAGCTACGTTGATAGTATTATGCTACGTGTATCAATAACAAAGATAGAGAGACGTACAAGAGACTATAGAGAGAACGAGACAACAATAATTATCACTCTTGCGACTGGTTACTTTTGTTTGCGACTACGGTGAATTATGTGTATTGAATTGGGTGAATTTTTAGGTTCGCTTACCGTTTCTTCCTTAAACATGGTTATTTGTAACTTACCAGAAACCTCTTAAGGGTTCATTGTACTCATCATTATGAACAACTTTTACTATGGGGCGAACTCCGAAATCGCGAAAAAAAATCAGCTGTTCCATACATTTTGTCAAAGGTGATTGAACTTTTTGTATGGAACAGCTGTTTTTTTTCGCGATTACAGGATTGGCTTCATAGTAAAAGTAGTTCGTACTGATGAGTACAATGAACCCTTAAGAGGTTTTTGATTAGGTACAAATAACCCTGTATATAATCGATGTTAGAGAATCAACCTTTAAAATTTCGTAGTATATTAAAAATAGTAATGTAAATGCCTGCTAAACCATTATTTACCTTGTGTTGAAACTTCATTCCGCCGAAACCAATCATGCACACTTGCAATGCTCGGCCCGCTATCTGTAGTGTCCGTATTTAGCTCATTCCTACTGATTTTACCCACATAGCGGATAGGAGATACATTCTTCCTTTTCGTTGGTCTTTGATAAGGCTCACCCAAAACTCTAATTGGACTAGATTTTTGTTGTGACCTTTTGGTGGAGTGACTTGGCATCTGTACTTCACTAGATGTATCAGGACTTGGTAATTTTTTAAAAGTTTTCGCAACTGTAGGAAGGTTCTTCTTAACTCTTTTGTTCGATACTTTCCTGGTTATCGGTGAGCTTGTGTTGGAATCGTAACTTTGTGGGATAATGAATTTCAAATTAATTGGAGAAATGGTTGAACGTAATCTACTTTTAATGGTCATATTTAGAGGGTCGCTTTTTGGTTGGCTTTCATTCTTTTTTACAGCCAAGCTTCTAGTGAATCTTTTAGGTGTATCTGGGTCTTTTTCTTTCGGGTTGATGTCACATTCTTCTGAAGTTCCTTCATCAAATATAGTTTCAGTATTTTTTAAATGTTTTATCCTAGTATCAAACACGGACATGGGACTGTTTCCTTGGCTTTTCGAAGTAAGAGTAGCATTGCTTGTTTGTTTGCTTTGCAACTTTTCAGGTGACGAAAGTCTTGCAATATCTTCAAGAGACAGCCGAACCAAGGAAACTATCGGGTGTTTTTCTTTTGGTAAATCGTTTGAGCATCTCGATAGATTACTGTTCCGTTCCTGTATATCTTTGGACAGTTTTTGTTGAAATCGCATTGGTTTCAGTTCGTTAATTGGGCTGGATGGAGCAGAGTGGAAGCTGCTGTCCGAGGTACGTCGCGACGGAACCATCTTTCTCATATCATATAAAAGCTTAGAGGAGGGAGATGATGGCTTTGAAACCGCAGTGTCTTTAGTTTTCTTGGTTCGCTCTCTGGATGTTGATCGAGAAACGTATAGCTCCCTATTTAGTGTCATGAAGAATTTCTTTGTAATATCATTCATGTCTACAATATCTCGTGAAGGTATAGTTTTTTCTAATAACCCAGGACTTGGTGAACAGTCATCCGAATTCACGTGAGCGCGAATTTCATCTGTTGATATAGATTTTTCAGATCTCAAATCGCATGTCGCTCCGATGTCAATAACATCAATTGTATTGTTATTAATATTCGGGCTACGCTTTTCTTTTTTAATTTCCCTTATATAATTAGTTTTAGATTTACAATCTGCGTTTTTTGTCAATTTTGCTTTTTTAGAAATGTTTCTTTCGACCGTCGGCGACAATTTTTTTTCTTCGACTGAATAAATCGTATCTATTATATTCGCAGAGACATTATGTGGGGTATTACATCTTTCAAAGTCGGATAGTAAAATATTTTGAGTAGTAGTCGTCTCATTTATAGCGTCAGGGCCTTTTTCGCATATTTGCTGGATTTTTCGTTCCATTGCTGCGATATTTAGATCATTATTATCGTTTCTTTTAGGAACAGCTTCGACTATAAGACCCGGCAATGGACTCAACGTTCCGCTGTCTTCATATGGCGGGGTTTTTGAGCCTTCCTTTTTCAATGTTAGGGCCAATTTAGTATTTTTATTTAGTTTCTTTTTCCTAGTAATTTGCTTGGGAGCTGACTCTTGGTCATCGGTTATGAGCTCCATTTGAGGATCGTTTAATACAAAGTCGACTTCTTCCGGTTCTCCAGTATTACGTTTAGCGTGAACTATCGAAGTGTTCAATACTTCTTCTGGAACTGTTGCTCTCATTCTTTCATTCTCTAGTTCAATCGGTGGCTCAATAATTATTTCGGCTTTCTTTTTATTGTTAGTCTTCTTAGTAAATGTAAATGTTAGTAATTTCTTCTTCACTTGTCTTCTTTTTTTAGCTTCTTCGTTGGAAGATTTTCCCGCCACATTGCGACCGCTTCGTTTGCCAGGTTTAGCTGACATTGAAGACTCTGAGCTTAGGGCCGTTTTAGAGTTCAATCTCTTTCTCAACTCGATTCTTTTAACTTCAAAATCAGAATCTTCACTGCCACTGCTGAAGTTATAGACGTCAGCTGACTTTTTGTCGACTAAAATGACCTTTTCGTTATTTTCGACGGTTGATTTTAGTTTATCGAATATGACGTCGTTTTCTAGCGTATTTGGTGAGGGCGATTTTACGAAATTCCCGCGAGATTTTCTAGAGCGTGGTTGACGAATGCGCATCTTCCTTTCTTTTTCTAACTCTTTGTAGCATGTTGATCTTTTGGGAGTCTCTGTTTTGCTAAGCTTTTTTAGGGCTGCAAGATTAATATTGTCTTCGTCTCTTGAATCAGATTCAGTTTCTTTTTTCTCTTCGTTTAAGGTGTCATCTTTTGGTGAGTAAAGTTTACGTTTTCTTTTAGCTACTAAATTTTCCGCAGCTGGAGATTTTTCATCCTGTTTATTGATTACTGAGTTACAAATTTCAGTTATTTTAACGTTTTCAATGTTGTGTTTTGGAGAACTAATTTCTAGGATTTCTTCATCGTTGCGCTCTATGATGGTAGACATTTTCGTCGGTGTTTTTTTATTATTTTGATTTTTCATTTTCTTCGCTATTAATTTAGGTTTTTTGGCTTTACCTGCGTTGGATTTTATATTCTTTTTAGGTTTTGATGTTGAGTTTGTTTTCTTATTAGGCGTATTAGTATTACTTATCGTATCTGTTTGGTTATTTGCAAACGCTTCACCACTACTGTTTTCTGGGGCACGCTGTTCCGTAACATGGAAATATTGTAACAAATCACTGCAAACCTCATCAACCATGTCGTTCAAACATTCAATGACATCAATATCATTAATCTCGAACTGTTCCATATCTACGTTCAAATCGTAATTCAAGATCAAGCTGTTTTCGTCAAGACTTTGGCTCGCCGATGAGGATTGGTTTACTTTTCTGGCCAATGCCGGACTTATCTCTATTCCTCCTTTTTTAGTTTCAGCGATATGCTGCGAAAAAAAGTCTTCGACATGCTGTGCCTGGAAACTTTGTTCAGCCTTTTTAGATTCTTCCGCTGTCGAACGAGTCTGTGTTCGGTTTTTGGTTCTTCGTGTAGTAACATAAGCTGGGATTTCAAGAATAGCTTCTGTATTCGATTCGTCTTCAGTCGTAGACTTACTTATAACAACACAACGTTTCTTTTTTGCAACTTTACTCTTGCTCTTAAAATCTCTGACGACTTCAATCGGTATATTTTCTATAGCTTCACTGTAATCTTCATTATCTTGGTTTTTCTTTTCGTCGCTGTTAATATACAACTCAGCTTCTAAGGCTTCTTTGACGAGTCGATCGACCATGGAAGTTGGATCGAAATCTTTGCTCTTGGATAGTTGTTCTTTAGTGTCACTGATGACGGAATCGTCGGTTCCTAATGTTGCTACAAGAAGGCAGCTGGTGGGGTGCTCTTCGCTTGCGATTGGTCGCCACAGCGTGTTTTTTCCAGCATTTTGTTTTAGCAGTTCCGAATCGCTTTCAGCTTTGTCTTTACGTCGGTGGGCCACGCCAACGTTGTATGGCGCATAGTGCTGCGCGGATCCCGAGTGGAAACTGTTTAGGTCGTCAGTCTCGCTGATTTCGGTGACGTTTGACAGTTGCGGCTTCGCGCAAACGGTTTCAAATTCTGTGGGGAACTCCTGTCTAGGTCGAGCTTCTAGCTTATAGCGCAGCTGTAAGTTCAGAAAATATTCAAAAACATTCCCTTCAAAGATGTTTGAAAACTATACAGGTTGTTACAAAAACCCTGTTGTATCCGCGAGGTGCGCACAGTACAGTACTGGAGGATATAATAATGTTACTTTAAATTAAATATTGACTACACAAAATTTGCACGCATATCACGCTCCGTCCTCCTGAAAGCGCGAACGCAGCCACTAATCACGTCAGTTTAATTTGTAAGCTATTCGCGTCGTGCCGCTACTTTCTTAGAATAAAAGCCGCCAACATTATATATATATATATATATTTTTATGTAGAATAGGTCGGCGTTTGACCACCAACTCGCCTGATGTTAAGCGACGTTGTGGTCTAAGATGGAGCACGACGACCTCTAAGGTACTTATTCACTCTAGCCTTGAAGTTTTGTAGAGTGAAGAAGTACAAAGACGGCAGTTGAGTGAGGCGCTACAAGTGCGCTACTGCTCAGACCCGTCTTCGGAACGTATGATACAGATTTGTTTGCATTTTTGCTAAATCTTCTTTTTTTATTGCTTTCTATGACCGGTTTAAGGTCATAACACTTGCTATTTTTATATAACGTGCATTTTTCTGTATTTTTTCATGAATACTGTGTGTTTAGATGCCTTTCAATTATACTACAGCGTTTTTGTAACATGATGTAGATTAAGTCCCCTTAGCAATCAATGTTGCATAGCTTCAGAATAGCTAGTGTTTTGTTTTTTTTCTTTCTCTTAAATTTTACATTCTATCGAAAAAGACAACACTGTATAACTATTCCGAGTCTATACATCATTTAGTACAAAATTCACGATCATATTTATTTAAATAGAATGGAGTTAACGTTAAATACTGATATAATTCAGAAATTTCGCCAAAATAATTGAGCTGATCAGGTTAGATCTAGTCTTATAAGGAACCTCAACTTTTGCATTACATCTTCTCTAGAACCTTATCAAATATGAGTCAGGATTGTAATTACGCCATTCAGAAGCATATCGGTTGATTTTATCTTTTGTTTTATATTTTTTATTAACTAGTCATACGATAATATAAGTTTTCAATTGTCAAAAAATTACTCATCGCAGAAAAAAAAATCCAAATTCATGAAGTTTGGGCCAACGATACACAATTTTATCCTCGAACAAACATATTCAAACACATTTGTAATACATACAGGATAATATCTACGAAAACTTTTGTTTGATTTCAATAAAATAAACAGCAAAGCTTAAAAACCGACTTCCCGTCATCCATGTAAAAATTTTTAGACTTTTGGTAATATTTTAAAAACTGCTCGACCGGTTTGGATAAAATTCCTATGGAAAAACCTTTTAAGTATGATCTACCAAACAAAAAGAGAACCATTAAAATCGAATCATAATTTGCAGATTAATCATGTAACATACAACACAAAAAAACATACTGTCGAATTGAGAACCTCCTCCGTATTCCGTATTTTAGTATTGTTATGTGATATTTAGGGCACTGCTGTAGTTCTAAGTCATGATTTGTGGATCGTGGCAAATTTCAAGGATGTATCCTAGCAAGCATCAGGAGACATTATTTTTAACCGACTTCTAAAAAAGGGGAAGTTCTCAATTCGACTGTATGTTTTTTTGTGTGTATGTTACGCGATTACTCCGCCAATATTGTGAAATGAAATGAAATGAAAGTTTATTGGTGGCAACAAACGTCACATATCAATAAATTAACAAATCAAGCTTATTCCTTAAATGTTTAAGTCAGTGTTGAGAAGCATTACTATCCAAACTAGGAATTAATCTGTGTTTATACACTATATACTTTTTGTATAAGTTCTTATACAAAAAGTAGGTTACAATTTTGCTAATCTATCTATCAAACAATTTGGCAATTTAGTGGTATTTACTTAATATTATTATCATTACTATGTAAGGTAGAGGCAATTAGGAAACTATTGCAAGGGTGGAGGGGAGTGATATGTGAAAAAAAAATGTGTATTTTTCTTTAAGGGCTGTGAATGTTATGTAGTAAATAAAAAAAAACACCCTTGTGATACTCCAGGCCTCGAAAGAGCCAGGGTTTGCAGTGGTGAAGAGCATGAGTGTAGGTCCTGTAGGTGTAAGTATATGCTTTGGTAGTGTCTAATAAAGCGTTGTTGTAGTATAGCGTGTTGTGAATCGATTTTAATGATTATTTTTTTGTTGGTAGATTATACTTTAAAGGTAGACCCATATACATTTTCAGTGCTAGTCTCTCGGCCTTGCTTGCTTGCTTTTTTTCTATCGAAATTGGTCAAGCAGTTTTTAAAATATCAACAAAAGTCTAAAAACTCTTTACAAGTTTTAGTTTTATGTACATCACCTACCCTTTTCGTATTTCTATAAGTTCCTGTCCATTCAAAGGTTACCTGGAAGAAATCGCTTTAGGCGATAAGGTCGCCCTTGTACTGCCGAAAAATGTATTTTAGTTTTTAAGATTTTCATGTAGTTTTTTTGGTGTGCAATAAAGTTATATTGTATTGTACAAGGATGACGAATTACAGGATGGGAAGTCGGTTTTTCAATCTTCGTTTTTCATAATTATTTACAGAACAGATCTATCTATGTATATATATCGATCATTTTTTGCATAAGAGGGTAAAAATCTCACCTGTGCCAGTGAAGTTGTGGACGCAGTCGATGGTGAGGCGAGAGAGTCAGAACGAAACCGGTTCCTAAATTTTTTATATGCCACACCGTACTCTGAAAATACACCTAGTGAGTTAAAACACGGGAGCAGCTAGTAATGCCATTTGACCACTTGCACCAGATAAAGAATTGCACAAGTTGTTGCTTACATAGCGAAATATTCGCTCATGAGGTACATAAAGTTAATAGTCTCCTAAAGAATGTCTTAAGGGTCGTGTATGATCATTTAGGCAGGAGCAATTTAGAGAGTGGAGGGAGCTAGGTAGGAGCTAGCTCCTAGAGAGTGGAGAGAGCTAGGTAGGAGCTAGCTCCTAGAGAGTGGAGGGAGCTAGGTAGGAGCTAGCTCCTAGAGAGTGGAGAGAGCTAGGTAGGAGCTAGCTCCTAGAGAGTGGAGGGAGCTAGGTAGGAGCTAGCTCCTAGAGAGTGGAGAGAGCTAGGTAGGAGCTAGCTCCTAGAGAGTGGAGAGAGCTAGATAGGAGCTAGCTCCTAGAGAGAGGAGGGAGCTAGGTAGGAGCTAGCTCCTAGAGTGGAGAGAGCTAGGTAGGAGCTAGCTCCTAGAGAGTGGAGAGAGCTAGGTAGGAGCTAGCTCCTAGAGAGTGGAGGGAGCTAGGTAGGAGCTCGCTCCTAGAGAGTGGAGGGAGCTAGGTAGGAGCTAGCTCCTAGAGAGTGGAGAGAGGTAGGTAGGAGCTAGCTCCTAAAGGGTGGAGGGAGCTAGGTAGGAGCTCCCTCCACTCTCTATTCCTAGTTAAATAAATAAACTAGTTAAGCAAGGATTTAAGCAATTCTTATATTAATTGCAAGTGCCCAATAAACCTATTTACATCTAACCTACTATGTAAGTACTATGCATTCTATTTCTTGCGACAAATGGATAGAGAAAAAAGTTCATTGCTATTCTAGACTATAATCTATCTCTCTGCCAAATTTCATCCAGATCTATTCAGCCGTTCTGGCGTGAAAGAGTTAACAAACATTAATCCATCCATTCTTACAAACTTTCACGTTTATAATATTAGTAGGAAGGATATAAGACCAAAGTTAATTGACCTTTTGGCCATCTGATTAGGGGTTATTAACATTTATCACATTCAATTCAACTCAATTCCTAATTCTAACTAATAAATTAATAATATAAATGCAAAAGTGAGTTTGTTCATTTGACTATTTGTTTGTTACGCTTTCACGCCTTAACTACTTAACCGATCATCATAAAATTTTGCACTCATGTTATTAGGGGTACAGAAAATGACATAAGATACTTTTTATCCCCAAAAACTTAGCAATTCCTATATATTTATTTTGCAATAATATTAATTTCAATTACTATAATTTCTTTTTCAATTTATTTGGCGCGAACCTATAATACCATAGGTTAATTATTTATGTCTTTAGATAACCTTTCATACAAAAATACAACAAAATCGGTTCATCCCTTCGGGAGCTACGATGCACACACACACACACACACGTCAAACTTATAACACCCCGTCATTTTTGCTTGGAGGTTAAAAACTCACGAGATAGTAACGTAAGCAAATTATTATGCTAGCTTACGAAAAATAATTGTATCTGTTACAATCACTAACTTCAAACACAAAAAATAAAAACAATTATTATGCACAACAATAAGTAAACAAAGCCAATAAAATCTAACTACAAAAAGAAAAAAATATTAAAAATACCGGTAGGCCTTCGGCGCTCAACCTCGACCGGGTGCGAGAATCTAGATCCCTCACTCTGAAAACAAGCAAACAAAATAAACTTGACTAATTAAAAAGTCTCATAACCACAGTACTGTCTCTCGCTCTTGCAGCTAGTTATGCCAACTGAGAGACAGAGACAATGACATTTTGCCAGAGGACGAGTGACAGTGAACGAACTGTACCTTTGTTTAAAAAAAAGACAAGAAAATGACAGTAAGCAAAAATAACTACGTTCAGAATTAACTAAAATCTTGTGAAGTTACGTGAAAAATGAGGGTAGGTAGTAATTTTTTTCGACTTGCAACTATCAGGTTATTAAACAAAGACGATAGTGGCGCCTAGATAACTTGGCCACGTCAATTAAGTTTTCAAGACTACCTTCATAATTTAACAAAAAATATTAAGATGGTTCGTTCAAAAACTTTACAAAATGTAACAGTTCCAAGCCAAGTGCAGTACGCTTACAAAATTTACGAAATATATTATCCTCTTTCCACGTAGTAAGGTAAAATAAGTATGTACACTTACAGAGCTATTTATCTTGATCTCTCGAGTGGGAGACAGTCGCAAGCCGGCATCGATGTTCATTAGTACCTGAAACAAAACATTTTGTAATTGTGGATCTGTGAGTTGTTGCCTCGCGGCCGACGTTTGTCTTCCTGTACAGTAGGGCTATTCTTAATGAGTGAGATTCAATCTCACCGTTCTTCGTCCTTATTGCACTCGTTAGAATAGTCATAGGTGTGAGAGTGACCAAGATAAAATCTCATCTCATCTCACGTGTAGGAATAGCCCCCCAGGTCGCTTTCCTCAATCGATTTTCGTGAAATTTTGTGAGCAATTTTGATAATTATACAGTTTTTTTTTTGCTGAGTTGGCATTTGAAAACTATCCAAAATACTGCCTTGACACAAAAAAAAAAAATTTAAAATAAAATTCCACCCATTACGATTTTTTTGATAAACTTGATAGACTTGATAAACTCTACAAATATTGATCCTAGCGTTAAAAATGATTATGACCAAACTTGTGAGAAATCAAATTTCCAAGAACTTTGGATGTTGTCATTTTGCTCTACAGTTGCAAATTAACGAGTTATTTCAAAAAACGGAAAAATTGAACTTTAAAACAAAATGGCGGCGAACCTTTACCGGGATTAGTTAGAAAATCGATAATAGATTTATACTTCCAACCCCCCCCCCCCCCGACGTTTAAAAAAAAAATCGCTCCCCGGATTTTTTTCTATTAATGACGTGAAAGCGTTACTAGTCCAGTCCGGGGACTGGACTAGTAACGCTTTCACGTCAACCTCAACTACTCAACTGACAGTCTTAAAATTTAGCATAAACATTGTCTAGTGTCTAGGGTACAGAAAAGGACATAGGGTACTTTTTATCCCGAAAAAAATACCTGTTTAGTTAATATTATACATGGTTATTTGTAACTTACCAGAAACCTCTTAAGGGTTCATTGTACTCATCAATACGAATAACTTTTACTACGGGGCGAACTCCGAAATCGCGAAAAAAAGAATCAGCTGTTCCATACATTTTGTCAAAGGTGATTGAACTTTTTGTATGTGGAACAGCTGTTTTGTTTTCGCGATTACAGGATTGGCTTCATATTAAAAGTAGTTCGTACTGATGAGTACAATGAACCCTTAAGAGGTTTTTGATTAGGTACAAATAACCCTGCGAAATGCGAAAGTAAGCTTGTTCGTTTGGTTTTTTGTGTGTTACGCTTTCTCGCCTCAACTACTCAACCGATCATCATATAATTTTGCATACACGTTGTCTGGGGTACAGAAAAGGACATAGGGTACTTTTTATCCCGAAAAAGAGTTCCTGTACGACCGCGGAGCGCAGCTAGTGAAATCATAATATTGTGTTAAGACTTACTTGATATTTATCCCCGAAGATGTCCCTTATCGCGACGTCCATTTTCGTGACGTCAGCGCGCGAGCTTACGACGATGGTGACGTCACGTCCGTCCACCGCCAGGTCACTTGGCTGTATGCGAGGAGGCTTGTGCATAGACACCGATAGTGTTAGCTCGCGGGATTTACTGTAAGCAAGTTTAATATAAATTCATGACATATAGTCACGCCCTTCCCCCGAGGGGGCTGGCAGCGGTGTAATACAACACCTACATTTCGAAGGACGATATTCAGTCTCAAATGTGACAGGGGGCGAGCCTGTCGTCATACACCGGGCTCCAGACTTTTTTTTTAATGTACAATAGGTCGACGTTTGACCACCAACTCGCCTGATGTTAAGCGACGTTGTGGTCTAAGATGGAGCACGACGACCTATAAGGTACTTCTTTACTCTAGCTTTGAAGTTTTGTAGAGTGAAGAAGTACAAAGACGGCAGTTGAGTGAGGCGCTAGAAGTGCGCTACTGCTCAGACCCGTCTTCGGAACGGTTACACCGGACTACATCCCGAAACACGACTAGGTCGTTTCACGGCATGGCTTGGTCCGGTGGGTGGTAACTAGCCACGGCCGAAGCCTCCCACCAGAGTTTGCTACCCGGTTAGCACTACCCGGGGACCACGTGTAGGGAATCAGAATAGAGTACACTCCTACGGACGTGGGTAGCTCAGCCCCCAAAAGCTTTAAAGATCCACGTTGTATACACAGTACCTGTGCAGTCTCACAGTGTCCGTCTCCGCCGACTCTATGAGCAGAGGCTCGCAAGCCCGCAAGTCCCGGCCCGTCAAAGATCGAAGCGTGCGCGGATCCAAGATCACAGAGAGGGAACTGGAGCCCGAGTTGATGTCCAGCCACGTCTGCTGACTTTCTGAACCCTGTTGACGAGTGACTGGTGTTATCAATAGTAAAAACGTAAATAAAAACGTGACGGTAAAATATATGTACATATGCAGATTATGATACGGGAATTACTCACGACGATTTAGTGGATTATCCTACTAATATTATAAACGCGAAAGTTTGTAAGAATGGATGGATGGATGTTTGTTACTCTTTCACGCCAGAACGGCTGAACACATCTGGATGAAATTTGGCACAGAGATAGATTATAGTCTAGAATAGCACTTTTTAACCGCGGGTGAAACCGTGTGGCGCAGCTAGTTCCGATTATAGTTTCAACCGCATTCGGCGGTCTTTATCAAGCCGCGCGCGCACTCGACTAAATCGCACGTGAGTAATTCCCGTGTCAAAATCATAATGTGTGAAAACCACGTCAGTTTCCATAATCTTTAATAATACCTAGTCTAGTCATAAGTTCTGTTACAAATGAAAATGCATTTATTTTTTTATACAGTAATGTAATGTTAATAAAAATTATATGTACACATGTATTGAAGTCTTAACAAAAATATAACTATTAAATTATTCAAAATTACCACCTTTGGCTTTGATACAGGCCTTTAGTCGGTCTGGCCAAGAATCTATGGATATACGGACTGTTTCCATGGGAAATTTAGCCACTGCTTGTTTCAAAGATTTCTTAAGTGACTCTATGTCGGCGTGTCGTTTAGAGCAGGCCATGCCCTCTAAAACTGACCATAATTTGTAGTCCAGGGGGTTTAGATCTGGGCTAGAGGAGGGCCAGTCTTCAGCCCTTATAAAGTCCGGAACATTGGCTTCCAGCCAGGCTTGGGTAGTTCGCGCCTTGTGACCGGGTGCAGGGTTTTGTTGGAAACTCCACGGTAGATTTTTAAAAAGTGTATTGCTAAGGGGTTTTACAACACCATCTAAGACGGTCTCTTGATACACTTTGGCTAAAGTTTTCACCCCTTTTTCACAAAAATGAAGCTTTGTGACGCTGTGAAAGGATACCCTCTACCAAACCAAGACTGACGCAGGATGATGACCACGCTGTACCTTTCCAACCACTTCCGTAGCTTCTTTAGAGCTGTGAGCGTACACTTTGTCGTTTTGCTTGTTGTAGTGCTCTTCTATCGTGAAAATTTTTTCGTCGGTAAAAATAATATTTCTGTAATTTTCACCTGCGTAACGGGATAGATGACGTTTTGATCTATCCACTCTCTTTAACTGCAGCGATTGATTAAGGGCATGTCCTGTATATCGATGATAAGCACCAAACTTCAGGTCTTGTTTTATTATACGCGATAGAGTCCTAGCGGGTATCTTCATTTCTCGCGATAAGATTTTTTGTTTCCTCATTGGGTTTTTTGGGAATTCTGACTTTAACAGCATTAACAGCCTTAGTAGTCCTCATCGCACGCGGCCGCCCCGATCTTTTATGGTTTTCAACAGAGGAAGAGTCGGTATATCTGTCGATACTACGATATACGAACATACGGCTGATACCAAGATTTTGAAGAGTCTTGAAAATTACCGACGGTTCCATACCCATTTCGTGCAACGCAATCACTGCAATCCTGTTATCTTTGACACCCCATTCCATGTTGTAAATTTAGTAATAATCACGAAAAATATATGTGAAATGGCGGGAAATTGATTGTAGTTTTCAACATAATAAACGCATTCCAAATTTAAATGCAGGAAAAAAAATAAACGAAGGAGTTTGTATTGTAACAATATTTATGGCTAGACTATGTATATATAAATCTCGTGTCACAATGTTTGTCCTCAATGAACTCCTAAACCACTTAACCGATTATAATAAAATTCGCACACCATGTGCAGTTCGATCCAACTTGAGAGATAGGATAGTTTAAATCTCAAATTATAGTCGCAATTTTAATATATATATATAAATAATAAACGCGAACGAAGTCGCGGGGTGACAGCTAGTATAATTATACATTTATGCCTTTGATTTAAAGAAAGACCTAACAACACTTTACGCGCAATCATAAGCATCATCATCCTGTCTGTCTGTTTGTAGGCTTTTCACGGCTTAACGGCTGAACAGATCTGGATGAAATTTGGCACGGATATAGATTATGGTCTAGAATAGCACATAGGAACTTTTTACCTGCAGGTAAAACTGCAAGGAACAGCTAGTTCTTTGTATCTACTATGCTTCATCTTAGGCTAAGACGTCGCTTTTACAGGATTCGATCCCGGTCGATTTTTCTAATCCCGGGATTTCGGGATTATCAACAGTTAATCTTGGGATCCCGGGATAGTCTCGGGATTGTATTGGTAATGGAAAATGGTAAGAAAAAGACAGTAAAACAAATCAAAATCTTTGTTTATCTTTTAGTTTAAACATTTTAAATTACTTATTCAAACCAAGAAAATAAAATCTAAGGAATAACAACGCATCCAACGTCTCATCTGCAAACTTACTTCTGACTTATTTAACAAAATATATAAATCCCGAAAATCCCGGGATTCATTAGAACTGATCCCGAAAATTTATACCAATTTATAGGACCAATGTAGGACCGGGATCACGCGATCCCGGGATCGAATCCTCTAGTCGCTTTACATTAGGCAAGTAGGTTGTCAAACATTGTTACTAGGTATATCTAAAGCTTCTTGGTTATTTTCAACCTGTCAAGTTGTTCCTTGTAAGTGTCTTCAACACATTATAATCGTTACAACTGCTTGTAATACTAACTTCTGCCCGCGGCTTAGCCCGCGTAGCCTACAGGTAACAAATTACATTTTTTACTTATACCTAAGTAGTTTACTTACAGTGATAATAAGCTTCTCGCCAACGGAGAGTCTCTTGCACGGTACAGAGCATACCAGACCCCTCGCCTCGTTGGAAACGTTCAGGAAATGTCTTGCATCCTACAAAAAATAGTCTAAAATGATTTATGATGCAAATCTTGATAAAATATCTTGATTATGATACATTTTTATTTATTTATGTGGGAGTCAGATTCATGACGTAGCCCAGACTGCAGCCATGCTAAAGTGAGACTGGGCAGAGCACGTCAGCCGAATGTCAGACGAGCGATGGGCCAAAACCACCTGTGACTGGATCCCAAAAGTTAAAAGCCGTTAGGCCAACCCTGCCAACCCAGAAAGAGATGGAAAGACGAGCTCGGCGCTTACGAAGAGGATAGCGCCACAAAAGCAAATAACAGCATCCATATTTGCAATCATTCGGAAACGTTTCCGTTCGGATTCACAAAAAATTCAAACTCAAATATTTCGAATCTCAGTCCGCATTTATAACTTCTTTTATTTTTTCGATCGGATTTATACTCGATTACCTTTTCCAAATTTTTTTGAATTGACTGAGATTGGAAAAATTTAAGTTTACATTTTTTGGAATCCGATCGTAAACGTTTCCGAATTATTGTGCACTGCAGCATATGTATTCACAATCATTCGGAAACGTTTCCGTTCGGATTCCAAAAATTTCAAACTAAAATTATTCGAATCTCAGTCCGTATTCATAAGTTTTTAAGCGTGATTAATTCTTCCGATCGGATTAATACTCGATTCCCTATTCCAAAAACTAAAGTAGACGTATTCGAACAATTTGAGTTTATTTGTGAGATCAGTGGGGCTATTCCTAAGCGTGAGATGAGATGAGATTTTATCTTGGTCACTCTCACACCTATGACGTTTCAAACGAGAGCAACAAGGACGAAAAAAAGGTGAGATCAAATCTCAAATCTCCGAATAGGGCCCCAGATCGGAAACGTTTCCTAACGATTGTGAAATGCATCGCTGTAAGTAAGAGAGGTCTTTGCCCAACAATGGTATATAGCGGGCTGATATAAAAATGTAATAATGTGCAATCGCAGTAGACTATTAGTCATTCTTCTTGTCACAATTCCAATTCACTTGCCAAAAATGTGACCGCATTTGCCGCTCTTGTATTTAGCCGCGAGGGCCGATGCTGATTGCATCGACTCTCGCCATCGGACTCGGATCGGGATGTAGATCATAGATTATTTTGAAAATACGTGAAAGACTAACTCAGGCTTTGCTAGAAGAAATCGGTTTTTGCGAAAAGACCACCAGTTATTGAACTATTTTTTAAGCGTTATTTTTACGCAGATTTTAAGTTCCGGGGAACACCCGCTCAGGCTAAGCATTCCTATTTAGCGGAATCGCGTAATAAAAATGGAATCGCAGCGTTTCGTGCGGGTTAGTGGTAAACCATAAAACGACTCATCACGTTAATAAACAAATAATATTCGGGACACTTGCACACACGGTCGTCTGACCCCAAACTAAGCAAAGCTTGTACTATGGCGGCCAGTGACTGATATACATACATATATATTTTAAATACATACTTATATAGATAATTAACTCCCAGACATAGAACAAACACAAATGTTCATCACATGAATGTTTGCCCTAGGTGGGAATAGAACCCACACCCCCTAACTCAGAAGGAAGGTTCGCTACCGACTGAGCCACCGAGGCAGTCAAGACATTGGGTCTGTTATTTGATTTGAAAGATGATCGGACCTACCTAAAAGTAGTTAAAGCACGTTGCTATATCAAAGACCCGATATATTTGCCGCGCGGGAACTAGCGCTCAGCTGCAGAGGCGCGCATCGTTGGCTCACCGCGCGGTACGAGCCAGCAGACCATTGCTACCAGTAAAGACAGCTGCAGCGAGAAGTAACCGCTAGATAGCAGTTGGTTATTTGGTGCTGGACGATATTTGTGGAGGAAATACAATACAACTTAACCACTAATATGTACTGTACCTGTAAGAAGTTAAACCACACTGCAGCAAGAAGCACCTCTCTCGCAGGCCCGACACATTTGTCGAGCCAGCACTCAGCCGCCGCGAAGCGCAACGTTGGCTCTCCGTGCGGCACGAGCCAGCGGGACCATTTCTTTCAGTGAAGGCAGCTGCAGCAGGAAGTGCCTAGCCGCTAGATAGCAACTGGGAGGCTGATTTGGTGTTGGACGTTATTCGTGGAGGAAATACAACACAACTTAACCACTATGTACTGTACCTGTAAGAAGTTAAACCACGCCGCAGTAAGAAACATCCAACACAGTTGTTGCGCAGGAACTAGCCCTCAGTTGCAGCGGCGCGCAACGTAGGCTCACCGTGCGGGACGAGCCAACAGACCATGGCTTCCAGTGAAGATAGGTGCAGCGGGAAATAGCTGCTACACTGTGACACTTATTTGGTGCTGACCAATATTCGTGGAGGAAATACAATTTAACCACTATTTACTATACCAGTAACAAGTTAAACCACGCTACAGCAAGAACAACTCTCTCGCAGCCCCGATACATTTGTCGAGCCAGCGCTCAGCCGCTGTGACGCGCAACGTTGGCTCACCGCACGGCACGAGCCAGCGCACCACGGTTGCTAGAGAGCTCAGTTGTAGCGGGAGGCTAGTTTTGGGCTGTATGCTATTTGTGGTGGAATGAATATAATGCAACTTAACAACTACGAGTATGTCCTATACCTGTAAGAAGTTAAACCACGCTGCATTAAGGAACACCTCCCTTGCAGCTCCCGTACACTTTTCAGGAGGGAACCAGCGCTCAGCCGCCGCGACGCGCAACGTTGGCTCACCGCGCGGCACGAGCCAACGCACCAGGGCTTCTAGCGAGCTCAGTTGTAGCGGGAGGTAGCTGGACGATAGCAGCTGGGAGGCTAGCTTGGTGCTAGTTAACATTCATGGAAGAGAAACAATGCTATACAATACAAAAATACTGCCACAGATAAAATTATAAAAAACTGAATTCCCATAATCATATCCAATCAAATTCCCACCATCATATTCAATCCAATTTGAGAAAGTTTATTCTTGCAAACAAAAAAAATTCTTCCAAATCTTTTTATCATAAATGATGAAGTTTTGAGGTAACAAAAAAAAAAAAAAACTAAATTAAGAACCTCATCCTTTTTTTTGAAGTCGGTTAACAACTTAACTTGATTGATACCACAGATAACTAAAAAAAACATGTAAGAACATAGAAATTAATAACATAAATAAATAAATAAATTTAGGGACATTACCACACATGGTCGCCTGAACCCAAACTTAGCAAAGCTTGTACTATGGCTGCCAGATAGTGATATACACACACATATATATATTTTTAAATATATACATAATCACCACCACATAAATGTTTGCCCTAGGTGGGAATCGAACCCACGCACCCAAGCTCAGAAGGCAGGTTCACCATCAACTGAGCCACCAAGGTAGTCTACCAAAAAACTATTCATTTTATTGTTATTCTTGTTGCAATTAACTGTTTATTTGGCTACAGCTGTATCCATAATAAATCTCAAAGTAATTTAAAATTAAAGCTCTCAAGTTGTAGTGATACTTACAAATAGTCACTTAGCTTTATTCTCAAAGCTAATCTGACCTCTCTCCCGGACTCCGCACAGTAAATACATAAGCAGTGTAATATCTCATGCCGTTGTTTATCATTCAGACCGTCTCTTGTTGCTATGTCAAAGAGACTTTCTGCTGTTAATTCCACTAGCTTATTTGGCACGGATGGGTCTTTTACACATATCTCCTGCAAATTAAGAATATTTTTTCACATATTAGGCCCCTATTCTTTACACTAAATTGCTAAATTTACACAACTTCAAAATATAACTGTCTTTGTTATTGGTGTGAATTAGACAAAGACATCAATACCTTCAGCCAGATTTAGCTTCTTTAGCAATTAAAACAGTCTACATACTCTAATTTGCAGTATACTAGGTAAGCTAGCATGCTAAAATTGGAAGTGTAAGGGCCGTTAGACAGCAACCCTTTTTTTGGGCTTAGCCATGCTAAGTTAGCATACTGCAAACTGGAGAGTATTTTGGTCGCTTTAGCATTCTGAATAGGGTTTATAGATGCTATAAATATGTTTGTAACTTAATTATTGTGTTTGTCATTCGCCCATGTCCATTATGGTTAAATGGATTTGAGTAAAATTTTAGATAGAGCCAGCTTAAACTATTGATTAATTTCTTAATGATATTACTGTTTGCGAATTCAGTTTCAATATAGCACATGATTAACTATGTGTGTGTGATTAACCAAAAGCAAACCTAGGCACACAGGATTAATGCTCTATTACATTGCGCGACTATTCGGAATCTTTATTAGATATCTGTCTGCCGGCATGGACAGATAGTGCAAGACACAAGGAGTCAGGGTATATACCGGACTACCAAGGTAATTACAACCTCACTGCTTCCAGGCGGAATAAACAGCAGCCCCTTAAAAAATTGTGTAATCGCGCATTACAAGCACTTTAGACTTTCAGTGCAGGCGTCATTATAGCAGGCAGCGCACATTTTACGATTAATGGGGAAGTAAGACAAACCTTAATAAAATTCAAAATAAGCTTCAAAAATTTCCACCAAAGGTCATTGTTGCTCTGCAGACGGGTTTTGATAGCTTGCAGCCAATACTGCAGCGAGCTGATGAGTTCTTTTTTCATCATTCCCCATGTTTTGGAAGGAGGCAGGCTCAGAAGAGACTCGAACAAAAAACATGCTGCACCGTTCTTGTGAGATTTGCTGAAATACTGAAATCAATAATTCCATAGCACCAAGTCCAGTCATGTTTTTGTGAAACATTTCTAGAGGAAGTTTTTGTAAAGATTCTTTGGTTTACCTCGACTTCAAAGGACCTAACTTTTGTTATGACTAATGCCGTCGTCATATTATTAATGACTTTCGTGTTTTTACACTTGTTCGTAATTTCTTGAGTAATAGAATCATATTGCTCAACAGTTTTTACGTTTTTTGTTAATTGTTCATAAATTGTATCCATGTTTAATGCTAATTGAAAAATCAACACAACAAAATATGTTTTGACAATGGCGCGAAACAGTTTCGAAAGCCGACGACGACGCTTCCTGTTTGATTGTCTATGGAACGCATCTTTACTTTGTTATGTTGGTCAAATTTAATAAAAAAAAATCAAGTGTTCACCTCCGCTGCCGGAGCCAAAATATGTTTTCTTCCAGTTAGCAAACAAAACAAGTTAAATCTTGCACATTTCACATCCCTAGCTGACAACTGTTCTTTGACATTTAATTTATTTTTATTTAGTTGGCTACCATGACGCCTGACGTGCGGCGGCGGTGCGATCAAAGTCAATTTTCGAGACTTTTCTGAATCGAGAGGAGAGACTTTTTCGTTATCTTTGTGGCCGTCTCTCTTCAAAAGATTTGTGAAGTGAATAAAAAGGTGTTCGCATACTAATGTATCACTGTGATAACGCACTAATATATAATGTTGCTTGATAGAGGGGAGCGTGCACTCGTCGCGTCGCCGCTATTTCATCGCGAGCCAGTCATACATTCAATGGAGCCACTCTGCCTAGTCTGCCTCAGTTTTGTGTTATGATCGCGTCATAGCGCACGTCTCGCGATCTCGAAACCAGTCGATATTATGCGGCCCGAAAGCGAGAACGTTAAAAAACTACAATTATGATGCCTATGGTGTATACAGTGTATGGATTTGCCATATTTTTTATGATCGCGTGGGTGACTCTGTGGTTGATTCACATACTGGCCCTTTCGTATTCGAAGTGGAAGCTGCATCGGGCCGTAGACCGGTCGCCGCCCGAGCAACCTTACCCTGGCGTCTCAATACTGAAGCCGTTGACCGGCGTGGACCCGAACCTGTTCTCCAACCTGGAAACGTTCTTTACGCTCGATTACCCGATTTACGAGCTGCTCTTCTGCGTGGAGAGCGAGACCGACCCTGCCGTGATGCTGGTAAACAGCTTGTTACACAAGTATCCTCAAGTGGACGCGCGGTTATTCATCGGAGGGCAGCGAGTCGGGGTAAATCCTAAGATCAACAACATGCAGCCGGCGTACCTGTCGGCCAAACACCCGCTGGTGCTGATCAGCGACGCCGGCATCCGCATGCGTGAAGACACACTCCTAGACATGGTGCAGCACATGCGCGAGGACGTCGCTATCGTGCATCAGATGCCGTTTACGTGCGACGCGGAAGGATTCGCAGCTGTTTACGAGAAGGTGTTCTTCGGGACGGCGCAAGCGCGGATGTACCTGTGTGCCGAGCTGCTCGGCATCAACTGTCACGTGGGCATGTCTTCGCTGGTGCGGCGCTGCGCGCTGGATGAGGTGGGTGGATTAGCCGCGTTCGCTGATTACCTCGCGGAGGATTATTTCCTCGCGAAGCTGATCACGGGGCGAGGGTGGCGCATGCGTGTCGCTTCGCTGCCGGCGCTGCAGAACTGCGGGACGAGGTCGGTGCGATCGCTACAGGCGCGACTGACGCGCTGGGCGCGCCTCCGCATCGCCATGATCCCCACCACCTGCCTCCTGGAGCCACTGTCCGAGTGCATGCCGCTAGGCGCTGGCGCGGCCTGGGCGGCGGGTCAGCTGCTCGGCGCCGAGCCGCTCGCCTTCTTCCTGTGTCACGTACTAGTGTGGTTTCTGTCAGACTGGTTGATGCTTCGTTCGGTGCAAAACGGCTCGCCCCCGTTCACGAAAGTGCAATTCCTGGTGGGATGGGTGTGGAGCGAATGTTGCGCGCCGTTTGTCCTGGCCTGGGCGCTGGTCAGCCCGGAGATAGCGTGGCGGACTCGGAACTACCGGCTGGACTGGGGCGGCCGCGCCCATGAGCTCAATCCCAAGCTTAAGTTCTAACAGTTCCCCTCCTTGAAAAGCTTTAATTTGTGATTCTGTTGTGCAGTAACAAGTGTAGCTGATATTTGATATTGTTAGCATTAAGTTTTGAGTAAGCTTACAGTTTTATGAATGAATTTGTTACTTTTGTTTTAGAAAGGACAGTTTTAGTTTGTTGGTACAACTGATGCTGGTAAAGGTAATTGCTTGTGATACAACTGGTCGGACAATCAGGACATGGTAGTACCATAGGCAATTTACGAATTTGTTTTACCGTCCCGTGATTTGTAGTATAATTTTGTAATATAATTGTAAATATTTGTAAATTTTTAGAGTTGTACCATGCCATAACTGATGTGATTCACACTTATCAGACGCCAGTATGTGTACCAGCACACCGTAGATTAAGCATTTTGTTGTTAGTAAAAAATTATACTTTAAACCTAAACACTGAAAAATATCTTAATTTTCACAAGCTGCATAAATAATACTCATAATTTACCTAATTCTGTCCTGTCCAAATTCTTCTATCTTGTAAAAATTCTGTATGTAAGTTGCAGGTTTTAATTTTCTGATCCCATCTAATAGAAAAAACAGATAATCCTCATAATTGATTAGAAATACACTGCCACAAACCTTACATCGCTGACCAGAAACCATTACAAAACACTTACATCTTTTATTATAAAGTAGAAACACTATCTACAATATTTGATTTTTAATCATAATAAAAAATTTGTAAAATGACACACCAAGGTATATTTTAAACCTGATTGATTATCTCATAAATGATGAAGATGCTATAATATTTTACGTGCAGATAAAATATTACATTAGGCTGCCACATACAATACTGATAAAAATAAACAATATGTAATAATGACATGATAATATTTTTACAAGAATACATACAAAACCATCTCATCCCTGCTAAATTTTCTGTGAAATCTATTTTCTGTGCTCATTATTTACCAATGTTAAGATTAACCTAATCCTGTGATCACTTAATATTTTAAGAAAAAGCCACATCAAAGGTTCATCTGTTTGGGAGCTATACACTACAGGTATATAAACATTTTAAACTTATAACAACCCAGTTTCTGTTAGTTTAATAAACAACCTAATACTTGGAACTGCAACTTATATACAAAATTTCTATCCTGATACCCAATCTCATGTAACCACAATGTTGTAAACCAAGCCAAAAGTATGTAACCTCATAGATACATGTTATTACATAATCTATGTAATAATATGCAACTATGTGATACATATCTCCTTTCATCTATGTACCAATGCAATTGTATACTTAGATCATAGATTACCTTTATAGAATTTATACTCAAGACAATCAAAGTCTGCTATGTTAGGAAAAAAAGAAACTAAGATAGGTGATATCAGTACCCTATCTCAGTTTTGGAACCTATGCTTCTCCCTTCCTTGGTATAAAGACCTTATGATGTGGTTTCTATAAATGGTAATCTCTGGCTTATACAAACTAGCAACATCAGCATAGGTATTTAAAATCATTGGAAAATGTTTCCGTTCGGATTCCAAAAGATTTAAACTCAAATTATTAAAATCTCAGTCTTTATTCATAAGTTTTTAAATGTGATTCATTTTTCCGGTCGGATATAAACTCAATTTCCTATTTCTAAATTTATAAAAGTAGACTGAGTTAGGAACAATTTAAGTTAGAAATTTGTGGGATCCGATCGGAAACATTTCCGAATGATTGTGAATAGCTCTGCTGGAAAGGTATTGTATAGGTGCCAATGCCAATTCTGTTGACCAATACTCTGAACTAAACTAAATTTGACAGAATTAAAAATTGAGTTTTTATTGTCTAAAAGACTGAACTGAAAAGGACAGAGATAACCAATTTAAAACTGTCAAATTAAGTTAAGAAAACTGTTGACAGACATTTTTACTCTACACATTAGCACTGGTTAAATCATGTGCATAGTATATGGGTGAAACAGAAACCTACCTTAAAGCCTCTTACACACGACTTGATCTAATGCTTGATCTGTTATATTGAGACAGGAATAGCAAGTCATAAATTTTACAAGTAAAAGAGATAAATTATAATTATATGAATTTGTTTCTTTCACTCCCATTAACTAAATGTCTAGCTATCCCTTTCACATGATTTCAGATGAGGTATCAAATCAGGACGTCTGTAGGCCCTGCCTGATATTTATTTTATACTTTTAAAGAATTGCTTAATTTTAAAGGTACACTATTAATAGGTACATAATATATAATTAAGAGTAAGTCTATTGTATCAAATCAAAGTACATATATTATGTTAATACATAGGTGTATATGGGATCATTGTATAGTATAGTGTTTTATGTACCTTTAAGGTGTCCGCTTAAACTTACGTCGACGTCCGCTCGCGTATCTGTATTGAAAATAAGTATGAGCGGAAACGGCGTGTGACGGGTTTTCGCACGCTCGACAGGCGGACGTACGTGTCGAACGTCCGCGCGAATTTTTAGCGTACACCCTTAAATAGTATCTGTAAGAATACCACATACACAGAGGCCAAATCAGTCAAACCCGCTAGCTAATTATGTAAAGTTATCGCGATTGTTATCACATGCTGTCCCGTTTGCGTCAACCTAATTGCATCGAGCGTGCTCTCGCTCGCACACGTTATCACTATCACGAGCAGAATCTCAACCGGACGTATATGTACGTCAAAAGCGCTACGCTGGTCTGGCTTAACAATTGACAAAATAAATAATAAATAGGCCTAGCATATCGTTTGTCGAAAAACACGTAGCACGTATTTATTTATTTAACAGAGACATTAATGATAAACGGGTCAGTCATCGCCTATCGGTCCTATATTCACATCCTTTATCCGCTACAGTATAGTTTATAAAAGATGTGGATAGAAACTGCATTTATTTTTTTCAATTAAAAGACGTCTGCTAGAAGTAAAACTAAAACGCGGGCGTCCGCTTGCGTGTCTGTAATGAAAAATAATATGAACACCGCTAAATGGTGCGAACACGTACGATGGGTTATAGCGGTCATTACATTCTTCAATTTGCAATACGCTAGGTGAGCTAGCGTGCTAAAATTGGATAGTGTTGGCTGTTAGACAGCAATCCAATTTATCTCTATTGCACGGGCATTGCCACGCTAAGTTAGCATACTACAAATTGGATATCGTAATGGCCGCTTACAGGCGGTAAACGCACGCAACAGACGTCCGCGCAAGTTGTAGCGGACGTACTAATACGTATGTTATTTACGTATTTTTCGACAGACGTTTTGCTTCAGTACATATTTAGCCGCGTAAAATGCAATTTTGCTTGGCATAATATATTGATTTCTGTATAAACATTTACAAGACTGTCCGAAAAAGTATGTTAAAACCGGTTCTTCTGGCTCTGATGTAAATAACTTGTATGGTGACCAAAATATAATACATGATCCCTAAAGTACAATCTTTAAGTACAAATATATGTAAAGTTCTGTTTTACTAAGAATTTTGTGACGTATTTATCGTTTAAGGTGTATGGAAGGCACGGCAGCTGTCTGGCTCGCTCGCGATACTATTTTAAATTATTTATTAGATACAAAATTACAAAATGTATTTTTGATAAATTTGCCTCTATCAATGCATAGAAAACAGTATTACAAACTATCCAGAATATTTTTTACGTTTATATTTATAATAAGTGGTCAAAGAAACGTAAACTTTACGTGGTTACGTTTTTCTAAGTATAAAAACTATAAATATTAACATGAAAATTATTCTGATTACTTTGTAATACTGTTCTCAATGCATTGATAGAGGCAAATTTATCAAGAATATATACATTCTATAATTTTAAATGTAATATAATAGAGTTAATAATAGCTCGTTATATATATAATATAACGAGCGAGCGAGACAGCTGCAGGGCCTTACCATATACCTTAAGGACCATACTTTGGCGCGCAACTTTTTCTCTCGCACATTTTTGATATAAATTTTCTTAACATAAAAATGGGGAAAATATATTTTTCTTAACCTAAAAATGGGGTAAATGTAATTTTTCTTAACCTATGTAAAGGTGCTCCTAGACAAGCCTTATTTTTACTGCAATATATTACAATACTCTTGCCAGCAATCTCGACAATATTTTGAGTGTGGACTGTAACCCGGCCATATTGTCACACATTTCTAGCATTGCTGATGATAGCCGAGCTACAGTCGACAATATTGTATCAACACATTGCTGTAAAATATAGCCCGTCTAGGAACACCTTAATGCTATTTACAGCAAATTAACTCATTGTAATTGTAACTAACTTCAGGCCTCCTATTCCTTGAAGCTCGAGTTGCAATCTGGTCACTTTCACTCCTATGAGTTTAGAAACGAGAGAGACAAAGACCAGAAAATATCTTGAATTGTAGGAATACGGCCACAGTAATATGCTTTAAAAAATGTTGAAATGTGCTAAAGACGTAGCTGTGCGCCAAATTCTGGGCCTTAATAATATATCATAAAATATAAGCAAATGTATGCATACAAGGAAATGTACAAAACACAGGTTTGGCTTAACAAGACCTTGATCAGTAGCTTGACTTTAAATGAATATAGCAGAAACCAATACTTATTCAATTATAAATTCATAGATTTAACTAACACATGGATGTTGGGCTGTACACAAAATTCTCAAAAAAAAACTACAAGTCTTTGTAACACGTAACGAAACTGACTCTAAATCTTATGTCGTTTAAATAATGCCTGATTTGGAATGCATTTTTTTTGCCTATTTTTGGCAAATTAGCACAGATCATTTATTTAGTTACTTACTTTTAGTCAAATGCTTTATTGGCCTTAACAAACAATTATAAATACCAAGCTAATACACAAAATAGTTATAAATCAAAGGGAATTTTGGGTAGAATTTTTTTATCACTGGCCTTAAATCCATGTGTTTGTAAATCTATGAAAAATGCTAGGTCTGATTTCAATAAAACCTCTATGATTGTAATATATTGTTTAACGAAATCACATTCATTGATTGCTCGTGGTCTAACCACTTAGTCTTACTTGGTAGTAGCAGGAGGTGATTCAGTTTTTAGTGGTACTACTAAAATGCATTACTTGTGCAACTATTATTTCACTATCAGTGGGATCAGTAGTTGAAACTAGTAGTAGAACCATGACAAAACAAAATTGTCATAGAACTACTGGAAGAATCTCAAAAAATCGAATGTCTTTGTTTAATTGGGTATTGAAGATCACTTATTAATGTTAAAGTTATAAAAATTACTCACACCTCTGTTCAGAAATTTTTGTATTGACTGCCTCAGTGGCTCAGTTGGTAGTGAATCTGCCTTCTGAACTTGGGGGCGTAGGTTCGATTCCCACCTAGAGCAAACATTCATGTGATGAACATTTGTGTTTGTTCTATGTCTGGGTGTTGATATGTATTTAAGTATGCATATCAGTCTCTGGCAGCCATAGTACAAGCTTTGCTTAGTTTGGGGTCAGGCGACCGTGTGTGGAAGTACTTATCCCGAATTTAATTATTTATTTAATTTTACTAGTAGGAGTAAGGAAGTAGGACCAAGGGTAATCAATGAACGTATTATTGCTTTAAACATACCTAAATATAAGGATAAATATTTAAAATGATATTACAGGCTGATCTTAGGCTGAAGATTGCATAAGTTTGCTATCTTTATTTTTTTGACATTTTAAAAAATCCGAAAAACTTTATATTTGCAAAAGAGTTGATTTTATTATTGTTGTATTTTGTAAACCTGTCTACTTAACCATTGAAGTATTATCAAAATTTGTGCAGCATATTATTTTTTTTATCACATTACATTGTGAAATTACTATACTGTGACATTTTGTAATAACTGACCAATTTTTTGAAAACTTAATCTTTAAATTACTAGTAGCTTTATTCTGACGCATGATGTTATCTTGGTCACTCTCACTCTTATGGCTTTTCTAATGAGAAAGACAATGACCAACATATTTCACGCGTCAGAAAAGGCCCCAGCGTATAGTTAGACAACGATTCTTCTGTACCATTTTCTTGCCTAAACTAAATAGGACAGCTCTAAAGTTGTTACCATCTCTTTCTCGCATGCTAAAATGAGATGCAGATAGTTTAGTCCTGTCAGATTAGTTTTAAGTCTCTGGTACACTAGAATTGACAACATAGTTTAATTTACGAAGATATTCGCCAACTTTGCTCTTAATCGTCAGTGCAAGTGTGCAATATTTTGCTAAACATTTTTCCTCATATGCATATTTTATAAACTAATATTTTCTGTAAAATGTCCTGTCAACTTCTCGCAAACGAGAAGTGTCAAAAGTGAAAGCGAGACAAATGTTAGAACAGGTTATGGGCCCTTACTGCAAACATGGCTGAAAGTAAACGGATATCAGTTAGAACTGCGCGATTTATTTTTATATTACGCAGAACTTAAATGACGTTTGTCAATCAAAGTAACGTTTATAAGTAAGGTCGCAAGTATTTATGCATCATGGCCATCAATCATTTTCCATTTCCACCCATCCTGCTGAGTGTAATTCTCTTCAAAACGCCATTTTATCCGGCCCAACAATATATGCATTATTAGTGAATTTTATTGTTGGACACAGTCACACAAATGTTTTTTGCGATATTACATGCACACGTTGCACACTTGCACTATAAATACGCGGTTCAAAGAAAAGGTGAGAGCGTGCTACAAAGGTTACAATAACTCTCATTTCGAACTAGGATTTTTGAACGCAGATTTAGGACCATGGTACCAAGCGCGCTTACTCTACCTAACAGAAACAAAACCTAACCGAAAAATAACACACAAAAATATTAAACACATTTTGTGTGTTATTCGGATCAGATCGTGTGTTGTTTCGGATAGGTGTGGTCATTTGAAATTGACAAAGGGCCAATACATACACATTACACACGATGCGACTTGACGTCGTGTCGTGGGAATCTGCGATGTGGCGCATCATAAAAATCACTGAACGATGTCGTATCATGGTACGTACGATGCACTAGACGACGCCGACGTCGTGTCATGTTTAATACGACGGTCGTGTCATGCGTAATACGACGTCGTGTCATGTGTAATACGACGTCATGTCATGTGTAATACGCCGTCGTGTCGTACGTACGTGTTTGGCTTTAAATGCGCTTAAGACCTAAAACCGTGTTCGAAAATTATAATTCGAGATGTCAGTTTACGTACAACCATTAATTTTGTTAGGTGAGCTATCTTCGTGGTTTGAACTATGCTTACTGAGGCGAGATTCGATAAAAATATAGTCACAATTTAAAAGACAAGTACAGTTTAAGTTATTGTGATATGTCTACGATTCCTATTTGGTTTAAAGGCTTACTTAATATAATTAATTTATATTAGCATTAAAATGTCTACATTATCTAAGAATGTGACAGTCTTGCCACAAAACGTATTTATAACATCATTTTTGTAATGTACCTGATACATTAATATAATAAATGAACAGTTACATACAATGTATGTGAACTGTATAATTTCCCAGTCTGTTGTTTACATAATTTACCTTGTTTTTACACCCCGAGGCAAGCAGGTGTATGTCTGTGGCATCGAGCTCGCAAATAGCTTGCGAGCGGATGAATCCATTTTGATTCAGTTTCGTCTGTTTGAAAGATGACTTAGGTACATATCGAGGGCGTGAGTCATAGGCCTGCATGCTAAAATGAACCTCAGTCATGAATCTCAATTTGAAGCTCTGTTTATAAATGGTAAAACCAGTTTTCAAAGTCAAAGTCAAAGTCAAAATGTTTTTATTCAATTTAGGTATCAAAGATACACTTATGAACGTCAAAGTTATTTAAATAGACTCGACCGCCTTGTTCGGATAAAGAGCCTCTACTCAGAAGAACAGGCAAGAAACTGAGGGGCATTATTTTTTCAAATAATAAATAAATTACAGTCTCACAAATCTTGGCTTTAAAAAAATTTGTTTTAAATCGAGATTCATGACAGCGTCATTTTAGCATCCGGGCCTTAGAGCTCTATCACACTAGCGATTTAAGAGCGATTTCCGCAACGAACGCGCTAAGATGTTGCGACACAGTAACTAGGTAATTAGCGATATATGTCTTCGACGCCGCTCGTTGCGAGCTCGCTGCGATCTCGCCGCGCAATCGCCTCGCTTTGAAATCGCTAGTTGAAAAGTGTAGTAGAGCACTGAGCTGTGATTGTCAGTGTTTTTTATGTCTTTTATTTAAAGTCGAAATGTTTTATTCAATTTAGGTATCAAAGATACACTTATGAACGTCAAAGTTATTTAAAAAGACTCGACCGCCTTGTTCGGATAAAGAGCCTCTACTCAGAAGAACAGGCAAGAAACTGGAGGGGCATTATTTTTTCAAATAATGAATAAATTACAGTCTTACAAATTTTGGCTTACAACTAGGTAATATCTATAAATACTAGTGGCTACTTGGCGGAAGTGGAAGGCTCCAGACATCTTTATCTTCTAAATAATTCTCTTATAATTTATACTTGTTAATCAAGTGAGTGACGAAATGAGCGAGTCGTTTGCCTGATGGTAAACATCACGTTTGCTCATAATTGTTGCTTTATGATAGGTTTGTTTGCCAAAGAAATAGATTACGGTCTTCAAGAGCGTTTGCTCGTGATAGCGTTTGCTCACGATGTAGTTTAGGCTATTCTCATACTCCTCCATGCCACACGGACGGTCCGTTGGACTGCGTTTTTTAAACGAACCGTAGTACCGTCTCAGGATACCATGCGCAGAATTAAACTAAATCACTTCATCATCTCATCATACTGACGTCACGTGACGCGACGCCTCTACGCGGTTTTGACCGTGACCTAGCGCAGAGCAATGTGAGTGCTACTTTACCATACAGGGCTATTCATATTCATTTATTTCGTAAGTATTATTTACATGTCAAGATATTATAAAAATGTATAGTAATATTAGTACTATTCGGTAAGCAATAGTACGGTAATAATAATAATAATAAGTCATTGTACATTTGTACACTATCCCTGTTATATACAATACAAGGAACTCTTTGAAACTGTAGAACGTCTGATCGAACCAGCGCTTTAAGCGATTTTTAAAGAGCAGGGTTATGGCAGATGTTCTATATTAAAAGTTAGTCGATCGTCGAAAACGGAAGACGAAAACGAAGACGGGTCTGAGCAGTAGCGCACTTGTAGCGCCTCACTCAACTGCCATCTTTGTACTTCTTCACTCTAGTAAACTTCAAGGCTAGAGTGAATGAGTGCCTTATGGGTCGTCGTGCTTCATCTTGGACCACAACGTCGCTTAACATCAGGCGAGTTAGTGGTCAAACGCCGACCTATACTACATTAAAAAAAAAAAAAAAAAATTTCTAGAACGGCTGTTTTTTTCTCGATTTCAAGGTTGACTCCTTAGTAAAAGTTCATAACGCTAAGTATACAATGACCCCGTTTCGACTAAGCATATTTTTTACTTTTAACCCTGTATTCTAGGCGTTTATTATTAATCCCCGACGCGAAAGAAACTACGGTGTGTTATAAGTATGACGTGTCTTTGTGTGTGTCTGCTGTAGCTTCGTAGCTCCCGAACTGATGAACCGATTTTGATTTTTTTTGTTTGAAAGGTGAATTAGTCGGTAGTGTTCTTACCTATGATAGCCTAGTTGGAGAAGGCCCGCCTCACAAGCCAGAGGAAGCGGGTTCAAACCCAGCCGACGGCACGCACCAATTTGTTCATTGCGTGAACATATGTGCGTACCTATTGTATATCATCTGCTACATGACTGGAGCCCGGTGTATGGCGACAGGCTCGCCCCCTGTCACATTTGGGACTGAATATTGTCCGCCGAAGTGTGGGTGTTGTATTACGCCTCTGACAGCCCCCTCGGGGTAAAGGCGTGACGATATGTTATGTTCTTAGCTATGTTTGACGAAAATCGTTATAGGCGGTTTTTTAAATTTTAAATTTATATTTTTGTTTGTCTATACTCTATAGACTCTATACTATACAAGCAAGTATAATAGTACTAGCTGTCACCCCGCGACTTCGTTCGCGTTTAATTAGCAATAAATTAAAATTGCGACTATAATTTGAGATTTAAACTATCCTATCTCTCAAGTTGGATCGAACTGCACATGGTGTGCGAATTTTATTAAAATCGGTTAAGTGGTTTAGGAGTTCATTGAGGACAAACATTGTGACACGAGATTTATATATATTAAGATAGGTAAGTAAAACGCGTGACCAACATAATTATTCACTATTCCGTCACCGATCGAGCCTGTCTCTCGTGAGCGAAAACCGTAAAGTAAAACACGTCTATAGATCATAATTAGGTATTACTAGTTGCGCCCCGCGGTTTCACTCGCGGTTAAAAAGTATCCTATGTGTTATTCTAGACTATAATCTATCTCTGTGCCAAATTTCATCCAGATCTGTTCAGCCGTACTGGCGTGAAAGAGAAACAAACATCCATACATCCATACATACAAACTTTCGCGTTTATCTTATACCTTTAAATGAGCAATTCTTGTATATATATATATAATTGGAATCTCGGAATCGGCTCCAACGATTTTCATACAAATTAGTATATTACGGGTTTCGGGGGCGATAAATCGATCTAGCTAGGAATCATTTTTAGAAAATATCATTTTATTCGTGTTTTATCGATAATCAATCTCAACTGAAAAATATGACTCTTCCTGACATCTATTGGCGAATAATAATACTACTATTTTTTGTGAGCAACTAATTGCTTTAACGACACAACAGCAGATGGCGTTGTTAAGTAGGTAACACGAAGTCAATGAGTGTTTGCTTTGAGGTTAGACTAAAATCAATT
Organism: Peribatodes rhomboidaria; assembly: GCA_911728515.1. Lineage (NCBI taxonomy): Eukaryota > Metazoa > Arthropoda > Insecta > Lepidoptera > Geometridae > Peribatodes > Peribatodes rhomboidaria. Next base: position 8,446,699 of record OU452189.1, read on the forward strand.
GTTTATTATCCAAAAAACACAATTAAAAAATAAAAAAAAATACCGAGCAAAGCTCGGCCATCCAGGTACTAATATTAGTAGGAGTAGGATAGGATAGGATTCCGTCACCGATCGAGCCTGTCTCTCGTGAGCGAAAACCGTAAAGTAAAACACGTCTATAGATCATAATTAGGTATTACTAGCTGCGCCCCGCGGTTTCACCCGAGGTTAAAAAGTATCCTATGTGCTATTCTAGACTATAATCTATCTCTGTGCCAAATTTCATTCAGATCTGTTCAGCCGTTCTGGCGTGAAAGAGTAACAAACATCCATCCATCCATCCATCCATACATACAAACTTTCGAGTTTATAATATTAGTAGGATCTAAATAGTTCATAATTAGGTATTATTTATTCATCACTTCAGTCTTAGGTATGATATAATTTAATTAATAGGCTACCTCACAACAATAGCGTATTGTAACCTTTGATGTCACAGACATTGACGAAAGTTAAATGACTCTTTGTTTACCTGTACACAGCTCAATGCGTCAACACCCGCTCGATACCGATCACGAAATAATGAAATGTTCTAGGAAAAACGCAAAGAGCTCTTTAAAATTTAAAATGTTAGGACTAGGACACAGTGCTATGATCCATGATGAATCATGATTTTGTTTTTGGTTTGGCAAGCCCCCTAAATACCTAATAATGGTTACCTTAGCCTAAGTCTGACTGCCTCGGTGGCTCAGTTGGTAGTGAACCTGCCTTCTGAGCTTGGGGGCGTGGGTTCGATTCCCACCTAGGACAAACATTCATGTGATGAACATTAGTGTTTGTTCTATGTCTGGGTGTTAATATCTACATATTTAAGTATGTATTTAAAAATATCTAAGTATGGATATCAGTCTCTGGCAGCCATAGTACAAGCTTTGCTTAGTTTGGTGTCAGGCGACTGTGTGTGGAAGTGTCCCGAATTTATTATTATTATAGGTAAGGTAACCATTATTAAGATAGATAAACACAAAAACACTATTATTTTTGTTGTATGGGAAAATGGCCCCTTAAATATTCATTTCATTCTGTTCTTTAAATATTTGCTGTTATTTATTTATTAATACGGCACATGTCAATTATAACAATTAATTACAAGTTCTATCTACATTATTCATTATCACATTACAAATTTCTAATTTACATTACAAAACAAAAAAAAAACAATAGTTACAAATTGAAATTCCAATTGGTCATAATTACAATTGTTAAACATAAACACAAGTCAAAACAAAATATTAAAATCAAAAATAAAATAAAATAAAAAACAAAAAAATATAAAATAAAATTATTTCGTCAAATATGACTATGCTGTCATAGCGGCAACAGAAAAAAACTCTGTGAAAACTGTAGAACAATCAATTATATAGGATACATCCTGGTGACTGGTGACTGGTTATATAGGATACATCGTAGTAATATGCTCCCATTTTACTCTTTGGGTACGGAACTCTAAAAACAGACATTTGTGCAATAGTACAAATGTCTGTTTTTAGAGTTCTAGAGAGAGAGAGGAATGTGAGTTACATACTTTTGGGCTTTTAGAACCTTTGCCCCTTTCCTACAACTGGGGGGATAGCCCCAGTCCCAGATAGCCCAGCAGTCAGTAGGAATAGTCCTACGCTACTCGCTTGGTCATTCTTACCTCGACATTATGGACATTGGTTTATGATCTAATTTTGTGTACATAAATATACATAGTGCATCATAAAAGTGTGGCCAGGACTACATTTTGAGGTTCTTTTTAAAAACTGTGCAGTTTTTTACAAGTCAGTTTTGATAAAGCCGTAACATAAAACTCTTACAAATATGTGCAGTTTTAGAATATTACATCTACCTACTAAGGTTGTATATTGGAACGGAAATGACTAACGTAGAGTTAGAATCAATATTAGTTTTCGTGCAATTGTAAATGTTTTTCATGACAACATTAAAAATTATTCCATGCACACAAGTTTAGAAAGAATTGGCTTCAGCTAAATACATACATCGCAGTGTTCTATCTTTTCCTCTAGGTTGATCTGAGGCGATGAATTTATATTTATCATTGCATAGCAAAAAAAGTGCCGCGCGAATCCGATAAACTCTTCATATGTAACTTAGGCTTTACTTTCATGCTCATGACTTTTGTAATGAGATATAACGTCGCATTGGCAAGAATTAGCGCCCTGTATTGTGTAGCTATGTACTGAGAGCCACTCATAGAGTAAAGTTCGGTCGTGTACATGACGCATAGCTGCAAAAAGGAATTACTAATGCAGTTAGCATTGTTTGACTCCTATACTTCCCCGTAGATTGATAGGTATTTCAAATTGCGTAGGTACGTACGTGTTGCTATGACCAGCGTTTACAATCGCTACCCTTTTTTACGTGGTGAAATGCACGCATACCCCGCTGCCACAGAGTGTGCTTTGGGACTCGAATCCACTAAAACGGGACTTTTTCCCGGTTTTGGCGGGTAAGGATTAGCGTACGTTGTGAACCCGTCGCAGCTGTCTGTCCCTGACCTCTGCTGGGGTCGAGTGATATCAGCATCACCCTCCTCCCATCGCGATATGCCAGGCACGTGGCGCTGCCACCACCTCCCAGGGGACGAAGCCAGCCGATGGCATCATCCCCTCCGTGTATAAACGCTCGGTGGCGGCGGATCGTGGTGGCCCCACTACGCGGCCGCAGCGGGGCCCTGTGGTTCCACCGGGCCTGTCTGATATCTAGCGGTGTCGGTCAGAGCGGTACACCGTGATACCGGCACTTTTACCTAGCAAGCCTAGCATGCTCGACGCGACAAAGGTATGTCAACTCTGGAGACAGACGTATGTATGCATATAGCCTTGTCACGTTCTCGCAGACTAAAAGTGACGAGAGGAATTTTATTACGCGCGATGCTAGGCCTGCTGCCTTCTATCCTTCAGCTGCCAGTACATGCCATACATAGGCTAAATCAGTGTGCCTCATTTATACTTTACCTTCTCACGAGCCTACCTTCCCAGGCCGCTCCAAAGCAGACAGGCAAAGCCCGCGCCCACCCAAAAATCTCGTTAACTGTTGCATACATTTCGTCGAATGTGAATGACCGTTCTGAGAAACAGAGCTGATGTAATTCGCATTCCGACTGTTTCGACAGTAAACATTGTTTTTCCTAAAACCCGATCCAGTTGATTCACAGGCTCATGACTCCAATGTGAAGTCCAATCATTCCGCCAAAATGCTATAAAAATATTTGCAGATTATATTTAGTGTTGGCGAAAGTGTTGTTCAACAAATTGTAATAGCCAAGGTCGCTCTACACTTACTGTACGACAAACTAGATATAGTTAAATGATGGCGCCACGGCTGTCTTTTCTGAATGACGATGACAAACGTTCGTAGAACATTTTTAGTTCCGTCATTTGGCCGAGAGTACAAATAAGTCGGTTGGTCTGTACAAATGGTTTCAGTCCAGATATCCATGCCTGAAGGCCACTGAAGCTTACGTAACTGTTTTTCTCAAAGAATCATACGATTAGATATTGCAGACTAGCTGTCAGACTCTTAAATCTAGATGATGCCGTTATCACAGAGTAAAAATAGTACTACGATATTACGTTACATATTTTTAAATAGTTCCCGATATACCTACTTAGATTGATTTTCGAATAAGTAACACCAACAAGTAAAAATTCAAAAATTTTACAACCTCCAAAACCGATTCTCATCAAACATAGCTAAGAACAAAAAAAAAACAGAATCAAAATCGGTTCATCCGTTCGGGAGCTACGATGCCACATACACACACGCACACACACACACACACACACACAAAAACACACAGACATGTCAAACTTATAAAACCCTTTCGTTTTTGCATCGAGTATTTAAAATAAGGCAGAAACCTTTTCTACGACTTGCTAAACATCCGATAGACTGTATTAGTAAAAGAAAAATGTACTTTATATTTATGTGGAGTCTTTCTAATACCAAAACCAAACGAAGTGCAATGTGTATCGAAGTAAAAATGAAGTAGCATCAAGGTAGTCTTCACGTTACAACGTTTTCCTTAGTCGGCCGTACAAGCGTAAACAATTAAAAAATCATGAAGTTATTACCGGTCACTGTTCTAGAACCTAGAACCTAGATTATTAAATAAGACAGGTAAACCTAGATCTCTTGAAACCCAACCTTAGCAGTCTGAGAAGGATGGGAAATCGACACCAACCCGTCCTACTCGTTACCTACTGCGACCAAGTTATTTTTAAAGCGGTCAAATAGAGAACTAAACGTCTTCAATGAGCGGCTGTTTGTCTTGCTTAGGAAGTACGATGGTACCGCCCTCATTTAGCTTTGTGATATGTCGGTGGTAGAGTAACCGAGAGATTCATTCATTGGCTTCAATTTTCAGGTCAAAAGGTTGTCGGCATTAGGCATCTAATCCGGCGTGCCTTCCGAAACATGGTAGCGCTGCTTTTTAGTACTTGTAAGATTGTATGTAGAGGGATTTGAGAAATAGCCTAATTACTTCCCCTTAAGAGTCCGTTTGTCAGATTATGATGAAATTTAGCATGTACAATAAAATTAACAATATCTCCGCCACTATGTTCTTGGTTTTTGTAAAAAACGTTCTCAAGCGAAAATAGAGCTATGAAAAATATCCGCATTTGTAAGGGGTCACTTTTGACTGATTTATTCAATTGATAGACGAAGCAAATCAAAAATTTCCTTTACATAGGGAGGTTGTCTACATCATTAGCTTTTAAATGAATCCATAATACAAGGAACATTCTTAGTTATTTAAGAATGATTAGAGAAGTGCAAAAGTCATAAAAAAAAGGCACTTTGTGACTCTGTAGGTAACTTCAAAGGCTCGTTAGTATCTTTACTTGCTCTCTTGGCTCGTCATCTTCTAGACAAAATGGCTATGGAAAACCTTAAGCCAATGCAAAGTTAGTCTGAAGTGGTCGCCGGACTCATAAAGTTTTTTGATAGATAGATAGAAAAACACTTTAAGCGTCAAACACACAGAGGCGGCCTGGCGCGGCGGCTGACAGAGCGGCCAGTTGTATTTCATTGAAATGTATGGGAGTCTTCACACACGCGCGGCCACCACGCGGCTTGCAGGCGGCTGGCCGCGCGTCGGAAACATTTTTGGGGTTCCGTACCCTAACGTTGTAAACGGAACCATATTATTAAGCTTACGCCCTCTGTCCGTCCCTTCGTCTGATTGCCTGTCCTTCAAAGACAGACGGATGAGTGAGAGACATGAGGTGATGGTCAGTTATCTTTGTTTGAAATAAAAAAACGAGACATTTTTGCACACACAGTAATCTGACCCCAAACTAAGCAAAGCTCGTAATTTGGCTGCCAGAGACTGAAATACGTACATAATATTTATTTTTTATAAAAGTACTATAATTTATATCAAGTTACGTTTGTGGAAGAACAGATAACTGTAAAAGTTTAGGTAATTACTAATTGCGCAAGACTCTAGTATTGTCTAATTTTCGATACCAACCTTGTGCTTTTGTATTTTATTTTGGTATGCTGGAACGGAACCCTTAGTGCGCGAGCCCGGCTTGCACTTGACCACTATTACAACAAGCTACGTCAGTCGCGGATACCGCGTAGAAATGGGATTAAACGTTAAAAAAAATAAACTGATAACTGTTAAAAAACATTTTGAATAAAATATTTAAAATAATTATCATGTTGTTTAAAATTGCTTGGTCGATAAATCAACGTTTCTTTAAATATTTATATTTAGGCATAATATGGCATACTTAAGTTAATTAGGGGTGAGAACTGTTTGTCCTAAACAAATAATAATAATAATTATAACAACAATTCGAAAACTTTTGTGGCCCAATCAATGAATGATGTACCAATATTCTCATAGATGACGTTAAATTCTAAGAAATGCAAACCGGAAATTGGATTTATCGATTAACGTTTTGAAGAATATTTTTTAACGATGTTAATGTTATATTTTTTCAACGCGTTAATTTAACTGAATAAAATTATTCATTGCTCATCTCTAGTACCGCGTTGACAAATGGTGAATGACGTTTAATGTTGCACTTTAGCACTTTTCGGGCTAGATCTAGCATTTTTAATGTTGTGTTTTTGTAATAATTTATAAGTTGTCAAAAAAAGCAGATGTCAATCAGCCATCAACTTGCTCTACTTCAGCCAGTAGATATTATTTTAAGAAGATTTTGATGAAGATTCCGACTTTTAACAATTTAATAATAACTTAGTTTTTCGACCGAGCGAGCGTTAGTAAGCGAAGCGTCTATGCTTCGACAAAAGTACTTTCGTATGTCCAAATTCCGCACCTTACTCTTTGTCTACAGGTCGCATTTCTCAACCGATTCTTTTGAAACTTTGTGAGTAGGTTCGATGATTTTTTCGAATCATATCTTCGCTATTTTGTAAATTCCAAGAACTGTCTCGACGCAAATAAAATCGGCATAATTATCAAACCTGCTTACAAAATTTTATGAGAATCGGTTGAAAAATGCAACTTGCAGCCGAGACAGACTTAGCCTCGAGCTCTACAGCTTACAGAGCCACTAGCATTAGTTTGTTACATTTTCTGAAACTACTTATTTTAATAAATAAATAAATACTTGGAAAAAGTACTGGTTCTTAAAATAAATATTCAAAACATGCAGACAAACATCAAAATTGAAGTCATGATATCATGCCTCCTACCTTGTTTAACCTATGCATGTCAAACTTGGAAATTTACGTCCAACTTAACCTGCCAACGCGGAATAGATAGCGTATGCTCAATATTAAAAAGATGCAAAAAATTCGTCACACAAAAATTAGAGAAACCACCAAAGTGACGAACTAAAATGGAAGCGGGCTGGGCACGTAGCGAGGCTAAAGGACGAGAGATGGACCAACAGGCTAACAACGTGAAAGGGTCCAATCGGCAAACGTCTCAAAGGCAGACCCACATGAGATGCGCAGACGAGTACGAGACTAGACTGATAATAATAGCTGGTACCTGCTGGCCGCAAATAGCTCAAGACAGAGACACGTGGTATTCTTTAGAGGAGGTCTTCACCTTCACTGGAGGAGGGGTTCAGGCAAACAAACTTCAATATTATTATCTAGAATTCATTGTTTTTTTTTTCAAAAATAAGTGAAATACGTGTAAATAACATTTTTTTTTCTTATCTTTTTTTCTCTTTCTTTAAGCTTTGTGTGCATCTTAGTTTTTGCATGGATTAAAAGGCTTTTTATTATATACCTAGTAAAAAAAAAATTACCTACTTTCAGAGATCAGACCGACTCACCAGACATACTGAGATTTCTGTAATCCGGCAAGACGAACACCATGCCCAACCTCGTCGGACCGAAATATAACGTGTTCGATTGGGGGATGGTAGTTACGTATCGGTTTGTGGTTTGTCTTCTTGATTTCGTCATTTGTTGTCAACGACAATACATCTTAACTTTGGCAACTTTAGTAACTTAGCCACAGAAATGTTGTATAATTTGTTTTTACTGAAAATTTATGTAAGTACTTACCTACATAAAATAACAAAACAACTATATTTATTCGATATGATTAATTTGCGCCGGGGCTGGGTTAATTTTGTATGGATCGTGATCATTCTTCGAAAATCAATTTGTAAGTAATGTATTTGTAATTGCCCGAAATATACCTATGTAAATGCAAACACAAAATGCAGATTTTCCCCCGATAAAAGTGTTTATTTTTTAGTCTCTTTTTTCTAGCACCACTTTTGATGCTAAAATTTGGTATATCTAGCCCGTTCTAACTTGTCCAACTAGGCCTTTTCAAAACCCAATGTGGCAACACTGCTGACGCTTCCGGCCGCCTCTGTCAATGGCCGCGGCAGTGTGTTGTCCCCGCGGCTGGAGCTGCGGCTGACAGTCAGTGACAGTAGGCCGCCTTGGCAGGCCGCCTCTGTCTGTTTGACGCTTTATTGTTCACACCAGAAATAACAAAACAACAGAATAGAAAAACTGAAACTATTGTGTAACACCTGGCGGCCTAATCACTAAGAGCGATCACTTCCAGGCAACCTTAGGATGGAGAGGATACATATGACAGAGTATGGGACAGGGTGTGCAAAAATTAACAAAAATAAAAAATGCAATTGATATTATTAACTAATTATTATAATTTACATAACATATCGTCACGCCTTTCCCCCGAAGGGGCTGGCAGAGGTGTAATACAACACCCACACTTCGCCGGACGATATTCAGTCCCAAATGTGACAGGGGGCGAGCCTGTCGCCATACACCGGGCTCCATTCATGTAGCAGATGACATACAATACGCGCATATGATCACACAATGAACAAATTGGTGCGTGCCATCGGCTGGGTTCGAACATGCTCCCTCTGGCTTGAGACGCAGGCCTTCCAACTAGGCTATCATCGCTGTATTTACAGGAATTATAGTCTGTACTTATTATGATTGATACTTTTAACCGCGGGTGAACCAGCGGGGCGCACCAGTAGGGGTTATGTCGCCGACCTAGTAAAGAAACTCGATCATGTCAAGAACTGGCACACATTTTCTAAGTAATAAGAACGAATAGGTGAGTCATAGAATAGATAATAACATCGACCAGTCTGACTGGACTGGATTGTTTTGGAACATGGATGGCTTATTAGGACTGTGTTTATTTCGTTTAAATTTGCATTAATACGGTAATTCCCGTGAGTAATCCCATATTTAATGAGTAGTTTAAAATTAAGTTAGGGACTGAGTAATTCCTTTCTGGAAAAAAAATGTGGATGTGTAAAAGCGCATCTTCCTAATTTAATTCATTTGCGAAATTTATGAGCGATGGCAGCCTAGTTGGGAGAAGGTCCGCCTCTCAAGCCAGAGGGAGCGGGTTCGAACCCAGCCGACGGCACGCACCAATTTGTTCATTGTGTGAGCATATGCGCGTATTGTATGTCATCTGCTACATGTCTGGAGCCCGGTGTATGGCGACTGGCTGGCCCCGTCACAGTTGGGACTAAATATCGTCCGGCAAAGTGTGGGTGTTGTATTACACCTCTGCCAGCCCCTTCGGGGGAAAGGCGTGACGATATGTTATGTAAATTATAATAATTAGTTAATAATATCAATTGCATTTTTTATTTTTGTTAGAAGGAGAGGACGAGAGGACGAAAAAAGCTGAGATGAAAATCTCAAATCTCCGAATAGAGCCACTGACGAATTCACTTTTCATTCAAAAAAAAAACATAATCAAAATCGGTTTGTCCGTTCGGCTACGATCCTACAGACAAACACACACACAAACACGTCAAACTTAAAACACATTGTTGTTTTAGCGTTGGGGGTTAATAAAATGAAACTAAAAGAAAAAACATAGATCGCAGATACTAAAACAAAATGTAATTTTTGGGAAGCCGTCTTACGTAAAAGAATCGACCTATGTACTATCGTTTAGAGGTCATTCATGGAAAGTTAGGCCTTGTCCTAGTCTGTGGGGAACTCCCTGAAGCGACGAATCGATATCAGACTTCCAATGTTAGATTAGAATTAATATTACTAGTAGCCTGTGTCTAGTAATTTGTCCAGACTCTATTTACCCGACTGCGTAAGAAGGAGGGTTATGTTTTTGTAGTGTACGTATGTATGTATGAGGTTTCTTTGGCACAGCCTACAGCCTAAACAGCTTGATAGATCAATGTTAGATTAGAATATTAGTAGTAGCCTGTGTCTAGTAATTTGTCTAGACTCTATTTACCCGACTGCGTAAGAAGGAGGGTTATGTTTTTGTAGTGTACGTATGTATGTATGTATGAGGTTTCTTTGGCACGGCTTACAGCCTAAACAGCTTGATAGATTAATGTTAAATTAGAATATTACTAGTAGCCTGTGTCTAGTAATTTGTCCAGACTCTATTTACCCGACTGCCTAAGAAGAAGGGTTATGTTTTTGTAGTATATGTATGTATTTATGTATGAGGTTTCTTTGGCACGGCTTACAGCCTAAACAGCTTAATAGATCAATGTAAGATTAGAATATTACTAGTAGCCTGTGTATAGTAATTTGTCCAGACTCTATTTACCCAACTGCGTAAGAAGGAGGGTTATGTTTTTGTAGTGTATATGTACTCGTATGTAGCTTGATGTCATTTAAATCGTCCTGATAAAAGAGTCTTGATAGAGGTAGAAGTGACAGGGCACAACTTTTTTTTATTCGTAGGTGGGAAACAAGCTAACGCGCCGACTGATGGTAAGTGAACACCGTTGCAATACCATGGGCATCCCAGATACGATGCCGATCTATAAGAAATCTATTGACAGCTCTTTTGAAGAACAGCAAGTTGTAGTTACTAGGAAATACTATAGGAAGGAGCTCAGTCCAAAAGAGCGCCTAAAGGGCACAGTGTGCGATTTCCAAAATTTTTACCCGACTGCGCAATAAGGAGGGTTCTGTTTTTGTAGTGTATGTACATATGTATGTATGTATGTATGTATGTATGTATGTATGTATGAGGCTTCTTTGGCACGGCCTACAGCCTAAACAGCTTGCTGGAATTCGACGCGTGAGGTGTCATTTGAATGGTCTTGAAAGCGGAAATAACAGGGTACAATGCATACAGGGTATTTTGTAGCCAGGATTCTTGTTTTTCCTATAATAATGTTACTTGTATTGATTTAGCCAGGTTTTTTGTTTTTCCTCTAAAGGTCGATTTACACCAAACGAGCGAATGCTCATTCTATCCCCACTACATCAAATTCTTCAAGTGTAAACAGGCGTAGAGCATTTTTTCGTTGTTCTTAGTGCGTTCGCAAAGATTCTATAGAACATGTGTTTGTTTGATGTAAATGGATACGTCTAGCTTTCGTTTACACTAAAAGATTACGAAAGAATGCTCTTGTTCTAGCTCTAGCTCTATGTTCGTTTGATGTAAATCGGCCTTAATGATGTTACTTGTATTGAATAGGTATATCCAGAGTGTCAGACTATTATTTATTTTACAGTGGTGGTTTTTGTTTTTCTTATAATAATGTTACTTGTTATCTACGTCATTACCAGGGTTGGGCAGTATTACAAACGTATTTGGTAGTAGTACAAATACGTATTTGGTATTTGTATTTTAATTACTTCCTTAAAATGTAATTTGTAATTCGTATTTCAAATACCAGACGCCGAGGTATTTTGTAATTAGTATTTCAAATACTTGAAGCTTCAAAATACATTTTAACATTAAAATACATTTAACCTTCATATAGCGATTTTGAGTGGGACCTGTAGAAAGATTGTTTTCTTTGGCAGATTTTATTCACTCTTTAACAAGAGGCTGTTTGTCTGAGAGTACATTTTTTTTTTACATAATAGGCTTGCGTTTGGCCGCCAACATGTCTGGTGATAAGCAGTGATGCGGCCTACGATGGAGCACGCTTGCTTAGAAGAAACCGATTCACTCGAGACTTGAAGACACCCAGATTACAAGTGTCAGGGAACACACACTCTGGCAGAGTATTCCACACTCTAGCGGTCCGTATGAGAAATGAGGAACCAAAGCGTTTGGTACGTGTTGTAGGTATGTCAACCATAAAACGATGCCGCTATTTTGTACTCTTGGTTGTAAAAATCTAGTGTTCATTAAAGGAAACTCTGGTTTTACTGATTAATTAATCTTGTTTTCCTCTACTGTTCAGCCGGTGCTGGTCTAGATTACTTATTTTGTAATTTGTATTTCGTATTTCAATTATTAAAATAGCTAAAATACTGATTTTGTGTTTTATATTTCAAATACCTTACTTAGAGATAGTTTGTATTTCGTATATTAATGACTTGCGATACAGTTTTTTTAATTTGTATTTGAATTAAAGCAAAGCATGTATTTTGCCCAGCCCTGGCCATTACTCATCATACTCGTAGGAGAGCCATGCTGCCCAATAACTAAAACACTATAATATTATAAATGCAAAAGTTTGTAAGAATGGATGGATGCAGGGATGTTTGTTACAAAATCACGCCAGAGCGGCTGAATGGATCTAGATGTAATTAGGCACAGATATACTCGTAGATTGTAGTCTGAAATAGCACATATGATACTTTTTAAGCGTAAATAAAACAGGTAGAGCTATTTGTGTATAAATAAAGTCGATCGTAATTTCGTGTAGTATGCAAGATGTTTGTTTAAACGACGGGCATTATTCTCACGGAAATCATGGTACTCATCACTATGACCGTCTTTTATTACAAGGCCAGCAATGAAATCGCGTAAAGAAACAGCTGTTCCATAGAAAAAAATCACTCAACCACGACGAAATGTATGGAACGGCTGATTTTATTTTAAAGAATACAGAATACTTTTATTGTGACAATGTACATAGAAAAAGAAGACAAATATTAAATACACAAAAGTACAAGTACAAAGTCACAGAACCGGCCCCAACTCAGTATGTTGCTGACTGTACACGACCAGCGCTGGTTTTTTTTTTGGGCCCGGCAAGTGACGTCACGCGCTAAAAGTATGCGCATACATACATAAACATCCACATTAAAAATAATAACAAATATTCAAAATAGAATACAAAAACAGGACAAAAATAATATTAATAAAAACCAAATAAACAACAACTAGAAAAACATTATTGCTACAAAAAATTACAAGGAAAACTAAGTACATAAACTTTAAATTTATTTAAATTGCACTGGTGTCATTTCTTTGACATTCCTCACGCTTTTGGTGCAAATAAATGATTTTTTTAAGTTTAGTTCTGAAACCACAAATACTTTGCAGGTTCCTTAGAGTTCCTTATATATTTTCACGTTTACAGTGTTGGTTATAAAAAAAGTTCGTTAAAATTAAGAGTAAAATATCTTATAAATGATGTGTAGAGAAACAGTTTGTATATTAGTGATGGCTTGTCATCTCGTTCACGCCAATTCACTTGCACTAAATCCAGTCCAGCACCCATATTCATAACAGTGGCGGCCTTACTCATTACGAGGCTCCGAGCGGCAGATCTTTGCAAGGCTTGTGATGGCCTTCGTGAAAAGTATGTGAAAGTAAGTAAGTATACGAAAGTAGGCCTGGTTGTTTGTTTTAGATATTTGTTATGTTTGATGAGAAAAAGCTAAACGACGACGAGACGAGCTAAAGTTATACAAATAAATAAAATTTGAGTTTTTAAAATATTTTACATGGAAAGATTAACAAAATTTACAGATATGATTTTAAAATTGATGTTTGCGGCTTTTCCTAAGACTTAAGAGGGCCGCGACGCTCTGAAATTTCCATACAAACGCGCTACTCAAATTTCTTGAAAACCATTTGTCAGATTATGATGAAATTTAGCATGTACAATTAAATTAACAAAATCTCCGCCCCTATGTTCTTGGTTTTTTTTTAAAAAACGTTCTCAAGCTAAAATAGAGGTAAGTATGAAAAATACCCGCATTTTTAAGGGGTCACTTTTGACTGATTTATTCAATAGGTAGACAAAGCAAATCATAAATTCCATTACATAGGCAGGTTGTCTACATCGTTTGCTGTTAAATGAGTCCAAAATACAAGGGAAATTCTTAGTTACTTAAGAATGATTACAGAAATGCAAAAGTCATAAAAAAAATTAAATTGCACTTTGTCACTCTGTAGGTAAGTTTAGAGGCTCGTCAGTATCATTACTCGCTCTCTTCGCTCGTCTTCTTCTTCTAGACGAAATGGCTATACAATACCTTAAGCCAATGCGAAGTTAGTCTAGGTCGCCTAGGTCGAAGTTAGTTAGGTCGCCGGACTCTTAAGTCTTTTAATCTAACGAATGAGCTACGTCATTTTCGATTGAAAGAATAGCAATGGCTAAAGGCCGATCTTGTGTTATCGATTTCCTCAAATATGTTTTAGTAATTTTAAGGCTTGGGTTGTTGCGCGAGGCCCGTGCAAGAGCGAGGCCCCGGGCGATTGCCCTGTTCGCCACCCCCTAAGGCCATGCACCGCTGTCACAATCATTGTAAACGTTTCCGTTCGGATTCCGTTTAAACTGAAAATATTTGAATCTCAATCTACTTTTACATTACAATATAATACATTATTACATATTACATACATTATTACAATATAATACATTTTGGAATAAGCTCTGATTAGATACTACTCGATTGGATATAAATCCGGCAGGAGAATGAATCGCGTTTAAAAACTTATGAATTCTGATTGAGATTCGAATAATTTGAGTGTAAAATTGGAATACGAACGGAAACATTTCCGAAAGATTGTTAATACCTATGCTGCCCGCACTAGTTCAAAATCACGACATCTTTTATTAAGGGCTCAGACTCAGATTGACAGTTGCCCAACGTTGATAGCTGCTCTATTGAGAGCGTCTAGTTGAGTCACCTCCCAAGCTGAAGGTTAGTATGTTATTGGTTGCCCTTTTCATTGACTTGGGTACATTTATTTGGGAGCTGCGTGCCGACGGGGGTCAACAGGTTGTTGTCATTTAGGCTCAGTTCAAATAGAACGCAGAAAAATGCTTAAACAGTTTTTAATATCATTGAAAAATGAATCAAATGACCATAGCCTAAAATATAAAATGGCATAATATCGAGGCGAAACTGACTCCTCTTTTGAAATTATGCGATTTAGTCTTTTAGAATATGGCCATATGCTTTGATAAATTATATGTCCAGATAGACTGAAAAATCGTTGCACGCATCGAAAAAAATAACAGCCATCTGTTAGGTTCTAAATGAACAAACGTACCTGTCACGCACACTATTGTAAAAAAGTTGGCTTGTCACTTTTCGTTCATTAACAGTACGGAACTCTCTCTAGACATATTGGAACTGATAGGGTCAAATGAATCATATTATGATTCGTTTTTCAATGACGTCAAAAATTGCTCGGACATTTTTCCGTTTGCTCTGAACCGACCCTTACAGTAGCGGATCCAGGGGTGTAGGTTGGTAAGGATCCCAACTGGGGCCCTATTCTTACACGAGACATAGTTTTTGGTAATTGTCTCTCTCATTTGAAAACTCATAGGAGTAAGAGTCTAAGAAATTATTATCTCTCGCGTCAGAACAAAAATCCCATAGTGCGGTTTCTAACAGGGTAACCTGTGGCAGGGTAGCTCTACAATAAATATTAAACAGCATTCCAGCACGCGCCTACCTACAATACAACATAATATTGAGTAGCCATGATTTACATTAACTAACACTGACGACCAAACAACTTATTTGTGCAATCGACCCGGGAGCCACTATCGTACTTCCTGAACAGAAGTTATAGCCGCCGCCGATTGAATTTAGTTCCTACATTTGTCCGTCTATATAAATAAGTTGGTTACGCTGTACTAGGCTTACAATGGATACTTTGATAAAATAGGACTAATGTAGATTTGTGTAGTCTAGCTACAGTACCTTTGAATAGATTATTGTTTCCTGGTAATTTGCACGGGTAGTCTAAGGCGGTTCCCACACTACTTCGAGGTACGCGAGACGGTGCGCGGGCGCAGTCAATGCGGAGAGTGTGTTGTACTGCGCGGTTGTTAAGCAGGTGCTGCTTTTGGGCGTATTTAGAACACAAATTTGCGAAAATCAACAAAAAAATCGAGTCTCTATACGAGATTGATCCCGTGACTATTTATTTTGTATGGAGATTCCATTATTTTTCTTTTTAATTTCGCAAATTTATGTTCTAAAAGTATTCACTTTGATAGGTAGAACAACATCCTTATTTATTTTTTTACTACTTCTCTTTTTCTCTATCTTTTTCAACAGTCCCGTGCGTCTCAGAAGGTTAGAGAACAGCCTCCTTTATATTTTAAAAGTAAAATATTGTTTTAAAAGGCAGATGCCATTTTTGTTTTAGTTTTTTGTTTTTCTACTAGTGTTCGATTCATCGTCTCGCACAAATAAGCCCTGTTCCACTGATCGTGTATAATACAAATTTAATATACCACCATTGTTTTCATTTCACCTATACAGTCCACACGTCCTCAATATTTTGGTCCTTGCTGAAAACCAGCGCTGCTAAGAAATTAGCAGCACCATTGCTGAGCACTAACCTTTTTTGGCGCATTGGACACTACAGCGACAACTGAAACTTTATCATCTAAATAATTGTTTATGTCTTAATGTAAGTACCACCACCTTCCTCATTGCGAATGTTGTGAATACCTATTATGGGTATACATATCAGAACAGCTGTTCCTAGTAGCTGCAAGAAAACTTAAATTGTTTAAAATGTATACGGTTGGTATTCCTTTATAAATAAATAAAATAAAATAATATAAAAATAAGTATATGTAGAAGTTATTATATTTTTGTCTGTTAATGTTTTATTGTGCATTTTGTTTGTTGTTGTTGTTATAGTGGTTTGTGCGTTGAAATAAATTGCTTCTTTCTTTCTTTTCTTTCTTTCTATTACTACACCCGCAACCAGCACGTTGTATACCAACCAAAATTGTGCAACGTCAAAAAAAACGGAGCAGTGTGGGAATCGCCAAAAGGCTATGACTATTATCAAACTCAACAAACGCCAGATTTGTGCTCCGCGGAATTATTACATACATATTAGCGAAATAGCGCTCTGGGGGTCTACCACGACATCTTATTGAAATCAAATCAAATAAATTTGTTTCGACTAATTTTTCATCTTACTAGTTTAGCTAAAAAAAAAAAAAAAAATTCAAATTAAATTGATTAATACATTTATAAATTTATTTTATTGGCATTATTGGCATGATGGTTACATTTTGTTGTTGATGCCATGCGACCGCGAGTCGTATTGCCACGCAATAAAGTCCATGATCGCGCGGCGTCAAAAACAAAACTTAACTACCATAGAAATAAGATGTCGTGGTAGGCCCCCTGTTGTTATAATTAGTCCTAAATTCTGCGATATTGACTACGACCTACAGTGAAAAGATCACTTTAGATTGTTAAGCTTCAATACCTACCTACAACCTCAGATCAACCTAGAGAAAAAGATGGAACACTGCGTTATACCTCGCTGAAGCCACTTCGTTTTAAACGTGTGCACGTCGTAATGTTGCCGTGAAAAACATTTACAATTGCACGAAAACTAATGTTAATTCCCAAGCTCTACGTTAACCATTTCTGTTCCAATATACGACCTTAACAGATTTAATATTCTAAAACTGCACATATTTGTAAGAGTTTAATGTTACGGCTTTTTCAAAATTGACTTGTGAAAAAACTGCACAGTTTTTAAAGAGCCCTGGTCACACTTTTATAATGCACTATGTATATTTATGTACACGAAATTATACCATAAACCAATGCAAATAATGTCGAGGTAAGAATGACCAAGCGAGTAGCGTAGTTTTTATGCGTCAACGTGTGCGTGATGTGCACATATACGACAGTAGCGTAGTTTTTTTGTAAGATTTTTGGATTTACCTAAATTATACGTCGTGCGCCATCTGACTCTCTAGGTTAATCTGAGCCTACAACTAAATAGTTTTTCTGCTACTCCTAGACCTAGACTACCTAGACTTTCCGTGTACCTGCTAATGTTAAAATATAAACAAATGACTATTTATATACATACTAATTATAATTTTAAAAAAATCCGCCGTTAAAAATATCGCAGATGGACAGGAGCGCACTTCAGGACAGTGTGGGGCACGGGGGCCCCTGAGGTAAGTAGAGTAATAAAACGCGGGCACACGTCTATAATAAACACGTGTTCTATTTGTTAAGCCAGATGTAAATGTAGGTTCATTATTTTATTATAATTTGGTCGAAATACACCAAGATTTATCTACTTTACGGAAGATAATAAATCCCGCAAGGATAAATATGGGAACTGTATTTTTTTTAATGTTATGTTTCTTTTAATTCTACATACTCTACAGTGCGTGACTGTATTAAGCAAAACAACTTTTCACACTCTAAAAAGACAACTTTGAAGAAGAACATAATTTTTATTTAAAAAATGTAAATTACTAATTAATATAATTTTCATAAATTCACGATTTGTACATATGCGCGATAAGCCTCATAAGAGAAAATATTCCAACTCATTTATTAAAAATAAAATAAACACCTGCACGTATGAATTAGGTACTAATTAAATTAAACCGTTGATAAACAATTTAACGATGCGAAATTATACGTACCTATCATGACGAATACGTGGTTGACACATTAAATAACAAGATAAGAAAAACCCACCATAATACCGGGCGCATGCAGCGCTGCGTCTCGGGGCCCAATTAATCGGGGTTTACAATACAATACAATACAATACAATACAATACATCTTTATTGCACACCAAAAATACAAAGTAAAACAAACATAAAGAGAATATTAAAAATAAAATATCATTCGGCAGTACAAGGGCGGCCTTATCGCCTAAAGCGATTTCTTCCAGGCAACCTTTTGATGGACAGGACAGAACGAAATATGACAAACGGTCGGTGGCATACATAAATACTAAATAATATATAAGTATAGGTATATAATAGCATAAATAATAGTAAACAAATAAAACATATCATATCTACACAAATACCTTTAGACACATAATATATAAATTAATATATAAATTGTACACAAATATAAATAATAAATATATACATATGTATGTACCAATTAACAAAGAGAAAGATAATGTTTAAAAATAAGATTTTTGAAAATGGGCAATGATTCAGCCTGTCTGATGGCAACAGGCAACTCATTCCACAGCCGGACAGCTTGCACAGTGAAACCCTTACTGTATGCTAAATTGATGTGGGAGCAGGTATGGAGTTGTAACTTACGGGCACGCGAGGTTCTCAATGAACCGGAGTGACCTTGAGCAAATTCAAAGCGCTCCTTAAGATAGTGTGGAGTAGAGGGAACAAACAAAATTTTAAAAAGAAAGGAAAGGACGTGAGTTTTACGGCGAAGTCGGATAGGTAACCATTTGAGCTTTTGGCGGAATTCAGAAACATGATCATATTTCCTTAAACCGAAAATGAAACGAATGCAGTAATTTTGAAGACGTTCAAGTTTGTCAAGTTGCTCTTCGGTTAAATCCAAGTAGCAGGCGTCGGCGTAGTCCAATATCGAGAGGAGCAGAGATTTTACTAGCGCAGTTTTGGTAGTGATAGGAAGAAAATTCCGCAGTCTCCTAAGTGAAGCTGCTGTACCAAAGATTTTACGACTGACTTCCGCTAATTGTGAGCTCCAAGAAAATTGTTTATCTATTATTATTCCAAGATTTTTAACCGTTTCACTAATAGGAATGGGGATTCCATCAAAGATCACTTGAGGTAAATTGAACCAGTCGATTTTAGAGATCATACGTGAACTCCCAATAATAATTGTCTTCGTTTTGGCAGGATTTACCGAAAGACCGTATGATCTGCTCCAGTCACTTATCCGTCTTAAATCAGCGTTAGTAGACTCAATCGCCTCAGGCAGTTGCCCTAAAGGGGCTTGGGTATAAATTTGTAAATCGTCCGCATAGAGGTGATAGGAAGAAGTCAGCTGTGTAGAGATTGAATTTGTAAAGATTGCAAAGAGAAGAGGAGATAAAACGCCGCCCTGAGGAACACCGGCAGAAATATAGCACCAAGTGGAGTGCGAGTCATCGATGCGGATTCGCTGCCGACGTCCAAACAGGTAACTTCGAAACCAATCAATAACCGTTGGAGATATGTTAAGAGAGCGGAAAATTGCTAACAAGACGTCAAAGTCGACATTGTTAAATGCATTGCTAAAATCCAGCAGCGATAGCACAGTCAGGTGACCGTGACCAATACCATCCCTTATGTCGTCGGTGATTTTCGTAAGAGCAGTCACGGTGCTATGACCGTGGCGAAAACCAGATTGAAATGGATTAAGGAGATTGTTTTTGAGTAGAAAAGAAGAAAATTGTTGATGAACAAGCCGTTCTAAGACTTTAGACAGGAAGGGGAGTATAGAGATTGGACGGAAATCTGAAAAAGAAACAGGATTCGATTTTTTGGGAAGCGGTGTAATTTGAGCTTCTTTCCACATTACTGGAAACGAACCCGAGGAAATGGAAAAGTTGAGGAGATATTGGACGACTGGAACAACTTCTTCAAGGATAGGTATGATCATTTTACGACTTATACTATCACTGCCAACAGCATTCGACGAAATTGATTGTAAACTTTTCTTAACATCACAAGCGGTAAATTGATTAAAAGTAAAAGAGTCATGATCGGGAGGTATAATAGAAGAAATAAATTTAAGAGTAGCCGCCTTCACTGGTCCATCAAAATTTGAGGACGAGCTAAAATGCTGATTTAGAAGGTTTATGTCCAAATTGTTCTGAAGAGTATCTTGACGAGATTTACCAACTCCCAAAGATCTTCCAGAGAAACTTCCAGACTTATTGGTTTAATTACAAGTAAATACGTTTTATTCATTTTTTTTTTAATACGTTAGTCACTAACTCCCATCCCAAACGCCTCTTATTCCCGTGGTCTTAGTACCAATACTCTCCGGTATATATAGGTATATCCACAAGTGGTCCAACTACCGGTTATGCTGGCGGCATTTCCCCGCTGTATCGCCAGAGAGATGCGCTTGCCGTTCCTGCAGAGGACGCCCTAAGACGGCCACAAACTTTTTGGCATCGGACCCCCATGAACCTGCTGTCTCGACGGCAAATGGGACGTATTCATACGATGACTCCAAACAAGCGTACTTGAGCACTCCGGACTCACGTCTCCCCTAGCTGGTTCCCCTGGGGGGGACGTTAGGATTTCCTAGTACTAGTGTCCCCACTCGGTAAGGGGTATCCTCCGCTGGGGGGGACGGTAAAACTTCTTTGTACTAGCGTCTCACCTTTGGTAAGAGAAAACATTACCTACCCTTGACGCTTAGTGTTAAACGCAAAATTTCTAGAAGTCCCATCACGAGATAACTCATACCTAACATAAACAGTTATTAATTATTAATCACTGGCCACTTGACTTTACATGTGTGTGCTAGGCGACTACATAACTGCCGAAAGAAGGATTATCGTATTTTGTTCGGCCGAGGGTATAAGACTTTTACGACAACTGGAAGAATTTTTTATTGACGGCACGTTTAAAAGCACCCCGCGTCCATTTCCACAACTGTTAACCTTGCACGGAGATTTGGGTAGTACATCTAATACCACAGATATTGTGCCACTTCTATACGCTTTAATGAGCGACAAGTCTGAAATATCTTACTCTATTATATATGACATTATAAAGACTAAAGTCCCTGAATGGAATCCAAAAATTATACATGCAGATTTTGAGATGGGTATGACTAATCCTCTTCAGGATTTTTGCCCCAATGTTGTAGTTAAGAGATGTCATTATCATTTTTGCTTTGCGTCGTAAAGCTCGAAATATGAATCTGAAATCGAAATTATATTACCGAATTATTAACTTATGTAACGCTCTTCCTTTACTACCTAGAGATGAGATTGAAGAAGGTTGGGCGTATATTAAATCTCAATGCAAGGAACTTGATGAGACCAAACTTAAAGCATTTATGAACTATATGGAAAGAAATTGGTTAAAAAGTGAAGAATGCATATCAGAATGGTGCATTTACGACCAACGTCATCGTACAAATAATTACGCCGAGGGTTGGCATTCCAAATTAAATAGGCAAATTAATAAAAATTACGTCACCATCACAAAATTATTAACAACTTTAAAAAAAGATATGGACGAAAATAAAATGACTGTAATAAACTTTGAGCATGGAGAACACAGTAGTAAGAGGAGAAGAGTTCAGTCTGAAAGAGATGTATTAATTATGTAGTAAAGATGTAAACACTCAACTTCAACTTATCCATAAAGAAATAAGCGTTGGTCATTTCTTGGAAAAGTTACGCTAATTTAAGCTAATTATTTTTATCTGCGTTATTTTGTTTTTTGTTAAAAGTCAATTTTTTTTAAGCGAAATAAATAAATAAAGTACGTTAAAAAGTTAAAGTAAGTTAAAAAAGTCAAATTCTGTTTATACTTAATTTTGAGTTTTATTTAAACTTTCAGGCGGTCCCCCGCCTGAAAATGAACAAGCACAAGAGAATGCACAAGAGAATGCAAAAAATAAATAAAATCTAGTTTTAATATCTCCCCTTACCGAGTGGAGACACTAGTACTAGGAAATCCTAACGTCCCCCCAGGGGAACCAGCTAGGGGAGACGTGAGTCCGGAGTCTACTTGAGACTCTTGGTATTGGCAGCCACCTGCGCACGCGCCGCGCGCTGACACGCAGACAGGTGGCAGGCGGCGAACTGCTAACATAAGTGGCGTCCCATACCGAGCATCTACCTTTCCGCCAGGGAATCAGCGTAAGACCGTCTGGTCGCTTACCTTCAGACCGAGACAGACCACGGGGATCCAAGATGCACGGTACTTCTGCTTCAACTAGAGCTCGCCTTATGATATCATTGAGGGCGTGGTGACGAGGTCTCATTTTTATTATGAAATTTACTTTTATCCTAATCCAAAGCGCTGATAGCCTAGACGGAGAAGGCCCGCCTCTCAAGCCAGGGGGAGCGGGTTCGAACCCAGCCGACGGCACGCACCAATTTGTTCATTGTGTGAACATATTATGTGCGTATTGTATGTCATCTGCTACATGACTGGAGCCCGGTGTATGGCGACAGGCTTGCCCCCTGTCACATTTCGGACTGAATATCGTCCAGCGAAGTGTGGGGGTTGTATTACACCTCTGCCAGCCCCCTCGGGGGAAAGACGTAATGATATGTATGTCATCCTAATCCTAACTATAATTTTATAAATGCGAAAGTGAGTTTATTTGTTTGTTTGTCACGCCCTAACTACTCAATCAATCACCATGAAATATTGCATACACGTTGTTTGGGATTCAGATTCAGATTCAGGATTCAGAAAAGGACATAATGTACTTTTTATTCCGAAAAATTAACAGTTCCTGTTAGCTGCGCCCCGCGGTCCCACCGCGGGTGAAACCGCGGGGCGCAGCTAGTTCTAAATGAATGTAAGTATGAAAATTATATAATTATATTGTACATACGAGTACATTGTAAGGCAAGTATTTATGTGTGTTTCTTAACCTAAACTAAAACTTAGTTCAAACCACCACCACTTCTGTCAATTTTGGTGCTGGTCGATGAGAACGTTGGGAGTAAGCCGAGACCTAAATTTATCAGAAAACAGGGTGAGGAGCGTCTTCATCAATTGAACCTAAAATCTGCAAAACAACATTGTGCTATCACAATTCATTCGACATATTGCCTTTTTGTGGACATACCTAATATCAAACAAGCAAAGTAATTGAACCCAAACACTTCGTGACGCTCAATAATTCACCGGGGACTGTTCCACAATATGCCGACAATGTGACGTTTCGTATTTTCGTAGGCAAGAGCTAATGAAAGAAGGAAATATAATTGACGAGCCGTCCCGAGGTTTCACCCGCGGTCCTGCAGGAACCGTTTTTTTTTTGGGATGAAAAGTACCCTATATCCTTTCCTGTACCCCTGACAACGTGAATGCAAAATTTCAGGATGATCGCTTGAATAGTTGAGACTTAACAAACAAACAAACTTACTCTCGCATTTATAATATTAGTTTGATTTTAACAACACACGTATTATTAGGTAAGTATAAACAATTAATAATTATCTTAATATATATAAATCTCGTGTCACAATGTTTGTCCTCAATGAACTCCTAAACCACTTAACCGATTATAATAAAATTCGCACACCATGTGCAGTTCGATCCAACTTGAGAGATAGGATAGCTCAAAACGCGAACGAAGTCGCGGGGTGACAGCTAGTACATTTATAAAAATATTATTGTATTATATTGTACTAGCTGCGCCCCGCGGTTTCACTCGCGGTTAAAAAGTATCCTATGTGTTATTCTAGACTATAAATCTATCTATGTGCCAAATTTCATACAGATCTGCTCAGCCGTTCTCGCGTGAAAGAGTAACAAACATCCATCCATCCATCTATCCATTCTTACAAACTTTCGCGTTTATAATATTAGTAGGATTATAGATTAATCGGTAACATGACAGTGTTTCAGAAAAGGCTCCTCCTCAGCATTAAGTACTAAACACTTCATAAGTAGCTACTAGAACTTATCACTACTTCAAACACTTCAAAGTTAATGAAATCATAAAACAATTCATAGTTTTTATCATGCCCAATAAATAAATTTGTGTTTGTAAGTATTTCTTATCTTATCAATACGCACGCAAGCTATTCTAAATATCGTATTGTAGCACTACATACATAGGTACATACACAATTATACGCTACATCCTGACTAATATTAGAAGTGTGAAAGTTTGAAAGATAAGATCTGGGAGGCTATTCCTACGCGTGAGATGAGATGAGATTTTATCTTGGTGACTCTCACCTATGACTATTCAAACGAGAGCAACAAGAATGAATAATGGTGAGCTTGAATCTCACTCCGCAAAAATAGCACTCCTGGATGAAATTTGGCCCAGAGCTAGATTATATTCAGTGATAGCACATTTAATACTTTTGAACCACGAATGAATCCACCGGGCGCAGCTAGTATAGAGAAACAGAGAGAGAGAGTAAACAGAGACGTAGGTAGAGTTACATCATTTTACAGTATATGAATTTATTAGACCTGGAAATTTCAACTTAATTATTTCACTAGGCATACCTAAAAAAACTCTTAATAAATTGTTGCCGGTATGAGTCAACTGTCCAGTCATTATATTCCATTCCATGTAATGTGAACCAGATAAAACACATAATAACATTATATTTATTAGCTGTTGATTCAGTGTTTTAAAGAGTCTTCCAATAATAATATTTTGTTTGCATGATTAGTTGTCCAATGCGGAGTTATCAGGTACTATCAGTGTATTAAGCCGAACGGGGGTCATTGTTCTTATCATTAAGAACAAACCCTGAAATTTGTCATCCATTCCAAACATTTTGTCAACGATCAATGCTTTTTTTTGCGATTTCAGATTTGACTTCATAGCAAAAGTTGTTAATAGTGATGAGTGTAATGACCCCATCGGTTCTTGACACCCTTTCCTGATAGCCCTGTATATTGGTAATTAATGAAGTTATTTAGCGCTAGCTCTCAATCTAGTGGACAATATCGGAAATTTGGTTTGTTCAACTTCCGGCGCAAATGTTATATGAAGAATGTTATACCTAAATTTGACTAGTGTTTACATATTTGTAACTGTACATCTATGTGTCTGTCTGTGGTCAAGTTTCCACGTAACTCCCGGTCCTAAACTGAAAAACAGATTTTGATTTAGTTTTTTTTTTTTTGGTTCAGATGGTGACGCGATCGAGTATCTTAGCCACTGTTGTCGGTTTTCTTTAAATTTTATAATTTACTAGCTGTTACCCATGACTTCGTTTGCGTTTATTCAGAAAATAGTAAGCAAAAACCTTCCTCGTGATATATTGTAATTAACTATCAAATTTCATCACGATCCGTTCAGCCGTGAAAAACCTACAAACAGGGTTAGAGTTACTTTCGATTTCATAATATTAGTAGTGTGGATGTGAGTGATGACTAATTCAACAGCCTTATACTGAGTAGGCGATACCCAGGGTCGAACTGGCCATATAGTCAGGCTGGCATTTGCCAACCGGGCCCCAGCCGGAGCGGACCCCCCTCGAACTTGGCTTGCAGGGCTTTCCGTAAGCCAGACGGTAGGTAGGTTGCGGGCTACACCCGTCTCGGGCCCCTGGCTTGTGGGGAGCTACCCGGGTCCTTCCAGATCGCTCTTAAGCGATAAGGCCGCCCATTGCGCCTTTATTTTTGAGTGTTTAGTGTAGATTTATTTGTATTTGGTGTCAATAAAGAGTTTCTGTATTGTATTGTATTGAGATATTACGGTGTCATGAACTCTGGACTTGACAATTCGGGCCTTTGCTTCCGTAGTATGAGTAAATAAATACACTACAGAAATCAGAAATCAGAATTTATTGAAAATTCCTATAGTTACACGTCACAGTTGAATATTTATAATTAAAAACGAATGTCAGAACAATTATGATAATTATGTCAAATACAATTATTGCAGTTGGAGATACCTCCGCCGCTGATCATGTGAACGTGGATGATTTTTGCATGACACACATAAGAGCGGAGGGTTTAGAGAAACCACAGACCTCTACATTTTTCGAAAATGTGTACGACAAATCTTCTTAAAGAAAGAAAGAAAGAAAGAAAGAAATAAAGAAAAATATTTATTTGGCTTCCACCACACACACTTATACAATAGATACATTTTGACAAAAATGATGAATATCAAAGATATACAATATACATAATTATAAAAACACAAAAAATATTAAATTAACTTAACTAATAGGTAATAAATTTAGTTGCGTGTGCGGTAAAGCCAAAAAGGACTTGGGACTTCACGAACAAAATATTAAGTGATAACGAAAAACGTCAAATTCTTGATATGGGGCCTTTACAGCCTTCAGGACCTTTTCCAACAGACATCAACCAGAACAATAGGTGTTTTTCAAAATCGTACTACGTTTCGTGTTCTAAATATGGACCAGTTAGTTATTATTATACAAAATAATGATAGTTAAAAAATCTCTTACTTTCAAATAAGCTTCAATGTCATAAAATATATTATCTAGTAACCAAGCTCTCAGCTTGGTTTTGAAACACGCGGTAGAAGTTACTAAGTTAGGTACTTAGCTACCGTCACGTTGTAGGTTATTTCCATAGCTCTGCATGTTTTTATCCTCATTATGCATGCTACCATCTGCACCACTGGAGCAACTATGCCAGCGCCTCAGAGCCTCACTCCAGTATTTCAAGGAGTTGGGCTGGCTCAGGTGGTGCTTGCAGGGGGAAATGCACAATACATCCCAAACAGGACGTCAGTGCAGGAGGGCTATTCTTACGGAGTGAGATTCAATCTCACCATGCTTCGTCCTTGTTGCTCTCGTTTGAATAGTCATAGATGTGAGAGTGACCAAGATAAAATCTTATCTCATCTCACACGTAGGAATAGCCCCACTGGACTACCGCCCCCATCTCGAATAAGAATAAAAAATAATAAGAACCCATTGCCATACTTAAAGTTATAAAATCAAAAGTAACTATGTCTGTCTGCCTTTTTTTTAATGTAGAATAGGTCGGCGTTTGACCACCAACTCGCCTGATGTTAAGCGACGTTGTGGTCTAAGATGGAGCACAACGACCTTTATGGTACTTATTCACTCCAGCCTTAAAGTTTTGTAGAGTGAAGAAGCACAAAGACGGCAGTTGTGTGTGCGCTACTGCTCAGACCCGTCTTCGGAACGGTTACATCGGACTACATACCGAAACACGACTAGGTCATTTCATGGTATGGCTTGGTCCGGTGAGTGGCTGCCTGTGTATTTGTAGGCTTTCCACGACTAAACTGCTGAACAGATCTTGATGAATTTTGATAATTGGTAACAGTATATCACGAGGAAGGTTTTTGGATACTATGTTCTGAATAAACGCGAACGAAGTCACGGGTAACAGCGAGTTACTTATACATATACCTACATAGTTTTGTCAATGGATCATGTTTGAGGAAAAAGGCGTAGGCCGGATTTAAGCATTTCAGAGTTAAGTAGAAACAATAAAATTATTTACTAATTACTCTTTTATGTCGCTGGACTATTAATTAATTAACGTTAAATGTTTATAAACCTAACCTATATCTATACCTATACCTATACCTATATTAATTAAAATACGGCATTCGTATATTATCTTCAAACCAAGATATTGTTTATTCATTAAGTTTATTAAACTGTTACCTACGGACTAAATATAGGTAGTACTTACTTACCTACCACTAAACACAGCTCTAGCAATAAAACATTTTACTTAGGTCTGTATCATGATCCAAAAATGTCTCTAGCATTCCGGGAGCAAACACATAATGACGTCACTCTTCATCGTCATCCATCTCTTTCGAACTATCTGTAAATGACTTATTTCGGTCTTGCTTAAGCATCGATTGACGTCATGAATGCTATATTTGGCAGAGTATATTATTATACCATGGTAACTTTCCCATAATCTCATATGTCTCGCGGAACAGTCCTGTAACATAATTAAGTAATGTATTAGTAAGTAACATATCATGCATTAGAATTTAGTAAATAGTTAAACATAGTTTTTAGTTTCTATGTCCATTCTAAAAGCTGTGTACGGTCATAATTGGACTATAGGTTCAAATTTTACGCATATAAATCAAGTTGGTACCTACATGTGTCCATAGCCTATAGTGTGTTACCGAACCAATTAAAATAAAATTACCTATTAGATTTTTAGAATAAAAACAAAAGAAAACGGAAATAGAAAACAAGTAAACAGATACGTCCACAGTCCCTTTAGCGCATAGGGGCCTCCTTTTGATTGAAAATATGCGAGAAAGATGATAAAATACAATTGTTTTTTAAACACACGCATGCCTAGTGCAGTGCATGCGTTTGAAAGATCACTATCTCACCTGGGGCCCTATACGGAGATTTAAGATTTTCATCTCACCTTTTGTCGTCCTTGTTGCTCTCGTTTGAATAGTCATAGGTGTGAGAATGACTAGGATAAAATCACATCTCAACTCACTCGTAGGAATAGCCCCCCTCATAGGAAGCCACGACGTGATCAAAGGTGTAAAGCGCTTGCCTAAAGATACCTATTCACTTTGCCCTTGAACATCCCCGGATTCCTTGAACCCGCCTAAACATTTAAAGACATTATGATAATGAACTTACCACATACTTAGAAGACTTACAATAACATCGTATAACTACAAGGACGAGCTACTTAAATTATTTAGTGCTTAATTAAATTTATTTGCATAAACTACTTACTGTTTGCTTAGGGCAGCCATAACCAAAAGTGGCGACACCTCGAAAAAAACTTCAGAAACCCCGGACATCAGGATGCAATTGATATTTTTTCCGGGACACCCCCGAAAAAGCTGTTTTCACACCACCTGCTCATTCAATGACCAATTACATTTCACGTAGTCTCAACGTCAAGGCAAGGCAGTGTCTCCCTAAGAGGATAAAGTTTTATGAAACTCTCTCTTCTCTCTCTAGGAAGATAAAGTTGTATCAACTCTCAAACTCTCAAGGGAGTTTCCGAGCCAAGAGATTAAAATTCAGTGTAAACTCAGCATACGGGCACTGTAAGAAGAGCTTATTAAAATTTTAACTGGCCACCAAGAACAAACCTCGAGCACGAGCATGTCCACCACAAGCTGTTACATATTTTCACATTACCTTTTTATTGCCTCGCAAAAGATCCGAAAAGTAGAGTATTCACCTCTAAGATAAATCACTGTCTTTATCTTGGCCGGCTTGAACCCCTCGCTTCACTCAGGACTACATAACTCTTGAGTCCCTCGTTACGCTCAGGGTTCAATAAGCCACACGCGACGTAAGACACTGCTTTCTTCCCTCGGTGCATAATCTACTAGTATTGCTTTCAAGTAATCGCGATTCTCCTAACACAATAAGTGTTCACTTTTTGGGAACCCCTTACGTACGAGTATGTTCTCGAAACTAGGACAAGTCTAGGGAATCCCGGACGGATGGTAGAGTACTAACTATATACTAGTCGAACAGAGACCTCGCATATGTCCATAACCTCTCATCTAATTTAGCTTATATTTGAACCAAAAAAATGTATTTGCATGAACTACTTGCCTGGAATTATTCTCCCTAGCCCGTTCTTCTACAAAACAACCAAGAGTACCTACAAAAAAGCGGCATCGTTTTATGGTCGACATACCTACAACACGCACGAAATGCTTTGGTTCCTCATTTCTCATACGGACCGCTAGAGTGTGGAATACTCTGCCAGAGTGTGTGTGGGAACACACACTCTGGATCTGGATCTCTTATAAGTGTCAGGGATGACACTTATAATGTGGGTGTCTTCAAGTCTCGAGTGAATCGGTTTCTTCTAGGCAAGCGTTCTCCATCGTAGGCCGCATCACTGCTTATCATCAGGCGTGTTGGCCAAACGCAAGCCTATTAAGTAATAATTTTTTTTTTTAATGAAAATCGGATTAAAGGCACTCTATATCTTCGAACAAATAAATGCCAAGACGTCTCATTAGATTTTGAGACCACGCTTTGGCAAAGCAATTATATTCCGTCCATGGACGGTAAAGAGTTTTTATCTACCTATCTTTCTGGCTTATCTATAATCCAAACTGCTTTATTCTGTCATAGACTAATTAAGTACATATATAATAAAGTATTCTGAGATAACAAACTACGAGTAACAACACATGAGAGCGCCATTGGCCTTAAAATAATGAGTGATTAAACGAACTTACCTTCTTGCGAAATTGCAAATATGAATTTAATGTTTTTTAATATTATTAAGTCGTAAAATGTTAATTGAATCTAAGTAAATAAATAAAATTCATTCGTAGGTATAGATATTTTTAATGTATTGTTACTTGTTCCCAGTACCGAGCGTCGTAGACTCTTAGTAGTCGATTGCCAATTCGCACTTTCATTGAGCGTATTGTTTTATTTTAAGTGAAATCTAGGTCTATCCAGAATATAACTTCTACGTTTTGTTATCTTTCAAAAAAGGCACTTGCTGTTACAACAAAAAGACAAAAACAGGAACCAAAAGGTAACAGGTAACTGATATGTTTATAGTTTTTAAACTGGTTTAAACCCGCGGCTTAAATCAAGGCTAACACTTTTTTGGTTCCTTCACATGCCTATGCATGGCTATCTATCTATTTTAACAATTGTATCAAGGTTAATCCATAAACGGCCATGACATAAAAACATGGAAAACTGTAATGTAGAGCAAAAGGTTAAAGACGGTTCGTACTTTCTCTAAGTGGCAGATCCATAATTTTTGCTTTGGAAACGAGTTCACAGTTGAAGGCTTACTATACACTTCGGCAGTGGCGGATCTAGGATTTTTGCTTGGGGGGGGGGGGGGGGGGAGGGTTGAATTATGTCAAAGTAAGTTAAGTTTAATCAAAGCAAGTAAGATTTAAGTTTGGGGGAGGCTTGATTTAGCTAAGTAACCTTTATTATGATAGGCAAACTACAGCACTAAAAACAAACATTTTCGACTATTGCAAAGTGTAGAGTGTGACTGTGTTTATTAACTGTTATTATTAGACTGTGGGCTTGTGCCCCTTAGATCCTGGATCCGCTAGCCAACTTAGATGCTTCCTGAGTCCTGCGCCCGTTTTTATTAACAACTCATAAATTTAAGGGAACACCTAGGTCCATACATGTTGTAAGGACCGGCGCTAGTAAATTAGAATTAGACTTTCTGATAGAGACACTACAAAAGCACATAATTAATTAACATTTTGGACCAGAGGGCAACAGACTCCTGGAAGACTAAATACCATTTGACGAAGTGGGGGTTTAGTAAGACACTCTGCCAACCCCTTACGCAGCTTCTTACTTCTATGTTGGACCATTGTTGTCTTAGTCTTAATAATTTAAAAGCTATCTTAAAGTCGCGGCTGTTAAATTCATCGCTATTTATTCGTTTTTGCGAAATTTGCAAACACAACACCTGTTAGTTCATTGATAACCATATATACCACGATAGGGCGTGTGACGTGACACTGTTTGCTACTTTTTAAACAAGCTTCTCGTTATCAGTAAAAAATACTGGTTGTTTTCCGCCGGTTTTAATTTTTTTGGTTTCAATTTTTTTAGCACATTTTCTGGTTATCATTATCAGAATAGAGCATTGTTCATGTCAGTGGAGTAATGACCAGGCTTGGCGTCCGGGTTTTTGCTAATGTATGTAATATGTGTATGGTACGACCTCAAATTGGTTTAGTCTGGGGTCCAAGCTTGGACCCAAGAATGCCAAATGCGAACTTTAAATGGGCCAATATTAAACTTTATTACTACGTGACACATTGGCTTCATTCAAAATCAACTTTGAGTCCATTGCCTGATACACATTAGTGTATTGGCTTGGCCCCAAGACCTATGCTGGTGCAAATATGACCAATGTGTGGACACAGAATTATATCCCACTATACTATACTATTCATACAAAATCTTTTTTTTCATGTCAAGTACCTTCACTGGCCTTCGTTCAGTTGTACCTTTTTCTTGTATGTATCTACAATAGAAATCGTCACACATAAGAGTAATCTAACAAATTCCACATAATGTAACTAAATGTTAATCCAGGATATTATTATGAGCTCCACACTTACTTTCTTTTTCTATTAAACAAAAAAAAAGTGTTAATTAAATCCAAGTTTGTATCTCTACGCTATCGCTAAACAATTTTGATTCTTCTTAACACGTCCTAGAAAAAGCAATCGGTAGTTTTTCATAAATATCTATTATTTATTGGCGATAGCGTATATACAAACTTGAATTTAATAAACACTTGTTATTTGTAATGAACCAATGGATAAAAATTGGGTACAGTGCATACATTTGGCTCGGTTAAAATATAAGTAGGCACAGACACATCCCGTTTATTTACACATACGAGTACCTACCGAGTTTCGCCAAAATCGAATAAATATTTTCCGAAAAATTCGACAAGCTCGTTTGTGTCAAAATTTTCAAAGCCCGAGCCACTGTTAAGTACTCGTAGGTATAACTACAATCATTGTGATGTAAGTACTACGTCCCTAGTACATATTTACTACTAGCAGCGCCCCGCGGTTTAACAGTATCATATGTGCCACCAGACTATAATCTATAAATAAATAAATTCGGGACACTTCCACACACGGTCGCCTGACCCCAAACTAAGCAGAGCTTGTACTATGGCTGCCAGAGACTGATATATGTACATATTTAGATATTTTTAAATAGATACTTAAATACATATTAACACCCAGACATAGAACAATCACAAATGTTCATCACATAAATATTTGCCCTAGGTGGGAATCGAACCCACGCCCCCAAGCTCAGAAGGCAGGTTGTGCCACCGAGGCAGTCAAATCTATCTCTGTGTATCAAATTTCATACCAGCCCTTTTAGCCGTTCAGTCGTCCATCCATCCAGGCTTCCACATGCATAATATTAGTGAGATTATATACCTATAGTTGAACAAAATAATATCGAAGACAGGAAAACTTCTAGAATTTTTTTAAATGTAATTTGTGTGTAAGGAACACAATGATTGATTTAGGCTAGATCTCTAGATTTGTAAACTATTCTAACTGTTTACATTTACATGATAGTTTTTGTTAGATAATGCGACTAGTTATTTACCTTTGTAACACAAGCACACATGTATTATAATGTGTGTTTATTAGACAAAGCTAACGGCGGAAAGTAACAGAAAAACAGCGTTTAGTGTAAACAAACATTCTAGTAACAATTTAGCTACATTGTTTTACATGACCTCCATACCGCTCAATACAACTGGACGCTAGAGGCATCGCCATTAAATGTTACTGCGTGTGGGCGTAATTAGGGACTGGTTAGGGGTATAATAAAAATAGGTCACTTAAGGAGTTTTTGCCAGGAACCAGAAAGATGGTGTCGTGGTTTTGTATTATTTTCTAAAACTTGTGATTCTTTGAGTGTTAATATGTAATCAAGGTGGGTTATTAACCTTTACCGGTTCTATAACGACACTTTGCTAACACGAGTGTTAGCAAATGATGCAAATATTTTGGAAATGCTACTTTTCGTGTTCTCTACAAAGCTCTACCTAAAGTTTTAGTTAAGTATTCACGCCTTACTGAAATGAAAAAAGGGGAGGGATTCATATCATCTCCTCTATCATCTTCATCACAGATTTTAAAGTACGCCAAAAATACGGATGACTAGGCGGTTTGGCCACGTTGGCTGTAGTCTGCCCTACGGGATAAAACCAAAATAAAAACACTTTTGATTTAAGCAATTAAAGCTTTAAATAATTTAAAGCTTTTATTTTAAGTTCCAATTAATTAATTCCAATTTTTATTTTATTTTCATTATTTTTCCTCTACAAGATTACTTACAAAACAAATAATAGAACTCACTGATAGTACTAATTCCGAGATTCGTGAACATTGGTCTGAGAGATACTTACATCATAACATAATAAAAACTAATATTATAAAGAGGTAATATTTGTGAGTTTGTAAGTTCGTTTGTAAGAGGTACCTAATTTACGAAATTACTTAGCTGATCCTAAAAATTCTTTCACTACGTAGGTACTTAGAAAGCTACATTTTCCCGGAGTAACATAGGCAATGAGGCAAAATAGGCAATGGCATCTAAGTCCGTTAGACAAGTATTTAAGTATTTTTATTTATAAATTTATGAAATTTTACAGCTAATAATATCTTTTACTTCGCCATAAGACCAGTGCTGTCCCATTCGCTGTGGCCCCGTGCCCCTTTTGCTCCTTAATAACTCTCTGTCAGTGCGACACATTGTGATTACAGTTTGTGTCATTTCCCCCTATTACATTGTCAGTTTTGACAAGGTCGCTAATTTGACTTGCAATGAAAATAATTACAATAGGTTTAATAGACTAGAAATGAATAAAAAAGGAATACTTATATAACGTGTGTTTCAAGCACGAGCTACTAAAAAAAAAAATACTGACAAACAACGACTTTGATGAACGTACCTAACCAAACGTAACCAAACGTTAGATACGTTTGGTTTTTATCTACACTTAGTTATATTTTAGTAGTAAAGTTAAAAGTAAAGTTTTTATCTTGTATGCAAAGGGTAAACGCGGAACTACTGTGCCGACTGATAAAAATTTATAATTCATGAGTAAAAAGCTATCACTGCGGCGATTTATAGCCTTTGGTTAAGTGAACGAAACCATGCAGATTGCAGATAGCCAATAAGTTATATGGATTATATAATATACCTACCTAACTATAGCAACCTTTAAAAATATGTAAAACCTCCCTTAAACATTTTTAGCTGATGGTGAAAACCGCATCTGAATCCATTGCTTAATTTAGGAGTTAGCGGACACTTGTGTGGTGAGACAGACAGAAGCGGACAGCGACATTGTTATAGTTTATACTGTAGAGAAGAGAAGAGAAGATTACGAACTTTTTTTTTACTCATGTGATAAGAAGAGATATAGCGCGCCACTGAAAATATTAATAACTGGTAAGGGGGTCAGTTTTGACAATAAGTAACATCTACGTTAGTAAATTTACTCTAAATTAAAATCTATTTAGTTTAATGTAGACTAGTACCTACATAATGATAAAACATATTGTGATCAATATTTTCAATACGTCATTTAGTTCTAGATGATTCTAGTTAGTTGGCGCGCGCTGTACCTAAGTTATTTTTGGTCATTCCACGGAGACAAAAATCCTTTTGTTTAAAAGTCGATCATCACGTTCTGAGCCCCGGTTCCCATAGACTGTTAAGCTCAGTGTAAACACGGCGACAGACTATGCATTATTCTAGTCGCTTTAAAATTGATTAACGTTTTGTTTACAGTTTTTACTTTTATTGCAAACACCGGCATAGTTACTAGAGCGTTGAGTGGATTACGCGCCAGACTACGTCTACGTCATAGATGGAGTATTTTATATGCCTACTATATGCCTACGCTATGCGGTATGTAGGTAGGTATTGCATTTGATATAGAATAGAATAGAAAAATTTTTATTGTCATTAAGTAACAGTTCCTTAAAGATTTTAGCTAAAAAATTAATTAAGGATGCTCCTATTAGACCAGGGTAGAAGCCTTGAAAAATAATAAAAAGTGGAAAAAAATAATAGTAGGATGAAACCCATTAGAAAAGGAGGGGAATATTATAAAAATGAAAGGAAAAATAATTTACGGGCGATCTGAGGTCGGGAATTGGATGGGGGTGAGTTTTTAAGGGTAAAAAACGGTTTTTCTCGATTTCCGGCAAAACTAAAAGACGTATCGAAAAAAGTCAAATGGCAAAGTTGTAGGTAATAAAAAGATCTAAAACTTTTGTATTAACACTTTTTTCACATAACCTCAAAATTTATGTGAAAAATCCAAAAAACCAAGTTTTTGGTTTTTTATTTTTATCTTTTACATAATTTTTTTTTTTAACGAAATTTGGTGAAAACTTTCCTTTTTATGTCCCAAATACGCTGTAATTTATTTGACTAAAAATATTTATTTTTTTACCTTATTTTGAATTAATATCAAAAAAACGCCCTAATTTTCAATCGAAAATTCATCCGTCAAAATATTAGCTTTTTTCAAAAAGTTGGTATGGTTTCTGTTCGTTGAAATCTCTACTTTTCGATGGTGAAAAAAAAATATGTTACTACAGTAAATCTTCTCAGAAAATGCAAAAAATCAAAAAAAACTTGAATTCGATTTTTTTTTTAAAATTATTATTTATTAATTTAGTCTCCCTCAAAAAACGACAACGACAATATTGCGCGGGTATCCAGACTAGATATTCTAACTGTGTTTAAACTGTAAAATAAATTCAAACGAATCTAATTCTAAGTCAGCTGTATAGGGGCTTCGTCAAATAAATAGAAAGAAAATAAATAATAATGATAATTGTAATACTAAAATCGTATGGACTTTAACTTCTAGAAATAAATTAGTTCTATGGCATCGGTATTAAAATTACATAATAAAAACAAAAATATACAATATATTCCAAACATACTCGTATTACCTACTCATCAGTCTCTATTAATTGGTGGCCTTTGTATATAGTCATACAGATAGCTATTTGTGCCTACCTACTCGTATTCATTATGTACTATCTGCACGACACAGTTTTAATTGCGGTTTTACCTTACGTCCTTTTTCATACCTCTGGCAACGTGTATTATTTGAGCAATTTCCTGATCATTGGTTAAGTAGTTACCACGTAAAAGCGCAACACAAATCGGAAAACATATTCTGGAATAAACCTTCTTCAGTTTATTGCCTGTCCTTCTCTTAGTGGCTCTTTTTCTGAGCAAAGGTTCATAAGTGTATCTGTAATCAAACTAGCTACGCCCCGCGGTTTCAAAGTATCCTATGTTCTACTCTAGACTATAATCTATCTCTGAGCCAAATTTCATCCAGATCTGTTCAGCCGTTCTGGCGTGAAAGAGTAACAAACATCCATCCATCCATTTTTACAAACTTTCGCGTTTATAATATTAGTAGGAATGTCTTCATTCAATACACAATTCAATGAAGACATTAGATTTGAACAAACAAACGAATAAACTCACTTACGCAAAGATTGGATTTGAATAAATACTTGTAAATAGGTAGGCAATAGGTATTGATAGTAATAATAATATTACTAGTAAACTGAGACAGCCTTATCCACACCACTCCACACCACTCCACTTCATTCCACTCCACACAAGCCCTTGGCCGATTATGCTTATATAATATTTTGAACTTAGATTAGAAATCCACACTAATAATATAAAACCGAAAGTAACTCTGCCTGTCTGTCTGTTTGTAGGCTTTTCACGGCTAAACGGCTGAACGCATCTTGATGAAATTTGATAACTAGTTACAGTATTTCACGAGGAAGGTTTCTGGATTTTCTGAAACGCGAACGAAATCGCGGAAAACCAATAGTTATTTAACAGTTAGTTATTTTACAAAAAAACTAACTTCGTCACACTAACTAAAGTTGATAACAGTTCAGTTACTGTGTCGCTGTTATCGCAAATTAATTGTTATCTGTTGTTAATATTTTGTATGTTTATTAGCTCTACATGACTGAACGGCTGAACTGATTTTGTTAAGTGTGTTTGTTTGTTAACAGTCCGGCGACCTAACTAACTTCGACCTAGGCGACCTAGACTAACTTCGCATTGGCTTAAGGTATTCTATAGCCATTTCGTCTAGAAGAAGAAGACGAGCGAAGAGAGCGAGTAATGATACTGACGAGCCTCTAAACTTACCTACAGAGTGGCAAAGTACAATTTCAATTTTTTTTATGACTTTTGCACTTCTGTAAATAATCATTCTTAAGTAGCTAAGAATTTCCCTTGTATTATGGATTCATTTAACAGCTAATGATGTAGACAACCTCCCTATGTAATGGAATTTATGATTTGCTCTGTCTATCTATTAATTAAACCAGTCAAAAGTGCTTAAAAATGCGGATATTCTTCATACCTCTATTTTAGCTTGAGAACGTTTTTAAAAAAACCAAGAACATAGGGGCGGAGATATTGTTAATTTAAATGTACATGCTAAATTTCATCATAATCTGACAAATGGTTTTCAAGACATTTGAGTAGCGCGTTTGTATGGAAATTTCAGAGTGTCGCGGCCCTCTTAAGGCAGTAGGTAGGTGGCATATGAGTAAGACAGGTTGAATTAGTACCTAGTTTTGACGTCAGTGTGTGAAGTGGGAAAACAGAATCGCGTTTGTGACCGCAAGGTTTTTTAAGAGAGAGACTTATAGCTGCGCCCCGCGGTTTCACCCGCGGTTAAAAAGTATCCTATGTGCTGTTATAGACTTTAATCTATCTCTGTGCCAAATTTCTTCCAGATCTGTTCAGCCGTTCTGGCGTGAAAGAGTAACAAAAATCCATCCATCCATTCTTACAAACTTTCGCGTTTATAACATTAGTAGGATATTAGTAGGATGTAATTGACTATAGCTACTCATGTGTTCTCTAATTGAACTTAAATACTTAGGTAGAGTAGCTGTTTTAGTAACTTGCCGGTAGAGTCCGCAGCTCATAGCCTCTAAATGCGTCACTTACTGATTTAGTAAAATACTTGGGTTCTTCATCAACATATCGTCATGCCTTTCCCACGAAGAGGGTTGTAGAGGTGTACAACATCCACACTTCGCCGGCCGATATTCAGTCCCAAATGTGACAGCGTGGAGCGAGCCTCTCGCAATACACCGGGCTTCATTTACGTTGCAGATGACATTAAATACGCACATATGTTCACACAATGAACAAATTGGTGGGTGCGTTCGGCTGGGTCCGAACCTGCTCTCTCTGGCTTGAGAGGTAAATCTTGTCCGACTAGGCTATCCTCGCTTTTGTTGCTTTTGTCGTTGGGTTCTAATGAATTAATAGAGCAAATACCATTTTTGAAACGATTTTTACTGCAGCGAAATATCCTACTAATATTATAAACGCGAAAGTTTGTAAGAATGGATGTTTGTTACTCTTTCACGTAAAAACTACTGAATGGATTTTAATGAAACTTTACAATAATATAGCTTATACATCAGAATAACACATAGGCTACAATTTATAAAGATATTGTGTGAATTGACCAAAATATAACGAAAAGTTTCAAGTAAAGGGCGGTCCGACGCACGGCAGGTGAGGAGGGGGAAGAAGTCACTCATCGCTGCGCGCGACCCGAACGCGGGCAGACGCGTGGGGGCAGACGTTGTTGACGGTTGTGTCTGTTTTACGAATTTTCAAGGCACTAGCAATTTGTTAAAAACGCATTGTATTTAAAGTAATATAGACCCAAAGTTAAATATTGGCAGGATATTTTTTTGTGAGGAGTTTGGGGTGGAGCACGTACAAAAATATACATCATTTTTTATTTTTATTATCATAGATAGGTTACTTACCTGTTAGTTACGAGTATGAAGAATTTCTTCGTTTTTACTTAAATAACATTAGATAGGTTTTAGGTAGGTAAGTAATTGGTCCTTTTTTGGTTGTTTTGGTTCATTTTTAATAATGTAAATAAACATATCATCACGCCTTTCTCCCGAGGGGGCTGGCAGAGGTGTACAACACCCACACTTCGCCGGACGATATTCAGTCCCAAATGTGACAGGGGGCGAGCCTGTCGCCATACACCGGGCTCCAGTCATGTAGCAGATGACATAATAACACAGCAGCAATAATAATCCTACTAATATTATAAACGCGAATGTTTGTATGTTTGGATGGATGTTTGTTACTCTTTCACGTAAAACTACTGAATGGATTTTTTTTTTTTAAACTTTATAGGCTTGCGTTTGGCCTTCAACATGCCTGATGATAAGCAGTGATGCGGCCTACGATAGAGCACGCTTGCCTAGAAGAAACCGATTCACTCGAGACTTGAAGACACCCAGATTATAAGTGTCAGGGAACACACACTCTGGCAGAGTATTCCACACTCTAGCGGTCCGTATAAGAAAAGACGAACCAAAGCGTTTTTTGCGTGTTGTTAGTATGTCGACCATAAAACGATGCCGCTTTTTCATACTCTTGGTTGTTTTATAAAAGAATGGGCTAGGAAGAATAAGGTCATGCAAACCAGATGCACACTCACCGAAATGTATCCGATAAAAAACCGATAGACCAGCAACCTTGCGCCGATGATCTAGACTTTGAAGTTTGGTCTGGACAAGGGAGTCGTTGCCAATGAGCTTCTTCGCACGTTTCTCGATGGACTCCAACGCCTCGAGCTGGTACTTGGCCGATCCATCCCAAAGGTGCGAACAGTACTCCATGCACGACCGAACCTGTGCCTTATATAATGACAGCAACTGTTCCGGCGTGAAGTACCGTCGCACCTTCGAGAAGATACCCAGCTTTTTAGCAGCTAATTGAGCCTTAGACTCAATATAGGAGCCGAAGTTGAGGGTCGAAGTCAAAGAAACGCCTAAAAGCTCCAGGCTGTTATTAATCGGGATGGATACACCTCGAAAAGTAGGACCCAGTTCGAATGGCCTCCTTTTTGCGGAAAGCAGACACGCCTGGGTTTTAGCCGCGTTGAACTTGACCAGGTTGGCATCACCCCAACTGGAGACTGCCTGGAGGGACAAGTTCAAGCGCTCGACCATGTCAGCCCTTAGAGACCGGATTTGAGACCCACTAGACTGTGCGCTAGACTTATTGCTTTCCACAACAGTGCTGTCATCTGCATACCCAAAGATACCGGGCATTAATGTGCACCAGGAAGAGTGTCGCAGAGAGCACGGATCCCTGAGGAACCCTGGCATTTATATTCATTCGATCAGACGAGCAACCGTCAATGACAACTCGAATGGATCGGCCCCTCAGAAAATCCGAAATCCACGCAACAAACCTAGCGGTCAAGCCAAACGAAGTGAGCTTGCTGATAAGACTGTCATGCCAAACCCTGTCAAAAGCTTTGGAGATGATTTTAATTAAACTTTACAATAATATAGCTTATACATCAGAATAACACATAGGCTACAATTTATAAAGATATTGTGTGAATTGTCCAAAATATGACGATTAGAGTCAAGTAAGTAGGAAAAAATCTACCATCAGCGAGCTATTCTGGCGTGCGCTGGAAAAACCGCTAGAGTTACGAGTACACATGTGTAATGTATGTTGGAAATATTCATCTTAAATAGGCTTACAAAAAGTCCGCCGCGGTATAAATCTATATCTTATGCGTAAGCCATTATAGTGATCACACTAATATTAAAAAGGAGAAAGTTTGTGATCGTTCATCTTCGCGCTCAAACTGCTGGACCAATTTTGACAAAATTCAGTACAGAAGTAGCTGACACCCTTGATTAGAACATAGGCTACTTTTTATCCCGGAAAATTTAACTGTTCGCGTGGGCTAAAAAATGCGTCTAAAACGTATAAACCACTATAGATTTACACGTTTTGGACGCATTTTTGTTTTTTATACACATTTTTTGATCCCTTAACAATATAGTGTTCCCGTGAGCAAGGAATTTAAAAAAAGTATTACTCATATACGCTTTTTTAAAGTAGATTTAATTTGACGTTTTTAACGCACTTTTTCATAAATAGGTACCTAAAATTTCTTATTATTTCCTAAAAATATAGTGTTCCCGCGGGATGA
This sequence comes from Peribatodes rhomboidaria, assembly GCA_911728515.1. Classification (NCBI taxonomy): domain Eukaryota; kingdom Metazoa; phylum Arthropoda; class Insecta; order Lepidoptera; family Geometridae; genus Peribatodes; species Peribatodes rhomboidaria. The sequence goes on from OU452189.1 coordinate 8,488,399, forward strand.
GCAAGGAAACACGTATATTAATTAATTACTATAAAGTACAATAGTATTAATTACTATAAAGGCGAAAGTTTGTGAGTGTGTGTGTTTGTTACTTCTTCACGCTCAAACGGCTGGATCAATTTTAATGAAACTTAGTGTGGAAATAGCTGACATCCTGGATTAGTACATAGGCTACTTTTTATCCCGTAAAAATATAGTGTTCCCGTGGCATCCCACGGGATCATCAGATCTTCAGCAAGAAATCTAAATATATTAATTTGTTACTCTTTTAAACCCGAAATAATATTATAAATGCGAAAGTTTGGATGGATATTTGTTACTCAATCACGCCAGAATGGCTGAACGGATCTGGATAAAATTTGGCACAGATATAGCTTACGTCTTAGACATAGGCTATAATTCACACTCAACAATAGTCAAAATTTCCGTTTTAAATGGTAATGTTTTTGTTTACCTAGCCTTTAGATACCTTCTATTACCTTCAGCTTCGTCTAGCCCGGCAAACCAAAAGCATCCGTGAAGTAAATGCAAGCTGCGGTGTCGTTTGAGCTGTGTAAAACCGCACGCGAATTGAACGTGGTGATCTGTCACGCAAGTTTTTCTAGGGAATACCTTTTACCTACTGACCCCGGGGGCAGGCTGGGTAGATATGTGGGAAGCTCGCCAGAGGCAGCATACCCGCTAAAACCCCTAAAAACCTTAAAAACCCTAGGGTATTCCACCTCGGCGCATAATATCGGAGCTACGGGAACGCTCTCATAGACGACCACGCCCCCCGCAGCGCTAGCCCCTTTGGGCACCTCCCCGAGCTCTTCCTCGCCTGTGTCGAACACCAGACACATCGTCATCATCATCTACCTTGCTCGACCGGTGAGCGCCTGACATCCTAACTAATATTATAATGCGAAAGTGAGTTTATTCGTTTGTTTGTATGTTTGTAACGCTTTCACGTCTCAACTACTCAATCGTCTTGAAATTTTGAATTCATGTTGTCTGGGGTACAGAAAAGGACATAGGGACATACTTTTATTCCCGAAAAAATATACAGTTCCTGTGGGACCGCGGGTGAAACCGCGGGGCGCAGCTAGTTTGTTATAAATGTAAACAAACGGTGATGAGACGGTCGAAGGGTCAATTAACTTTTGTCTTAATCCACAGTTAGACCCTAAATGGACCCTTATAAGGTGGAATGGGACGAAGGTCGGGGGGCTGAGCTACCCACGTCCGTAGGAGTGTACTCTATTCTGATTCCCTACACGTGGTCCCCGGGTAGTGCTAACCGGGTAGCAAACTCTGGTGGAAGGCTTCGGCCGTGGCCACCCACCGGACCAAGCCATGCTGTGAAATGACCTAGTCGTGTTTCGGAATGTAGTCCGGTGGAACCGTTCCGAAGACGGGTCTGAGCAGTAGCGCACTTGTAGCGCCTCATTCAACTGCCATCTTTGTACTTCTTCACTTTACAAAACTTCAAGGCTAGACTGAATAAGTACTTTATAGGTCGTCGTGCTCCATCTTAGACCACAACGTCGCCTAACATCAGGCGAGTTGGTGGTCAAACGAGGACCTATCTAAAAAAGAAGGTCAAAGTAAGTTTTCTCATACCATCGGAACCGAACTTTAGTTATTATTTTTATCTGTTCCGACTTATGTTACTACTCTACATATCTTATATCTTTAAATGAGCAATTCTTGTATATATATATATATATAATTGGAATCTCGGAATCGGCTCCAACGATTTTCATACAATTTAGTACTAGCTGCGACCCGTGGTTTCACCCACGGTCCCAGTGGAACCGTTGATTTTTCCGGGATAAAAAGTACCCTATGTCCTTTTCTGTACCCTAAACAACATGTATGCAAAATTTTACGACGATTGGTTGAGTAGTTCAGACGTGAAAGCGTTACAAAGAAACAAAGAAAATGAACAAAGACTCACTTTTTCATATTATATGCAGTACCTTTGATTTTAGTCTAACCTCAAAGCAAACACTCATTGACTTCGTGTTACTTAACAACGCCATCTGCTGTTGTGTCGTTAAAGCAAATATTTGCTCACAAAAAATAGTATTATTATTCGCCAATAGAATAGAAAGAAAGAAATAGAATGTCAGGAAGAGTCATATTTTTCAGTTGAGACTGTTCAAACGCCTCCTTTTTGTTATTTTTCTTTCAAGTTTATGTTTAAGTTGATTATCGATAAAACACAAATAAAATGACATTTTCTAAAAATGATTCCTACCTAGATCGATTTATCGCCCCCGAAACCCCCCATATACTAAATTGTATGAAAATCGTTGGAGCCGATTCCGAGATTCCAATTATATATATATATACATATATACAAGAATTGCTCATTTAAAGATATAAGATATATGGGGTTTCGGGGGCGATAAATCGATCTAGCTAGGAATCATTTTTAGAAAATGTCATTTTATTCGTGTTGTATCGATAATCAACCTATACATAAACTTGGAAGAAAAATAACAAAAAGGAGACGTTTGAGTAGTCTCAACTGAAAAATATGACTCTTCCTGACATCTATTGGCGAATAATAATACTATTTTTTGTGAGCAACTAATTGCGTTAACGACACAACAGCAGATGGCGTTGTTAAGTAACACGAAGTCAATGAGTGTTTGCTTTGAGGTTAGACTAAAATCAATTGTTTATTTTCAAAAAAAACACAATTAAAAAAATAAAAATACCGAGCAAAGCTCGGTCATCCAGGTACTTATATTTATTACATAATAGCATAATACCTACATTTTATTTCCTATCGTGCTCACGTGCAATGTCTTTCTCATTTATCTGTAAATCTTCAGTTCTAAGTACTTAGGAGTGAAATTCCTTCTTTTCATATTACGTCGATTCGATAAACTACTTTTTATTTCTATACTTGTTACATCTCTAAGATAACCTAGGTATTCAGAATTTGTACGGGGCCCCTTGCGGTACTGGACCTGACATTTGCCCCTGCAGTATACTTGATCCGGCTCCACAAAAGTGCATTTTAACATCCTACTAATATTATAAACGCGAAAGTTTGTGAGAATGGATGGATGGATGTTTGTTACTCTTTCACGCCAGAACGGCTGAACAGATCTGGATGAAATTTGGCACAGAGATAGATTATAGTCTAGAATACCACATAGGATACTTTTTAACCGCGGGTGAAACCGCGGGGCGCAGCTAGTATAACATACATATCGTCACGCCTTTTCCCCCGAGGGGGCTGGCAGAGGTGTAATACAACACCCACATTTCGCCGGACGATATTCAGTACCAAATGTGACAGGGGGCGAGCCTGTCGCCATACACCGGGCTCCAGTCATGTAGCAGATGACATACAATACGCACATATGATCACACAATGAACAAATTGGTGCGTGGCGTCGGCTGGGTTCGAACCCGCTCCCTCTGGCTTGAGAGGCGGACCTTTTCCAACTAGGCTGCCATCGCTTCTATCTGCATTTTACCCTGCTATAAATATTTCTTCGATAAATAGTGCTAAGGAATTCTACGCCAACATTATGACTAAGGAATTAAGATTAAACCAATTAAATGAGTAATAACAATAACGCAATAAAATAATGTAATCTCAATTGTGCGTAATCTATGTGCTTAATGCCTTAATATAAATATATACAGTAAAATATTCGGCAGATAAGCAAACAATACAACTGATAAGTTTGGAAAGTACTTATCGATAACCGGATCAGTATGTTATCCTTCAACGCAATCTTGATAGCACCTTACATCAGGTGAGTGACGCAGGTGTGCTTATAGCGCCTCTCTTCCGACTTTACGTAGAGTCAACTGGGGCAAATGCGTCTGTGGGGCAAATGCGTCTTTCGAAAATTACTGACAAACCCTTCACAAATTAGGCAACTAGCGCCATCTTGTACGGATCATTGCAACTAAAGATAGGAAAAAGATGTAGGTGGAGCCTAATTTGTGAAGGGTTTGTCAGTAATTCTCGAAAGACGCAATGTCCCCACCGACGCATTTGTCCCAGTTGACTCTACCTAAAATTTAACTAGATCTAGATTACACCGAAATAAATCAATCATTTCGATAGCAGATACTGAGGTAGGGTAGGTATTGAAAATCTATCGTCATATACGCCATCGCCAGTTATAGATTTACCTATTGTTTAGGGCATGAAGAAAGTCAATCAGAGACACTCTCTCATGGTGGAAATTCCGTCCAATCGCACTAAGCGTTTCAAATCCACTTTTCTTATAAGAACGGCAGAGGTGTTTGCCTGCGTCTATTTTCCACCTAAATACAATCCAGGGATGTTCAAGAAAAAAGTGAAGAGATATCTCCTAGGCAAGCGTGTTACACCCATTTCCCATCAGGTGAGCCAGTGGTCAAACGCATGCCTGGCCCGTTGCAAAAAAAACACTCTAAAATTGAGTCAAGTCAAGAGTCAAGTCTCAACTTAGAAAGAAAGAAAGAAAGAAAGAAAAAAAGTTTATTTGAGACCTATTGAAATTAAAAACATTAAGGGAATTTTACAATTTACAAGGTCACAAAACGGCCCCAACTCAGCATAATGCCGGCTGTTAACCGGCCAAAAACTTGAGTCAAGCGTCGACAATGTGACTTGACAATAGATTAGGTACCTCACAGGGCACACAGGTTTTAATGATTTTACATTTATATGGATAGGAATGGCTCTGTGAGCTGATGATCTCGCGGATGGCGTCTGTCCTGCTGTCCTATACAGTTTTTTTTTTTTTTACGTACAATAGGTCGGCGTTTGACCACCAACTCGCCTGATGTTAAGCGACGTTGTGGTCTAAGATGGAGCACGACAACCTATAAGGTACTTATTCACTCTAGCCTTGAAGTTTTGTAGAGTGAAGAAGTACAAAGACGGCAGTTGAGTGAGGCGCTATACAAGTGCGCCACTGCTCAGACCCGTCTTCGGAACGGTTACACCGGACTACATCCCGAAACACGACTAGGTCGTTTCACGGCATGGCTTGGTCCGGTGGGTGGTAACTAGCCACGGCCGAAGCCTCCCACCAGAGTTTGCTACCCGGTTAGCACTACCCGGGGACCACGTGTAGGGAATCAGAATAGAGTACACTCCTACGGACGTGGGTAGCTCAGCCCCCAAAATTTATTTGCATTTATTGTCAAGACACTTTATTACACTTCTGTCAAAGCTGAAGCATAGACGCTTCGCACATTACCGCTTCGTGCAATAACTGTCTCCTGACATACCTACAGTCTTTAAGTTTGAGAGCTTCTAAAAATTGTATGCCTGAAAAAATGTTTTTTTAAGCTATGTATAATTTCTCTAAGTCCGGTTACACTCCATAGTAACATCTAACACAGATTTTTCCTTTGTCAACAAAAACGGTACTTGGAAGTAAATAAGGGCCCTGGGACCACTCATATCACTTGTGGTTTGATGAACAATGCTGTATATTTAATACCTTATGTAAGTATTGTGGTTATTAATTATCTAGGACTTACTTAACAAATCACTATACAAATTTTACAACTAACTAGGCGTTTGACCACGATGGGAGCGACGACGCGGCCGAAGGTCTAACACGCTTGCCTAGGATGTAGGTACCTATTCCGTATTCACTTTTGTGTGTATTGGTACCTACCTCAGTACTGACTGAATATATATTCATTCATTCATTATTCGGTATTTCCTTTAGGTATCAATTTGATACCCAATCGGTATTGTACATGGTACACATTTTAGGTTAGGTTAGGTTTAGGTTAGGTTTCAGTACTGAGGTAGGTACCAATACAGGACTTTTGTATGTATTGGTACCTACCTCAGTACTGAATACAGTACTGTAGTGTGTCCAGTAGTTTACATTAGGTACTATCAATTTGACACAAAATCGGTATTGTACATGGTACCTAAGTTAGTTAGACTAATCATGTGACGTGAAGTGACGTCAAACTCAAAAACAGGGCATAGTTATGTTTATATATTATAACAAATTATAGATCTATAGATAGACCAATGCTTGGAGCGGACTCTAGACACTGAGCCCCTTCAGAGCCTAGCTAGAGCCTACTCAAAGCTAGTCTGACTTTCATTTTAAAATGTAACTAATATTATAAATGCGGAATCGAGTTTAATCGTTTGTTTATCTGTTACTACTTTAGTATAGTAGATTAGTTATTACTTTACTTTTACGCTTTAAATATATAACCACAGTCATCAACCGATCGCCATTAAATTTTGCATAAACGTTGTCAGGGAATAGTACAGAACAGTGGCCCTATTCGGAGATTTGAGATTTTCATCTCACTTTTTTTCGTTCTTGTTGCTCTCGCTTGAAACGTCATAGGTGTGAGAGTGACCAAGATAAAATCTCATCTCATCTCACGCACAGCGGGGCTATTCCTGCGCGTGAGATGAGATGAGATTTTATCTTGGTCACTCTCACACATATGACGTTTCGAACGAGAGCAACAAGGACAAAAAAAGGTGAGATGAAAATCTCAAATCTCCGAATAGGGCCACAGGAATAGCCCCCCAGTACAGAAAAGGACATTTCTTGTGGGACCGCGGGGTAAAGCTGACTTGTGAAGCTGGCTGAATCCGGACCTGTTTTTTGACATTGACTTTTTGCCACAGATTTATTTTAATGAAAGATAAAGCTTGTAGGTAAAGGTAAGCCCTAGAACCTCGTCCCGAAGTCGGTTAAAAAGTACAAACTATCTCTGATGGAGCCATTTCGTGCATCATATCAACTATTAGATCTAGTGATTACTACATGAACTACATTGACGAATATGAACGACAGGGTTGTCGCATTGCGCTGTTTTTATCTACCGTTGCGAAAATTATTGATTGCTGATTAAGAATTACAGTTGAAGTTGTTTCAGGATGGCTATTCTTACGGAGTGAGATTCAATCTCACCACTTTTCGTCCTTGTTGCTCTCGTTTGAATGGTCATAGGTGTGAAAGTGACCAAGATAAAATCTTATCTCATCTCACGCGTAGGAATAGCTATCCATAGCGATTGACATCACTTCAGTAATTTGCTTTGGAACCCAAAAAATTGAGAACAAAACAAACATAATACCTAGCTACTTGAGAAATAATTTCCGTCTTTTGATACGAAAGCCTCTCAAGCCAATGGGAGCGGGTTCGAACCCAGCCGACGGCACGTCGTATTGTATGTCATCTGCTACATGAGTGGAGCCCGGTCTATGGCGACAGGCTCGCCCCATGTCACATTTGGAACTGAATATCGTCCAGCGAAGTTTGGGTGTTGTATTACACCTCTACCAGCCCCCTCGGGGGAAAGGCGTGACGGGAAAAAACCACAAAAAACTTCTTTAAGTAGTATGCATGCTCTTAGCTCAATTTTATCGTTTGGGAATTCCCTACATCGCCAGTTCAAGCGTTTCACGGTTGGTAACAAAACGATGCCAAATTCTACTAATAGATTCGACAGTTACATTTATAAAAATACTTAGTAAGAATCGTGGGAGAGTATTTGCTCGAGAAAATAGCATGGCTTATTAGTATTTTTATGCCTAACCATATGTATTACACATATGACATAACCAGTGACGGATTAAGACTACTTGATGCCCTAAGCAATCCACGCCTGTGGACCCTCCTTTCCGTATGTCAACTAGAATCGGTCTTTAAACCTTTCCTAAAAACATTAGTTTTTTGTAAAATAAGATGATGAGATGTAACGTACTTCAGAAGTGGAGTAGGTGCGGCAGCTAGCGGGCAGCGAGTGGGCAAGCGGGAGCGGGGTTATGACTCTAGGTCGGACTCTATGTATGTATGTCAACTTAAAACGCGCGAATTTTCAAATTAGTCCTAGAAACTTTTTTTGGTGTGGTTTTTGGTGACGTGAGAGTGAGACGTGATTCGTGATGCCCTAAGGACCTAAGGACGGATTTTTTTTGTTTCTCCTGGTGCCTCCCCCCAGACGTGATGCCCTAGGCAATTGCTTAATTTGATTAAGGGTTAATCCGTCACTGGACATAACTAAGCTTCATCTATTATCTTGCAGCACACATAGGTAGGATAGGATCGTAGCAAGTGAAGAGAAGTGGTCTCTGCCTACCCTTAAGGGAAAGAGGCGTGATTATACTCGTACGTACATATGTATGCATGTACTAATACTACTAATAGGTATTTACAATCAATCGGAAACGTTTCTTACCGGATTCCACTGAACTCAAATTGTTTGAATGGCAGTCCGTATTCATAAGTTCGATCGAAATTATACATATATGTACTTGATTCCTTATTCCAAACTGCATTAAAGTAAACTGAGATTCGAACAATTTGAGTTTGGAATTTGTGGGATCCGGGACCCTATTCGGAGATTTGAGATTTTCATCTCACTTCTTTGCGTCCTTGTTGCTCTCGTTTGAAACGTCATAAGTGTGAGAGTGACCAAGATAAAATCTCATCTCATCTCACGCGCAGGAATAGCCCCCCCGATCGGAAACGATTCCGAATGATTCTGAATAGCACCGCTGCTGGAGGGCTATTCCTATGCGTGAAATGAAATGAGATTTTATCTTGATTACTCTCACACCTATGACCATTCAAAGGAGAGCAACAAGGACGACAAATGCTGAGATTGAATCTCACTCCATAAGAATAGGCCTACTGGAACCGTTTTTTTTTTTTCGGATTTAAATGGCGTGACGAAATCTCTATCGTCTTCTCTGCATAGTAAAACAAAAGCGATTTTTCGCTCCTATTCCTAAACTGTTAGGTATTTTGGTTTAAATTTAATAAAAACACTTTTCCATAGTAGGTAGAATCTTTTATTTCTGTTAAATCCTTTTACAAAACACAACTATACATTCTTTCAGTTCACCATTCTAGATAGGATACAACCACAGACAATCCTACTTCCTACTAATATTATAAACGCGAAAGTTTGTATGAATGGATGGATGGATGGATGGATATTTGTTACTCTTTCACGCCAGATCGGCTGAACAGATCTGGATGAAATTTAGCTCAGAGATAGATTCTAGTCTAGAATAGCACATAGGATACTTTTTAATCGCGGGTGCAGCTAGTAATAAATATTTTTTTAAAACTAAATTCGGGACACTTTTTACACGGTCGCCTGACCCCAAACTAAGCAAAGCTTGTACTATGGCTGCCAGAGACTGATATACATACTTAGATATTTTTAAACACATTTCAACACCCAGACATAGAACAAACACAAATGTTTATAACATAAATGTTTGCCCTAGGTGGGAATCGAACCCACGCCCCCAAGCTCAGAAGGCAGGTTCACTACCAACTGAGCCTCCGAGGCAGTCAAATAATAGAATAGTGATGTGCCTTGAAAGTAGTATGTACAATTTCAACATAAACCACGTAATGAAATTTTGATGCGGGTCTTATCTGTGGTTGGATATTTTTATATGGAAAGTTTATAGGTATGTACCGTACGAAACCGGGACGGGTCGCTAGTGTGCGTTTGTGTAAATGACATGTGTCAATTCAGAGAAATATCGTAAAAATACACTCATCCTTTCAAGGAGTTTTTTGGCGGGAGCCGAAAAGATTTTCAGCTTCCACAAAATCACCATCAAAGACACCATCTGGTGTCGTGATTTTGTATTATTTTCTAAAACTTGTGATTCTTCGAGTGTTAAAGTATAATAAATGTGGATTATTAACCTTTGCTGATTCGTAAAAGGAAATGCTACTTTTCGTGTTCTCTACAAAACTCGACATAAAGTTTCAGTAAAGTATCCGCGGCTTTACTGAAATGGGAAAAGGGGAGGGATTCATTTCATCTTTCATCACCCTCTCCTCTATCATCATCATCTTATATTTAGCAACTCATGTGAGAAAAACTGATACGGATGACAAGGAGGTATGGCCATGTTGGCTTTAGCCTGCCCTAGGGGCAAAAAAAATCATCCGTTCAAAACAAAAACAAATCCCTTTGATCGTAACCTCAGAATAATAATTAAAGCAATTATGTAGCTTGTTTAGTTATTATTCTAAGATCGTAACACACCCTCTAACTCACAAATTTGACAAATATATAAGTGCTAACTGACAAGCTGATAGCTCCTCGCAAGATATGACGTAGGAATGAAGTAGGTAGGTACCTAAGGAAGTGTTTACTTACCTACTACCTACTTAGCTATTTATTGATCGAAACCCACTTCGTTGATGTGTTATCGACCACCTCCCTTGAGAGTTTGAACAACGTACTCATGAAAACAAGTACGTATCCACTTGACTTGTACAGGGTTATGGGTATTTGGTGTACTAACTCAAAAGGGGGTAATAAATTATACCCATCATTGTCAAAATCTCTCACTATGCAATCAACCCAAAATCTCGTAAAAAAATCAGTTGTTCCAAAGAGTTCATTGATCGTTGACAAAATGTATGGAACAGCTGTTAGTTTTTTCTCGGTTTCAGAGTTGACCCATTAGTAAAAGTTGTTCATAATGATGAGTAAAATGACCCCCTTTCGCCTTAGTACACCCTCCCTATAACCCGATAAAAGGTACCTAGTAATTATTTTAAAAATTAAGTAAGTACATAATTTTAGTAAAAAAAATTTCTTTAAATTTGAAAAATTAACTAATATTTAATTTTGCAAAACAAAAAACATATTTTTAAACAAAACATGCTAAACCTAGCATTCTATGCAAGACCTTCTATGCAACCTCCTATGCAAAAGATTCAGGTTTGATTCCCGGTTGGGCAGATGTTTGAATGATTAATTTAAGTATAATTCATTAATTATCTTTTTATTTTAATTGTCCGTGTCTCTGCATGTGTTCCATGGCAATCCCGACACAGAAACCTAGCGAGGAAACTACGAGTGCTAACGTGGTAATTATACTTAATTAAATAAAGGCTATTTACCAAACTAAGGAAAAACCAACGACTATCAAAACCAATTATTACTAATTTATATACCAGTTACCTACTCTACTCCACTTAAATTGTTTAAGCTTATCTCAGTTATTTTATAACCATTGCAATCCTACTAATATTATAAACGCGAAAGTTTGTAAGAATGGATGGATGGATGGATGGATGGATGGATGGATGTTTGTTACTCTTTCACGCCAGAACGGCTGAACAGATCTGGATGAAATTTGGGACAGAGATGGATTATTGTCTATGATAGCACATAGGATACTTTTTAACTGCGGGTGAAACCGCGGGACGCGGTTATTCTATTCTTCTTTTCTTACGGTTTCTTACGAATGCTATTCTAGACTATAATCCATCTCTGTCCCAAATTTCATCCAGATCTGTTCAGCCGTTCTGGCGTGAAAGAGTAACAAAGTCCGCCTGGGGAAGTAGGCGGATTTTAATCAATTTAGGTATTTTGATAGCATCCGACATGTGTGTGACTGTGATGAGCAGGCGATGGGCTTAATGCCGATGGGTCATGATCCAAAAAGACCAGGGGGGCTATTCCTGCGCGTGAGATGAGATGAGATTTTATCTTGGTCACTCTCACACCTATGACGTTTCAAACTAGAGCAACAAGGACGCAAAATGGTGAGATGAGAATCTCAAATCTCCGAATAGGGTCCAACGTTCCGGGAGCCAACACCGGATGACGTCACTCGTCATTGTGATCCGTTCAAGCTTGTTGTAAATGACATATTTCGGTCTTGCTTATGCATAGATTGAATTCGATTGACATCACTGCGACTTACCCACGTGACCATTTTTGACTCGGTACGCTATACCTTGCGGAGTATATTATTATAGGTACCATTGGATAGGTAATTTCTTAGGTCTTCGCACAAAGGTCGACTCAAATCGAGCATTGTAAAAATCCGTGTTCCGAAAAGGAGGAGATACATACAAAAAAAAACACATCGTCTTTGTTTTTTTTTGTTTGATCGTCGTTCTATGTTTAAAAATCTTTTTTTTTTCGTACTGTTATACAGTAGTATTTGTCAAGTGTGTAACTGTTTGTTTGTACGACGATGCGTGATTGACACTCGCCATGGTCGCGAGTAGGTAGGTACACGTAGTATAAGTGCCTATTATTACGCGATTTCTCGGGCCCTGTATATCGTGTGTAACTAATTGTGTATGTCTCTGCCTGAAGCAGGGAGGTCGTAACCACTCGGTCGTACAATTCAGACACCCTGACTCCCATCACCCGCGTCATTTTAGGGCGTGTTCGTGGGTGCGCCGACCACACACAGGACCAGGGACCCTATTCGGAGATTTGAGATTCTCATCTCACCATTTTGCGTCCTTGTTGCTCTAGTTTGAAACGTCATAGGTGTGAGAGTGACCAAGATAATAGCCCCCCAGCGGGGCTATTCCTACGCGTGAGATGAGATGAGATTTTGTATTGGTCACTTTCACACCCATAACGTTTCAAACGAGAGCAACAAGGACGAAAAAATGTGAGATGAAAATCTCAAATCTCCGAATAGGGCCTCTGGACACGCTTGCCACGCGCCAAGTCAGCGCACGCATCGTGCACGCCTCACACCGCCCGCTCCAATCTTCTGTAGTAATTAATTTTACGAAAACTTTTTTTCGTTTTCGTTTGGCTCCATATATTTCAATTAAGCGGAACATTGGAAAACGCAAATGGAAATAAAGCGGAAACATTTGGAACTAGGCTAAATGTATGAAACCAAACGAAAACTTTTAACTATCAGAACTCGCGGTAAGCCCCCAGAAGTTTCGATTACAAAATGAATTAAAAAAATGTTGTCTCTGTTCACATATTTGTTATGCGACTGCGCAAGAAGGAGAGTTATGTTTTTCGAGTGTATGTATGTATGTATGTGGGTATGTATGTATGAGGTTTCTTTGGCACGCCCTACAGCCTAAACAGCTCCATGGATGTCGACATGTGAGGTGTCATTTGAATCGTCTTGATAGTGGAAGTGACATAGAGTACAAGATTTAGCAGTCGGGTTTTTTGTTTTTCTTTTAATAATGTTACTTGTATCCTTCGAGGTTGTCGACTTCACGACCGGAAACACGTCACCGCCGAAGGTGATCCCTGGTTGGACGTGTTTCCCGCGCATGTCCAGATTTGGCGCGCAGACTGACGCGTCGTTGCATTCTAATTAATAATTACCACATAATTACTGGCTTGAATGTTTTGTAGAACAACACAACTTACCAGCGTTTTTTTGTTGTGTGAACACTTCGATCAGATATTAATATTTCGATTCGATGTGTGAACACGATAGTAGATATACGTTAAGTCGCATTAAGGCTTCCGCGACGCGCTGAATTTTCCATACAAACGCGCTTGTCAATTTTCTTGGAAACCAATGGTCAGATTATGATGACATGTACAATGAAATGATCTATGTCTCCGCCCCTATGTACTTGGTTTTCTTAAAAAAAAACGCCCTCAAGAGTACCTAAATGAGCTATGAAAAATATTCGTGAAAAGTATAAGGGGTGACTTTAAACTAATTTTTATAAAAGGTAGACAAATCAAATCTAAAAATCCTTTACATAGATAGAGGCGGGTGTCTAAATTATTATATAATACAAGGGACATTTTTAGTTATCCAAGAATGATTGGAGAAGTGCAAAAGTCATAAAAATTATTGCAATTGCACTTTGTCACTCTGTAGATAAGTTTAGAGGCTCATCAGTATCATTACTTGCTCTCTTCACTCTCGTTACCTTCTTCTAGACGAAATGGCAATAGAAAACCTTTAGAAAATGCGAAGCTAGTCTAAAGTGCTCGCCGGACCCTTAAACGGCACAACGTCCAAAGACATTATTTTTTTTTTTACATTCTGATGAGCACCTTCCTACCTACTTACTAAGAAATTAGTAACGGTTTTTAAGAAATAAACAAAATATTTATAAAATATTTACTTTTTTTTTTTTAATCTTGTTTACTTTTGGGGTCTTTTGTTTACAACATGTCAGTACCATTGTATTAATAAAACTATTGATTACGTAATGGAAACAGAGAAAACATTGCAAATAAAGTAAAACATAAGTAAATACATAAAGAATCACTTGAGATGACTCACACATTTGAGCAGATCTTTGGTCGCATCGGAGCCAGGTTCCGCTAATAATTTATTAAAACGCCCAACATCCAGTCTGTTCAAATGGTAAGTTACCTCAAGGGCCCGCCTCTCCTGCTGAAGGCGCGTACACTCAGTAAAATAATTTACAAAATTGACTGTAGAAGAGAGGAAGTCGTTTAATCTTTGTAACCGAAGAAACCGCACTCTGAGGAAATTCAGCTTAGAAAAAAATAAATTTTAATAGTTATTTTTTCATACCATTGCATTCGCGCCTTTTTACCCGACTGCGCGAGGAGAGTCATGTTTTTACAGCGTACCCGTATGTAAGTAAGTATGTATGTACGCAAAAACGACAGGGTGTTATTGACGTGCCTGTGTGTGTGTGTGTGTGTGTGTCTGTCTGTCTGCGGCATCGTAGCTTCCCAAATGGATGAACCGATTTTGATTTGGTTTTTTCAGTTTTATTTGAAAGGTGAATTAGTCGGGAGTGTTTTTAGATGTTTGATGAAAATCGATGTCGGAGGTTTTTAATTTTTTTTTATTCCATTCGCGCCTTTTTTTTTACTTACATTTGTCGATACCAGATACCAGGTACCAGGATAGCAGAAGCGATAGAGAGGTAGGTTTAAAAAAAATAACAGCCAAGTGGTTCTAAATGACCAAAATGTATGACGCAACCCTAGTAAAAGACGTACCTGTCACTACTAACCTAGTCTATAAAAGTTGGCCTGTCACTATTCGTTCTTAAACAGTATGGAACTCTCTCTAGATATAGAAGTACTCATAGATTCTATTGTATAGGGTCCGCCACATAACTTTTTATTTTGAAAATGCTCTAAAAAGAAAACTACTGAATATTTTCTCAAATTTCTTTTTTTATTTGAAAGTTGTACTTTCAAATAAAAAAAGAAATTTTCAATATTAACCTTCCGGTTAATAATGAAAAATAATTTCATTCGAACGGCTGCCTCGGCTGGCAATGCAGTACCCTACACGATGAGGGACACACGAACAGGACGGCGCTACATGCCACACGGCCGAAGGTATACTCGATGTTTTGCGCCCTGTTTTTGAAGATCGCATTATCAGTTGCATGCATGGCCAGCCGAGGCAGCCGTTCGAATGAAATTATTTTTCATTATTAACCGGAAGGATTGTACTCTGATTGGACTGTAAAGAAAACTACGGAAAATATTCAGTATTTTCTTTATAGAGCATTTTCAAAACAAAAAGTTATGTGGCGGACCCAATAGAAATCTCAGGAGAGGTATATGACAGCCTATATACCTATATATTATTAGGTCCTTACGTATGAAATTGGCGTTTTGTACGGGAGGAATAAAAAGTCGATTTTTTTTTTTGTAAAATATATTTAATTAATCAAAGTATGCACTGTTGTTATCTATGCACTTTTGCCATCTTATGGGTAGTTCATTGATCCCTTTACTATAAAAACCATGGGGGCGAGAATCAATAAACTCTTTAAAGGCGGTTTGGACTGCTGCATCGGAGTGGAATTTTTTTCCTTGTAAGAAGTTGTCCAAATTCCGGAAGAAATGGTAATCTGTTGGAGCAAGGTCCGGGGAGTACGGTGAATGTTGCAGATATTCCAATTGTAGCTCAGCTAACTTAGTGGTTGTTTGTTGTGCAGTGTGTGGTCTTGCGTTGTCGTGAAGCAGCAGTGGCCTGGAGCGATTGACCAATCTCGGTTGTTTAACAGCTAGTTCTTCCTTCATGGTTTGCAGTTGCTGACAATAGATATCTGCCGTAATCGTTTGGCCAGATTTAAGAAAGCTATAGTGAACGACACCGGCGCTAGTCCACCAAACACTTACAAGTAACTTTTTCTGAGTCAATTTTCGTTTAGGGCAGGTTTTGGCTGGGTCTCCAGGGTTCAGCCATTGCGATGAGCGCTTTCGATTATCGTACAATACCCACTTTTCATCACAAGTAATGATTCGATTTAAAATCCCTTCATTATTGTGTCGGTTGAGCAAAGTAACACAGCAGGCGACCCGTGTTTGCAAGTTCGATTCACTCAATTCATGAGGTACCCATAGTTCGAGTTTTTTTACTTTCCCGATTTGCTTCAAGTGGCTTAATACAGTTTTGTCACTTACCCCGAAGCCTGCTGCTATCTCTGAAGTGCTTTGTGATGGATCCGCTTCCACAATAGCCTTTAATTCTTCGTTTTTCACTTTGATCTCCGGCCGTCCACGGGGTTGGTTCTTAAGGTCGAAATTTCCAAAACGAAAACGTTGAAACCAAAAACGTACCATGCTGTCTTTAGCGACACCAGCGCCGTACACATAATTAATTCTTCGAGCTGTTTCTGCAGCACTGGTGCCACGGTAGAACTCGTACTCGTAAATATACCGATATTTCATGTTTTCCGGCGCGCGGTAATAAGCGACGCCAAAGAAAAAATAATGAGGAAAATAACAAATGAATGACTGTATTCCAAAGAAAAAAAAACCAGCTAAATGAATTTATTAATTTGAATTTCGAATTCTTAACCAAAGAGGAGATATTTCAGATCAAATTGATCAGTACGACAAAACGCTGATTTCATACGTAAGGACCTTATTTATATTCAGTGTTACGTTATTTTATTTTGCATTTTCTCGCAAAAACGTGTGCTACACGAGCGGAAAGCTTGTCAATACAAATATCTTTATTGACAAACCATTTGCACTATGTACAAACATTGCGGACCCCGCACTTGGAAAACACAGTACCGCGTCCACTTAAACCACTTAATATTTATGGCAGACTAGACAAAATACATTTTAGAAATTTAAATAATAATAATAATAAATAAAAGTAATGTTGCCGATAAGCCTAAAATTGTGCTTGTCGACCGGTCCCAGCGCCGGGCAGTGCTTGTCGACATCACCATCCCACATGACGAGAACCTCGTGAAGGCCGAGAAGGACAAACTCAGCCAGTACCTTGACTTGGCTCACGAGGTAACCGCCATGTGGGATGTTGACTCGACGATCATTGTCCCGATAGTCGTCACGGTAAACGGTCTCATAGCGAAGAGCCTCGACCAACACCTCAAGAGGCTCTCGTTAGACGGTTGGATCAAGGGCCAGATACAAAAGGCAGTGATCCTAGACACGTGCCGTATTGTCAGGAGGTTCCTCACTCTGCAGCCCTAACCACCGGTAGCTTGGGCCTCGCCCCGCTGCCGGCGGCACCCTAGTTTTTAAGTTTTTAATTTTTTTTTTTTTTATATTAATTTATAGTATTGTAAAAAATTTAAAAACAAAATAAATAAAAAAAAACTGCAATAATAGTAATAATAAATTCTTTATTGACACAAACTTAGGGACTTACAAAAACAATATCATTTACAGGAAGTACATTACAAGTAAACTACTTATTGTCAGTGAGAACTGGCTGGCACTCGCACTAGTATGCAAACTTGGTTGCAGCACCAGAGCCCTCCGAAGCGAGTTTGTAATTTATTTTAAACAAATCATTACATTATAACGGGGGGGGGGGGGGGGGGGATATTACTGACAGACCAACTTCGAATCAGAACTTCCACTTCTAGTATATAAATACGAAGATAGATACCACGTAACCTAATCTAAGCGCACAAAATACTTCCTATTACCACAGAATACTCCCTATTACGACAGAACACTAACCTAACCTAACCCCAGTAAACTATATATTATTAATGATTATTTCCTTTTCACTAATATTAGGTCCTTACGTATGAAATTAGCGTTTTGTCGTACTGATCAATTTGATCTGAAATATCTCCTCTTTGGTTAAGAATTCGAAATTCAAATTAATACATTCATTAAGCTGGTTTTTTTTTCTTTGGAATACAGTCATTCATTTGTTATTTTCCTCATTATTTTTTCTTTGGCGTCGCTTATTACCGCGCAATGGAAAACATGAAATATCGGTATATTTACGAGTACGAGTTCTACCGTGGCACCAGTGCTGCAGAACCAGCTCGAAGAATTAATGATGTGTACGGCGGTGGTGTCGCTAAAGACAGCACGGTACGTTTTTGGTTTCAACGTTTTCGTTCTGGAAATTTCGACCTTAAGAACCAACCCCGTGGACGGCCGGAGATCATAGTGAAAAACGAAGAATTAAAGGCTATTGTGGAAGCGGATCCATCACAAAGCACTTCAGAGATAGCAGCAGGCTTCGGGGCAAGTGACAAAACTGTATTAATCCACTTGAAGCAAATCGGGAAAGTAAGAAAACTCGAACGATGGGTACCTCATGAATTGAGTGAATCGAACTTGCAAACACGGGTCGCCTGAAAAAGTTACTTGAAGTGTTTGGTGGACTAGCGCCGGTGTCGTTCACTACAGCTTTCTTAAATCTGGCCAAACGATTATGGCAGATAAGTATCTATTGTCAGCAACTGCAAACCATGAAGGAAGAACTAGCTGTTAAACAACCGAGATTGGTCAATCGCTCTAGGCCACTGCTGCTTCACGACAACGCAAGACCACACACTGCACAACAAACAACCACTAAGTAAGCTGAGCTACAATTGGAATGTCTGCGACATCCACCGTACTCCCCGGACCTTGCTCCAACAGATTACCATTTCTTCCGGAATTTGGACAACTTCTTACAAGGAAAAAAATTCCACTCCGATGCAGTAGTCCAAACCGCCTTCAAAGAGTTTATTGATTCTCGCCCCCATGGTTTTTATAGTAAAGGGATCAATGAACTACCCATAAGATGGCAAAAGTGCATAGATAACAACGGTGCATACTTTGATTAATTAAATATATTTTACAAAAAAAAATCGACTTTTTATTCCTCCCGTACAAAACGCCAATTTCATACGTAAGGACCTAATATTAATAAAGTACGTAGGGACTGAGATAGTATCTATAGTTTTTTTTTTAATGTTTAAAACGAAAAGTAGGTACTAACAATTAGCAATCAATTTTAAAACCAAATCGGACTGAGTAAAACTACATTGAGATGAAATATGAATTTGCTAAAATTAACAGCCGCTTTCAACTCTTGTATCGCAATGATTCTAAGTGAATCTACCATCAAAATATCGTATACTAGCGGTTACACGTGACTTTGTTCGCGTTTATGCAGAAAATAGTATCCAAAAACCTTTCTCGTGAAATACTTTTACTATTATTTATTTGTTCGTTCAAAATTGCATACAGCACCCTAACAGTCCAAAGACTAAGGCAGTGCCATAAGAACATACAAATTAAATGTTACTTACATCCTACTATCCTATCTTACTTCCTACTATTCTATACTACTATACTATTCTACTAATATGTATTATAAACGCGAAAGTTTGTAAGAATAGATGGATGGATAATAATAATATAATAATAATAAGTTTATTCAAAATCTGTACAGAGGTGTTGGTAACATTATTTTCTTTTCTTAACAGTGTGTTAATATGGGTACCATATGAGTCGCTGTGCCCTGCACTAGGTCTCGTCAGAGCCTGTATTGCAGAGTACAGTTCCTTTTGGCCCTCTGGCCACTTTATATAACAATAATAAGTATGCAAACTAATCTATAATTTATTTAAAAATATAAAATACTTAAATAACTTAACTATTTTAGATAAACATAGGCAAAACAATGAAACACAAACTGGAAGAGTATTTGTGTTGTAGTATTTCTTAGTTCTATATTTTTTTTTTTTTTTTTTTTTATTAATTTCTAAGTGAATGGGTGTTGAGTGTGTGTGTTTGTGTGAAAGTGTTAGTGTTTGTGCACGTATATATACATGTGATGGTGTGTGAGTGTGTGTGTGCGTTTATGTGTGTACGTGAGACAGCTCCACATAGCACCATCCTCGAGAGAGTTGGGCTTGCGGAGATGACCACGGGCGTATGTGGTGTGGTGTGATGTGTACGGTGATTTAACCTGTTCAATTGTTCGTTTTTTTTTTTTTTTTTTTTTTTTTTTTGCCATTTTATTACCTTTTATAATTGATTATTCTGTAAGTTTTTCCGTTTCGTCATAGTTCAAAGATAATAAGAAATTAACTGTTATTAGATTGCATTTAAATTTTGTGACATTTTCAAGTTCTAATTTTTTGTTCAATTTATTATAAAGTACAGGTCCTAACTTGTCTAGGCTCATGGCACCGAATTTGGTTCGTTTGGCTGAGGTTCTGAAAACTAAATCTTTTCTTCTTTTTTGAGCTTTCTCTTTGCAACTATCAGTAGCAACTAGCATATGTTGTCTGTTGATGATTGATTTGACAAATAGTTGCCGAACTGTAAGCACGCTACATTCTTTGTACAGTTGTACAGTCGGGAAGCGTCTCGGTTTGAAAGTCATTACTTTTAAGAGAGCTCTTTGTGATATCTCTAACCGTTCTAGATGTGTTTTTGCAGCTGAACCCCACGAGGGAATACAATAGGATAGGATTGACTGGGCTAGGGCATAATAGATTTTGAGAAGGTAGTCGAATCTCAGCAAGTGCCGTAACTGTTTGAAAGTAAATATAAGTTTTCTTACTCTACTTGATAGTTGTTTTATGTGTCCCGTCCAATTTAAGTGTTGATCCAGTATAACTCCTAAGTATCTTATCTCTGAGGTTTGATTAAGATTGTCACATCTACATGTGCAACCTATATCACAGGTGGACTTGTGTATTTTAAGGTGTAATGGTTTTTTAGGTTGGGTTGTGATGTTAATACTAAATGTAATATACTTAGTTTTTGTTATATTAATGGAAAGCAGATTAATTCTTAGCCATCTTGAAACCTTGTCTAAGCCTTTGTTGATTACTTGTTGAGTTTCTTTCCAAGTTTTCCCATGAAATAATAGCACAGTGTCGTCTGCGTAAGTAACTATTTTGCCTTGATGAAGCTGTAAGTCGCATAACTGATTGATGTATACGAGAAAGAGCGTCGGTCCCAGAATACTGCCTTGAGGCACTCCAAATTTCATATCAGCTTGACAACTTATTACATTATCTACCCTCACTGTCTGTGTTCTACCTGTGAGGTAGCTCTGGAACCATTTTAGAGGAGTTCCTCTTATTCCGATCGCTTCAAGTTTTGACAATAAGATGGAAATAGAGACTGTATCGAAGGCTTTTGCTAAATCGAGGAAGATGCCTACACATTTGTTTTTCTCATCTAGGTTTTTTTTTATATGTTCGGTAACACTAAGCACTGCATCTTCGGCACATCTTCCTGATCTAAATCCAAATTGATTTCCTGAGAGTATGTTTTTGCTTTCCAGGTACTTCTTCAGCCTTATGTTCATGAGTTTTTCCAGTACCTTGGAGAAAGTAGGAAGCAAAGATATAGGTCGATAGTTTGTGACACACACCTCATCTCCGCCCTTGTGAATTGGACAGACTATGGACTTTTTGAACGCTGTTGGTACTACACCAGAGTCAAAGCTGACTTGGCAAATTGCCGTTAGTGGTTCCAGAATATATGGCAGAATCACTTTTAATAATTTAGCATTGACTTTATCCCATCCAGGTGCTGAGCTGTTTTTAAGATTTCGAACAATATTGTAAATCTCTGTGTGATCTGTAGGTAAAAGACCAAAGGATGTCAGGTGTTTATCGGTATTGCTATGATGAGTTGCGGCTAAGTTTTCTTCATTATGATTTAGAGATTTCAGTGTGTCTTTGGCAAGGTCTGATCCTACATTGATAAAGTATTGGTTTACTTCGTTTAAAGATTCGATTGGAGACGGTTTAATATTCAGTAAACTTTCAACCGGGTTTGCTTTCACTGGAAAATTACATATCTTTTTTATTGTTTCCCACGTTTTTTTACTATCTTTATTACATTTTATTAGCTCTGTTCTTTCATATGTTCTTTTTAGTTTTGTATAGGATATTTGTTACTCTGTCACGCCAGAACGGCTGAACAGATCTGGATGAAATTTGGCACAGAGTGACAGAGATAGATTATGGTCTAGAATAGCACATAGGATACTTTTTAACCGCGGGCGCAGCTAGTAAATTGATAATTATAACTATAGATAGCTACTGATTCAAGAATTGCATTCACAGAGTCTGTGAGCCACTGCAGACTTGCCACTTGCAGAGCCCAACGTCTCGCCTCACAGCCAGCGTGCTGTACCTCACCATGCCTATGAAGAACAGGGTTGAGTACCTACATCAGCGTGAAGGAAGGATAGACACCGTTAATCAAACGCGTGAATTTATTTTGAATTTTATCCAACACGTATAATTATTTTCATGAGGATTCCAAATAATTGTAATAAGTAGGTACATAAAGTATAAACTAATTATCAAATTCATCAAGGTCCTCGCAGCGTGTAAGCCGTAAAAAGCCTATGAACAGACAAACAGACAAAGTTACTTTCCATTTTAAAATATTAGTAAATATGGGTATGGATATGATCAGTGTAATCTACAATCATAATGATAGGAACGAAGTACAAGCAATTGACCGTAATTAGTAATTAGCTAGGTTCTCTTATTACCATCGAGGTCAATTATGTTAATTTTCATATCATAGGATTAAACCAGATCAGGTATGATAGGGACTAATGGGCACTGGCACTAAATATAAGAAGTGTTTGCTTTAGTTTTTTTTATGTAGAATAGGTCGGCGTTTGACCACCAACTCGCCTGATGTTAAGCGACGGTGTGGTCTAAGATGGAACACGACGACCTATAACGTACTTATTCACTCTCGCCTTGACGTTTTTTAGAGTGAAGAAGTACAAAGACGGTAGGTAGTTGAGTGAGGCGCTACAAGTGCGCTACAGCTCAGACCCGTCTTCGGAGTTACGTAGTTTTTAGCTACTCCTAGCAAAATATTGGCTCATCGGGCACATATTATAAGATAAAAAACTTATGAAATGACATATGGTTGTTAATAAAATTAGGTAGGAGCTCTAGCTAGGAGTAGATCAAGTTTTACTATGACTTAGGAAATTCTTATATTTAGGGTTAGTGGCCATAGTTAAGTAGATCTGCAGTGCTATTCACAATCATTTGGAAACGTTTCCGATCGGATCCTCAGATCAACTCTCTAGGTTGGTCTGAGATCGGATCCCAAAAATTTCAAACTCAATTTGTTCGAATCTCAGTCTACTTTTATCAATTTGGGAATAGGCAATTAAGAATAAATCCCATCTGAAGAATGAATCACGTTTAAAGACTTATGAATACGGACTGAGATTCAAATAATTTTAGTTAAAATATTTGGAATCCGAACTGAAACGTTTACGAATGATTGTGAATACCTATGCTGCATCCAAATTCACAACCATTCAGAAACGTTTCCGATCGGATTCCAAAAACTGTTTACCCAAAATATTCGAATATTAGTCCGTATTTATTAGTTATTAAACGTGAATCATTCTTCTTTTCGTATTTATACTCGATTCCTTATTGCAAAATTTATAAACTGAGATTTGAACAAATTGAGTTTGAAATTCGTGGAATCCGATCGGAAACGTTTCCGAATGGTTGTGAATAGCAGCGCTGGTACCTATATTATTTTAAATATCGTATGTGTAAGGTAGGTCTTTTATTTATTGCTACTCGTGTCATTTCTATTTCATTGGCATAATAATCTGGTTAAGTACATTAGTTATTTCACGAATCTATAATTTTTAAGTCTTTACACATATATCGACGTGTGAAAGTATCTAGGTATAAATTCCCTGGATGGATGGATTTTGATTAGGTAATTTTTTAGGCAATCTTCATATTAGCCTAGCAAATAATGCTGTGAAGTTAGGTAGCGATCTGGATCATCGTAAGAGCGGGCGCAGCTAATTAATAATATGCTAATAACTTTTTTCTCTCTTAATAAGCGATGATAGCCTAGTTGGCACTGAATATCGTCCGGCGAAGTGTGGGTGTAGTACCAAATATTGATACCGCTTACTTCAGTTATTTTTCCGACAAATAGTTACAATTACCTTATACTTACTGTAACGTTTGTTCGATGAACAGTTACAGTAGCCTGTTTTTCGAATTGGAGCAAATTAAGACAGTAAATGGTAATTCTCTAGCATATTTAATAAAGTGTCTATGAACCTATGAGAAAATAAGCCTGTTTTATTTATTTTTAACAAGCGCCAAATGTACCTACATGGCATTGTTAAGTATACTTTTTCCTCAGTTTCATCTTGAACTCAAGGCAATCCCGTTTACGAACTTCCCGTAGTTTTGTAATTCAAGTCTACATCACAATCGCATTACAAGTGCACAAGTGCATGTTTGCTACATCTTCACGGTGAAATGGCTGAACGGATTTGAATGAAATTTGGTATGGAGGCAGATGTGCCTTAGACTAGACTCATTTATACTACTCGAACAGCTACATCAAAAAATATAAACAAGAAGTAAGGTAACGCACAAAAAAGTAGCTCGGACGACAAGACGACCTTGTCGCTAAAAGTGGTCTCTTGTAGGCATCTAGTAGACAACGAGGTAAATCTTCTAAACGACGTACCTAAGTACTACTTGTGCTCTGATTTATGCTGTGGTACTACCAGGAGATTAAATTTGCAACACTGTGCATTACTTACCTACCCTACACTAACTTCCTACTAAATGGAGAATTTCTTCATGGTAAAATTACAAAAAGAATAACCCTAAAAACTAGGGTAGCGACTGGCGGCCTTATCGCTAAGAGCAATATCTTCCTGACAACCTGAGAATGAAGCCACCTTAGACCTTTTGGAAGGGTTCTAACTGAGGCTGGCTGAAGTTTTTCAGTTGGGTAAGGACCCTTTTCCTGTCAGTCCGATTGACGCCCGCGCGCGGACCTAGTCCGCATGCGGGCTGCCCGCTTCCTATCATTTCATACATATTTTTCCTATCATGCGGGCAGCACGCGGATTGGTTGCGGGCGTGAAACCCGCGTGCGTGCTAACCGGATGTGGGCGGCGTTCTTCTGCCTTCAGTGTTGTTTTAACGGTGACTCGGGTCGCACGCATGGTCATAGTAAGCCACTAGTCACTGGCGTGGCGACACGCACCACACTGCAGCGGAAAACGAAATCTTTGTCCTGCGCGTGGCCAGGAGCGTGTTATCACCCGCATGCGGACCAGATCCGCATGACAGCAAAAGGTAGTATAAGTATATCAAAAGAAAACAAATTATTCGGTACGAAATCCTTTATTTCATTTTTTGGTATTTTTTGAGACACTTTTCTTTTTGTACCCACTTGACTGAATATAAAAATGATTGATTACACTTTACGTGTGACATAAAATTAAATATTAACAAGATTTTTGCACAAGCCTTTCGAAGCCATCCTTACTATGTAACATTGAAGGAAGCTAGTAAAACCGAAACCATATTGCCGCGAACCCTCGCGAAAACACTGAAAGCTCGCGAAAGCACCGTTCCTATTGGTCAAAAAGCTATTAACAGCCAATAAGAACACTTCGCGGGCGTTCGCGGCAATGTCTGGTCACAGCTTAACAAAGAATTATCTAAACAAGTATTGGCTATAATTGGAAACTATGAACACATGTTGGAAATTTCGTGGCTAAAATACGCACTTGTTTTCATTCATTAGTTTAAAAAAAATTATCACAGGTATTGCTTACCTACGCATATTTGTATGCGCGCGAGCAAAATTCAACTATAAGTTAAAAAAAGACCCATTGAACGCGTGAATCGGCCCTTAGGGCGCTCCTAGACGGCCCATATTTTTACTGCAATACTAGCCCGGCAATGCTGGATCGGCGATATTGCGAAAATGTTTTGAATGTGGCCCGGCCATATCGTATCCATCATGCTAGAAATGAATGGCTATCATCAGCCAATTATTTATTATTGAGGTACGTTTTGGCCATCATCCTTTGTGGCATGTGACTTTTTGAGTTGGTAAGTTACCACATAAGGCGCTGGCGCCTTTTAGTGCCTGTAGTCTGTTTACAATAAGAACCGTAGGATTTGAAGGCGCAGGCGCAGGTGGTTGAATCACCTTAGTTGCGTAGCGGGCAAAACAATAGCGAATCTGCGCAGTTTTAATATTTTAAATATTTTTTTAGTTTATGATTCAAAGTTCCAACAGAAAGAAACAGCTTCTAATTATGGTTACAATGTGTGATATCTTAATATTATTACGTTAGTTCATAATTTGGCCATGAAGCTCTTATTCTGAACAGACTCTACTATTCTTCAAAACGGACACGCGAATACCCGCGCGAATTTCAGCGTACGCCCTTAAACTCGTGAGTCAGACAGTGGTCATTGCATACAATGAGGAAGCTGGTGAGTAGGAACATACTGAAGGATGTAATAATCTGACTGTGGGAGAATGGGCGCTATAATGACCCTGAGGTCATCGGGATCATGATTCAGTACGACACGCGGTCCGAGTGGGCGGGAGATTTCGTAACCTACTGCCGAATGGGCACGGGTTGCTGGGGTCAAGGGTTTTAAGGACTGCACGCAACGACACCACCCACGTCCTCTAACAACAATTTGTCAACGCCCTAAAAAAATAGGGAATGTAACACTACTCTAGATATTATTGATTTCATATTTTGATCTTGAGGGCAGTACGTGAGCATCAAAGAAGTGGTTTTTGACAGCTTTGCAATATAAAATATGTCATAAGTCGTTTTTAAATTGGTACTATGGGTTCCGCTGCTTAGTTCCACTAGTACTCCAGTGGGATTATCAGTTTGGTTGGCGTTGATGGAACTATTGTATGATTTTTTTAAATACTGTTCGTCTCCTCATGGAATCTAAGACTTTCGTAACTTTATTGAACCGTGATTGTCACGAATAATACGAATAGGTAACCACGATACCCTGATAAAGCATGTAATACACACAGATCTATGAATGAAAACAAGAGCTCACATGTCTAAGGCCAATATTCACCAAAACTAAAACAAACGATAACATGTTTAACAGAGTGTTTTTGACAGCTCTTCAAAAAGGTCAACAAAAAAGAGTTAAAAGTCAACAATGGACAGTTAAAAAAATTATCGCCCAATTAAAGCTCGGTGAACATTGGCCTAAGTATTCTTTAACAGTGAAAGACAAGCTCGTCTCCAATTCAACATTGATTGAAACAATTTGGTTTAAAAGATTACAAGTCTTGGTAAAACACGTGTCTGTGCAGAGCACAATGACGGGGATTCTGTTGCCGAATTAAAATTAATCACGATTGTGAAGTTAGGCGCGAGACGCTCGCGATGTAATGATACATGTTATTTCATTGCGTTGACATAGTTTTGTTACATGTTGACAGTAGTTGACAGCTAGAGGCGGATGACAAATATGTCGCTTCTGAATGCCATACAGAAAAAGAAATAATTGACGCGTATGACGCCTCTCATGCCATAGTAAAGGATACAGCGAACATTAGTCGCGCTTACAGCCAACTTCGCAGCCGTCTGTTAAGCACACCTGCCACTGCGAGCGGAACGGATTTCGTCGGACTCCGCTAATAGGCTGAACAGTTGGCACTAAAGTCTAGACTCTGATTTTAGAGCCGACTCAATCTATAATACTCGTAAACGGAGTCTGTGGCCTGCTCCGCAACCAGTGGAAGACGTGCATTCAAGTTAAACTTTAAATCGACCTTTACAATTCTCTAAACTTAGCTAAGCTGACAGAGCTAAAATTATCTGAATCTTACATTTTATTATGTGAGAAAAATGTAACACTTTTCAGAGGCATTTGACATCCATCTGTCAGATTTAGTTTAGTTTAGAGAGAAGATACAGAATAGACGTCGGCAAGGCAAGCAACGCATCACTCAAGTCGCATTCGATCTAGCCTACAGTCCGTACGATATTTTACACTAAAATGACATTGTCTCTGTCTGTCAGTTGGCATCAATTGCTGCCAGAGCGAGAGGCAATACTAAGGCTAGAATTAAAATAACTGTGTCTATTCTTAAGTATGAGATATTATTTGGTCACTCTCACTTTTAAGACTTCAACGAGAGAGACAAGGGCCAAGATAATATCTTACGCATCAGAATAGGGGCCAACGTATTTGACGTCACGACGCACTATGGAAAATGGCATACCAATAGTTAGGTATTAATAATGTTTTATACAAAGAAACATAAAATATTACAGACACGAGTATTTTATAGTTTTAAATGTTTTTTATTTATGTTGATGTAAAATATTAAGCCCTTCACTAATAAACGATGTATAGCCTCGGAATAGTTACAAAGTGTTCTGTCTTTTTCGATCGAGCTAAAAATGTAGAAGAAAGAAAAGACAAAACACTGTATAACTATTTCGAAGCTATACAACATGTATCAGTAAGGGAATACTTACGTGTTTATATTATCTTGTGTACCTACATTATCTTTTTATTAAATGATTTTATTATTATTAATTGTTGACACTGATAACTTTAAGCTGATGCAGTCTTTAGTTCAGTGCATTAATGTTTTAATAGCGATGATAGTCTAGTTGGAGTAGACCCGCCTCTCAAGCTAGAGGGACGCACGGTTCAAACCCAGCCGACGGCACGCACCTATTTGTTCATATGTGCGTATTGTATGTCATCTGCTACATGACTGGAGCCCGGTGTATGGCGACAGGCTCGCCCCGTCACATTTGGGACTGAATATCGTCCGGCGAAGTGTGGGCGTTGTATTACACCTCTGCCATCGTCCCCCGAGGAAAGGCGTGACGATATGTTTTTTGATATATTATTAATATTTTTAATGATTGTCTTCTCATAAACAAAAATAAAAATACTTTTTAAAATAATAAAATATTCCAATAGTATAATTTAGTTTATACAGTTTAGTTTAATCATAGTTTAAACAAACAAATATTGGATTATTGGGAATAAATTGGTAATAGTCCGTCACCGGAAAACCACTACCTATATGTATACTGTGGTAGAAAGGGAAACTAATTAATTAATATTTTTAAATTTTAATATTCGTTGTCGTATTTTTTTCATCAGTTTACCGTGTAGTAAAATTTATTAATGACAAAACCGATAAACGGGCTTAGGTACATTTTCCTTAGTGCGATGGCGCGAGGAAAAATATCTGAAATGTAAACCCTATGCTATATAGTGTAAAGTAGAATTTCGCTATGCATAAAAGTTACAATTACATCGGGTGGCGTCTCCATTTGAAATGTATCATTTTAAATTCTACCGTAACCAACATGTATTAGGGTTTACAATGCTTTGTTCAATGATAAGTATGTACAGGGACCCTATTCGGAAATTTGAGATTTTCATCTCATTTTTTTTCGTCCTTGTTGCTCTGGTTTGAAACGTCATAGGTGTGAGAGTGACCAAGATAAAATCTCATCTCATCTCACGCACAGGAATACGCCCCCAGTAGGCGCAATACATAGTAAGACAAATTTGTTTGTCACAAGCGATTGAGTGAAGTCAAAGATGCGTTGCTTGTAAGACTTAATTTACATTGCACGGGTTTCTACGGGAACCCCGTGGAACTTTAGATTTTAACTCGTATTTTGTACATAGAGTATATATTATAAAGTTGACATAGAGCTCATTTTAGTATGTGCATTGTCTTTAAATTCCCTTCTATTCCGCGGCAATGTAAATTAAGCCTCAGGCCCCTTCTGACCGGCTTGGTGCGGGTTCGTCCCTATACCGCATCTGTACAAATACAAATTCTTTACCTTGATACAGACTACATTAGGCCTGAAACATACAGTCCGGACTAAAGAGTCCGGCGACCTTACTAACTTCGAACTAGGCGACTTAGACTAACTTCGCATTGGCTTAAGGTATTCTATAGCCATTTCGTCTAGAAGAAGAAGACGAGCGAAGAGGGCGAGTAATGATACTGACGAGCCTCTAAAGTTTGCGACAAAGTGCAATATCAATTTTTTTTATGACTTTTGCTCTTCTGTAATCATTCTTAAGTAACTAAGAATTCCCATTGTATTATGGATTCATTTAACAGCTAATGATGTTCGACAGACAAGCTCCCTATGTAATGGAATTTATAATTTGCTTTGTCTATCTATTGAATAAATCAGTCAAAAGTGACCCTTTAAAAATGCGGATATTTTTCATACCTCTATTTTCGCTTGAGAACGTTTTAAAAAAAAACCAAGAACATAGGGACGGAGATATTGTTAATTTAATTGTACATGCTAAATTTCATCATAATCTGACAAATGATTTTCAAGAAATTTGAGTAGCGCGTTTGTATGGAAATTTCAGAACGTCGCGGCCCTCTTAAGGCGAAGATGCAATGGCCACGATTCAGGCGCAAAAACTGCGAAGCGCGTGCCTGCGCCGTGTCGCTTGTGTGTTTCAAAACACATTGCTTCCACAGATTTTAACGACCGAGCGAGCGTTAGCAAGCGAAGCGTCTCTGCTTCAGCTTCGACAAAAAAAAAATATTTCCGGATTTCTTTTCAAACTCTGTTCCAAACAGAGTTTGAAAAGAAAGAAATCTCTGTCTTCGCCTACGGGTCGCATTTCTTAACCGATTCTCTGCGAACTTTGTAAGTGCGATAGTTATACAGATTTTTATGTCGAGGCAGTTTTTGGAAATATTTAAAACTAGCTGCGCCCCGCGGTTTCACCCGCAGTTAAAAAGTATCCTATGTGCTATTCTAGACTATAATCTATCTCTGTGCCAAATTTCATTCCGATCTGTTCAGCCGTTCTGGCGTGAAAGAGTAACAAACATCCATCCATCCATTCTTACAAACTTTCGCGTTTATAATATTAGTAGGATGGCAGCGATGTCACTTTTTTGACAAGCTACTTTTTTATTTTTAAATCTTATCTCGAATGTTGTTTTTTTTTAATCACTTCTTTAATTTTCAAACTCGGTAAAAAAAAATCTTCATAATTATCGAACCTGTTAACAAAGTTTGAAGAGTTAAGAAATGCGACCTGTGGAGGAGTACAGGCGCCGGTCGCGAGGTCTCCAGCTCAGCTCACAGAGCCACTAGTTTGAATAAGTTTAGAAGCGGCACTGCGCCTGAACCTTGTCCGCGCATCTACGCCTTACGTGCGGCCTGTGTATTTCAGACCTTACAGCCAGTACAGATACGGTACAGAATCGATAACGCACTGAAGCAGTCAGGAAGGCGCCTAAGTTGCCCGTGTTGAAGTAGACTTTAAACTTACAAGGCTATGGTTCAATTTAGTCAATTTTAAACAAAGTGTTACAAATTATAACAGACAACCCCTTCATAATAAACGTTGTATATATAGCCTAAGAATTAAATGTTTTGTCTTTTTCTTTCTTGCAAATTTTGAGCTCGATCGAAAGAGACAAAACACTGTATTACTATTCCGAGGGTATACAACGTTTATTTAGTTAGTGGAACAGTGTTTTAATGCCCAAACATGTTTTACTAGCTAGAACCACACATTAGTGGCCATTTTCTATATTTTACACATTTTTGAAGAAAAAATGAGAATAGAGTTGCCATAAAATCTAACTTCGTTTCAGTGTTGCAAATTTCACAATCTTATTTTTGATATTCAGGTACTTTAGAACTGGTTCTGGAGAAATCTTATTTTAGTTTTAAGCCTAAATATTTACAACGTCAAAGACTTTCTAAAATTCAGAATCTGTTTTCTACTATTATTTACAATATTTGGTATGGCAACTCTATATTTCTTGCTATTTTTTAAAAAAAATTTACAGGTGCCCGCCGCGTTTTGTTATGTACTCCGTTTGACCACAATTTAAAATCAAGTACAAAAATAATTTCACAATTTTTGACACATTTTCTTTTATGAACTACCAGACCATTTTCCGAATTATCTGAGATCAAACTTAGTACATGGAAACATTTAAAAACCGTATTCATAAATCATAACAAATTGTTTGAGTAACAATAAAAATTGCCTATTTTTAAAACGTCAATTTTTTTTTTAAATCAGACAGCATTGCTTTTTTTTACTGGCAACATCATTGTAACAGTTTTTCACAATGAAATTGTATTTACTTTAAATTATTATGCCTCTTTATAATTGTTACTACTTATATTAACTACGCTTGAAGCAGTATTTCACCGACTGCACTCAGAATTGTATTGTGGCGATAGACCGCAACAAAGCTTCGTCCTGACTAAGCTAACTGCGAGCGACTGACTGTTAGGCTCCTAGCATGCTCGCTGCGACAACATTGTTGGATTATTTTAACGAGACAGACGCATTTACGCCTAGCCTTGTCACGTTCTCGCATGACAAAAATCGAGGAGAAGATCAAAAACAAAATCTGCATATCTTTAACCCCCGACGCAAAAACGATGGAATGTTATAAATTTGACGTGTCTGTGTGTGTGTCTGTCTGTGGCATCGTAGCTCCCGAACGGATGAACCGATTGTGATGTTGTTTTTTTGTTTGTTTGAAACGTGAACTAGTCGGGAGTGTTCTTAGCTATGTAGGTGTCAAGGGTTTTTTAAATGTATTTATTACTCGTCTAAGGAGTGTCCGAACAGTGCGTATTGAGTACGCGTTGTTCGGACAAACAGTCAGCCGCTCAGTTAGCTTAGTTAGAACAAAGCTTTGTTGCAAACGATACCGCAATTTGTTGCAACAAACAAATTTCTTCATAAAAAATTAAGGTAAGTTTTTTTGGATGATTTTTCACAACCAGAATGTTAAATATTTCAAGCACTGTCAGTGAAATTCAGCATAGGTTAGGTACATAAAGATATGGCAAAAAGTTTCCCTCCTTTCTTGGGTAGTCGGGTAAAAAGCTATTCAATCAATCATAATTTATCCATTGATTCCTTATAAAAAGCAATCAACGGATGTAAAGAGGTTATTTTTGACAGGAGCGTATTCAGGACAATGCATAGGGGTCTTAGGTTTCAAAAAGCCGTGTAATTGTTTCCAATATTGTCAAAATGATTTTATGATTAAAATAAATGGCGCATTATTTATTATAATTATCGCAAACTAACAATCTTTGCTACGATTGAGGTTCGATGGCCGTGTGTGCCAATAATGTCCCGAATATTTTTTTATTGGTGTTTTTTACTTTTTTTTTTTTCAAATAAAAACATTTTTATTGCGCATATTTTTATTTTCTGGCCATATTTTTATGTACACACCTTTACTTTCGGGCCGGAAGAACGTCGGCCCTCTAGTCACTATCACAAAGGTTGTTATGTATCGCTAAATGCATATAACACTACTACACGTATAATATACAAGCTATAGTTATATTATATCATTTGATATGTCAGCCTTTTGGATTGGGGGCTATATACGATACTAGAGTTTACGAGGTTGAAATTATCAGAGAGCTGATTCTAGAACGATCAATGCAGCATTTTTCGTCTTCGTTACTCCTATAATCATCATCAGAACGGCATGTGACAAAAAATGTCTATCGCCAGAAAATAGTTTTCTGATATTTTCTAAATTACATAATTTCAAAAGTTTTTGAAATACATACTATATGTATTGCGATCCAGAAATGATACGTTATTTGGTAGTTGACTGAAAAATATTAGCTAAATTAAGCGTACTACTGTCATGATATCAATACATTTAAAAGTATACATATTATTTAAAAGTTAGATTTTAAATGTTAGTACTTCAATTGACAGGGCCAAATGCCCCAAACTGTAACCACCTAAGTCCGCTATAATAGGGTCAAAAAAAAAAATTAACGTATTTTGAAGCGGTCACTTTGATAATGTTACAGATCACTGTTTTTTATATTAAAAGGCTGACATAAATACATACAATCGTTATGATTATGAGTCAAGTGACACACCGTGACATTTACAGAGCACAGTGCGAAAAGTATACTAGACATTATAAAAAATATAAAGTTGTACAGTGTGCATATACTTTATATAAACGTTGATGTAGCTGTGCACATTTTTTAACAGTTATTCTTCTGTTAAAACATATTCAAAACCTACAAATGACAAAGTCATAAGTGAGAAGTAATAGAAAATAAATAGGGGTTCTTTTTACAAATTTGGTATGGAACCCTAAAACGTTAAATTACAAAAAACTATGAGAATAAACCATCGATGTTTCTACGTCGTCATTAACCAGGTTATTCGTAAAAGGTATTCTAAGCCGAAAAGGGCTCAGTAATCATTTTTAGGAACATCTTCTGCTACGGTTTATTCCTGAAATGATATCGATTTTGAAGGTTTTGATTTTACTAAAATATGGCTGTATAATATCTAGACTACAATGAAAAATACAGCGATATTTTATCTAGTTTATTACATAAAACCCTAAAAACCGATCTCAATTTGTATTTATGTCATTAAAAAGTTTATATACGAAAAAATATTTGCACACCGTCAACCCAAACGCAGCGTAACGCTACCTTACATTTAATACTTTTTTTATTATATTATTTGTCGAATTTTTAACTTTTTTTTTTCGTTATATGGCACCACAGCCATTTTATAACACGACAATCACACGTGTGATTAATTGTGCTTTATCAAACGTACTTAGTTTTACTTGTGAACTGTCTTAGACTACATGAAACTAAGTAAGAACTAACAATTTAAATTTTTTTTTATTCCATAATTTTTATCTTAGTGGGTTGTCTCCTTCTTTCTTATTATACGAAGGCGATAGAAAGAATTTGATTTAAAAATTTAGCAGGGCTTGAACAATGAACGTGTTGCCCCTACAACCATCCTTAAGGTCGACCCTGTGTTTTTAGTTCTATATATTGGGATCATCAATTTAAAACATTCAATGAGTTTTAATTACCATTTTTTTTTAACCAACTCGCCTTTGTTAAGCGACGATGTGGTCAAAGGTGGAACAAGCTGATTTCCATCATTAGTATTTTAACTATCTCATCT
This sequence comes from Peribatodes rhomboidaria, assembly GCA_911728515.1. Taxonomy (NCBI): domain Eukaryota; kingdom Metazoa; phylum Arthropoda; class Insecta; order Lepidoptera; family Geometridae; genus Peribatodes; species Peribatodes rhomboidaria. The sequence continues at coordinate 8,523,162 of OU452189.1, forward strand.
GCCCGCGTCTTTGCACGTATTTAGCCAATGGCACTCAGAGAATGCGTAGGTTTCTATAGCAAGTTTTTTTAAGCCGGACCCATACATCTGGACATTATCCCTACTCTACATACAAACCTACAAACTTTTAATAGTAGATACAGGGTGTCCAAAGTTAGTTTAACCCCCATTTTCTGGAGTAATATATACACACAACAAAATGGTATAAGACTAAAACAGTTCAAAAACAAGCAAATCAAGTACTAATTACCAAAGCTAAAGTGTCATATTGCTTTAACAGCAGTTACAACTTCACAACCGCTGGCCTAGCCTACGTCAGAAGCTCATATACACCAAATTATGGCTGCTTGTCCACCGGAGACGTGCGAGAGAGACAAAAAATGCGTAAGGAAAAAACCGACCAATAGGATAACTTCATTTCCATAGCTAAGTGATACTATTGGCGGATTTTTACCTCGAGCACCGATCATCTCTTTGGTACATCTCCGATGGACACGCAACCTTATGACTTAGGGCATGTTATAATTAAGTCCAATTTCGCAAACATTGGCACTTGAAGCAAAGTTTGGATACTACGTAGTAATTATTCGCAGGTCTGATAGTTTATTGTTAAAAACAATAGAAATTACGTAAACATTACAGTTAGAATCATTTTAAGGCCAATATAAAAACTTAAGAGTGTTTTAACGCTTCTTGCGCTCGCACAATACAATGTTTTTAAGGAATTTTGTAATGTTGATATTTTGAAGATCTAGGTGACGTCAGACGTGTGTGTTATTGAAAATAATAGCTGATACTATTTTGTTAAACGCATTATACATAAGAGTTTTTTTTTTTTAATATTTACATAAATGACAATTTGCAACATTAAGTGTTGAACAGTGAATATGTTTTTACCTTCCTAAGTAATTTTGTATTTTTTAAATATTGGACGTGGAAGCGCGAGAATCGTTACACTCTTAAAGTAATTACAATTACGGTATAATTTTATTGCAAACTTTCATTGTCACTAGACGTCAAAATAAACACCAAAAGGCATTTGTGACAAAACTACTATTCAATTTTATAAACATACACAAAAATCCATCAACGACAAACATACAGTCAAGCATATCCACGATTTTTTTTTTCTGAACTAATTATTTTAATATTAAATAAAAATATATATTAATTATATAAGCTTGATTTAAAAATAAATTATTAATATCAGAATGTTCGATAAAATGATAAGAACCACTCAAGTGATTTTATTACACTATTATTTTCTTAGGTAGGTATACAAAACACGTGGTGAATAACGTTTACAATTTTATTATAATATTTTTGGAAGTGCACTAGCTGCGCACGTGGTTTTTCCGCGATTTTACTGTAAATTTTATATTTTTTTGATATGAATAGCATTCTACTGCTGCTAATTGTTAACCCCATTTCTTTGCTACTTGGAGAATGACTAAAACAGTCCAAAAATACTTAAGAAAGAAAAAACAAAGGCATCCCCAGGTTTACCTCTTGGTAAGTTTGAAAGAGTGATTCAAGTGGAGCATTTTCTTCTATGAAATCGAAAAAATCTGTCCCACAGAAACGTTGATATTTAGCTAAGAAGGCTAATAACGTCATAATCAAGCATAATTTACTTTCCAATAGCTTCCTTAAAAAATTTGAATGTAGGTATATTCTGGATGTGGAGTTTTTTATGCTTAAAAGGAGACTCCTGTTACTTGAAAGGCCAACTCTTAGTTTTGTTACCGAAATAAAATACTTTTTATTTCTTACTGTGGGTTAAATTTTGATGGGCTTTAACACACATAGTCGGTTTGGCACTAAAAGTCAATCAACAACAGTTCCAATCCTGGGACAGCAGCAAAATTCTTAGACGAGCCCATACGAATTTGGTCATTCTTTCAAGACCTAATTAGCAATTAGCTCGTGATAAGGTAACAAAAAGGGATGGATTCATCTGGTCCGGTGGCCTGGAGCCGTTACCAAGTAAATGGCTTGGTGATGGGACCGGACCACCGGGTTAGATGAAACCTAGCCACAAAAAGACAGGCAGTACTTTTGCATTTATTTCAATGTCAAAAGCTCTTTTTGTATATTCACAAGTAATATTATCAACAGAAATCCAGAAAAAAAATTAAGCCCCTTTACCCGGTCCTTAGTACATGCCTGTATGTAAAATCTAAAAATGATGATTATAGCAAAAAAAATATGTACAATTTTTTTACAATGCTTGAACAAATTAAAAGCACACTCAAAAATAAGAAAAAAAACATGTATTATATAAGGCACTATATTTTTTATTTTAACAAAGTAAAATGTTAATTTAAGTTATTCACCACGAGTTTTTATACTGTTAAAATTATTATAAAAAATAATCCACGCCGTAGCGTTTTCTTTAAAATAAAACTTTTTAAATAGTGCTGTAATTAAATTTAAAAAATTTTGCACATTTAAACTTCCCAGTTTTACGCTAATTTTTTACTGTACGGTTTTAGAAAAAATACATCAATTTGATTTAAATCAATTTCTTCTCTCAAATTCTCGAATATTTACAACAGTCTATACACTAATTTCTCGCAGTTTTTTTTAACTTTCGTCATGATTTCAAAAGCTGCCGTGTAAAATTATGCTTAACTTGTTAAAAGTCTAAAATTTAAATTTTTACAAGGCTAAAGTTTTCAAAAAGGTATTTCGTTAATAAATAAATTTGGAAACCCAAAGTGCGGCAGATTTTTTTTCAAGCTCCAGTCGCATTTTTAATGATGCCATTTTTTGCACTCGCACTGTATACAATAGCCTTTGAAAGAAAAAAAAACACATTTTTACACGACAACAACAGAGAAAAATAACTTAAAGAACACAATTGACTAACAATTATTCAAAATTATCAAAAAAAAAAAAAAAACTCCACATTATACCGTCTTAACAATAAGTATTTTTCATAAAATAATAATTATTCATTAATAAACTATTTCGGTCCATTGGATCTAGACATTTAAATAAACTTACTTACACACCTTGAGATCTGTCACTCACTTTTTTTAAAGTTTTTTTTTCACAGTTTTTTTTATCACATACTTTTTTTAAATACTGTTTCCTCTTAGGTGCGTTATGGTAAAGATATGTTGACTCCGCGTGAAGAGTGTGTACTTTTGATTTTTAGCATGTGTGTGTGTGTTTTTCACACAAAAGTGGAGGATTTAGAAGTGGTGTAACAACCAAAATCGTTTAAGACGTGTAGTTTTCTGCCGGAACTTCCTGAAAACGATATTTAGGGTCACTTATTTGGATAAAAAAGAAGAGTAAAAAAAATTACGACTAGTGGGACTTGAACCTACAACACCCAGATCAGCACCCCTGCTGTGTGTCAGGTAAAACACTATTTAAGCGCTACATTTAAAGACGCATTTCCGTCCTTTGTACTTTTGACGTTAAAGCAAGTTGCAAGAATAAATTACAAAAAAAAATACAAAAAAATTAGTAGGGCGCACTTTTTGTCTATCATATAAACATTGATTTTTAGAGATCAGATAATACCTACATAAATAAATAGATACCTATGGCAAAATATGTATAGATAGAAACCTATAGTACATGTTTTGAACAAGTGCGGCCCGTCTCTTGTTTATTTTGGCACTGTGCGGCCCTTGTCTGCCAACAGGTTGCCGACCGCTGCTGTAGAGGGATATCATTAGCCGTGGGACGTTGAAGGGATCTCACCTGGTTTTGTCACGCGAGCGAGTTGACTGAGAAGTTGGGCCGCGTTCCCTCTGGCTGGTACAGAGTTATCGATGCGATGTAGTTGTTCGACATCACCTGCGAACAATTTGGTTTAGCTATAGAGTCTAGATAAATACGAAATCAAATCTTTAGATTACTTGTAAGCTTAGTATAAGTTTTAAGGCGATGGCAGCCTAGTTCGGAGAAGGTCTCAAGCCGCCTCTCAAGCTAGAGGGAGCGGGTTCAAATCCAGCCGACGCACGTACCAATTTGTTCATTGTGTGAACAAATGTGCGTATTGTATGTCATCTGCTACATGACTGGAGCCCGGTGTATGACGAAAGGCTCGCCCCCTGTCATATTTGGGACTGAATATCATCCGGCGAAATGTGGGTGTTGTATTATACTTCTGCCAGCCCACTCGGAGGAAAGGCGTGACGATATGTACGAGTATGTATGTAAGTTTAAAAAAATAAAAATATGCCCCTCAGTTTCTTGTCTGTTGTTCTGGATAGATCTGTAGGGTTGGTGATGTTGGTTGAAGACGCACGGTCGTTCGCAGACTCGCCGAAACGCCTTTCCATTCGATATACAAAATTGCAGAAGCCATACTATCGTTGGCACCTCACCTCAAATATGTTATCCTGGTAGCCGTAGCAGAAGGTGCTCCAGAAAGGGTTTGTGGTGTTGGCTGAAGACGCTCGTTTGACGACGCACGGCCGCTTGCAGATTTGCAGCGCGCGAGACACGCCTTCCCATTTATTATACACAGAAGCAACTATCTTTAGCACCTCACCTCGAATATGATATCCTGGTAGCCGTAGCAGAAGGTGCTCCCGAAAGGGTTGGTGGTGTTGGTGGAGGAGGCTCTGTTGATCACGGACGGCCGCTCGCAGACTTGCAGCGTGAGAGTAAAACCTTCCCATTTATTATACACAGAAGCCACTATCTTTAGCATCTCACCTCGAATATGATATCCTGGTAGCCGTAGCAGAAGGTGCTCCCGAAAGGGTTGGTGGTGTTGGTGGAGGAGGCTCTGTTGATCACGGACGGCCGCTCGCAGACTTGCAGCGTGAGAGTCAAACCTTCCCATTTATTATACACAGAAGCCACTACTGTTGCCACCTCACCTCGAATATGATATCCTGGTAGCCGTAGCAGAAGTTGCTCCCGAAAGGGTTGGTGGTGTTGGTGGAGGAGGCTCTGTTGATCACGGACGGCCGCTCGCAGACTTGCAGCGTGAGAGTAAAACCTTCCCATTTATTATACACAGAAGCCACTATCTTTAGCATCTCACCTCGAATATGATATCCTGGTAGCCGTAGCAGAAGGTGCTCCCGAAAGGGTTGGTGGTGTTGGTGTAGGAGGCTCTGTTGATCACGGACGGCCGCTCGCAGACTTGCAGCGTGAGAGTAAAACCTTCCCATTTATTATACACAGAAGCCACTATCTTTAGCATCTCACCTCGAATATGATATCCTGGTAGCCGTAGCAGAAGGTGCTCCCGAAAGGGTTGGTGGTGTTGGTGGAGGAGGCTCTGTTGATCACGGACGGCCGCTCGCAGACTTGCAGCGTGAGAGTAAAACCTTCCCATTTATTATACACAGAAGCCACTATCTTTAGCATCTCACCTCGAATATGATATCCTGGTAGCCGTAGCAGAAGGTGCTCCCGAAAGGGTTGGTGGTGTTGGTGTAGGAGGCTCTGTTGATCACGGACGGCCGCTCGCAGACTTGCAGCGTGAGAGTAAAACCTTCCCATTTATTATACACAGAAGCCACTATCTTTAGCATCTCACCTCGAATATGATATCCTGGTAGCCGTAGCAGAAGGTGCTCCCGAAAGGGTTGGTGGTGTTGGTGGAGGAGGCCCGGTTGAGCACGCACGGCCGCTCGCAGACTCGCAGTGCTCGAGACACGCCCTCCCACTTGCTGTAAGCTGTGATGGAAGTGGCTCCGCGACTTTCTACGAGCGAGTTGGATTCGCATCTGCGGGATGGAACGTGACGTCAATATACACACTCTTGAACAGCATGCGTATTACCAAGTGTTGTAAATAACCTATGGTTACTAAAAACATGTAAGTCTATGAATTAAATTGAATTTAAGACATGACATTAGGGCAAAAAGCTATTGGTGACGTTAATTAATAATGAAATGCAACTTAAGTACTGTTTAGGTCAGTTCCGAGATTTCAACTAGATGGCGCTGTAAGCGCGGCGACGACGTCTTAAAACGCGCACGCGTTACATTCGTAATGTTTACTAACGTCGGCTTGTGAGTTTTGAATAAAGATTTTTTTACAACTAGACAGACTGAGTTTGTTTTTCCCTTCGGGATTTTTGAGGGTTCTGTACAAGTACTAAATAATATATGTTTTTTGAATTCGTTTGTGAAAGAAATAGAAGTGTAACAAACGGTAACAGATACTTTGTTACCGTTTGTTACAAGTCCAAACTTTTTTGCTTGGTGCTTGCTTGTAGGTAGTTTGAGAGCTAGGCATTCGTAAAATTGATTCTTCTTTTAGGACTTGGGCCATTTTGAGAATTAGTTAATAGTTATGGATAATAGTGATAGTCAATAGTTGTACACACTTGTCAGGCTGCACGGCCAGTTCGAACTCGCAGCGATGGTACATGTTGAAGTTGTAGTGGCCCGGGTAGTTGGTGTGTAGCACGAACTTCTTTACTTGGTGCGTGCGCGCATCGAACAGGATGTCCTGCGAATTTTATAGTGATTTTAGGTTTTACAAATTTAAATTATATTACAATCAAACATGCGGTTGCCGGATCAGGCGCAACACTCGGTTGGGTAAAAGTACTCAAATGTCAGTGTTTGATCTGATCTGTCTGTTGTACTGCACATTACTACTCTGGTTGAAGAAGTAGTCGGAGGCGGGCGGCGGGCGGCGGCGCTGCGCCGCGCGGTGGATGCGCATCTTGTCGTCACTCTTGTAGTATACTGCACGCTACTACTCACCAGGCCGAGCGTGAAGTAGTTGAAGAAGTAGTCGGAGGCGGGCGGCGGGCGGCGGCGCTGCGCCGCGCGGTGGATGCGCATCTTGTCGTCACTCTTGTAGTATACTGCACGCTACTACTCACCAGGCCGAGCGTGAAGTAGTTGAAGAAGTAGTCGGAGGCGGGCGGCGGGCGGCGGCGCTGCGCCGCGCGGTGGATGCGCATCTTGTCGTCACTCTTGTAGTATACTGCACGCTACTACTCACCAGGCCGAGCGTGAAGTAGTTGAAGAAGTAGTCGGAGGCGGGCGGCGGGCGGCGGCGCTGCGCCGCGCGGTGGATGCGCATCTTGTCGTCACTCTTGTAGTATACTGCACGCTACTACTCACCAGGCCGAGCGTGAAGTAGTTGAAGAAGTAGTCGGAGGCGGGCGGCGGGCGGCGGCGCTGCGCCGCGCGGTGGATGCGCATCTTGTCGTCACTCTTGTAGTATACTGCACGCTACTACTCACCAGGCCGAGCGTGAAGTAGTTGAAGAAGTAGTCGGAGGCGGGCGGCGGGCGGCGGCGCTGCGCCGCGCGGTGGATGCGCATCTTGTCGTCACTCTTGTAGTATACTGCACGCTACTACTCACCAGGCCGAGCGTGAAGTAGTTGAAGAAGTAGTCGGAGGCGGGCGGCGGGCGGCGGCGCTGCGCCGCGCGGTGGATGCGCATCTTGTCGTCACTCTTGTAGTATACTGCACGCTACTACTCACCAGGCCGAGCGTGAAGTAGTTGAAGAAGTAGTCGGAGGCGGGCGGCGGGCGGCGGCGCTGCGCCGCGCGGTGGATGCGCATCTTGTCGTCACTCTTGTAGTATACTGCACGCTACTACTCACCAGGCCGAGCGTGAAGTAGTTGAAGAAGTAGTCGGAGGCGGGCGGCGGGCGGCGGCGCTGCGCCGCGCGGTGGATGCGCATCTTGTCGTCACTCTTGTAGTATACTGCACGCTACTACTCACCAGGCCGAGCGTGAAGTAGTTGAAGAAGTAGTCGGAGGCGGGCGGCGGGCGGCGGCGCTGCGCCGCGCGGTGGATGCGCATCTTGTCGTCACTCTTGTAGTATACTGCACGCTACTACTCACCAGGCCGAGCGTGAAGTAGTTGAAGAAGTAGTCGGAGGCGGGCGGCGGGCGGCGGCGCTGCGCCGCGCGGTGGATGCGCATCTTGTCGTCACTCTTGTAGTATACTGCACGCTACTACTCACCAGGCCGAGCGTGAAGTAGTTGAAGAAGTAGTCGGAGGCGGGCGGCGGGCGGCGGCGCTGCGCCGCGCGGTGGATGCGCATCTTGTCGTCACTCTTGTAGTATACTGCACGCTACTACTCACCAGGCCGAGCGTGAAGTAGTTGAAGAAGTAGTCGGAGGCGGGCGGCGGGCGGCGGCGCTGCGCCGCGCGGTGGATGCGCATCTTGTCGTCACTCTTGTAGTATACTGCACGCTACTACTCACCAGGCCGAGCGTGAAGTAGTTGAAGAAGTAGTCGGAGGCGGGCGGCGGGCGGCGGCGCTGCGCCGCGCGGTGGATGCGCATCTTGTCGTCACTCTTGTAGTATACTGCACGCTACTACTCACCAGGCCGAGCGTGAAGTAGTTGAAGAAGTAGTCGGAGGCGGGCGGCGGGCGGCGGCGCTGCGCCGCGCGGTGGATGCGCATCTTGTCGTCACTCTTGTAGTATACTGCACGCTACTACTCACCAGGCCGAGCGTGAAGTAGTTGAAGAAGTAGTCGGAGGCGGGCGGCGGGCGGCGGCGCTGCGCCGCGCGGTGGATGCGCATCTTGTCGTCACTCTTGTAGTATACTGCACGCTACTACTCACCAGGCCGAGCGTGAAGTAGTTGAAGAAGTAGTCGGAGGCGGGCGGCGGGCGGCGGCGCTGCGCCGCGCGGTGGATGCGCATCTTGTCGTCACTCTTGTAGTATACTGCACGCTACTACTCACCAGGCCGAGCGTGAAGTAGTTGAAGAAGTAGTCGGAGGCGGGCGGCGGGCGGCGGCGCTGCGCCGCGCGGTGGATGCGCATCTTGTCGTCACTCTTGTAGTATACTGCACGCTACTACTCACCAGGCCGAGCGTGAAGTAGTTGAAGAAGTAGTCGGAGGCGGGCGGCGGGCGGCGGCGCTGCGCCGCGCGGTGGATGCGCATCTTGTCGTCACTCTTGTAGTATACTGCACGCTACTACTCACCAGGCCGAGCGTGAAGTAGTTGAAGAAGTAGTCGGAGGCGGGCGGCGGGCGGCGGCGCTGCGCCGCGCGGTGGATGCGCATCTTGTCGTCACTCTTGTAGTATACTGCACGCTACTACTCACCAGGCCGAGCGTGAAGTAGTTGAAGAAGTAGTCGGAGGCGGGCGGCGGGCGGCGGCGCTGCGCCGCGCGGTGGATGCGCATCTTGTCGTCACTCTTGTAGTATACTGCACGCTACTACTCACCAGGCCGAGCGTGAAGTAGTTGAAGAAGTAGTCGGAGGCGGGCGGCGGGCGGCGGCGCTGCGCCGCGCGGTGGATGCGCATCTTGTCGTCACTCTTGTAGTATACTGCACGCTACTACTCACCAGGCCGAGCGTGAAGTAGTTGAAGAAGTAGTCGGAGGCGGGCGGCGGGCGGCGGCGCTGCGCCGCGCGGTGGATGCGCATCTTGTCGTCACTCTTGTAGTATACTGCACGCTACTACTCACCAGGCCGAGCGTGAAGTAGTTGAAGAAGTAGTCGGAGGCGGGCGGCGGGCGGCGGCGCTGCGCCGCGCGGTGGATGCGCATCTTGTCGTCACTCTTGTAGTATACTGCACGCTACTACTCACCAGGCCGAGCGTGAAGTAGTTGAAGAAGTAGTCGGAGGCGGGCGGCGGGCGGCGGCGCTGCGCCGCGCGGTGGATGCGCATCTTGTCGTCACTCTTGTAGTATACTGCACGCTACTACTCACCAGGCCGAGCGTGAAGTAGTTGAAGAAGTAGTCGGAGGCGGGCGGCGGGCGGCGGCGCTGCGCCGCGCGGTGGATGCGCATCTTGTCGTCACTCTTGTAGTATACTGCACGCTACTACTCACCAGGCCGAGCGTGAAGTAGTTGAAGAAGTAGTCGGAGGCGGGCGGCGGGCGGCGGCGCTGCGCCGCGCGGTGGATGCGCATCTTGTCGTCACTCTTGTAGTATATCCGCGCGGGCGCGCCGAGGGAGCGAGCCACTCGCTGGCAGCTGTCGCCGAAACGGACCACGCGGCAGAGAGGCACGCCCACGGGCTCCAGAGATCGAGATGTACCTATAGATACACCATCATAAAATAAGATCAATTCGATTGATTGCTCAGACTTATTCGATAAAATCTTTATCCGCGTTCCCCTTAGATTCAGTCGATTAAACCTTTCCATTTCTACTCCCGTCGTTGGAACAAGGTACGGGCGGAATTCATTAGGCAGAGTGACTTTCGCCTTCACAATTTTTTGAAATGGTCGCCAGCTCGCCAAAGAAACGACACATTTAGTACGAGCATTAATTCTACCAAGAAGCGGCTTGGCAGATCTTATTTTTTAGCTGATGTTAGTGTCTAGTGCTTCATAATAGTTTACATTCGATATTTTTTCTATGTTGTTAATTATAGAACTTTGTGTTGCCGTGCGATCTTATAATTTTTCATGTTTACAATTACTTAGCTGTCGCTAATCGTGAAATACAATGATTAGCTTTTAGTTATTATTACGCAGTTACTTAGTAATAAGTTATTTTCAGCTGTTGATTAGAAAGATGATTTTTGGACTGGACTGTTAGTTAAGGATCACGAGGTCACAGATTAAGGCGAACTAGTCATTCAAATAGTGGCATATAAAACAGTGTAACAAAAACTTGAATCATCACATTGCAGATCACTTTTTAAATCCGATACTACACTACACTACTCACGTACACAACACTGACTTACTGCATTGTGTTGATGTGTGCAAAAATAATTAAGAAGTTCAACTGTTTTGGCAACAGATGGCACTTTTATTTTATTTATTTTATTTTTACAAAATTATAAATAGAAGATAAAGACAGAAGGCCAATTACAAGTTGTCACAAATATAAAGGTAAATAGATAAGTAACACTTAAAAGACAGACACTCAAGATAAATACACAATACAGAAATAAGCTAAATTTAAAAGATATACAGAATTTTGGTGGTAACAGCACGATTTTGGCCAATGCCGCTGCTAGATGGTACAACCAGGAAGTCATTCTAAACTAAGCCAGAAGCATCTGGCAACTTTAAACTACCATCACCGTTTACCTACTTGATGGCGCTATACCGAAACATCACTCACCCTCGGTAAAGCAGTGCAGCCGCAGCCCCTGCGTCGCTGTATGGCTTCGAAGCACGACGCAACGCCGCAGGTGCAGTTGTTGCCGGTAGCATGACAGCGGTAAAGATGGCAGCGGCGCCGCTGACAAACTACCCGCCGAATTGTTGCTAACCTGGAAAAAATATATCGTATCGAATCATACTCATGGACCATTAGATTTCTTCTTTTAAAAAGAATATTTAAAAATTCTATGTAACACACTCATCTCAACCCATACCCGGAAAAGATAGGTAATTATTATATTAATCATTTATATATTTCTCCGTTGTGATTCGAACTTGGTACCTCTAGCAAAGGAAGACGGAGACGCGCTAACTAAGCCAGTTCAGTCTTACACGAAACATCTTCAAACAAACGTATTCTATTACCATGGAACATTTAAACGTTTTGATTTTAGTAATAACTTGTAAAGAAAATTGAAAGTTACCTGGTGTTGAGATCCATAATAGATTGTAGTTCTCGATACGACGGGCGAACCGCCGTTTGGGAACTGCAATGAGCCCAGGCCGTGAGCGTAGCCGGGCTAAAAGGAGTTGGAAATACATGTTTAAAGCAGGGTTAGAGTGAGATATTGGATAACTAAAACTGCACTGATAAAAAAAATATATAAGTCTATATGTTTTGTGTTTTACATTGTAGTTTCACTTTTTCCCCAATAGATGGCGCTAAAACAAACTTCACAGCAAACCTTACCTCGAATTTACTATCGACAGGGAAGTAGAAGGACAACCCCCTGAAGTTGAGCGCGAACAGATGGCGCTGCGAGTCGTACAGCCCCGGGTGGGTCGCGCCGAAGCAATGCTCTATTTGCTCAATAGATGGCGTTATTTCCGGGGAATTAAAGCACATGCCACTGAAAGAAGAAAATAGGAATATTTTATCTTTATTTCTACTTGATCAGGTGCTATTTCTACTTGTTTTTAACGTGGTGAATTCCATCGAAATACAAAAATATGCGAACTTATGCATTTGCCTGTGCTCAAACTATTTTTGAGCAAATAGGTAATACGTCAATATTGTTGATCGTCTCGGCTCAGATAACAAGGGTAGAGTGATAGGCCAGATTACTTATGCAAACAAGAGATCATGAAATGTAGTATAGAAAACGGTATAGATAGCCAGCCTGCACTGAAAATGGGCCAAATTCTGAAGACTTAACTGACTTATCTAAACTTGTATAAAGTTTTGACGACGTCCTTGTGTAATACGCGGTAATAACAAAGACAGCTATATTTTAGTAACTATTGAACTAAATCCTTCAGAAAGCTTAACCCTAAACTAAAACTTTTGTGTTCTTTTTCACAAACTTCAAAAAAGAAAGAGATTCTCATATCGGTTTTTTTTAAGGTTCCGTACCAAATAGTTGGTTAACCAACTTTACAACCCTTTTAATCTGTAATGAACCGATTATTAAAAAAAAAAAATAGGGTATCACATATTACACATTCAAGATTTACTTACAGATTTGACCCGTCTTTATCAAAACCTACTTCGGATAACAGAAAGTCGGGTTTTTTTTAAGATTAACTTTGGAAAGTCAGCAGAGAACGATTGAAAACGACGTCACAGTACCTTGTAAACAGAACTTTACCTTCAAGCCTTTCAATATGCTTTAGACGTGACTGCGGTGATTAGCATTAAAATGTCATTAGGTCGCGCTGATAGGTGGTCACGTACTCTAGGCAAGATAAGAATGTCACCACCAGTTTTCCGTGTTATTGGTTAAATGGGGAAATTGAATATGGCGTAACGACGCCAGGATTTCAACTCTCCTAGACATAGGTAAGAAAATTAATGGCTTGCATTGTGATTCGTGATGTTTGGATTGAGGGAATAGTCCATTGACCTTTGACCCATTTCGCCTTGTTGGGATCAACCTAGAGAAAAAGATGGAACTTGTGTGCGTGGTAGTATTGCCATGAAAACATTTACAATTGCACGAAAACTAAAATTAATTCCCAAACTCTACGTTAGCCATTTCCGTTCCAATATGCAACCTTAGTAAGTTTAATATTCTAAAACTGCACATATTTGTAAGAGTTTAATGTTACGGCTTTTTCGAAATTGACTTTTAAAAACACTGCACATTTTTTAAAAAGAACCTCAAAATGTAGTCCTGACCACACTTTTATAATGCACTATGTATATTTAAGTACACGAAATTATACCATAAACCAATGCACATAATGTCGAGGTAAGAATGACCAAACGAGTAGCGTGTTTTTTTTGCGTCAATGTGTGCGTTTTGTGTACATATACGACAGTAGTGTAGTTTTTGGATGGTTTTTGGCTTCACCTAAATCATACGCCGTGCGCCATCTTATACTCTAGGTTGATCTGAGGGGTCAATGAGACAAAAGTTGATTGACCCTTCAGTCGTCTGATGTAAGCATTTGTCAAATAAATTGTATTTACTTTGCAATAATACATTTTTTCTTCTTCTTCAAAAATGATATGTAAATGTCTAAATGATTCTGCTTCAAAAAATGACTTATACTAATATTTTCAAACGCAGATTTAGGACCATGGTTCCAATGACACCCATTGTAACTAACAGACACTAACCAAACCTAAACACAAAATATGGTTATTTACAGTTAGTTAAAGTTAGTTCGCTTGGTACCATGACACTAAATCCACGTCCGAAATGTCAGTTTCAGTGGAGACATTAATCTTGTCGGATTTAGGTCTGATAGTTTTATGCCGAATTGACTTTCATTTCATTAGGAGGAAATACGCGTTTGCTCTTTGCCAGCTTAAAGCTCACTGCACTAGAATTTATACTATTGATGTATTAACTCTTTCTGGCTTAATGACAAATAGGAAGATGCTTAAAACTATAGTGTAACAATCGGCGGTTCTATCACTGAAAGAGATCTCTTCCAGGCAGTGTCGAAAATACCTGCCGGCCAGTCATAAACGATTGAACTGACGCGCAAGCTATTCTGAGCCTAATCCTTTCGTGCGAATGACTACGATTAGTCAACTAATCGTCTATGACAACTGGTTATATTATTATGAACTGCGGTTACTCACCTATACCTAAGTTTAACTAGTTTCATATTGTATATTTCTATGATCTTGAGTCGTTGCGCGACCGGGTCGAATATCAACCGGACGCCGTCTTGTGGCATGTTGATTACTAGGTCTACGTTCAGCGGGTTCTGGAAGTAACATAAAACAGGAATCAATATTGAACCATGGTTCACGTAGTACTTGCATCTCAGTGCACTGAGATGCAAGTACTTTGTCCTTGCCCTACAGCTCTAAAAACGTTCTGGGACAGTTACTAGGAACTGTAAGAACTGAAACCATTACCTTACTGACGTACTGACTATATTATGTACTACAAAACTACTTACTGGAACCATAGTTCCAAACACTGGTACTATAGTTCCAAACACTGACTGCAACTATGACTAGACATTTCCTGCCCTATAGCTCTAAAAACGTTCTGGGACAGTTACTAGGAACTGTAAGAACTGAAACCATTACCTTACTGACTTACTGACTATATTATGTACTACAAAACTACTTACTGGAACCATAGTTCCAAACACTGGTACTATAGTTCCAAACACTGACTGCAACTATGACTAGTTGTTTCCTGCCCTATAGCTCTAAAAACGTTCTGGGACAGTTACTAGGAACTGTAAGAACTGAAACCATTACCTTACTGACTTACTGACTATATTATGTACTACAAAACTACTTACTGGAACCATAGTTCCAAACACTAGTACTATAGTTCCAAACACTGGTACTATAGTTCCAAACACTGGTCCTATAGTTCGAAACACTGACTGCAACTATGACCAGATATTTCCTTACCCTATAGCTCTAAAAACGTTCTGGGACAATTACTAGGAACTGTAAGAACTGAAACTATTACCTTCCTGACTTTATTATGTACTACAAAACTACTTACTGGAACCATAGTTCCAAACACTGGTACTATAGTTCCAAACACTTACAGTAACATACTAGATTATTACTATTTGGAACTATGGTTACAGTTAGCCGTTTGTGTGTGATTGTGCAAGCCGGCTAGAGGTTGCCAGATTTGTGTGATATTTACCTGATCACTATACAGTACTTGTACTCCTCTTATTGTGCCCACTTGACTCTGGATTATGGCTACTGACTGGGAGAAATGCATCCCTGAAACAAAACATAGTTTATCACTCAATGTAACTCGCGTGAACACTGAACATCTATTGATGAGTGATGGATCCAGGATTTAGGATTGGCGGAGACTTGACACAGCTGAAGGTAAAGTTAATCAATTAAGCCCTCACTAGTAAATAATAATAATAATCTTTATTGCATAGATACAAGCTACATAATTAAGTCACATAAGAAAAATAGTCACATTTAATAAATAAATTCGGGACACTTCCACACACGGTCGCCTGACCCCAAACTAAGCAAAGCTTGTACTATGGCTGCCAGAGACTGATATACATAGGTAGATATTTTTAAATACATGCTCAAATACATATCAACACCCAGACATAAAACAAACACTGTTCATCACATAAATGTTTGCCCTAGGTGGGAATCGAACCCGTGCCCCCAAGTTCAGAAGGCAGGTTCACTACCAACTGAGCCACCGAGGTAATAAACGGTGTATAGCGTCAGAATAGTCGACCGAGCGAGCGAAGTATCTACGCTTCAGCTTCGACAAAAATGCTTTCATAAGTCCGAATTTCGGAACAATGTCTTCGTCTACCGGTCGCATTTCTCTACAAATTCTCTTGAACTGAAATTTTGTGAGCATGTTCCATGATTATGCAGATTTTTTTTGCCGAGTCAGTTTTTGGATTTTTTTCAAAAATGGGGAAATGTTTTTCTTATCAGGGTGATAAAAATCTTAATATAAGTGACTTAATAAAAAGTTCAATATGAAACCTTAAAAACATTTTTACATGCATAAACCTATAACTTAATTCTAATATAAAAGCCCGTTGGCAGAGGGAAAGGTGCCCAGAATGCTAGCAGCATTGCCACGCTGGATGGCAATGCTCAATTTCTGTCCGAAATAAATGCCAGCACTCTGAACACCTGACGCCTCCACCAACCGTTTAGCCAGGTCCCTGTAGAGAGATAGGGCCGCTGGGCCCCACGGACCTACTTTTTATTTTATTTAAAAAAACATAATCTTAGACGAAATTTTTCAAAATTGCAGAGATATGATTTCTGCCACTTCGACAAATTTCCAGAAACTGATAATCGGTTGAGGATTGAGGAATGCGACCTGTAGGGGAGACAGACGTCGGCCGCGAGGTCTACAACTCACAGAGCCACAGGTTATTAAGTGTTTCGTCTTCTCTTTGTTTTCAATTTTTAACTCGATCTTAAAAGACAACACTGTATAACTATTCCGAGACTATACCAAGTGTACTAGTAAGTACGAAACACTAAATAAGACAGACATTTCAGACCAATGCCGACCCAAATTTAGGGGTCTTGAGCCCCTTAGGATGCCCTTTGGATCCGCTACTGTATTATACGGAGAGGGGCGAGTGGAAACAGCTGGATCCTGACTAACCGAGCAATGAGCATACGTCGCGAGACACGCTTGTATGTCTGTCTGGGCCATCTCTATTCGAAGATGTGAGATCTTCATCTCACATTTTTTCGTCCTTGTTGCTCTCGTTTGAAACGTCATATGTGTGAGAGTTACCAAGGTAAAATCTCATCTCATCTCAGAAGTAAGAACAGCCCTCCAGGGGGGCTATTCCTACGCGTGAGATGAGATGAGATTTTATCTTGGTCACTCTCACACCTATGACTATTCAAACGAGAGCAACAAGGACGAAAAAAGGTGAGATGATAATCTTAAATCTCCGAATAGGGCCCCAGGAAGCTCTTACCATGAGTTTTGATCGATACGAAAACTTTTTTCGTTTTCGTTTGTCTCCTTACATTTCGATAAAGCGCTCCTGGCGGAAACCTTAAGGAACTAGGTTAAATGTATGGAGCTAAACGAAAACGAAAAAAGTTTTCGTTAGCTATCAAAACTCGCGGTAAGCCCCCAGGCTGAGACAGCAGTGTGGCTCGCCTCGCAGAGCGTGCTCAGTTTAGTCAGGACCCAGCTATTTTTATTATTTAGATTTTTTTTACACATATTTTTAGTTTTTTTTTTTTTGTTATTGGCTTGGCTTGTTGATCTTTACCAAGAGGCGTAATCTGACAAGCGATCTGCATAGGTATTCATTCACAATCATTCGGAAACGTTTCTGTTCAGATTCTACAAACTCCGAAGACGGGCCTGAGCAGTAGCTCACTTGTAGCGCCTTACTCAACTGCCGTCTTTGTACTTCTTCACTCTACAAAACTTCAAGGCTAGAGTGAATAAGTACCTTATAGGTCGTCGTGCTCCATCCTATACCACAACGTCGCTTAACATCAGGCGAGTTGGTGGTCAAACGTCGACCTATTACATTAAAAAAAAAAAACATTCGAAAACGTTTCCGTTCAATTCCAAAAATTTTAAACTCAAATTATGCGAATCTCAGTCTGTATTCATAAGTTTTTAACCGTGATTCATTCTTCCGATTGGATTTATACTCGACTTCCTATTCCAAAATTTATAAAAGGAGACTGAGATTTGAACAATTGGAGTTTTAAATTTGTGGAATCCGATCGGAAACGTTTCCAAATGATTGTGAATAGTACTGCTGAACGCATATAGCAATAGGAACGCTGCGATCTGCCGCTCGCAGTGGGACGGCATACAAGGGCGGCCGGGCCCTTACAGAGATTACTGCGTTCAAAACATCGGAAAGCCGGAACGGATCGCCTTATCATAAAGGCCTTATGACAGCCTTTCCACGTAACCTCGCACAAATGATGGATTGTCAACAAAACTCGAGCCGTCCTCATAAACAGTCGCAATATTATGTGCGCCGAGAATTAGATAGTCACAATCGGAATATTGATAACGATCAAGGTCAATAACATTATAATATCAATACGATACAAAGAATTGTAGCATCATTGTATATATTTTGTACAAAAAATGTATACAATGGTACCTACTACTACAGTGGCGGATTTACCAACAAGCTAAGTAGGCTTGAGTCTAGGGCGGCTGATTTTTAGGGGCGGCAAATTTGGGGACGTTTTTTGCCGTCTTACACAAGAACACTTGCACTAAATATTGCCTAAATCAAAGTCAAAGTCAAAACTTTGACTTTGACTTTATTGCCTAAATCCTTGCTTAACTAGTTTTACACTACTGCTAGCGAAATATTCGCTTATCTGGCGCTTAAAGTTAAGAGTCTCCTTAGGAATGGCATGGCTTAAAGTTCGTGTAAAAAATTAGATAGTTATTTTATTCTGTTTTTTAGCATTTTTAGTAGGCAACATTTAGTGGTCCATGGGACTATTGCTATGGAAGTACTCAACTGCCAGCTGTTCCATCAACCATCTTACAGCTGGCAGCTTTAGTTTTTCTAATCAAATAAAAATACATATACAGCTTCATAGCTACCTAATCAAAAACCTCTTAAGGGTTCATTGTACTCATCGATATGAACAACTTTTACTATGATGTGAACTCTATAATCGCAAAAAAAAAAATCAGCTGTTCCATACATTTTGTCTTAGGCCAATGAACTGTTTGTATGGAACAGCTGGTTTTTTTTTCGCAATTTCATGATTGGCTTCATAGTAAAAGTTGTTCATATTGATGAGTACAATGAACCCTTAAGAGGTTTTTGGTAAGTTACATATAACCATGTATATTTTATCATAGTAGATCATCATAGTCATAGTAGTAGGTAGAGTATAATGAAAGTCGGTAAGAGGCGACCTAGAAAAACATATCAGGCACTCATGTAAGTAGAAGAAGCGAAAGATGTGTACCAGGATCGTAGCAAGTGGAGAGAAGTGGTGTCAGCCTACTGTACTGTACTATGCGAAAAGGTGTGAGTATACCTATGTATTATGTATGTGTACATTTAGAGGACAGGCACAGGCACGTGTACCTTTTTACATGGTATAATATACTCCGCCAGGTACAACATTCAGAAACACGTAGTGACGTCAATCGATGCCGAAATAAGTAAATTACAAGTTCGACAGAGACGGATGCCAATGACGTCATTTTGTCTTTGCTGAATACTAGAAATTAAACACAATAATAAAACCCCATTGTCTGAGTGATCGGACAAAACTTCCTAACTAGGTATTACCTAATCTGTGATATGTTTATACGAATTTTTCCTTAATCTTTCTATAGAATCGACAGTAGTTTCTACGCAGTTTAATAGAAGCCACTTTTACCTATTCTGTGGTATTATCGAGAAGATGACGGTTCTGTTTACTATTTGAAACGCGATTTTTATGTTATTAACACTCCCTCCCTTGATTGCGTAAACAATTTTTATAGTGCGTAATTCTGTGATTAGTTTTCTACGTTATATTGTTTTGTTTACTTACTACGCAGACGCAGAGGTGACGTAGATAGTGAGCATGGGATTTTAAGAGTCCGGCGACCACTTTAGACTAACTTCGCATTGGCTTAAAGTATTCTATAGCCATTTCGTCTAGAAGAAGAAGACGAGCCAAGAGAGCGAGTAATGAAACTGACGAGTCTCTAAAGTTACCTACATATATAGTGACAAAGTGCTTTTTCAATTATTTTATGACTTTTGCACTTCTGTAGTCATTCTTAAATAACTAAGAATTTCCCTTGTATTATGGATTCATTTAACAGCTAATGATATAGACAACCTCCCTATGTAATGGAATTTTTGATTTGCTTTGAATAAATCAGTCAAAAAATGCCTTTAAAATGCGGATATTTTTCATAGCTCTATTTTCGCTTGAAAACGTTTTTTTTTTTAAAAACGAGAACATAGGGGCGAAGATATTGTTAATATAATTGTACATGCTACATTTCATCATAATCTGATAAATGGTTTTCAAGAAATTTGAGTAGCGCGTTTGTATGGAAATTTTTGAGCGTCGCGGCCCTCTTAAGTTTATAATAACACTAGCTGTTCTGCCCGCAGCTTCGCTCAAGTTTTGTCAATCAGGAATAACGTAGCTTTCTAATGGTAAAAGAATTTTTTAATCGGTCCAGTAGTTTTTGAGTTAATTCGTTACAAACATTCTTACATACAAATCCTTACTCTTTATAATATTAGTATTTTTTGTATCGTCATGCCCTTTCCCGGAAAGGGCTGGCAGAGGTGTACAACATCCACACTTCGTCGGACGATTAATAAAATTATTAATATTCATTCTCAGATGTGACAAAGGGCGGGCCTGTCGCCATGCACCGGGCTCCAGTTATGTAGCAGATGGCATTTAATACGCACTTAGGTTTACATAATGAACAAATGGGTGCTCACTTCGGCTGGGTCCGAACCCGCTCCCTCGGGCTTAAGAAGCGGGCCTTCTCCGACTAGGCTATCATCGCTTCAATGTATTCTTAATCTTATACAATCGAAATAGGGTATTTTATTTTAATGTCTGTATTAACTTTAAAATTATTTTTAATGCATTGGTACATTTAAATTTGTACTTGATTTGATATAACAATAAAACAATTAACTGTAATCATGATGCAACATACCTACTGTAACTGTCAACTGATAATTACAAAACAAAACAATAAGAACAAACTTAACATTTGCCGCTGTAAATTTTTCATGACAAATGATTTTGATCCAGCTTGTAAATTATGAACTGCAAATGTAAAGTTGTCGAGAATTAAGTTTAATGACTTCGGTCCTTTGTGAGGAAATGTTATATTTTTTTTAATGCCGCGGCCACACATTGGTCATATTTGCACCAATCTAGGTTTTGAGGTTGGCCATTTATTATTGGCCAGTATTGGCCAAAATCCTTGAATTATTTTTACACTAGCTGCGCCCCGCGGTTTCACCCGCGGTTAAAAAGTATTCTATGTGCTATTCTAGACCATAATCTACAGGGTGTGGCGTAATGAGTGGATAATCCTTCACCCACGGTGGGGGGGCATCACGACTGTTCGAAAAATGACAAATTGCATTCAGTAAAAGTGTAACGGTTTTCGAGTTATTAGGCATTTTTGAAAATTTGAAAAAAGCTATACCTTCGCCCATTCTTTTTAGTGCCAAATTTACAATACAAAGAATTTTCTCAGTCTGTTTTTTGAATAGCATTCCTAGATAGTGGTGCTAGCAAACGTAAACTACCAATTATGTACGATAGCTATAGTTTTTTTGTTTTTGAACTTAGAAGGTTAAATTTGTGATTAGTTATTTTATTTTTTCTAACTTTGGTATCTCATGGTGTAAAAAAAATGTACGGTGCCATGAGTGCCCAATTAATTAATAAATAGCCTATTTCATTAAGATTCCAAAATGGTATAATTTACAATGTTTCTAGCTCTGAATTTAAAAATATTTCATTTAAGATAAGTCAAAAGACTTTTTTTAATTTACAAGTTAATTTAAAATTTATTTTATTTTCTTAATTAATACTAATGTTACAACTAGGAACTGTATTACAGCGTGTAAATGAAACAAAATAGTCATCAAAATTTTTCTTGTTTTAAAATCTTGTGCACCGTCCTCTATTCCTGTACGTCTGGAAATTGCTCGCACTGACGTGGTCGGGTCGGCTTCTATCTCTTCGAGTACACTTTCATCGTCGTGTACACTTGGTCTCCCGGAGCTAGTACCGCCAATGCCACTACCCGGAATTCGACCTTCCGTGTATGCACTCTAATAAAAACTCTGTAATTGGGATGGCGTGTGTGTGGAAACCTGTCCCGATACAGTGCTGCAGCTTGACTGGCATTACCGCCACATTCGCCGTAAATGAAATACATTTGAGCATACTCCATCGGCGTGTACGGTATGTTGCGAGGCATTGCAGTCGATACGTAACACCAGATCACCAAGTCCAAATCACAAAGCAAAATCAAGTCCGAGGTCACAGCACAAATCGTAAATTAAATCCAATCCAAAGCAGAGCAAAAACGCGGGAGCACGAAAGCAGTATGATAGCACACTGGCGTGACACGGGCAAGGAGCATACCGACGATCCCCAAAATTAGGTAGAGTACCCCAGGGCAAACAATAGAGTCGCTAACTATCTTTTTACTCGTTACATGAAAGTAAAGGACAAAACATTGGCTTTACTCGCAGACGCAGGTGCACTGTGATTCCAAGAATTGAAATTTGACTTGACGGAGAGGCCTGTTTTGTAAACATAAAGGCACATGAAGTAAAACCATTAGAAAAAATAATTGTTTTGAGAAACACAACCTTCTTAAAATGTTAACCCTGGCTCATCTTAAATGCAATATTTTTAAGTTCAAAGCTAGAAATATCGTAAATTATACCATTTTGGAATCTTAATGAAATAGGCTATTAATTAATTAATTGGGCACTCATGGCACCGTACATTTTTTTTACACCATGAGATACCAAAGTTAGAAAAAATAAAATAACTAATCACAAATTTAACTTTCTAAGTTCAAAAACAAAAAAACTATAGCTATCGTACAAAATTGGTAGTTTACGTTTGCTAGCACCACTATCTAGGAATGATATTCAGAAAACAGACTGAGAAAATTCTTTGTATTGTAAATTTGGTACTTAAAAGAGTGGGCGAAGGTATAACTTTTTTCAAATTTTCAAAAATGCCCAATAACTCGAAAACCGTGACACTTTTACTGAATGCAATTTGTCATTTTCCGAACAGTCGTGATGCCCCCCCACCGTGGGTGAAGGATTATCCACTCATTACGCCACACCCTGTATATCCGTGCCAAATTTCATCCAGATCTGTTCAGCCGTACCGGCGTAAAAGAGTTACAAACAGCCATCCATCCATCCATCCATTTTTACAAACTTTCGCGTTTATAATATTAGTACGATAGTAGGATGAATAAAAAAAAAGAGGTTGGCCATGGGCCGCGAAAGTAGGCGGGAGAAGGGGTCAAACTCAAATGCTCTCTTAGAATCACAGTCGACTCTTTTTATTGAGACAGACGTATATTTACATGTAGCCGTGTCACGTTCTCACACGACAAAAATTGACGATTGTCGCGGCGCGCATGCTAGCTTGGCCTACTGGTATTTACTAAGCCGGGGCCAGAGATTGAAAGAAGAGAGTGACCAAAGAAGTTTCCCCCAGGTCGTGGAGTACGAGTACTTCCGCGTTCCCTGGTTTTAGAGGCCAAGACACCAATGTGTTTATGAGTATTTAGACACAAACCTGATCAGTAGTATTCTCAGCTTTCGTGCACCTCAAAAACGTACTAGAAATATAAAATTATTTGCTGTCGCACAAACTCATACCAACTATGCACAAAATTCAATAATTAATCGTCTACATAGAACCTATAACCCAAAATTTTGTAACTATACCAATATCTTTCACTTAAAAAAGGAGCTTTTAAACTTGATATAACCAAATTAATACATGGCACAAATATTTTATAATTAAAATCATATATTTCCTTAACATATCCCACACTTACACTTTTACACGTCCACACACCCACTCTCTCTCTCTCTCTCTCTCTCTCTCTCTCTCTCACATACACACACACACACACACGATTGCACATATTATTTAATTTTTCACATTTTAATTACTTAATATAAAATACATTCTATAATGGCTGTAAGTTTAGTTTGTTACAGTTGTATGTATTTTGTTTTTTAAGGGCTGTGAATGTTGTTTGATAAATAAAATAAAATAAAAAATAAAATAAAGTTGATATTGAAGCCAATCGTTCAGTAATAAGGTTCAATATTGGCCATTTAAAATTGAAGCCAAGCTTGGAGACAATATAAACCAATGTTAGTCCGCGGCATAATGCAGTTAAGTACAGGGGGGCTATTCCTGCGCGTGAGATGAGATGAGATTTTATCTTGGTCACTCTCACACCTATGACGTTTCAAACGAGAGCAACAAGGACGAAAAAAAGTGAGATGAAAATCTCAAATCTCCGAATAGGGTCCCTGGTTTGATGATAGTTGCCGTGCGGTTGGATGAGTTTTTGTTTGTGCTAAAATATGATAAGAATAGCCTCTTACTATTACTAGCTGCGCCCCAACTGTTTATTTTTCGGGATGATAGTTAAGTTTACTATGCCAAAAGGAACTCTTTGTCCTCCTCATTAAGAACCACTTAACCAAACCTGAAATCGCTAAAAATGACATGTTCCATAAAAGTGTCATTGTGTGAAGCAGCTGTTTTTTTCTACAATTTCAAGATTCTTTAGTATGGAATCAAAACTGAAATTTTGTGTTGATTAAATTTTGGGGTCGACGCGAGTTTTTTGATGATTGAGCGGCAGCGCGGACCTCTACGCTATGACCTATAATGTAATGCTACGGTTACACTAACGGGAAACTCCAATACCCATCACCGCATTCACCGCGACAATTGTTCCGTTAATTATGGTGTTAATTTTAACGCGATAAATTAGGTGGCCGCACTTGAATGGTCTACGTCAATGGTCTTTAGCGTCAAACGGAAATTTTATTGCCGTTGTAAAATAAACGCGACAAGTCGTGGCCACACTAACGTTCAACCGTTCAACGTCCATCGCTATAATTTTCGGCGTTTCCCGTTAGTGTGGCCATGGCATAGCAGTTCACAATGATGTCGACGAGCTCCTTTCGGCGTAGTAGGTAAACCCTTTCTGTTAACGCTGTAAATGTACTCACTATCCTAATTCAAAATTGTTTAGTTTAATTTTTTGATTCAAAAACATAAGTTGCGTTAAAATTAAGTTGCGTTGGGCGAGGTTGGAGGACAAGGTTGCGTTAAACGTTTAACGCTCCTGGGGAGGGGAAATAGAAAGAGACAGAGCGAGAGTGAATGCGTGGCACTCGAACGCATGTGGGTAGTAAGAAAGATACTTAGAAGTTTCACTTCTTCCGCGCGGACAGACTCCACGCTCTTTTTTTTTTAATATTATAAATGCTATTACTACAAAGGGAGTTTCTTCGATTGTTTCGTACACTTTTACTTATCATGAATTTTTGCATCTTGTCAGGGGTTCAGAAAAGGATTTAGGATAGGTACCTACCCTTTTTGTGTGAACCATTATTTGTAGTAGGTATCTGTCTTTGCTAGTCTGAGCTACATAGCTACTAATATTTCTGATTTTACTGATTACTAATTTACTGATTTTTTAAAATAAAAATTCAACATTTTTTTTAAATACAAAATTAGAAAGACAACTTCGGGAAGACACTTTTTGGCTGTTCACAATAATATTGTACAATAAGAAGTAACTCAGTCTATTTGTCTGTCTGTTTTAGGCTTTTCTCGGCTGAACAGATCTTAATGAAATTTCATAATTAGAGAGATAGATTAATAGAGTGCTTTATTGGGCTTGTACCAAATGTTGCACTGGGCAAGTCAATTAAAGATTAAGTAAAATGTGTACATAATATTTTTAACATGAAGTCATACATCTTAATATATATAAATTACGTGTCACATTGTTTGTCCGCTATAGACTCCTAAACTACTTAACCAATTTCAATCAAATTTGCACACCGTGTGCAGTTCGATCTAACTTAACAGATAGGATAGCTGAAATAAATATATATAAATAATAAACGCGAATGAAGTCACGGGTTGACAGCTAGTATAATATAATTTATACCAATTAAGTCCACATTCAAGAATGAAGATTCAGTTAGCTGCATATTCACAGCAGTTACAGTATCAGGAGGAAACTTTTTAAAAACTATTTTCTGTATAAACACAAACGAAGTTGCGGGTAATAGCTAGTATTTTTTAAATATCAGTTTCGCCATATGTATTTTACATATAATTTTGTAGGCAAGTGGTGTGGAGGTCAAATTCTACTGCACTAAAATTTAAAAAAAAACTCACAAAGGTATAAACAGACAGAGAGACTTATGCATTTAATATTAATGTGATAATTAAAAATAGAAACTTAATCATGAATTATCAAGTAACAATGTTTGTTCAATACTTATCTTACAATGTAAGGATTTCTTTAGATCTTAAAATAGTTTGTTGATAATATGAGTCTTAGTACAGAAACTGGCAATCGCAATTAGTCATTTTTTTTTTTTTAATAGAAATTTTAAAGTAATGACTACTTTTGGTGGAGTTTTGTACAAAATTAGATTCCACTTTAGGGCAATATCAAAAAATATAATCAAAATGGATTTTGAACTAGCTTTAGTAAGATTGATAGAACTGTCAGTTTTTAAAAGGTACTCTTCAAAAATAATAATATGAATACAACTAAAAGGTTTCTCCGGAGTGTGTATGGTTGAAAATTATAGCCAAAGTCGAAAAAAAGGTACAATAAACACAGGCCAAAAAGAACTGGCTGTGAAAAACAAAAACAAAATCACACTGGCTGGTACCGTTTGCTAAGAAAAAAAAAAACAACATTACCAACACTACACAGATAGTGATACTTTTGTTTTTTTGAAAGTAGAATGATTTATTTTTAAATGCTAATTTTATGTGGGCAAAAAACAAAAGAATTGACTGAGGTTCTTTTGTTTAATTTAGTTAAATGATGACTCATAAAAATGATGCACTATGCAACTTTTTTTTTGTAATGCCCTATTGGTTGTTACCTACTGGTAAAGGCTAAGCCAGCCAGCTAATTCCACATAGTCCGTAAGTAAAAATGCCAAATTAAGATAAATAGTATTGCTATTAAAATAAATTACTTTTGGCTATAGGTGAAGCAATAAATAAATATTCACACAGCTATGTAGGTACTACACTATAGCTGTTTCATCATTGCACAATTTAGGTCTAAGCTTTTGAAATTTTGGAGTCAAGATTTCGCAAAAAAAAAGATTTTAGCTAGGTTTTTATTTAAATTAAATGGTCAGCAAATAGAGGACAATTAAAAAAAAATCAATTTCCAAAAGTAACAAAAATTGTTGCAACTACAATCTAGATCAAGCCTACGATAGTAAACATGAACGACGCTACCTAGCCGTTTCATGGTCAAGATTAGCAATAAAAAAACAAACAAGTACACAGTGCACACAAAGGTTCCCTCGCCTGACATTTACTGGGAAAAAAATCAATGGCAGGCCAAGGGAACAAGGGAAATCGCACCAAAACAACAACGAATATGTTGGCTAATTAATGAGAGATCGAAAGACCGTTGCGTAAGACATATCCCGTAAAATTAAAGCGCAAATTATTGACGTAAGGCATAAACATAATAGTCTCAGCTCACCCAATACGAATTCCCAGGCATCGCAGCCCAGAGAGCGCTCGGGGACAATCTCCAGATCCAACATTATGCACAACACACTGAACACTAACTAAACTAACTAACTTTCACTTTAATAAACAGTTTTTAACAGTTAAAATACGCAATTACGCTGCCTTTTCTTTGTTTGCCAACTTTAGTTTTCAACCATTTTGTATTTGTCAGAGGAACTGTCATTACAAACAGCTGATTGTATTTTGCCAGGGCTG
Organism: Peribatodes rhomboidaria; assembly: GCA_911728515.1. Taxonomy (NCBI): domain Eukaryota; kingdom Metazoa; phylum Arthropoda; class Insecta; order Lepidoptera; family Geometridae; genus Peribatodes; species Peribatodes rhomboidaria. The sequence goes on from OU452189.1 coordinate 8,550,659, forward strand.
GAAGCAGGAGAATGGCCTACGTGCCTTGATAATGGCAACCTGACTAGAGCTACAAAGCAATTTTATTTGACTTTCATAGAGAAATATAATGTAAAAGTGTTCCAAAATGTTTTTACAAAAAGTAATATAAAAAATCGAGGAACAAGCGCAATGCGAATGTGACATTTAAATTAGACGTGGGATAGACAAAATTCATATGAATTCACACACATTTGCAAACCTTGCGCATACTTTTCAATAATTTTCGCAACAGTAAAATTAAAAAAAAAAACTTAAGTTTGCAGTCCGACCCTGGCATCCCTCAATGACGCATGCGCACCAATCTCAAAGAAAAAAATTGTGCTGTGCAGCTGTTTTCCAGACATCTCTTTCACACTTAGAGCCTTAGCCGTAGCCCTTTTTCACTCGCATCAACAGTTTACCTGCTATATTCCTCACTCATGCCTACGAGATATCACCCCGTCTCCTTCTGATGGACTTGTTTATTGAATTTTGATGCGATTGCAACATTTCTACGAGCATTGTCCATCGTTCACCTTCAATGAAGTCTCTACAGAGACTCCAGCAAAAGCAGCAATGTATGTTGAATATTTGTGCTGAAAATGTTGTACTTCATCGCAGCTTTCAGATTTTTTCTGAATACAGGCAATCGAGGTAGATTGTTAACTAGACAGCCCGTCTCCTCTTTAGCCCTGAAATAGCCTTCTAGAACCAGTCTTCTATGTAGCTAACGTTATTATATTGTTGCCAAGGTGTTTGTTTCCATGACGGCGCTTTCGCCTTTTCCCGCCAATAACCTTGACGTGCTTCCCGCCCACTCTGACATGCGTAAGTATTGTGTAATAAGATGTTTATTTACATCGAAATAGAATTCACGTATTTTTGCATAAGCGTCGTGACTGGGACTTTGAACGAATCAAAACAAAAACAAGCGCAACGGCTGACTGAGCGAGAGACAGTTAATGATGGGTTCGAGTAAAATTAAGGAGGACGGGTTCAGTATCTTCCTCTACCGGTGGGGTTTACGTATTGAGATACCTCCTAGCTGTTATCCGCGACTTCGTTCGCGTTAATTCAGAACATGGTAAGTATCAAAAACATTTCTCGTGACTTACTGTAACTAGTTATGTAATTATAAAATTTCATTAAAATCCCTATAGCCGTGAAAAGTCTACAAACAGACCTAAATACTTTGAAATGAAATTTGAAATTTATTCACTAAAAATAGGGTATTACAATGGTCTTAGTTATTTAAAATATGTCATATTAAAATATGTTATGTTATATTATATATGTTATATTATATTTTGCCGTTATTCGGCATGTGGTCACATCTAAAAATAAAATAAAATTATATTTAGCTTACGAAATCATGAAAAGTTATAAAAATTTCATTGGTACAATTTTATATTAATGTGTTGTCAAAATTTTGGACTTGGATTTGGATTTTATAGTATAAGTAAGTGAGTTTGGATTATAGACCTACCTTAGTACAAAGTAAACCAATACGTACAAAGTGTACGCTGTACTGTATGCAGAGTGTAGACATATCTACATTCTACATAATTTCAAAGTACTTACCTAGGTAAGTATTTTCTGTATTTTATGTAGATACGTCTATCACCAGCCAATCATCAATCAATTAAAACAATCATCATCAGTCAATCGTCAATCAAATTGAGAGTGACAGGTAATACTCTCGAGCGCGCCAGAAAAGGGTTTCAAAGTTTGTCAATATCGTTGACCCATTTCTCTGCGGGATCCAGCAACTTTTGGTTAAAGCTTCCGTGGCGCATTGGTTAACAAGTGACATTTTTTTTTGTAGAAAAACAAAAAACCCGATTACAAAATCTTGTACCCTATGTCACTTCCACTAACAAGACGATTCAAATGACACCTCACATGACATGACTCATGAAGCTGTTTAGGCTGTAAGGCGTGCCAATGAAACCTCATACATAAATACACTCGAAAAACAAATCCTTCTTCTTGCGCAGACGGGTAAAAAGCACCAGGCGTTAACCGTTACCAGCTACAAATAAAAGGTGTTATCGATTGATACTTGGTTATAGGTACTTGGCGACACGTGTAGGCGATATAGTTAACAAGATACACGTGTAAGGTACGTTGCAGTAGGTACCTACCTATACACACGTACCTGCATCACAGATTATGTGATAGTAGGTAGCATACAGTATACACTACATTACACCATTAGCCCTATTCGGAGATTTGAGATTTTCATCTCACCTTTTTTCGTCCTTGTTGCTCTCGTTTAAAACGTCATATGTGTGAAAGTGAATATAGAATAGGTATCAAATATAGTTTTAACCTCCGACACGGAAACGACAGGGTGTTTGACGTGTCTCTATTGTGGCATCGTAACTCCCGAACGGATGAAGTGATTTTGATTTTATTTTGTTTGAAAGGTGATTTAGTCGGGAGTGTTATTAGCTATGTTTGATAAAAACGATGTCGGGGGTTTTTAAAATTCTAAATTTATGTATATTGCTATATACTATTATAAATGCAGTTGTCTAAGGGCGGTCCTAGACGGGCTATACGTTTACTGCGATACTGGCAATGTTGCTGACTGTAGTCTGGGACCCTATTCGGAGATTTGAGATTCTCATCTCACCATTTTGCGTCCTTGTTGCTCTAGTTTAAAATGTCATAGGTGTGAGAGTGACCAAGATAAAATCTCATCTCATCTCACGCGCAGGCCTAGCCTATCATAGCATAGCCCCCCAGGGGGGCTAGTCCTGCGCGTGAGATGAGATGAGATTTTATCTTGATCACTCTCACACCTATGACGTTTCAAACGAGAGCAACAAGGACGAAAAAAGGTGAGATGAAAATCTCAGATCTCAGAATAGGGCCCCTGGGCATCATCAGCCACGCTAGAGATGTATGACGAAATGGCCGGGCCACACTCAAACTATTTGCGCAGTATTGCCGGGCCAGCATTGCAGTGAAAACATGGTAGTAGCTAGTAGCGTCCTAACATAATTATAAGGCGATCGACTTCGTATCTTCGTTCGTACCTTCGTTTTTTATTTATTTAAGACTTTGACGATTTTTTATAATTACTAAGCTTTATAAATAAAGCAAAGTAACTATACTTTTTTTAAAATAAATAAATAATAATAATTTCTCCAATTACAAAATAAATTCAACATTGCTAACAAAGTAATATTTATTTACAAAATTCTATTAAAACAATCACTTATCCTTCTTTTTATGTTTGGATTTCTTATGCTTTGACTTCTGCTTCTTATGTTTTTTCTTCTTCTTTTTCTTTTTATCTTTATCTTTAACTTCTTTAGCATCGACCCAAGAATCGGACGACGATGAATCGATTTCTACCACATCCCTATTTGATGCGTTCTTCGAATCGATTCTTTCTACCGCATCCCTTTTTGATTCATTTTTTGCGTCGGTTACTTTAGTTTCTGATCCTTCATTTGATTGCAGTCTCTTCTGTATTGTCTCTGGTATTTTTGGTCCGTAAACTTCATCAACATCCATGGCATCTTTTTCTTTTACTGTTGTATCTTTTTTATCTGTATTCGATTTGTCTTGACTCGAATCGGGTTTATCGATGTTTCTCCGCCAAGAGTTGAGTTCATCGAAGTCTATGTTGGCGAATATACCTCTGGGAGGCGACGTATTTCTTTGCAAATTCTTAGGTGCATCTACAAAATCATCCCTTGTACTTGGTGCACCATTTTTGTTCGTCAAATCATCACTCGTTTCCTCTTCACTATCGCTCAAAAATATCGATTTGTACAAATCCATTTTATCGAACTTGTCTATGGTTTCCGTGACCTTTTGGCCTTTTTCCTTGTTTTTCTCGGACTCCTTCAAAAACAGTTCGGCGACTGTCATTCTTTTGAGGCTACCCTCATTTTGACTACTTGATATATTTGTGAAACTACCTTCATTTTTGTGGAGGTTTGACGTGTCAACCTCAATCTTGACAGTGCTGTCAGTCTTGTCAGTCTGATTGACATTTTGAGTAGATAGAGGGATAGTAGGTTTATCTCTTACGGATTTCGATCCGCTAAACTTGCTTTGTTCTTTAGCGAAGCTATCTTTGTCGTGGACCGACGATTCTAAGTAGGAAAAAATGGAGTACGACACCTTGGGCTTGTCGTCCTTCTTGGGCTCCAATCTGTAAACGAACAAATATTTTATTAATGTTTTATGTACATACATATCGTCAAGCCTTTCACCCAAGGGGCGGGCAGAGGTGTACAACACCCACACTTCGCCGGACGATATTCAGTCCCAAATGTGACAGGGGGCGAATACACTGGGCTCCAGTCATGTAGCAGATGACATATAGTACGCACATATGTTCACACAATTAACAAATTGGTGCGTGCCTTCGGCTGGATCCGAACCCGCTCCCTCTAGCTTCTCCGGCTAGGCTATCATCGCTTCATGATTTAGGCATGTAATGTTTATTAATATTTTTAAGTGTTTTTTTTTTGTTGTGGTTACCTGCTTCCTTAATCTGAATGGGTTTGTACTAAGAGTGCACATAGAATTAGCGCTTACAAATCTGGTTATGGTAAAAGGCATTTTTGAAATGAATTTATTGCAAAAAATATATATTTAATGTGATAAAGGTTTACGACCCCTGATAAGACAACTGAGGTCTCAATGAACTTTCGTCTCAATTCACAATAAGGCCGGCCTTACACTCGTAAATGTTACTCGCGTAAGTAATCTCAAGTAATAAATGTATAAGAAAAAATCCCTTTGGTCATCGCATCACGCATACGGACGGTACAATTTCGCTAATTATGTTTTTTGCTGTTGTGTTATTATTGTCAGGAGAAAGTTCTTATGAAAAATAAAATTAAGAAAGTCGAGCGAAACATCAGTAAATAAAAAAAATGCATGCAATGTAATAAAAAAATGAATTGACAAGTTGATTGCTGGTGAAATGAAGTTCTACGTCTACTAGTTTACGATAAATTTGAATATGTAAACACCCTTTGTAAGTAGCTTAACGTAATTTCTTACTACTTGCGTAAGTTGGAAAATTACAAGTCTAAACGTGTTTGAATTTGATTACGGAATCGTCTCAAAACTTATCAAAGCAATTTGATAATTCGAGAGCTTACAAATTCAAAAAAAAAAACAAGCACACAAACTTTTAAGCATTTTTTACAGTAAGTTTTTTTTTTTTTTATTATGTGTAAATGCAGTCGTAAGTTGCTTACATACATTTTGCGAAAGGAACATACAAGTGTAAGATCGACCTAAGGCCTTATATTGGCACCATAAAGGCGTTCTCCAGACAGGCTTCTCAAGCTGCGTCTGTTTGGGAGACGTCTAAGTCTGAGACCACACAAGCACACAGCGTAATTTAGTCTACCGCGCGTCGCGTAATTTCGGTCGCGTTTTGCGGTCAACTGAGAATTGTCAGATTATTCAGTTGCTATCAAACTTTCGCATACGGTGAGTAAATAAAAATAAGCAATTTAGTTTGGATCCAGTCACACAGCAAAAATAGCAAAACAATAAAAAAAATAAAAATGATTTAAAAGTAAATTAAAAACAAAACAATTACAATTTAAAAAAAACAAATGTACAGAGATTTAGCTAATACATTTAAAAATCCAGAAACATTTTCACAAAACCGTTTTTTTAATATTTTTATTTTGAAATCATTTACTTATTGAGTTCGACATAAAAATGAAAATAAATAACTAACTTATTTACATTTTTATGAAGGCCGCTCACAAATTTCTGCCGAGCGTAAAATACGCGACCGAAGTTGCGCTATAAAACAACGCTCGTGTAGCCTTAGACTAATTGAGAAATTAATGAACAAAGTTTACTGAACTTTTATCTCAATCCTTCTGGCACGAAATATAATGCTCTCACCTGACTCCCCCCGGCTCGGGCACATTGAACCGCTTGCACACGAGTCCCTCCGGCCTCCAGGCGACTTTTATCCTTGTCATGACGCCGTAGACTCCCTTTTCCGCCGCCGCGATCTGGTCGGGCGTCGCCAGACCATAGTTGGTCTTGCTTTTAGAGACAGCTGTGAGGGCGTTGGTGGAGTCATCGGGTTCTGAAGCGTGGGTGAACCTAGAAATATTATTATTACTAGCTGCGCCACACGTTTTCACCCGCGGTTAAAAAGTATCCTAGGTGCTATTCTAGACTATAATCTATCTCTGTGCCAAATTTCATCCAGGAGGCCTATTCCTACGCGTGAGATGAGATGAGATTTTATCTTGGCCACTCTCACACCTACGACGTTTCAAACGAGAGCAACAAGAACGAAAAATGGTGAGATGAAAATCTCAAATCTCCGAATAGGGCCCCAGATCTGTTCAGCCGTTCTCGCGTGACAGAGTAACAAACATCCATCCATTCTTACAAACTTTCGCGTTTATAATATTAGTAGGATTAATCACATTGACTTTAATTACATGTAGAAAAGAAAGTAAGCAAGTAACATTATTAAAAGAAAAACAAAAAACCCGGCTGCAAAATGTTGTACGCTATGTCACTTCCACTATCAAGACGATTCAAATGACACCTCACATGTCGAAATACATTAAGCTGTTTAGGCTGTAGGGCGTGTCAAAGAATCCTCATACATACATACATACATACATACCCACAACATACATACACTCGAAAAACATAACCCTTATTGCACAGTCCAGTGGCCCTATTCGGAGATTTGAAATTCTCGTCTCACCTTTTTTCATCCTCGTTGCTCTCGTTTGAAACGTCATAGGTGTGAGAGTGACCAAGATAAAATCTCATCTCATCTCACGCGTAGGAATAGCCCCCCAGTAAAAATAAAGGTCTCCTTGACAGGGTATTCCCCTACAGGACTATCTGGAAAGGGTGTACTAAGCCGAAAGGGGGTCATTGTACTCATCATTATGAACAACTTTTACTATGGAGTCAACCCTGAAATCGAGAAAAGAATAACAGCTGTTCCATACATTTTTTCAACGATCAATGAACTCTTTATAAGGAATAGCTGTTTTTTTTTTACGGGATTTTGTATTGGCTACATAGTCAGAGTTGTTCATAATGATGAGTACAATGACCCCCTTTTTGGCTTAGTACACCCTATACCCTGTATAGTTATGATCAGGGAGTCTATCATGACATCGTATTGTCATTGTTACGTTCTGTTTTTGACGCAGCGCGATCATGAACCTTATTGCGTGGCGATACGATTCGCGTTCGCGCAGCATCGACAAAAAACGCAAAAAATATCATGATAGGCCTTCAGCAGGGCTATTACAACCATTCGTAAACTTTTCCGTTCGGATTTCAAAAATGCTAAACCTAAATTTTTCGAATCTCAGTCTATATTCATAAGTTTTTAAACGTCATTAATTCTTCCGATCGGATTTATACTTGATTCCCTACAAATTGTATCAAAGTAGACTGAGATTCGAACAATTTGAGTTTGAAATTTCTGGGATCCGATCGGAAACGTTACCGAATGATTGTGAATAGCAGCGCTGGGCGTCTCTCTAGACATAGTAAAAATGTAGGTACAAGTATAGTATTTAGCTCATGTGTAGTACCTACAAAAAACACAATCGTATTACACATAAAGGCTACATCCCTTTTTAGTGTTACTGTAGAGATGAAATTAACCCTGTTTGTTTTACAACCTATCCGATGAAAATAAAGTTTGCCAACTAACTAGCTCACAAAGACACTGTCCGAATAAATGTACTAAAAAACTATTTAAATATTCAACTTACCTATCACCCATGAAGCCAGTCAAAGGCCTATACAATTTAGCTGCCTGTTCAAACTCCACAAGTTCCCTCTCCCTTTCCCACTCGTTCAACCCGTCCATGCTGTCTCTTTCTTGAAAACTATCTTGATTGTTCAAATAGCTTTCATATCTGGCTTGTTTCATTGGGTTAGAAGCGAACGGCTTGAAGACTTTAGCCAAATCTTTACCAGAATCTTTTATTGAAATGAAATCTAGGGTGCTTGTTGTAGGTTTTGTCATATCAATAATTTTTTCTACTATTTTATTGTTTGGTACAGTTAGGCTATCGTTTGGCAAAGTTTTGCTATCATTTGGTAAAGTTTTGCTATCGTTTGGTAAAGTATCGTTTGAAGTGTTAGTGTTCGTTGTCAAGTCCAGTTCTGTAGTGGTAGTGGAGACGAAGCTGACATTTCTACCAATTACTTTGGCTATTAAGTCTTCCTTCGTGTCAGTTTGTTGGGTTTCTGCTTGGGGTTTTGGTGGGACTTCCCCGAGTAAGGCTCCTCGGGCTTCAGCTGTTAGCTCGTGTCGGCCTAGACCTGGAATTAAAAGCATTTGAATTTACTTACAGGCCAGCTTATAGGACATTAGCTCATCTTCCATTGACTGCCTCAGTTGGTAGTGAACCTGCCTTCTGAGCTTGGGGGCGTGGGTTCGATTCCCACCTAGGGCATACATTTATGTGATGAACATTTGTGTTTGTTGTATGTCTGGGTAATATGTATTTAAAAATATTTGAGTATGTATATCAGTCCCTGGCAGCCATAGTACAAGCTTTGCTTAGTTTGGGGTCAGGGGACCGTGTGTGGAAGTGTCACGAATTTATTAATTTCATCCAGATCTGTTCAGCCGTTCTGACTTGAAAGAGTAACAATCCATCCATCCATTCTTACAAACTTTCGTGTTTATAATATTAGTAGGATATAGTAAGTTTGTTTATTTGTTACGCTTTTATGCCTCAACTACTCAACCGATCATCATGATATCTTGCATACACATTGTCAGGGGTACAGAACAGGACATATAGTACTTTCTAGCCGCGGGTACAGGCCGATTCAAACTTAATGGCGGCGTGAAGTTAGGCGCGAAACGCTGCGCAGTAGCGACAACGAAGGTATGCAGGCGTCAGAGGCGAGACGCCTCGCTTGCGGCGCACTTCACAGCCGGCATGGAGTTTGAATCAGTCTATAACACCGCGATGGCAGCCTAGTTTGGAGAAGGTCCGCCTCTCAAGCCAGAGGGAGCGGGTGCGATCCCAGCCGGACGGCACGCACCAATTTGTTCATTGTGTGAGCATATGTGCGTATTGTATGTCATCTGCTACATGATCGGAGCCCGGTGTATGGCGAAAGGCTCGCCTCCTGTCACATTTGGTACTGAATATCGTCCGGCGAAGTGTGGGTGTTGTATTACACCTCTGCCAGCCCCCTCGGGGGAAAGGCGTGACGATATGTTATGTATAACACCGCGGAGCACAGCTAGTGATTACACACTTTCCTTTCAAAACGTTATAACGTGCGAGCGAGACAGCTGTACGCCTAAGACCGAGTCTGAAAGAGAGACAGCAAGCTTACCTTGGTCCCGTGGCGTGGCGTCGATGGCGTCGAAGCGTGTTCGTCTTGTCCCAGCGGCGGCGGGGGCGTAGTCGCGGGGCAGCGCGGGGGCGGGGTGCGCCGCCGCCGCTGGGAGGGGCTTCGACGACTTGGTGAAGCCTTCGAGCACCTGCAAAGATCGCTTTTACTAAATTTTTTTGAAGTGAAACTTCTAATCCGACTCCCAAAAAGGTTGCGTTAAACGTTTAACGCTCCTGGAGAGGGAGAATAGAAAGAGACAGAGCGAGAGTGAATGCGTGGCACTCGAACGCATGAGGGTAGAAAGAAAGATATACAGAAGTTTCACTTCTTCCGCGCGGAGTGACTCCACGCAGTATTTTTTTTGTAGGTTTTTTTAGAGATTTGATACATGTTACCTTTAAAAATCAGATGTACTTCAAAGTGATAGCAATCTTGTAATTTCGATTCTATTCAAAGGTTGGTAGGATTATCACTCAAAAAACGAAATACTCAACATACCTAAAAATTGTAAGTTCATTGTAAAAAATAAATTACAAAGAACATAAGAAACAAGTAACATTATTTAAAGAAAAACATAAACCCGGCTGCAAAATGTTGTACTCTATGTCACTTCCACTATCAAGACGAATCAAATGACACCTCACTAACGAAATCCATCAAGCTGTTTAGACTGTAGGGCGTGCCAAAGAAACCTCATACATACATACATACAATCGAAAAACATAACCCTCCTTCTTTTGCAGTCGGGCAAATAGGAGATTCTTACATTATTCCCCTTCTCTTTAGGTTTCTTCTTCGCCTCGTCCGGCGATGGGCCGCCGAGAGCGAAGTCGTAGTGCGACATGTCTTCTCTGGAGTAGATGTCTTCGTCGTCAGCCTCGAAGGCTCCCACGCCGAAGGCTTGGCCGCGGATTGACACCTGCCAATATAAAAAGCCAAGTTAAACTGCACAATACACCGGACTACGCTCCGGTGTGCGGTGATGCGGATTTTAACTTTCGACTGAAAAAACACGATTTATAGAGGGAGTTACAAAATCTCCGTTGGATAATTGATAGGCAGGTACACACACTTTTAAGTTATGTTAAAAAAAAAACAAAAAAATGCACATTAAAAATAACAAGAGTTATGACCGCTTAAACAAAAGAAAAAAACGAAATGTCACAGAAATTTCAACAAATCTGTATCATAGGCGGCTACTATTCTAAGAAAGTAGCCGCACGTCGCGAATAGTTTACAAATAAAACCGACGCGATTAGTGTCTGCGTTCGCGCTTTTAGGAGGGTGGAGCGCGATGTGTATTAATCTTTTTTGTAGTCGACATTTCATTTGAAGTAGCATAATTGCACCCTCCAGTCGATACTGGTTGCACACCTCGCTGATACAACAGGGTTTTTGTAACACCCTGTATACAACAGGGTTTTTGTAACACCCTGTATACAACAGGGTTTTTGTAACACCCTGTGTACAACAGGGTTTTTGTAACACCCTGTGTACAACAGGGTTTTTGTAACACCCTGTGTACAACAGGGTTTTTGTAACACCCTGTATACAACAGGGTTTTTGTAACACCCTGTGTACAACAGGGTTTTTGTAACACCCTGTATACAACAGGGTTTTTGTAACTCCCTGTGTACAACAGGGTTTTTGTAACACCCTGTGTACAACAGGGTTTTTGTAACACCCTGTATACAACAGGGTTTTTTAACACCCTGTTTACAAAAACCGCACGGTATAACACACAGACACCTTGTTCCCGTGCGGAGAAACGCCATACAAATTTCGTTGCTCCGCACACCGCAGCGGTGGTAGTGTGTTACCCGCCTTACTGTTAGCTCGTCTACCTTGTCCCAAAAAACAGACACCCTGAGAATACCCAATAATAATTAACATGAGAGGTTTTTCTAACTCGCCAAAAATCGACGAGACTTTTCACCGTGAATTTATAGGGGGTATTAGGCCTGAAATACGACGCAGAGCGCAGGCACACTTCACAGTTTTCACGGCTGAATCCGGCCTGTATATTTCAGAGCTTAGGGTAGCCCGCCCTAGCGCGGGCGTCCTAAAACTAGCGCGGGCGTTCGCTCGCATTGTCTGCATTATAAACGGCGGCATTAATTAAATTGTTCGGCGTTAACTAGCGCCTCTCATACTATAGAATTAATTTGAACAAAGCACAGTAAAGTAGTTAATTAGTAAGTAAGAATGGCTAAAGTAAGAAAGCTAGTTTCTCTTCAATTTTTCAGAGTTTTTGGGCACCTTCAGTGCTATTCACAATCATTCCGAAACGTTTCCGATCGGATACTACAAATTTCAAACTCAAGTTGTTTGAAACTCAGTCCACTTTTATAATTTTTAAATAGGTAATCGAGTATAAATACGATCGGAAGAATGAATCACGGTTAAAAACTTATGAATTAGGCCTGAAATACGATACTTTACGTTTTAAATTTCTGGAATCTGAACATTTGATTGTGAATATCTATGCTGGTATCATCCTACGAGTGTCTTTGAAAAAAATTACACTCTATAAGCAAGAAAAGATACACCTCTTTCTTTCTTACCTTTTTCCCTTTATCTTTCATCTTCAAATGACTCTTAGAACTTCCTTCTCCGTACTCCCCAACCATGTTCCCGAGCACCGAGTGCCGGCTCAACCCCTGGTAGCCGAGCCCGAAGCGATCATTCTTATGTTGCAAGAGATAAGGCTCATAGTCGTCTGGCGCGAACAGCGTGTCGTATTCAAACTCAGAGTCTGATGATGAGGCTTGATCTTGGTCTTCGGTTTGTGATGGCTGGAATTAGAGAGTTCATAAATGAGATTTATCTTATATCTTTAAATGAGCAAATCTTGTATATATATATATATATATATAATTGGAATCTCGGAATCGGCTCCAACGATTTTCATACAATAAAATTTAGTATATAGGGGGTTTCGGGGGCGATAAATCGATCTAGCTAGGAATCATTTTTAGAAAATGTCATTTTATTCGTGTTTTATCGATAATCAACTTAAACATAAACTTGGAAGAAAAATAACAAAAATATGACTCTTCCTGACATCTATTGGCGAATAATAATACTATTTTTTGTTAGCAACTAATTGCTTTAACGACACAACAGCAGATGGCGTTGTTAAGTAACACGAAGTCAATGAGTGTTTGCTTTGAGGTTAGACTAAAATCAATTGTTTATTTTCCAAAAAACACAATAAAAAAAAATACCGAGCAAAGCTCGGACATCCAGGTACTTTTTATATAATACTAGCTGCGCCTCAGGGTTTCACCCGCGGTTAAAAAGTATCTTATGTGCTATTCTAGACCAGGGATTCCCAAAGTGATCGATATCGACCCCTTAGGGTCGATATCTTAACACAATTAACACAAGTTCTTAAGAGTCCCTAATTTCGACCTAGGCGACCTAGACTAACTTCGCATTGGCTTAAGGTATTCTATCGCCATTTCGTCTAGAAGAAGAAGACGAGTGAAGAGAGCGAGTAATGATACTGACGAGCCTCTAAACTTACCTACAGAGTGACAAAGTGCAATTTCAATTTTTTTAATGACTTTTGCACTACTGTAATCATTCTTAAGTAACTAAGAATTTCCCTTGTATTATTGATTCATTTAACAGCTAATGATGTAGATAACCTCCCTATGTAATGGAATTTTTGATTTGCTTTGTCTACCTATTGAATAAATTAGTCAAAAGTGACCCCTTAAAATTGCGGATATTTTTCATAGCTCTATTTTCGCTTGAGAACGTTTTTAAAAAAAACCAAGAACATAGGGGCGAAGATATTGTTAATTTAATTGTACATGCTAAATTTCATCATAATCTGACAAACGGTTTTCAAGAAATTTGAATAGTGCGTTTGTATGGAAATTTCAGAACGTCGCGGCCCTCTTAACTAACTTAGCACTTAGCTTTAAGCTAACTTAAAGCATTGCTAACTCTCACTTTGTCTTCTTCTATTGACCTAAGTAAGAATGAAACATAACACTCTGTAGCAGCTGTTTTAAGTTAGCGGACCATTATGAATAAGAGGGTTGATCTTAAAAATAGGCAATTTGACCATGGGGTTCTGAGGTAACAGTTCATTTTGGAACAGGGGTCACTTGTCTAAAATAGTTTGGGCATCCCTGTTTTAGACTATTATCTATCTCTGTGCCAAATTTCATTCAATCTGTTGAGCCGTTCTGGCGTGAAAGAGTAACAAACATCCATCCATCCATCGATTCTTACAAACTTTCACGATTACAATATTAGTAGGATATGTCGTACTAGCTGTTATCCGCGACTTCAACGGTCATTACATTAAACAATTTGTAGTCTCAGATCAACTAGAATATCAGATGGCGCACGGCGTTTGATTTAGGTGAAGCCAAGAACCATCCAAAAACTACGCTACTGTCGTATATGTACACAACACTCACACATTGACGCAAAAAAACTACGCTACTCGCTTCGTCAGTACTAACCTGGACGTCACGCTGAGAACATACAAAAAAATTCTGGAACGATGCCGTCATGTGCTGTGAAACACTGCACTAACTACACGAAAGTGAAAAAGAAATCCGATGGAATAACTTTCTATGTGTAAGTATTGTTAATAACATCTCATTATATAGTAAACAGCATTGTTTTAGGTTATAATTTCGGATACCTATATTTACATAGTGCTTTTTTTTTATTGGCAACTGGATACAAAGTCCTTAATGCCATTTTTGGACTTGACAATGACATTACATGAATTTGTGGAATGTCGTGCAGTGTTGTCATAATCCAGAAGCCTTAGAGAAAAGTTGAAGTTGAAGTTGTCATAATCGCATTTTTTTCTCCAAAATCTTATTTTAAATCCTAAGACTTTTTTAGGTTCCCAATTAAGATTGAAAAAGCGACATTAAAAGAATGGGTGGTTGCCATACAAAAAAGTCGAAATGATCAAAAATGGCAACCATCAAAAAGAGATGTTGTCTTTTCAGACCATTTTAATGAAAGAGACTTTTACCCACAGATCTAGGATGTAAAAGATCGACAGTGACAATTCGATAGTGATACAAAAAAACATTTGCGCATGCGTGAGTAAATTAGTGTTGTGAAAAGTACTTATTAATTTATCGATTGACCAAAAATGGTCCTCCGGGTGCTTGTCGATAAATATAATATTTCGCATACCAATTGAGTTGTTTTTTGTTCCAAGTATAACACCGCTGCTGAGCTAAAATGAATATTAATCACTAAACGGGTGTTAAGCTAGGCGGAAGAGTTAGATATCAGTGTCACCACGTATCTAAATTAACATAAGAAAAGTAAATAATAAGATCAACATAATACTATCCTAGTAATTCACTTCGATATGTGACCCTTGACCAAATTTACTCGTATATGGATTAGGATAAGTAATAATACTTATCTCATTGGTTTTGTACATTTATTTATAATTTACATATATATTATTTAATTTAATTAAATATAATTAAATTAGACTTGGATGTAAGACACCCAAAATGTGTAAATTGAATTAAAAATGACGATCAGAAATTGAAGGTACATACTTATATTTAATACAAAAATGTTTTACGCCTCATCATTCAGTACAAACTCATAAGAATATCAATTTACTTTTGATGGCATTGATTCAAAAATGTATGCTTTATTTATGTATTGCACCCATCGCCTACCTAATGAACTTTGATAAAAACTATCGATAATAATGACGTCATCTTTTTATCCATCTCTAGTGAAAATCGAGTGTAAACTAACTAATATTTTAATGCTGAATTTCATCACCAATTCTGCTTTCATCTAGGAAATATAGATGTTACGAAGAAACGACAACAACATACCGCTGGTAAATCGGTTTTTGGAACCAATTTATGTTATGTTTTAGACAAAATTTAGACAAAAACATCACAATGGAATTTTCATATTTACCCATGAAACGACAAATTTTGTGGGTTGAATCTTGAATTCACATCACAATCGCTAAACGCACAAGATGGCATAACTGCATACAATTTTAATTGCTCTCTTTTCATTCAATTTATAATGATACTAGTAAAAAATAATAATCATAGGAATTTTCGCGTGCTTAAAGGTGGCGCGCTGTCATTAATGACAAAAGAAAAATTGACTAAGATTTTATTTGTAGGCGACCTCTTTCTCTCTTGTGGAGTTTACATTTCGATGGAGACTTCTCTGTCCCACGCTTCGTTGGTCTTTTGCGAAGCAAAAAAAATCTTAGGTCTGTGCTTTTACCTGACCAAGCTTGGCCTTCGCCGTCTGAAAAGGACTGCGTATCCCATCAGGGTAAGTTTTAATTTTTTACCAACGAAAAGTTGTTTTCAATTCAACGCGTATAATTTTTTTTTTTTCTGATTACGTACTATGGTTCCATACTCAAGGGGTGCTACCAGAACCCTAATACTAAGTCTACTATATTGCCTTCCGTTGAATAATTTAAAAAAATCTTTATTTCAAAACTGTCGTCCAGTTTAGGTATTATGATTAAGGTATGATGATGATTTTTTGGCAATTGATATTTGGCAAGCATTTGAACCTGGGAACTATTACATGAATTCAGTGGAATGCGGATACATACGTTGGAAAACTACAATACTCAGGGTAATTTTTTTTTTCATGGCAACACTTCCACAGCACACATGTAACAAGAAGTGGCTTCACCTACATCATACGCCGTGCGCCATCTGATATTCTAGTTGATCTGAGTTTGTAGTATGCTAGGTGAGCTAGCATGCTAAAATTTGATAGTGATAGACAGTTAGCAATCCATTTTTGTTCTATTGGACATAGCCATGCTAAGTTAGCATCCTGCAAATTGGAAAGTGTAATGGCCGCTTGATTCAGCGAATAGTATCCAAAAACCTTCCTCATAATAAATAGTACTTAACTGATTATCAAATTTCATCAATATTCAGTCAGCCATTTAGCCGCGTGAAAAGCCTATTAAATGAAATATTTTATAATATTAGTCTGGATGTAGTATTTTAATGTCATCTGCTTCATAACTGGAGCCCGGTGTATGGTGCCAGGCTCGTCCCATGTCAGAATTGGTACTGAACCCTTACGAGGGACAAGCCTTGACAATAGGTTTTATTGTTTTATAATAAGCTTGCGGTTCGCCGTCATCTCGCATAAAGCAATGATGCTTGACAATCAGGTTAGGTATACATTTGTCTATACCTGTCTTATTTCTTCAGGTATGTGGCATCCATACACTTTCTGCCGTTGTTCAGCCATTTTCTTCTCCCGCCTTGTCACCCTTTCCCCAGTGCCCTGCCCCTGCCTCCAGCCCATGTCTCTCAGCATCTTCACAGCTGCCGTCTCATGGACAGCTCTGATCAACTGCCCTAGTACCGGTTCACCTGGACAAGAAAATGTCACTCAATGTTTAACTGTAAATAAAATGAAAAAATAGTTGTATTCCTAATAACTGAACAGATTCCTGATGAACAATAAATTGTTTCTAATTTTATACTTTATTTTAGAACATATCCTGAGCTTGGGGGCATTTTTTCATTCCCACCTAGGGCAAACATTTATTTGATGAACATTTTGTGTTAGTTCTATGACTGAGTGTTAATATCTATTTATGTATGTATTTAAAAATATATATGCATGTATTGTATGTATATCAGTCTCTGGCAGCCATAGGACAAGCTTTGCTTAATTTAGGGTCAGGCGAGCGTGTGTCGCCTGACCCTTAATCTATCAGCCTCACTTGCATCAAAGTGGTCAAAGAATATTTCAGTAAAAGTAAGTTATAATAAACAGCTAGTTTTCAATTAAAAGCTAGGTCTACAATTTTAGATTACAACATTTCTGGATGGATGAACTTCTGGAGAGCAGTAGCCTAGTAAACACCAAGACTGTCAAACATAAAAAAATGTTGAATAACAAAAGCAGCATCCAGATTCACTCCAGACAAGATGACAACAAAAAGAAAGCCTATTTATTAAATAAAAAAAAGATAATATTCCTGACCAGGTATAGGTCCATCGTGGAATGTTGGTCGCAGTCGCTTCTGTCCAGAAAACTCGCTGTGAGTCTGCACAGACTTCGGGGCTATGCCAAATTCACTTCGGTCCTCCTCATCCATGTAATCTTCTGGCCTTTGATTCTGTTGGCAAAACAATATAATTATTATACAATTCAGTTGAACATCACATTCAAGGGTATTGTTACTAATTATTAGGAACAACTTTTACTGGGGACCAAGCAAGCAATGCAAAAACTACTGAGACTCAATTCTTTTATGCAATTGTATTAAAATTGTTAGTTAATTATTCAATTTCGACACTTCTGGCACACAAAACAAGGCGATTTGAGGCAATTCATTAACAATTAAAAAACAATTGGTTAGTTGGATTAGAGGGCTGGTCTTTAGTTACATTATTGAGTGAATAACTTAAACAAAATAATTGAATTGTGTTAAGTTTAGTAATTGAGTTTTAATGCGAAGAAGGGGCAAACCTGGACCGTCTAGCCTGGTTTACACTTTGATTAGTGTGAGTGCAGGTGATTAGTGCAATAAGTATCCAATTCTTGTGGCTCTGTTTTGTAAATTCAATTGGCCATTGACCAGCAAGTATGGACAAACTTTTGGAAGTTGAACTTGCAAGACCAAGAAGAGTATGGGTTCGAAAATGGATTAATAGAAGACCCGTTCATGGCACAAGCTACCAACTATTTATGGAATTGGCTGTTACACACTAAACGCTAAACACACACGAAATGCTAAACACTCCTGTCCAGATGTGTTTAGTGGCAGGCACGCTGCGAGTGAGGGGGAAGGGAGGGTGCGCGGCAAGTGGCTACTCGCAGTCCACTTGCAAAAAAAATAGAACACACTTCTATTCACTTTACTACACAGCCAACTAATCACTTGCACTAATCAATCGCTGTCCACACCTAGTCACTAAGCACCTGCACTTGCACTAATTTAAAGTGTAAACCAGGCTTTACTCACAACAACTGCAACTTTGACAATCCGACTAGTTTAGAAGAACGAAAATTTGGGCTTCTTCATAGCCAAACGGATGGACGGACTGGGATGAAAATCGTGATAGAGATGGCCTAGACGCAGAATTAAAACATAAGCTATATAATCGCGGGAGCAGCTAGTTATAATTTAACTTACAGAACTTTGAGCTTTCTCACTGCGAGAGCTTTTGAAAGTGCTTGGCGTCCATCCTTCTTGGCTGCCAACGGTGTTCCCGAACCCGGCAGAGAATCCTCCAGTAAATGCACCGTGAAACCTCCGCCTGCCATGCGAATCCACTGCGTACTGGTCTGTGGGCTGCTGATACTTCCGCTTTGAAGGGATTTCATCTGAACAAACGTAATAATTGCAGAGAAATCTAGATAAACTGTAAACAGCACATCAACGAACAATAACTAACCTTCTTCGTAAGGTTCAAGCGGAGTCCCGTAGCGTATAGCATTATCTTCATCAGAGTCTGAGTTGCTCATGTTTGTAAGAAATTACATCCATTTGTTGGAAAACACGAAAAATTAAGTTATTTTCCAAAATTACGTTTTTTGGATCCAAAATTCAATATTGTTTCTCAATTATTTTTTTGTCTCGCCGCGTAGGGCAGGCTAGAGCCAACATGGACATACCACCTAGTCATCCGAATGATTTTTTCGTACACGAGTTGTAAAACCTATGACGATGATGATAAAAGAGAAAGTGATGATAGATGAGATGAATGAATCCCTCCCCTTTTCCCATTCCAGTAAAGTTGTGGATACTTTACTGGAACAAGTAAGTCGAGTTTTGTAGAAAACACGAAAATAGTATTACCTACCTAGATGTTTCTATCATCTGCCCACCCTCGTGCACGTTATCGAAAAGGCAAAAGTTATTAATCCACCTACATTTTAATTCAATCACAAGTTTTAGATAATAATACAAAATCACGACACCAATTTTCCGGTTCCCGCCAAAAACCCGCATAACAGAGTTTAAATTGGGTGTGCGTTCACACTTAAACCTCGAAGAGTATCGAATTGTATCACTTCTTAGATCTTCGGATTCTTAAGGTTCGTTCACATACACCAACATCGAGCATGCCAGGCGCGTGCCGGCACAGACACCGACCGGCACTTTCTATTCACACCTACCGACACTGACCGTCTACGTTGTCGGCGTCGAAGAGCACTGCTCGGAGCTAGCTCGGCGTGCGTAGTGCGTGATTTACTAAATAGCTCAGTCTCAAAGTAGGCTTCGTAATTTTGTTGAAAATCTCAGACTATTATAAATAAAAAATGTTCAGACATATCTCAATGGAGATTTAACTTTAGTAGCATTGTTACTAGAGGAGAAAGGATGTGTTTCGCAAATCCAAATGGGCGATGGTGATGGGAAATACTGTAATAAATCCATGCCAATGATATATTTTACAGCAAAAAAAAAACATTTTTTGTTGTTTCAGTCGGCAGGTTAGCAAGGGCCGGTTTGTGGCAAAAAAAGTTAATCAAGTAAATGTTATTTGTTGTTTTTGTACTCGCAATGGTTTTTACTACAAATCAAATCATTACCTACTCTACTTTTCAAGATATAAAAGCCGGCGTGCCGCAAGGCTCCATTTTGGGCCCGACTCTATATCTTATCTACACTGCAGATATACCTACAACTGATAATATCTTATCTGCCACATTCGCTGATGACACCGCTGCACTTAGCAATCATGTAAACCCTAGTGTAGCGTCCCTATCACTACAGACTCATCTGAACAAAGTTAACAAATGGATGGAAAAGTGGCGCATTAAAGCCAGCGCAAGCAAATCTGTTCACGTCACTTTTACTTTGAGAAAGCACAACTGCCCCCCAATTAAACTTGGAAACGACGTTCTACCCCATCAAGGTTCGGCAAAATATTTAGGCATGCATCTCGACAGAAAACAAACCTGGAAATGTCACATCCAAAAAAAACGCGACGAGTTAAATTTGCGGCTCAGAAACCTTAACTGGCTAATTGACAGAAGATCACACGTCACTTTGGAAAATAAGATTCTTATATACATAACAATAATGAAGCCGATTTGGACATACGGCATTGAGTTATGGGGAACAGCAAAAAACTCCAACGTCGAGATTTTACAACGGTTCCAGAACAAAGCGCTTAAAATTATAACTAATGCACCCCTATTTATCAGAACCAGTGAATTGCATGAATACACAGAAATAAAAACAGTGAAGGAAGAAGTTGAACAAAGAGCAAAAGCATACAAAAACCGTATAAAAGCACATATCAACACCCTAGCAACAGTATTATGTGAACCATTATGTGACAGAAGGCTCAAAAGGCAACATATATGGGATTTTGTTCGCTAACAAATCCTAATTTAATAAGAGAACTTTGCTCGCTGGAGGAACAGTTCTCTCATGCCATAAATAAAATCATACAACAAATCTGTTAAGGGCTTCCAAAGCCGATCGCAAGATAAAAATAACACAAAAAAAAAAAAAAACAAATCATTGTTTATTGTCTATTATTGCATAACGTCTGTAGGGCTATTCTGAAAGAGTGAGATTCAATCTCACCATTTTTCGTCCATGTTGCTCTCACGTTACTAGTTTCTAACGCTCGCGCTGGCTTGTAACAGGGGGGCTATTCCTGCGCGTGAGATGAGATGAGATTTTATCTTGGTCACTCTCACACCTATGACGTTTCAAACTAGAGCAACAAGGACGCAAAATGGTGAGATGAGAATCTCAAATCTCCGAATAGGGTCCCAGGTATACTACGCGCATGCGTTCGAGTGCCACGCATTCACTCTCGCGAGCTATTCGCCGCTATCGTCACCGGCAGTGACCTGCCAGCAGCGGCAAGGCCCGGCTCCACTCCTACCCGTGTGCCACGGGATGGAGGCCACCGCGCACCAGCACGAAGCCTCGGAGCGGCACTAACGCCCCCGAAAACCAGTCCTAGACGTCGAGCAACACTCCATCGGGGAGGGTGCTCGAGAGGCCGCCGGCGCGAGGCCGGGCTGGCACTCGCACCCTTCAATTCCCTTCGGGGGCTGTGTTCCCCCCAGCGCCCAGCCGCGGTAATGAGGATAATCTCGAGGCCGCTACCTCACTCCCCCCAAAAGGGAGGGAAAAGAACCCCATCGTCGTCTTCGTGCATTCACTCTCGCTCTCTCTTTCTATTCCCCCTCCCCAGGACCGTTCAACGTTTAACGCAATCTTGTTGGAAGTCGCATTATAAGTTTCCAGCAAAATATTCTTTGCTAGAATACTTACTAGCCAGGGACCCTATTCGGAGATTTGATATTTTCATCTCACTTTTTTTCATCCTTGTTGCTCTCGTTAGAAACGTCATAGGTGTGAGAGTGACCAAGATAAAATCTCATCTCATCTCACGCGCGGGAATAGACCCCAGGCACGGTTAGTTTAGTTTGTCTGTCAGTGTCTGTGCGTTACAGTAGGTGTGAAAACGATCAAATAAAGAACATTATTTTGTCGGTGCCGGCACATTTCGGGCACGCTCGATGTCTATAGATATAAATGTAACTGTCTGCCCGGGCATGCTCCTTGTCTGTCGGGGTCGGTGTGGACACGTTACGATAGATGTGAACACGCAATTTTAAAATATCTTGAAAACTTTTTTGTCGTTGTCCGTACGTGACGGGCACGCTCGATGTCGGTTGATATGAACGTGATATGAACGGACCTTTACTCTCCATAAACATCCATGCATATTGCTTACTCCATTGAACGGAACGTATCCATGTACTCTGTGGCTAGCTCGCTGCTCTTCCGTTTTTAAAAGGCGCCAATTTTAAATGATTAATGAAGTTATTCATTGAATACATAGGTCTGGTGGTACACATCCTGTCGATCAAATATTGACAATATATTGTTATCTCGAAGACCTCGAAGTTATATTGCACTCTTCGGTAAGTAATCGGATTTTGAGAATGAAAACGACAAAATTTATTTTATTTTTGGTCCACAAAAACAATTTTATTTTAATAACAAAAAACAGTTCATCATACTTATAAGTTTAGTATCACAGAAACCAAATTATGAATAATAAAGCATCAGTTAAATCCCAATAAAAATCTACATTCTGGGACTCTCATACTATTACGATGCGTGATATATTTCTTTCTTCACTTACTCTTAGAACTTCTCAAACAAGAGAGAATCTCACGCAAAGCCATCTCACACATTAAATAGGCTGATCAGAATTAAGGAAAGACAATTAAAAAAATGAGTTCATATAAGTTTTTCGTTTTTTTTTTTGCATGTTCTGTTTATTAGGAATAAATTAAATCCTTTATTACGTGAAATATTGAACTAGGTAGATAATTATATTCTTCATAATATTAAATTTGCTGATGCCCAGAACTTCATACCCAAAATGGTACTGCTTGGGCTTCGGCCTGGCAGATTTGTAGCTAGGAAATGGATTCATTTCAGCAATTCTCAATGATACGCTTCCTAAGAAACAGCGTTTAATTTGTAAAGTAGAGATTAGAAAAACAACCTAAATTATGGCAGTATAGTTTAGAGTTCCATGGTAAACTAAGGCCACCCTGCATTTTCCCGTTCTGGCCTGCTATTGTGACATGTGAGATGTTATCTCTAGTCCCTCTATCTCCTATGGCTTTTCAAACAATAGAGTCAAAAGAGACAATGACTAGAGAAAATTTCACACACAAGAATAGGGCCCTAGTTTGTCTGTCCTTTAGTTAGAAATTTAAATAAATTACATTATGCTGAAAATTTTAAGCATTTATATTATATCACATAGAGGTGCGATTTGTCGAGATTCTATTTGACTCTGATTTTATAATAAGTGTATACTTAGTGTATATTAGACTTCGTAAAAATGACACTTGAAAAAAAAAATATTTGGACGTTGTCTGGGACATTTTTGAGCGTTGACCCAAAATCCATGTCTGGTAAAATGTCAAAATCTTATTAGGATAAATAATTACTGTGTAAATATAATTTAAAGCTTCAATTGAACTACACAAACCCTCACTATACATTATACTAAAGAGTCCATACTAGAGTTTGTGTGCATCTAAATTTTCTTGTTGTTACCTAACAACAACTTCGTTATGACAAAATCATAGACTTATCTGCCAACATTTCATTTATAATATGCTGCAATTTCACAACTGTGCGAAACCTGTCACCACCCTTCATACAATCCCGTAACAGTTTATCAAACTCTATGCGGTTCTTTAACCGCTCCGGCAACGGATAAAGTAACGGATTTTCATCACCTGCCAGTACATGGCACGCTGCCCAAATGTTGTGGTCACTTAAATGGTGACGGCATATCTTGTCTATTGAAAATGTAAAGCCTTCATGGTTTTCTCTTATATAGCGTTTGTACCACACTGGTAGGTCCCGCGGAGAGGTGTGCTTGTCTAGCACTATGACGTCTTCTAAGTCTACAAATGTAATGGAATCTTGATCATTGGCTACGATGTTGTCGATTGACCAGTCCATTGGGTAGAAGCGGTACCTGGAATTATAGAAAGCAAATCTGGGGCTTCATTGTGTAAGTGTGGTGGCAATGGTCTTCTAGGGCTCTCCATTTAGCTCTAACTTTTTAACTTCATATGGGGGAATGGGTTATGTGGTCTTGAATAATTTTAGTTATTAGTCTACTATGATTTTCTTTAGGCATTATGTTATTTGTTGAAATAAATTTTTGACAAGTAAAAACCAACCGATCATGCTTATAAGTGAAGTCCATAGCTGCATTTAATATTCCCTTAGCAAATCTGAGTTTGCGCTGCCACTCGAGATGCATCAGCGAAGATATTGGCTCTCCTTCATATGCAACCAGCTCGAGCCTGCCGCATACGCCTCCATATGCCGGTACAGGCCACCCTCGTGACTTTGGTATCAACTGGAAAAATAATGTTTAATTTTCAATATCTAATTGTTTTCTTTTCATTGTCAAATCCTAATAATGATAATAAATAAATAATTACTATAAGTAATGAAAACTTTTGTATTTAAAAATTACTGTCAACCAGATAAGAAATCTGTGCTGCCAACCAATTCTGAGATGAACTCATAGTTCTAAGTCTTAGGTGATTGGTCCGATTTTTATTATTTAGATAAGAACTTACTTTAATAAAATCTACTTTTAATTACAAGCAAGACTGAAATTGTTGATGAAAATTTGAAAATGAAATGTAGATGGAACATTTATTATTTTCTTGAATGAAAACTTGTTCATTTTGGATTCAAAGTACTTAGTTATGCATGTAGGTACAAATTAATTTTAGCCTGTGATGTCATCAATTCATCATAGAGTAAAATAATAATATTATGATGTTGTTAGAGATAATCACCTGTAATATAATTGGCTCAGGATTGACCATCAGCATAGTCCAAACATACATCAAATCGAGACCAATATTGTCCAATTTCACATTCACAATGGGCTGTACAAGCTCCAGGAAGCTGTATGAATACGGGCACATCACCAGCCCTTTCTTAGGATCCAAGTTTGGCCATGTTAAATTGTATGCAACAATCTTGTCTATTTTCTTCAGTAGCACTGGAATATTGACTGCATCACCTGGTTTACAGTCGCTATTCAGCCCAAATGTTTCACAAAGGTTTGCATCAAGCTCTTTTAGTTCCCAATCATGGGCCAGCTTTTTAAGAATGACTCGTCTGTTATAACGTGTGTATCCGTAGTAAATATTTTTAGCGTTAAACATATTCAACCAACCAAGCTTCTCGAGTACTATTTGCTGGGAATATAGCTCTGGACACACGGAAACTCCGTAGCAGACCGGGCAGCGATCCAATGTGGTTAACTTCATCATCCTTGGAGATTTCAGATCACCGAAAAGAAATACGGTGCCGTAAAATGATATCGCAAAAACTATACCAATGAGAACCATACGTTTATAAAACTTACGGCGTAATAACATCATTTTATATATTTTGTCCGTCATCGTATGCTATTTTGTTACACATTAGTCGATTTATTTATTCAATAAACATTGTTTAATGAAAAAATTTAACGCGTGACTCGAGAGCAAATCGAAAATCGTCTGGGAATATTTATTTTTATTTTTGTCGTCAGTGTTGCTAGTGAGAATTTAATAAAATAAACGAAAGTTTCTTGCAGTTAGTGTTGATGTGGTTATCGTACGCTACGCATAATCGTGTGCATAAATATGAACTTTGAATTTTTGCAAATAAAAATGTACATTTAATTTTGCACATGTCATGTGAAGATGCTTATCTATAATCATTGCTGTCATTGTCACAATTTCAAAACCGTCAATGCCACTGTCTAAAGATCTTGCATCAATCAAATTTTATCTCTTTGCAAATGCAATGCAATCTTTGACAATCTTTGTTGATTTACAATCACGAAAATCGTAATCGTGATCTTGTTGATGTTGCTGCAATTAAATAAACAAAGCTATCTGATGCAACTGTGCAATTGGTTTAATATCTCGCTACTAAAACTTCGCTGACAATATTTTCAATCACTAAGTATAATCAACACATAAAAAGTTTTCAAAATAAAATAATCTTTTGCCGAACCTAGTGTTAAAAATGAGTTATGTTTCTAATTTTATGGACAACTATTCTGCGAGCTTCTACGACATGCTCAGTAAGTGTTACTATAGTTATTGAACTATGTTTTAAATATAAATTTCTAAGCAGACCGGTAGTATACTGGGTACCCACTTAATTCT
Organism: Peribatodes rhomboidaria; assembly: GCA_911728515.1. NCBI lineage: Eukaryota > Metazoa > Arthropoda > Insecta > Lepidoptera > Geometridae > Peribatodes > Peribatodes rhomboidaria. The sequence goes on from OU452189.1 coordinate 8,576,744, forward strand.
TAAAAATTGGGTTTGTCTTCTATTGAATCAGAGCGAGAATTTTGTCGTTAAAAATGAATATGTATTAATGTGTTAACCTGTTTTGAGCTTGTGCTCTTTAAATTACGATACACCTACCTAGTTATAATTAGTTGTGCGCTCTAAACTGTGACCTTGCAACCCTTGACTATGGTCTATGTCTTTGCATAGCAAGTTCCTAGTTTAAACAATTTTTAAGTTTGAATAAAAGAAAAATCAGTTCTGATTTAATTCATTTTCAATGCAAAAATTGTGTTTGTATAAACCTACTCAATTTAACGAAGATCGGACCAACAATATTCAAATTAGGGAAATAACCAAACACCCAAACACTAACTCTTGTAACCTATGCTGAATATCTCTATCTTATCAAAAAAAAAAAAAACAAAATCATAACCATGTCCATCTGTCTCTCTGTCTGTATATCTGCTAACTCCTTAACCACGCAATGGATTTTGATGCAGCTTACACCATCAGTTAGATAGTTTTCATAGATGGTTTATAGGTAATGTGTGAAAAACATAAACATAAACTACATTAAATAAAAAACATAAAATAAGATCCCCAGGCTTCATTGGGTCGTTAGTTTCTCATAAACACAGGCCTGTTGACGTTAGCAAATTTATGGCTACACCACAGAAGCCACAAAACTTGCCATTAAAAATGAAGTATGCATTAAATGTTTTGTAAAATAATTAAATAAATTTAGGACATTTCCACACATGGTCGCCTGACCCCAAACTAAGCAAAGCTTGTACTATGGCAAAAAACAATTATTATTTAGCATCGTTACATCAGTTCATGCTAAGATCAATTACCTTTTATCATTTCGCAACATTGCCATTTAAATGCAATTTCTAAGATTGTAATAAATCTTGAATACCTATATAAATAGAGATAAGTAAATCACTGGATCAACTATTAGCACATTGCATACTAAATACCATTGCATGTACCATAATGGAAGCAATAAATGATTGAGCGTTGAGTATTAAACTTCTTGCGTCTAGCTGGTAGATGTTTTATCCTTTGGCAAATGATGTGTCTAGACTCATCAAGCAATGATAGCCTACTTGATGAAGACCTCACAAGCCAGAGGGAGCAGGTTCAATCCCAGCCAAAGGTATGCACCAATTTGTTCATTGTGTGAACATATGTGCATATTTCATGTCATCTGCTACATAACTGGAGCCTGGTGTATGGCAACAAGCTCGCCCCCTGTCACATTTGGGACTGAAAATCGCCGCCGAAGTGTGGGTGTTGTACACCTCTGCCAGTCCCGCCGGGAGAAAGGCGTGCCAATATGTATATATCTAAACTCTAGATGGGCTGAAAACAATTGCACGCGTAAAAACAATAATTGCGGCGAATTGTTATGAAATATAATAAAATGCATGGTATAATAATATAACTACGCCAAGTATAGCATTCCGGTCACGTGGGCAACACGTAGTGACGTCAATCGATGCTTAAGCAAGACTGAAATATGCAATTTACAAATAGTTCGAAAGAGACGGATGACGAGTGACGTCATTGTGTGTTGGCTCCCGGAATGCTAGACCTTTGGATCTATATATTTGGACTTTGGATCATGATAAAATTGACCCGTCACTTTTGGTTCTTGAGACAGTACGAAACTCTCACTAGACATCTATGTAAGTACCTACTCAAGCTTTATTATTATTTTTCCAGACCTTATTCTAAGAAGCTCAACACGTTATTGGGTTGTATGTAATATAAGTACCTGCTAGTTGCGCTCAGTGCTTTCGCCTGCTATCCTACAGAAAAAGTTATTTTTTTTCAGAAAAAAAACAGCTTTGAAAAGTAACTATTATTTAATCTGTGTCCAAACTATGTGATAGGTTCACAGGCAATAAATACCTATGTAGGTACAATATTCTAAAAGAAATAAGGGTCATATTAGAATGCTTTTTTTGGCGAGCCTCACCGCGTGGCCCCGCAAGTAAATACCGTAAATAATGATCGGTGTGACCAATAACGAGTTAGTCGATCCAACCATGGTATAATAATATACTCCGCCAGGTAGGTATACCATTCAGCAACACATAGTGACGTCGATGCATAAGCAAGACCGAAATAAGTCATTTACAACAAGTTAGAAAGGGACGGATAAAGATGACGACATTACGTGTTTGCCGAATGCAAGACCTTGTTTTTTTGGATCATGGATCTAACTATGTCCGTCTATGACGATGATGGAAATGTTAAACCTAATAGCGAGTTCTAATGCGTCATACAATTTAACAACGTCAGCGGTCTCACTTGTTTGCGGTCAGCTTAATCTCACGACCGACTTACACATACAGGTGGTCAAATGACGGAACTAATTTGTAGAACGGTTTGATTTTAGTCTTGTTTGTAAAATGCGATGATGGCTCCCTCACTTGAAGAGGGATACATTTGTTGCTGTACATTGGTGCCATAAACGGCTCGGGAATATCACCTATTGTTTTTTTCTGATAGGTGTTAAAGACCTATGGCATGGTACGTGTTAAGGTCTTGATATTGATCTTTCATTGATTGGAAGTTTGTAACTAAACCGCTTCTAAAAAAGATTTAAGAATAAACGAATACAGGTGGCCAAAAAGGAAACAACTTAATAAACGAGAAGCTATCAGTTTGATCTGAAAAGAAAATGCGATTGTGGCGCCACCGCGCAACTTTGCTGATAACGAGAAGTTAATAATAATAAACTACATTAACCTAACTCAAAAATCACTTTGGAAAAACTCTAAAGGGAAACCGTATTTAAATCCGTGATGATAAACTCTAGTTCCCAATAAACATATTTTACACTAGCTGCGCCCCGCGGTTAAAAAGTATCCATGTGCTATCCTAAACTATAATATATCTCTGTGCCAAATTTCATCCATCTGTTAAGCCGTTCTGGCGTGAAAGAGTAACAAACATCCATCCATCCATTTATACAAACTTGCGCGTTTATAATATTAGTAGGAAGTAGGATTTACTGCAGTTCACTAATAAGGTAGCATAAGCTGAAAATCCGTCCTGAAATCCACAAAGTTAATTGCATTTTAGATTAGGTCCAAGTAAATTGGTACAATTGAATCGAAATCGACCTAAAAAATTCTAAAAGTACCTACCCAAATCAATTTCAGCCGGTAACGGAAAAAGTTTCACCTAAAACCTGCCTTTGAACCTGCAGAACCGAAAATAGGAAATTTAATTTAGAGCTTCGCCACGTAGAAAACGGGTCAGGAGTAGAGCGGGGTGTAATAGTACGGTAGAAATAAAAAATAAGGCGTGGAGTCTCTCCGCGCGGAAGAAGTGAAACTTCTGTGTATCTTTCTTTCTCTCTCCCTCTTGCGTTGGAATATTGGACGCTACTCGTTGCTAACGCTCGCGCTGGCCTGTAACAGGTAAGTATGTAGGTACTACGTGCATGCGCTCGAGTGCCTCGCGTTCACTCTCGCTCTGTCTCTTTCTATTCCTCCAGGAGCGTTAAACGTTTAACGCAACCTTGTTGGAAGTTGCATCAGAAGTTTTACTGCATAAAGCTATGGGTAGCTTCTGACATTTTAAATAATATATGTAGGACTGGCTGTTACCCGTGATTTCGTTTGCGTTTATTCAGTAAATGGTATCCAAAAACCTTCCTCATGCGTGATATACTCGTACTGTAACTAATTATCAAATTTCATCATGATGCGTTTAGCCGTTTACTCGTCAGAAGCCTACAAAGAAACAGACAGTTGCTTTCGATTTTATTACACACTAGCTGCGCCCCGCGGTTTCACCCGCGGTTAAAAAGTATCCTATGTGCTATTCTAGACTATAATCTATCTCTGTGCCAAATTTCATCCAGATCTGTTCAGCCGTTCTGGCTTGAAAGAGTAACAAACATCCATCCATCCATTCATCCATTCTTACAAACTTTCGCGTTTATAATATTAGTAGGAAGTGTGGCTATCATATAAGGTTTTTTTTTGTAGAGTAAGCTGCAATGTATCCTAAAATATTTGCGAATTACTCACGTACGATTTAGTCGATTATTCCGACTATAGTTTCAACCGCATTCGGCGGTCTTTATCAAGGCGAGTGCGCGCGCGACTGCGTCTCGCATAGCACCTGCCGTTAGTAATTCCCGTTCCATAAAATCATGATGTGTGAAAACCACGTCAGTTTCCATAAAATATTTGCGTAGCCTTGCAGACAGTAGAAGAAAAGCTGTATGCTACTAATAAGATATTTAAATCAGACTAACGTACTTTTTCGTTATGAAAAGTCGTAGCTTTTAAATATATTAAGTGTGGTAGAGTCTTTATGCCAACAAACAGCTTATCCGAACAAAGAAATTTAAAAAAGAAACGCTCATGATTGTGTACGAGTATGTAGTTCATTAGCAGTCAGCACTTGTAAAAATAATGATCACCTTGCACAAAACAGAAAACTGCTTGCATTTTAAAAATAGCTTACCAACTGAACGACCAAATTCTCATTGTACGGTTGACTCAACGACTGAAAGTCATTTAGATAAACTGTGTTAATTATGTAAACAAAAATGAAATATACTCCCATCACTCTTTGCTTAGATAAATAATAAAATTGTTAATTAATAAATATCATTGCTAGGGCGCGACATGTGGCTAACTAGGGCTAACTTTCCGGCCAGTATCATTCCTAAACGAGACTTCGTGGTAAACGAACGCGGCAAAGTTTTTTTTTATTTTAATTTTTTTTTTTTTTTTCTGGACATGCAACCACCTTATGCAGTGTAGTATCGGTCGGTCAGAGGGTTATCGGTGCATTCGAACTTTTTTTTAAATTGATAAGTGATGGTTGAGACTGAGTGTGCTACTAGACCGGTGAAGACCTTCATCATGAGTGATCTACTGAAGAAGCTTGACCAGGATACCACAAATGATTTCGTCAAATTCGCTGTCGCCGTGGCTGGCTTTTACATGGGCATATATTTGCGTACGTATTTTTTTTCCCTAAAACTGACTTCAGATGCTTGATTAGTCATTTTATGTATCACTTTGCATGTAAATTGACCAAGTTCAATAGTTCAAGAGAGTGAGTTAGGTACTTATTATTTTTTGGTTCGGCTAATAATATTGCTGAGTATTTTTCATTCATTATTACAAGTTAAATAATAATTTAAATTTCGTGTTAATTAATTATTTATAGAACTTCGTGAATATGTCTATGTACTCATGAAGTTCGAAAATTAAATACATACGTAGAAATATTCATTTTATCAACCAAATACCTAAACTGCATATTTCTTTTGTTGATCTCAATTTTTAAAACAACTTGTTTTGTTAAATTGTGTTCTAAATTATCCCTAAAAACTTGAAAGGTAAAAGATTTGGAACGCAACCAAAAACGCCGGTAAAAATTAGCGCGAAACGACGTTAAAAATTCTTAAATTGGCATCACGGAGAAAATGAATCCTTTTTTGCGCTTCCTTGCTTGCTCGTAAATTATTTCGCGCTAAAACGTCGTAACATTACGTTATTTATATTTATTCGGACGATGAAAATAAATTTATTGAGTCTGCTCCAGTTTTATTATTAAGCGTAGAAAGTTCATAATGCCTGTAAACAGTTTTTTTTTAAATTATTGGCATGATGGACTTAACACGCTGTATGGACTTCTTCATAAGGCCAAAGTGATTTTTTTTGTATCTCTTCTTCTCTTCTCTGCATTTCTTCTATATCTTCTCTACATAGTTTAAAACAAACTCGCTTTCGTAGCGTCCGTCTGTCTCTCTGTCTGTATATCCGCTTATACTCCCAAGTCACGCAACGGATTGTAATGCGGTTTTAACCATCAGTTAGATAATTTTTCACGGAAGGTTTATAGGTACCTTAAGGAGCCAGAGTGAGTTGCCTCTAATCATAGTTTACTAGCTGTGTTTGCGTTTATTCAAAAAATAGTACCCAAAAACGTTCCTCGTGAAATATTGTAACGAATTGTCAAATGTCGTCAAGATCCGTTCAGCTGCTTAGCCGTGAAAAGCCTACAAACAGATAGATAAAGTCAAAGTCAAAATGTTTTTATTCAATTTAGGTATCAAAGATATGTGCACTTATGAACGTCAAAGTTTTTAAAGTTTTGAAAGACAGAGTTACTTTCGATTTTATAGTATTCGTTTGTATTCATTAAGTTATATATTATTACATAATACTACGAATTGATTTAATTATAATTATAAAGTTATTAAACAAGGAAAGGGTCAGCGAATGATCTAATTATTGTTCGTTTTCCTTGGTTTATTAACTACCGTATTATGAAATGTAGTGAAATCCATATGACCGCAAGCCACAATAGATTAACTATCTACCTTCGTCCCGCGGTTTTACTCAGGAGTTCTCGGTTTTACACCATTTCCCAAGGTAACAAAATGTGCTACGCCTGTCCTCATGATACGTACTCGTGCCTACTTTCGTTTTTCTCCCAAGGACCACCACCAAAACGGCCACTAGTGGTGGTCGTTAGAACAATTTTTATTTTTTTGTCCCAACTGTCGCCAGCCTCATGATACTTACTCGTACCTACTTTCGGTTTCCTGAGCACTATAAAAACAGCTACCAGTGGTAGTCGTTAGAACAATATTTAATTTTTGGTCCCAACTGTCGCCAGTGGGGCTTGTTACGACATAACATTATTTTTTGTGCCAACGACCACTACCAAACTGCCACCACTGGTGAAAACTACAGTCAAACCGATAGAGATCTAACTTGGAAAACCAATGTCTGATATTTTTTTGCATTGTAACACAGCTTAACTATACAATTACATTATAATGACAAAGCACTAAAAATATTTTTTTTTAAGACCCTACTAGCCCCACTGGTGGCAGCTGGGACGAAAATTAAAACTTTGATCTGACGACCACCACTGGTGGCTGTTTTGGTGGTGGTCGTGGGGAGCAAGCTTTACTTTCCAAAACTTAAAAATTAATGTAATAATAGCTTTGCCGGGCAAAGGTCACAAATCAGATAATAAAGTTTAAGCCATTATAGCAGCAAAATTCAGCAGTCGAAATTGGCCAAAAAAAGTTTGTTCTAGAGCTAACTTTTTAAGCTTTTGTTTAAAACCTTTTTCTACGGCAGCCATTTTGTTTTAATTTTTTTTAAGACCTACTTTTAATACAATTCAGTAACAACGGAATGTTTTTTGTCTCTTACCGTTTCGTATATCCAGACCCTGGAATTACATGTTTCTTGTAATCATTTATTACATTACAACTATGTCCACATGTACGGTTGCATTAACACTTTTTACTATGAAATATCTGTAGTCGATGTTCTCTGATCACCTGCTCGTAGGACATTGATCTCCATTCATCTTCTATTTATAAATAAACGTATGTCGGCCATCCGGAGGCTACACTACGGTCTTTCTTAGACTCATCAGTCAAATGATACACTTACCAAGTAACGGGTTATTCCCAGAGTGCTCCAAAAAGGCTAGGAAAAAACACGACCATACTCTACGAACAAAACAAATACATTTCTGATAAAATGATAATAGGCGGCAGAGGTGTAATTCAACACCCACACTCATACTCACACTTCGTTGGACGATATTCAGTCCTAAATGTGTCAAGGGGCGAGCCTGTCGCCATACATCGGGCTCCAGTCATGTAGCAGATGAAATACAATACGCACATATGTTCACACAATGAACAAATTGGTGTGTGCCGTCGACTGGGATCGAACCCGCTTTCTCTGGCTTGAGAGGCTGGTCTTTTCCAACTGATAAAAGCAATGATAGCCTTCATTGCTTTTATCAACGAAAAAAAAACATCAAGATAATGAATGATAATTTTGGTTTCAATCTGCTCCATAGCCTTCTCAAAGTACTCCACGTCACCGGTTTCGTAAAATTAAATAAGCCATACATTCATTCTCAATCTACTCCACGCATTTTTATTTAATGTACAAATACAATTTTTTTTGTTTCATTCTACTCCAAAAAGTTGCCGTACAGTCAGGTGCAAACCTTTAATTATACAAGTTGCTGGTAACCATAGATTTGGGATGTAAATTTTAGGTCTGTGCTGGTAATGGTAAAGGTCTTTTGCAACAAAAAGTTTTTTGCAAACATAGAGAGTAACGAAGTTTAGGTTGGCAAGTGTTTAGCAAAACCATCATATCCTAATAAAATAAATGCAAAAGTGAGTTTGTTCATTTGTTTGTTTGCTATGCTCTCACACCTCAACTCAACCGACCATAAAATTTTGCATACACGTTGTTGGGGGTACGGAAAAGGACACAGGTCACAAATGGTACTTTTTATCCTGAAAAACTAACGGTTCCTGTGGGGTAGGTCAAGACTAATCCAATCCAGAGCTGGTACCAGGGACTAACCAACTTTTCTTATGCCATTCGTAGGTTGCTTGCATGAATGAGATTGCTTTTAGCAATAAGGTCGGCATTTGTGGCACAGTCAGGTTTAGTCAGCGTTCTGGGAGTTGACACTCCGTTACTCGGCATTGTTAATCTTTCTCGTTACTTGTTTAAAATTACTTAAAGTTACGGTCCTGTGGCCCTATTCGGAGATTTGAGATTTTCATCTCAACTTTTTTCATCCTTGTTGCTCTCGTTTGAAAAGTCATACTTGTGAGAGTGACCAAGATGAAATTTCATCTCATGTCACGCGCAGAAATAGCCCCCCTGGTTATGCATTTATCGATTGACGTCAGTGCGTGTCACCCACGTGACCTTTTTTGTCTTGGAATGCTATACCTGGCGGAGTAAACATTTTGACTTTGACTTTGAGTATATTATTATTATACCATGGTTTTTGCCTTAATGAAGGGCTTGCGATGATCTTCACTTGGGCTCAAGTCTATCTTGATGCGCAGGTGGAAACCCACATAATTACCGCTCCGGGCACTTTTATACTGTATTATACAGGAGTCATCGGCGGCAGGACGGAAACTAGCGCCTGTTTATTTGTACAGGGTGTTTTGGAAATTTTGCTCGAAAAAGTAATCATCTACTCTAAAAATATTTGTGTTTTTGTATGTTTGTAACGATTAAACTTAAACTACTGGTCCGAATTCAAAAATTATTTCACCATTAGAAAGCTACATTATCCCTGAGTTATATAGGCTAAAACGCGAGCGAAGCCGCGGGCAAAAGAGTTAGTCATTCATATTTTTATAATCGCTGCGCCCAGCGGTGCTACTTGAACCTTGCGCACATTTCGACCTAATTTACCCCTTTTAAGATGTTTATTAAGATCCGGCATCTTACACAATTTAGAATTTACACAGGCAAATGTGTGTGCTAAGTCGTCAAAACGGTACACCAATGGCTTACACAAAACGTTAATTTGCACAAACTAATTCTCAAATGGCTGAGTTGAGGTTGAGGCCCTCAGCGTAAACAACTTTGACTGCCTCGGTGGCTCAGTTAGTAGTGAACCTGCCTTCTGAGCGTGGGGGCGTGGGTTCGATTCCCACCTAGGGCAAACATTCATTTGATGAACATAAGTGTTTGTTCTATGTCTGGGTGTTAATATCTATTTAAGTATGTATTTAAAAATATCTAAGTATGTATATCAGTCTCTGGCAGCCATAGTACAAGCTTTGCTTAGTTTGGGGTCTGGCGACCGTTTGTGAAAGTGTCCCGAATTTATTTTTAAAAAAAAACTCGCCTTTGTACTAGGGTAAAAGCCGGATAGTTGCCCTATTTTTCGAAAAAGCTCTATATTTTAAAAGTATGAATTTACTGAAAATTATTCAGTGTGTATCTCAAAACATAGGTCTTTTTTCTTCTTTAAGTTTTCGCTAAATAAAGAAAATCAATTTGATATGATTTGTTGCTCGCTACATTGTTTTGCGTAAACCGGATGCAAATAGCTGTCTTGAAGACACCACACAAGTGCACCATGTTGTTTGTGCCAACTTTTGCGCAAATTGTTTGGCCTTGCATCCCTCCCTCCACTTGGATCCACGGCTTGGCTCCACATGTCAATCCACGGATACCTTTATCTCCTCTTAAATCCACCGGTGGATCCATGGATACTTCTGTTTCCTCTTAAATCCACCGGTGGATTCATGGATACTTCCTTTTCCACCTAAATCCACAGGTGGATTCATGGATACTTATTTTTCCTCTTCGATCCACCAGGTGGATCCATGGTGGATCGCTGCGTGTAGCCGGGTCTTTAGCAAGCACCCTGTATAAATGACCGCTCCAGACACAGGACGTAGAGGCGGTCTCGTTACAGGTTCTTCGACCTATCACGCATCCCTCATATTTCCAGCAAAAACTAAATTTATTGCTTTTTATTAGTGGGAACATACTCTTTTCGCAGTTTTAAAGAAAACAAAATAAATAACATACTTAATTGAAGTCAAGTCAAAGTCAAAATGATTTTATTCAATTGGGTATCAAAGATACTTATGAACGCCAAAGTTTTATAATAGACTCGACCGCCTTGTTCGAAAAAAGAGCCACTACTCAGAAGAACAGGCAAGAAAGTGAGGGGTATTATTAAAAAAAAATATTGTCTCTCAATTTTTTGCTTACAACAAGGTAATATACATATACTACTATATTAACTATTACTATATAACTAGTGGCTACTTGGCGGAAGTGGAAGCCTCCAGACATCTTTGTCTTCAAAATAACTGTTAACCTTATGATATCCACTTTTCATTGATTTATTTATTTTCATGATTATCATTATTATTATATCATGTCGAAAAGTTTGAATGTGACACATTGGAAAACACTTATTGATCGAGCGAGCGCGAAGCGTCTTCGTTTCAGGTTGGGCAAAAATGCTTTTTTATGTCCGGCGTCTGGATGTCCGGCTGTTCTCTGCCTCTACCTGTTGCATTTCTTAACCTCTTGAAATTTTGTGAGCAGGTTCGAAATTATATGTTTTTTTTTTTAAATGGCCGAGATATTAGACATGAGACAGACTCGCGCGGTCTTCAGCTCTCAAAGCCATTAGTTAGTACATCACACTAATTTTATAAACACAAAAGTATGGATAGATGGATGAATGTTTGTTACTTAAGAGGTTAAGATGCGCCAATGACATTTGGCATTCGACGCTCAGTTGGTTTTAGCGCCTCTAGTGATCAACGCTCGAAGCTTTTGAACATTGAGCTAGCATTTTTCAAAGACTAAACAAATTCAGACGAAACACCGTGAAAAAAATATTTTTGCCTAAAAATGAATGCCCTCTGTGATGTTATGCTTTATTGTAATGTTTTGTGACTAAATTATTTGAAACCAACGGCGTTAAAGACTTGAGCCTTTTAAGCAGCATGAGCGCGGTAGTTTGTTTATAAGTATAGGTATATTAAGTATGTACTCACAAATATCCCGCATCTAAAGGTTTTGATTCCCTTTGGTCGTGCGTGTAAAATCTAAAAAAACAATCGTAGACCACGGACTCTCTGAAGTGTGAGATATCTTGGTTCATCGGATCTTGGTCCCTCTCACTTTTATGATTTTTCAAACGAGAGAGACATTGACCAAAACATATCTCGTGCGTAGGAATAGGGGGAATAATATAATATCGTAAGAATAGCTCTGGAGGGCTATTCTTGACGCGTGAGATGTTTCTTGGTCACTCTCACTATGACTTTTAAAACGAGAGAGACATTGATCAGAAAATATTTTTAGCAAGAATAGGGCTCCTGATGGGCATTCTAAGAACTCCGGTACCAGGGATAAATCACTCAACCTATCTTAAACCAATGCTTACAACATTTCAAAAATCTCATAACAAAAAACATATTGACTAGGACTAGCAGAGCTGTTCAATCGACGGCCCGCTTTAAAAATGTATTCTACGAGTTGATAGTACTAATCTGTTTTATATAATTAGTAGGTAGTATAAAAATGACTAAAATTGTTGAAAATATAGTGGACCCAGAACTTTCAACCTCATTATTTTCTTGCCTGATTTTGCTGAAATGTTCCTACTTGAAGTTAAAAACGCGTTTGTGTTTAATATCTTTTTCATCACTCTCGCTCGTAAAAAGGTCTTTATTACATCAGTTTTAGCTCATAATCCGAGCTATTAAGCACGTGTGCTGTTACTTTACCATTATCGCACTAGTAACTAAACTAGACTTTTTTTAAAATAAATCAACAAGAGTTTTTTTTTACTTTTCTTAAATTCTTGATTTAAAGTATCATAACTACGTAATAACAGTAAATAAACATTATTTTTTTATCAAAATATTGACAATTAATTAGGTATGATAATTTAAACAAAGTATTCGCTTTATTATTTTGCCTAGGAAAATTTTGATAGGTGGAAAAGCAGCAAAATGCGCATACATTTTCAGAAAAATGTATTGACTAATGCAAGTCTGTGTTTTTTCCCCTCGCATGTGTGATGAAAAACGTCACATGAAACGCGTGTGCGTTAATAATTACACTATTGGCTCCATTAGTGGGCTCGCATACGGCTCACGCTATAATACCTCCTCGAGTGAATGACAAATACAAGAAACTAACGGAACGAGCTTTTTTTATCTACGCGTACGAAATCGTGAGCAACAGCTAGTAGTTAATTTAGAAAAAATATCCTCTATAGCTGGACTAAAGGGGTCTTAGATTGGATATTGAAAAACCTTTTGTAGCTGAAATACATGTATAGTGCTTAGATTTTAGCAAACACCAAAAAAATAATCAAAATAAACCGAGGTTCAAAAAATATCAATAAATCAAATGCTTTGAAGGCAGTAATCGCTCAGATTAACACATCCTTAATCTAACACATGAAACTCAAATGTTGGTTTTATAGATGAAACATAAATTCGAGCGAAGCTTGTAGTTGGGAGTTTCCAAGCAAAGAGGTTAACATTGAATGAAAACTCAGAATAAGCACTGTAAGAAGAGTTTATTTGAAAATTGAACTAGCTACCAAGAAAAAAATACGAGCACGTGCTCCACGAGCTGCACGAAATTTAAAATAAAAGACTGTACCTTACTAGTACTTTTTATTAGTTATGAGAGAGTATAATATTAGACAGTATTTTTAGTAGAGAATTCGCTTCTAGGATAAAGCAGTGTTTTTGTCTTGGGCGGCTTGAACCCCTCGCTGCCCTCAGGACTCATCTTCCCTTGCTGCATTCGGGAGTTAACTCTAGATTCCCTCGTTACGCTCAGGGTACAATAAGCCGCCCGCGACGTAAGGCACTGCTTTGTGCCCTCGGTACATAATCTACTATTGTTACTCTTTATTCACAAAAAGGTGAATTTAGAAGCAAGACCTGTTTGCTTTTCTCCAATCAGTCTCCTATCGATTGTTTGTCGCAACCAAATCCATTGTGTCTTGATATTTCCTTCAATTTTACGAAGAAGAAGCTAATGTTATAATACGCCAATAACTTTTGTATTTCTGTTCTTGTTCTGCTTCTTCTTCGACGATGAGATTCGGCAATGAAGACTGATATTGTTGTTCCTAAAAACAATATTAAATTATAATTAATTTGCAATCATACTAAGTCCGAACGCTCGTATCAATAATTTATTTATGTACATTGTGTACACAAAAAAATAAAAAAAGATTACCAGTTTATTCGAAGGTGAAAAAGTCCCTGTTCCTCTGATACCCTTCGGCTGATTTTGAACTAGGCATCTGTAGATAAAAATATAGGATAAGTTTTTAGTATTTTTATTAACTGAAACGGAAGTTCTTCACTCGCGCTTCGCGCTCGCTGAGTGAATGGTGTACTGGCGTCACGCATGCCCATAGCAGTTCAGCGCCACTCTGATTACAAGTAGTGGCTCTATGAGCAACGTCTCACAAATTACATATATCCGCTATTTTAAATAAAACCTAAATTTACAAAATTTCACAAATATCGGTTGAGAAATGCGATCTGTAGAGGAAAACAATCGGACATCCGTGCAATCAGACGCTGGACGCCGGACATACGACAACTTCAGCAATAGCATTTTCATTTGGCATAGCTCTGACTATGCACTATGCTTGTCACCCTAATAATATAAGATGTTAAATGTCTTTTAACTCACCTTAGTTCAGTACTCGCATTTGTTGTTGGCTGAACGCTTGTGTTTAAATTTTGATAATTTCGTTGATCTCTGTTTCTGAAAAAATGAAATAGAGCAATTTAAAGATATTAATTACACAATATTCATATTACTCAAAGCGTCTCGTTTGTCTCTTTCCATGATACCATAAAATATAAAACAATTACCAATCTATAATCCCAGTTTAAAATATATATTATTATTCTAGTCTTCATGCAATAGACTAAATTAAAATAACTATTAAGACTAGATGCAGGTTGGTATCAGTTACCAAAGAAATTGTTGTATATAATAAATATAAATAAATAACAATACATACAATAGTGACTCTGTGAGCTGGTGATCTCGTCGAAAAGGTTTTTTGGAAATTTTCCAATTATGCGGAGATATATCTTTTTTTAAATCACATCTCTGCCATATTGAAAAATTTCCAATAACCGCCTAGACAAGAAAATTCTTTTTAAATATCGGACTTACTCACAAAGTTTCAAGAGAATAGGTTAAGAAATGCGACCTGTAGATTAAGACAGGTCTGGACAGAGATCCGGACAGAAATCCAGACGGAATTCGGACATACGAAAGCATTTTTGTCGAATCTGAAGCATAGACGCTTCGCTCGCTAACGATCTCTCGCTCGGTTATTGTTGTAAGAAAATGTAATAACTTTTCTTTCGAATTCAATGGCCATGACTCGGAACACTACTTTCTGAATGCAAATGCTTGACTTTTTGTATTAAATACTATTTTTTACTAAAAAATACTTTATTTTGATCAAAGTGACTGATCAGAGTGTTAGGAAGCATATTCTTTCAAATAAAAAATAAATGAGTAAATAACGAAGTTATGCTGCAACAAACATTTAGTAAAATTTATACAATGTAATTGAGTGCGTCCTAATTTTTGAAGTCGGTTAACAAACCAGGATAAGTTAGAAAAATATGCTCAATACACTGCTAAAAATAATAATGTATTGCGGACCGTGGTTGGTCAGCTATAACATAAAAATGTGATTGTTTCTAGTTTAGGTAGGTTAGTTTAGGAAATGTGCTATACCAAAAACAAAAAATAGTATTAGTCATTTACACCGTTCGCACGCAACGACCGCTTTCCGATATTGACATCGTAAGTACACATAATAATTATCATTATTTTATTTTTACCCGATTGTTCAAGAAGGATTATTTATTATTATTAACTATAGAATACTCCCCATTTCTATGTTATTAACTAGGTGTTGGGGCATCAGCAAGTATGCCACAGCTTCAATTTGAAATGGCTTAGGTATATTGACCTTAGTATAATTTTTGTGAATAATTGAATCAAATGAAATCACGAGAAAAAAAACAGCTGTTTCATACAAAAAGCTCATCGATCGTCGACAAAATGTAAGCAGATGCTTTTTTCCCCGATTTAATTTACAAATAAAAAAGTTTAAAAAGTAATCGTTGTTTATAATGAAGAGTACAATGACCCCCGTTTGGCTTAGTACACCCTATACCGATAACCCTGTGCAATGTACAAATATGACACATAAAGGTACATTTGTACATAACAAAACAAAAACACAGTTCTGACAAGTCTTGCACTTGGATAATTATCATGAGCAACATGTACAATGGGGCCCGTGCCGTGGCGTGATGATTGTAGTACAGCACGACGCTGCGCGACCGCGGCTCGTATCACAGCAAAATAAGGTTCATGGTCGCACAGCGTCGGCGGGTAAATCCAACAATCATCGCAATAAGGTGTAATGGACGGTGAAGCCCTGAGAGTTAACATAGGTCGGAGGACACGTCTGTAGTTTTCCATTTTTTTATCAGGAAAACAAACGTCAGACCGAAATCATATGCCACTAAAAACTCAGACACTAGGGTTAGTCACTTCAGTCTACACAATAAGAACAAACGGGTAAAAATATTTATGTGGTAATTAAATATTAATAGGTAGGTAGGTACTTACCACTTAGCTAGTTGGAGTCCAATTTTTTTGTTACGCCTAGCTGCCTTGGTGACATCTCCCATTTTCATCGGATCAACCTTCTGTACCCTCTACTCACAACGCGATCAATTATTGTCCAAATATTTTCACTAGTAGTAAAGTCACTAAAAACTTATCAAATGTCTTGAAAAACTACTTTTTTTGATTGTCTCTGGATAATTAAGCACTGTTTAATTGATGATTTACGTACAAATAGAAAAAATTGCGAAAATATTTTTCGGCAAGGCGAGTACGTCCCTCCTTCGAGAGGCGCTGGCGCCGACTGGCCCGTCCCCCGCAAAGGAGCTCGCGGGTGTCAGTGGTCACGTGATCTGACGAAATACTTCAAAATAACACAAAATATTACTAAACTAACTCAATTTTAGCTCTAAAAATATGGTAAAAGGACGATCAATCATATTTTTAATTTCCTATCCGAAGGTGTAAAAATATATAGTAACGTAATCTCCGTAAGCACGGTATTGCACGCCATGAGAACGAAAACAACGTTCATTTAATATTTTTTTACTCGCAATCTAGTAAGTAATATAATATTTTAATCAATCTAATTAATAGGTAACAGAATGATCTTATTGGTGATATTTTTTTTATATCGGTAGGGTCCGTAGCTTCTTCACAATTACGAGTTGAATAGACGCGTTTGGCGAATATTCAAGGCTTAATCACGCCCGAACGGCTGAACGGATCTTGGTGAAATTCGGCACAGGGCTAGATTATAGTCTGGAATAGCATATAGCGCTAATTAACCGCAGGCGCAGCTAGTATAAAATACTTTTCTATCACCATTTCTCCAAAGATAATATCAACCTACCATGTATTATGAACTCTCTTTGAAAAAGTAAATTTATTGGTAAAAGTATTTAAAGAAAAACGCCAATAATTATGCGTATGATCTAAGGCGGAGACTGACTGAAGCCGAACCTCGTGACGTATCAAGTACGCGTATCGTTGTGCCGTAACAATTCGCCGCATCAATTCAACGAGCCAAACCGCTCGCGGCAAGCACACGAGCCTGTCGCCACCTTCACTCGAAGCATACAGCGAGCGCTTTTTAAAAGCTTTGCGAAAAAACTGACGGGTTCGCGTGCTCGCGGCGAGTGGCTCGGCTGGTTGAATACAAATTTCGTTAAATACACTTATGAACGTCAAAGTTAGAAATACCGCCCAAATGCTAGTCGGACTTGCGCACGAAGGGTTCCGTACCATTATCAATAAAAACCGCAAAAAAACACGTTTGTTTTGGGATCTCCCTTTAAAATATTTATTTTATTATGTGTTTTAGTATTTGTTGTTATGGCGGCAACAGAAATACATCAGCTGTAAAAATTTCAACTGTCTTACTATCACGGTTCATGAGATACAGCCTGGTACCAGACGGACGGACAGCGGAGTCTTAGTAATAGGGTCCCGTTTTACCCCTTCAGCTACCAGAACTACCCAGAAGAACAGGCAAGAAACTGAGGATACTGACTGACTAGTTGAATTGATACGCGAACACGATACGGGTCGATATGTTACGATGAAATGCTATTAGTCAGTCTCCGGCTTTAGACTTCACGTATACCATCACTTATCCCCTCTACCCGATAAGCAACAATCAGCTTGTTAACATTGGATATTGTACCTTTCTACGCTATCGCACCTATTTAGGTGTTACCTGAGGTTTTGCGCAGTTTTAAACGTTACTGTGCTGGTTTGATAACAACGATTTCTCTAATTAAAAACCTCTACAATTCTACATCATCATTACAGTCTTTTACGTCCCACTGCAGGGACACCAACCTACCCTACGTCGAGGGTGATTGAGTCGTTATCTGCATCCGCCACGCTGGCTTAGTGCGGGTTGGTACGCCTCTGCCAGCCCCCTCGAGAGAGGGCGTGACGATATGCTATGTTACATGTGGTTTCCGACAATTTGACATATCGTCGAGCCTTTCCCCCGAGGGGGTTGGCAGAGGTGTACAACACCCACACTTCGCCGGACGATATTCAGTCCTAAATGTGACAGGGGGCGAGCCTGTCGGCATACACCGGGCTCCAATCATGTAGCAGACGATATATGGTACGCATATATGTTCACACAATGAACAAATTGGTGCGTGCCTTCGGCTGGGTCCGAACCCGCTCCCTCTGGCTTGAGAGGCAGGCCTTCTCCGGCTAGGCTATCATCGCTTTTTACAATTTGACAAGCGCGTTTATGTGGGAAATTCAGAGCGTTGCGGAATACCTTAACATCAGTTGAGCTGCAGTCAAACGCTTAGCCTGTTAATAAAAACACACTCTCCCAAAAAACTAATAACCCATGTACTTGTACATTCGACGCCCGATAACAGCTGGAAGGGTGAGATAACAACTACGGGGTTACACAGAACGGGACACAGAACTTTGACATAAGTTTAACTAAAGATATAAAAAACGAAGCTTAACAATTACATTATTAAAAGAAAATAAAAAAAAAACTGCAAAATATTGTACCCTATGTCACTTTCACTATCAAGACTATTCAAATGAAGTCTCACATGTCGAAATCCATGCCCTCCTTTCGGCTTAGTACCACCGTTCCGCGTAACCCTTTATTATCTCAATATATTTTCGAGAGATATGACAAACTTGATAACAATTTTATTCTTGAACTTGGGTTTGTGAAAACATTCCGGTCATTTTCAATGTCATATTTCCAGAATTCTATCATAACGAATATGAGTGCGAATGTTTGTGTGTTAGTGTAGATAATTCCCACTATTTCTTCTTCTTCATTTTCGTCGGTGTTAGGCCAGCAGGACTGAGGCACCTTCGGTACCACCGCCGTAGCAACTACGGCGGATTCTATGGCACAGCAGTACCGGAGGCACCACAGCCAAACAAAGCAGCGACAGCGGGAATCGGGTCTTGATTGATACTCGAGGTGTATCACTAAAATCGCTTTTGGGTCACCTGAGTGTATAGAGTCGGAGAGCGAGCTCGAAGCTCGAAGGTATTTGGAGACTAATTTTTGAACAAACGCGAATACAGTCGCGCGTAACAGCTAGTCATCTATAAAATGATAATCGTATAAGCGTAAACATCAAGTTGAAGGTCGCGAGCGTTCGGCCTCTTACTTTACATAATTATCTATTTGTCCGGTGAAATGTACACATTAATAAGAAATACATAGGTACATATTCGAGTTATGTAATACCACTGACATACATACGTTTGTTGAATAAGCTAAAGTGATGTACCATGTAAGAAAGACTATTTGTGTATTTGCCTAGACGCGATATTATAGACAAATCTTGAAATATAGTGCGTGCAGGGGGTCATCTTA
Source organism: Peribatodes rhomboidaria (assembly GCA_911728515.1). Taxonomy (NCBI): domain Eukaryota; kingdom Metazoa; phylum Arthropoda; class Insecta; order Lepidoptera; family Geometridae; genus Peribatodes; species Peribatodes rhomboidaria. The sequence goes on from OU452189.1 coordinate 8,596,097, forward strand.
TTCAAAGTTGTATGCTTTTTTACCCGGAGGGTAATGTTTTTCGGGGTAGGTACGTACTTGTAGTATTATTTATTCTGTGGCGTATGTACTCTGTATTATTCTAAATTACCGTAGAAAAATGTCATTCAACCTCGACTCGAGTGTATGGGACAGCTAATTTATTTAATGGTTTCTGTGTTGGTCTTTTATTAAAAGTAATTATAATGAGTATACAAAGAATGATATCCTAGCCCCAATATGTATAGTATACTAGCTGTCACCCCGCGACTTCGTTCGCGTTTATTATTTATATATATATTTATATATTTAATTAAACTATCCTATCTCTCAAGTTGGATCGAACTGCACATGGTGTGCGAATTTTATTATAATCGGTTAAGTGGTTTAGGAGTTCATTGAGGACAAACATTGTGACACGAGATTTATATTATATATATTAAGATTATGGATGGGTACAATTGTATTAATTTATACAGATATATATTAATTTTGTTTTGGCCCACGCGCCAAGCCTAGACAGATAACTCCTATATTTTTAAATGGATGATTTCATAACTTAAAAAAATGTTATCTCCAACTGATATAACGAACTGAACATGTAAACTGACCGAGGGAAATAACATCTTTAGCTCTGACAAATTTAATTGTGGAATATTGATTTTAGTGAATATTTCATTAATTATTTTTTATCAGAATATTCAGAACTAGTTGTTACCCGCGCCTTCGTTCGCGTTTGTTTAGGAAATAGTATCCAAAGACCTTCTTCGTGAAATACTGTAACTAATTATCAAATTTCATCACGATCCGTTCAGCGGTTTAGCCGTGGAAAGCCGACAAACAGACAAATAGACAGAGAGAGTTACTTTTGATTTTATATTATGATAAAATAAATTTAAAAGCGATGGCAGCCGAAAAAGCGAGGAAGTTGGGAGAAGGCTTGCCTCTCAAGCCAGAGGGAGCGGGTTCGAACCCAGCCGACGGCACGTATCAATTTTTCATTGCGTGAGCATAGGTGCGTATTATATGTCATCTGCTACATGACTGGAGCCCGGTATATGGCGACAGGCTCGCCCCTGTCACATTTGGGACTGAATATCATCCGGCGAAGCGTGGGTGTTGTATTACACCTCTGCCAGCCCCCTCGCGGCCTCGGGGGAAATGCGTTACGATGTGTTATAAAATAAATAAGTATAAGTATGGATTAGGGTTTTCCGAAACGCCTTACAGTAGCCGGTGACAGTGGCAATGATACATCAAGCACGCCCAATAAATTAACAACAAGCAAGTATAAATTATTATTTATTAATAAATATAAATTATTATTATTTTTAAACCACCGGGCACCGATTTTTATCAGCAACTCAGCACTGTTTTTTATCAAACAGCTAAGAACACTCCCAAATAATTTACCTCTCAAAAAAAAAAACAAAATCAAAATCGGTTCATTTGTTCGGGAGCTACGATGCCTTAGTCACACACACATACACACACACACACACAAGCGCGCGTACGCACGCGCTCACACACACACAGAAACGCGCGTGCGCGCACACAGGCAGACACGTCAAATTTATATTGTAGCACCCTGTTGATTTTGCGTCGGAGAAAACATAAAGCCTCAGAATTCAATATCCAGTGCAATTCGACACTTGACAGTCTTAAGACCTGGAGTTCACACAGCGCGCTCTGGTGGCAGAAAAAAAACTTATTTTTTATTTATTTATCTAACTTAATAACATACACATACATTATTATAAAACTCTGACAAACTGAAATCCTTATTGACACTAACACTAGGAAGGAATAAAATAATTAAAAACAATTATTGCGTACAGTCGGAAGCCGATCAAAGTTTAAAAAAAACCCGTTCTATAAACACACAAATTACAAACAGTGGTTTTCCTCAAAGACGAGTCCAAATGAGTCAAATTCTGGTGTAAAGCTTGTGAAATCGAGCTAAGTTCAAAATACAAGTCTAGCCGGTGGCCTTGCGTGAGAGGATCCGATGATCCTACTAATATTATAAACGCGAAAGTTTGTATGTATGGATGGATGGATGTTTGTTACTCTTTCACGCCAGAACGGCTGAACAGATCTGGATGAAATTTGGCACAGAGATAGATTATAGTCTAGAATAGCACATAGGATACTTTTTAACCGCGGGTGAAACCGCGGGGCGCAGCTAGTAGGTTATAATGCTACTAGCTGCGCTCCGTGGTTTCACCCGCGGTCCTGCAAGAACCTTTGATTGTATGGGATAAAAAGTAGCCCATTGTCTTTTTTGTACCCCTGACAACATGTATGCAAAATTTTGATTATGGTCGGTTGAGTAGTTAAGGCGTGTTAGCGTAACAAACAAATAAACAAACAAAGTCACTTTCACATTGTCTATGCTTCAGTTTCGACAAAAATGCGTTCGTAATTCGTATGTACGAATTCCGGATCTTTGTCTTCGTCTACAGCACCGGTATTCTAAATCATTCGGAAACGTTTCCAATCGGATCGGAATCTACAAATTTTAAACTCAAATTGTTCGAATCTCTGTCTACCTTCATAAGCTTTGGAATAGAACACCGAGTATAAATCTGATCGAAAGAATAAATCACGTTTAAAAACTCATGAATGCGGCCAGAGATTCGAAAAATTTAAGTTTAAAAATTTTGGAATCCGAACGGAAACGTTTCTGAATAAATTATAATACCGCTGCAGGTTGCGTTTTTTAACCGATGCTCTTGAAACTTTGTGAGTAGGTTCGATAATTACATAGATTTTCTTGACGAGTCATTTTTTGAAGTTTTTCAAAATGACATGGATATGGATTATCAAACCTGCTCACAAAGTTTCACGGTAATCGGTTTAGGAATACAACCTGTAGAGGAAGACAAACGTTGGCCGCGAGGTCTACACCTCACAGCCACTCGTAATATTAGTATGGATTTAGCGCATTGGGCACCAGTAATCACGTGCCCTCCTGCTCGCTCGTACAACGGGATACTTACTGCGAGCAGGGGGGCTATTCCTACGCGTGAGATGAGATAAGATTTTATCCTGGTCACTCTCACACCTACGACTATTCAAACGAGAGCAACAAAGACGAAAAATGGTGTGATTGAATCTCATTCCGGAAGAATAGCCCTGCAGGATGGCACGCGTTGACTCACTATTTTCTCCACTTTGATGTATTTGTGTGCGTGAACCTCGCGTATGTCAAGGGTAGATGTGAGACAAAGGACATCCAAGGAGGCTTCATCACACTGTGCAAAAATGTATTTTTTTTTTTAATATGCCCGTGTCTTGTGATGTTAGTGTTGTAATTTTGATCATGGGGCAAGGGATTTTTATCTAATCTCATCAAAAATGTACTTTAAAGAGATTTTCTAGAATTTTCACAGAATTTTGGTTGACTCATACTTTGTGCGTAAGATGTATCGATAATAATTATGACGATTTGGTTTTCTGATAGCATTTTAACTAATTCCTTTTAATTGGTGAGTTTATTTATTACATCATAGAAAACGAAGTGACGTAACTCTTCTTTACGATAAATCTAATCATTTCGACCTTGTCTTATCAAATGCTACTTTTACTTACGTAATTTTAGTTAATACTAGCTCCGCCCTGCGGTTTCACCCACGTTCAAAAAATCCTATGTGCTATTCTAGACTATAATCTATCTCTGTGCCAAATTTCATCCAGATCTGTTCAGCCGTTCTGGCGTGAAAGAGTAACAAACATCCATCCATTCAAACATACAAACTTTCGCGTTTATAATATTAGTAAGAAGATTAGCTGATAGGTCTTCTCAGTTAGTCATATTTTCCTTCAGTACCCTTAGGCCTGCTATACGATCAAATTTCCCCACACTTTTTACTGCGTAGGACAAACTTTTTTTTTTCCTTTATTTTTTAGGGACATTTAGACCACAAGTCTACGTCAGCCCCATCGTAACCTTATGTTTTAAACACTAAAAATATAGGGTTACTTAAACACGGAACTCTTAACGTGTAGCTGGTAAAGCTGGACACCACAGAAAAGACATAGGTCACACACACAGACACGTCAAACTTATAACACCCCGTTGTTTTTGCGTGGGGGGCTAAAAACAAGAAGCGTTGAGTCTGTGCCCTGGGGGGCTATTCCTGCGCGTGAGATGAGATGAATTTTTATCTTGGTCACTCTCACACCTATGACATTTCAAACGAGAGCAACAAGGAAGAAAAAAATTGGTTGCCTGTAAAGTCGGTATACGGGCGAAAGTTTTACATGACAACGACTTTTTATGTCTGTCTCTCTCGCTCTTAGGCGGGCTAACCTCGCGGGCGTGCCTCTCACTCGCTCTCATTGTGAGCGCATAACGTGAGCGGAGCGTAACGCAGTTTCTTGAAGTGTCACCCGGCAAACCAATTTATAAGACGTTGTCACGTCAAAAAAGGTGAAATGAAAATCTCAAATCTCCGAATAGGCCACTGTCCTTGCTTTGCGTTAGTCGCGTCTCACGCAACATATACATTTATCATGAAAGAACAACATTGCTTGTACTGCCGAAAAATGTATTTTAGGTTTTCATGTAGTTTTTGGTGTGCAACAAAGTTGTATTGTATTGTATTGGAGGGACACCGCGCCTGCGTCCTGTCCGTGCCTCGTTCTCGTCTTGCGTCTTTTCTGTCTATCTTGCCCATTATGCCTGAAATATACAGGTCGGTAGAGTCACGCGGCATGGACACGATTCAGCGTTTTTCGCGATTTTCGCGTGAAAACTGTGAAGCGGCTTGCCTGAACCTCAGATCAACCTAGAGAAAGAGATGGCGCACGGCGTATGATCTAAGTGAAGCCAAAAACGAACCTACAGTTTTGGAGATATTTTGTATTGTAGTTGTGATTTAATAAACCTTGCGAACAGAAAATTAAAATGCAAATTGAAGCCATTTACATAACATTCACTCACCCACCATGCAGGTTTTGCTTAACATCTCTTTAAAAAAAAACGATTTCTGTAGGTTGAATTTTACTGGTGTCTTACTTTTTTTTAATGCATATAAATAAATCTATCGATTGCGCTATGTGTCAATCCTGGCGGCAAAATATATTTTTGGACCAATTTGCCCATTGTCTTTTATGATTTACTGGCGCCCGCCTCGGCTTCTCACGGTACCTTATGGGTTACATTCACTGAAAAATTATCTAATTGATGGTGAAAACTGAATCAAGATCCGTTGTGTAATTTAAGAGAAGTTTGGGAATGTACCAACCACAGACCTAAATTTTTTTAACTTCCTACAGCTGATTATTTTATGGGAAATAGAAACAGAGAGACAGACACAGAAAAATACTATGTAGAGAAGAGACGAGAAACTTGTTTTATATTGTACACGCTGCGCCCCGCGGTTTCAGTTTCACCCAAGGTTAAAGAGTATCCTACGTGCTATTCTAGAATATAATCTATCTCTGTGCCAAATTCCATCCAGATCTGTCCAGCCGTTCTGGTGTGAAAGAGTAACAAACATCCATCCATTCATCTATTCTTACAAACTTTCGCGTTTTTAATTTTAGTAGGATACAGGCAGAGAGACTGACACGAAAAAAGACTTCATGTGAGACGAGAAACTTATTTTATTTTTTGTTTTTATTTGATTAGCAGTGCATGTATCGATCATGCACTATGCCAAAGTCAAAGGTTATCCCGTCATGAGAGACTTATCTAAAAACTGTTTTAATGTAATAATGATAAATAATAATATTATGTTATTTGTTATCTTAATGACATTTATTATCCGTTATGATTACTGATAATAAGCTAACTGTCTATCCTTTCTATACCTATCACTGCGCATCAACGTCATCAACGACGTTTTTAAGCGGAAACGCACTAGGTACGTCCGAGATACAGTTCTAACTTGATCGGAGGGTAGGGTGGCAAAGCCTTTACTAAAATACATGTAAGTAAAAGTATAAATATACATATATGTCCGTCGCAGTTCTCCTTTACAGTTATTTACGTGTCAATTTATCATAAGCATAAATACTTTTTTAAAGACTTTGTAACTTTTTGTTTTCATTAAAAACAGTTAAAAAAAAGTTTTATAAAGTGATGATAGCCTAGTTGGAGAAGGTCCGCCTCTCAAGCCAGAGGGAGTGGGTTCGAACCCAGCCGACGGCACGCATCAATTTCTTCATTGCGTGCACATATGTGCGTATTGTATGTCATCTGCTACATGAATGGAGCCCGGTGTATGGCGACAGGCTCGCCCCCTGTCATATTTGGGACTGAATATCGTTCGGCGAAGTGTGGGTGTTGTAGTACACCTCTGCCAGCCCCCTCGGGGGAAAGGCGTGACGATATGTTATGTTAAAAACAGTTTTAAATCGAGATTCATGAATGAGCGCCTTTTTTTAAAACGACCCTTAATATTAATTATTTTGTGCACTGATAATGGAATCTCGGGCAGGGGTCATGCTCACACGTTGACGTGGGTAGCAGCAGTGCGAGCGATGGTAAAAAAAATACACCCTATTTTATTACAATTTCTGGAATTCTGAAAATCCTGCAATTTTCGAAATCCGGTCATAATCCCGAAAAGAGGCCAAAATATCGAGATCTTAGGAAATAGCTTAAAATATGGTAACCCTAGCTTCAACCCAAGTTTATCTGTACACGGAACTCAGCATCGTCTCAATCGCATATCGTATGACCAATTCGTTCACAAGAAATGGATCGCCTTTGCCGTTTGAGAAGCCTAATTAAAGAGATACGAAATAACCTTCGCTCTAAAATTGAGCCTGATAGCTTATCGTCCGAGACGGGGAAGCCTCGCAGTGACTGCGTGTTGCTTGGCTGAAGAAGACGTGATGCATTAGGCGTTTTCCACTTGCCGGTACGGCTCGGCCCGGCACGGCATGGGTTGGCTCGGCACGGCTCGGCACAGCAGCCCCGGGGTGCATAAATGTGTGAAAATGTATGGTACGCTTCACTTACCAGCGACAGCGCCGGTACAGCGCCCTTGGTCTTGATTCCACCGGCGCGGCGCCCCGTGTCGGGCCGGGTCGGACCGGGCCATGCCAGCAAGTGCAGAAACGCTAATTAATTGAACGTTGCACTCACTATGCGAAGGTTACATACAACGTGCTGTTTTGCGTTCCCGCGGAGTTAGTAGAGGTAGGTATACCCCACTAGCAAAGCACGAATAAACTATGGGCCAACCTTGAAATCGAGATAAATAAATAGCTGCTCCATATAAAAACTTCGTTGAACCTTATTTAAATAAAGTTATTCATCATCATCATTACAGTCTTTTGCGTCCCACTGTAGGGACAACGACCTACCCTACATCGAAGGTGATTGAGCAGTTATTCACAACGCTGGCTCAGTGCGGGTTGAAGTTATTAATGCAAAATAAATATTATTTGTGTGATAACGGTGTACATTGTACAACCCCTGATCAGACGACAAGGGGTCAACGAAATGTGTCTAGATCCACAATAAAAACCCAATGCACTGGCCAAACAGAAAAGACGTCAAAACACGACGTAAGACGTAGAAAGGATGAGGACGTCTCGTCTTTGTCCGTTGTCTGTCAGCGCGGAGACATGTCACCTTCATACAAAACCATGGTATAATAAAATACTGCGCCAGGTATAGCATTCAGAAACACGTGGTGACGTCAACCGATGCTTAAGCAAGACCGAAATATGTCATTTACAACAAGTTCGAAAGAGACGGATGACGATGACTTCATTATGTGTTTGCTGAATGCCAGACCTTGTTTTTTGGATCTTGTACAAAACGAAAAGCGTCCCGTCTTCTCTGTATGTTTTGCATCGCGTCTCATGTATACATTTTGTATGAAAGTACAACCAGTTGTAAGGCACATAGACACATACATAGTTAATTCATTTAATAATTAATGAAATAATTTGATAATTTGATGGATGCAAAATCTGGAAATAAACAATTTCATTTTTCATTTCATTTCATTTTTTTTTCATATCATTTTCATTCATTTTTCATAGCACGGTTTTTCTTGCACACACACGTTTACCTTAGCTGCTTCATTTAGAGTTGAAAATCGTATATCATATTTGATAGTAAAATGAAATCGGCGCCTAGAAATACTTTTTTTTTGCCGTTTTTATTGGTATTAGTCGTAATAAGGACACAAATAAGAATAAGTTGCTCAGTCAAACTTAAGAGAACCATCTGGCTATTTAATAGTCGAAAAGAAGTGTAATGTAATCGCTGAAAGTTTAGAGAACTACGTTCCGATAGTTTTTTTTAAGAAGATACTTTTTGTGTTTTTTTTTATTTCGAAAATCAGAATGATTTTCAAAATTATTCTTCACTTAAACTTTAGTTGTTTGTTTCTTCTACCGGCTGTATTTTTTTGCACCTAATCATCACTTTTCTTCATTTCAAACTAGGCGCAAACAAAATACTTGTTTTTGGTGATTTCGTGTAAGACGGGGCCCTAAGACTAGAAAGGTTTAGAAATTGAGCTATAGGTACTTAAATTAGCACTCCTGGGCAAAGATCACCGAAACTCTTTCCTGATTACATTAAAAGCCTTTAACTGGCGTTATTGCTATATGGCGTTATCTCGCTCACACAATTCAAAGTTTTTGAAAATAAAAAATATGACATCGATAAAAAATTAATGAGTGCCTTCGGCTGGGTCCGAACTCGCTCCCTCTGGCTTGAGAGGCGGGCCTTCTCCAACTAGGCTATCATCGCTTAATAAATTTCATCTAAATAAAAACGTTCAAAAATATCTCTGAAAGGGGTGAAGGTTTCGTTATCACGACACGACGTGATACCGCTGTATCCTGCTGATAGTGATAATAGGGGTCATTATCGATTGTCTCCTTATCATGTCATATTGTGTTAAATGGAAATTTTGTGTCTGCTATCACTTTGTCGGTCTGTCTGTGTATCTTGAGCTTCCTCCCTTGCCCTGATTGTTTTATTAACAAGTATGAATTTAAAATTTACAAATCTACTAACACTAATTTTCATAAAACATAGCTAAGAACACTCCCAACTAATTAATTCACCTTTTAAACAAAAAAAAAAAAACAAAAAAACAAAATCACTTCATCTGTTCGGGAGTACCACAGACAGACGATAACTTCAGTTTGATTTTATGTTCGATGTACCTCGTAATTCGTAACGTGTCTTTGGCTTGTCTGTTCATAATCTTAAATTGTTATTACATATTAAGATTATGAACTTAATTCTATTGAATTAAGACTGAGTTTTTACTAATAATAGAAAATAACATTACAAAACACTCTTTCATGCAAAAAAAGTTTTTATTTTATTGGGTCGTACGTAATTGCTGAATAAATCGAAGTACATACCTACATGAAAACTATTAAAAACAGACGACCATTAGTAGGTACTTCTTTCTTTTTGGAAGTCTGTTAAAACTACAATCGGGCTTCTTTTTTTTTTTTTTTTTTTTACTTTACCGATAATTATATTAGTAATTCGTACTTAAATAAAAAAATAAAAATAAAAACTTAAAATCAATTAGAACTTAAAACTTCTTAGATCAATTCTTTTATTAACAACCAGATTAATAAAATTTATCTTGAATGTCACAAAAATTACTTGTTTAGCATAAATTACCATTGAATTGCTAATGATTATGTCATCCGATGCAGTTGCGCGCATAATTAATTCGGAAAGCATGTCTATAATTACAAAAGGAAATTCAATCACATCATAGGGATATATCAACATAAAATCACATATAACAATAAAATAAACACAAAATAATTAATTAAATTAAAAACTGATTCATATTTAAATTCAAAATGACTAAAATTTGAATACATAAAAATGTAACGTGAAAATTTAGATTTAAAAAAAAAAGTCTAATAAAACATCTAAGCTACAGCTTTTTGTATTATAACGTTGATTTTGAACATAAATATTACTAAAATAAAAATAAAACTACTTTATTCATTCGAAAGGATATATTTACTCGCAGATTGGTCCCACTTTTTTTATGTGAAGTAGGTTTTTTTTAATGTTATTTGTCGAAAAAGAATAATTTTAGCCATGTGAATCATTCTTGTCCTGTTATAAATTCACAGAACAACAGACTCCGACCGCCGCGCCGGCGATTAGCGATTAGCGAGTAAAGCTAGAAACTAGAAACGAGTTGGCGAGCAGCGAGAAGCGAGCACAATTCTGATAGTTGTATCGCAGGCAGTTATCCTACCGCGGGCGATGAGAAAGTAGCTAGAAACTTTATATTTTTTTTTAGTTTTAACTACTTGCTCGTCGCCGGCGGTATAATATTGTATGCTAGGCAAGAAGCTTCTAGCTTGCAAATCGGGCTTTAAGGGTGATTTAGCCGAATTTATGTACTTTGAAGTTTTAACGTACATAGATCTTTATATCTTAATCGTATCTTATTATCGTAATTTTTATTTTTCTTATGTGATATTGGCTTGTATCTATGCAACAATTTTTTTTTTTTACACGCTGCAAGTTTCTGTTTACCTTTATGGCTATTGAAAACAAAAATATTGAATCAACAGATAACTTACATCGTCTAATCGACAGTTGCTAACAACTCCTGAAGTTAAATTACTGCGTTTAATCTATTGCATTAAATTATTGCTCTAGAATGTACAAGAAACTTGCACTTTGTAAATGGACACTTATGTATCTACTCGCCAAGCGATACTCAATCTGCGAGTATTGCGACATCCTAGTCGAGCGAGTTCTCGCTGGGCGGGGCGGCGTGAACAGTCAGCGATCAACTATTAATATATGTGTCTCTTTTACTCACATGAGATCTACGAGTATATCTATTGTACGTTTCTTAAACAAGAAAATAGTCGTCAGTTACTCGCTTACTCGCCGGCAGTCGGACAATGCCTTTCTGCCCTAGAAATTTATCCTTTTTGACAGCAAACATTTTTTAATAGTAAACAATGTGCATTGTATGCTAAATATTTGCCATCTTCCAGTTATCAAGGTGACACTACCGTTAGGCGTACCTACTTTCAACGTGTTTGTTTATTTTGCACTATGTTAATTTTAAAAACAAACGGCATTTGTTTTTTTGGGTAACTTTTGATATTTTGCATAGCTAATAGGCCAGTAAAAATAGACGTTTTTTGGTAAACCTCGCACTAATTTTCTGATCCATTTTTTTTCTTAAAAGCCATAGGTTTACATGCTGAGTATAAAATCACAAAATGCTGACAGATCCAGGTGGAGCTTCAAGCGCCATCTTGAAAAAAGTTTTTGACCGATTTGGAAATTATGCATTTTATGATAAAGAGGTCATTTTTAAAAGGCAGAAACGCTGTATTCGTGCTATGTTTACGCTTAAAACCCGAGATAGTTGCAAACCATACTTCGAAAAATACAAAATTCTTACACTTCCGTGCCTATATATTTTAGAGACAGCCATATTTGTAAAAAAAAACCTAGAGCGATTCCCCACACTATCTCAGACTGTCGATAGAAACCGACGCGACCAGGACAAACGTCGCAATCACAAAGGGAAGACAGCCCTGATGAGAAATAATATAGTGTGTATGGGACTTCTGATCTACAATAAGATACCAAAATCTATAAGGGAACAGAATTTTAACCTGTTCAAGAACAAGCTAAAAATATTATTATTGAACAAATGCTATTACACTATTAATGATTATTTAAATGACAAACTTTAATGTACAACTGACATTTTTATTATCTATTCCCTTATTTGACATTGGTGGTTTTAATATTATTTTATTGACATTTAATTCTTACTTTAATTTTGAGATCAACTGTTTTTTGATATTTAATTTGTTCTTTTAATTATGTATATTAATTTAATTTGTACAATTTTGAAATTTTAATTTTATTATTTTGACGAGCATAGTGCCATCACTCTGACATTTGTACGCCTATCCGGCACAACATGCTTGAGCCTTTTTGTGTCAATATTCCAACATCTTTTATAGGACCATGTTGTATGCAAATAAATATTCTTTATCTTTATCTTTATCTATGGCAAAAATAATTAAGACCATTATTGTAGAGAATAAAATTTCTCATCTTTTATTGTCTGTAAAATAATAAAAAAAACACTGTCCGCAATATTTCAAAAGAACTCTTTTTTTATTACTTAATAGGCTTGCGTTTGGCCGCCAACATGCCTGATGATAAGCAGTGATGCGGCCTCCGATGGAGCACGCTTGCCTAGAAGAAACCGATTCACTCGAGACTTGAAGACACCCAGATTATAAGTGTCAGGGAACACACACTCTGGCAGAGATCGAATCAATGTTACATCGAACAAACTAATAGTACAATTTTTTATTCTGTGCTAATTACTAGTGACTCTGTGAGCTGTAGACCTCGCGGGCAACGTCTGTCCTTCTCTACATGTCGCATTCCTCAGGTTCGTTCCGAAGACGGGTCTGAGCAGTAGCGCACTTGTAGCGCCTCACTCAACTGCCGTCTTTGTACTTCTTCACTCTACAAAACTTCAAGGCTAGAGTGAATGAGTACCTTATGGGTCGCCGTGCTCCATCTTAGACCACAACGTCGCTTAACATCAGGCGAGTTGGTGGTCAAACGCCGACCTATCCTACATAAAATAAAAAAAAATTATGATGTTAGTACGAAGTGACTACAAGCACATATTTTTACGATCCACTATTCCTTGTCCCTTTTCCTGTTTTGATAATTGATGGCAGGCTGTTATTTCCTGCTGCTAAGTATTATTGGATTTAATGTCATTGTGTCAATTTTCCTTGTAACATATTTCTTACTGTTAGCATAGGGCCTAGATTGTTTCCTCCAACTTGAAAGGCGGTCATAACATAATCAAACTGCGTTCGGTTTTTATAATAAAATCCCGAGAAAAATATAACAGGGCTCACTGACGGAAAATTCAAATCACATAGAGGATACAAAGAGGATACTATATAAGGTTAACAATTATTTCGAAGACAAAGATGTCTGCAGCCTTTCACTTCCGCCAAGTAGTCAATATAGATATAATTGATGTTACCCACTTGTGAGCCAAAATTTGTAAAATTTTTTTTTAAATGCCACTCCGTTGCTTGCCTTTTCTTCTGAGTAGTGTCTCTTTCAATTATAAAATTATAAAATAATTATATTACCTATGAATAAAATAATTTAAATTATAAAATTTTGACGTTCGTAAGTGTATCCTTGATACCCAATTGAATCTGAGCTAGCGTGCTAAAATTGGATAGTGTATGGCTGTTAGACAGATATCAATCCATTTTTTTCTATTGCACGGGCATAGCCACGCTAAGTTATATAGCATACGTTAGCATACTGCAAATTGGAAAGTGTAATGGCCGCTTAAAAACTACAGAGACGTGGAACTCGTTGCCTACGTCTGTCTTTCCACCTTAATACAATTCAGGGGTGTCAAGAGTAAAGTGAATAGGTATCTCCTAGGCAAGCGTGTTACACCTTCGATCACGTCGACGCTTCTCATCAGGCGAGTCAGTGGTCAAAATCATGCCTAGGCCGTTAAAAAATAAACTTTTCTACAATATTCCTGAGATGCGGATATTTTTCATAGCTCTTTTTTATCTTAAGGACGCTTTTTTATAAAGATATCGTATACCAAGCGATGATACCTTAGTCAAGGAAGACTCGTCTCTCAATCCAGAGGAGCCGGTTCGGATCCGGCCGAAGGCATGCATCAATTTGTTCATTGTGTGAACATGTGTGTATTTAATGTCATCTGCTACATAACTTAACTGGAGCCCGGTGTATGGCGACAGGCTCGCCACCTGTCACATTTGGGATTAATTATCGTCCGGCGAAGTCTGGGTGTCATACACCTCTCCCAGCCCCTTTGGGGGAAAAGGCGTGACGATATCTATGATATGTTATACATTTCCATATAAAACAAAACTAACACTCAAAAACTCAACAAACAACCAAAAAACACATTCTTGATCCCACTTCTGAAAATTATCATGTATCAAAAAAGACACTGCGCTCTTTTACATGAGTGGGTGTAACTTGTTAATGTATTTGTTCATGTGTTTGATGGCGTCCCCGACAGAGGCCCATGGAGCCCCCGACACAGGGAAACCTAGTAGGGAACTATGAGTGCGAAACCTTAATTTTTCGAAATAATGTATATAGGTATAAAGTGAACACTCGCATGACTATACCCTCGACGAACATCTTAATTCGAGTCTAGGGGTAAGCTGAAAATCAGCCTTGCATAAACCGATCTGGTTTACGCAGCTCAGTGCTGAGCTTACACCCTTTGCCACCGTATGTATCTTTGCCACCGTATGTATCTAAATTGACCTAATTCTTCTTAAATCTTAAATTAATTAAGCCGGATCAAAACAATGGCCGCGTACGCCCGCGAAAGCGCTGATACGCCATTCCTATTGGTCAAAAAGCTTTTAACGAGCAATAGGAACACTTTAGCGCATTCGCTGCTTAAATTTGGAGCTGGTTTCAAAATATATCCTACTAATTCAGTTGGTAGGCTCAGTTGGTAGTAAACCTGCCTTCTGAGCTTGGGGGCGTGGGTTAGATTCCCACCTAGGGCAAACATTTATGCGGTGAACATTTGTGTTTGTTCTATGTCTGGATGTTAAATATCTATTTAAGTATGTATTTAAATATTATATAAGTATGTATATCAGTCTCTGGCAGCCATAGTACAAGCTTTGCTTAGTTTGGGGTCAGGCGACCGTGTGTGGAAATGTCCAGAATTTGTTATTATTATTATTATTATAATATTATAAACGCGAAAGTTTGTAAGAATGGATAGATGGATGTTTGTTACTCTTTCACGCCAGAACGTCTTAACCGATCTGGATGAAATTTGGCACAGAGATAGATCATAGTCTAGAATAGCACATAGGATACTTTTTAACCGCGGGTGAAACCGCGGGGCGCAGCTAGTTTGTTTATATTTTTAGTAGTAACAAGTGACCAGTACTAAACGCCGCCTTCTCTCTTCCAGTGGAGTACGTAGACACGGAGTACAGCCTGTGGCTGACCTGGTTCCTGACACCCGTCATCGTCACCTTCCTGCTGCCCGCGGTCCTCATCGTACTCATATACATCAGCAGCATAATATTCTACCTCTACCGGTTATACAGGTACGTTTCACGACCATAGCTTCCACTTGGGGTAAAGCTCAATTTCATCCTACTTCCTACTAATATTATAAACGCAAAGGTTTGTAAGAATGGATGGATGGATGTTTGTTACTCTTTCACGCCAGAACGGCTGAACAGATCTGGATGAAATTTGGCTCAGAGATAGATTATAGTCTAGAATAGCAGATAGGATACTTTTTAACCGCGGCGAAACCGCGGGCGCAGCTTGTTAGTCGATAAATCGGTCGTTAACCCACATTTGGAGGTATCCGCGCATGCAGGGTAACGACTAATCGTCAATCTATACTATATGCCTCGGTCGATATGCTGCATGCGGATATTGTCTGAAAGAAGCCTTTTCCACACGAGAACACAAAATCGCTCACACGCCGAGTGCGGGCAAATCGAATAATAAAAAAGGCACTCGCATCCGGGCCCTATGCCATGCTCACGCTTCGATTGTGGACCCCAACGACCAATGAAATTGAGCCTTTATTCCAAGCAAGGGTCAGCACACCAGCGGACCGCTCGTATGCTGCCGTCCGCTGGTGTGCGCTGCGTGCTGCCATATAGGGCATAAAAATGTGCTTCCACACAATCACGATACAACAAATTAAAAACAAAATTGTGTTTAAATATAAACTGTATAACGATAAATTTATTATATGGCAACATTCAAACCCAAACAACAATATTTTGACTTGACCGAATTTGTCAAAAGTCGATAAGATACCTTGTATCTTACAAGGCGAGCACCTGTGACTTGTTTCATTATTTAAAAACAAAATCACGCTTCTATCCGGTGAAGTGATCACGACGAAAACAAATGCTTTAGCTCACTAGAGCCAGTTTCCACTTATGAGGTAAGCTGTGGTCAAACGACAGGCCTGTAAAAATATACCCAACTGATAACGTACCATTCCCAGACATCATGGCACACATGATGTCTGGGAATGGTACGTTAGGCAATTCTCGCATTAGGTATCGTGGCGCGACCAATAAGAATTGCCTAAAGTAACTTTTTCTTGCAACATCAACAGTGTGGGTTTCGGGTTTTTAACCCAGACCAATTATTATACCCAATTAATGTCAATTAATATTATAAGCGATAACAGCCTAGTTGGGAGAAGGTCCGCCTCTCAAGCCAGAGGGAGCGGGTTCAAACCCAGTCGACAGCACGCACCAATTTGTTCATTGTGTGAACACATGTGCGTATTGTATGTCATCTGCTACATTAATGGACCCCGGTGTATGGCGACAGGCTCGCCCCCTGTCACATTTGGGACTGAATATCGTCCGGCGAAGTGTGGGTGTTGTATTACACCTCTGTCAGCCCCTTCGGGGGAAAGGCGTGACGTGACGTAGGCGTATTATAAATCACAATTATAATGAATACGTTATCTGTAGCAGACAACCCTCAGACGTGATTTCACTCGCATAATATTTTTTAGGCCAAACACGAGCACCTTTGCACCTTTTAATGAGACAGATATACTCGTAGTCGGAGAGATATAGAGGCGGACGTCTGGATGCGGTAACGAGACTACTTGTTGCATCATTTTGTTTTTTTTTTTTTTATTACCTAACAAATTGGTTGTCTGTAAAGTCGGTTTACGGACTATTGTTTAACGTGACGTCATAACAAAACAGTGATGAAATCTTCTCCTCGGTCGCATAGGCCAATCGAGTGGAAGAGAGATAGATGCGGCGCAAGCTGATCATGCCTTTCGCTCGCTCGTGTAGCGCTCTCGCTCCGATCTACCGAGCGTAACGGGACAATGCGTCATCCTTTTTCGTGCGAGCAGCCGGCGTTCATCGATTTATTAGACGTTGTCACGTCAAAAAATATTGCTAGTTTAATGACATACAAATTAGGCAACGTGATACTGAACTGACATAATTATCTACTCTATATTGATGGATACTTACTTTTATAAAGAAATAATACAATTTTGTGTTTCAAGACGGTCATGTGATTGCTAATTTAAAGGTGTGATTTGTAACTTATGGTGGTATTGTTCCAGGATGAAAGTGGTAGGCGGCGTACAGAATGACTGGCGCCAAGCGGCGCGCGTTGCTGTGTGCGCGCTCTGGGACGCGCACGGATGGCTCTGGCATGGTATAAATAAATAAATAAATATTCAGGACACTAGCATACACGGTCGTCTGACCCCAAACTAAGCAAAGCTTGTACTTGATGAAATGTTGATTGTGATTGAATAAAATGTTTTTATTACTTAATAGCGTCAAAGTTTTATAATAGACTCGACCGCCTTGTTCGGGAAAAGAGCCACAACTCAAAAGAACAGGCAAGAAACTGAGAGGCATTATTTAAAAAGAAAATGAATAAATTACTCTTTCACAAATTTTTGCTTACAACTAGGCAATATCTACTAGTGGCTACTTGGAGGAAGTGGAAAGCTCCAAACATCTTTGTCTTTTAAACAATTGTTGACTTTATAATATTCTCTTTTCATTAATGTAGTTTTTACATGTGATTTTCAAATCACATGTAAAAACTACAGTTTTTTTCCTTCAGTGAGCCCTGTTATATTTTTCGGGATTTTTTTTATTATAAAAACGAATGCAGATGCCTAAAAATGACTTATTTGACCTAATCAGTCTAAATTTCGGTACATCTATCCTATTCAGCTTTCATCTCTCTATTCATATTTCATCTGCCTAATGGAGACATGTGAAGACTCCGTTCAATAGGAACTACTATTTAATTATGTTCTCCATACAAGCTTCCTGTTCCTTCCAGGCTACGAAATCCGCGGTGTGGAGAACATTCCCGAAGGTCCCTTCCTGGTGATCTACTACCACGGCGCGCTGCCGATAGACATGTACTACTTCATAGCGAGGATCATGTTGTTCAAGCGGCTTTTGATACACACTGTGGCCGATAGGATACTGTTCAAGATACCTGGTGAGTCACGAAAGGATACCCACCAAATCTGTTATTAGTAAAGTCACGAGTGACACTTAACATTCTCCTTCCCTTCCCTTATGATCTTTTACCTTTTTCTTAAAGAGTGGCCGATCTTTTCTTACGGGTCCGGCGACCAATTTAGACTGACTTCGCATTGGCTAAAGGTTTTCTATTGCCTTTTCGTCTAGAAAAAGACGACGAGCGAAGAGAGCAAGTAAAGATACTGACGAGCATCTAAAGTTATCTACAGAGTGACATAGTGCAATTTAAAAAAAATACTACACTTCTCTTATCATTCTTAAATAACTATAAATGTCGCTTGTATTATGGATTAATTTAAAAGGTAAACAACCTCTCTATGTAAAGGGAGCTTTGATTTGATTTGTCTTTCTATTAAATAAATCAGTCAAAAGTGACCCCTTACAAATACGGATATTTTTCATAGCTGTATTTTCTCTTGAGGACATTTAAAAAAAAACCAAGAACGCAGGGGCGGAGATATTGTTCATTTAATTGTACATGCCAAATTTCATCATAATATGACAAATGGTCTCCAAAAATTTGCCAAGCGCGTGTATATGAAAAATTCAGAGCGTCGTGGAACTCTTAAGAATGACCAATGCTGTTGTATTCTGAAGCTTCTAGTCTATAGTTTAAACATATCATGCCAGCTGTACACTTGCTTTAACAACAGCCCCAAAACTTCTTCTTTTTGTGTCAGCAGCATGTATTATCCAGGATACTCTAGACGAGGGTGTACTCTAATAGAGACTATAGATATCCTTAACCTGCCTTTCCTAGACTGACCTTCTCTGCTGAAAGACGTATATTAATTCTTCAGATGAAATAAAATACATAAACAAATTCGGGACATTTTTGCACACACGGTCTCCGACCCCAAACTAAGCAAAGCTTGTACTATCGCTCTCAGAGATTATATACACACATATTCATTTTTAAATACATTCTTAAATAGATATTAACACCCAGACATAGAACAAACACAAATGCTCATCACATAAATGTTTTCACTAGATGGTAATCGAACCCACGCCCTCAAGCTCGGAAAGCAGGGTCACTACCAACTGAGCTACCGAGGTGGCCAAACCTACCCTACTTGTGTACCCTAACTTTATACCCTTCAAAACATAGAAATGTGCAAGCGAGCTGCGGTGCGCTGACGTAATACACTCTCTACCATTCTACTCTATATTTCCCAGGTTGGGCCTCTCTTCTAGAAGGGCTCTGCGTGATCCCAGGCACGGTGCAGACGTGCGCGAGCGTGCTCCGCTCCGGCAACCCGCTGGCGATCTCGCCGGGCGGGGTCTACGAGGCCCAGTTCGGAGACCACTACTACAGGCTCAAGTGGAAGTCGCGCATCGGGTTTGCGAAGGTCGCCCAGGAGGCAAAAGTGGTCAGTAACTATACATTGGATACATGGTACATAATATACATACAAAAAATACGTTCATGTGTGATCCCGGCAATAATATACAAACATGCATACCAAGAGGTACTCAGATTAAGCAAAAAGTCACTTAGTTCAAAGCAAAAGTTACTAGGTTCGAATAAACCAAAAAGTTACTTAGTACAAACGAACACCAAAAAGTTACATAGTCGAGCCGGGTCTAAGAGGCCCAGTTCGGAGACCACTACTACAGGTTCAAGTGGAAGTCGCGTATTGGGTTTGCTAAATCGCAGGAGGCTAAAGTGGTCAGTAACTATACATAATGTATAGGTACATGTGTGATCCCGGCTACGATACAAACGTGCATACCAAAAGTTACTTAGTTCGATTAAAATAAAAAGCTACTTAGTTTAAACCATAAGTTACTTAGTTGAAATAAAACAAAAATTAAGTACCTTTCCTCAGCTAATAATTCAGTTAGTAGCTAAAGACCTCAGAAGGCTCCTACGACCACCCAAAACAGCCACCAGTGGTGGTCGTTTTTAATTTTTAATATTTTAATTTTTGTCCCTATTGTCACCAGTGCGACTTGTTGGGACATAACACTCTGTTTTGACGACCACCACCAAACTTCCAACACTGGTTAAAATCGTCGAAAATCGTGTCAGTTGAATCGTCTTGATAGTGGAATTGACAGTTCAACATTTTGCAGCTGCGTTTTTTTGTTTGTCTTTTAATAACGTCAGTTGTATACTTATTTATTTTATTTTACTAAGTTAGGGTATCTTACAGCTAGGTGAAAGTTAAACTAAATATACATGTCAATAAGGCCATTTAAAAATACCACTTATAAATAAAAAAACAATAATATAAAAATACATAAACTTAAATAATAACTACATAATCATTTAAAAAATGCGCTTGCGAGCGTCCGTTTAAGATGCACAACTGAAGTCCTACTAATATTATAAACGCGAAAGTTTGTAAGAATGGATGTATGGATGTTTGTTACTCTTTCACGCCAGTACGGCTGAACAGATCTGGATGAAATTTGGCACAGAGATAGATTATAGTCTAGAATAACACATAGGATACTTTTTAACCGCGAGTGAAACCGCGGGGCGCAGCTAGTATTAAATAAATCAATATTGTCATGCTGAAACGTCATTGAAACTCCGGCTAGCTCTCAAAATGTAGCTGTTTTTCCTGTACTTAGTATTAACTACGGGGGTAGAAAGACAGCACGGCCTCCTTAACGGATCAGCTATACGGATACCTTCATACCTACTCGCTCCAGTAACTCCGGCAGTCAACTGTGCCATTTGCTATCTTTAATAAGTAAACAACATCAGCATGTCTATCATGCATATCTTTATGTTTGTCTTCTAATAACGTTCCTATCTAACTCATCGTAATGTTCGTCCGTGCAGCCGATAGTCCCGATGTTCACGCAGAACGTGCGCGAGGCGTTCCGCACGGTGGGCTGGCTGCGCGGGCTGTACCTGCGCGTGTACGCGGCCGTGCGCGTGCCGCTGGCGCCGGTGTACGGCGGCTTCCCCGTCAAGCTCGTCACCCACCTCGGCCCGCCGCTCTACCCTCAAGACGGGGACACGCCGGAGATCATACAGAAGAGGGTGAGAATTTAACTTTGATAAGTTTTTTTGTCCCGTAAAAAATTGGCTTGACCAGTTTTATTTTTTTAATAATGTTGTCCCTTGTTGCTTGACACAAGAAGAGGTTTTGTAACAGATTTATTATTACGTCGCTTCGAAACTGCAATTTGACATCTACTGTTCGGAAATAAGTTTTTTTATTTTAATTTAAAAAAAAAAAACAACATAACATATCGTCACGCCTTTCCCCCGAGGGGGCTGGTAGAGGTGTAATACAACGCCCACACTTCGCCGGACGATATTCAGTCCCAAATGTGTCAGGGAGCGAGCCTGACGCCATTTACCGGGCTCCAGTCATGTAGCAGATGACACACAATACGCACATATGTTCACACAATGAACAAATTGGTGCGTGTTGTCGGCTGATTTCGCCATACGATCTTCGCCATACGACGCCACGGGCATCAGGTAGTTTCTTAAACAAGCCTTGTAATTTTCAGGTTGCAACAGCTATAGAAAAATTAATCGAAGAGCACCAGAGGGTACCCGGAAACATTCTGACTGCCCTCCTAGAAAGGGTCCACGAAATGCCAAAAAAGAAGCCGGCGAACGAAGAAACAACCGAAAAACACACAAACGGCAAGTGCCACAACGGAACTGTCAAAGCGACAGATGACGCGCTCAGCGACAGCTGTCAAAATGACAAGCAGAAAGTGTCATAATAGTGGTGAGATGTTGAGATGAGTTGAATAGACCAGAGACTTATGCCAAATTGAATGTGTTGTATGGTATAAGGTGTAACTTTAGCTGTGCTGAAAAGCAGTAGAAGGTAATATTCGCAGTTTTTCTCTTTCGCTCGCATTGGAATAGAAAGAGAGGGAACGAGCGCGTGTTCAAAATGTTGCTACTGTTTGTTGCTCTATGGTTCTGTACAATTAGCACTGTATTGTACTTTCTCGCTTTACTATATGAGTGTGTCTCTTTCATCGTGGCTTATGTGATAAAGCTTTTATGAATCAAGAAATAGCATATTTTTGAAACTTGAAAAAGAAATAACACGAAAACGTTAGATTTTAGATATTTAAAAGGATTGGTCTACCCTAGTTTGTAAAAATAGATTAACACGCAATTTGAAGCGGAGGTAAACGGTGACAGTTATCTCTTTCGCACATTTTTAAAGATACCTGGAGGGCTATTCCTTCGCGTGAGATGAGATGAGATTTTATCTTGGTCACTCTCACACTTATGACGTTTCAAACGAGAGCAAAAAGGACGAAAAAGGTGGGATGGAAATCTCAAATCTCCGAATAGGGCCACTGACTTACGTATAATTTTTTTTTTTTATCATTTCTTCTTCAAATTAAAAGATGCAGACGGAGAATTGGTTCAAAATATTTGAGAAAAAAAAAGAAGTTTTTTTTTGTAAAATAACTTTCGTTCAGTGATCTTATAACTTAAATCTTCGATCAGATATACATAGATGTCAAGTCTAAATACGAAAAATGGCACCTTAAAGACAAGGCTTAGATCAAGTGTAAGCCTTGTTTCGCTGTCAGTCGCTCTGTGATCGCGTCGGTGTCACGACGCCTGAATGTGCTAAAACACTTTAGCAAATGTCATCAACGTTATTGCAGTATGACAAGGCTTAGATTCAAATGTATTTGATTATTTTCAAAATAATATATTGCTAAGTGTCGATGCGGTGCAACTATAGAGGTCTGATTTTAACCGACTTCCAAAAAGGAGGAGGATCTCAATTCGACTGTTTTTTTTGTATGTATGTTACGCGATTACTCCGCCCATTGTGAATCGATTTTAATGATTCTTTTTTGTTCGGTAGATCATACTCCCTGATACATTTTTTCGAAATCGGTCTAGCAGTTTTTAAAATATGAACAAAAGTCCAAAAATTGTTTACATGGATGACGAATTACAGGATGGGAAGTCTATGCCTTGTTTATTTTATATCACTACATAGTATAAAACAAAGTCGCTTTCTCTGTCCCTATTTCCCTTTCAATGCTTAAATCTTTAAAACTACGCAACGGATTTTGATGCGTTTTTTTTTAATAGATAGAGTGATTCAAGAGGAAGGTTTATATGTATAATAACATCCATTAAATAGTGGAGAAATACTGTTATTTTTGAGGTTTCTAATGTTATGTTAGTAGGTTATATGTTATACCCGTGCGAAGCCAGAGCGGGCCGCTATGTTTTTGTAGACAACGTTCACAGTTTTTCTGTAGTGTATTTAGTATCAGCATTGCACCCGTGCGAAGCCGGGGCGGGTCGCTAGTTATTAATAAGATACGAAATCTATGTATATCTGATCGAAGACTGAAATGCGTGAAAGAGATAGCTGACGACCGTTCGTCTACTTAGAACTAAATTAAGACAAATAGTTTAAAAAAAATATGTGCCAATGTGATATGAAGTTTTTTAACGGACTTATTATTACGTCGCTTCGATACTGCAATTTGACGTCTGCTGTTCGGGAATAAGTTTCATTTTTAAATGGCAACATCAGTGATATGATCATGGTATGTTCTGTCCCTTTCTATCTTTAGAATATGAAGCTGGTTTGAAGGAGACAAAACATTGGCTTTGTACTTGGCAAGTCAAGTTCATTTTGTGGTTAATACTCGCTTATGAATACAATTAACGTAGTTATAATAATATTAATTAAAATATAATATAAAATATATTTAATTCATATCAACAAAACTGACATCTTTTTAATTTTTGTTTAATTTTTTAGACTAGATAGTTAGTAAAAAGTGTGATTGATAAAATGGAAATAAATGCATTTTTTTAATAGTATGTATAATTTTGCGTTGATTTTGTTTCACTATTTTCCTAACCAAACTAAGACAGCTCTAAAATAGTTGCCATCCTTTTCTAACATACTAAAATGAAAAGAGATGTACATATGTTTTGGTTTTGTTTGGAGTGGCAGGATAGAATCGACACCGATACGTAATATTACGGCTACATTAGCAGCCTTCGGCGAAAACTGGGGCTGTCGCGACAAGTGTAGCCGGTCACTCGGCGATGTGTCGGGCGAATTATAGCCCACGTCAACTACGTATAAAAGCGAGGAGTGGTCAACTCCTCGCTTTTATACGTAGTTGATATATAAGATATGTTTTACAAGTATCACTTCTGCCCGCGATTTTGTTTGTTTTTCATAGACGAACCTTAATAAACCCACGCGCCATTTTTCCTAAAGAAACATTGAATGAGGCCATAGACGTGCCGTTATGATAACCGTTGCAACTAATATGCAAACAGTCTCGATAGAGTGCCCTAAATATTATGTCGCGTGCAATGAACTAATGGAATGCGTGCCGTTGGTTCGCTATCCCTGGCCTAGCGTGTCATTGGTTAGCCACCCCTGGCCTAGCGTGTCATTGGTGTGCCAACTCTGGCCTAGCGTGTCATTGGTTAGCCACCTCTGGCCTAGCGTGTCATTGGTTAACAACCCCTGGCCTAGCGTGTCATTGGTGAGCCATCCCTGGCCTAGCGTGTCATTGGTTAGCCACCCCTGGCCTAGCTTGTCATTGGTTAGCCACCCCTGGCCTAGCGTGTCATTGGTTAGCCACCCCTGTCCTATGACGTTCAGTGATTTTGTAGTTTTCCGTGATAGTTAGACAGTTGATATTTTCACAGATGATGTATATCTGTTGCCGCTTTAGAAAACAATACTAAAAAACAGAATAAAATAAATATTTAAAGGAGTTTCCATACAACGAACGTTGTTTTTATCTATATAATGGCACGGAACACTTCGTGTTCGAGTCTGACTCGCACTTGGCCGGTTTTTTCTATATAGATGCAGCGAGTGCAAAAGTGACAGAGCGATCACTCTCGCCTTCTCGCACGCGTTTCGCGGTTGTAGGTATTTATTGCTGGTAGTTACGCTTCTATGTGCGTTGTAAATTGAACTTTATTGCGACGTAGCGAGATTCAATTTTTTAAAATGTTATCTTGATTTAAACCTTCTGTACTTGTAATATTAATTACTCTATGATCAAAAACCTATTAAATACCTTAGAAAATTTATTTGCGCATTTTAAGTACACAGAAGTACATGCAGAAGGTAATTTCTGTCCCATATATGGGTAAAAAATATTCTAAAATATTTTAGTAAATTTATAAATTAAGTAATAATCTAAATTTTATATCTCTATTAGGCATTCCTATATTTTGCTAGTTAAAATTGAAATTATGTAGACGTTTCCTTTTTCCAAATAAATTTAAATGTAAGAATTTTATCAGAATAGACAAAATGTGATAGTTGGTTTTTATAAAATATTTATAATTATAAAACAAAATTGTAAAAATAAATGCATTGATTTCAATTTAAGATAGTAGGGAGAAAATTGTTCAAAGCAATATTATAAATTAAAATACTTAGTTAAAAAAAATAGAAAAAAACCCGACTGCAAAATTTTGTATATGTAATTCTTTATATACCATAAACTAATAAAATAAACAGTGAATAGCTCCGGAATAATTACACAGTGTTTTGTCTTTTACGCTCGAGTTTAAAACTTAAAATAAAGAAAAAAGACAAAACACGTACTATTTCGAGCTATACAACGTTTATAAATAAGCAGCCTTAGAAATAAAAAAATGCATAAACATCTGCTAAACCAATGTTCAGTTAGACATTGAGTAGTCAGTAAATAGCGCTACACAAACGTGTAACTATTGTTTGAGCAATAAAGTGTGAATCGGTATAGGGTATTTACACACATGCTTAACACTTTTTTCTTTTTCGTCTGGCAACTTTTGGTAAATCCGTTTAGAAACTTTTTCGTCCAAATATTTTTTTTATAATTATTTTTTAAGAAAGCTCCCTCATTTTTAATATTGCACGTACAATTTACGTTTAAGGAAAGGAATATTAATCAAACTATGTTGTTTTTTGAATCTCTTGTCCAAAATTCGTCGATATAAACTGTTTTAGTGGAAAACATTTTCTTTTGGTTATAGCTAACAACAAATTCCCACCTAGGGCAAACATTTATGTGACGAACATTTGTGTTTGTTCTATGTCTGGGTTTTAATATATATTTAAGAATGTATTTAAAAATATCTTAGTATGTATATCAGTCTCTGGCAGCCATAGTACAAGCTTTGCTTAGTTTGGGGTCAGGCGACCGTGTGTGGAAGTGTCCTGAATTTATTTATTTATTATTTATTTAATTTCTGAACGGAACAATCAATGTCAACACTACAATGTGTCTAATGTCACACTACCAAATTTATACGTTTTTAGTTTGACAATAGAGAAACATTACACAGTTTCTATCATAGTTACTGAGTGTAGATCAGCTGTTATAGTGAAATCCGCCATCTTGACCTCGTACACACGCGCTAAACAAGGGTACCCGGCCGTGTAACGAATGTTTATTTTCCTTTGATTTTGTTACATCTGTACACGAACTGTACACAACGTTTAAGTCAAAAATATTTTTATTTTTCAGCTTTTGTGTTACACAATGTGTGTACACATGTTTTAAAACTTTATTTCTAAGGCTGAAGATGTATAACGTCGAATCTAACAAGACCTGGCAACACAAAATCAGTCAAGCATTTTAGATGACAGCAGTCTTTAAGCGAAATGGTCATAGGCCATCCCGCTCACACCGTCATACTGACGGCATAGGAGCGAGCGAGAAAGCATACAATAACCATGTCACCATGCTTACACAAGGTCCCAATAATGTAGAAACATACATAGAGGGAGAGAGAGAGAAAGAGAGAGAGAGAGAGAGAAAAATTACATACTGATTTTCCAAGATTGCCCTCTTTGTTAGGCAGTCGGGTTTTTCAATTACTATTAGGAATGTGATATATATTATGCCACTGCATTGAGAACGAGTTACAAAATATATGCATTTAGATAGGATCATTGACCTAAATTGTAATCCCTTCACTAATAAACGTTGAATAGCCTCTGAATAGTTATAAAGTCAAGCAATTACGTCTTTCGAGAATTCCTGACAAACCCTTCACAAATTAGTCGCCCCCTACATCTTTTTCTATCTTTAGTTGCAATGATCCGTACAAGATGGCGTTGGTTGCCTAATTTGTGAAGGGTTTGTCAGTAATGCCCGAAAGACGCAATCGCCCACAGACGCATTTGTACCAGTTGACCCTTATAGTGTTTTGTGTTTTTTTTTAACTCAATCCGAAAACTGTATATTTATTCCGTGGCTATACTATATTAGTAAGGGAGTAATTGTTATATTATAAAGTTGGATTTTAACTCATTTATAGCCGATGGAAATAAAACATTTAAATTTTGTTTAGTCAGAGCATAGAATAGTACATATATTTAGTCTGAACCAGAGTTCATAAGGTCGGCTCAACACGTTGGTGCCAACGGCATTCAGCCAACTTGTGGATCGAGAAAAACGATCCACGATATCAATCCACACGTTGGTTGAGTAGCGTTGGCGCCAACGTTGGGACCAACTTGTGGAGATAGGGTAAAAGTTAATCAGTTCCTGTTTTAAGCGTCAGCAGGCGAGTTTCAACTAATTAACTCCAAGTTATTAATTACAAATATTGAGTTAAACGTAGAATTATTTAATAGAATTTAATTTAAAATGTAATGTCACAAAATTGTGTAAGAGAAGCATCTCTAGCACAATAACTATCGAGAAAAATCTTGTAACGTATTCAATAGAAAATCTATGAACAATTTTTATAACCTGCGTCGATACAGAAACGAATTTAAACGAAGCGACGCAGATCATGTCCTCTCACTCGCACTAACAATATTGTCCAATTGAGCGAGTGAGGTGACATGATTAGCGTCGCTTCGTTGCGATTCGTTACTTTAATGGAACGAGTGCTATTCGCGTTTATGTCCCATATTAAAAGATTTTCAATTCGATATACATTTTCTATCGAATATCAATCACAACAAATTGATCGATCGTTTTGGGTTTCAGTTTCTTATCGATAGTTTTGTTCTAAGGCCATTGATTTGAAACTTGATAGCAAATTGTATTTTATCCAGAGACGAAAAAAAATTCAATGCAAAAATTCCGAAAATTAAGACTTATTGAGAGATGTAAATTATGACCGTATAATTATTTTTTTTTTTTGCATACTTTATTATTATTTAATTGAGCTATAAATTTTCGTCAAAGAATTTTTCCAGTATCAAATGCAGATAGATATTATTAAAAGATAGAGAAATTAATAAAACCCGAAAAAGGGTCCGTTCCATTATAGAACTGAATCCAAGCGTAGCTGCGCAAATTATATCCTGTCACTTGCACATAGCACAATATTGCTAGTGTGAATGAGATGACATGATTAGCGCTTGCTTCATTTCGATTAGTTTCTTTATCATGAAGTCTGCTAAGTTCTAGCTACTTAATGTTAACATGTACATCTTTATAATGTTATTCTTTTCATAGATATTTAGTAATCTAACGTATGGGAAAATAATCGTAAAAACTGGCCGATTATTATTAATCCTTTACTAATAAAAGTTGTTGAGCCTCAGAATAAATATTAAGTGTTTGATCTTTTTCGAACGATTTAAAAATTTAAAAGCAAGAAATAACAAAACATTGAGTAACTATTGCTAGGCTATACACCGTTTATGAGTAACGGAAGTAAGTATATCTACTGTCCTTTTTGTTTACAGGTTAAATTCTTAGACGATTTTTTTATTGTAATGTTATGCAAAGATATAAATAAAACTAGAAATGGGGTCAGCGCTGAAAACGTCCAAAAGAAAAAAAGTCTAAAAAGATTTTAGTAATCTGTGAATTTAGACTGCTAGTGCTCCAAGCTATATTGTGTACTTTTGTAAGGACTATATTTAATTAGTTTGTTGGTTATACAGGGTTATAGGTACCTAATCAAAAACCTCTTAAGGGTTCATTGTACTCATCAATACGAACAACTTTTACTATGAAGCAAATCCTGTAATCGCGAAAAAAAAAACAGCTGTTCCGTACAAAAAATTCAATCACCTGAGACAAAATGTATGGAACAGCTGATTTTTTTTCGCGATTTCGGTGTTCGTCCCATAGTAAAAGTTGTTCATATTGATGAGTACAATGAACCCTTAAGAGGTTTTTGATTAGGTACCTATAACGCTGTATAAGTGTCTTATGGTCACTGGTACTAAATATAAGAATGGCCGAAGTCCTTTCTTGACTAGTTTTAAAATACTAACGAAATATTCGCTTATCGGGCACATAACGTTAAGATTCTCCTAGAGAATAACTTGAGGTTCGTGTCAATTTTTTTAGCTAGGACTTTGTTAAACTAGGCAAGAACTTGGGCAATTCTTAATCCTTATATTCAGTGCAAGTGGCCTTTAATCTTTTAGTTAGTACTTTTTTCGTTTTTTGTTTACTAGACCCCAATATGTATAGTTTTAAATCATTGGGTGTGTGCCAGAATTTAAAAACCAAATGTAAGTGTGTGCATTTTAGAAGGCTAGTTATTGTGTAATATATTGTAATGTAATCTACTTAATTTGCAAACTGATACTTAACAAGTGCAAGTAAAATATTTTTAACTATAAATGTTGTTTTTAATATTACCTGGCAACCTTGGATCCTTGCTTTAGGACTTCAGGACATGGACAGGCGTTTTTGATGTGGCGCTCCAAAGGTAAATAGTTTTTTTTGTTTTACGATTTTAATTTTTTTTTACGCTTACTACTCGTACTACTACTCGTACTTGAAAACTACACAATAGTTCATTGAGATAAGAGTGCAGAAAGTAGCCTATTGCAAACGAGTAGAAAATGTAATGACAATAATTACGAGTTGGCTAGTTTTTCGCTCGTAAAGTCGTAGCGCGTTTGCGAGAAAATGGGGGATGGAGTTAAATTCCTTCTTCCGTGAGTTCTCCTTGCCAAAACTGAGCACAACCCAGCACCTATACGTATTTACAATTATTCGGAAACGTTTCCGATCGGACCCACAAATTTCAAACTCAAATAATATGAAATAAATAAATTCGGAAATTTTCCACACACGGTCGCCTGACCCTAAACTAAGCAAAGCTTGTACTATGGCTACCAGAGACTGATATAATACATACATATAAATGTTTAAATACATACTTAAATAGATATTTACCTAACACCCATACATAGAACAAACACAAATGTTCGAATCTCAGTCTACTTTAATAAGTTTTGGAATAGGGAATCGAGTATGAATCTGATCGGAAAATAAATCAAATTTAAAAACTTATGAATACGGACTGAGATTCGAATAATTTGAGTTTCACATTTTTGGAATCGTAACGGAAACGTTTCCAAATGATTGTGGTTACCTGCAGCTCACCGCAGGGACACCGGCCTATCCTACGTAAAGGCTGATTGAGTCGTTAATCTACCACGCTGGCTCAGTGCAGTGTTATTCTTTTGGGACATGTTGGTTTCTTTGCGATAGTTACCTTTACCGTAAGAGCTCGCGTCAATTATTTTTTTCCACACACGGTCGCCTGACCCCAAACTAAGCTAAGCTTGTATTATGGCTGCCAGGGACTGATATACATACTTAAATATTTTTAAATACATACTTAAATACATATTAACACCCAGACATAGAACAAACAGAAATGTTCATCACATTAATGTTTGCCCTAGGTGGGAATCGAACCCACGCCCCCAAGCTCAGAAGGCAGGTTCACTACCAACTGAGCCACCGAGGCAGTCAAAATTAAATGCACATACTTTTCTACGAGAGAAAAAATCATTGGTACACGGCCAGGATCGAACCCACGACCTCCACACCGGCAGGTGCAGTCCATCCCACTCTGCCACCACGGCTCTCATATCCTTAATGCCCTTCTTTACATGATGGGAAACCTCAAAAGAAACAGTCTTTACAAAGGAATAAATAAGAGATGTTTCATAATTGGAATAATTTTATTCAAATTTCCTTAATTTAAATTATGATACAAAATTCTACATCATTTAACCTTATCTAATTACTTTAAAAGTATCTTATGTAAAGTGTTCATTTTAAAATCATTCCCTTTCATGGTCAGTCACATGTAAGCTTGGTCACTCACACGATTATTAAAAAAAAACATAAGAAATTAATTTAAATCTCACCAACCGCAAGCTTCTATTCGACATTGATGCAAATAAATCATTATTATTAATTTGCAGTTGTATTTCTTACAACGATTTTATATTATCTTTTTGTTTTGTAATTTCTGGTGTAAACGAGAAAGAGTTTAGTTAGGGTGCTCCTACACGGGCCATGTTTTTTCTGAAATACTGGCTCAGCAAAATAGCGACAATATTTTGAGTGTGGCCCGACGATACAGTCATACATTTGAAAGAAAAAGAGTTTATTTATGACCACTACAAGGTCAGAAATCGGTCCCAACTCAGCATAATGCCGGCTGTTAACCGGCGCTGGTCTTCCGCCAGCACACACATTTTTGTCACATATTTTTGACATTATACCACCATTAACATAATTGCATTGTGACATTATTTTTATTTTGACATCTTATAATATTTCTGACATTTAACCACTATTTTTATTTTATAAATTGAATTATACATGTTAGCAACACATACAAAAGAATGCAGTCTATGGTCTGCTGTGTGACGTTTTGCGAGCGAACAGTCAAAGGAATGAATGAATGAATGTAGCGTGAGGAATGAGTCGAGTCGCCCGCCCCGCCCAAGGGGCACTTTTGGCTGGACCGCGGAAGAGGACGGATCTCGTTGTGTTTTCATTGGTGTCCATTCGATTCATACTGAAATTGCCTACTTATTGTACATGGTTTGGATTATTAGAAGTATTAGTTGTTTACATTTACATTAAGGTGGTTTTGAATACCGTCCCTTTAGAAATAGTTTACATACAATATTTTAATTTCGTTAAAATTTTATATTATTTAATTATGATTAATATTATATAGAGTCAATCAATTCTTAATATTGCTAATGTAACTAAATAATAAATAAATAAATGTTCCGTTGCTGCCGCTTGGTGATGTCACGGTACAAGCACATACACAGTACACACTACAAGATGATAATAAAATAATACAAAAAGATAATGACAAAAACTATCAATAAACTACAAAAATAATAATAATAACACTCAATAAACTACAAAATTAAAAAGGTATGTACAGATTTTTTTTATGCAATTGCAAATTTTGATAATTGCTGTATTGCACTGCTTACTGGTAGGTATAGCAATGTTTATATTGCACTCCTGTCGTGTGCAATATAAGCAAAAAGAGTTTCTAGCCGTTACTGATGCGCAGTCATCATTTTTCCAAGTTTAAATTTAAAAACTTTTAACATTTCTAGAATGGCTGAAGACGGCCGGGCTGCAGTCGGCAATATTGACAGCATTGCCGGGCTGTACTGCAGTAAAATACAGCCCGTCTAGGAGCACTCTTAGCGAAATAATTTAAAAATCGGTCCATTACTTCAGAGCTTATCGTACTTACAAAGTTTCCTAGTTCATATTTTTAGTTTACTTTAATTCTGGACGGAGGGTAGTTTTAGAATAAATCGTTGTAGTTGTTGACGTCATCGAATGGCTGCTGTTGCGTGGTTGGTCGCGGCGCGGCGCCACCGGGTCGATACTGCTGAGGTTGCTACATGGAAACAAAGTCTTGTCAATACAGTGTAAAAACAATTACTAAAGCGAAAAACACTGCACCGGACACCGCTCCGCAGGCCTAGCATTCGCGCGCGACAAAATTATTTTCGTCATTTTTCGTCACTTTTTTGACATTTATAACTAGTTAATTTTTAAATTATTTTTTAATATATTATCTAATATAATTTATTATCGTAATATTATTGACATGTTATTTAACAATTCAATGTTGAATTATTGTTATTGATTATTGAGACTCATTGTTATAGACTTGTTGTGATATTCACTTATTTTAAACAAGCTGCGCCCCGCGGTTTCACCCGCGGTCAAAAAGTATCCTATGTGCTATTCTAGACTATAATCTATCTCTGTGCCAAATTTCATCCAGATCTGTTCAGCCGTTCTGGCGTGAAAGAGTAACAAACATCCATTCATCCATCCATCCATTCTTACAAACTTTCGCGTTTATAATATTAGTAGGATTTAATTTGTTAATTATTAACTTACTTATTTTTTATTTTAATTTATTATCGTAATACTATTGACATGTTATTTAACAATTCAATGTTGAATTATTGTTATTGACTTGTTGTGATATTCACTTATTTTAAATTAACTAGTAATTGGCATGTTGCCGTTTTAGTTATTAAACAGTTAAAAAAATATATATTTACGTGTGAGAACGTGACAAGGCTATGTGTAAACATACGTCTGTCTCGCTAAAAAAGTGGACATACCGTAGTCGCGTTGCGCATGTTAGGCCTGCCGGTGTGCGGTGATGCGGATTTTAACTTTGACTTTAAAACCTTGATTTGTATACAAAAACCGCAGGGTGCAACACACCGACACCGCGTCTCCGTGCGGAGAAGCACGTGCGAATTTCCGTCGCTCCGCACACCGCAGCGGGAAGCGGCGGCAGTGTGTCATCCTCTTTACTGTATACCATACTGTTCAGCTAAAAGTGCTTCTAAACGGACAATACTTTTACAGCAATACTTACCCGGCAATATTGCGACAACATTCTGAGTGTTGCCCGGCTACATAATCATGCATTTCTAGCATGGCTCATGATGGCAATATTGTCAGTATCGCAGAAAAAATAAAGCCAGTCTAGGAGTATCTTTCCCAAAAAAAAATATTGAATTACTTTGCAGACCAATCAAATATCACAATCATTTGTATCTCCTTACCAAATTTCATCAAGTAACGTTCAGCTTTACTAGCAGGTAAGAATTAATAGGTACACATTGATGAATGGAATGATAAATAAGTCTATAGATGTTGGAAGAGTATGTACAAATCTCTTTTGAAGGAAGTGATGGTAAAAGCAATAATCATGCAAACCAACAGAGAAACATGCGTTGACATAAATTGAGATATAATAGCGTTGTCTGTTGTTTTCGCTGTTTAATTCAACATTTTGTTTTTATTTTTAATATCCTACTAATATTATAAACGCGAAAGTTTCTACGTATGGATGGATGGATGTTTGTTACTTTTTCACGCCATATATTATCTAACTATTATCTATATTATCTATTATATATCTAACTAGCTGCGCCCCGCGGTTTCACCCGCGGTTAAAAAGTGCTAGTCCTATGTGCTATTCTAGACTATAATCCATCTCTGTGCCAAATTTCATCCAGATCTGTTCAGCCGTTCTGGCGTAAAAGAGTAACAAACATCTATCCATCCATCCATTCTTACAAACTTTCGCGTTTGTAATATTAGTAGGAACTAGGATTCGTTTTTTTTAACTTTATTTCAATGCAAAAGAAAATAACTATTATGTGTATTCAGATTACTTCACAGATCTTGGTCACTCTAACTCCTATGACTTTTCAAACGAGAGAGACAAGGACCAGAATATATCTCACAATATTATTCTAGGGCCTCTTAACTATGTGAAGTTTTTAAAATTCACAAGTTTTTTAAAAATTGTATTTAGCAAAATTAATGTATTTTTGGTGTGCAAAAAAAAATTACAAATTATATTGTTTTGTTTTTGGTATTTCATGTCATCGGCTACGTAACTCGAGCCCGGTGTACGGCGACAAGCTTGCCCCCTTTCACAATTGGGACTGAATATCGTCCGGCGAATGTGGGTGTTGTACTGCCAGCCCCTTCGGGGGAAAGGCATGACGATATGATGTTATGCTTAGTATTTATGTCAACGCGTGTCAGAAACCACCAACCCCTGTAGCCAAGTCACAAGCGATTCTATTTCTACGGTTCCACGTTGGCTTCTCATTGGATGAGTTGACAATGACATCACGTGATATGTCAGCTCGTCCAATCAGGAGCTGACGTGCGAGCGATAGCGACTGTTGCAAATGTATCGCTTGCAACCTGGCTATGGTTCGGTTCACATGGATTGAGAGAAGAGTTTATCGACCTTTGTCCTATTTCGCTTTATAGGGGGAACTTGGAGGCTAATTGTGGATGGAGACAAAAGTACACTGACCTTTTGACCGTTTGATCAGGGGTTGTAAACATTTATCGGCAGGGCTGAGCAACGCCTGGCATCGCATTAAAAAAAATATTTTTATCACATTAAGTACTTATACAAGGTGTTGTTTCTGGGTGTAATTGATACCTTAAGTGTGTTGGCCGTCAAAGTGAACAACTTTTGAAAACACGAGTTTGCAGAATTCTAAAAAATAAACGAGTCTCCAATAGCCTCCATACAAAATAACTAGTCACGTGGTCAATTTTGGAGACTTAATCAAATCAAATCATTTATTTCGAATTTTTTTTTTTCATATCAAGATTAAACTAAAACACAATAACTAATCAAATACATTAAATCAAATCAAATGAATAAGATTCAATACATTTCATCAAATTAAAACATTTGAAATCGAATCAAATGAATTAATTAAAACAATTACATAAATTTAAATAAAAATACACACACAAAATTATATCACATTGTAACTTATTTACTTGTTTTTAATCGTACTTAATTTTTTTCTCGAATTTTGCAAAGTTTTGTTCTAAAAAAGCGATGGCAGCCTAGTTGGGAGAAGGCCCGCCTCTCAAGCCAGAGCAAGCGGATTCAAACCCAGCCGACGGCACGCACCAATTTGTTTATTGTGTGAGCATATGTGCGTATTGTACGTCATCTGCTACATGACTGGAGCCTCTTTGTATGGCGACAGGCTCACCCCCTGTCACATTTGGGACTAAAAATCGTCCGGCGAAGTGTAGGTGTTGTATTACACCTCTGCCAGCCCCCTTGGGGGAAATGCGTGCTATATGATATGTATAAATGTGTTCTAACAGTTGTTCACTAGTCGAGTACAACAACACCCTTAAATATTACTACACCCAAAATCAACACCTTGTATTCATTTGATTTTCTTTTTAATTATTTGTTAATTAGCTGCGCCCTGCGATTTCACCCGCGGTTAAAAAGTATCCTATGTGCTATTCTAGACTATAAATCTATCTCTGTGCCAAATTTCATCCAGATCTGTTCAGCCGTTCTGACGTGAAAGAGTAACAAACATCCATCCATCCATCCATACATACAAACTTTCGCGTTTATAATATTAGTAGGATTATTCTTTGTATTTGTTAAATGGTAATTTTTCTCTCTTCTCTCAATCGATATGAGCCGAGGGGTGTAGAAAGAGTGAATGAAAGCGAGGTACTTAGCGTGCGCGGTGTAGTGCGGCGGTCACATGTGCGGGCGGCCGCCGCGCGGCGCTTGTTGCTGCTAGAACATAGTGTGACCTGAGCCTTATGTGGCACGCATGAGTGAGCGCTGAACACGGCTTGAAGCTGACAAGTATTTTACCCCTAGCATTGACGGTATCGACAAATATCGTCGTAAAACTTTTAGCAAGCATTATTAAAAGATAAACAAAAACCCGGCTGCAAAATGTTGTACCCCATGTCATTTCTACTATCAAGACGATTCAAATGACACCTCACATGTCGAAATCCATCAAGCTGTTTAGTCTGTAGGGTGTAACATTTTGCAGCCGGGTTTTTTTTTCATAATGTTACTTGTTTTCTTAGTGTGTGTGTAAAGTGTAACAACACACTAACACACTAGTAACACACTGCATAATTGCACTGCTAGCTAATAAGGTAAGAGACATCGCCTCCGTAAATTTTAAAAATCTTTGGAACTTGGCAGCTCGTACCGTACATGGAAAAAAAAACAATGTTAATTACAGTGAAAAATTATGTTAGAAAAGTAAGCGAATATGAAATTATGATGTTAAGGCGGTCATTACATTCTCCAATTTGCAGTGCGCTAGGTGAGCTAGCGTGCTAAATTTGGATACTTTATTTGTAGTTATACAATTAGCAAATCGCACAGACACTGCCACGCTAGTCAGCATACTGCAAATTGAATAATGTAATGACAGCTTAAGGACTTATCACACCATGCGATCTGTAGTCTGACTATCTACTAGGTAGCATAATGTTATAAGAGATAGACAGATAGTCACTAAAGGCCCTTATTCTAACGCGTTAGATGTTGGTCACTTCACTTCTATGATTTTTCAAACGAGAGACAATGACAAGAAAACATTTGACGCACAAGATTAGGGGCTAGATAGCCAGCCAATCACATATGACATATAGTGTAGTGTGATAAGTCTTTTAGACTGAGTTACGAGATGTCTCAAACTATAAAATTCTAACTAATATAACGTCAAATAAGACACCATTTCTTAAAAACTTTTTTATGTATCAAAAAGTTTAGTTAAGTCTCAATACCCACGCTAAGGCGTCTCCCAGACAGGTGCGGCCTGCGGTGGCGGCCCTTGGACTTACGCATTGGTTGCCAATAGTAGGCCGCGTCTACCCAGGAGACGCCTAAGCATACAGAAATCACGCAACTCCGTCTCTATCTAAAATGCTAGATTAGGAACAAAAGTGAGAAAATTTAAGAAAATAGTACATCACTGTAGCGGTCGGCAAATCATTGTTGAAATGTGAATCGAAATCAAGGCAAAGTTAAAATTGTTTTTAAACCTTTGTGTGTGTGTGTGTGTGTGTGTGTGTGTGTGTGTGTGTGTATGTGTGTGTATGTGTGTGTGTGTGTGTGTGTGTGTGTGTGTGTGTGTGTAGTGGCGTTTGAAAGGTCAATTAGTCGGGAGTGTGCTTAGCTATGTTTAATGAAAATCGGTGTCGAGAGTTTTTTTAACTGTTTTAAAATGTATTTATGTTTTACGAGATGGCTGATTGAACACTTTAATTATATTAAAGTACATTATAACTCATGATCATGTGTAAGGTATCAAAGAACAAAAAATTAAAATACAGTTGAAGTAAAATTAGCCTTTGTGTTAATCCAGAGTGTTAGCTATCTCTATACTTACTCAGATCAAACTAGAGAATAAGATGGCGCACGGCGTATGATCTAAGTGAAGCCAAAAATCATCCAAAAACTACGCTACACTCGCACATTGATGCAAAAGAACTGCGCTACTCGCTTGGCCATTCTTACCTCGATATTATGTACATTGGTTTATGATATAATTTCGAGTACTTAAATATACATAGTGCATTATAAAAGTGTGGCCAGGACTACACTTTGAGGTTCTTTTTAAAAACTGTCCAGTTTTTTACAAGTCAATTTTGAAAAAGCCGTAACATTAAACACTTACAAATATGTGCAGTTTTTATACATTAAATCTCCTAAGGTATATTGGAAAGAAAATGGCTAACGTAGAGTTTGGGAATTAATTTAAGTTTTCGTGCAATTGTGTGTTTTTCATGGCAACATTACCAGGCACACACATTGAAAAAGAAGTGGCTTCAGAGAGATATAACGCAGTGTTCCATATTTTTCTCTAGATTGATCCGAGACCTCTATACCAAATTTCATCTATTCAATGCCCCTCAATTTTTTTGCCTGTTCTTCTGAGTAGTGGCTCTTTAACTGAACAAGGCGTTTAAGTCATTTTTGTAATTTTGACGTTCATAACTATATTTTATAAAGACATTTTGACTTTGACTTAAATTTAACAACAACCGATTATCATACTAACATTGCCGACCGTTACAGAAACAATATTATAATTACTATGAAAGTTTCAAGCACAGACCTAAGATTTTTTTTGCTTCGCAAAAGACCAACGAAGCGTGGGACAGAGAAGTCTCCATCGAAATGTAAACTCCACAAGAGAGAAAGAGGTCGCCTACAAATAAAATGTTAGTCAATTTTTCTTTTGTCATTAATGACAGCGCGCCACCTGGGAACACGCGAAAATTCCTATGATTTATATTTTTACTAAAATAATTATAAATAGACTCAAAAGAGAGCAATTGTAACTAAATGCAGTTATGTCATCTTGTGAGTTTAGCAATTGTGATGTGAATCCAAGATGTAACCCACAAAATTTGTCGTTTCATGGGTAAATATGAAAATTCCATTGTGATGTTTTTGCCTAAATTTTGTCTAAAACATAACATAAATTGGTTCCAAAAACCGATTTACCAGCGGTATGTTGTTGTCGTTTCTTCGTAACATCTATATTTCCTAGATGAAAGCAGAATTGGTGATGAAATTCAGCATTAAAATATTAGTTAGTTTACGCTCGATTTTCACTAGAGATGGATAAAAAGATGACGTCATTATTATCGATAGTTTTTATCAAAGTTCATTAGGTAGATGATGGGTGCAATACATAAACAAAGCATACATTTTTGAATCAATGCCATCAAAAGGAAATTGACATTCTTCCGAGTTTGTACTGAATGATGAGGCGTAAAACATTTTTGTATTATATATAAAGTATGTACCTTCAATTTCTGATCATCATTTTTAATTCAATTTACACATTTTGGGTGTCTTACATCCCAGTCTAATTTAATCATATTTAATTAAATTAAATAATATATATGTAAATTATAAATAAATGTACAAAACCAATGAGATAAGTATTATTACTTATCCTAATCCGTATACGAGTAAATTTGGTCAAGGGTCACAATTCGAAGCGAATTACTAGGATAGTATTATGTTGATCTTATTATTTACTTTTCTTATGTTAATTTAGATACATGGTGACACTGATATCTAACTCTTCCGCCTAGCTTAACACCCGTTTAGTGATTAATATTCATTTTAGCTCAGCAGCGGTGTTATACTTGGAACAAAAAACAACTCAATTGGTATGCGAAAGATTATATTTATCGACAAGCACCCGGAGGACCATTTTTGGTCAATCGATAAATTAATAAGTACTTTTCACAACACTAATTTACTCACGCATGCGCAAATGATTTTTTGTATCACTATCGAATTGTCACTGTCGATCTTTTACATCCTAGATCTGTGGTTTCAAGCATGTTTAAATATCTATGCTTATATGGTGATGATTAATGTATTAAACAATGAAATGAAGGTTCTAGAAGCATTTCGAATTAGGAAATAATTAGGTAAGAAACGTCTAGTTATTAATAAAAAATAGTAATTACAATTAGAATTTAAAAATGCGTCTCTTGCTGCCATCTTAGGGCGGCAGATGCAGCTATTCCAGTGTGTAATTTTGAAAAAAAAAAAAAGGATTAGCTGTTGCTTCAGCAACGGTTGCTGTATTTCATCTGTTGCTCCGACAACTATTGTTGTGGTTTCACCGACTGTTGTTGCTGGCGTTTGTGTCTGTGTTGCTACGACAACTGTTGTTGTGGTTTCACCGACTGTTGTTGCTGGCGTTTGTGTCTGTGTTGCTACGACAACTGTTGTTGTGGTTTCATCGACTGTTGTTGCTGGCGTTTGTGTCTGTGTTGCTACGACAACTGTGGTTGTGGTTTCACAGACTGATGTTACTGGCTTTCGTTTCTGTTGCTCCAACAACTCTTGTTGTTGGAACAATTCTTGCTTAGACAACTGTTGCCTTTATAACTGTTGGTCTCGCTAGTGACCTGCTCTCTTATTTAGTAAGCGTATTGGCAATAGTGACGCTCAGGAAAAGACCACAAATTAGAAATTACAAAAACTTTATTTAGTGACAAAAAAAATATGACAACGAATAATAATAAATATAATAAATACACGTTCATTGTCATAAAAACCGGCCCCAACTCTTACGGTGTTCTGTTGGGTCTGGTAAGTAACGTCATGTTGGATAACTGTTTCGTTCGCTCGCATGATACGAGTAGTTGGCGTGAGCGAAACGACACGCGGTAACCATTGTCATTACGCTTAGAAAATGAGAGCCTTGCATTGCACCCATGTTCTTAATAATTAGGAAACGTTTCCGATCGGTTTCCAAAATTTTTAAACTCAAACTCTTAGAATCTGAGTTAAAAAAAATCTATATTATTCTAAACATTCATCTTCTTTGGAAGATAGAACCGAGTATAAATCCGATCGGAAGAATAAACCACACTTAAAAACTTATGAATGCAGACTGAGATTCGAAGAATTTGAGTTTGTTGTTTTGGAATTCAAACGGAAACGTTTCCGAATGTTTGAGAATAACTTTGTTGTTGTCGTTAGTTGTTGTTACCTGCTGCAACAGGTGCCTGAGTCCAGGGTTGGCGGGGTGCATGGGGCGCATGAGGCGCGGGTGCCCGGGGCCGGCGTGCCCCGGGCTGGCCGCGCGGAGCTGTTGCTGCAACTGTTGCTGGAGTTGGTGCTTCCGTTGCTCCTGCAACAGTTGTGTTGTTCGTGCAACAGATTTTCCAACGCAATGCAGAAAACGCAAACTATGCAATACAATTTTAGAAATAAATAGACTATTTAACTTTTGACAAGACTATTATTCTTGCCATATATATTTAACAAAAGTTTGAAAAAAAAGCGATGATAGCCTAGTTGGAGAAAGCCCACCTCTCAAGCCAGAGGAAGCGGGTTCGAACTCAGCCGAAGTCACGCACCAATTGGTTCATTGTGTGAACGTATGTGCGTACTATATGTCATTTGCTAAATGACTGGAGCCCGGTGTATGGCGACAGTCTCGCCCCCTGTCACATTTGGGACTGAATATCGTCCGGCGAAGTGTGGGTGTTGGACTCCTCTGCCAGTCCCCTCGGGGGAAAAGTGTGACGATATGTTATGCAAAAAGCTTTGATAACTAGATGGAGAGCGCGATCTATTTCATTTTTCACGCGATCTATTTCATTTTTCACGCGATCTATTTCATTTTTCAAATTAGGATATCGATAGTAGCGTACTGTTGATGGGCTAGGAGATACCTAATCGCTGTTTTGGTAATGTATCTTATCTTATCTGAAACTATTCTCAATCCTCTTCCAGATATCTGTTAGTAGGTAAATTGTTATTTAGTCCTATATTTAGATACCTAGCCACAGTTTTTAATAAGCTAGATCCTTCTTCTTTAATCGTTCCCTCATTACTGAGGATCGTGGTCACTGGACCCCTTTAAGCGGACAATCTGCCTCCATCGATTCCGGTCCAAAGTTGCCAAACTGATTAAAAACCGCTACTTACCCACTGCTCAACTAAATTGCTCAACTAGTTGAGCAGCAGGTCTTAAGTTTGTATTGCCGAACATTTTATGTTATACAGGGTTATAGGTACCTAACCAAAAACCTCTTAAGGGTTCATTGTACTCATCAATACGAACAACTTTTACTATGAAGCCAATCCTGTAATTAAACGCGAAAAAAAAAACAGCTGTTCCATACAAAAAGTTCAATCACCTGAAACAAAATTTTGGAACAGCTGATTTTTTTCGCGATTTCGGAATTCGGTCCATAGTAAAAGTTGTTCATATTGATGAGTACAATGAACCCTTAAGAGGTTTTTGGTTAAGTACCTATAACGCTGTATAGCTCAACAATTTTTTGGTGAACTTAGTGGATCGGTGGGGTCATCCTGTCATAAAATCCGCTTCTTCCCCACCTTTCCCACCGCTCAACTTGATGCAGTTGAGCAATGGGGAAGTAGCGTTAAAAACTGCAAAAACATGAAAATGTTTCACGTCTCTTCGTCAATCGATGTTGCATACTGACCTCTAGTTGTTTATAATGTTGCTCTTGCTGCTGAGCGGCGTGAAGGTGCGACATTATGTCCATTTGAGATTTGAACTGGAAAGGGAAACAGGAAATTAGATCGACTTAATAACATACTGGATTCATTGGACTGCCTCGGTGTCTCAGTTGGTAATTAACCTGCCTTCTGAGCTTGGGGGCGTAGATTCGATTCCCACTTGTTCTATGTCTTGGTGTTAATATTTGTATAGGTATGTATTTAAAAATATATATGTGTGTATATCAGTCTCTGGTCGCCACATTACTAGCTTTGCTTAGTTTGGGGTCAGAGGGTCGGTGTGTGCAAGTGTCCCGAATATTATTATTAAGGCAGTTATTTATTTATTTTCTTATCTTCTTATTTATTTATTATTATTATTTTGATGCTTGTTCATCTATCATATAGTTACTATACAACGTGCTGTTATTGGGTATAGTAATATTTAAAGGTGTTGTTTTACTCGTGGAATTGAACAACTTTTAGAACATAACTTTCTAAAACTCGAAAGAAAAATAATCGTGTTTCCATACAAAATAACTAGTCACGTGATCAATTTTGTATCACCATTTGTTTTTTTTATTCTTGAATTTTGCAAACTCGTGTCCTAAAAATGGGTTTCTTTGACGGTCCCCTTAAGTATTATTACACCCAAAACCAGCATGTTGTATATCACGTAGTTCTATTGATAGTATAGCGATGATAGCCTAGTTGGACAAGGTCCGCGTCTCAAACCAGAGGGAGCGGGTTCAAACCCAGCCGCCAGCACGCACCAATTTGTTCATTGCGTGAGCATATGTGCGTATTGTATGTCATCTGCTAGATGACTGGAGCCCGGTGTATGGCGACAGGCTCGCCCCCTGTCACATTTGGGACTGAATATCGTCTGGCGAAGTGTGGGTGTTGTATCACACCTATGCCAGCCCCCTCGGGAAAAAGGCGTGACGATATGTCTATTGATAGTGGTATGGAAAGTCATTTTTATCCATGCCCATATTGTTGCGTGCAGCACTGTCTCGCTCATTCCCTCCCATGCCCATTTCGATGCGTGCAGTACTGTCTCGCTCACTCTCGCTCATTCCCTCCCATACCCATTTCGTTGCGTGCAGCACTGTCTCACTCATTCCCTCCCATGCCCATTTCGTTGCGTGCAGCACTGTCTCGCTCACTCTCGCTCATGGGAATGATGGGAATGATAGACAGCGCTGCACGCAACGAAATGGGTATGGGAGGGATCCCATACCCATTTCGTTGCGTGCAGCGCTGTCTCACTCATTATCTCCCATGCCCATTTTGTTGCGTGCAGCACTGTCTCGCTCGCTCTCGCTCATTCCCTCCCATGCCTATTTTGTTGCGTGCAGCACTGTCTCACTCATTCCCTCTCATGCC
Source organism: Peribatodes rhomboidaria (assembly GCA_911728515.1). Taxonomy (NCBI): domain Eukaryota; kingdom Metazoa; phylum Arthropoda; class Insecta; order Lepidoptera; family Geometridae; genus Peribatodes; species Peribatodes rhomboidaria. The sequence goes on from OU452189.1 coordinate 8,640,162, forward strand.
CATTTCGTTATATGCAGCACTGTCTCGCTCATTCCCTCCCATGCCCATTTCGTTGCGCGCTGTTTCGCCCACTCTCGCTCCAACGTCCCCAGCCCCTCCCGCTCTCGCCACCCCCGGGCCGGAGCCGGTCACCTGCGCTTCCTGCTGGTGCGCCGCCTCCAGGGTCTGCTGCAGGTTCTGTATCCGCTCCAGGTTCTGTTGGCGCGCCGCCTCCAGCCCGTCGAGCTGGTTGGGCCGCGGACCCTTGCCACCGACTTGGCCCGGCATGCCACCCGATATCATCATGCCCTGCAGTTGGAAACATATCAAATATATTTAAACGGTAATGTAATCCTATCACGCGAGTAGTTATGGAGCGATCTCTTTATGGAGACTTGATTTTTTCTTTCGATTTTTGCTAAATTATGTTCTATTAGTTGTTTAATTTGACGTGTAGATTAACACCCTTAAGTATTACGACACCCAAAACCAGCACCTTGTATATAAAATGTTCAGGACTCAGGTAGATGCGTGTTCAAGCGCGTTCTATTTTGATTTGCAACTCAAGTGCCTATTACGAGGAAATACGTGATTTCTTGGGTCCAGTATTGCGGTCGTCCGATTTAGGGTCCCTGACTCCCTGTGTCTTCATAGTCATCCTAGAAGGCGAACTAATAAGTACTTTGCTAATTTTGCTGACAAGCGAATTATATTTTGTGGGAGTGAAAAGATTTACGTATGTACTTTGGCTGACAAAGGGAAGGCAGGGTCAAAAATAACTTCAAATTTGCGTACGTAATACTTAAACGGCCTCGAGGCTCCAGACCCTGGGTTAGAATAAGAATAAAGAGCTATATTTTTTTATTGACAAACAGAATTAGTACAAATGGGTTTGTCGGCGCGTAGTTTTAATATTATAGTTATTTAGTTAAGCGCCACCTTGTAGTTAGTTTTGGTGAACTAGAGTTGTGTAAGTGGCGCCCGCTCTGGTGTAACTCTTTGTGACGTGCGCTGTTCGCTGATTGGTCGTTGGCCAGATGTCGCGTGAGTCAGGCAGCCAATCAGCGGGCGGCAATTTAAATAAAGTTGATTTAAGTACGCGAGACGTCTCATTCTCCTCGCCCGATATACCCACGCCGTAGGACCATGTCTGATGCGGAACGGATACCTCGGGTTCCGACAGCCAGTTCTATCCTGTTTGGTAATTGAAGTAATTTCAGCGTTGTACTGAATAAACAGTTTTACATAGAGCTGGTTTTCAGCTTACTCCATTGCTCGAGCTCAGATATTGGTCAAGCAGAAAAAATACCACATAATAAGCGTAATAAACGTGATTCGAGAAAAAAATCAGTAGCGACATACAAACAGACAGACATCGGAGTCTCACTGTAAGGGTTCCTTTTTAACCGACAAAACGGAGGAGGTTTACAATCGAAGCGTTTTTTTTTGTTAGCATTTTGGTCCTGGATCTCAAAAATGAACTTGGTACAATATCTTCTCACCTGGTTATGCTGCTGCATCTGCGGCTGCACCATGCCCTGCGTTGGCGCGCCCAGTTGTGGACCAACGCCCACCGGCCCCCCAGGGCCCACCTGCCCGCCGGGGCCCCCCTGCCCCATGCCGCCCGACATGCCGCCTCCCATCGTGCCCCCAGCTGACATGCCTGGCTGGGACATGCTGGATGGACCTGGGACAAATCATTTATATTTTAGAATAGCATGCAAAATTTCGTTTGATTTGCTTAGTTTAGTGTGCAAAAATACGACAACATACCCAAGTAACAAAACCAGTCCTATGACCATAGAACGTTTTGGCATTTACCATTTTTTTTATAACTTTAAAGCTCAGATCAACCTCGAGGAAAAGATGGAACACTGCGTTATATCTCGCTGAAGCCACTTATTTTTAAACTTGTGCGCGTGGTAATGTTGCCATGAAAAATATTTACAATTGCACGAAAACTAATATTAATTCCCAAACTCTACGTTAATCATTTCCGTTTCCGTTCCAATATACAACCTTAGTAGATTTAATATTCCAAAACTGCACATATTTGTAAGTGTTTAATGTTACGGCTTTTTCAAAATTGACTTGTAAAAAACTGCACAGTTTTTAAAAAGAACCTCAAAATGTAGTCCTGGCCACTCTTTTATAATGCACTACTAAGTATATTTATGTACACCATAATGTACACACAATGTCGAAGTAACAATGACCAAGCGAGAAGCGTAGTTTTTGTGCGTCAATGTGTGCGTGTTGTGTACATATACGACAGTAGCGAAGTTTTTGGATGGTTTTTGGCTTTATCTAAATCATACGCCGCGCGCCATCTTATTCTCTAGGTTGATCTGAGCTTGAAAGACTGTAAAATCGCAAAAGTAGTGACGCATTTTAGAGTCCACCACTACACTACACTACACGAGCGTAGTCGCACGTACCTGCCATGGCGGCCTGCGTCATGTTGGGCGCCATGCCTCCCGCCGCGCTCACCGCCGGCGGCAGCTGCTTGTTTATATCACTAGAGTCCACCACTACACTACACTGCACTACACTACACTACACTACACTACACGAGCGTAGTCGCACGTACCTGCCATGGCGGCCTGCGTCATGTTGGGCGCCATGCCTCCCGCCGCGCTCACCGCCGGCGGCAGCTGCTTGTTTATATCACTAGAGTCCACCACTACACTACACTGCACTACACTACACTACACTACACTACACGAGCGTAGTCGCACGTACCTGCCATGGCGGCCTGCGTCATGTTGGGCGCCATGCCTCCCGCCGCGCTCACCGCCGGCGGCAGCTGCTTGTTTATCATCTGCGATATCTTCTGCTGTTGGATCACCTGCGAACAACACGCCTCAACATTACACCGGCTTAGGGATCACCAAGAAACCGACCAACGTGTATGTATACGTGTGGACAACGTGTATTTACACATGTGGGCAACGTGTATGGACACGCGTGGACAACGTGTATGGACAAGTGTGGACACCGTGTTTGGACACGTGTGAACAACGTAAATGGACACGTGTGGACAACGTGTTCTGACACGTGTGGACCACCGTGTTTGGACACGTGTGTACAACGTGAATGGACCCGTGTGAACAACGTAAATGGACACGTGTGGACAACGTGTTCTGACACGTGTGGACCACCGTGTTTGGACACGTGTGTACAACGTGAATGGACCCGTGTGAACAACGTAAATGGACACGTGTGGACAACGTGTTCTGACACGTGTGGACCACCGTGTTTGGACACGTGTGTACAACGTGTTCTGACACGTGTGGACCACCGTGTTTGGACACGTGTGTACAACGTGAATGGACCCGTGTGAACAACGTAAATGGACACGTGTGGACAACGTGTTCTGACACGTGTGGACCACCGTGTTTGGACACGTGTGTACAACGTGTTCTGACACGTGTGGACCACCGTGTTTGGACACGTGTACAACGTGTATGGATACGTGTGGGCAACATGTACGGACACCGTTGAGTCCTTGAAGAACACTTTGTTTTTATTTAATTATCATATGTAATTAGTGAAAACTATTTAAGCTTATTTCTTTTATTTGGTCAAACCTACCCGACGGCACGCACCAATTTGTTCATTGTGTGAACATAATTATGTGAGTTTTGTATGTCAACTGCTACATGACTGGAGCCCGGTGTATGGCGACAGGCTCGCCCCCTGTTACATTTGGGTCTGATTATCGTCCGGCAAAGTGTGGGTGTTGTATTACACCTTCCCATCGGGCGAAAGGCGTGACCATATGTTTTATTTCGTTTGTGTACCTAGTTTATTGTTAAACAGTTTGTTTTCTTTTCAATAAATAAATTAATACTGACCTTCCTCAGTCTGTCCACGAACGTCGCCTGGTTGTTCGGTATGAATCCGAGGTAGGCTTTCTTATCTGGCGTGTACAGCAGGATCAGAACTTTGATGTCGCATTGTGGAGGTGACGACATCGGGGAGAAATGGACGCAGCCAGCCTGGGAATAAGGACTAGAATTAATTGACAAGTTTTTAAACGTTACGCTACATTGATCTCTAATTTCATCAAAATCCCTCCACCCGTTTGAGCGTAAAGAGCAAACACACATAATAAACACACTCACAAACTTTCGCCTTTATAATATTAGTGTGATAGTGCGATGTGATTTCATTTGCAAATTATGATGATAATAATATCTTCCTAGCCTATTAGCCTAGACTTTTGATTCTGTTACCCAATACTTATGTAAAATTAAGCCATTAATTAAACATGGCCGTCAGACTTGGGACCTCACTAAAGCGCAATACAGGAAACTGGATACCTGTCAGACAGCACTGGAAAGGTACATGCTGAACATTAGGAAGTCATACCGAATCCTACTAATATTTTAAACGCGAAAGTTTGTAAGAATGGATGGATGGATGGATGGATGGATGGATGGATGGATGGATATTGTTACTCTTTCACGCCAGAACGGCTGAACAGATCTGGATGAAATTTGGCACGGAGATAGCATATAGGATACTTTTTAACCGCAGGTGAAACCGCGGGCGCAGCTACTACATAATAAAACAATCAGAAGACGCACGATAATGGTTGTTACAACAACAAGAATAAGGAAACTAAAGTGGAAATGGACTGGCCATATAGTAAGAGGCATTAAAAAGCGGAACAAAACCAAGAAATAGGAAAGGAAATCGTGGTAGGCAGTTTCGAAGACGGGAAGACGAAATAACGAGTATAGTAGGAAAAAAAACATGCGTTTGGTGGTGGTCATTGGCACCAAATAGAGGAGGTGTGCAGAACCCTCAAAAACCCCGAAGGGAAAAAAAACTGCCGTCTGTCTGGTTGTAAAAAAAGTTTTATTTAAAACTCACAAATTGACCTTAGTAAACATTAACAGCCTTAGAAATAAAAAAATGCATAAACATCTGCTAAACCAATGTTCAGTTAGACATTGAGTAGCCAGTAAAATAGCGCTACACAAACGTGTAACTATTGTTTGAGCAATAAAGTGTGAACCGGCATTGGGTATTTACACACATGCTTAACACTTTTTTCTTTTTCGTCTGGCAACTTTTGGTAAATTCGTTTAGAAACTTTTTCGTCCAAATAGTTTTTTTTTTTTTTTTTAAGAAAGCTCCCTAATTTTTAATATTGCACGTACAATTTACGTTCTAAGAAAGGAATATTAATAAACTATGTTGTTTTTTGAATCTCTTGTCCAAAATTCGACGAAATAAACTATGATGTTTATTTTCCTTTGATTTTGTTACATCTGTACACGAACTGTACACAACGTTTAAGTCAAAAATATTTTTATTTTTCAGCTTTTGTGTTACACAATGTGTGTACACATGTTTTAAAACTTTATTTCTAAGGCTGTATGAATGTAACGCGTGCGCGTTTTAAGACATAGCCGCCGTGCTCACAGCGTCATCTAAAGGGTCCGCCAGATAACTTTTTTTATTTGAAAATGCTATAAAAAAACTACTGAATATTTTCTCAAATTTCTTTTTTTATTTGAAAGTACAACCCTTCCAGTTAATAAGGTTAATAATAGGTTAAAGATTAATAGGTTAATAGGTTTACAGGACAATATTCGTGAAGCCATTGGTAAAATACAGCTGCACACAATCGATAATGTGCTTAAAAATTGGACCGATCGTGTAGGCTACTGCATGGCCAGCCGTGACAGCCGTTTGAATGAAATTATTTTTCATTATTAACCGGAAGGATTGTACTTTCAAATAAAAAAAGGAATTTGAGAAAATATTCAGTAGTTTTTTTTTTATAGCATTTTCAAAAAAAAGTTATCTGGCGGACCCTTTAGTTGAAATCTCGGAACTAACCTAAACAAAGCCTTTGCCAACGTTGGGTAAACAGACTAGGTTTATCGGTGTCACCGACTCGTCAGAGTCGCTTAATTAAGATTTTAATTATGTGAAATTCTGTGACTGAAATTAAGGCTTATATTATCATTATACTTAAAGCAGTGAATACTCACAAATCCGTTGACCATGACTTTGGTCAGCGCATCCAGCGCCTCACTAGGTTGAAGGTGGAACAGCACCGATTTGCTGTCCTTTAAGTACTGACCCCCGATGCTGCTGATGAGCTGCTTCGGCATCAGCTGCATCAGGAGTTTGTTGGGCCACGTGTCTACCTTCAGCTCGGGTTCTATGTCTTTTGTGCTCGCTGATACCTGGAAGTGAGGAATTTAACACTTTGACTACTGAAAACACACGTTGTTTTTCCTAGCGCAACGCCAGTGGGCTGCACAAAACCACTTTTTTACTATATACTAGCGGCGCCCCGCGATTCTAGACTATAATCTATCTCTGTGTCAAATTTCATCCAGATCTGTTTTGCCGTTCTGGCGTGAAAGAGTAACAAACATCCATCCATCCATCCATTCTTACAAATTTACATGTTTATAATATTAGTAGGATTTTATTTCAGTATTTGTGACTACACTCGAGGTTAATGTGTTAAAAAAAATGCTTTAATTTGTGGTTTCAATAACTAGGAAGAACGGAAAAAAAACATAGTTAATCAGTAACTCTTAGGTAAGTAGTTATTGATAGTTTAGTTGGGAAAAGTTGTTCACAAGACAAATATTTCTTGCTGATTGAGGCAAATATTTCATACTTGTCAAAGCAAATATTTCTTAGTTGAGAAGGCACGCGTTTTTTAATTGACAAGGAAAATAATTGGTACTTGATAAGGCAAATAATTATTTCTTTTCGGGCATACATTTTTTCTTACTTGACAAGGCAAACATTTCTAACTTAACATAATCAACAATATCTTACTTTGCAAAGCACAAATGTTACCTAACAAGCTAAACATTTCTTACTTAAGACGGCAAAACATTTCTTACTTAACACGACAAACATTTCAAAAAAGGTAAAAATTGTTTACTTAAATTAAAATTTTGGTAAATTAAATTAAATTCTTAACAGCCAAAAATTGTTTACTATTTACAGCAAACATTTCTCACCTGACAAGGTAAAAGCTTCGTCGTCTTCTGCTGGTCTCCAGGCGACTTCCCCTTCTCCATCCACTCTATGACCCCGCTCCAGATGTAGCTGCGCTGCAGGCCGGCCGGCGGGGCCCCGGGCCCGGCGCTGGGGCCCGGCGCCGGCGCAGCCGCGGGGGTCACCATGCCCGGCATGCGTTGGAGGTTACTCTGGAGGAAAAATGTCGAATGTTAGGTTACTCTAGGAAGGGGTGTGCCGTTCCCGTAGCCCCGACATTTAGCGCCGAGGTTGGACATCCTAGGGTTTTTAGTGGGTAGGCCGTCAGTGGCGGTACTCTCTTGCCTGCCCCCGGGTACACTGGTAGAATCCATAAAGGATTTTCCCTAGGTAAAAAAAGGAATGGGCATCGGTAGGGTTGACTCCTACTTATTTATAGACTAGCTGTTACCTGCGACTTCGTTCCCGTTTATTCAGAAATAGTATCCAAAAACTTTCCTCGTGATTCTGTCCTGGAAATCCGTTCAGCCGTGAAAAGCCTATATTGTTTTATAAAAGGATTTCTTAAAAGCGGCGGATACGAAGGCTGCGTTAGCTGAGTCAGTAGCGCCGAGTTGGTCGCGTACAGAGACTTGCAATGTACTTGTTCAAGGTCACAGTTACCTGTCCGGGGTGCGAAGGCGGCGGGTACGAAGGCTGCGCTAGCTGAGTCAGTAGCGCCGAGTTGGTCGTATACAGAGACTTGCAATGTACTTGTTCAAGGTCATAGTTACCTGTCCAGGGTGCGAGGGCGGCGGGTACGAAGGCTGCGCTAGCTGAGTCAGTAGCGCCGAGTTGGTCGCGTACAGAGACTGTCTTGGCGGCGGCAGCCAGGCACCGCCGCGCGCCGCGCGAGGGAAGGCTGTACCGGGCGCGCGCGGGGCTGGAGGCGCGCCGCGACCTTGACTGAAGAGAAGGAAAAAATTAAACTACCCGCATCTTTTTTACCCAATGTAACACAGCCTCTGTGGTACATTGGGTGAAAAAGATGTTTTGACCAGTAGCAAATACGTTATAAGTATTAGATGCTGGTCAAAAATCGTTCCCATTACGGTCGAGTAGACGTAGACTGGACGCTAATGAACTCGATTACAATGACAATAAAAAAAACTTGTTTAGTCAACAAACCAGTAGGCAGTGGTGGTGCTACTCGACTAAAATAAAAAAAAAACAAAATAGATCGACTCGCATCGATCACATACTAAAGTATTCGACTAAACCTTTGTTGTACGCACATATTTAGTCACTAAATTACTCGCTATTCTACTAAACTATACAAGCCCAGTCCGAACTAGGTTTATACAATCGGCAAGCAAATGAAAATATCCATACTGCTAGTAAATGAAAATCACGCTACAGAGTGTATGAACTTTAAGCTTTTATAGTTTAGCTTTTGTACTTTAAAAAAAACTAAATTTTGTCCCAAATTGGTCCCAATTTGAAATTCTACATTCAAATGTGTAGTGCCGTTTGACCCATAAATTGTTAATTACAATTGATAGCATACCCATAAACATCGGGCTGCACGATGTCTGGCGCGGGCGGCGGCGCGGGGCTGGGCGGCCGCTCCTTGAGGCTGTAGCCCTGCAGCAGCACCATGTGGCGAGGGTCCTGTAACTCACGCTCGCTACTAAATCATTCCATTTCTCTAGACTTTCTTTAGGGGTGGGCCAGAAGTAAATGTACCTAATTTCTTTATTTGAAAAACCTACATTTAGAGCTTCGAGTTAGGGATCAGGGTGGGGCAGATGTCCCAGATTGTCCTAAGCGCTCATGCGTATAGGCTGAGTGGTTTGGCCTGTTGACATTGTAAGACCCGGCCATCCATCCTAAGAGCCGCGATCCTTCCGATCAGGAGATAGTGAGTTCGATCTTGGGGGGCTATTCCTACGTGTGAGATGAGATGAATTTTATCTTGGTCACTCTCATACCTATGACGTTCTAAACGAGAGCAACAAGGACGAAAAAAGGTGAGATGAAAATCTCAATTCTCCGAATAGGGCCTCTGGCCGTGCACTAATGTACTCTTGTCTCGTAGGAAGGTTTATGTGCATTTAAATATGACACATGTTTTCCACTCACATTGTCTAAGAATTATTAATTCGAAAGAGATTTGACACCACCAACCTATACTGAGACAGCGTGGCGGATATCGGCTCAATCACACTTGTACTTGTTTTCATTTATATTACTATCATCGTGCGCAGAAACTTAACTTCAAAATTAAGCTAGCGGTGAGTGGATGGATATGACAGCTTGCATAGAAAAATGTTCGAGCCCCTTTGAAACATCGCAAGTCAAGATTACAGAGTTACTTTAGCGTAGCACCGTGGGGGAGTCGCGTAGGGCTCTTAAACGACTCTCGCAAGAAGACAATCAAGTAAAGTCAGGAATCTATCTCCTCCCTTGTGAGGAAGGTAAGGTTGAAGACTTGAGAAGGCCCTTCTTTTCCTAGAAAACGGGCCGAACATCGCAAGTCAAGGTCAGTGTGTTACCTTGGCGTAACACACGTATTGACGTACTGTCACACTGTGTACTGGCGACACCGTGTCACGACCGTGTGTGTCTTGCAAGACTCTCGCCCAGAAGACAGTCAAGTCCGTCATCTTCATCCTCTATGAGGAGAAGTAAGGTCGCCGACTCGAGGAAGCCCTTCTTTTCCTAGAAGAAGGGCCGAACATCACAAGTCAAGTTTACAATGCTACCTTGTTACCTTGGCGTAGCATCGTGGCGGCGCTGCGTGGGGCTCTAAAACGACTCTCGCCCAGAAGACAATCAAGTCACGTCAAGAACCTTATTCCTCCCATGTGGAGAAGTAAGGTCGCCGACTCGAGGAAGCCCTTCTTTTCCTAGAAGAAGGGCCGAACATCACAAGTCAAGTTTACAATGCTACCTTGTTACCTTGGCGTAGCATCGTGGCGGCGCTGCGTGGGGCTCTAAAACGACTCTCGCCCAGAAGACAATCAAGTCACGTCAAGAACCTTATTCCTCCCATGTGGAGAAGTAAGGTTGCCGACTCGAGGAAGCCCCTCTTTTCCTAGAAGAAGGGCCGAACATCGCAAGTCAAGTTTACAGTGTTACCTTGTTACCTTGGCGTAGGGCTTACATGGGCTCTAAAACGACTCTCGCCCAGAAGACAATCAAGTCACGTCGAGAACCGTACTCCTCCCGTGTGGAGAAGGTTGCCGACTCGAGGTAGCCCCTTTTTTCCTAGAAGACGAGCTGAACATCGCAAGTCAAGGTCAGTGTTACCTTAGCGTAGCACCGTGGCGGCGCCGCGTGCGGCTCCCCGCCCGCCAGCTCCCACAGAGCGTGCAGCGCGGGCGCACGCCGCGCAGACGCTATGGACACTTGCACGCCGCGCTCGCCCAGGAGACGAGCCGCTTGTTCCACCGTCGCTGGAGCACCTTATAATAGATATACGGGTTGAAGTTCTTACCCGACTGCGCAAGAAGGAGGTTATGTTTTTTTAGTGTATGTATGTCTGTATAAATGTTTGTGGGTATTTATGTAAGAGGTTTCTTTGGCACGTCCTAAACAGCTTGATGGATTTCGACATGTGAGGTGTCTTTTGAATCGTCTTGATAGCGAATGTGACAGGGTACATTTTGCAGCCGGGTTTTTGATTTGTCTGGCGAGTGTCTCACTGCTGGGGAAAAGCCTCATCATCAGAATAATAACATTATTAAAGGAAAATAAAAAACCCGGCTGCTAAATATTGTACCCTATGTCACTCCCACTATCAAGTCGATTCAAATGACACCTCACATATCGAAATACATAAAGCTGTTTAGGCCGTAGGGCGTGCCAAAGAAACATCATACATACACTCGAAAAACATAACTCTTCTTCTTGCGCAGTCGGAAAATAAAATTTTATTTTCAAAATAATATTTTGATATATTTGATACTTGAAAACACCTAGATTTTATTTATTGGTCAATTATACAGTACAGCAGCCTAATTCACCAGCATATCTTAGATTTTTTTTCCTTTTTGGTTCTAGTTACCTGGTGGCACCAGTCCTCCAGCATATGCGGAGTATGGTGGTGAGCAGCATATTAACAGCACATGCGTGGGACTGTCCGTCCGCCCGAGCTCATCAAAGCACGCTAGGGCTGTCGTTAGGGCTTCTGTAACACATGCTTTGCTTTCTGCATGGCCGCCTACAAATCTGTAAAGCAGCAAAATAACTATTAGTTGCATGTAACCTTAACCTAATGTGCTCCATAACATTAACCAAATATTTTGCAGCTGTAATATGATAGCTTCAACAACTTCAACAGTAACAGACAAATAATTACTCCCAACAACATGATGTCCAAAGAAACAAATAAAAGGATAGCTTGTGGCTGAAACAAATATTGGACTCTTGAAGAAATCATGACGAGTAAAAAACTAAACATTAAGTAATTGTGAGTGGCAGATGACAGAAGTCAATTGAGACACTTGGAGGAGGCCTATGCCAAAGGGCACACCGAAATGGGGGATTTTATTTGAAATTTAAGAAGGAAACTATTGCAAATATGCTAAAACCCAAAATTTACGGACGAAGTGGCTATTTTATTTATTGTAATATAATAGCTGATCTGAAAAGCCTAATTAAGCTAGGAAAGGCTGAATTTCATAATTAGCTTCACTGCCGCCAGTGCCAGTGTCACCGCAGCTACACTGTCACAACTGTAACAAGCAACACTTCTAGATTATTCCCATAGCCCAATTGATCACATTTAATTGGCCTATGGAGCACCGACGGTTCCTATGCATTTTCTTTGAATTTGTATTAAGATACATTTCGATTACTGTAACTAAGAATGGGATGTTAGCTAGTAGTAAATAAGTAAAAACATACTGTATTTTCTCTAAAGCTTCTAACACAGCCTGTGGTGTGTTAAAAGGGCCACTGGTGGCTACTGGCACTCCAGGATGACAGTCGGCAGCTCGGTATGTCACTACACAGTACACAGACCCACTGCCTCCGCCTTCTTCTAATGCACCACCATGGAAATATCTGAAAATTAAAAATAACTGTATGTTAACCCTTAAACACTGATGTGTAATACTTTAATAATGAAAGATCAAAGGGGCCAAGCCTCTCTGAAATTTATTGAATAATGATTTATTGATGTGTCTTACAACAATGCATGACAATGGTTAGAGCATAAATCTCTCACATATGACCTACAACAAGCATGATTACTAATTAGGCCTTTTAGTTATGATTCCTAAGGTTACTTGTATGTGTAGATCTTATTTTATAATTAGTAGGTACAACAACAAACATGTAATTAATAACAAATTATAGTGATATGAGTGATTGATTTTTAGATGTTAATTTAATGCGAATATAGGGAGCGAAAAGATGCATGAGGAGGAGAGGCATGTGCTGTGGAAATGGGAGGAAACTGCTATTTCTCAGGTTTGGTCTCAGTTGCAGCTGGTACCACATACTGCTTTACCAAAAAGATAAATGCTAGGGTATAATCTCTAAATAACCTAGAACGTTTCTAGAATTAGAATTACGAGGGAAAACTCACTCGAGAGTAGGAATAATGTAGTTAGTCTTTAGCTCATTTATGTACGCTCCATTAGCCGCAGTTGCTTCTATTACAAATATTACTTCAGCCTGTACAGGCGAGTCGGGAGCGTTGACCACCATTTTCAACGCTAATTATTGCGTTTTGAGTCCTTTTCGTTTCATTGTCCATTTATTTCCTAAATTGACAAACACCTCTGCTCAAACCTCTGCTCTGCCACCGCACCGCACAAACAAATTATTTTTTTTTTATTAATTTATTCATGACCATGGATACTCGTCCTTCAGTCGGATTCTTAGTAATAATTTTTCCTTCAGTAACAGATGATGGGATGATGATGATGAGGTGATGATGATGAAGACGATGAATCCCTCCCCTTTTCCCATTCCAGTAAAGTTATGGATACTTTACTGAAACTTTAAGTGAAGTTTTGTAGAGAACACGAAAAATCGCGTTTCGCGATGTTTGTATCATTTGCCCACACTCGTGCACGTTGACGAACCGGTAAACGTTAATAATCCACCATTATTACAATTTAACACTCGAAGAATCACAAGTTTTAGAAAATAATACAAAAACACGACACCATCTTTTCGGTTCCCGCCAAAAACTCCCCGCACAAACAAACATTTTTGAGTGTTGCTATGTTTTGCGTAATGCAGAATAACTAAAATTAAACAGAAAGAGTTGGTAAAGAAAAACTTCCAGCACTCGCAGCTTTTCCAAACGATCATATAACTAAATTTTTATCTCTTGCTTGAACTCACAAAAGGTGAAAATTTCGATGAGTGAATTATGTGACCTTTAAACAGATTACATTAAACTTTTGGATTGCAATACGATCTTGCAGTTAGGTACTAATGGCATTTTTTTTCCTATTATTACAACACTAAAACTTCAAGTTTGCATTTGATTGTCACGAAGCTGTAGTTGTAATTATCAAAGTCTTTGCAAAAACTATTGTCAAAGTCAAGTTGGCAGTCAGCTGATCCTTAATTTCAACATTTTTAAACAACAGCTGAGCTGAGGAACCTGAAAAACGAGTAATAGATTAGATAAGAAGAAACGAGCGGCGTCTTATCAAATATTTACGTAATTCATACAATTTTCTTTAAAAGTTATCTATTGAAATATACACATTAATCTGTAAACTAAGTTTTGGCCACACGTAATTTTTTAAGCAGTGCTTAGTGTCAAGTTTAAGTATGGAACTTGGGTTTCGTTCTGTGAGGCTTTTGAACCGGCTTTTACGCAGGCCAGCTGGAATTTCTGCTCATAGAAATATTGCTGGCACCGCCGTGAAGGAAAAAGTGAATACTGAGCTTCTGAACTCTTTCAATCAAGATATAAGCCTTGGTAAGTTAGACTATGAGGTAATTTTATTGTGCAATAAAACGTTGCTATGTTAATGTCTCAGATCAACCTATTCTCTAGGTTGATCTGAGGTTAATGCCCTTTTGGGACATATAATGAGATTCAAGACTATTGAAACACCACTTTTAAGTCAGTGCAAAATCCAGTAAAATTACTGGTTTTAAAGGTATTTAGGTTGCAAGGTCATGGTTCAGCCAACAAAACAAGACTCAAAGTTTCGTTCCAGACGTTTTATAATTGGTTCATACTTAATCTGCAATTATTTTAGGAGGAGCAGTCCCAGTGTTCAGACGAGCCCATCTGTTCCCAACTCGGGTAGCTCTGCAAGATGACTTTGGAATATACACATATGCTGGATTGTACCAGGCGGCTTCAGTTCTTAGCTCAGAAATCGCTGCACAACTGGGTAAAATAACACATTTTAGATATTGTGAAGGAAATTACTTAGATGACCCTGGCAATACTCAGCCCTGGGTGTAAAATTGTTGATGATGCTGATTTTGAGGTATACTCAAATCAAGCTTACAAAGGCACAGCCATAATATTCATTTCTCGAACCAATTCAGGCCATTTTCTACCCCCCTGTAACTTCAAATTGGGTAAAGCAAAAATCCAAATTTTTAGAAACATGCAAGCATGTAGATTTTATTTCCGTGTGTGATTGCCGAGTCATTCAATAATGACTCGGCAATCACACATGGAAACACATCACATATCAAAGCATCTATTTCAATCTATGTCATTATTGAATGACTCGGCAATCACACATGGAAACACATCACATATCAAAGCATCTATATCAATATTTTGAAAGATGTTCATTATTTTTTAAGGTTTTTCTATAGACAGGTAGTGAATAAATTAACTAACTTGGTTTCACATTTGATCTCACAGCTTTTTACGGTAGTTTGCATTGTGAGACTTGGGTTTTTTACATGTAATGTTTTGATAGGATCAGTTTTACAACAAATAATGTATCTTACAACTTATTCTATCAGATATTATATTACAAATAAAATATCTTTTATCTTACTCTAATCTAGTCAATTCTAGGGTGATTTAGTGCGTGATCTGTTCTATTACTTATCTTAAGGTTAAAAATGGAGTTTTTTTTCATGATTCTGTTTTTCAGTTGGTGACACAGAGCGGACGATAGCATACATGTGCAGTAATGAAGCATCACACATCATTGTACAATGGGCTATTTGGATGTCTGGCAACATTGGTATGTATTACTAAAGGGTCAAAAGTGGCACCAAGTGGTTCGTGTAATATTTTACTTGGCGCTGGCTAGCCAGTTCATTTGCTTGAACTTAGCTTGACATGCTGCCACGTGTCAAGATCTTGTTAAGTGTGTTTTTTATCTGGCTGCACTTGCACTGCCTATGTTTTGATTTATTTTATACTTATTATAGTGTAACTTTGATATTGATTCGCAAATTAATTTGTGTAGGTTATTACGACCGCCCAACACAACATCTAAAGGGTATTTTTTAAATTGTTTTTAAGGGTTGGTGAAACTAACTAAACAGTAATGCTGTGCGTCCACTGCATCGGAATCGGTGCGTATGCTGCCGATGACGTCATCCTGATCATCATCATCATGATGATCCTGAATCATTCGGATCCTGAACACAATGACGTCCCTACTGTTTTCTACTCCATTCTGCCAAGCTGTCTAACTAAATTGCCAATACAAAATGCGAATACAGCGGATGAACTCTCGGAATTTTGTAAATTTTGCTCAGATGACGTCATCTGCAGCGTATGCATCGATTCCGAAGCAGTGGACGCTCAGCTTAGGCGAAAGGTCCCCAATTTTTTTTTATTTTAGACCATTTGCCATATTTTGGGTTTTGGGTATTTTTTTTAAAGTTATGTGTTTGCTTAGTACCTAATAGTAGTTTGTTTTTGCTTAGCTAATATTGAATTTTTTTAAACTATCAGTCTTCCTTTTAGATCCGTCTAAAACAGGAATAGACGCTTCTCTTTCGCGTACGCGCGTAGCACCATGTGCAAGTTTCTACAAGTTCAAAATTTATTGGGATTTGTCACACTGGATGCGTTTTTCGTCCTGCGGTCGGATCAAAGCGAATGCAGCCCGCATTATGTGTGAACATTATTTGGCGGTCGGAGCAACCGGTCAGAGATCGAATGAAAGATCAATTATAGTGGACCCCCGTTCAGGTCACACGGATCCCTAATTTTTGTGTTCGCTCACATTAGGTCGTCGTTGACCCCTGTGGCCCTATTCGGGCATTTGAGATTTTCATCTCACCATTTTTCGTCCTTGTTGCTCTCTTTGAAACGTCATAGGTGTGACCAAGATAAAATCTCATCTCATCTTACGCGCAGGAATAGCCCCCCCTGGGCCCGTACCGTGATATCTTATTTCCATGATGGTTACGTTCTGTTTCCGAATCCGCGCGACCGCGAATCGTATCGCCGCGCAATAAGGTTCATGGTCGCGCAGAACAAAATGTAGCCATCATGGCAACACGTCATGGTACAGGCCCAAAAGGTCATATAGAACACTTTCGATATTATTGTACTAACTAAACCACGAGACTCGTCAAAAACCCGCTCGTCTCATAATTGGTACAGCAAATAACTGAAGTTACATTGTAGAAACTGTAAGCAACAAATCTATTCACATGTAGGTGTTAATATTTTAATTTCCTGTTCCCTTGTGATATTTGTTTCGTGTTTAATTTATTCTATGCAGTGAAAATAACTCAATAACATTAAATTTCTGAACTCAACAATACTCTGAATACAGTAATACACCGACTTACGCTACCCTGTTTTACGCGGTTTTTAGTTTTGATGGCCGCGTGCTTCAGCTCTTGAAACCCGACTTATGCGATTTCGACTTGAATTCGCACGCGCTTCTCCGCACGGAGAAGCGCACCGCACCCTGCGGTTGTATACAATTCGAGATTTTACAGTTTACAGATTTTACAGATTCACGAAGTTGCACCCTGCGGTTTTTGTATACAATTCGAGATTTTACAGTTAAAGTTAAAATTCGTATCACTGCACGCCGTAGCGGGGTCCAGTGCAGTGTGTTTTAATCCGTACGTACGGTTATCGCTCGGTCCCAACTATCGCGTAAGTCCGGGGTCTTACTGTAACTTCATTAATTAATTTTAACAGTATTCGTCTTCTGTTTATAACAAACTAATACAACTAGCTACCTAATCGATTTAGGCGATGAGGCCGCCCATAAACTGCCGAAATATTTATTTTTAGATATATGCCTTTATTTATTTGTATTTTTTCGGCGTGCCATAAATATGTATTGTATTCAACTTGTGTGATATTTCAGCTGTGCCATTAACACCGATCCATCCACCGGATATGCTCAAATACTTCCTCACAGACAGTATGGCTGATGTTGTCATATGCACGCAGGAATATGAAAAGGTATAACCACACAGTCACACAGGGACAGTCGAGGATGCCATGGAAAACACACACATACATGGACAACTACCACTCAGACCCAGGACAGATATTTAAATTCATCATTCATTCATATTGTTACTGAAATGTGTTTTTTTTTAAATATATTTACTGAAGAGCCTAGTTGGGAGAAGGCCCGCCTCTCAAGTCCGAGCGGGTTCGAACCCAGCCGACGGCACGCACCAATTTGTTCATTGTGTGAACATATGTGCGTATTGTATGTCATCTGCTACATAACTGGAGCCCGGTGTATGGCGACAGGCTCGCCCCCTGTCACATTTGGAACTGAATATCGTCCGGCGAAGTGTGACAATATGTTATGTTTATTTATTGAAGGTGCTCCGTCCTATCACGCTAGAGCTCTCCAAGCCTCTCCTCCTCACGGGACGTGACAAGGAAATCGCGGCGCAACTCTATCAGCCAACCAACGAATTCCTGAAGCCAAAGGTATGTGGAATGGAAATAGTTAGAAAGGAATGGAATAATGTAAAATAAAATGCAATCGATATGAATGGAATGGAATTTAACAGGATTAATTTATTATTAAAATATACCTACTGTGTATAAACTTCGTAAAAAAAAGATTTATTGCAACACAAAAATATAAGAATATGTATAGAAGACGTTCCGTTCCGAAGACGGGTCTGAGCAGTGGCGCACTTGTAGCGTCTCACTCAACTGCCGTCTTTGTACTTCTTTACTCTACAAATATTTAAGGCTAGAGTGAATAAGTACTTTATAGGTCGTCGTGCTCCATCTTAGACCACAACGTCGCTTAACATCAGGCGAGTTGGTGGTCAAACGCCGACTTATTCTACATAAAAAAAAAGAATAGAGTTGATTGTAATCCAATAGAAAGTTTTAAAATAAATCCAACGGAAAATTATAGAAACATTCTTATTTTTCGTTAATTGAACGAGGAAAATCAAAGTTCAAGGATAATATCTCAAACTTTTTTGTCAAAGGTGGAGGATGGACTACCGGACGTCGGCCGTTCTAATTCTTGGTATGGAAATGCGGACGCTCTCATCATATACACTAGTGGTATGAATACGTTTATAAAAATATACTATAAAATCAATTAATTTGATTTTGACTGCCTCGGTGGCTCAGTTGGTAGTGAACCTGCCTTCTGAGCTCGGGGGCGTGGGTTCGATTCCCACCTGGGGCAAACATTTATGTGGTCAACATTTGTGTTTGTTCTATGTCTGGGTGTTATTATCTATTTAAGTATGGATTTAA